>CM061349.1:211746835-212996835 GCA_030867105.1 Liasis olivaceus
CTTATATCATAACCTTTAGTAAAATGCAGAATGTTATTTTTTTTATATAAAAAAGCAATGTTAGCAAATTATGTATGTAATATTTATTATGGCCAAAAGACCTGAATACATATAAAATTTGTCTTCCTTCATGTAGGAACCTTCTCCAGTTAAGATTATAGAAAAGACGGAGGAAATTGAAAAAGTTAAAGAAGCTGATGAATCTGCCAGTTCTGATACAACAAATCAACATAAAAACCACCTATTTGATCTTAATTGTAAAATTTGCACAGGTATTATTCCCAAGCATGCTTAAAAAATTGAACTGCTTAGTCCTTAGCATTTCTTCTCACTTTAGCACATAGGAAAATGGCAGTTTGACAGTGGAATTAATTGTAAAATTATATCCTATTGTATTTTCAGCAACCCCAGGACGTAAGTTAGGCCATGAGAGAATGAATGATTCAAGTCATGAAGTGAGTTTCATGGACAAATTATTATTTGAATTTGTGCCAGTCACTCTAGCCAGTACTGCATTCTGTGATGCAGATCCTTGTAACAATCTGATTCAGGGTAACTCTCTTTCCCTTGAGTTCCAAACTCATTCAGAATATCTCCAAACCAGAGCTTAAAATTGGAGATCTTTCATCTGCAGAACTTTCTAAGTTCTGAAGAAGCAAAGTTGATTTCAGAGGCACTGAAAATGTCCAAGGGAAAATCAGTGGAGTGGAATGTCTAAGCTCTTGAACTGGCACCAGGGAGGCCCAGACTCAAGTCCATCCTCGTCCAGGAAAACTTACTGGGTGACTTTGGCAAGTCTCTCTCTCTCAGAACAACCTACCACAAGAGAGTGTTGTGCAGAAAAATGGGCGGAGGGAGTGCTATGTATGCTGTCTTGAGCATCTGAAGGAACAGTGGGATATAAATCAAATAAATCAGAGATGGGATTCTGGTGCTTTGTCTAAATTGGTCTAAATTCAGAGGTTGCTGATTACCATAAATAATGTATGGATGCTAAACTCAATAAAACTGCAGATCCTCGATCAATATCAGAGACCAGATTAACAAAATAAATTGTCTTTTCTCTAACTCTCTGATTGGCTGATAGAGTGGGGCTGGGGAACTTTTAGGTAACCTGATGTTGCCGAATTACAAATCCAGCATTTCTATTTATTGGTCATATTGTTGCGTTACTAGGAATTGTAGTTCAGTAGTATTTTCTTGCCACTGACCATTTTTGCAACATGTGCTTCCAAGCTGCTTTGCATCTGGCCTGATTGTTAGAAGGCAGTTGGAAACTTCCCCCTCAGAAGTTTCAGAATGAGAATATAGTTCTTAATTATGTTTAGTTAAAATGAACCAGTCTCAAACTGTAGTTTGAAGTTGCCTGGTATTAACAAACCAGTGAATAGATGAAGTTAAAAAAACAAAGCAATCTAAACTTGACATAAAGGCTTCAAAGTGCACTTCACAGCCGTTCATTGTAGAGAAGTGGGAAGTTGGCAAGAATGTTTTTTATAAAGCGTCATTGTTATTGTGTCTTGATAAAGCCTTTGTTTTTTTATGAGAAATTAAAATCGATCTATATCCCTTTAATAATTATCCAAACATCATTTAACTGTTTGAGCCAAATTCTTGATATATACTACTCTGCTTTTAATTTCAGCCAGCAGGATTTTTTAGCATTATGGTGAAAGCACTAATTGTTACTATATATTATGATCATTTTTTAAAAGTTGTTTGATATGATAAATACTTAATAAAGCATTTTAATTTTCTTCTTAAGGTCGAATGGCACCACCCAGTGATGATCTTTCAGGGAAAAAAGTGAAAGTATCAGTTGGAGTTGCTCGTAAGCCATCAGATAATGAAGCTGAAAATATAGCAGATGCACTTACTTCAACAACAAACATCTTAGCCTTGGAATTATTAGAAGAAGATAAAGAGTTGTCAAATCCAGCATTTGCCTCCACTTCAAGTTCTAGGTAATAATCTGTGATTGCTAGTTAAGTGTATAAGAAAATGGAAGCTACTGTGCAAGTACACAGTTTGAATAAAGTGCTTTGCTCTCTTGTTTGAAAGCCATATTCCATTAATGAAGATAGGTAGCAAAACATTCCAGACAGAAGTGAAAATGAAAAAAAAAATCCAGATTTTCCAGACTGTCCTATAATATATGAAACTTTCAGAAGTCCCTTTGCCAAAACTGAACATTATTTTGTTCCTTCTGTCTTCTTTTTTTCCCCAAATATTGCAGACTGAAATGCCTTGGGAACTGCAACACATTTATGCTTTGTCATTGCAGGAGGCCATGAATCATGATGTGTGGTATAATGATAATAGTTGGCTATTAATTTTAGAAACAATGTGAGAATACTTGCATTATACAAATAGTTCTGTAAATCATCAGAGTTTTTAACATTGTTCTTGTACTACAACCCACCATACTATTTTGCAAATTATTTAATCAGAGAAGTTTCAAAAGCAGTTTATGATATGATGTGGGAAGTTTGCTATTCCAAAGGAGAAAAAATCTGGAAATGCTAGATACTATGTCCTAGATCTTACTCTGTATGCTTTAAATCACCACACAAAGTTCTAGCCTTGATTGGGAAGTAATCCTATTAACTACATTCATGTTATTTAATATAATTTGCTTTGAAATGAAACTCCATTTGAACTAATTTCATTTTTGTCCTGGCCCTGACTATGTCTGGAGTGGACCCCCAGCATGCTAAATAAATCGGGGAAAAGCTATATAGCTCTTTTTTAACAGAGAGAAAGAATAAACTGTTGTGGAGTCTTCCTATTTCTTCACAAATAATGTTAAACTGCTAGCACACACAAGGCTGTTGTCATATAAAGTTGCCTTTTCTCTGGCAGTGTGAAGTAAAAGAGCAAATGTTATCCCCTCAGATATGATCCATGATAGAGGCAAGATCTGCCATGTGGCGTCTCACTGTCAGCTGATTCCGGGGAGTGCCTTGGTTTACTGAGGACCTCCGGGAGATGATGCGGCAGAAGCGATGCCTGGAACACCAGTGGAAGAAGATGAAAAATGACTCTGATTGAGCATGAGTAATACTTCATGTTCGAGCCCACACTGTGTAGAGAAGGTGGAAGGGTGACAGTACTTCTCTGTCGTAGTGTGTTGGTAGGTTGTCTGGCAGCCCTGCTTAGGATAGCCTATTCCTGGATGGAGAAGAGCAGGAGAATCTCCCTGCAGGTGACCATGGTCATTTTAACAATAAACTTGCACACATTTGCTGAATTCTTAACTGTTCATGGTCAGAGTCCGAAGTGGTTGTTGGGAAAATATCATATGGAATTATTTTCAGCAATGCAATGCCATATGTGATTCTTTTGGCCCATGGAATCCAGTGAAATGGGTATGGTGCTCTCTTAGCATGAACTTTGCCACCTTCAGTCTGTTGAGAATATGTGTGGTTGGCCAGGTCTGGGAAGTAGTCAAGACCTATTTAGGGGAGATGGTGATGCCTGCTGCCTTAAAAGAAACAGTAGTTATCCCCTTCTGAAGAGGCTATTCCTGTATCCAGTTGTATTGGACAACTATCACCCTATAGTCAACCTTTCCTTCTGGGGAAAAATTGTAAGAAGGTGGCAAGGCTCAGTTACAGAGTGTCCTAGAGCAAGTAGGTTATCTAGACTATTTTCTTGGCATAGGATTGATACACTGTTGGTTGCTCTGATGAATGACCTTCTTTGGGACCAGGATGGGAGGAATGCACCTCTTCTGGTACTGTTGGACTTCTTGCATGGTATCTGCCTGTGAGGGTAAGAAGTTGGGGGCATATTTATCAGTATCTCCTTTCTAAGGGAGGTGGTTGTTGGTGGCAGGAGAGGACAGTTTGCTGGACATTGCCTTATTTAAGTGCTACAGGGTTAGATCCTCTTCTCTGCTGTTCTTTTAACGTTAATGTGAAACCTCTGGGAGAGGTCATCTGCTGATTTAGGGGGAGGAATTACCAGTATGCTGATGATGATATACATTGCCACCCCAGACCAGGCCAGAGATGCTGTGGAAGTTGACTCAATGTTTGGAGGTTATCAGGATTTGGATGGAACAAAACAGATTGAAATTGAACCCTAGGAAGATAGAGTTGTTATCTGTCTAGCATAGTTCTAGACTAGCTTCTATTTTAACTATGGATGGGATGGCTGTCCCCCTGAGAAGCGGATATGCAACTAGGACATCCTCCTGGACACATTGCTACTGCTTGATGGGCATGTGGAGGTCATGGCCATGGGGGCTTTTGCTCAGCTTTGGCTGGTATGCCAGTTATTGCCCTCCCTGGAACAGGAGCCATTGGCTATAGTAACTCATTCTCATTACCATGCGTCTAAACTTAGCTGTATATAATATTGTCTTTGAAAACAACTCAGAAATAAGAGTTGATGCAAAATGCATCAGTCTGTGTGTTGGAGGGTGAGAGCTGCCACAGGCACATAACATCTATGCTGTGGGCCCTATATTGGCTTCAGGTAGATTCCTGGGTACAGGTGCTGGTTTTAACCTTTAAAGCCTTATATGGTTTGGCTCCCAGATACCATCAGGACCACCACTTCCAAATAGAAGTAACTCTTTTGATAGATTCATTTGGGAGCAGTTATTAGTATTCCCTTATTTTCAAGAAATAAGAGGAATAGGGGTCCAGAAGCAATGATTTTCAGTATGACCCATGCCATATATAATGCTGTCTCTCTCCTGGGGCTAGGTTGGCACCTACTGTAAATATTTTTCAAAAGCTGGTAAAGATGAAATTGTTCCACAGAGCTTTTGGTGGATGGGAGGCTTGGCAAATTAGGTTACTGTATTGTTTTATGCTAATTACTGTGTTTATTACATTTATTATTTATTATTATTTATTACATTTATTACTTTTCATAAGAGCCAGTTTGGTATAGTGGTTAAGGCATCAGGCTAGAAACTGGGAGACTGTGTGTTCTAGTCCTGGTTTAGGCAGAAAGCCAACTGGGTGACCTTGGGCCAGTCCCCCTCTCTCAGCCCTAGGAAGGAGGCAATGACAAACCACTTCTGAAATCTTGCCAAGAAAACTGCCGGGACTTGACCAGGTGGTCGCCGGCAGTCAACATTGACTCAAAGGCAACAAATAATAATAATAATAATAATAATTACCTTTTATATTATTAACCACTTGGAGTCTATTATATTATTACAGCATTATACAAATTTGCTAAAAAAAATAATGATTCTTATGCTTGAAGACAAAATGTTTCCATCTGTCCAAAAGTGTTCTCTCATTGCTACCTTTGTCTCCCAGTTTTCTTCTACAATCCTGCTATACTTTTGAATTCTTGTTAAATAGCTGTGATATTCAGTGGAAATTTTCATATGTATGTTCTATTTTGCTCATGTTTGTGGCTTTATAGAAACCACAAAAAAGGAAGATAAGTTTGTTGTTCAGTCGTTGTGTCCAACTCTTCGTGACCCCATGAACCATATCGCGCCAGGCCTTCCTGTCCTTCACTGCCTCCCTGAGTTTGCTCAGTTTCATGCTCAGTGCTTCAGTGATGCTATCTAACCATCTCATCCTCTGCCATCCCCTTCTCCTTTTGCCTTCAATCTTTCCCAGCATCAGGGTCTTTTCCAAAGAATCCTCTCTTTGCATTAGGTGACCAAAGTATCTGAGCTTGAGCTTCATTATCAATCCTTCCAGTGAGCAGTCAGGGTTGATTTCCTTTAAGATTGACTGGTTTGACCTCCTAGCAGTCCAGGGGACTCTTAAGAGTCTTCTCCAACACCACAGTTCAAAGGCATCAATTCTTCGGCGCTCAACCTTCTTTATGATCCAGCTCTCACAGCCATACATTACTACTGGAAAAACCATAGCTTTGATTATGCAGATCTTTGTTGGCAAGCTGATGTCTCTGCTTTTTAATATGCTGTCTAGGTTTGCCATAGCTTTCCTCCCAAGTAGCAAGCTTCCTTTAATTTCATGGCTGCAGTCTCCATCTGCAGTGATCTTGGTGCCCAAATAAATGAAGTCTGTTACTGCTTCCATTTCTACCCCTTCTATTTGCCAGGAATTAATGGGTCCAGATGCCATGATCTTAGTTTTTTAATGTTGAGTTTCAAGCCAGTTTTTGCACTCTCCTCTTTCACCCTCATCAAGAGGCTCTTTAGTTCTTCTTCACTTTCTGCCATTAAGGTGGTATCGTCTGCATATCTAAGGTTGTTGATGTTTCTCCCTGCAACCTTAATTCCGGCTTGTGATTCTTCCAGCCTGGCATTTCTCATGTTGTACTCTGCATATAAGTTAAATAAGCAGGGTGACAGCATACAGCCTTGTCGTACTCCTTTCCCTATTTTGAACCAATTGGTTGTTCCATGACCGGTTCTAACTGTTGCTTCTTGGCCCGCATACAGATTTCTTAGGAGACAGGTAAGGTGGTCTGGTACCCCCATCTCTTTAAGAATTTGCCATAGCTTGTTGTGATCCACACAATCAAAGGCTTTTGCATAGTCAATGAAGCAGAAGTAGATGTTTTTCTGAAACTCTCGTGCTTTTTCCATGATCCAGCAAATGTTGGCAATTTGATCTCTAGTTCCTCTGCCTCTTCAAAACCCAGCTTGTACATCCGGTAGTTCTTGGTTCACATACTGCTGAAGCCTAGCTTGTAGGATTTTGAGCATAACCTTGATAGCATGTGAAATAAGCGCAATTGTGCGACAGTTTGAGCATTCTTTGGCATTGCCCTTCTTTGGAATTGGAACATAAACTGACCTTTTCCAATCCCGTGGCCACTGTTGCGTTTTCCAAACTTGCCGGCATATTGAGTGCAGCACTTTAACAGCATCATCTTTTGATATTTTAAATAGCTCAGCTGGAATACTGTCATCTCCGCTAGCTTTGTTGTTAGTAATGCTTCCTAAGGCCCACTTGACTTCACTCTCTAGGATGTCCAGCTCAAGGTCAGTGATCACACCAGCATGGACATCAGGGACATTAAGATCTTTCTTGTATAGTTCTTCTATGTATTCTTGCCACCTCTTCTTAATCTCTTCTGCTTCTGTTAGGTCCCTACCTTTTTTGTCCTTTATCATGCCCATCTTTGCACTAAAAGGTAAGTTTGCCATCATGTAATTGTGAACTCTGCCTGCTTCTGATTAAAGTTAGCCACCTGTTAATATCTCCCACCAGAAATGTATGCCTTTCTATTGGCATAAGTTAACTTTCTGGAAGTGGGGACATGGAGCTGCGAAGAATTAAATAGGGACAGCTGAGGGCTAATGGGGGAGAACTGTTGGTTAGAGAAGAGGCTGCTTCTTAAATATCTTGTAATTGTATAATAAAGCTTTTTTTTTTTTTGGTAATAAAAGCCTGGTTCCCCTAATCCCATATAAAACAGGTAGCCTTCTGCTACACAGGTAGCCTTCTGCAATTGTTTCTACTTTACTTCTGTTACAGCTGCTGTGTTAATTAGAAGTTTGAACTGAATGATAACACATAGTATGGCTGCTACCTGCCAAAGCTCTTCTCTGGTTTTAGAAATTAATCTGTACAGGAACAGAAACTACAGGTTGACTGTGCAATGACTGCTGGAAGAACTACTAATAAGCAATCTGCCTTAGACTTTTCTTTTTTTTTTAAGTATTCTAGTTCTTGGTTATTCTTTCAGCCAAATGCTGCCTGCATTTATAGCAAATACTGCCAACATTTATTAAGTTTGCCACTCACATATATTTGTTTTAATACTGATGTCCCCAAAAGTGTATTGTTTCTGCCGTTCCTCCTCACCCACCCATATTTAATGAAGTAAGTTGCTTACCACATTAAGTTACTTTTTTTTTCTTCATCATATGTTTCAGATCAGAAACACCAGGCACTGTTGAAAGTGAAACGTTATTTCTAGCTCGTCTGAATTTCATTTGGAAAGGCTTTATCAACATGCCATCTGTTGCAAAATTTGTTATCAAGGCTTATCCAATCTCTGGCTCTTTTGAAAGTTTAACGGAGGTAACGTATGGATATACTGAACTGTTCTATCATTTTCTTGGAGACTTTCTGAATTTTCTTTTACTTTGGAAAATGAAATGGTGCAGTGTAAAATCACCAAGGAGCCATTAGAGTAGTGTACTTTTGCTTATAAATGATGAAAGTTATATTTTTTTTATTGAGGAACAATAATAGTTTTGTAATAAAGATATACCTCTTCTTCTCTTCCATAGGATTTGCCAGATAGCATCCAAGTAGGTGGCAGGATATCACCTCAGACTGTTTGGGAATATGTTGAAAAAATAAAAGCTTCAGGTACAAAGGTAAAAATGTATTCTTGCATTATAATGTGGCATTACAGGCTTAATGTTCTTTGGTTTTTAAAAAGAATAGGATTTCATGCTAGTGTTGTTATTTGAAATAAATTCATCAATACTGTTTGTATGAAATCCCATGTAGAAAACAAATAAACTAGACTGTTCCTTGTTCAGTAATAAATTCAGTAAATAAATAATATACTAATTTTCAGTATATGGGAAGCCTAGATAAACTAAGGTACAGAAAGACCCAAATATATATAATTTGTGTTTTGAGGGGAAGAAGAGTAGTATAAATGAAGAAAAGAATGTGACTTGCAACTTTGAAACATGGACAGATTCCCATTTCAGAAATACTATTAAGTACTAGAATTATTTTGTGTGTGTGTGTGTCATTTGCCTATACACTCATACTTCTGGCATCTAAGACCTTCTTTAATTTATGAAAAACTTTTTTTTATTTTTATTTTTTTTAATGTTTCGTATGTTCAAAATACATAATATGGTTTAGTCCACAATTTTGTTTCAATATAAGTTTCTTGAAAGAATCATTCACTATCCAGTGTGTATATTTTAAGTTTGCCTTCTTCAATAGTAAAGCAATAGGCTTATAAATTAGATCTGGGTAATTGGGTTAAATAGTTCAGCATTTAATTACCGTTGTGTTGAGATAGCTTCAAACTGTAAGTGTCTCGCTAGCCTTCGATAGCAATATGAGAAGCTGTAGAGTGCTCTCTTGTCCTTGTTTGCTATTGGGGATAATCATGACCAAACTTCCCAGCATCTAAAATCAACGTAGTACAAACTTTTGGACACCCCGGGGACTGAAAACATACACATGTGTGTATGTGTGTGCCTGTGTACACACACACACACACACACACACACACACACACACACAGATTATTTCTCAGAAATGTAGGGGCTTGGGAAAGAATCTCTACTAAATGTTTCAAAAATTAAAAATGACAATTGCTAGTAGTTCTTTTCGGCTCCCTATCTCTTCCCCAAGTGCAGAGTTCTCATTTTAAGAACAGGGTGGCAATTTATAAATATAGTAAATGGTTGCCTTTTTTCATAATAGGAAATCTGTGTGGTTCGTTTTACTCCTGTGACAGAAGAGGATCAGATTTCATACACGTTGCTTTTTGCGTACTTCAGCAGCAGAAAGCGTTACGGTGTGGCAGCTAATAATATGAAGCAAATCAAAGATTTATATATTATCCCTTTAGGTGCTTCCGATAAAATTCCACATCAGTTGGTACCTTTTGATGGTCCTGGTAAGTAACAGAAATAGGCTGAAATGTCTTTTGGATTAAAGTATGGTTTATAAAAAACCGCAACAAAACATTTTATTAATTGAGATGCATTTTTAACTATACCAAAAGTCAAATAGCTTGAAGATTTATTATGGAACATTCATGAATATGGGAAATGAAGCTTGATATGAAACTTTGCATGGAGATTTTTTTTTCCCAAAGAGCAGACATGCATTTCTTTTTTCTGTTTAGCTCATGAATCGAATTAGTATTCTTGATTTAACAAATAATTATTTTACAGTATAAAAAGTACTTATAAATAGCAATATTTGGGAGAGTGAAATTTTATCAATACTTCTTATAGTACATTTTGTAACATCAGCAAACCATTTAAGCTGGTTTGACATTGTAGAGACACAGGGTGCTTGTTTTAATTGAAAAAATATACTGAGATACATGTCTCCCATAATTATATTGTTTGTTCTTTTTTTAATATATATATATATATATGTTTGTGTGTGTGTGTGTAGGAATTGAAGTCCATCGACCCAACTTGCTGCTGGGATTGATAATTCGCCAGAAGCTAAAAAGACAGATCACTGCTGTGGCTAATCCAACCATGACGCATGCTGAAGAAGGTCCTGAAAATTTGCAACCAGAAAAAAAAAGTAAACTGAACAAATCGGAAGTCCTTCATTCTGAGTTAGTTGAAAGAGAAGAAGAAAATGATTTCTTTAATTCATTCACAGCAGTATTGCACAAACAAAGGATAAAATCACAACAATGTAATACAGAAGAAGTAACAGTGAATGAACCTGCTGTGGAGAGCATCAAACTTGAACCACCCAAGCCTCTGCGGTTCCTTCCTGGGGTTTTGGTTGGATGGGAAAATCAGTCATCTGCTCTTGAGCTAGCAAGTAAGCCACTGCCAGTAGATGACATTCTTCAGAGCCTTTTGGATACCACAGGGCAGATGCCTGAACACATCCAACCAGCAGTTGATCAGCTGGTTAGTGAAGATCTGCCTTTATTAGAGAAACAGACAAATATAAAAGAAGAAAAAATGGAGATTCCAGTGGGTGTTGAAGATACGAAGCATAAAAAGGACAATGCAAAAGAATCCATCAACAATATCTTAGCAGCGGATATACCAGTAGCAGATTTCTCCTGTTCTTCAGGAACTCTTACAAGCCTAAGTCTTAAGGAGAAACCACCAGATGTTTCTACTGAAGTATTTTTAGCAAACTTAACTATTCTGTCACAGAGTAAGGAAACCCAAGAGACTCCAGAAAACAGTTTAAAGTTGGGTGATACAGATAATGTTCCTCAGGAAAATAAAAGGATCATAGATTTTCCTGTCCCTTCAAGCACTGGAAAAGGAGTTGGGAGCAATAATGTTGGAACAGCCTCTGTTGATACAACGACCATTCATAGTTCAAAATCTCCACAGTTCATTAATCTTAAGAGAGATCCAAGGCAAGCAGCTGGACGAGGCCAACAGAACAATAGTTCAGAAAGTGAAGGTGATAGTATTAGAAGTGAAGATATGCAACAACTTGATACTTTAGAATCTGAATGGTCAAAAGTCGATAACAAGCAGACTTCAGGAAATGAATTAGCCTCAGATCAGAATGATAGTCAAGTATGCAAGACGACATTGGTTTCAAATGTACCTAAAGGAGATAGCGCATGTACCTCACAGCTTGATGAAGCTCTGATGCAAAACATTGAGACAGTACACTCAGTGAGAGGATTATTGCCGCCGCCGCCGCCGCCACCACCACCCTCTTCATCATCATCATCATCTCAGTTTGAAACGGAAAATACATGTCATCAATCTGACTTCAGTACCAAATTACCCATTGCAAGTGGAAATTTCTCACCAATTAGGACTCCTCAACCCAATTTCCCCCCCACAAAAACAACCCCACCTGGTTTTCAGTTTCAAGGGGCTATTGCCCCTAATTTTCCCCCACAAAACAATCCTGTATTTGGGTTTCCCCATCATCTGCCCCCTCCACTCCTTCCACCTCCCGGCTTTGGCTTTGCTCAAAATCCTCTCATGCCTTGGCCCCCCGTGCTTCACCTGTCAGGTCAGCTACCCCACTTTGTTGGGCCAGTTACACCAGCCCCACCTCTGGCTCAGAAACAGTCAAGATTCTCAGGGCCTGAACACTTTTATCAGAATAGAAACACTAGGAGACCAGAAAGGCGTCACAGTGACCCTTGGGGCCGGCAGGGTCCTCATGTGGAGAGGGCCTTTAGTAGGAGGAAAAACGATCAACACAGGCAAAGGTTTTATAGTGAATCTCACCACCCCAAAAAGGGCAGGCATGACTGGGAGTCAGATTCTGAAAGAAGTAGGCATAGAGATAGAAACTCAGAGAAAGAGAGAGAGAAAAAAACCCGGGAGGAAGGGCATCGGGACAAAGAGAGGTTGCGGCTATCACATAGTGATAAGGACTCTGAAAGCAAATCCTCAAGAGAAAGTAGAAATCCTGAGAAGAAAGATGTTCCTAAAAGTGAAGAGCGCCTTCATGAGAAAGAAAAAGAAAAAAGTAGGGAACGACCAAGGGAGCGAGACAATGAAAAGAGCCGAGAAAGACATCACAAAGACAGGGACCAGAGCGATCGGGGGAAAAGCAAAAGGTGAAAGCAAAAAATGAGAGAGAAAGAAGGCACAGTCCGTCTTCTAGGTCTAAATGAATGGAACATAATCTGTTTTAAATATGTCCTAAAGCTGTCTGTATAATATATGCTTGGGTATAATTGTGCCATCAATACTTTCTTTTTATATTCAGTGTTTAGTGTTTTGTAGGACTAAGTCTGTTTTGGTACCAGTCTGTGTACCACACATTCATTTTCTTTTACAATCTCTTGACTTAGGAGTAGAGTTGAATAGTTGAACATTTTACACTGCTTGTATAGAAAAATGACTGAAGGGGTTTCTTTTAATATGCAATAAAAGACACATACAGATTCTTTGTCAAACTGGGCTTCAGTTGAGCTATTTGTAGCCTTTGGTGATTTGTACTTTGTGTTTGGAGATGCTCCGGTAAACATGAAGATGGATTTGTACTGCTAACTATTCCAACACAGCACTGGCTTTGAAAACAAAAGAGATTGTAATGCAGCCCCATTCAAATGCAACATTCAGCTTGAGCTGAATTGTGTTGATGACTTCCAAAAGAATAACAAAATGGGTGGGTGGGTGAATTCTACCTGTATTAATTATCGAGCATTTCTGATATAATGGAGTGGTCTGTGAGCACAAACAGTCCAGGTTTTACTGTTTCAGGGCACACATTTTAGTGAAGTATTTACAGCTTTAGCCTTTCAATCAGTGATGGGCAACCCCCTGAAATGAATAAAACTAATAATATCATTGGTATTAGGATTGGACATAAAATAAATATATTTTCCACTTTTAATTATTAAAATGTCATCTAGGACAATTCACAAGAGTTCTCAAGCTTTGCAGTACAGCAGCTGCCCACTGTGGGCTTACATAGGCAAAATGAACAGCAAAGCCTAGAACAAGTTTGACAGTGCTCCCACTTCACCTGCATAAAGTTTTGTTTTGTTTTCGAAATGTGATCCCCCTCCACCTGATCTCAGTTTGAGAACCCTTGCGTTAAACTAAAATTAATATTGATTTTAGCCATTTCTCATGCTTTGAAAACTTGAATACCTAAGCTTGTACATGACACTTGTGTTTTCCTATTCTTTCTATTATAAAATGTAAATATTTTAAGGGGTATTTTGATTCTACAAATGATAAAACCTCACAGTTGTTGTTTGTTTGATTTTAATAGATGTGAAGCAATAGGCTAAACCAGTATAACAGAAAGATGTATAAATATGGCTTGCCTTTACAATTCATGACTGGTAATTTTTAATAACCCTAGGGTTTTTAATAAATAGATCAGTAAAAATGTGATTTTTCTGTGGAAGATTATAGTATATTGGTTTTTCTGTTAGATATCATTGCACTATTCTGTTCAACATCCTATTCTGAAGTACTTAGTAAAATTAAGAGCATTGTGCATAAAAAAAGAAACCCTTAATTAAATCGCCTTACCTATGAACATAGATTTTGCACTTTGGTATCAGAAGAAACTTTCTCTCAATAATATGTGATTAAAATAAATTGTTAGGCTATTTTCAAATCCTATTTAAATATAATAGCCAGTTTGCAAACCTTGCACATGGCTTTATTTAGTCAAATTAAAAATGCTATATCATACATTGCTTGATGATACCTTTTTTTTTTTTAAAGTGACTATGACTATCCAAATTGTTGACTCATTCATAGATATAATCAATGTGTATGTTTTAAATAGAAGTGCAAGCATATGCTAGATTTAGGGTAAATTCTTATGTGTGTGGGGGGGCACCTGGGGACATTACCTAGGCTTTTTCTGTGAGAGTGAGTAGAATAACATCTTCTGGCACAAGGCAGCATTCCCAGCCCATAATTAGCGTCAATCTTTCTCCGGCACTTGTGGAAACCCTTTAATTAGTGAACACTTTCAGCTATATAACTCTCTCAAGGCCTCTTACTATTTGTCTATAATGGAAAGTAGGTAACAACCTTAATATTCAAAATAATAATAATAAATGATGATTGCCTGAAAGGAGATGGGGGTCACTTTGATGTTACTGATAATGAAATTGGATGTTCTTGTGTTTGTGTAAGGCAGTCATCTGACTTAAAGTAAAATGAAAAAGGGAGTTAAATCTGCTTAATTTATAGACCTAAATCAACTCAGTCATACCTCAGGTCCCAGAGCTTGTCTCACTTGTATTAGCACTAATAGAAAATCAGCTGAAGGATAAGAAGTTTGACTTCCTTTTCTTTCTCTTTTTGTTTCCTTGGCTTGTAGCAGAACAGCAATCTATTCAAGCTTTTTTCCTGCCTTTTTTGGGGGGGGGCATACTTATGTAAAATTAGCACTACATTATATCACTTGTCTGTTTGGCATGTCTGTGTGTGTGCTTAGGAGGAGCACTTTACACTGGCCTGCCTTTTCTTTGAAAATATGTACACTAACAGTGACAAAAATGTTTAGACGTAGTACTTAGTTCAGAAGTGTCCATGTTTTTCTCATCACTCTGGTTATTTGGCTAATACGTACATTTGTGTGCCAAAGGGCAAATTGAATACCTTACTTCCAGCAGCTGGAGGCATTTTGCCTTGAAGTGTTTTTAATTCAAGGTTGCCCCCCTGAAAAAGGCATGTGCAATGCCTTGGAAAGGTTATGACTTGGATTGAAGCTTCCCTTTGAGTTTCTTCCCGTCAAGTGGATATGTGATAACTGAGCTTGAAATGATTGAGCTTGGCAAAGTATTTTTCCTGCCTCTGAAGGTCTTCTGTTCATGCCTGTTCAGAAAACATTTCCACCAGTACGTCCAAAGAAAACAAGTGGCTGGCAGAAGCAAAGGGGCCCCCATCAACTGAAAGCAGCAAAGCAGAACACCTCACCTTTCCAATTCAAGGCACTGCCTTGAAACTGATCACTTAAATAAGTGAAGCTGAGCCAGCCCCATAAAGCAACACTGATTTGCACAGGTTTAGTAAATATTCTTTCCTCTTACCACTGGCATTCCTTAGTTGAACTGCTTCCTATGATGTGTGTTTTCCCTCATTTAATAATCTCAGTCTCTAAATAGAAAATGTGGAGGAAAAGAATGATCTCCTATAGATGGAAATGAGGATCAGCCTCTGGAACTCTATCCATTGGAGGTAGTATGGACAAACTTGGGCATGACAATTTCAGGTTGCTACGTTGGTTCCCTAGATACATGCACATATCTCTTTACACACACTATACATTCTTATTAATAGATATGCCCACAAAGCTTTACTCCTTCCCAAATAGCTTTAGCAGCAGCAGGGGGATAAAGGGTGAAGTATTCATTATTGTGATGGAATGGAATTATGAAGGCCAGACTCGGGGAGGGAAGCATCCTCTTTCGTCTCCTGAAGGGCAGGAAAGAGATAAGAGGATGAGGCTGGCACCTCCCTGAGGAATTCACTCTGTGTTGACTGGCTGACCTTGGGAACTAGTTTCAGTCTGGGAAGATTCTTGCTAGAGGTTGTAACTAATAAACATTGCTGAACTGAATCTGCATGGTCTCCTGGAGTTCCTTGGGCTAGGCCTGACATCAATCAATTCCCCAGGGAGGTGCCAGCCTCATCCTCTTATCTCTTCCCTGCCCTTCAGGAGACGAAAGAGGATGCTTCCCTCCCTGAGTCTGGCCTTCATAATTCCATTCCATCACAATTATTGGCTTAAAAAAAAAATGAATTGTTTCCTTCATGTGAATTGATGAGTTGATCAGTGGAAAAAGGTAGCTTTCATAGCTCTATATCAGGCTATATTTTTTGTAACGAGTGCCATCCGGCTGCAAAGGAAGATTTGTACCATAAACTGTAATTTATGGAATCACTAACTGACTGTGGTTATCGGATGTATGAATTGTAGTTTAAGGTTGGGTATCAACTTTTTCCTGCACTCCTGATCTTCTGGATAATTATTGAGACTTCCTGAGTAGACACTAATAATGATTTTGGGGAGACTCTGAAGGGAACTAGAATACAGGCAGTCCTCGCTTAACAACTGTTCATTTAGTGACCATTTGAAGTTACAATGGTGCTAAAAAAGTGATGACTGGTGCCTGAAGTTATGACTATCACAGCGGCCCCACGGTCATGTGATCGCAATCCAGGCGCTTGGCAACCAGCTCACACTTATGACAGTTGCAGCATCCTGGGGTCATGTGATCCCCATTTGTGACCTTCCTAGCCTGTTTCCAGCAAGCAAAATCAATGGAAAACCACATGATTCTCTTAACCACGTGATTCGCTTAACAATCGCTGCAAAAAAGGTCATAAAATCAGGTCTGGTCACATGATTCACTTAATGACCACATCACTTAGTGACCTAAATTCTGATTCCAATTGTGGTGAAGTGAGGACTTCCTGTAATGCGAAGGTCTTGAATTTCCTCAGCCAATGTCTTAATATAGCAAGGGTCATGGACCATTTGGAATTAGTATGATGACCATGGCGATATACTATGTCTGGATTATACTACCATTTTACAGTAGGAAAGCTGGCAGTAATCAAAAACTTCATTTAGCAGAGAGGTTGTCTTTGGAATAAAAGAAATGGAAGTTTTGCAGAAATGACATAGACCAAGTGGAAAACTCTCCTTTGATTTCTTCATATGGAGACAATAATTTGGAAAAGCATCATCCATTCTAATATCCAGAAGTGGTTCATTACCTGTTCTGCAAGATCCTCTAATCTGAAGCAAATGTGAACAGCACATGGGAGGAAATTGCAAGAGAAAGAAGTAATTTTCCATCAGTTGATAGAGTTGGATGCAATTAATTTTTTACCTGTAAGAACTTTTTTTTTAATTTAGTAAAAGTATTGAAATGAAAACCTTCCCAAATGATTTAAATATTTTATTAGATAAAAAGGAAAAAGCAAGGGTAGAATTTAACTTTTTAATGATCAAATTTTATATAGAACAAATGCTATTTTTATTTGTGTTTATTTGAATGTTTGCATAGAAGTGTAAGATGTTTCAGAACAGAGACTCATCGGAGCCTGCAGGTAAGCTTGTGAACAGACTGTTTAGAAGATCAATGCTTCAAAGACTGAAATCTTAAGTGTACTTTGACACTTCTGCATAAATATGACCGTGAGTAGGGGGTTAATGTCAGTGTGAAAAAGAAAAGTTTAAAAATATTTTAAAAATTGCTATGTATGCCCACCTCCCTCCAAAATACTTCATCTGTAGATACAAATCAGAAATCTGGCATCGGGTATTGTAAAAATCTATTATGATTTTCTTTAATACTTTGGCTGTCCTGAGATGCTATTTCACATTACCATGATGATGGATTGTTAGGTAATCACTTTGGAAGAATTTTGCTCTTTAGAGTAGGGTATGGGCACAATAAATGAATACAAAATTACAGTTTAATTAATTGCAGAATGAACAAAGAGCTGTGCAGATTAAGAATCATATTTCTCATTGGTTCAACATTTTCCATGCCTCAAAGTCCTTACAAATAGAAATCTAGCATAACAAAATTCATTTGATTAGGAACTTTCTCCTATTTTGTTACTAGAGATTTCAAATAAGAGATGAGAAGTCCTTATCCTAAAATAGAGAAGAACATAGGAAGAAATAGTTACTAAAAATGTAGGGATTAAGAGAATGATCAAAGGCTTTCCAAAACACTTCAACAACATAAAGTGAAGAGGTGACATAGTTGTGTTCTGAGGCATAATTTAAGACATGAGGAACAGCAACAAAAAAGGGGCAGGGATGATCCAGGGAATTTCAGTACATGTGGGAGGAAAGAAGCATTAAAATATGGATCCTTTATGTGTAACCTAAACTATAGGCAATGTTATAGTTCATTCTACGAACCAGAATTTTTTGAGTGGGTGGCCATAATCTAATAAATTAATAACAGCAACAACTTGGGGAAACTAAGAGATGGTTCTGGAGAAATGTACCTTATCAGACGTAAGACATGTTATTTAGAGATTAAAATTAGTATTTTCTAACAAAATGCTCCTATAATTTGTCCATCAGTCTTCCAAGTTTCCATAGCTTGTTTGATGCTTGTATTCTTGCATTTTAGCAAGAATATTCCTGTTTCCCAGGATTTAATTGCTCTCAGTGATAATGGAGTTCCCCAAGTACTATATATTGTATTGCTTCTCTCCCTGAAAAAGGTGGCTTTTGTAAGAGAATTGTGAGCATGTTTTATTTCCATTTTACTTGGCATTTAATTTCAGAATACGTTCTAAAACTAAAGAAAGATCTATCTGAAATTTATTAACCATTTTAAAATTTTGATCTGATTTAATTGCTCACTAAGTAGAAAGCTACTGATCACAAAAATAAACATAGAAAATAAAAGCGTTGCTACTTTCAAAATAATATTTAATATTGCTTGCATTAAACTTAAATTATATGACCCATTCTCAACTATTAGCTGGTATATTTCAATGATAATTATGTGATATGGTAAGTATAAATAATAAAAATGCAATAGGTATAAGCAAAACTGACTTCATTTCTGAACAGCCACCTCCATCTTGTGTGTGTGTGACAGTAAACACTGGTTGACTTGAACTTCTATAAATCTGAATATTTAGTTTCTTGGAAATTAAAAGTTCTGTAGTTCAGAGTCCCAGAGGGAGAGAAATGTTAGTTTATCTCAGATTAAAATCATACATAGATAGCTGAGGAGAGGAAAGAAGAGAAGGAAGTGCAGATGAAACTTAGGAAAGAGGCAAAAATATATAAATTTGAGAGGATTCTTTCACAATTAAAAGGCAAGGGGGTATTCTGGTGATGGTGGTGAGGAATATTAGGAAAGAATCAAGAGAAAAGTAGCTAAAAATGGGATAAAGCAATGGTCTGAAAAGCATAAACATGTGAAGGAAAAATCAAAGTGAAACCAGGATTTAGGTAAATGAATGACCTATAAGTCAAACTGCATTATTGGAAGAATTATGTGGGCAATTAAGGAGCATAGAAACAGCCCATGAAAGCAATAGTGTTTAGTGTTTTTAAAAAATCAAGCAGTCGAGCCATAGGCTGCAGAGTTCAAGTATTCTATTATGGACCATATATGGCTATACCTGCCCCAAGTCTGCCAGAGTGAACTGCTATAAGAAATTTAAATAAATAATATAGCCTTGTCTCTGGCACCTATTACTTAGTTACTCCTTATCTCCACTATATACATTATATCCTTGTCCCTTAATTAGATTTATTTTTGTTGAATCCTGAAAAAGGGCAACATCCTTCATTTTACCAATTAATTCTTGCTTAAATAGCCCTGAGGTGACAGTACTTACTCTCCTATCTAGTCCAAACCCTCCAAAATAGCAAATGCCTCCATAATTTAGAACAGTGTACTTTCTTTGTGGATCCAGGTCTTCAAAAAGAACAAGTTCCTCATCAAGATATACTTTAATGAGAGTCCTGTTTTGCACAATGGCAACAAAATGCCATTTTTTGCAGCATAGTGGCTTTCTTTGGTGAATAAGAGGGACACCAATCCTTTCTCCTAGGTTAACTACAACTTTCAGCATGCCATTCTCAAGTCCTACTGCAAGGAAATCATTATCTTCATCCTCAGCCTTTCCTAACCAAACAAGTAAACCATCCATTTGAGTGGTGGTAAAATTTAAAGATAGCCTAGTAAATCTGAGATCTCTTTTTTCATAATCAGGATCTGTGTACTTGATGTATGAATTGCCTATAAACTTTGCAATAAAAAACGAGAGCTGTTTTTCACACCATTGACCTGTCCATCCAAGTTGACATACACAGGTATATGAAAATAAAACAGGGTTAGGTATACAAACACTTCCATGTAGACACTTGCTATGTGCACAATAAGTAGACCGCTCACATGTCTTCCCCTTCCATTGCTTAGGACACAAGCAAGAAAAACCAGACTCTACAACTTTACATTTCCCCTTATTTTTACATACTCCATATCCACAGGGAGTTCCATCACAGTCACCTACATTGGAACCACCTTTAGCTCCTTTTTCAGTCAGTTTTAATTCTTTGCTATTGACAAGGATCTCTCGAATGCAGCCAGTAAAGCCGGTGGGCTCGTTCTTAATTGCCCTGGGATTAACCCAATTTAAGGAAGGGAGCCCTCCTACATAGAAATCCGTTTGTGTATCTAAGGAAGCCATGTTCTTGGTAGCTTTTTGAGTTATATTGATTCCGTTGAGGTCCAAGTAGCCTTCATTACCAACCCTTCCTGCCTTAATTAAAAGCCACGTCTTATTTGTGCTGTGTACAGGTTGAAATGTCTGTAAAATTACTGTTCTGTCCCCAAGGTTGTAGCGTAGTTGTATATATCCGTTTACCAAGGTGATACTTAGGAAGTCACCTAAAGAGAAGAAGATATAATGTATTAGTATCTGTGAGCAAGTAAAAGATTAACCAAGCATTAAGTTAGCTTTCAGCAGCCTTATCTTCCATGTGTGTCAACATTACAACATCCAGAATTCCAAACCAGTATTGGAGATCATGTTTCCATTACTTAGCAATCTGAAGATACTCCGATGAACCTCATGGTGCTTGTTTGTTAAGGTTTACATAACTAGCAAAAGAAATTAAGGGTTGCGTTGCTAAGATTTACATAATGGCAGCTGAAGAAAGGGGTTGGGGTTTGTTTTTTTACATAATACGCTTTGCAAGCTAAGCAACAGCAACCCCTTTTATTTTGGCTGCTACTAACAATACTCCTGGGCCTTTCATCATTCTGAATATGTTTGCTTTGGCAGGCTCCTTGGACGACAAACATGACAGATGGCAAACCCTATTTTTCTTCTCTCTAAATTCCTCAGGGTTCAGTGGTTCTGATAGGTAAAATGGATGTTATAAATAAATTACGGTTCTCCACTGATGAAGACATTGGAGCTGGAGGGGAAGAGTCTGTGATTGAAACTGATGTTTGTGACACTGGGTAAATTTCTTTCTGGGGTTTTCTCTTCTATCCTGTTACATGTACTCTTTTCTTAAATACAGTTCAGAGTAAGCCTCTATGGGTTTGAATAGAAATCACTTTCAAGTAATCGTACTTAAGATTGCATTTTTGAGTACAGAGTGCACTTATCTTATTGATTTTTCCAAAGAAAAAATTAGGAGCCCTTTTCTTCTTCTTCTTCTAGATGGTGTCCTGGGTTTGGGTTTGATGAGGGCTGGGGACATTGTATTTTGCCCCAACCCTTTCATTGCCACTTTTCATCTAGTTCCAGACTTAGCCTTGTCAGTCATGTTTGTAGCCCTGAGAGCAGCAAGTAAAATACATATTTTAAGGATCAGTGGCATACCTTCATTAAAGCATGGATCCAACTGGAAAAAATAACTAAGGTGACATGTTTTGATGCTACAATCAGACTTTTCTTCGGAATGGTCACCCTTTGTCCAGTCCTTTTACAGGTGATCTGTGCAAAGGCACCGTTTAATAGATCATCCAGCATTTTCCTTGTGCTACCTTCACCACATCACTAGAAATCTAGTTGCTTTTCTTAAGGTTCATAGAACACAGATGCCCAGCACCTGTGACTCGTTTGGAGAGGCATAGTTTCAACCTAGGTACTGACATAGCACAGGCTTTGACCTGTTACATTCCTGTTTGAGGGGGCCAAGAAAGAAAGAGCTTCTATTTTGTTCTTTAAAAACTATATTTCTAATGCACAAACATGAGAGAGGGGTAGTAAGTGGAATAAAATGTGATAGCAAGACATCCTTCACTTTATTGGCATAATCTTTCTAAAAGGCAGAAGAATGAGAGAATCTACCTTGAAGATAGGCTCAGAAAAGTTTAGAAAGTAAAAGACAACTTTCAGTCCTTTTACAGGCTTCTTCACAGACCAGTTCCATCATGGGCATAATTTTTTCTCTCGATTCTTCTTCAGCAGGGCTCCTCAACCTTGGCAACTTTAAGATGGGTGGACTTCAACTCCCAGAATTCCCCAGCCAGACTTGAAGTCCACCCGCCTTAAAGTTGCCAAGGTTGAGGAGCCCTGCTTTTCAGTTCATGCCAATGTAGCAGCGTAGAGCCTTGAAAGAAGTCTATGGGAAAGGGCAGCTGATTGAACAAAGCCCCTGTTCCCCATCTTTTTACCCAGACAGATCTTTATGCTTTTAAAATCTTTTCTATTGTCCTTGGTTTTCCTTTCAGAGTTCAGAAGCAAAGAGAATACATACATTCCATGATCTTATCTTTAAACCTCCACTATTTTATACTGGTAAAAAACCACAAGCAAATATTACTTTTATTTCAGAAGCACAGAAGCGTTTGCACCAGTTAAAGAAAAACCAGTACAGCAAGCACACGGTGCAATAGGGGCCGAGATGAAAAGTATGGCGAAAATGGCAACGGAATTGAATTTGAGAAGCCGTTTCAGTGTTGAGAACAAATAACTGTCTGCATCAGAGAACAAATAACTGTCTGGTGTCTTTCATCCTTCCGGGACTGAGGCATGAGTGAAGCTTGATGGGGTTGTAGGCCAAAGGGGACAGTGGCTTTGCTCCTTGCCCCACTGGCCACTTGAGTTGGCCTGGAAAGCTGGAATAGGCCTGCAAACTGGAGGTTCTCATTCCCTGCTGTATCCTTTTGAAACAGCATCAGGAAGTATTTCAAGCGGAAGTTTCTGAAATGAACAGAGATTATGGGAGCAGATGAAAGGCCCAGAAAATATGGCAATGTCACACCCTTTGGATGGGACAGAATGACATTAACTGCCCAGAAAATAGGATTCTTTCTGAAATATGGAAAATCTGCGTGCTTCTCTGAGCTACTGACTATGTTGGGAGCTGCCTGTCTGGAAGCACCCTTGGTCTGCTGCTTCCAGACCCTCCTAATATTGCCGTAACTATAATGGTCACAGATGACTTGAGTGCAGTTTTTAGTGTACCACGGGCAAGTTAGTCATACACACTGATGATGATGATGATGATGATGATGATTTCATCTCATGCAAAACTGTGAAACACTCTAATCAAATCAGGTATTATTTCATGTGACCATTTTTTCATATTACATGATAGCATAATGAAAGTCTGACCTGATCGTGGGCTCAGGTGCTGAGCAGTGTAAAACAGGATGCCATTTCCTGAAAATGTCTGGAATTGCAACTGGATATGAACTTCGTGTCGAATGTTGAAGGGCTCAAATGACATCCAGGAAGATTTGCTATTACTGAATGATGCATCGCTTATGGTTAAGGCTACAAAACATAACAGGAAAGAGACTTCATCGTTACTAATAACAGGCTAAACATAACAGCTAATGTTTAGCCCTTATCTAAATATGTATACATTAATCCCAACCTAAATTCCTCTTCACTAATTTGCCCTTAAACTAATTTACTGCATTTTATATTAAATTTAGAAACAAGAAATGGAGTACTTGGTAAGCAGGGCTACCTAGTTTTATGCAACATCTAATGGGCCCGAACAGAGATGCAGTCAAGTCTCAGATTATGTGTTTTAAGGAAAGCTTCTACAGTATTCTAGAAGAGAGAAAACAGGTACAGAACATATTCTCATGGCAATCTGGGGTAGTACAGCTAGGCTGGAATCTTCTGCAAATTTTCTGAACCACACTGATTATGCATGGACTGATGACATCATATTGAATTGCATCATCCTACTGCATTGGTTTATTCACTGAGGTTAGATGAATAAGTGATCCCCTGATCTGCAAACTCTGCTTGAAAATAGGATCCAAAGCACTCACTAGTAACTGTATTGCTTAAGAAAAAGGTGTTATCTTTATGAAATACACGTTTTCCCCTCCAGTTTCACCAATTAAAGAGAGCATTTCCCAGCAGAATGCTCCAAGGCCATGTGCAAGATTGCCAAGATTCTTTATCAAAGGATCCACACAATTGTGCTGCTTGTGGACTGGGTCACAGAGCATGCCGTACTTAGAAAATACAGTAAGAAGTTTCATGTATTGGGGTAGGTCTGGAAAGTAACTGTGCTTCTTTATCCCTTTATAGAATAACAAGCGTGTTCAAAAACAACAACTCTGATACCAGTGTGCTCCTAAACGGTAGGACTTTAAGGTATAAATCCCAGTTGACCAATTAGAATCATGGGACTTTGTTGACTTTGCAAGAACTGTTGCTACAATGTGTTTCTCTTTCTTTCCCTCTTGCATTCATTATTCTCCACCAGGTGCCTTACAAATGCACCCCAGGCCACCAATCCCAGTTTGTCTTCTAGGTTGATCTCTTGCCATGGAGGCTTCTCTCTCTAGATAATAATTTGCACTGCTGCTTTGTACAACCGGAACCCTCCCATTTCATTACAGGAGAGTCCCCTTAACATTTGACCTCAGGAATACCCATGAATCTTGAAGAGAACAGCAGTGGCAACATTGCACGTGGCATGTGCTTACTGCTCCCCGGAGTTTTAAAACAGAAAAAAAAATCTCTGTGTGAAAAAGGATAGCTGCTTAACCTCCCACTCTTATTTAAAGTGCTATAACTGAGGGTGAGGTGTCCCTCAGCAGGCTCCCGAGGATGTTCTGAGCCAGGGAAATGTGTGGGTTAAACATGAATTGAATTTAAAAGCCTCTTGGCTACTTTATTTATTCACTTTTTTTAAGTTAGGAAATCTGCTAATGGATTTCTTGTGTTATGCGTAATCTAGTTTCAACAAGAATTGGATACAATATATATTTAAAGTAATGTAAAAGAGCTTTTAGTAATAGTATCATAGCTGAATTAGGCTGCATGGCTTGAGAGACTGGGAACTTGGATATGTGGATCAGTATAATTCCACTATACTGTAAATGTATTGTCATTTTTTATTGTTCTACAACAGCTTCATTCCCTGATCTTAATTCCTTTCTTTTTTAATAGTTCTACTGCTACGATACCATGGTCTGTGAATTGCAGCAATGAAGCACGTATTACAACTCTTCCACGTTTACTGATTTTTCTAAGATGCTTTATATGCTATTGCTTGGATTAGGAGTAAACTATTATATAACTCTATAGTGTTAAGATTCTTCTATAAATTTCCATATGTAATATTCTTAACATTATATGGGAATATCAACAGCGGCTTTTATAGTTTATTCCTAAATTTTATAGTTTACTCCTAATTTCCCTCCTGTCTCAAAAACTGGGTATATTATTCTGCAAAGAACTTTTTCTCATAATTATTACTTTAATGATAGCATGAGACAGGATCAGCACTATGACCATCACTATCAAGATTCTACTAGTGAGGTTTTTCAGGAAAAAGCTAATGTAATTTGAGCCATATTTATACACAATGCTACATAGAATCAATCAGAGAACTGATGGGATATGCATACAGGTAGTTCTTGAGTTACGACCATTTGTTCAGCAACTGTTCAAAGTTACGGCAGCACTGAATAAGTGGTACATAGGCCTGCTCCCCAAAGTTATGGTTGTTGCAACACCCCTGCAGTCACGTGATCCAAATTTGGGTGGTTGGCAGCCCACCTGCACTTAAGACTGCAGGGGTGCTTCAACTCCCCCCACCCACCTATCTCCCACCCACCTCTGCCCTTTTGGCTGCCCCACACAGTGGCACTCCTCAGCAGCAGCAGCAGGCCTCTACTTCTGCTGGGGCTGAAGTAGAGGCCTGGGGCCTTTGGCAGTCTCAGCTGACCGTCACTGCCCCCAGGTCTCTATTCAGCCCCAGTGCTGCTGCCGAGGAGTGCCATCTCAAGCCCTGCACCACAGTGAGCCACCCCAGCGCCATAGTGCAAAGCCCCATCTGTCCCTGCTGCCATGACCTTGCTGGACCTGCCACCCTGATCTTGCTGGCCCTACCACCCTGCCAGCCCTGCCACCCCCAGCTGACCTTCACCATCTTCCTCCTGCTGCTGACGAGGTGTGCCCAGCCTGGCCCTAAGTGAGGCAACTGCTGGCTGCATCAGGCTTTCTTCCCAAGGCCACTTGTGCTGTTCTCCAAATAGGGTGCAGCGTTCTCAGGATGCTTCTTCGGAAGACTTCTGAGGCCTTCTAAGATCTCATGAAAAGGCTGTGCCTGTTGTTCTCCAAACTTTGCAAGCCATTCTTGTGGGGCTTCAGAAGGCCTCAGAAGCTTTCTGAAGTCTTTCAAAAGCATTGTGAGAATGACCCACACGATTTAGAGAATGGAGTGCACTATTTGGAGAATGGCACAGGTGGCCTTCGGAAGAAGGCCCGGCATGGCCAGCAGCTGCTTCGCATAGGGCCGGGCCAGGCACACCTCATTAGCAGCGGGAGGAAGTCAGCAAAGGTCAGGTGGTAGTGGAAGGGCTGGCAGGGTAAGCGGAGCGCAGGGTGGCAAGACTGACAGGGCTGGCAGGGTGGCAGGATCAGTGGAGCACAGGCTGGCAGGGCCAGCAGAATGGTAGGGCAAGCAAAGCACAGGGTGGCAAGGCCGACAGAGGCAGTGGAGTGCAAGGCAGCCAAAAGGGCAGAGAGAGGGGAAGATAAGCAGGTGGGGGGAGTTGAAGAGGACGCAGTCCCTTACCTCACTGAGGTTCAGGGCTGGAAGGGACCAAGCCGGGAGTGGTTTGGACCAGTGGGATTTGGTTAACAACAGCAATGGGGAGTGCCAGGACTGCCATCTCTAAGCAATGTGGTTATGTGACATTGTGCTTTATGACTGCATTGCTTAATTCTGGTCCTAATTACCATCGTAACTACCTGTATAGCTATATTTCATTACCATTGTTTCACATATTTTTAATAAATAATATCAAATATGATTATTTATTTTATCTGAAACAGTAAAAATATCATATATTTTAGCAATCACCATTGGTATAGGATCCACAGGTAGAACTTTTATTGATTTGATTTGATTTTAATGCTGCCCAACTCCAAACTGACTCTGGGTGGCTCAATGACAAAGTAGTTCAATATAATCTAAATTCTTTAAATAAGAGCAAATTCCCATGGGCACAAATACTGCACTTCAAACTTACGTTCCCACTTTCACACACACACACAGACACAGACACAAATCAATAAAGTAACAACCATGCATGAATTCTTTCAGTTGTAGAAATATTAGATCAGCAAAATAGAACTCAGTTCTAAGAGTTCCAGATTTTTTTTTTTTAAAGTGGTGAATGTTTTGCCAACAGAAAACAGCAGCATAAGGCTTAGTACGTCATGGCTTGGGAATAACACAATATTATCATGGATGGGACAGGATAACATTGGAGTTCCCAGCCATGAGTGTGGCACTGCAGATAGTGAAGAAAGGCTCTAGGTCTTGCTGATGGGCTTCTCATGAGGCAGAAATACACAAACTAGGTCCTCTCTCAACCTTCGATCCAAATGAAGCATCATTTTTAATGTAATAACATATAAATATAAGCCATGGTAGTTTTTATCCTGCTCCATCTATGTTTCACCTACTTTTTGGAATATATTGTTACCCTAGCATGCCAGTCACTGGGGGTACCAGAATGCTGATTAGATAGACCTCTTCTTATATTACCATTTCTCCCATTATCTATACGGCGTGAGGCATAATAAGCAGTAATTTCCTTACCTTCACTATTTATAAGCACAGAGACAGTAAACCGAAAGTTCAATAATGCTTTTAGTGAAACAAATTGCTGTCCTATGCTGCCATCTACAGAATATCCTTCATCATAGTACACCAATATGTGTTCTGAAAGCAGCCATTTTTCTATGTGCAAAATTATCCAATACCCTTTCTTAACACAAATTTGGTATTTTAAATTCCCATACGCTATACTTGTCACCCAGTTATATTTCTATTTCCCAAACTGATGCAGTAGACATTTATTTTGTTTAAACAACCTGACTGTGCTTTATTTATGGCCTTCAATGGCAGTAAAACTGGCTTTATGGTAAATTAGCTCAGTGTTGCAACTTCTTGGTAATTTCCTGGATTATAATGCCAGCCTTATAATGCTTGCCTGTGATTATAGTTCTCTAAGTTTCAATCTGAGCTGCAGAAAGCTGATTCCCCGGCTCCTCTCCCTCTCTTTTCATTTATCAGACCTGATCATGGACAAGAGGGTTTGCTCAAGAGGGCTTTCTTTCCTTACATCCCTTAAGTGCAGTTACATCAAGCATAATCAATCCTGGGAAATGTGCCAGTCCTGGGATGCCTTAGTCAGGTGACCTGCTAAGGTCCTGGACGTGTGGGAAGCCACCCATTCCACATTAAGAATTTCTCATCAGACCTTTTCTTGCTACTGCTGCCATCATTAAGACTGGTAATAGTGGCAGCGGAGGAAGCAGTAGGCATCTATAGAAAGTTAATGTAGGTGGTTCTTGGGTTATGACCATTCATTCAGCAACCATTTGAAGTTACGGCAGTGCTAAAAAATGAACTTACAACTGGTCCTCGCACTTACAACCATCACAACATCCCCACAGTCATGTGATCAAAATTTGGGTGCTTGGCAACTGGCCCACTTTACAGCACAGTCACAGCATCCACTTCAACTCCCCCCACCTGCCTATCTCCCACCCCATCTCTGCCCTTTTGGCCACCCTGCAAAGTGTGACCGAGATGAAGATGCTGCTGTATTCTGCCACCTTTGCCTCCCCGCTGCTGCCACCACCAACCCCAGGGGAATTTCCTCCCTGTCCTCCTCCTCGGCACCATCATCTTCCTCCTCCTCTTCTTCCTCCTTGACATTGCTTTGCATCCCCTCCACTGGGCTCGCTGATGCTGGCTGCCTCAAGCCTCACAGCACAGAGGCTTTGTTGGCACTGGGCTCAGAGGCTGTGGCGAGCGGTGGAATGGCAGCAAGAAGCAGTCATGTGATGTTTCGCTTAACGACCACTTCACTTAGCAATGGAAATTCTGGTCCCAGTTAGGGTTATAACCCAAGGACTACCTGTAATGTCACTGGGATAAAAACAAGGTCTCTTCTATTTTTTAAATAGTATTTTAGCTTATTGATCCTCATTTTGAATCAACTAGAGACAAGAGACTTCATTACTAAAAGGTAAGGAAAAATGCAGAAGGCTACAAAAAATGATAGTGGCCAGAATCTAATTTATGATTGCTAAGAAATAGAATGTACAAATTACTTCCTGGTTTGAAAACTGTATAACAGAACTTGCATCAGAATTGAAGATACAGAGAAATGTGGGAAGAAAAGGTCATCTTAACTCACCAGCAATACTTTCAAAGTAAGAATTCAAGAGCATATTCTCCTGAACATCTATGGTTTGCTTCTGGTCTAATGTAAAACTGCAAGAGGACACAAATGAGGAGGACTATAAACGGAGATGAGTATAGGAAGCTTCTGAATCAGAATGGCAAGAACTGATGGTGCTTCCAAGAAGCACTGGAATTGCACTGTCCTGCCTGGCCCTGTAGAAATTGTTATTTCCAAATCCCCCAGCAGTCTGGAAACGTGAAAGAAGATAGAATGCCGGCTTCAAAAACAAAATAAATAATGCTTGACTAACCAAGTAAGAAAGATGAGGTCTAACAACCTGTGGATGAATTGTTCATTCTTTCTATTTAAAACAAATGAGCAAATTAGTCATAATTAGCAAATGTTTCTCTTCTTTTGTACTAAGAGAGAAGCATAATCTTTAAAGCATTAAGGAAGAATTTGATTGCTATTCAGATTGCAATAATCTTAAAAAGGAGAGCACAAGAGTGATAATGTTAGTATCAGCACTCTTTGATCATATCTCTTCAAAGTTCAAGTATCTTATACCAGCATTTGTTTCTGCCAGTAAATTAGCCCAGACTATGACTAATATTGTCATGTAATTTGCTGCTTAATCCAAAACTTCTTTTTACATGCTACCAGATAGGCTACCTTGGATCCAAAGATTTCACTTTTCCAATGAAACAAGCATTTCAGTGATGAAGAGCTAGCAGAATAAGAAAATGTTTGATCCAAGTGACTATTCTTAATTTTAAAAGTATTGTCCATCTCCCATCTATATTATCAAGGCCAGCAGCTGTTTTATAAACACATGCTTTGAGTGAAGTATGTATCGATCATGATTTATCCATAAAATGTACAGTGGACTTCTGGGGGAGCAATAGCAGATTGAAGATGGCTCCGTTTTTGCAGAGCTGACAGCCATGGCAGACAAGAGGAGCCAGCAAAGGATCCAGCTCTTTGGAACCATCTCTGGACAAAAGAGATGACTGGATCACCCATAAGTACTCCTTACAGAGGCTCCCTGTGAAGAGATAGCAAATTAGCGATCTCCAGAGTGCTCTGGGAGTCACGAGAAACATCAAGCCCAAGGTGTGGTTTGGAGTCTTTTGAAGGACACTAGATTCACATATACTGTACTTACTAACATAATGGAGGAATATTATTTTACTATAGAAGAATTTAAGTCGGCTTGGGAACAATGTGTTCAGGACCTATTTTTAAAATTTTCTGATACTTTCCAAAGCGGAGCCAACAGAGGTTATGGAAGAAGAAAAGATTCTATTGGATAAAATAAAGGTTGAGGATGATTTGAATAGGGAACTTAAAATGGATTTTAAAAAATTGCCAGACTATAAAAGAGATATGGAAGACATGGAAAAAAATGTTGTGGATTTGAAAAGGGACTTAAAAATGCTCAACTATAAGAGTGACATGGAGAAAGAAGCTGCATTGGACTTACAAATTATGCTGGTTGATGTCTTAACAATTAAAAGGGACATTCAAATCATAAATCAGAAGAATGACTCTGAGAATTATCTTATTTTGGATCCATAGAAGTATTAAATTTCTAAAGTTGTTCCTGAAAATAGAGAGGGAGAAAATGATAAGCAATCATCATATGGGACTTTATTTGAAGAAGTGACTGAAGATCGAGCCTCTTAAAAAGAAGAAAAAGGAGTTCAAAGTGGACTTCAGGGTTAAATTGTGTAAGTGGTGATTTTGGGTTGTTATTATTGGAATCTTTTTTTTTTGACTAGGACTAAGACGAGGATTTAAAGATTTTTTCATATGGGGATAAACTTTCGATGTCCTATTTGTTAGAGAAAATTATAGGTTAGAATGTAAAAGGCACCTATTTGATTTAGTTTAAGATATATATGTTATTACTATTGGTATTTTTTATGCCTGTGGGGATAAACCTTTTATGTTTTACTTATTAGAGAAAGTTGTAAGTCAAAATGTATAATGGATATATTTGTCTAAGGTTAGTACTCTTAATGCTTTTGCTGAGTAAGATTGATGATTTTTAAAAAAATAATTTGGCTGTTGTTAAGGGATGAGAAATGGGAAGAAGAGTTTTCCTTTCTGTAATACCAGAGATGATGTTATTGCAAATATTTATACTTGTTTGGAGGGAGGGTGGAGTCACTTTTTATATGTCTTTCTTTTTCTTTTTCCTTTTTCTCTTTCTTTTTTCCTCTCTCTCTTGTTTGTATATCTTTATTAGTTCTGTATTAGCTTTTATCTATGTAAAACTTTAAAAAATATATTATTGATCGATGGTTTGTATGCTTGTTTTTATTCATTTGTTTTTGGCTTGTGCTATTGTTTCTAATTGTTGTGAGCCACCCAGAGTCCCTGAGGAGAGAACAGCAGCTATACAAACTGAGTAAATTAAAAAAAAAAAAGATCCTGAACTTGTTGGATGACTATTTATTTATTTATTTATTTAAAAGATTTGTAGAGATTTGCATATGTACTTCAATCCTGCATGTTTAAAGTTGAGATCAAGAACCCAAACTATGTAATGTGACTGTGGCAAAGCCACTATTGCAAAAGGGGATTTTTCCCATTGGGGCTTCTCTCCCTGCAGGGCTCCCTCTGGTGGTCTTTCTTCAGATATGCAAGGTGGGGGCTGAGAGTGGTAAGTGGAGAGTTTAGAGAGGATTCAGCAACCACCCCGTCTTGCTCTCATTTTGTACTTAAATAAACCCCCCTCTTGCTTTAGAGATCCTCTTTAAGAGATGGCTGTAGTGCCGCGTGTTTAGTTTGGATTTAATAGCCTGCCTGGTGTTAGCCTGCAGTAAAGCAGAACTCTTCTGCCTTTTAATAATAAAAAGTCGTTGGTGCCTTCTGTTTAAAAACCCTGATTTCAATTTACATTTCGCACACAAGCACAGGACAGAAAGAAACTGGTGGCACCATGTGACACAGTCTTCAGGGAGGTTTTGACCATACCTTGTTCACAGTGTGCTCCAGTGGTTCCCAGTGGGCAGTGGCAGGCATATGCGTCAGGCAGAGGGACGCAGGTGGAACCTCTCTTGCACCTGTGCGGTGGGTTGTGCTCAGGATCACACGCTGAAACGATCTCTGTGCAGAAAGCCCCTTTCCAACCGGAAGAGCAATGACAGCTAGGAAGTGCAGAAGAGGAAACCAGAGGAGACATCAGCGGATGACTTAAAGTTATGTTCTGGGTCAGTGTGGAAGACAGCCCCTCAGGGGATTTTGGAGCAGAGAAACAACAATGTCTCACTTTCAGCATTTTGAGGCAGGATATACAGAACAGTTATGCTATAAAACTTGATGTAGGCTGAATGCAGATTTCTAAACAAAGAAAATCCCAGCCATGTACCAAAAACACCCTTAACCAGCTCATATCTGTGACAGAGCCCCACTCATTCTGAGTTACTGCCAATGCACTGCAGCCTTTGCCATCCCCAACACCATTTACCAAAAGAAAGGTCGATGTAGCATTCAGCCACCAAAAGGTTGCCCTTCTGTGTCCCAGTTTTTTTTTTCCCTGGTTATAGAGATGGCATAATAGGGTGTCCCTTAATATTCATACCAGGCTAGAAAGTGGGAGACCAGGAGTTCCAGTCCCACCTTAGGCATGAAGCCAGCCAGGTGACCTTGGGCCAGTCCTTCTCTCACAGCCCTGGGAAGTGGGCAATGGCAAACCACTTCTGAAATCTTGACAAGAAAACTGCAGGGACTAGTCCAGGCAATCGTCAGGAGTCAACACTGACTCAAAGGCGCGCACCCCCCAACCCCCCATGAAGAGTCACTTTATATATTTGTACAGAAACTGGTTGTGCAGATGGATTACATTCAGCATTCAGCAAGCACTCTGCTTGGTCATGTACGAGCAGTGATCAAAATGTAGTAACAGTTCAGTTCAGCAGCAACAGGCCTTTACAATCTAACCTAGAATGCTATTTTAGTTTTATCATAACATTTTCTCTTCAGACATAGACTAAGGCTATCAAGATAGCTAGAATGAAGCATTTGGTCTCTCATAGCAATGCATTTGTTTTCATCAATTCTAAGAAATCACCAACTGCCCAAATCCTGTTAATAAGACTTACACCTTGTGGGTTACATACACTAGGAGTGTTCTATACCAAGAGTGTCTGCTATGATAAATAGATTATTGAGAAATTCAAAGACTTCTTACAACATACTTGGAATTTTAACCTACTGTATGTAAAGAACGGAGGTTTATGCAAGTGATGAGCAGAATAAGTTTATCTGAAAAACAGGTCAAAGAAAACAGTGTAAAATGCCACACTACTTAAATTAGCAATATTGTCTCCATAGCAACAGTTTGTCCTTTTAAATGAATTGCTCATAACTTTCAGGATGGTGTCCTAAGGCACACATTCTCTAGGATAATTATTTTTTTATAAGATCCCAAACACTTTCTGAAAACTGTCGGAGCAAAGGGAGCTCATAATAGAAAAGGTGGGGGGGGGGGGACAGGAAGTGTCTCACGTACTCTCAGAACGGTGAAAGATGGCACTGCTGGGAAGCAATTCTTAACAGGGATCATGGGCTGCCTTTGATAAGCTGGTTTTTCTCAGTTTTAGTGGCAATCTACAGTAGCTACAACTAGGCAATAGGGGGAAAGCATGAACAGACAGTACTTCCTTCTGCCTTTGCAGGAGCAGCTTGTCACTGCAAGCTAAGCAAGACCCCCAAAGCTACATCTCCAAATGTATATGGCTGGCTACAGATGTTGACACAAAGTCCAGCACATGGGAGTGGGACACCAGTCTGGGAAGTCTGATGGAGCAGAAGATCCTCTTTTGCCCACATTTGAATCCAGGCCCTGGGAGGAGGGCCCCAACGCCTATTTAGTGCTGGCTAATCTCCAAAAAATCACAGGACTGCACCTACTTAATACTTGGATGGGAGACCACTAGAAAACCCAAGACTTGGGAGTAAGAAAAACATCTTGAAAAAAGGCAAAGGCAAACACCTTCCATGTTGCTGCTAAGAAAATTACTTAGCAAATGTGTTCATCTAAGTAAGTTCAACTTGAAGAAACATTTCATCTTTATTGGAAGGGAAATCATACAATGCTACTTAGATGCATAGCGAGGAGCCAGCACCCTTCTTGGTGCTTGGTTCAGCTGCAGGCAAAAACAAGCTTGAACACTGCACTGATTTGAGGCCCAGTGAGAGTCGATCCTGAACTGTGATTTTTAATCTGATGGAAGGGGAGATGCATGGGAAGTAATTGAACAATTGTATTTAATTGATGCAATTGAATTTACATTACATGTAAACTAAAGTTAGTGCTTGTCCTAATCCTATCCCCTTTTTGGAGGGCACTCCCCAGCATGCCAGAGAAAAACGGAGAAAAACAGACGTGGCCCTCAACCTACAAGTGATTTCTAGCCTTGGGGTAGATGTTACTGAACAAAGCAGACTTCAGTGCTCCATTTGCTACCCCAGTATGACATTCACTCCAGTCAGTTCCTGAAATGGCCGTAGATGATCATAGGAGTGGGGGAGAAGGTATGCGCGTAAGGGCTACTACATGGAAAGGAGAACCACACGTGCATCTTGCAAGGTGATTCTAAAGAAGATCACACGCCTGCTCTTAATCAAATATATGAGCTCCTATAGAAGCATATGACACCCTGCACAGTCTCAATGCATTCCCATGCAGTGGTTCATTAAAACACTATTATGCTTTACTTACTACAGCGCAGAGCCACTCTCCATGCACGTCCCTCCATTTCTGCATGTTATCAGTTGGCACGGAGACACCTGACATTGTCCTACATTGCGACCAGTGTTAGGATGGCCTTCTGGAATTCCTGGTGCTTTAAACGCCTGATCCTTCCCAGCAAGGACTTGGAGGTCAAAGATGCAACCTGGAAGGAAGGAAGGAAGATTACCCACTTCTTTGCTTTAAGCAATAAAAGCATACATGAACATTTATCACTGTGGCTAGGTCATGTTCAACAGTACTTTGTCACATGGTGATCTAGAGTTTACTTGATTTCTTACTTTACAAGTTATAAACATTCATCTGGTCACAAGCAGGTGTTTTGTGTTCCAACAAGGCTTAATTTTAAAGTGCATTGCTGCAAAAGTGGCAGTCCTTATCCTGTCTGCCCTCAGTCCTTTTTAATCCCTAGGCAAGTGTGTATTTTAATGGGAAGAAGTCATAATTTAAACAAACACATCCTTTAGAATGCTGGAAAATGGGGACTCTGTTCTTGGTGATCAGCAGTTGTATTCAAACCACCTTTTAAGAAACCTTATCTTCAATCTGGCACAACTTAGAAAATGAGTAATGAAATTTCTTAGGTGCATCACTGAAGTTTTTTTTTTTTTTTTTAAGAAAGCTCAGGGAAAGTAGGATGCCCAGGACAAGAAAAAGAGGTTTCTGCTTTAGTGTTTAGAGGTTTCTTTTAGTGTCCTCTTATGAGACACTAAAAGAAAACCCAAAGCTTCAAAGACAGAATTACAGTAGGAATATAGAATGTAAGATGACCAGCAGCAAGATGGATGGACTCAGTTAAAGTAGCGATGAATACACTGTTGGAAGAACTGAAGGACCAGGTTAGGGACAGATCATCATGGAGAAATTCTATCTATGTGACTGTCATCATCAAAAGACATTAGAAAGAAACAGGATAGTGGCTTTGGGTTTTGGAGCCTGCCTGTTCTAGGACTATGCCATCTCTGGTGCTGGATGGGGTTGCACTGCCCCAGACAGACCTGATGCACAATCTGGAGGTCCACCTGGACTCACGACTCCTGCTCAAAGAGTAGGTGGCAGTTGTGGCTAGGAGGGCCTTTGCACAGCTTCATGTTGTGAGCCAGTTGCGCCCATTCCTAGATCAGGGGGACTCTGCTCACAGTCACTCATGCCCTAGTCACCTCCAGATTGGACTCCTACAATGTGCTCTGCATGGGACTGCCCTTGAAGAGTATCTAGAAGCTTCAACTGGTGCAGAATGCAGTGGCGCAGGCAGTTATGTGTGCTTCCAGAGCAGTACATGTTACACCTCTGCTCCGTGAGCTGCATTGGTTGCCAGTTTGCTTCCAGGTCCAATTCAAGGTGCTGGTTTTGAGCTTCAAAGCCTTCCATGGCATAGAACTGGGTTATCTGAGGGACTGCCTCATTACATCTTCCCATCCCATTAGATCTGGCAGAGAAGGCATGCTACGGGTCCCATCTGCTAGGGACTTACACTTGGTGGGTCCCAGGAGGCAAGTCTTCTCTGCAGTGTGCCCACCTTATCAAACATTCTTCCCCCCAAAGTAAGGTTAGCTTCATCCCCGTTAATGTTCTGGAAGTCCCTCAAAACCCGACTATGTCTTCAGGCCTGGAGGTCCCAGGGAACCAGTGACATTCTGAGATGGCTCCATCATTGTGGTTAATATTCACTCTCTCCTGTGCCTTGTGGTTTTTTTATTTTAATATTTTAATAATTACTGTTTTAGATTTTTAATAATGATGGTTTTATATACATTTGTTTTACTTAATTGCTGTATGCTTCCCAGAGTCACTTATTGTGAGATGGGTGGCCATATAAATTTGATAAATAAAATAAATAAACAAACAAACAAATAAATGGAAAGGATTTCTTTTTTTTTTTTGAAGCTGCTGGTTGTGCTGCATGTATGTAAATGTTGATACTTTTAACTCTGCAAATATAAATTCAGTTTAACTGTGCATGTGTCTATATTCACACATATAGAACAAACACACACACAAAGACATACACATCCAACAATACATATGTCCATTAAGACTTGCCCAGGCAGGAAAGAAATTTGTAACCATCAAGGAAGAGTTATTAAGTCACCGCTTTCAATCTCTGAGCAAACTACTTCTGAACTTAACATAAACAAACAGGAAAGAAATATAAGGCTGCAATTCTGTATCCTCTTCCTTGAGAGTAAAGCTGCTTGAACTTCAAGGGATTTCATATGAATGGGGTTGGGCTGTTGGCCTTGACTATTCTCTGTGTGTGGAATACTTTTTTGTTTATATTTATGTGCTGCATTGTCTGTGTAGCTCCTGGGGAGCCTTGTTTTTTCACACAGTAGCTACTCCTGGCATTGAAGGAGCAGATTCCCCAGGGAATCTCCGAAGCAGCCCCCCTTCAGCTTCCACAGAATTCTCTCCAAGTCACTATAAACAAGCCTGCTGTCAACTCTTCAACCAGCAGGAGGGCTCCGTAAAGGTTTTGCCCTTCCCTGCACAAATCCAGTATGAAAAATAAACCTCTGGTTATGAAGAGACAGGAACAGATTCCCTTTACTTCTTACACTCAGAGCCCACAACCCATGCAGATGCGCAGACAGCATTACACAGGTACACAGTCACACAAATCGCTTTAAGGAACAGTAGCTGTTGAGCTCAATTTGAATGAATCCCTCAGTCCTAACAGGCTGGCTCAGAGATCCTAGTAGTCTCGCTCTCTCTCACCCAAAAGCCAGGAAGGGGCCGTTCAGTTCAAACGCACAGGACCTCAGCCCTTCTTCACTCGCTTTATAATCTCTCTCTGCCTTGCAAAAGACTTGTGGGGCAGTTTCTCATTTTCTTCCTCTTGGCTGTTGCATCCTTCTTGAACTTCCTCCTGGCTTGATCAGCCACTGCCCCCTCCCAGAAAACACACACTAAGTGCAACTCTTCCTCTCAGCCTTGCCTTCTCCTTGCTGACACCTAGTAGGCACTCTGCACCTTGAAATGCCCTGCTCCTCACACTCCTCATTAGCCTCATGCCTTCTCCTCTTCCCTTAGTAGTCTTTTGGTTTCTCCCTTACTTTAAATCTTGCCCTTACATGCAAGCAATCTGCCTCTCCTACTTGACTTGGCTGGCTTTCTTTCATCTTTTTAGGCTGCTCATTTCTTTTTCTTTCTTGTTTTCTTAATTGTTGCTTCCAGCAGACTTCTGCTTCTCTCCTTCCTCCCCTTGTGTATATGTCTCTGTCAGCCTTTGTACCCTTTGGAGTTCTTGGTGCTCTCTGAGCTTGGTTGTTTGCTTGCAGACATTTCATTATCCAACCAGGTAACACCATCAGTACAAGTGTAATGAAATGTCTGCAAGCAAACAACCAAACTCAGAGAATACCAAGAACTCCACAGTTCAACCCTGAGCTTCATATAATCTCTTTGATTTATAACTTTTTCCACACTATAAGTTTTGTTCCTCTTATCTCTTTAGGGATAACTTTCTCACCCATTCCAGGGGTCCCCAATTCTGATTTCCTTGCAGGCTCTGCTCAGTCTTCTACTCAGTGCTATTCTATCTATGCATCAGTAGCCTCAGAATATATGATCTGAGCACTCAATTCTTAGCAGCCTGTACAATATGGGCAAATATGGTGCCATCCCACACAGCCTGGCATGTAGTTGGAAGCAAAGAGACACTTTACTACAATATGGTGATCACCTAGGTTTTTGAAGCTCAGAACTGGTAGCCCTATTCTACACCCAACAACTCAGGATGGTCCTAAATATAAGCAGTGGGGGTGGGGACAGGAAACCACATGAAGTGAGAATATTCCTCAGAGATCTCTACATCATCTCAAGGTATGTTTTTGCCTTGAGAGACAGTTGTTTGACACTGCATCGAAGAACCTCCTTTATTCATATGAATACAGCCTATTTTCATAGAAGTCTTTGTGGGGTTACTTCATTATTTGGGCTTCAGAAGATAGGTGTTCAGGCAGGGTTGGCCGAAGACATTTTTTTTGCTTGAGGCAGAACAGCAGATGGGATTACTTTTCCTCTCAAGTCAAGGTGCAAGCAACTCGATGCTTCATCCTTGTTAGTAAAATATAAAATAATAACAAATGGAATATCCCCATTCAGGAATCCCACAATCTGCAATCTGAGGAATCTTCTTATTTGTCTAAAAGTATATCTTGGCCAATAAACCAGGACAGATCCATTTTCACAGTGGCACCAAAGCTTTTGAATCCTTTCTCAGAGAAAGACAGTCTGTCCCCCCCCTCCTTTTTTCAATTCATTATTTTAGTTTATTATTTTATTCCAGAGAGCATTTATTTGGGCCCCTCAGAGCTGTTTTGAGATGTATGCTTCCTACAATAGGGCTATTCAGTCATATTTACAGATCTTTTTATTGTTTCAGGTATCTGTGTCACAAGTTCCTTTAATATCCAAGGGTGGATTACCCAGACTCATCAAGATATTCCCAAAGATACACTGCACACACACAGGCTTTTCTCCCCCCTTTTATACTGGGGTTCCTTTCCTTATCAAATCAATATGCACAGTACCAAAAGTGTTCTTTTCTCTACCCAGGTGTCCCATTAATACAGTTTTCATCTAACCTATATTTCTATCACACAACTTATTATTATCCTACTCTATCTCTAGGATATCTATTACTATTGCCAGTCCCAGGTACTAATGCTCCTGGCCTTTCCACAAATCTTGACTGCTCCTCTCTCCCTTGCTTCCTTCTGCCATTCCTCTACACACCCAGCATACCAAAACACCCACTACTACCACACCCAGCCGTTCCAAACACAGGACTTTTTATACAATCTCTCCCCCATTTAGAAGCTGAGGTGTTTCAGAATTAAAGTGTTACTTCCACTGTAGCAGATTCCACTCTGGTTTCCAAATGTTCTGGCTCCCCTATTACACAATGCGGACTAAAGAATTAAAGGGGCAGGCATGCAATTCCAACTGCCTACACCCTTTTCCAACCCTTCCTTCCACTATGTGATGGTGTTTTTCTTTTTTCACTGATTGACTGCTGTGAGAAATTTTGGCATGCCTGTTTCAGATCTAGCTAATGTCCATATAAAGCTCAGAGCTTGCCTACAGCCCTGTGTTTACTAGAAAACCAACTTCTTCCATTAAAAAGCATTAATACAGATACAATGACTTGATACACAAAGACAATAACAGTGTTACTTACCTTGAAAGCCATTTTTAAAACTGGATCCATTTGGTAAGAATTCTGGAATATATTCAATGTAACCTCCTACATAAAACTGACTAAAAACAGTGAGTCCAGTCAACTTTCCTGGTGATATAATTGTTTTGTTTTTTTGATCATCCACCTTTCAAAGAAAGAAAAATATGCTATTCATAACCAACTGAATATATTATTTCTCATCACAATGCTAAAAAATAGAAGCATGCATATAAATTAACGGGGAGGAAATTCCTTTGCTCTGCAACTCATTTGAAAATAATTGGAAGATTTTTAATTTCCTGGATTGCAATTAAAAGGGCAGATGTTCAGACTTTTTGCTTGTATTTGTATATTTTTCAGAAACATCTTCATACATTATTTCTCAATGTTTCCTAAAATTTCAGGAGCAATTTATAAGTGGGAAGGAGGTTAGGGTGATAGCAAGTGCAAAGTGAAAAATGAAATATGTTTTTGAAAGAGGGGCTTCTATACAGTTTGTGTGCAAATTTTTGCAGAGTTTTTCATAGGTTCTGATTATTGGTTTCATACATCACACTAACCCATGATTCCATAGTTTATTGAAAAACACAATGCAGTATATAAGATACTATGTCAAAACCAAGCAAACCTCATTATGATTCAGTGTAATGTGTAAACCAGGTAAGTGAATATACATTAGTTTAGCTCTTAGAACTTGGCACATGCTATGCATTTCTGTTTATACCTTAGTGAAGCTAATTGTTGTTTACTTTTCACCATTCTTCAAAGGAGTTCAGGATGGAATGTATAGATCTTTATTTATTTATTACATTTATATCCTACCTTTCATACAGGAGCTCAAACTGGTAGTATATAGTACTCTTTCCTCTGACTCCTCCCCCATCCCCGCAACAACAGCTCTGTGAGGTAAGTTGGGCTAAAAGAGAGTTTCTGTGGATGACTGCAGATGAGAATCTGGGACTTCCTGGTGCAAATCTAACCCTTAACCACTACACTATACTGGCTGTCAGATAGATTAAAAGCATGTCAATGTCAGATTAAAGTTAGATTTTTTTTCTTCCCATTTTATCCTGACAGCAGCATTGTGGGGCAGCTTGAAAGTATGATTGGCCAGAATCATGCCATGAATGTCATGACCAAAGCCACAATTTTTGTTCTCACTACTATAAGAACTACAATAAGTGGTGAAGAACATCTGCAGATGAGAAGGACATGAGTGAAGATTTGGATGGCATGGATATTTATGGTATGACAAAGTGAAAGTTAATATTGATTTTAAGAATCCCTTCAACAGATGTACTATATTGAGAGTGTGTAAATTTTTAGATACTAGAGTAAGAGGTGAATATATTTTACATTTATACCTGTACCAAGGAAAGTTGGAAGCTACTCTTTCTTTTCTATGCCTTTTTTCCCCTCTCTCTCTTTTTTTCTCCTTTTTATTTTTTTTTCTGTATTTTTAACTTTTTGCAAAAATTAATAAAATTTATTAAAAAATACAGCTTTTTTAAAGAAAGTCTTACCTTCATCCAGCCATTTCTAAGAAATCTGCCAAGACTGACTGTGTGAATGTGACGTGTCAGGTCAAGTGGCTCACTAATAATAGTTGCAATTCCGGATCCCAAGTTGTAACTGTATACCATGCTACCATTTCGCAGACCTAGCACTAGGAAATCATCACCATTAAGACCTGGAATGAGAATAATCATGTAACTGTCAAGGAACCTATTACAGAGACTTTACCTCAGATTACTGTGATGAAGGTAGTTTGACAGAATTACCTTATTCTGGGTAATTTGTTTGCATTGCATGAAAGCGGGTCTTTGTGTCACAGTTCCTGTCCTTTGGAACATCCCTGAGCCTGCTGGTCTTCCAAAAAGCTTTAAAGACCTGGATGGGCTCCCAGGCATGTGGATCAGGAAGTTAGTTAGAGCCCATGGGGTGTTTTTAGTTTATTAGATTTGTTTTTACCTCAGTGGGCATTATTGGTTTTATATTTTGGTTGTTATTTTGTATGGTGTTTTTATTTGTTGTTAGCTGCCCAGAGCCCCTATAGCAAGATAGGTGGCCATATACATCTAATTAAATATATTAAAAATAAATAAAATTTCAAGAGTATTTCTTTTTGGCTTTCCCATTTCCCTCACTATACCATCTATACCAGTGTTTCTCAACCTTGGCAACTTTAAGATGTGTGGACCTCAACTCCCAGAATTCCCTAGCCAGCTTTTCTGGCTGAGGAATTCTGGGAGTTGAAGTCCACGCATCTTAAAGTTGCCAAGGTTGAGAAACACTGATCTATACAGTACCTTAATTACTGAAAATCCCAAGAATTTGCATTATCTTTTGGGAAGATTTTGTTTCCAGAAAATTTCAATGTCCTCAATAGTGGAGATTATCTTATAATATCAGGAAACAGCCTTTGAAATGGAAACTTCTAAATTGGCAAAGGTAAATTTGAGAAGGAGAACTCATTTACATTATAAAAATAAGAAGAGACCAAATTCCTCACAATATTGTCCAATCTTTAAAAAAAATTCTTAAGTTTCAGGGGTGCTAAAAACAGTAATCAGTAATATCCAGAGGAAGATTAAAATTTACAACTTTATCTGCCAATTTTATCCATTTGTTCATTTAGGAAAACAATTTCTTGTTTTCAAGGCTGTTTTAAACACTAACTTGAAAGGTGTTTCTATACAATATTCTGGGCAAGGCATGTCCATTTTCAAAACAGGGTCCGGGAAGTTTGCTTTCAATTCGTATGAGAATTAGAGAATTTTACCATTCTAAGCAAAGCTGTATGACTTAGGCCATGTTAAATATTACATTACTTTTAAATAAATTGCTTATCAGGTTATAAATAACTCAGCCTCACAATGAAAATTTATCTTAAACTTTTCTTATTTCAGCTAATGTTCTGATGCCCCCTGGTGGTTATGTTTTTAAAGAAAGTTTTATATAATCAGGCAAGCATCCAAAACTAGAATCTTTTACCTTTTGCATAATACCCACAAAATTCCTTTCTCATGATGATACCAGAAGTGCAAATTAATTCTAAGCCCAAACGTTTGCCTATCATGTGCACTGTAGAGTTCCTGGTTCTTCAGAATGACTGTGGCCACCACGGGGGTGCAGCTGCTTTTGAATTGCCTTCCAGCTGCAGGCTTGCTGTTAAAATCTTGCTCAACCCTATTCTCCACTCAACTATTTGTTAAGCCAAAGACCGAGTGATACTCCAGGGGGTCTTTCTCCTCGCAGAAATTGCCATACCTACACTCACTAAACTGTTGCTTGGTAGCTTGGATATAACATCATTTTCAGTGAGGAAAATGGCAGAGTTGTCTCTGTCCTACAGTGCACATTCTATACCGCAGAATATTTAGCATAATTATGGAACCCCTATGGCAATATCTTAACCTCTTTAACTGTATTAATTGTAGCAGTAGAAAAAATAATAATTTCCCCTAGTTCTTTTCATGTTCTTCTTTTACTTTATGATCAGATTCCTAGACCCACAAACTATTTTACAAATACTTCTCAAAGCCATGGGCTGCTGTTTTAACTTTAGGAGCCAGAACTTACTCTTAAAGCCAATGTTAGGGATGATTCTCACAATCATAAAACAATAATGAAAAGGTGGGTGCTTCTGCATATCAGCAGCACATTCCTTCATGACTGACTAACTGCGGGCAGTGCAGTGTGTGATTCAGCTGAGACTTTGTATGACTTGAGGCAGGTAACTGATTTTTCCCCCTTTTTTAAAAAACAATGATAAAAACAAACTGGTAGAATCACATGCAGTATTCTAATTGTGGAGCACCATGACTTGAGTACTCTTCCAATCAGAAACAGACAGGAGCAGAAGTAGGAAAGAGAAGCTCTCACTGCTCTGTCTTGATCTTTTGGGTAATAAAAATTAATCCCACCCATTGTAAAGAAAGCTAAAAGATAAAGTCAAATTGAGCTCAGTTTCTGACGACTTTATGGATACATCCATGTAGATTTGTTGAGAAGAGAATGAAAGTGGGTTTCTACTGCCTTCTGGATTTTTTTTTTTTTTTAATTTCCCAGTCTAGTTTACAGCCCTGGTTGCCTGCTATCAAAGTGCTAAACAGGTCCAACCCTTCTTAGTGTTTGAAGCTCAGCTAAGCTCAGCTAGATGTTGCCACACAACTGGGCACTGTAAGTAAAGAGAATGCATTTGAAAGTAAACAGTGGAATAAATCTGAACCAGGTCTAGATTTACTCAGCTATGGTGGCATGGCAAGATGGTTGGAGGGTTCCAGTGACATTGGATCCTCAGCCTGGCCAGCCAGTTGCCTGCTGAATCCTTTTCGCAATTCAGAGTAAACTGGTGGATGTTGGCTAGGAGGCAAAAAGGAGATGGACTTGACAGTTTCTCCCCTCTGTGGGGTCCTTTTGATTTTGGAAGGGGGAATCTGATAAATTCTGTATTCTGATATAGTCTATAGCCCCAGATATGTTGTTTGAGGTTTCACATGATTGTGTCCATGAAAAGATAGCTAAGTAGGCAGGTAAATAAATAGGTAGGCAGATAGACAGACAGTATATTATTGTTCAGGATTTCAGTGGAAACATTATTTTCTGTGCAATAAAAATGTAACAAAATTGAGAAGCCTGAAAAGATAAATGCATATTTATTTCTGTTCATTGTTCTTATAATAATGCTCATTCTATTCTTTCTCATATAAGAATGAGAATATAAATATTTCAGGGAGGAGCCAAGACAGGGGTGAGACAGCACCTTTTACACAGAGCTCCTCTGGGTTTTTTATTTATACTTATTTTTATTACGATTTTTTGTTTTGCTTCTGGCCATTAACAACTCATTTCTCCCCCTGGAGATAATAACTGGCCAGAGAGACTAATGACTGAAGTGATAAGAGAGGGAATGATAACAAAAACAGCCTGGAAAAAGGAGAAGATGATAAAATGCAAAGGCAAACGTAACAGCCAATCCAAGAAAGGCTGAAGGAAGAGCTCTGAGACATGCAAGGGCACCCAAGATCCTCAACAACCCAAGACAGAAGATCTGGGGCAACACAATGATTCATTAAGTGAGCCATTTCTTCATATTAATAACAAATATGTGATACCTGACAGGGAGAGTGAGGAACTGACTTGAGGAAAAAGTGCAGTAAGGAACTGGGGAGGCAGGGTGTTAGCCCTTCAAGGTAGTCCAGACAAGAAGCACAATCAGAAGTAGTAGATCTATGTAATTGTAAGGTTACATTAACAGAATCTTGCCAGACTGAAAGTATTTCTCCCCTTCTTTGCCTTTTACTCTCCAGAAAATTAGGGTGGATCCCTTCTGAAACACATCCCATGCCCTCCCTCCTTCTGTGGGCTGAGATATCTTTTACGCACCAGTTGTCCAGTCCGCGGGTCTCCCTCCTGTCTCCCAAGGTCATTCCCACATATCATTACTCAGGGAGACTTGAAACTCCTTGCTCTGAGCCTGACTGCACATGAAGGTGTAGCCATCTAAGATCAGGTACTGGCAACTAATAATCACACAAGCCTTCCATCATAATTTCACAGCTTCTACAGGGAAATGCATTCCAAATCCTTACCTTGGCCCTTCTGACCAGTAAAAAAGATCAGATTGTCTTGTAGTGATGAGGTGTGGTTTGCCAACTGAAATTTCAGGCGGAATTCATAGTGCAGGCTGATGTTTGGAATTGCTGAATATGCTAGGAATGAGGTATAACCAAAAGCATTGGTCCCACTGAAGCTAGGATAGGTAATATTAATAGCTGTTAAAAATAAAAATAAAAAAATAAAAAAGTAAGTAAGTAAGTAAAACAAAATTTGTTTGCAGAAAACCAGCAGTAATGACTTACATCAAACATGCATTTCCTCCCTTGTTAAACCATAGCAGCTGGGAATGAGAATTGGGATCCCCTGAGCCCTCCTTACTCTTTTTGCACTACAGTTTCCACGCTTCTGATTAGTAAATATTAAACAGCACTTCCCATTTCCAATATAACAGGGTATGTCAACCATATCTTGCCTACAAAATTCTAGATGACCAGATGATGATAACAATGAAATACATCTTTGCTGTCATCTAGTGATTTTCCAGATTTTTCCACTGCAAATATGGTAGGCTTACCACAGGGAATTGTAATTTATGGAAGTTTCCAGCTGCAGCTTTTCTGGAGCAATTATCCTACATTATTCATTGATTCACAACATCTTACAGGGCTCAAACCTCAACATGTTTGTCTTAGATTCCACTGATGTTTCCTACCTTTTTATTTTCCTTTTTATTTTCCTCACCTTTTCACAGAAAATCTGTTAAGGAGAACAAGTCAAACTGGCTGCTCAGTGATTTTTTACTGGTAGCACAGTGAACTGTCTGGCTGGGAATACTGTAAGATAGCTTGTATTGAGGATGAGAGAAAACAAGAACATTACAAGAGTTACAGGGGACCAGAGCAGTGTCCAAGAACATAGGGAAAGATGGAAAAGTTCATTTCTTATAGTTCTCCCTCAGTCTTTTTGGACACTGCTGCATATTTACTTCTTTATTTATTTACAGAACTTATACGGCTGCCTATCTCATATAATGACTCTAGGTGGTTCACAACAATCCATAAAAAAATGGTTAGAAACAAAAGTACCCTTCCCCACAAGCGCTAGACCAGATGTCCTCGCAGCTCAACCCCCATCCTAGCTCAATGCTAGGGGGAAGAGCCAAGTCTTCACAGCCCTCCAGAAGGCTAAAAGGGTAGGGATTCCTCTAATCTCTGGTGGGAGGTTGTTCCAAAGGGCTGGGGCAGCCACTGAGAAGGTGTGCCTCTGAGTCCCATCAGGTGGCAACATTTAAGGGAGGGGACCTGGAGTGCACCCCTCCTATCAAACCTAGTAGGATAGGTTGAAACAGCAGCTGAAAACATCCAGGATCAGATGGTCTGATATTTCCCAATGTGTCTGGCAATGTGCAGGAACAGGAACAAAGTTTCTCTCTTCAAATTATAAAAATGGCCATATCTTTTACAAAGTTTGTGCAGCTGCTTTGAAAGCTGCTCCTGGCAGCCACCTCATCTATGTGCATGCATGCTCACTTTGCTTCTCCTTGTTCCCAGAGAAGCAATGTGGTTGTGCATACACATACATGTAGAGACAACCAGGAGCAGCTTCCAAAGGAGCTGCACGAACCTTGTAAAAGACACGGCTACTTTATTTGAAGAGATGTGCTTTGTACTCCCATAAATTATGAAACACCTATTTGAAGGTTTATACAGCCTAGTGTGTGTGTGTAATACTAAACTAATTAACAAAAAAAAATGTATACACCCACTCACATATATTTGAAAATGAAATATTCCAGGGAACTCCAGAACATTCTATTCCTCTCCTGGACCATGTGGAAACTCTTATGGACAATGCCATTCCAGGGGCAGTTTGGTTGTTTCCCAAAGTAAATAATCCAAGCTGGAAACAAACTGAAGTGTCCCAGACACGTTGTTCCAGATGAAACATTTGGATCATATTCAATTCAGAGGATTTACTTCTGGAAATTGCCTAACTGCCACCATAATGGCATGCTCCAGAGGAGGTTTGGCACACCCTGGAGAGTGAACAAAACATTCTGGAGTTTTGTACACACCATTATTAGCAACACTGATGACTACAGTTGCAAATAGGAGTATAATAGGATACATCCAGATCATATGGCTTAATGTTCTAATACTGAAATTGCTGTAAAAATGATAATTGCATCATTTGCAGTTTCCTAAAAAAAAAAAAAAAATAGGGCACTGATTTAGGATTCACAATTGTTCTTACCATCATTACAAAGAATTCCGGTTCTTCCATATGGACAGAGGCATACAATGTCCTGGCTGGATTTAGGAAAACAAGTTGCTCCATTCCCACATGGATTCTTCTCACAGTTTGAAAACTGACATAATTTTCCAGAGTAGATAGGAGGGCATTCACAGAACCAGTTCTCTGTATCACTATTAGATTGAAAGAAATATATGTATATATACAGTAATATACAGAAATATATAATAGTATTAGTAATTAGTAATATAATAAACACACACACACTTAGATATTTCCTAGGAAAGAAAGGAACAGCAGTCATCTTTCCCCCTCAAATCCACTAATGCACAAAGTGATTTTCAGTCAGACAATTTCTTTGCATATGATTCTTTTTAAGTTTGGGTGCTTTGCTCTAAGAATGTTGCTGTTTCATATTTTATGAGTAAGAGTAACATTTCAAAGCTCTTTTTAAGCATTTGCTAGCGTCTCTTCCATTTGTTACTCTGTGGCATAATGTTCAGAGGTCCTCAGATTATTTGTGGTGTTGCCTCAGTGCAATGCCAAACATTACTGTTCTGCTTTCAAGCTTTCAAAAGCATGAATAAGGCAAATGGGATATTTCTATCTTAAAATAAAACAGTTATTAATGATTCTAAAATAAAGTTTGATAACTGGATTACTTCTTACCCATCCCCTGCTTTTAGCAGTAGTTTGCTAATGAAGAGTTTAGGAGAAACCAGTTTGCACACTGTTCTGTACCATTTTGGTTGGAGGTAAGAAAAAGATTGCCTTATTATGAACATTTGGTTCATGCACCAACATGGTTTTCATACAGTAAGTCTCTTGGAAACAACATTATTAAGATGAATAACATTCTGTCTTCCAAAGCAAGGGCTTCCATGAATACTGAGCTGACTGGATTCACAAATCGTAATCTGATCTAGCTTTAACTGAAAGATGCACAAATGTTTGATGATGCTCTTTGTTTTAGGAAAAGGAAGGGTGAATATATTAGCTTCAAGCACCTGTATTGTCCTTTAATCTACTCAACTTCTAAAATATCAATTCCCATCAATTTTTCACCATTATGATAGTAATAGTGAGCATAACAAATAGAAACTAAGGAAAAGGTTTTTGCAATCCCATGGACCTTATCCCACAGGCCACAGATTTGGTTCCTCCCTCATAGACTGGATTTCCACTCTCATTTCCTTGCCAGTCTCCAAGGCTGTTGTTAAGGTTCAGAAACTCCCAACTTTGGAATGCCCCCAAAGAGGACATGGGGTGGGATGGGTGAGGCTGAGCAGAAGGATCCTTAGCTCCCCTCATCCTCCTTCCATGTTCCCTAGGGGAAAATGTAGACTAGCCATTTGTTGGTCTAAATAATTTCCCATTTCTTGATTGCTGTGATCATCTCTTTGTCCTCATTTTTATCTTGCCATACTACAGCCAGCAGGGAATTTGGATCTGACTGAATGCTTCAAAGTCAAAGCACTCTGATGTAAGATAGGATGGGATGCTCTGTTAAATAGCAGCAGCAGTGGCAACAACAACACAATTAACTGCTTAAGCAATGAAAGGAAATGCACAACCAGATTGTAAGTAACATCCAGAGCTCTTACCAAGGAAGCTATGTTTATTAAAGAGAAACAAATAAGTAATCCTCTTGACACTCATGACACCTAACAGTTCATTAGTGGAGCCCACCCACTGTCCAAAGCAAAGAGAATCTCACTTGGGAAGCTTTCTAGAATGATTCCTCTTGAATAATGCTCCAGACAGTTGTTGAAAAGGAGAGCACTATCAACTGCAATAATACATCTCTGTGAATAGCCTGTTATACATTCAGCATTGCTGCTAGAGAGGAAATGCTGATGGATATGTGGCACTAAAGACCCTATATTTTCAATTAGTTTGATATCTAGGTTGTTTCATTCTTCTCATCACAGAGGTAATGGGCACACTTACAGAGTCATACAGTTCACTGAAAAGTGCCACTGTGCAGGGCTGCCCAAAGGGTGGGGGGGAGGGGAGATAGGCAGGTGGGGGGAGCTGAAGAGGATACAGAGGGGGTAGCACCTTACCTTACCAAGGATCTGGGCTGGGAGGGACCAAGCTGGGAATGGCTCAGATCAGGGTGGATCCTCACCTAATGACTGGTGAGATTTGCTAATTGATGCAGTCATGTGATGTCACACTTTACAACTGCATCACTTAGTGATGGAAATTCTGGTCTCAATTACTGTTGTAACTTGAGGACTACCTTTAATGCTACATTATTTGGCAGTGCCCTCCCATATGGCAAGTTTTTTTATGTTTTTTCAGAAATAAGTCCCATTTAACAAGGATTCAATTTGACATTAGTTAACATTTTCCTGCCTTTTCCTTCTGATTGTTTTCTGTTGATCATGGCTGGAAAATTAGTGATACACTATTCCTTAACTATTCTTTAAATTGGCTCCCTTAATTTTTCTTTTGACAATTTCTATTCCCAGGAAGAATTGTCCATCCATTTCCTTGTCACTACTAGACAAACAAATGGTATAATTTATTTAGGTATTTTTTTAATACTACAAATACAGAAGATACTGGGAAAACACAGGAAGATACTGGGCTCCAATTTATGTCAATGATGCTATCTAGATTCCAAAGATGCTTTCAGATGAGGCATTTATTGTACTATATCCTGCCTTTCTCTCAGAATTTCTTCTCCCAAAGAAGAAAAGGGGGGGGGGGGGACTCAAACAATATAATCTTCAATTTCTGAGTTTTCTTCCTGCTCATCTCTTTCATTAAAGAGAAGAAAGAGGCCCAGTTGCACAGTGACCTTTCTTTGGTAGCTCTGGGCCTGGAAGCCTCCTGACTAAACAAAAAGGTGGCAGTTTCAGAGAAAGGAACAAGTATGAAAGCAATCATTACATCTTGGAAAGATTAAATCTTGGTAACCTTTACAACAACTCTGAGAAACAGACCAATAGTGTTGTCTGCATTTGGCAAAAAGGGTAGATGACTGAATGGCTGATGATATCAGATGAGGAGCTTACAAAGCTATTTTAATTAATTAATTAAACAATATTTGCAGTTTACCCTAATCTTACTGTGCAACAATTTTTTTTTAAAAAAGTATTAAAACATATATAAATCAACAATAAAAAACTTTGTACATATAAGGTGCCATTCACCTAATCTAAGTACCAAATTCCTGCTGGAATAATGCTGCTTTGGCCTGTTTTTGACATAATGGTACAGCAGGGGAGGGGAGGCTGTTCCATAAAATGGGGGCCACCGCTGAGAAGGCCTCTGAATTTTTACATTCTTAAAAGAAAAAGAAGAACTTTTAACAGATGTATTTAACATACACAATTTGGTATTTACTAACTTACTTAGAATATTAAATGGATTTGGGTTGGGTTGGCAGTAAATGACAACTAAACAAAACAAGCATAACTAAAGAAAAACAAAGGGGCTCTAGAAAACACAACTAAGTCAAGTATTGATACTAAACTACAGAATACTTATTCATCCAAACAATTCTCCTCAAATGTATAAAAACAAAAAGGGCATTTGAAACAGGTCTGTCCATCATGGGAAAGTCGGGGGGGGGGGGGAATGGGAGTTTGCTTTGACCAGAGGGAATGCAAACTCTTGCTGGGCATGAGGGTTATAAAGTGATTGAGTGCCAAACACTACCATTCAGTGTAAACCATCCTGGGTTATTGTAAGTATAGAATAAGAATGGAGATGTATGTGATCTCCATAGCGAAAAAAGGAAAAATTAAAGTACCAAAATAACAAGCCCCTGAGAAGGTGTAATTAATGTTGAGCTCCTCATCAATTGGACTGGGCTTGAAAAATCCTTTGCTAAGAACTGTTCTCATGTTTATATTAATAATACTTTCTTAAGCAAACACAGCAAACAGAAAACAGATGAAGAGGCAATTGTCTGATTAAAAAGAAGTTCACACAATGGATAGCTTACGAAGGATCAAAATAAGCAAAATATGAAGGAATGGGAACAAGAACCAGAAAACAGAAATAACTGTTGACTGACGACTGGTAAATGTCCCCAGTTATCATGGAAGAAGGGGCATTGCAAAAGGTAATACCGACAGCAATCTATGTGCAAAAGAAAGCAGATAAGGGGGAAAAAATGCCCCGCCCTGCAAAAAAGAATATGAAATCTAGAGTTTAACAAATGGAAGGCTGTGATTAGGAGAGAGCTGAATGATATGGAATAAAAAATAAAGACAAGGAGTTTGGGGGTTATACAAAGATAAGATGGAGGTTAGAACTAAACATGGAAGATATACATTCGTGGAGAGAAAGCATCACCAACAGTTATTATGGTGTGTTTCTCAAGAAAAATTAAGTGAGGGGCAAAAATCTCTGTGTGTCAGGGAAATTTGCAATAGGAGACCATATGTGACAATTTACTACATGCATCACTGAAACCGAAGCTGTTTACCAAGTGTTAAGTGGTTCACGCTGCTGCGCAAAGCAGAACAAATTATCCTGCTCTTATTATTAACAATCACTATCAACACCATTATTATTCACTATTATTATTAACAGTCATTTCTTATTCTGTGGACTTTTCAATGCACTCTGATCATTTAACATTTGCTGGTATTTCAGCACTACATGTATATTTGTGGACAATGGCGATACATAGTTCAAGTTATAAAGAAGCTTCAGAAGGTGCACAAAACTGAAAAGTGATATTTATCAAATATGCAAAGAGAGTAATGTTGAAAGTCTGGAGGCGGAGAAAGATTAACATAGCTACTGTAGATAGTAGTCTAGATACAATGGTTTACAGCCTGCCCTACAGCTGCCCTTTATCGTTGACTGAAAAGGTCATTTTGTTTTGCCAAGCAGGGCAAGCTTAAATGGACCAAATGAGATTTATTAGACCTTTAGGGGGTTACCTAGGATGCCTAATACAGTGTCCTCTTCTCTCATCCAAAATGGTGAAAAAGCTTCTGAAGTTCACCTTGCTTGATGCCATCCAATTTTAGGGATGGTTACATTACAGATTGAATCAAGGTAGCAGAATTCCGAAGAAGCCATTGCTAGCCATATTAACTGAGAAAGTTACAACCCTAGTGATAACCTTTAAATAAATAAATAAATAAAAGCATAGACCCCTTAGAGGGGAAAAAATGGCCAGTATTAGATAATGGGATAAGTCTATCTGGCAATTATAATGTTTTCATAGGGTTATGTAAGTGCATTTGAAAGAGGTGGATTTGCAAAGCATATCACCGTGAGCAAAGCAGCTCTCAAAGAATTAAAACAGCCATGTCCTTTGAAAACCTGGAGTGGCTGCTTCAGAGACCTCCCCAATCATCTATGTGTGCAGACACAGATAACATTTTGCTGGGAGAGCCAGTGAAATGAAGTCGCTGTGTGTGCCCAGGCAATTGGGAACAGCCTTTGACACAGCTATCCCTGCCTTTCAGGGGACATGACTGCTCTAATGGTTGGAGCAAGAGTGTTTTACACATGCTAATATGCTTAGTGAAAACACTAAGAATGGAATGCTTGGTATGGAATGCTAAGGAATGCTTTGTCCTTCTTTCTCATTTTATTTATTTATTTATTTATTTGATTTGTCCCCGCCCATCTCCCCTACAACGGGGGACTCTGGCCACTTTAAGTTCTAAAAATACTTGCATTTGCTTTTATCCTAAATTAACTGATTAAGTATAATAAAAGCACAGAATCGCATTGATCTAGAAGTTGCCCATTATCTTTTCCTGCTTCATTTTAACCTGATGAGGCTAGTCTATGGTATACACTTGTGCTTGTGGATATTTCCACATTGTTTATAAGTGCATTCGTGAAATTTCTAGGGAAGGGGGTATATTTGCTTGCTAAATATCTAAGGACAGATATGATGGGGAAAAAAGTTGTTTACCAGACTTTATTAATTTGATTTCCTCCCTAGAAGCTGATAATATGCTCTGATAGCTTTTTGTAAGTGGAAACAATTAATATCCTGCATTGCATTCCGAACAGATGCTTGCAGCTTTATCATTGCAGATGCTAAGAAGTTTTTTAATTCCACAATTTATCCCTTCAGCTTCTATTGGCAGGCATTCAAAGAAGCTGCTGTTTGCATAAAAACAAGACTACATATGTGGAAAGGGGTAAATCAGGTATAGGAACATTGCATTAAACTGCCTACAACACGGGAAGCCATAAAATCTCATGGAGCAATAAAGTTGAACTTAGCTTTGTACAGGTAGTGAGCAACCATTTGCATTTACGACAGTGATGAAAAAGTAACCTTGGGACCAGTCCTCACATTTACGACCTTCACAGGTCTGTAAAGCAAAGGAAATCTGAAGTAAGAACATAAGCACAGTCACGGTTTTACTTAGGGACCATTTTGCTTAATGACTGAGTTGCTGGTTCCAATTGTGGATGCTAAAGAAGGACTACCTGTATAGGTATGTTATACCTAAATTATAACCAGTTTTGGAATAGGTAAGGAGCAGGGCAAGCTGAGTAGTGGTAGGATCCACATGCTCAGGGGTCTCTTCCTGAAATGGACGGGTGTGTGTGTCTTCCAAGTGGCGGGTACAATGCCACTTCTCATGCTTAATTCCTGGGCAGACATCACCAGGCACTTCTGGAGGGTTTGTTCTGCTGTCTTTTTTTCCTTCTAAGCATGGCATCTGAAGGCAGAGGGGAGAGGTGCTCTGTGTTTTGACAGGACCCTGATTAGATGGTTCTGGTTCCTGCTTGCAGATTGTGAAAGACATCAGAGTGTTCCACCTAGTATTTAGCAAAAAGTTTAACAACCAATTTGCAAGAGTCAGATTGAAATGGGTAGGTAAAACTCCTGCCTTTGTTGAAATGTATGCCCAACAAATTATATTATTGTATGAGCTAAATATTAAACTTTTCCTATTCTATGCTGTATAGTTTCCTTGTGCAACTTTTTAAAACCATCCTATCTGCTTCCCTACCTACATTGTTCAGGTCCACCTATATTGAAACAACACTCAAGGCCTTCAGGTTGTTTAACAGGAAAACGTCTTGGGTACAGGTAATCTCCAGTGTGGTACAGTGGTTGAGCTTTAAGACTACGACTGATGAAATGCCCAGATGCTAGTCTTCACCCAGCTATGAATCACCCTGGGCAGTTTGTCCTGCTGTGATCTCTTGGTCAGATTTATTGTACAGGCTTGCTATTGTGCGGATAAAGTGGGGGAGGATGAAGAACTATGTAAGATGTCTTGACTTCTCAAATAGAGATGGGATATAAATGTAACAAAGAAACAGAGTATCAAATGCCTGCTGTTGGGTGACAACAGATGGGAATTGTACAGCCTTCATACCTTATGCTTGTGGGCTTAAGGGACATTAAGCCATGCAACTTACAGGCAAGAGTCAACAATGTTTGAAATGACAGCTGCTGGACTAAAGGAATCAGAAATTCTCTCTTTTCCCCTTAATATACTTTCATCTTTTGTACCAGCTGCTCCTACTTATAAGGTAGAAAGCTCAGGTAGTTCAAATGCTTCCATGCTACTGCCTTGAGCAGAAGGATAAGAGGTGATTGTCAACAATGAATCTCATGAAGAAAATATCATAATCTGCACAAGACTTTTTTAGGGGGGTCTACAACTCAGTAGATAGATAGATAGATACTCACTATACATGCAAACAGTAGGGGACGTAAGTTCAAAGTGATAATTATACAGTAGCTTTTTTATACACACTAACAGAGATTGAGATCCTCTCTGTATAAAATGAAAGATGGAAAATTAGAATTTGGTCCTAAAGATTTTCATTAGCATTAAGTTTAGATTGTTGATTCTTATTGGATGATTTATTAATATGGAAGTTTGGTATCATAGACCTGGTGGGCATGGACATCAACAGCATGTGAAAGATCATGGTTGACACAATGTACAATCATCATCTGGGGTCAGGGGAACAGGATGTGAAGACTGACATTGTTTAAATGGCACAAAAAGGTCATTTTCATGATGCTTATATTGATCAATACCTGGACGTTTCAGTCTGGTTTGGTAGGGGTCTCCTTATAGTGCCATGTTTAGTTGTCCTTTTGTCTTCTCTACATTAATTTTTGGATGGTAAGTACCATTTCTTTTACTGCCAGCTTAAAAAAAAAATCAAACAAGGGCTTCTGCTTGGGTTTATTTGTAGACAGCATTGCCGTATGTTATGATGTTCTCCCCAGGAATCCACTTATTCATATCCATTAGCAGCTGATTAAGACGATACACATCTAAGAGTCTTCCTGCTGCCTACTCTTTTAAGCATCAATAGCAAATCAGAGCTTCACATTCGGTGTGAGAAATGGAGGTGTAAATTGCTGCTGCTTTCAAGTCAGTGAACGGTATTATCCCCTGAGATAAGTATCTGCCATTACTTTCCCAAATAGCAAAGGTGGAAGATAAACAAGCCAGACACCAAAGCCAGAGAAGCTTAGCCTTGTGTGTTATCTTAGTTTTCAGTACAAATTATACTTGGCTCATTTTAGTTAGGTAAAATTTATGATGAATACTATTTTGTTCTTCCTTCAGTAAAAGGCAGTATAATTTGGTAAGGATATGAAAACCACATTGTGTTCCAACCTATATTTTTTTCTTGTTCAATGAACAAATGTTGTAGTTACATGGATCTATGCATGATGTTTATCCCCAAGCTTTGAAAAAGCAGGTAATTTTTCTCAAGCTTGTAAATCTAGGGTAGTGTTGAAATCCCATTTCTAGCTGAAGGATTATATAACTTAACAATGTAACATAAACATTTCCTTAAAAACAGGCTTTATTTAAATCAAAATTTAAATCTAATTTAAATTATTAGGAAGAAGGTTCAAATTAACACTTTAAACTGTTATTCATTCATTAGCAAGTTCCTATAATAATTACTTCTAATAAAAAGGTATTTTTGTTATTTCATATGATTTCAATAATATTTTTCAGTAGTTGGAGAGAAAGGTGTAGATTTTATTTTTAGCAGGGTTTTTTTTGTTTGTGTGTGTGTGTTTGCCTTCAAGTCAGTGTGGGCTCTTGGCAACTGCCTGAACAAGTCTCTGCAGTTTTCTTGGCAAGATTTCAGAAGTGGTTTGCCCTGGCCTCCTTCCTAGGGCTGAGGGAAAGTGAGTGGCCCAAGGTCACCCAGCTGGCTTTGTGCCTAAGGCGGAACTAGAATTCATGGCCTCCTGGTTTCTAGCCTGATTCCTTACCATCTACACCAAACTGCCTCTCTTTTTAGCAGATACATATGGGGGGGGGGGGGACCTCAGAACTCTCTTAGTCAGTGCACACATTCACACATCACATGATACTGTCACAAACCATGGTCTTCCTGCTATTTCCCCAGAACATGTATATGGCAACTTTTTCTACAACAAAACAAAATAGTTATACTTTTCACACAATAGCAATTTTGGTGAGCACTGATTCTGCAACTACACTCTAATTACTGTGATGTGCATTGTTATAGCACAAAAGGGCTAGCTATGGTCAGAAACATACCCAGTGGTATGCCATTCTCAAATGAAGTCCTTGTAGTTGGAATGCTACAGAGTTGCATACTAACTTAAAACAGAAACAGTAAGTTTATCTTAGAAAATTGCACATGTATCCCTTTCATACATCTAATAACGCCAAGATTTTTTCTGTGTTCTTTGTGTGAGCATTGGAACTGACATGGGTGAAGCATTAAAAATGACATGGGTGAAGATTCCAGAGCATTGTCATCCTTTTTTGGAACCATCTTTATAATCAGCTGGTTTTGCCAAAGGTAGGCAATTATTTTTAATATTTCAAAATTCAGTATACATAGCCATGGCATTCCTAATAGCACACAATGAAGTGTTGCTCAAGCTTTTCACCATCTGAAGTGGACTGTGTTGTTCCCCCTTCTCCCATAATGAAGCACAGATGATGCACTGCATCTCAATATACATACTGATAAGTTGCATGTGTTCTTTTAGACTCCACCATTGTCTTCTACAATTTCAAGAATATGGTTTATTTTGTGATGCTAGCTGGCTTATAAGCAGGCATGCTAACTCTTTTCCTTTGAGCATGGCCCTTAAGCTTGTGAATGTGAATGGAAAAAAATGGCATAGCAGGCCTAAAGAAAGAAGATGGGAAAGGGGAGGAATGATAAAGAAAGTAAATTCCTGAGAAACAAAGGAGAGTGAGAATAGTGAAAGAATTAGAATAATGAAGTATAATATATAATAGTGAAGGCTTTTATCATTTTAAAGGTTTTTCTTCTGCAAAGAGAAAAGGAAATGTAGAAGCAGATTTGGTTTTATTTAATGAAAGATAAATCTGAGGCAAGAGGACCAAGCTAGGTTGATTAATGGTTATGAGACTAGCAAAACAGTACCCTTATTAATTCAAGAAATTCTTTGTTTTCTCACCATATCAGTTCCATATCTGTAAAATGAAAATAAGAACATCCTTAACTCCTTCAAAGTTTTTGAACTGTGAACTCCTTCAAAGATAAACATAGCACAAAGACAATGTACTTTTGGCTGAATGTCAACAATGTGGTCCAAGGGGCATTACTGACAAAATTTTTATTTGGAACAATAGATACTCTACTACCCAGGATTAAAATGGCCTAAATAAGGACCTGCATCCCATCAAAACTGTTTGTGTGGAGGGCTTAATCAGGGAAGAACATTAAATAGTACTTTAACTCAAGGGTGGGCTATCTTTTGTGACCAAAAATCACAACTTTCTGGGGAAGCTGCACAAGCTGCAGCGGTGCAAAAGTGTCTTTCCATTTTTTCCAGAGTGTTTCCTGAGTTTTCTTTTCTTTTCAAAATACATGTAAAGTATGTTTTTCACCTCTAAGTGGTAAGAAATAGTCTTGCAGCAACTATGTCACTAAAATTTGGGGGCTGATCATAGGTGGCAAAGGGTTAATAGACCACAAAGGGACCTGGGCCCACAATTTGTCCTCTACTCTCCTAACCTTTGTGACAAGCTCACGTGTAGCTGGGAAAATATCTTTAAATATTCTTTGCATAAAGGCAATAGACATTTTGTGTATTTTCTGAACAAATTGCTGCTTTTTATATTCAGGGACCAATTTTGTGGCAAGTAGGAGGAATCCATGTAATTGATCTATACATTACCTGTAGCTGGTACCCTTTAAACATTTCCCCACCTGGGGGATGCTTGCAGAAAAGTCTCCGGCAAGTCAAGAAAGGAACCTGGAGATTTCCTTTTTAATGCAGGTAATTGAAGCCTCCCAGAATGCACAATGTATTAAATAGTTGTTATACTATGGACTGAAACCTGCAAATTGCTTCTTAAAATGTATTCACAGAACATAGTAGGAAGTTTAAGCCTGCAGATTGTATATTATAAAGATCTAGTGGCTGCTGTCTGTTATAGGAATGTAAGAGCTACTTCAAGGTTTGCTATTACTAGATAAAGCAAATATTAAAGTTCTAGGTAGCCCAGACAAGTGGCTTCATCCATCAGGTTTCAGAATTGTTTTATGAGAATCTGTAATGTTTATGATTCTGGCAACTGCCTCTAATGTAAATGCTGGAGCCATAAGGATAAAATAAAGCTCTCACACTAATATAGTAAATCAAAACTATACTTCGAGTTTAGCACTTGCATTTCAGCTTCTTTTATTTAAAGAAATCTCAATGGGCTATTCTACAATAAGCCATTGTACATTTACAGTAATGTCCGTCCTTCCTTCCTTCCTTCCTTCCTTCCTTCCTTCCTTCCTTCCTTCTTCAATGGCTTTATGGAAATCATTTTAGACAATATACATTTTGAAATAATGGAGTAATGCACCTTAGAAATTATATATAACATAATAATCCATAGGATCTTAACATTATAAGACTAGTGCATGGTAAACTGATTTATTTTTCTTTTTATTGTATTATTCTAACAGTTCTCTATTAAGGCAATATAATACTAGTACTACATGCTTATACGACATCCAAGCAAAGGTTTTCAATACCATACAAAAAGAGGCAAGGGAATATGTGTTGGTTGGAAGTATCAGATTTAGTTATGCATGCTGTATATTCAGATTGGGCTTAACAAGGGTGGCGGGAGGATTGTCCCAGGATTTATACTACAAAAGTTTCCTATTCCTCATCCGATGTCTCAAAGAATCCATACAGGAGTTCCGAAGAACAAAGTCACCTTTTGGTCTCCTTTTCAGACCTAGTTCAAGATGCCTTCCCATTGCACACAAAGCCCTCTCTTGCCCTTTCTACTTTTGTATGACTTAACCTCATCCTAGCTTCCAGCAGACTATCAATGCCTCATCAAATCTTTACAGGCATTCTGTTAGAGCAGCTTGTACTGTGAATGAACTGTACCTTTAATTAACATACTAAGACTTGCTTAGTCAAACTAGTCTCTTCCTTGTTTTCTCTATGAAGCCACAGGTATTCTCTTTGCATTGCCTAATGATAAGGAGATTCCTGCTCCAACACCAATTAACTAATTACTTCCCACTTTGGCCTTAACTAAGCACTTGACCCCTTGCTAATATGGAAACTTCCTTTGCTGATGCCTAAACTATGCAGCTATTTCCGCATTTATTTTCCCAAAAGCAATCTAAGCAACCCCAGAAAAGTGGGGAGGGAAGAGGTTGAAGGGCTTTAACACTTGTCCAATGAAGGCAGCCCTTTTTGGGTGGTTTCGCCATGGCTTATCCCTCCTGATGTTCCCCATGACCACCACAGCAGATTACAAAGGGAACTTTCCCATGTAAGTATTCAGAATGAGTCAATATAACCTTGTGAATTGCTTTTATTTTGGTGTCTCTCGTTCATTCATTCTTTGGTATTCGGCCGCCTGCTTCAGCCAGCAACACAGCTGCATTGATAGCTTCACTTGTTTATTTACTTGGGCTTATACGCTACTCCAGTTGTGAGCAACTGAACGGTGTACATCCAAATTCTGTAAGTTGGGTTAAAAAAACCCAAACCAATATAATGAAATGCAAACTAAACAATAGTATTATATGACTTACATTATAGCACTAGGAACAGTCACTGATATAATGTAACAACAGCAATCCTCCCATTACCAGATGGAAAAAAATCACAGCTTTCCAGCCCTCAAAGCCTGATGGAATAACCATGTTTTAATGGCCTTCCAAAAAAATAGGAAAGAAGAAGGCTTAGAGATGATTTTGCAAGGTCATCTTCTTGAACAGCTCCAAGCAGTATTGCAGTACTGTAAAGGTTTGTGCTTTTAGCTTATTCATTCCACCAGCAACAATAATGATCCTGCTTCATCATCTTTTTTTACATTCCCCCCTTCCCCATTTGCAGCACACTTGCTGAAACATGAAATGCATGCCACCTCTGGGATGAGCCATATGCCCTACTACAGATCTGAAATGCTGTTTTGCCGCTGATAGCATGGAGTTGCTAATGCTTGCTTCCTGACCCAGGCCTCTGGGAAAGACTGGTGAATCCAAGCACTTCTTTCCATGTTCCCCTTTAAATATTAGGTATAAATGTCACAGATTGGAAGATTACAACTAAAAATACAAGGTGTGTAGAGTCCACTATAAATCCATACCCACTGGACTATACATGGCATTTAAGAAACAGAAAATTATTCTGTAATCTAAAAACAAATGCTGGCAATTATTTCAGGATGCAATTGTATGCATGCTTACCTAAGATTAAGCCTTACTGAACCAGCAGGGATTGACTTCTGAATAACGATGCACATGCTTACTGTAAATTATTTAAATGAGCATTGGTACCCGGAGAGCTGCCTAATTTTTGAAAAACGAAGATGAATTATGAAGAAAATAAATAAAAACGTTACTGATGCGTATTTATTCATAAGAAGTATATATTTGTTCAGGAGTAAATTCTGTTTTAAAGGAAACTTATTTCCAAGTAAAGCTGCAATTCCACAGTCACTCAGTAGGATGCTGCAGAAATGTTGTTCTCCAGGCTTGTCACTTATGATCCTGCAAAATCTCCTGGCACACAGTTGCATTTTCAATTACCAGTGGAATGCTGGGGGCACTGAGCACAAGTCAAGTGGATCAAGAAAATCTTAGAATATTGGAAGTCCTCTTGTTCTCCCAAATGCTTTTGGGTATGGGTATGGCACAATGCTTTTGATTTTCCCTCCTGTTGGTGTTAGTGATGGTGGGGAAACAAGACAATGAATGGGAAAAGGGAAAAAAAGTCCTGCTGGACCAACAGCACCCATAATAGCAGTGGTCAATCCAAGAGTGCAGAATCATCTCCCAGGAATTCCATATTATAAGAAGATATTTCATTTAAGCAACAAACAAAAGAAGGTATCTTAGTATGGTCCATGATGTAGAGCAGCATTATCTGTAATTGTAATTTTTCATAATTTCTTTCATAAAATTTAATGTTACAAATATATATATGAGAGAGAGAGAGAGAGAGAGAGAGAGAGAGAGAGAGAGAGAGAGAGAGAGAGAGAGAGAACATTTGATTATCTAACTACAGTATAGGCAGAAAAAAAAATGTCATCCTGTGTATCTTGTGAACCAGGATTCTGTTTCTTCTCTATCTATAAATTCAATCCAATCTCTCTTCTGGCCTCTTTTCCAAACATTATCAGATTGGATTCCCATAGTGATGCTTATTTATACCCAAGTGCACTAGATGGCAGCAAAAACCATCATGTTAAACATAGCTGAAAATTTTATGTGATAGAATCATAGCTATACCGGGTAAAATTGTCTGTTTCCTCTTTGTTACTGCTGTGAAAAATGGGCATCTGTGCATACATACATTACACAATTCCCTTTCAGGATGGGCTATTCTATGCCAGGTGCAGAAAAGGAATAAACAATATTAGGCAAATGAAACTAAGGAGTGAGATAAGAAAAAATAGAAGGTTGTATAGCTAAACCTTGTTTGCACAACTACCATTGATGATATCTCTCCATACTTTTCTATGCTTGCAAGCCATGGTTGGTTCCAACCCTGATCACATATTGCTTCATCCACTGATGTTTGATCTTTTGTCTTCTCACGTCTATCTTTTGAAAAAGCTCATCAATTCCATTCAACCATGACCTTCTCAGTCTGTCCCTTCCTCTTGACCCATTCATTCTCCCATCATACATTTGTTTTAAGATTTGACCCTCATCCATTATTTTAGTATGACCAAAACACCCCAGTGTCACTCACTCTTGAATTCAATACATATTTATTCATCACCTATTCATTCTTGACTATATGTCTTCTTGTTTTACCACACATACACAGTGGGAACCCAATTCTTACTTTTATATTTCTCCTGACATATTCAGTTCTTACTTGTATATATCAAAGTAAGTGCATTCACTTAGAGTACACACAAACATTTTTGCTTATTTTGTCAAGCATTCATTTCTTGTAACAGATCACATATTATCTACTACCTTTCTGTCAGCATTTGAACATCCTAACATTTTTCCATCAATTTTCCAATTTTTTATTAAACATTCTATCAAGGTACACACTTTCATTTACTTGTTCTACGTTTTTTTTGTGTTTTTTCCCCATTTAATTATAACCTGCAATTGTTCATTCCATTTAATATTTGATACATTAATTTTCATATCCATACTTCTTATTTCATCATACAAATGACTATTTACTACAGTAATTCAGATTCTCAGCCAACAGCAGAACAATGTCTGCATACAAAATTATATGTGCATTTACCCCAAACAACACACCTCTAAAGTCCCCACAAGCATGCCTTATATATTTATCCATAAATAAGTTAAACAATCAAGGGGACATCAGATAACTGCTTAGTGTTAAATAACTCACTAAGCATTCCATTTATTCTCACAAATGCTTTCCTCTAATAATATATTAATAAAAGTATGAATACTTTAAATCAGCTAATCAAGTTTTTAAATTATTTGAAATACTGCAAGAAAAATTTTGATGATCTAAAACTGTGGTCTGGCAGAATATTTTGGTCCAGACTTTAGCAGCATCTAAAAGACTTAAGTTACCACTGACAGAGATGTGTTATAAATGATTCCAAATCTATGGAGTTTTTTTTGACAGACAAATGACAGATAAAGAGAAAGAGAGAGAGAAAAAAAATGTGATGAGGATAAGTATTAGTTATTTGCAAGAATTTTGGAATAAAGAGTTGGAATACTTCATAGTAAAAAAAAATTCAATGCTTAAGGGTTTTAAAGAATAGTAAGTATATTTCTTATGATCTTAAGTTGAGATTAATTTCACAAATGATTTTCCATGTTTACTGGACACCTGATAGGATGTTTAAAAAAGGGTTGAGTGTCAGGGTTAGGGTTGGAAGTGTGAAATGATGGAGGAGATGTCTACACATATAATATGGGCTTCCCAAATTTCATCCCACTTTAAGTTAGTATCCATACATTATCCATATCCTTAATATAGCTTTGGGAAGAATAATATGGTTTAAGTATGTGAATGTGATTATGAATTATATAGCCAAACATTTAGATTCTATTATTTTGTGAAAAATTGTCGACATATGGAGCATAAACTCTTTTACAGTACTCTTTTGGATTAATGACATGTGTTCACTCCGTTCTTATGAACCAGCTCTATTGATGTAATAGAAAGTCTAATTAAAAATGACTGTGTATTGACAAGGAATAATGCTATACTTTTCAGACACTACTCTAGATGTAACAGTAGAGAAAAAGTGTTAGAGTTAATGCAACTCCAGAAGCAACAGCTTTCTGTATTTTCTAACTCCAAGGGTTTTCAAACTCCAGGGTGCAAAACTTGTAATTTTTTCTTTTTTCTTTTTTTAAATCATGGAACTTCTGATCAAGAGGCAAAGCTCTAGTGATAGAAAATTGGCTGCATTCAAGTGCATTCCCCCCCCCCCCCCCCCACCTTAGTCTCTTATGGAACTGCATCAAATTCTTATGGAACCTTACAGGGTCTGTGGAACACAGTTTTTCAACCAGAATGACCTCCCATTTTCCACACACAGACACACATTTCAAGCACAATTTATTATCATATTCCTGAAACAGGACAGTGATTAATGCATGGCAATGTCTGGTTACTAGATTCTGGGCTGCAAAGATTCGGTTGGCCAGTAGATGGCAGCAAAGAGATAAAGAAATATCTTTGCTGCCATTTAATAGCTCTTTGGATTTTTGCAGGCCAAACCAGATAGCCTTCTAGTAATATCCTCTTATCCTGCCAACAATTATCTTTGTTCTGGACAGAATCTTACAACAAATGGAGAGTTAAGACGAGCTTAACTCATTGTTTAGAACAACAAATCTGGACAATCAACAACCAGTGTGCCACAAACCACTTAAATGACATAACGAAAGCTACTTAACTGTTAAAAAGAAGTTAAAATATTAACTGCAAGGGAAGGGTTGAAGCTCAGAGGCAGGGAACATGCTCTGTGTGCTGAAAGTTCCAAGTCAAATCCATGGCATAACTGCATGCAAAATCAGAGAGACCAGTTCCAGCTGATACTGACAATAAGAGGCAAGATGGACCAAGGCTGTGGGGACAATTTATGTTCCTACCCATGTATCAGATTTAGATGGGCTGTTATGTTTAGGCTACAACTATGGTTTTAGGGAACATGGATGTGAATGAAATGCTTCAGCCTAGTAGGATGGGAGTGTGGGCAAAACAAAAATAATTGTGGCTCATAATGGCAGCAGTACAGCAACAACTTTCCCAAGGGGAAATAAATCTAATAATTTAAACTTGCATTTTTTGTGGCATACCATAGATAAAAGGACAATATTCTGTCTTTGATGCTTAAATCTGAAGGTTATAAACCATAATTTCACCATCATTTGTTGTTAAATTCTGTATTCACCAAACCAGGTGTCATAGCCCATGAATGCCAATAAAAATTTGCATGCAGCTTAATAATCTTCAATTTCATTCATGTGCCCTAATTCTAAGTATAAATGGAACTAATGGATTAAAGACAGAGCTAATGAAGAGATGAACTGCTCTTATTAAGCTAGACAGAGAGGTAAGGTCACTGGAAATGAAGCTGTAATATCCATTTTCCTAGATTTCCTTGGGCTCCTTTTATATGACCTTTTACAAGAACATTAAAAAAATTGTCAAATGGAAAAAAAATTGAATGTTAGACAAGCAATGGAATGTAATGAGCCATAAGAATACAAGCTGGTTTTTACTCAAATTTCCCAAGTGGTGTAGAATTACTCAAAGGGACAAAGATTTCTCATTACCTCTTAAACACTAATAAAAATACTCAAGCCAGTTTTATTTTTAGAGAACTGATTCCTAAAGGAAAGGCTTTGCCTTCTGAAGAACCTGCTTCAAGTTAAGTTGCTTCCTTTCCTGGACATTGGACATGCACAGGTGAGTCTGAAAGATAAAGGATTCTGAGGTTTTGAGGGGAAGTGTGCAAGTACAGTTGTTGCTATAGGAGAACAGCAGAGTTAGCTGCAACCAGACAGATCCTTGTTTGAAAGACCAAAGCCAACATGGAAAGCTATGAGCTTGCTTTTTGCAATCTGTCCCAGCTACTAGAAATAGTAAGTTGGGGGAATATTTTTCCATTGCAAATTACCAATGAAGCCAATTCTTCTATGGGTCTGCTTATAATGCCCTTCACTAAAGCCTTGTTTCTTTTGTGCCTGTTCCTTCTTCTCTTCTTTTGTGACCTTATCAATTTGTGAGCTGGAAGAAACAGAAATAATGACAACAATGGAGGAATCAGGGCCTTTCTCTATCTTTTCTTCACAATAATAATCTTGTGAGGTAGGTTGGGCTGAGAGAGTAACTGGCCTGAAGTCACCCAGTGAGCATCCATGGCTGAGAGTAGCCTTGGTCTTCCCAACTGTAGTCCAGAACCTTAATTATTGCCTTGCACAGGTTCTCCCCATCTTAGCCTGGCCAATACTGTCAATTAATTTACTGCAAGAAGTCCAAACAAGTTTTCCAGGGGAGAAGCATAAATTTCTGAATGGGGATTGAGTTGCTTTGAGAACTGTTTTGCACTGCCTAGCTCACCACATTAGACTATCCCAAATCCAATGCCTAGCAATGGATGGCCAGCATGGAATGGAACAGAGTGTCAGCTTGGTTCTCATTCAGAACAGAACTTTATTATGGTCAGTGATCAATGCAGTGAAGGTTCTAATTCAGAAGATATGCTGTTTGTTAGGAAAGACTGAAGTGGCAAATGACAATGCCTCTGAATCAGAACTTAGTTGTGCTTTTCAATTACCCAAATACAATGTCTGATATTGGGATCAGACCAGGCACCGCAAAATCATCACTGCATCTCTGTATATGGTACTATGGAACTTATAGAGGTCTTGACAAACTGACCTCAATTAAATTCCACCACAGCTGCTGTTCTAGAGGAAATTCTGTGAAGATAGTTTCAGATATTTATTTTGGAGCTATGGGAGAATAGTTTCCCATTGATGTGAATTCTTGCTTCATTCCATCTCCCTGCTCCTCAGGATCCCTGCTTACTCCTTAAATCAAGTATCATTGCCTCTTTTCTTCAACCATACCTCTGTCTTTCTCAGTTGAGCAGAGGAGCTGCTCCGTCATAGTGGCCAATTTATTTTTTTTACTCTGAAAATAAGGATGGTGAGAAAAGGATGAAGATGGGAGGAAGGTGGATCTCTATACGAAGTGTTGGTTTTTGTGAACCCCCATTAGACAATTGGAGGGAGTGCCATTTTATTCATAGATTTTATATGGTAGCAAGTTGAGGACATCCACAATATTGTGGAATTGCAATTATGAGAAGTTGAGTAGGGGATAAAAATGACAACTATGGAATAGTCTCTGAAGCCAACCAGCATTGTTTTAATACAATGAGATGTTAAATGCTCAGGAATATTTCAATACACTCGGAGGTCTTTATGTTATAGTGTAAACCAGAACAGAGCTATGTGCTGATATGGCTTCGATTTAGAACTTCTAATAACTGGATCAGAATTATTGAAGATCTGTCCATCTGAGTGAGAAGGTCTTGGTAGCTGCCATACTGTGCCAGCACCAGGCACTAAGCCAATGAATGATCATTCTAAGTCTTTCTGCATCATGTCTGCAAAAAAGATTTCTGAAGATGCTCAAAGTCTACTACAAATTCTGAAAACGATGACCTCTGTATTGGGTAATTCTAAAAAGAAATAAAACCAGAGTTCTTTGCAGTGTGGAACAAAGCAAAATGAAAGACAATTTGAGAAAGGAGATGGTAAGCTGGTATCAAGAATGTCTAATTTCCTCATTCTAAGTCTTTCTGACATTTTGGAAGATTATTGTGGGGAAAATCCTTGAATTGCCTATTTAAATAAAATCCCTTGTGCATGCCTCCCCCCCCCCCGCAAGGGTACAGAAAAATGATTATTGGAAGAATAAATATGATGGGAAGTAGGATAACATTTATGCAACCCTGAATTACTTGGAAAAGTGTAATCCAAAACTAATTAAAAGTTGATTGAAAAACACATGGTGATTAAATATGCTAGCACTACTGTTCATTTCTCCCAATTATCTGGCATTCTTTAGTCAACTTATTTAATATCTACTAGCAGGTTCTAAGATTTTCAGTAGAATTAAACTTATCCAATTAAAAAAAACAAAAAACCTGTACCTTATATCTCCCTATTTCCATAGCATAGCATACATGATCACAATGTCCAGTTGTAAGAAAAGTCATGTTTTCTTTATGGAGGATTGTTCTATATTTAACATATAATGTAGAAGGTCTTGATTTATGTATAGATCTTAACATGATTTGCCTGGTTTTTCTGAAAGTTTCTCCTGAACAGTGAAATAATTTTATAGAAAAAAATCTAGAAACTACTACAATAATCTGGATTTAATACTGCAAAAATTGTACAACATACAAATCTGAATTGCAAATAATATATTAATCATAATATCTTAATTCATACAATTTCATTTATTAGTGGGTGCCCCTAAACTATAGAAATAAAATATAAAAAATGTTACTGGTGATATACCATTTATTTTTCATTTTCATTGAATTAAAAGGAGAAAAGAGGAATGACGAAGACTTGAGATGGTGTATGATTTTCATGAAAACTTTTCTGGGCAAAGAAGAGTACAAATGCAGCTTTCTGTTATATGTTTTTGCTGTACATTTAACTAATAAGCATCAAAAGTGTGCAGCCTGGCATATGGTAGATTTAGGCATATGTTGGAACTGAAAGTATATGTCATGCAGTATTTAAATAAAATGGGATACAAGATGATTGACACACTATTAATTTGAATGTGACTTGGAAACTTTCCTTCATTGGAGCCTAATTTTTTATATGGATCTGTCTCCACTGTAATATGTAAAGCAGCCTACGTTGTACATTGCTAAAGTGACAAGCACATTCCTTAACATAAACAACTTGCACCACCAAATGTGCTGTTCACAGCTAACATATGCTTTGCCAAAGGGCCCGTGTCAAAAATGAGTGCTTGTTTTAATTCAGTATAATGTTTAAAGAGCACATAGGAATCCCTCCCTCTCTCCCTTGCCCTCCCTCCCTTGCCCTTCCTTCCTCCCTCCCTCCCTCCCTCCCTCATTTAAAATTTTCAGCTAAATAGATACAAGATGCTGAAGTAAGCTATAAGTAGCTAACCACAAGCAACAGACTGATACTAAGGAATTTAAGGTCATCTTGTACATGGAGAAGTGGGGTAAAGAATCAGTAAGAGGGATAAACTGAGAGACAAGGAGATGTGGTATCAGACCCTAGGTTTTTGAAGGGAAAGATATCCACAAAATGAAGATGAAGAAGATGCTGCACTTCACCTCTTGGAATAAACTGATACTCAGTTTCTGCTTTCTACAACAACCTCTTCTTTACTTTTCAGCCTTACTAGGTACTGAAGAAATGACCAGATGAGTTAATTCTACTTTATTGTAAAGCTACATCAACAGAATCTTGTAAGTCTGAAAATGCAATTCTCCCCTTGTCTCCTTTACAGCCTGAGAAACTAGGAAGGGTCTCTTCTGAGCTTCTTGCCCCACCCACTATCCAGCTGTGGGCTATGCTGTCTTTTATCTGACCATTCCCTAGGCAGCGTCTCTGGGCCCAGTCTTCCAAGGTCTTTCCCACATACCATTACACTACTTGACCCTACCCCTGGGAGAGTTTGCAATGAATGGTGAGAACTTAACAACAGCCTATAGCTTGAATATACTAGAAAGATCTTAAGAGACATTCCCCCAGTCCTGCATTCTTCCACCCATCCTCTTACCTTCCCCCCTCTATCGTTTCCTCCTTCCTTTTGACAAGGAACTTTGTAATTACTTACTAAACTCTAGATATTTTACTTTGTAATTACTTACTAAACTCTAGATATTTTACTTTGTAATTACTTACCAAACTTTAGATGCTTAATTTTGTTATTAAGTTATAAAACTAAGTAAAGGAACAAGAAAAGTGTAAAACATGGTCTGATTCTTAAGCCTCATGTACACACCTAACTCAAAGAAGAAAGGGGTGCAACAAGACTGTTTGTGGTATGGCTGTGCCTGATGGAATGGAGTATGTGATTGTGTGAGAAATGAAATTAATGAAGGAAGTCTCAGCAGCTATATTTTTGGATGGTGCAGCTGAATGATGGAATCAAATGTGGGAAACCTGAGGGTGTTCCCAAAGTGAAGGGTTGACTGAAAAAAATCCTCTAAATGTAGACTTTGAAAGGGATTCATAGAGAGTAAGGTCAACTGGTGGATCCATAATACATATTGGAAGCCTGGAGGAGTTCACAGGATTCACTGACAAACCTCATCGAAACAGAATACCTGAAAATATATTTCTGGAGGGCCAGATCCACAGTGAGTTCTGTGAGTGGAAAGGAAAGAATATACCTATATATTCCTAGCCCACAACAATATGACAGAATTGCTAAAACTGAAACACAACTTTTTTTCCCCTTAAAAACCAAATTAAAGAATTAATTTGGCTTGACCAAGCCTAGCCTGAGAAGTTTTGGCAAGATCAGTAGTGGCCTTAGAGTTTCTAAGCCTGTCATAGAATATTAACGTTTATATCCTATTAGTAACTTACCTTGCAAGATCCTATTATTATAGCCAATTTCAATAAAAATAGGTTTTTTTTATTGTGATTTCCTGGTTTAGTCTACCTATAATAGGACTGATATCAATCTTGCAAGTTCATTGTGCTACAATTATTGCTGTGGGCCAGGTGTTCAATAATCTGGGCCACCATGGCAACCATTAACACCATGAACTCCCAAGCTTGCTCAGACTCCATACCTAGGGTAGGCAGGTGAGATCCCATAATACCATAAGTCTGGGGATTTCCAACCCAACCACAGCATCAAGCAGCTCAAGGAGGGAAGCCAGTTCTCAGCATGGAGGCTGATATAATAGCGGCAACCCCACCTGATCCCTAGAGCCTCCGAACCCTGACCCCAACCCCCAGGCTCTCTGGGATGACAATACTGCTCCATAACACATAGCCAGGGAGTGCGGCTGGTGCCACACTTGAAACCTGGATGTGTTCCCATTTCCAAAAAGGGAAGACACCCCTCTGTGCCCACCCAGTTTTCAGTTATACACACCAGGTTGACCCTCTCATCCACTATCAAATTGTAGATGAAGGAGGCCTTATTATATGGTGATCTGTCTTCATATCTCTTCAGTTATGTTATAAAAGAACAGATTTTAGTTTTATTTACTGAGATTATGTCAAACTGAAGTCTCCCTCAAATGTGGTGCTCAGAGTGATTGCCCAATTTGTCTATTTCTAAGCTATTGCTGGGTAAAGTCATTGTAACTCCATAGAAATGTAGTAATGGAATCCATGGTTTGTTTTCCTCTTTAATTTTCCAGTTTAGAATAAACAGGGTTCACCAAGGAGGTGATTGTCTCTTGACATGATTAGTTCAAACTGAACAGGTGAACTTGGAGGAAATTATTTCTCTACAAAGTTTTGGCACAGTACATAAATAATTTGATTAACTTTCTGTTGCTTGCTCAGGAGCTAGCTTATTATATAAACACACACATGAAGAAACCACATTTAGTAAAGTGGAGAGGTAGCTGCTGAGCTACAGGGGCAGGAAGTTGCATGATTGTTCCTTGGAAGGACAAGAGAACCTTAAGATACTCAGAAGCTCAGGAAGTTTACTGTTTGTTTACAGTAAAAGAAGGGTTTGAGAAAGAAAAATCATGGATATAATAACCAAATGGACAACTCAACTGGATAAGCTAGACCAAGATCAATACAGTAATGTATGCTAATATATTATTTAAAATGTTTTAATGAAAACAGATAAAGTGATATGTACCTAATCTGGTTTCCTTGTATTAGCCTGAGCTTTCCTCCCAGGTAATGGAGTTCCCTGAAACTGAAATGATAAAAAATGCAAACATACACAGACCAAGAGTGATCAACAGAAGGTAAGAAACTACCACATGTAGGCCTTCAAATCAAGCACTACATTTCTGTAACAAATAATTCCCAACACACCATTGCTATTTTGTCACTGGAAGAATCATCCACTGATATAAAATTGTCTCTCCTTCCCTCTGTGGAGTAGCCAGAATCATCCCTCTAGTTAGGACTTGTCAGACAGTGTGTGTGTGTGTATGTATGTATGTATAAATTCCCCTCTCACCCGTATGGGTGGTACGTGTCTTCCTCAATCTCGGGTCCTCTACCAGAGGCCTGGGAGTTTGAGGGTTCTGCGCAGTATCTTAGCTGTTCCTAGCACTGCACTCTTCTGCACAGAGAGCTCTACCTACCTACCTACCTAAACTTGGTAGGTAGGTAGGTAGGTAGGTAGGTAGGTAGGTAGGTAGGTAGATATATATATATATATATATATATATATATATATTTTAAGACTCTTTCATTTTCAGAGGCAATCTCTCAACAGATGATACTCCATCATCAGCATTTCTTATGGGGAACAAAGCAGCAGATATCAACTTATAGTTAACAGCAGCCCTTATTAAGAGTTTCGAGTTCTCTCATCCAAAGGGAACACATAAAAACTAGGCAGGAAAGAGGACTTGGGAAAAACATGATCTCTACTGTTTTTGTAGATGGCCATGTCTGGTTGATCTTACTTGGATTCAGAAATTAAGCCATGTCAGGCCTGGTTTAAGCTGCCAGAGAATACCAGGATGGTAGGGTAGAGTGGAAAATCATATATTATCTATCCTGTTATTTTCTTCAGGTCAGTCTCTCTCCCCCCCACCTTCCCCCATAGACACTCAGTAGAAGGTAATGGCAAACCACTTCTGTAGTGCTACTGAGATAACTGTGGAAGCTACTAGGAATCAAGCTTGATTTGAAATAGACTTTCAAATACCTTTGACAAACAGACAAAGATAAGTTTAAAATCTGAAGTGTTCTGCCATAGTTGGAATAAGTAGGTGAAAACTATAATTCCTGAAGAGCTGAATAAACAGAAAGGCAAGGATTAGTAAATATATGTATAAATGCAAAACGAATAGAACCTGTGCCATTTATTTATTCTCTTCTCTCTGATGATTTGCTTTTCTGTTCATGCCAAATTGCTGTCTTGGGTGGTTGCAATCTAGCAAATAACATCCCACTCGCTGGGAAGGAGGTTGCTAATATGTCCACAACTATGAAATATAACCAGTCTACATGAACAGATGTGTTTCTGCATTATTTGAGTGATCCAGGGACCATCCCAGACCACTCCATTATGCCAACAAGTAAGCAAGCTGTAGCAGTGGAAAATTATTCACTCTGGATGAATCTGCTGAACTACATTTTATGGGTGGTGCTATGAGGATAGGTACAGTGACCATATTTTCCATAATGGTCACTGTACCTATCCTCATTTTTGTTTTTGTTCAGTCGTTAAGTCATGTCTGACTCTTTGTGACCCCACCTATCCTCATAGGTACCATAAATAAAGGATAAACCTGAAAAGGGGCAAATCTGAAAGAGGTTCATAAGGATCAAAAATCTTAATTTTTTAATGTTTATAACTTTGCTTTAAAAAGGAAAATTCAACAGCAAAACCAAGAAAAACTTTACAAAAACACATATTCTAATAAAAAATATCTAAAATCAAACAGTATATGTAAATTTATTTTAAAAAGACAATTCAATTTCCATATTGTTCACATGAATGTGAAAGACTATGCATTAAGTGGCACCATTTATATGGCACAGTTAAATGTCCAATATAAAGGACAAAAGTGAGTTTTTGAAAAATAAATCTAAAGGACAGCTTTCTGAAATATAGGACTGTCCTTTATAATAAAGGACGTATGGTCACTGTAAGGATAGGAGAACATCAGGTTAGAAAACCTATTGAGCTCTCTGCGATTACCCGGAAATATAATAATTTTTAAAGAATGTCCACAGTCCAATTATTTGGAAAAGGCCACTGAATACCATTTAACTACATCTGAAATAAAAATCACAAAGTAGGCCTGTATTCAGACTAAATGCTTGGGGATGCAGGTGGATATGACTCTTGAAAAGACATAACTATTATTAACAATAGTTAAATGCAACAATTTTGAAAATACTAAAGTTTTAAACTGTTGTGACACCATTTTTGTATTTGTTTTAATCCAAGCTGATATATAAGGATAAAAGTGAGATGCTGCTTCCAGTAGAATAGTTTGTACTTTCTTTTATCTTATATTATTCTGCAAGCTTTTCCATGTAATATCTGTGTTCTGTAACATTTCTATGTGTCTTTCTTTTTTCTCTGTTTTTTTTTCTTCCTTTTAAAGTCTTTCAAAAAAGATATTCTGTAACTTAAAACATAGGGAGGATAGAAGAAAATTATGGGTACATCCTTAACCCTTCCCTGACTTTTGCCTGCCTCAAAGTTCAGAACAAAAGACATGGAAAATATGTTTTTAGATAGTATTTCCTTTACAATGATTTAAGACATATATAAAACTCTCCAATATATATGCTAGAGACAAGGGTGAAAAGAAAAACAAATAGAATTCAGATATCTTCTCCAAAGTTTGATAAAACGTTAAGTACTATACTTTTTTTAATTAGAAGTGGGTAACCTCTTAGGATCAAGGTTAATTCCTCTGATGAGCTGAAGGTTTATAGATGGTGTCAGAGGTGTCCACCATTGACATATATAAAATTCTGATATCAGATCCTCTCTTGTCTTTAATTTAAAGCCCCCTTGAGAAATTCCAATATACCACCATAAGTTAACCAATTATGCTTAGTTATCATTCTTTTTCTATAAAAAGCTTCTTGTGGTGACAACCATAAAGGAGCCTTTGGGTAGAGCCTAGCTTTATATCTATTCCATATTCTCAGTAAGGCACGTCTAACAAAATTATTTTAAAAATCTACATTAACCTTAACTTTATCATACCATAAATAGCCATGCCACCCAAACCTTAAATCATGCCCTTCTAGTTCTAATAACCTCCCGTTTCTCAAAGTCACCTAATCTTTCATCCAAACTAAACAACAAGCTGCAAAATACAATTTCAAATCCAGTAGACCTAAACCTGCTCTTTCTTTAGCATCTTGTAAAACTTGTGTTTTAAGGTAGAATTGAAGTGGCTTGCTAACCAGAGATTTCCTCCTTTCACTTTCAACATTATTTTTTTTTTAAAAAAAGCAAAACAAAACAAAATTGTGCTGCTGAAAATTGGTACAGGTAGTCCTGCCTTGTTTAGTGACCATTCGCACTTACTATGGTGATGAAAAGGTAACTTTATGACCAATCTTCGCATTTATGACCTTCGCAGGATTGTAAAGCAAAGGAAAGCTGAAGTAAGATCATAAGCACAGTCACAATTTCACTCAGCAACTGCTTTGCTTAATGACTGAGAATTACAGGTAGTCTTTGCTTAACAACTGAGTTGTCAATCCCAATTGTGTTTGCTGAATGAGGACTACCTGTAATTCTGCTGGCAAATTAGAAATCACAGGATATGAAATTTGATCAGATGTTACTGATGCTACTCTGTGGTAGCGTCTTTTATTTCAGTCTTTACACTAAAACCATATATGCTGAGAAGTAGACCAGATCTTATTCCATAAAATTTATAACAATTTCCACAAAGCCACCATTATCACTCCCCACATTCCCCAAACTATCAGAAGCAGCTGCATAAGAGCTGATGATTGTCTTCACAGTAGCCATTGCAAAATTCAGGATAAGCTAATCAATAACAGAACACCAACATCAGCCTTCAATCATCACCATGCCTTCTCATCCTGGTCCTTGCCATATATCATGCTTTTCTTGATGGAAGGGTTAAAAAAAAAATCACAGATCACTAGCTGGAAAGCCACCCCAAAGCCCAGTGTGAGAACACTGGGCACTATGATGGCTTAACAGAAATGAAGATGGAAGAGTCAATGAACTGGGAAATGGGAATTGATGAGAATTCCCACCAATGAGAATCCAGTGCACTCCGTACTTGGTGAAGGTCCTGTATCACAAAATGTGTAACATATTTTTACCATTTGAGCTGTGCTCATAAGAAAATTGGATCAGAATAGCTATTTGGGGAGCAACATTAAAGCCCTATCTCAAAATGTCTTTGCTAACAAAGGAATCCTGAAATTGTTAAATGGGAGTGAAATACTTGTGATTTCAGTAAGATACACTTTCAGGTTCATTTTAGTTTGTTGGAGATAGCATTGGAGATGTTTTGTGAGAACATCTGGGTGTTTCTGAAAGCCAGAATCTGATCAGAGCAAGGATTAGCAAAGCAGATTTTATAACTGTGATAGAAAGAAAAAATCCATTTACAGGAAATACTAGCAACTAGTTACATCCTACCAGGAGAAGAGTCCAACAGCATGTGCTCTGTGCATGTGTGCCTGGGAGTAAAGGAGAAAGGAAGCGGCCTCAGACTGACAACTTCTTAGACAAGGGCTGGCAGAGCAATAGACAGAGAGGGGACACGGAGTACATTCTTAACTTTCTATCTACATCCCACTTCCCCCTTATGGTCAATAAGTCATGAGATGCTGAAGAATCAGTGTCATCAGATTTGGACCTGCAACAGTTAGGTTGATCAAGCCACATGTGCTCTCCTTGACAAAAACTCAGAAGCTCATTTCCTCATGCAAATGTCTTGTATACATCAACTCACTAGCAAGTTCTATTGAGGTTTCTTCCTAATATTTAACTTGTAGTAGAATTTAAGTAGTATAGCTTGAATACATTTTTACTTTGGCCTGCACAACTGATCCTCTGCTGCTATATTGCAGCTCCTAGCCTAGACACAAATCCAAATTGAATAGATCATATATTGCTCCATTATTGCTGACCTGGATCCAGCACACTGCAGCCACATGATTTCTGCACATGGAAACCCATTTCAAGATCTTAATTTCTACTACTGACCAGGATTAAAACAACAACAACATTCTATCAGGATTATAAAACCATAAGCCTTTAAAGACCTACTAATTGCTTTTATTACCAACTGTTTTTCACACACATCCAGTTAAAAAAAAACTATTTATTCTCAGGATAACAAAGCAAGAGAAAGTATTAAAAATGATGAAATGATTGAGAATACATTATGCTGTGCTGGATATTAAAAAAAAAAATCAGTCTTTTGATTCTTATGTAAAGGTAATAGCATTGCAGCACAGATCAGTAAAACAAATATGCTTGCTGAATTATCATGTTTCAGTGATCTTAGCTGTTCTCAGATCACCAATTCATCACTAAATTCTTGATAATGAACCAGGTACATACATACATACATACATACATACATACTAGTGCTTAATTAGACTGTGGTTAATACCCCTGGTCTACCTGGAAAAATTCTGATCTCTATAGATGGGAAAGAAATGAAATGTGCCTTTTGTTTCTGCTTCCTGTGTAACCTCCGGGGTTATGAGATAAAACTGAAACGAGCCACTGGTGTCTGAAAGTGACATCAAAGCTACATCAGGTAGGTTAAAATGGCATTCTATCTCCCAACAATTACTGTCACTCATTTAAAACAGTACCCAGTGACGCCATTTTCTTCGGCAAAGTGAAAATCCAGAAAAATTAATGATAGCAAACACAAAGACATGTATCTGTTTGATAAAGAAAAACATTCAGCTCTGTCCTATAGCACCGTCCCACTTTATCTTGCAATTATAATAATCCAGGTTAGGGTAGAAAATTAATAACATCTTCTCAAAATCAGTATAGAATAGCATATTATTCTTACATCTGTCTGATCCATTGTGTTCCTACTCTAAGAATCCAAAGTGTGTCTCTCTATCTTTCAAGCCATGCTTTGATTTCCCCCCCTCTATCTCCCATCTCCTTGCTCCCTCTTCAAGATTTTGCTTCCCTCTGTAGTGCTAAATTTGAATCCATCCACACTGACCTTTCTCTTCTGCCTTGTTCTTCCACCTCTCCCTTATCTGAGACCTTTTTCACTCTTTCTTCTTTACCCTGTCACCTTCTATGAGCTGATTGCTGTATTACCTTCATGTATTATCTCCACATACCCCTTTGGTTCTGTCTTCTGCCCTCTGTCTAGCTGTCACCCCACCTGTCATCATTATACACTCTCCCCATCACATTACTGACCTCACTCTCAACCACTGCCTCTCTTCTTCTTCCTTAATTTAAGTATTCATATGTATCACTATTTCTCCTATTTCCAAACCACTCTTCCTTGAAAGAACTCTGGCCATTTTTACCTGCTTGTCCTTATGCCTGACACTGATCAACCTTATTTGTCCTACAAAGATGCTTCATTTAATCAACTGGGCTTTATCCAAAAGTACTCTAGCAAATGTTCTTCTGTAAGTAACCCATTTTCATTGGGCTACCTTTTTATTTTCACCAATGGAAGAAGAGGAAGTGGTAACTTGCTGCTGCCAATTGATTTCATGGGTCAGCTTCCATAACCGGGAAAGAGGGGGGAGCTCTGAAAACTAAACCCTGTCCCCAAATATTGGTTTTTAGTCTTTAGTAGTTCCTTTCCAAAATATTTTATTATTTATCAAAATAAATATGTTGTTACTTATGGATGATCAAATCTAGCAAATGAAGTGGTTCCCAATGAAAAAGGGAAGTCTAGAGCTGTCTCCCCAACATTAAAGAGTAGAATCAGACCTAGCGGTAGATGCCTCCATTCTTCTCTGTTCTTTTAAATGTTGGAGCTATTCAGTGGGAAATAGGACATCATGCTATGGGTACTCCTATATACTCCACTTCATGGCAGTCAGGTTCAGGATTGGTTGGAAATTCACAGTGTGAGGAAACAACACCAAGCTACAGCTTGAACAATTTATTATTCGTAAGTTACTAAAACTTGTCTTTCTGCTTTGACCTTTAAATGACTTTTAAATGATGCTGTTTGTTCTCTCTCTTCATAATTTGTTTTATAAAGTACTGTTTTGATTTTATAAAGCTTATTTTTGCCTAAAAACTGACTCAAATATTTCCCTCCAAATAAAACATTCACTGAAATAAAGGAGAAGAAAGTCCTATTATGGAGCAACCACAGGTTGTATAGTGCTAGAATGATGATTGCTGCATTATCGGTTAGATTTATATCCCACATTCTCTCTAGGAGTTCAATGTAGTACAGTCTTCTTTGTCCCACCTTTTGAAACTACACCCATCATTTGTAATGAATTTTTATCCTAACATGCAGTATGTTCAATAATATTTTGATTCATGATGCTTAGAAGCAACCACCTAAGCCCTTCTCCTGGGCAACACAAATTAATTCTACTGTCATTTTCTTCCTTTTGCTTCCATTCAGCCATGTCACTACCATATAGCTCTATAAACTGGTTTGTGGTTTGAGTATTTCCTTTTATTTGCAGCTACATTTTTCTCCTCCAAGAACTGATGTTAAGAGATATCCTCAAGTTTAGGCACAATAATTGGATAGAGAAGAAGTAAGGGCAAAAAAGTGAGTTTCTTAAAAAAATATAGTGCAAAGCACATATTTTTAGAATAAGCAACAAAACTCTTTTTGTTTTGAATTAAGCAAATAAAGGTGAATGCAATATTATTTGTATCGTACTTGTATTTATTACAATGCTACTTGTATCTACTTTAGTTCAATACTAGTTGTATACTAGTAGTTACATTTTCAATACTCTGTTTCAAAAATATACCCCAAAGTTTCTAAATTACTGGGGTTTGGATCTGCCTAGATATTTCAATCTCCAAAAGGCAGGGATAGGAAAATCTCTCTCTCTCTCTCAACTGGACACTACTTTTGCATTAAAAAAAATGAATAAATAAATTACTGAACCTGATAGCTGCAGGAAATGTGGCTGGTGACAGTATATCACTGGTGTGGACAGGCCTTGGGGCAATTAGGGGGGTTGGACTCATTTATGTATAAGTAACTATACTCTGTACTATAGTAGCAGGATGGTAAGCATGAGAAATGGATGTCATGCACTGAGATGGTATGTGATATGACAACCACCTAATGTTAGACTGCCATGATTTGCTTGGGTTAACATGTAGTTACAAATACCTGTATTTACTTTGGGCTTAGGGGTATGCTGAGATCCTACTTGTGTACTGGCTGCCCTGCTGCCGGGTTGGATCTCTTCCTAGATCCAATCTGCAGGCTGGTGTTGGAGTCCCCCCACATTTTGGTGATGGATGACTGTGATCTCCATGCCCTGGAAGATGGGTCTGGGAAGATGTAGGATTTCATAGCCTCCATGGCAATAATGGGCCCAACACATGAGCATATGGTGAACCATGTGTCTTGGGGCAATTGTTGGATGATCTGCATGTGGAGGGCATTTCTCTTTGTTCATTATCACCAGGAGTCAAATCAACTCCTGATTTGGATGAGATTGATTGCTACCCAGGACCTCTAAAAGACACAGAAACTGTTTTGGTCTGCCCCAGACATCTAAGGAATCTAGAAGGATTCTTGAGGGCACTTTAAGAATTTCCCAGCAGTCTGGTAAGAAATCTGGTAACCACTGCCTGGTTAACTGCTGGTGACAAGAGGTAACCCAGATTCTTAACAAACTAGCTCACCTGTTCTTTGATTCTGGTTGACTCCTTTGTTTACTGAGGAACTTCAGAAGATGAAGGAGCAGAAGTGATGCCTAGGACAGTATTTCAGACTAAGACTGAACCTGTCTGAGCATGAATACAAGCCCAGTTTTGGATCTAAGTCATGATGATAAGGGAGATAAAGCATTTGTACTTCTCCTCCCTTATTATGTCAGTGGACTGCCAACCATTGGCCTTATTTAAGATACTGAATTCCTTTCAAGAGAAGAGTAAGAAAATATTCCATCTGGCCATTGTGACCATTTTGTGCAATATTTTGCTGGCAAAGTTGCTCAGATTCACTTTAATCTTGACTCTTCATGGATGGGATCTACAGCAATGACTGAGGCAATAGCTTATGGTGTTAGCTGGGACTCCTTTTCTCTTGCAGACACCAGTGAAATGGGTTTGCACTATCTAGCATGGCTTCTGCCACCAATGCATTGGACCCATACCATATCTGGCTTCTTCTGAGGGCAGGTGAGAATGTGACTGGCTGGATCCAGGTAGTGGTTAATCCTTAACTGAGACAGGAGCTGTACCTGCATCTTGAAGCAGGCTGTAGTATACTATCTCCTCAAAAGGCATTTCTAGATCTAAGCAGTTTGGACAACTATAGCCCAGTCTCCAACCTTCCCTTTCTTGAGAAAATTGTTGAGAAAACTGTTGTGTTAACTTAGAGGAAGTATATCTGGATTTATTTCAGTCAGAATTTAGTCCCAGACATAGGACAGAAACAGCATTGGTTGCACTAGTGGATGATTGTCATGACTTGAATGGGGGTAGTGTACCTCCCCTGGTTCTTTGAACTTCTCAGTGGCATTTGACACTGTCAACCATAGCATCCTTCTTGACCATCTACAATGGTTGGGAATTGGGGACTCTGTTCTTAGTGGTTCAACTACTTCCAACCCAACATGTGGGTTGCCTCAGGTTTTGCCTTCCCTCTCCTTTGCTATTTAAAATCTACATGAAGCTAGTGAGAGAATATGTAGAATCATCAATAAGATGAAGATATCCAATTCTACATTACCACCCCAGGCACAGCTGGTGATGCTGTGGAAGTGTTCCAATGCCTGAGGCTGTCAGGATCTGGATAGAAGGAAACAGATTCTTGGCCAGCTCTAATGTAATTGTAATCGTATGTGGGAAAGACCTTGGGAGAAGGGGCAAAGAGATGCTGCCTAGGGAATGGTCAGCTAAGAGACAACATAGCCTGCAGCTGAAAAGTGGGCAGGGCAAGAGGCTCAGAAGAGACCCTCCCTAGTTTCTCAGGCTGCAAAGAGGACAGCGGGAGAATTGTACTTTCAGGCTTGCAAGATTGATGTCAGCTTTACCAGTTAGACCAGACAGGAAACACAACCAGATAAGCTAATTCTACTTTACCGTAGAGCTACATTAACAGAATCTTGCAAGTCTGAAAGTACAATTCTCCTGCTGTCTCCTTTACAGCCCAAGAAACTAGGGAGGGTCCCTTCTAAGCTTCTTGCCCTGACCACTATCCAGCTGCAGGCTAAGCTGTCTCTTATCTGACCATCCCCTAGGCAGCATCTCTGGGCCCAGTCTTCCAAGGTCTTTTCCACACACCATTTTACTTATTTATTTTTATTTATAAATCAGATGTATATGTCACCCATGTCACTATATAAGTGACTCTAGGCAGCTCACAAATAAGCATAAAAACAGTTAAAAAACATTGCACCCATGGAAGGGGAGGTACTGTTCCTGAAGGGGCAGGTTCGTGGTTTGGGTTTTTTCTTGAACTCATGGTTCCTGAATTGTTCAGAGGGCCTTTGGTGCTTGACACTACCTTGCTAGAATTGCTTGATTTTTAATTGCGTAGTTTTCTTTATGTTATGTTTTTATAAGGGATGGATGTAGTGATGAATATTGGTTATAATTTAATCTGATGTTTTGGGATTGGTGTTTGCTTTTACTGTGAATATTTAATTTGTTGTTGTTGGCTGCTGTTAGATTTATTGTGCATTTTTCATTATACATTTATGCTATACTATGAATGTTTTTAATTTTGTGGTAAGCCAGCATGAGTCTGTGTGGATGTGGTTGCATATACATTCATATACTTACTAAGTCAATCATTCAATCTGTTGTTATACCTCTATTTTCAGTGTTATAGTATGGCTATAACTTTGAACTAATACTATGTGTTTTATGAAAGAAGAGCCAAGGAGAGCCAACAGATGCAGATCTGTAAGACTCTTTCTTATGGAGTCTCTGGTGGTCACTAACAATTTACTGTCATACAATCTCTGTACAAGTAGTCCTCGTTTAGTGACTGCCTCGTTTAGTGACCACCCACAGTTACGACAATGATGAAAAAGTAACTTTATAACCAATCCTTGCATTTATGACCTTCACAGGTCTGTAAAGCAAAGGAAAGCTGAAGTAAGATTGTAAGCACAGTCACAGTTTCACTTAGTGACTGCTTCACTTAACGGCCAAGTTGCCAGCCTCAATTGTGGTTGCTAAATGAGGACTACCTGTATAATGCTGTCTGTTCCTAATGTTCAGAGGTAGCAGGAAAAGAGCTTGTGCATGTAGCCGGGGCCCAGTCCATTTGGATGTTTGAAGGCAAGCTATTCTAAAACCCAGAAATCTGCTTTAGCCATGCTGAGCATATTCCAACCCAACACTGCTGTCCACCTCTTTATAGTTACTGCAACACACTACTTTCCCCACTGAAAGCTAGAGTTAAGCACGTTCTTTTGCAAGTTTCTTTCTTAAATGTGAAACAAATACTATAGATTTTTCTTTACTTTCAGAATGCCAGTATTGATGACACCAGTATCAAGGGGATACCTGCTGTTGGAAGCAAGACAACAACACCATGAGAATTTTCTTCAAGCAAAGTCATTGATTGAACAGCTTGAACGAATAGAACAGTAAACTTACTGTTCTATTTAAATAAACAAAGGAAAAACTATCCTTGGACTTCTCTGGCATCTTCAATTCTACTTAACCTGAAACTGCACTTTTTCTGACCAAATAGATATACTACAGTAAACCCTTAATTTAACGGGGGAAACAATGTCCCCGAAAGCAACATGTCTGCAAATTCCAAATAGAATATTACAGGTATAACATGGCAAATAGGATTTTATGCATGCATATTTTGCATATTTTAAAATAGCAAGTGGGATTTTACAAACATGCAGAAGCATATAGCTTGCAGATAGATTTTGTCTGTGGCATCTGAAGTCTGTTAAACTGAGGGCCATTAAACCAAATGTTTATTGTATGTTGCAATCATAATAGTTCACTGAGAAAGAGGTCTATCCTAATATTAACAGTAATTCATTAATATTAAGAAATTTTAATATTAATTTTTTCCCTCTGTGTATGTTTTGGCCTGGAAACTGGTATAGGAAAACTTTTTTAAAAGGCAATGAAAGACCAGCCTAAAGAACATTTTTTAAAACCTCCCATATTGTTGTATATTAACTTCATTTGGTCTGCATAAGATCTTTCTTGAATGTCAAATTGCTTAGGTATGTATGTAATGAGGCCATCCAGTCAGAGTTTTATCCAAAAACTACTTAGTACATTTAGCACTGGGGTTAAATATGATATCTGTTGGCTCAAATTACGAATCATACCACCTGAAGAAAGCTACAGTGAATCAAATGTTGGACTAGGAATAGTAGACCACACAGCTTACTTTCTCTATGCCTAAGTAATCCTTTGTGCATAACGCAAGTGTAAAGTACAAGCCACATTTATGACATTTCAAGCTTCATAGGAAAGGTGGAATATAAATTCTATAAACAAATGAACATTTTATTTTTTCAAATTGTGCATTTCATCTGTTAAATCAAGATTTTTATTCTTTAATATAGTCTAGAGAAGGACGAGGAATTGGTGAATATTTTATATATAATACCTTTAGTTCAATTAGTCACTTAGTCATTCCTGAAGGCGCAAAGTCTGGTTTAAGTTGTCAATCTCTCTTTGGACTAGTTTAATCATAATCCTTCAAAACTAATGGCCCAATCCTAAAAACCTGTCTACTTAGAAGTAAGACTGATTGAGTTATATGAAGCTTAGGTAACTCAATGTTGAGAAAAATTTGAGAAAGATTTTCCAATTTGGATTTCTTTTGCACATTAATCCCATGTGCTTTGAATTATATCTTACAGAGAAAGAATTCCTTGTGCATCATGCATAAACGTGTTATTTTAAAACAGGAATCCTGTGATTTGAACTCTTCCTTCCTAGAAGTGAAAATCTCCTAACAGAACCATGTGAGGAACTGTCAGTTAGTGTGCTGCAGGTTGCCTTTGGTGAGCGAGCTAGCTTAATTCATTTGCAACAATAAACTCTTTTTTTTCTGAACTACAAAGAAGGAAAAAAACCCCACCACGTCTGGTTAAGGTGGGGGGGGGGGGGGAGAAAAGCCAGCAAAAGTACAGAGAATGAAATGCAGGTTATATAAAACAGGGAAGGAAAAAGCTTGCTTTACCTGTTTTATCTGTTGAAGAAAGTAGCACCAAATCTTGACACAAATATGAATATTCCTTGAATGAAAACAATTGTTTAGATACATTCAGTGACTAATAGAAGCAAGTAAAACAATGGGAAGGAGAGGCACAAAAACTGGAACACTAGCAGGAATCTTTTATTCTTGGTGTCACTAAGAAAAGGTTTTTCTGCTTTTCTTCCTCTGCTACCATTTCTTGGGGGGGGGCGGGAAGCATTCAAGATAACCTGGTAAAATGGTCCATACCCCATAATAGCTTGAGTAATTTCCCCAAAACCTTTTACAATTTAAAAGATTTGGCAGAGGGAAAGATACCTATTTTAGCTGCAGGGTTGGTGTGTATGTTTCTGTGTGTGTAGTTCCTATTTATAGGCAACAATCTAGGATCTGTTTATAGATGGTGATCAAGCAGCTCAACTCACCATTGACTGGAATTGTTTTCTCTTTGTGATGTCCACGAACTGAACTTTCTGATCTAGCAAACCAAGTTACTTCACCTCCAAACCAGCATCTCATTCCCAGCTTGTCAATTTTACACTAACTGTTTCACCTACAAAAATGAGTTTATGCCCTGAGGATACTAAACTTGTTTATATCAAATCAGTGTCAGCTCTATGCATATGAAACAGATCAAACATGTATTCAAGGACAACTAATGTCTTGTGCTAGTACTGAATATTTTCAAGTATAATTTTAACCTTAATGACACAGAAACTTTTGAGAAGTTTTTTTTTTGACAGCTATTGTATGTGTGGTGTGTGTAAGTATTGATTTTATAGAAAAAAAGCTTCCAGATAAACTGTTCAGCTCCACACTAATTTTTACTTGGTCTTTAGATGTACGTGATCAACAAATTAAACTTGTACATATAGAATCCACATGTCCTTGATATTTAATTAAAATGCAGCAGAATCCTGGGAAGATTTGTTGCTTGCTGAAAGCAGACTTAATAATTTAGTTCAGAAGCTCAAACTGCATAAAATATTACTCTATAACAGTAGGTTAACTCCCTGATGGCATTCAGGAAGATGCTGAAGACTGAGCTGTTCTGTAGGGCATTCTCCTTAGACTTGGTCATCTTTTATTTTTTATTGATTAATTGGAACTTTGGAGTTTGATTGCTTTTTAATTGTTCTAAGTAAAGGTTTTAACTTTTATTGTGGTTGTTTTTAAACTGCCTGCATGTTGTAAACTGCAGAGGGTTGACTCAGATTGTGGTGGAATATAAATGTAACAAATAACCCAGTATCCACACATCATGAAAAACCAAACCAAACATAGCTTTGCATGTTTACATTTCACAAAACTTTTCTAAAATTACATTAGCTCACCTAAGCAATTAAAAACAGACCTGATACTTATTTATTACAATTGAAAAATGTGATTGCTAGAAAGGAAAACTTAGGGCTATCCTGTCCATGCATACTCAAAGGTATGTCCATTGATCTCCATAAGACTTACTCTCAGGAAAATATAGATATTTTCCGTCAAAAATGGCCTTACTGACACTATATGCAGATTTCTGCCTTTTTTCAATGCTGTCACTTTGGCTTACTTCTTTTTCCAGATATGACACATCATATCCAACAATTTATCTACTTGTTAAGGGTGAAAATGATAGCTATACTGTACAGCTCAGTGTATGGAACTTTTATCAGTTGTTTCAATCAGTGATGCCATCAAAGTAAATAAACCCACATGCTGTTGCTGTCAGCAAGCCACGACTGCTATCAGAAATGACATGGTAAACTTTAATATTTTCAGAGTCTCTTTGATAAACCTATAGTTAATTGTTAACAGTATCTACCCCCCCCCCAAAGTAGTACTGCTTGATAACCCAAACCCAAATCTTGATATTGAACTTCTGCCTGCTTTTGCATTTTGTGTGTGTGAGGTTTTAAATTCTCTTTCTCAAGTGAACATAAACATAAATGAGTGTTTTTTGAAGTAAGTAAAGTTCTAGTGGATGCTTTGTAAAACCCTTTGGCTGTTGAGTGTAGGAAAAAGTACCACACACTTCCGAAATTGAAAGACCCGTATTTGAACAAGATTTAATTGCTGACCCCATAAGTGAACACTGATGCAGTACAATAAGACCTAGTGGAAACAGAACCATAACAAAATATTAGTAGGCAGAAAAATGTAATCGAACAGATGGGCGGGGTTAGACTCCAGTTATGCAGAGAGCAAAGTCAGCAAGGTAAATGCTTGTCACACACTAATAAGTGCTGGTTACATGTCCAGGCATGTTCATCCTTATTACTCCAGGCACATAGAGTGTATTTTGAAAGATAAATGCTTGTTGCATGGTAAAGAGACCCTGGTTATATGTTCAAACATATCTGGGCAGAACAAAGGGGCCTTTTTTCCAAGGAGACAGATACAGGAAAAAAGAGCTCTGTGTGGTGCAGCTGGTTTGAAAATCACACTTGCATTTTTGAAGATGGCGGCCTGAAATACTGAGGATTTTACAAACCCTTTTACCTCACCAAAGATGGCCTTCCACAACCTGAGCACTCCAATGCCATGCTTACCAAAGTAGAGTTTCTGAGGAAAGAGCATCCGCTACTGACAAGCTGCAATAAAATCTGTTGCTGAAATTTGCATGAAGAAAATAATTTCTTCAGGCCAATCTTGTACAGCTGTCATAAAAATGCTGCAATTTTAGGGAAGCTGAAGAGGAACAGGGGAAAGTGGAAGCAGTATTATGGGATACTTACTAGGCAGCCTGCAAAATTGCAAATGGAGGGTTTTTAGAGCCCTGCCAAGGACACCAACTGAGTAAATAATTGGATTTCATTTCTTTTTATGTAAATACCTATGACCAGACATTGCTTTGGAGAATTTTGCTTTAGTTTGCAGCCTCTAAATTAATGTGGAGCAGATATTATGCAGTTCCAAAGAGTCTGCATTTATAGTACTGTGATGACTACACAATTGCCACAATTTTTCTGATCTGGAATGAGGCTACCATTCCATTCTAACAGAGAAGCCATGCTATTCTCACTAAGACTGGTCTGCTTATGACTATACTTCTGATTTGTGGGAACAGACCAGCCAGAAAGGCGTGCATGTTATAAAATAGCATGTTGTGACAGTTCATCTGAAGATGATGAAGAGTTTGCATCAAATGGCATGAAATCATTTCTCTGAACTCTGTATGTTCGCTTGTTCAATAAACATGTTTTTTAAATCAACATGTGAGCTTTTTTATATAATCTTTCTACATGTTGGATTATGAAAAAATTGTAGGGAGCATTTATTATACGCCTGACAATATAGGGAACTGGGGGATGGGAACTCCCTATTTCAAGATGGTAGTAGACATGATTTAAAAAAATACTATATAGGAAGCAGGTCAAGATCTGGCTTTCAGGGCCACAGATTTATATTCTTCATAAGCCTATAAGAGTCAAATTTCCTAGAAATAAAATGGCAGTGTCTAGCATAGATGAGCAGAGGCACGCTGATCTCATAGAAGTCACAAAAAAGATCCTTTTATCGTAAACCGCCTTTTGAGTTTTTCTGAAATACCGGTGTTCCTAGCACCCACTGTTACTTCTTCCTCATAAACCTAGGCTGTCTGATTCTTACACTCCTCCTCTGGCAAATGCTAAGTGTCCATCAAGGGTACTCAATGTTAATTTTCTCACAGTTGGTACTGTTCAATGTCACACTCTTCACTTTAGCATGCAATTGGCATTCCAGAAAACAAATCTGTATGTTTTTGGATCTCCTGATTCCCATTCAGTGACTGTGGTGCTCAGTGGGCTTCTGCTTATCAACTGGCCTAAATAATCACTTAGTGGAGGCATCCATGGCCCTTAAAGATGACTCAATATCATAATACAAGCCACTCACCCTCAAGCCTTCCAGGAGCCTGTACAACTCCAATTATCCTTAAGTGTAGAGTAAAGCAGGCAATAAATATTTCACGTGAAGATCTGGTGGGTGATATTCAACAGTTTTCCACGATATGGCAGCTGTCTTCATGTCAATGAACTCACATGAAAAGACTTAATTGTAGGAGACAAAGAGTTATTTGAAGAATTCCTCAGGTTTTACCACTATGGATATGTAGTGAGATTGGTGCTCTGCCCAACTTTACCCCACATAAAGTTTAAAAAGAGATTATACCTTTCAGCAGCATACATTTCATTTTTGTAATTTGGAATGTACTGGTCTTTAGTTTATTCTAACTTGCACCATTTAAGGAATCTGCTGACTTCCTGCTTTTGCCTGAGGTGAGCGTTGATGTATTTCAAAAATAGTGTGCTAGTCTTTCTTTTAAAATGCCAAACTTCATAGAGTCAGTAATTCTGCCCCCCTCCCTAAAGCAGCAGCCAGTTCTGTTGGCCTAATCAGAGCCCTCTCCTTATCATTGTGTTTACAGAGTGAAATCTATGCAGCTTGCACACACTGTAAACATTAACGGCCTCCCTGATTTTTAAGGTGAGAGTAAGAAAGACCCCTTAATGAGTACATTTTAATTTTAGTGACACCAAAATAACTTCGTATGTCTCCCAAATTCTTATAGATTATTTGTAGATAACCAACTTTATACTCCTTTTTCTTGTTTGCCTACGGATACAAGCTGGCAAAACCATAATAGATTTTTTCATTGGATTTTGGCTTGTAGTACAGATGTGTCACATTTGGTCTATCTCTAAGAAAGCATCCTGAGGGTACAAGCGGGCTGGGAGTTTCTTCTTGACTCTAAACTGCTTCAAGGAAGCATCAGTCACCAACTTGGCATCCTGTCCATGTTCCCAGATGCAGTACACAACATGACCTGTGTGATTGTAAAGAATCTTCTAGGTCATGGGAAGCATATCATTGAAATCCTTTATAAGGTAGCAGATAGAGCATTCATGAAGAAAGCAACTATTATATTCAGACACTCTGGGCTTACCACTCATAATAGCAAATAATAACCAGAACAGCAGCAATTTCTTAGTTGTTATTCACCTCCCTGCAAAGCATCCTGAATATTCAGATTTGCCTTGAATTTTCGTAATATTCACATATACCAACTTTGCAGTTGGTGTAGAAGGTGCAGAATACCTTTTCTAGGTTTGGTAATAGCCACTAAATGCTCCTAATGCAATTGTATTTTTCTTCTGATACATAAAACAGAACTGGGCCATGCAGACTTACTTGTTTGTTTATTTTATTTATTTATTGGCCTTCAAGTCAGTTTTTAACTCCTGGTGACTATCTGGATTAGTCCCTGCAGTTTTCTTGGCAAGGTTTTTCAGAAGTGGTTTGCCATTGCCTCCTTCCTAGGGCTGAAAGAGTGTGACTGGCACAAGGTCACCCAGCTGGCTTTGTGCCTAAAGTGAGATTAGAACCCACAGTCTCCCAGTCTCTAGCTTGATGCCTTCACCACTACACCAAACTGGCTGTCATATACACACCTGTGTAACATTCTGAAAGGGAACAATGCATCAAATCTTAGGCTCCACAGTCATATGTTCTTCAGTGCCTGTGAAAAACTCATGCCCTGTCATTTTCATCACTTGTTCCCTAAAACACATCTCTGCATCTTGTTTGCACTGATGACCTGGGGCTCTTTTCATTTTAAATAGAGTGTCTGCATTAGCAGCATGCCATTTCAGAAAACCCTCTCTCTCTTATTAGGCATCATGGTTTCTCTTGGTCTCAGGGAGATTCTTGATTGGCCTTTGTGTTGAACAAGTGGGGAAGTTCCCCTTGCCTGGGCAGCTTGCTTAATTTAAGGGGTAGGAAACAGACCCCGCCAATAAACTGAGTCCTAAAGTTTGGCACAGTAGCTTTCCAACCTATATCAAATGTTCAGCTTGAAGCTTTTTATGGATCAGCTGTCCTAGAGCTAGGTATTCTTCCTATCTCTTGGAACTTTGTGCAGTGAAAATTCTGCAAACTCTGTATTTATACATTTTTTCATAAACTGGACCAGGTACTCAGTGCCATAAAATGCCCATCTAATAATATCACTATCCTCCTCTTCTCTCAGCATATCCATGGCTCTGGCATAATTTAGTGCATAGATCCCTGTTTCCTGCCAACATTCAAAATCATAAACAGTATATCATAAATACTGGCAGTTGATACAGTTTCAGAAAGCAAATGCCCTTCCACATTTTCTATCATTTCATAGCATAGCCTACATGCTTTTTTTCTTCTTTTTTTTGTGGGGGTAAACATATTAGTTCCACATGTGTCACACCAGCTTCTTATTGTTATGATTTTTCCATTCTTTGCCAATTGTGTACATCTTTGGAAACAGCACTTAGAATGGCAATACAATTTGCACATAATACATTTCGCCCTCTCAGCAGTCACCTCATAGCTATCTTTCATCAGATGTGTGCGGCAGTTGTCACTTGTAGTTAAAGGCATATGACAGAGTTCATAGCAACAACATTCACCTGGGGTCAATTCACCTTTGATGTTTTTGACCCTATAGAAATGATTGTCATGTAGCAATACAAACACTTTCTCATGTTGAGGCCTGCCTCTGACAAAAAAGTGCCAGCCTCCCTCCCACATATAATACAAACTTTTGATTGTTATATCAAAATGCTCTTCAGAGACATGTACCGGTGAAAAACTAATCATAGTGTGTGTGGAAATATCTAGTCTGCTATGTTGATCTCTGGCTGTAGCAATGATTTCTTATTTTGTAAATGCTCCACAATCTAACAAATAGACTAGACATCCCATAAAACAGAGAGATTTCACTGAAATCTACCAAATGATTTTTTTTTCTCTAGGATTTCACTACCATGGATTCTTAAGCATTGTTTTCTGCTTACTGTGGATGCTTTGATGCTACATGTACCTTGTTGTTTGTCTGTTTATTTATTAAATTTGTATGCTGCCCATCTCCCCCAGTGGGTGACCATGGGCAGCTCACAATAAAAGTAAAAGCCACAAACAGTTAAAAAATAAATACCCCCATTCATTAATTAAAATTTTAAAATTTAAAATTTAAATTTTAAATTAAAATTAATTGCTGTTCCTAGCATTTGTCCCACTCAGTTTCACGATCCACTTGTTTACACTGTGCTTCTCATAGTAAGCTATCAATGCATAAGGCAAGAAGAGATTTTTGTGATGGAAGACTTGAGTGAGGAGGTCCAAGGTCATTGGGAGTCAGAAAGGAATCTCAAACATCTCCTCAGCCCGCAGCCTGAGCATGTGAAAACTAAGAGGATGAGACTGGCACCATCCTAAGGAATTCAGAGTGTTTAGTTGCGGTTGTTGGAGGTTAGAGTTAGTCTGGCGAGATTCTGTCTAGTAGGTGTAAGCTAATAAAGTAACTGAACTGTTCCTGAATTGTCCTGCTAAGTTTCTTGGGCTGAACCTGACAATTTTGTTTCTTCAGGCAACTTGTTGCAGAGGGAGGCTAATTAGGACTGAGAGGGAGATGGTCATTCAAGGTCACCCAACTGGCTTTTGTGCCTAAGAGTGGACTAGAACCTGGGTCTGCCCACTCCTATTCCAGCACTTGAACCACCATACCACACTGGCTCTCTTGTTAAATTCTGGGAGTCCTGGTAGAATGTGGTGGTATATAAATATACTAAATAATCCCAGCTAATCAGGGATTATGTAGGTAATATTTGGTTGCAGGATCCACTTGTTTTACACTGGGCTTCACACAGTAAGCTATCAATGCATAAGGCAAGAAGAGATTTTGTTTCTTCAGGCAGCTTGTTGCAGAGGGTCGCCCAGAGTCACTCCACAGTGAGATGGTTGGTGACAAATTTGAAACATACATACATACATACATACATACATAAAGCAATATCAAAATACCATAAAATCAGTGAAATTAGGTTATAAGATAGTATCTCAAACAGCTCATTAGTCCCTGCTACTGCCATCCCTCTGATAGCAGCACTTCTTGCCTTACAAACTGCAGCTGAGAAGAGAGTCTTGGAAATGCTCGGTTGGACTTTGGCCTCCGTCTAGAACTTGGCTGGCATTATTGCTTTTCCTGTCTAGGACAGCTGAGTAGGAATAAAAAGCCCCCAGCAATTGTGATTCCCAGTACTAATGTGTAACGTGTCAGCAGGATTTGCCAGGCAATCTAATGGTAAAAAATACATCTCTGTTCCTTTTGCTTCTTCCTAAAAAAGTAAACTAATTCCTTAAGGGGAAAAAAAAATGAGTGAAAAGGACAGCGTTCAGTATTAAGATTATTTTTTTCCAGCTAAGGTGTACTAAATATAGGTTATTATTTTCCACATAATATGAAGACCTCTGTTCAGAAAAGTGCCACAGGCAAAAATAGAATTTTTTCAGAGATTTCTCTAAACTCTAATAAAAATTTGTCCTATAAGATGACCTTTGATCAACTATATTTTTCCTTTCAGTAGAAAGGGAAGACAAAATGGGAGCCATGATGAACACTGCTATCAAATCTCCAGACGAAAAATAGGAGCCCTAACATTTTCAGCAGTTATCCATTTTTTTTTTTTGGGTAATATATGAAAACAATTATGAATTTTTAACTAACTCTAGGAGTAAGTTAACATGTTCTGCTAATAAAAGGCAACTTCATTATTGTCTTGAAATGCTAGTTGGGTCACAAAGTAGTTTCAACAGTGATACTCAAAAATTTTGAAAATAATTAAAATACAGGTAGACCTCGTTTAACAACTGCCCTGTATAGGGACCGTTCAAAATTATGACAGCACTGAAAAAGTAACTTTCTAACTGTTGCAGCATCCCCACAGTCATGTGATTGAAATTTGGGTGTTTTGCAATCAGCGGGCATTTAAGATAAGCAGTCGATGGAGAAGCCAGCAGTAAAATTGTGAGTTGCAGTCACATGATGTCTTGCTTAATGACCACAGTGGAAGTGTGGTCAGAAGCCTGTGGTGGCCACGTGATGACGTTGTTTAGTGATGGAGTTGCCAGTCCCAGCTGTGGTAGTTAAGTGATGACTACCTGTCATTCAATCGATCTGACTGAACCTATTCATGAAGCAATGCATATGATCAATCACCTTTTGGACTTATTTTCCCTACTGAATGAGAGACTAGTTGTCTGAAAGTAAGAGATTTTTGCTCTAATCCCTTACCATGGTCAGACCACATCCTGTTGAGACGTAGGGTTGCAACAACTAATTTTCTCTGTAGGGATTGGGGATCTATTAGAGTGGTCCACCCAAGGAAGCTGATGGAATGTAATGGATTCCAGAAAGTCTGGGATATTTTCCTCCTAATATGACTGTCACTCCTACTGTGGTTCTGGCTGCTCTGTAGAACACAAAGATTACCAGGGTGGCACATATAGCCCCTTGGTATGTGTCTCAGCTGAGGACAATAAAACAAGTTGGGAGACAGAGGTGGAGGAAATATAACTTGAATCTGATCAAACACTAATCAGAACTCACTGTTGAGTCTATTTTATTACAATATCGAAGACAAAAATGCCATTTTTCTCCTTCCACTATTGCACTCTCTTGATGTTAGCCATAATTGTCTCCTAGACAAACTACTCTTCATAACAGGAAATTCCAGGCAGTGTTCAACATGAATAACCATTCAAAACAATATTCTAGTTCAGTAAAAACCAATAGTTAATGCCAATATTTCATTTGCACAAGCAACATGAGGAATAATATAAATTAAAATGCCTGCCGAATTGATACATCTTCATCTGACACTGAAGATTCTGTATTTATACCCTGCACAATTCACTTTGGGAAGATTAAACTTACTTCTAACTGCAGATTCTGGGAACGAACCTGAAAGCAACTGGAATTCAATTCCTGAGCAGTAATGCATTGATCCTTCCCCATCTCAGTGCTCTATTGTTACACGATTGGACTAATCTGTCAAGGTCAATTTCACTCAGATTTTCATTTTTCTATAGCTTAAATTTACTCTATCCCTCTGCTGCATCAGCTTGCACATTTCTTTCCAAATATCCATGTCATGCTACTCCCTTCAGGGCAAAAGGACTGGAAGTGGGGCAGAGCAAACAGTCTACAGAAGGGCTTGGTAGTATACAACCAAACTCTGAAAAACAGGTAAAAAGTTCACAGGGGGCTTCACTTTGCCCCTTGCCTTTTAAGGGGCTGGGACACAGTCCTTAAAGAGAAACAAACAAACAAACAAACCCCAAACCAACAATGGAATGAGATGGGCACCAAGTCAAGTTTCCAGTGTTGTTGAGTACATACTCAAGGCAGATTTCAAAAAATACAGTACAGCTCATGCAGAAAAGAAACTGATTTAAGTAAACACTTTTAAAAATTGATTTAAGCAAACATTTTTTATAAGTACCTATACTAAGTCAGTAAAGATGTCACCTGTTGGCAGCCATTCCAACAACCTGGCACCAATCTTCAGCTTCCTTTCTCCCGATCTCACCAGGTTGGATCTGAAGTCAGCATGCTTTTATAGGGCTGGGCTTCAACTTTTTGACAAGTTATCCACCAACTGGCTAGAGGCTGCACCTGTGGCTGGATCAATCCTTTTAATGGGCTGTAGGACATGTTTCAATTTGTGTGCAGTGTGTCAATTACAGAGGAGCTTGAAACACACATTTTCCTAATGCTTCACCTTATCACAATCCCCGTAAAAACTTGTATACATTCTGTTGCTTGTTTCTCTTAAACTATGCATTTTTGCCTGCATTTCTTCTTTGTTTCAAGCCATGTTCTCTGTTCTAATGTAGTTTTGTGCAATATTTTGACCAGCTAATGCATTTTTGTACCATGACTTTGTTCAGAGAAATGAAAATAAGGAAGGATAAATCAATCAGGCCATATTCAATGAGAACCAAACAGGTTTCTTCTCATCACTATTTATTACTGGATGTGCATGTGATAGAGTCCTGCAGAAGCAGCCACAATGCTGCTGTGGCCTCTATTTTGGGCCAGTGTGGATGCATTTCCACAATTATCTGCTCTTCTCTCTGACTGTAGATGGGAGTTAATGACAGAAGAAGCAAATGCCTTTGTCCTAAAAGTGAACAGAGCATAGGAGCATGAGACCTGTTTCTGCTTTCCTAGGAATGAATGAATGAATGAATGAGCCACAACATAATTCATATTCTTTCATCAGATAGTTCCAGTTGGCGATGCTGAGAGGGTGTGCAGACAATGAACCCTCCGAGCCTGGCTACATCATTTGGCTTGGCTAATCAAAGTAGCTGAGTTCTTCTCCCAGAAGGAACAGAATATCTGAAAGGACTGAATACGATGATGAAACATTGCCAGTCAACCTTCAGCATTTCTGGATGGAGTTACAAGTGCCACCCAAGATTCCTAACTTGTAAAGTTTGTCATGTAAGAGAGCTGTGTTGCTAAAAATGCAGACTTTTTCCTTATAGGCCAGCTGTAGGAAGCTAGAATGTTAAGCTAAAAAGGTATCCTATACCCAGAAAGTTTGATCAGAGCAAATTAGTTCTTTATCCTTGATTAGCCACAGGCAGATGGAGACGGCCTTCTGTCTTCTCCATGCCCTTCCCCCAGCTGCAGTTTGTTTGACCTTGTTGCAGAGGTGGCCTGATATAACTATGGATTGACTCCCTATTAGTCCAGGACTTTCAATTTATTTTATAATCCACAGGCTACTCTGCAGACTACTGCTCAGACAAAATTCAAGAATATGAATTCCATAAAACCAGTCCTTGGGTTCCTAGAAATGATGTTGGTGACGTTGCTGTAATTCACTAATGAAGAAATCTCATTTGTAGAAAGAGGCTTCAGAGGTTCTAAAACATTTTCACATTCCAAGTTAATCACTGACATGTGCCAACTGGCAAGGGTGTTAGTAATAACATCACTTAGAAAACAATGTCAGTGGCTTTCTGACTACACCAAGGGTCCATTCACATGCAGACTGGGAAGAATTATAGATCTTGTTTTCCAAATATCTGATTTGTTGCCTGAAGAGCTTGAAGGCGTGCAGTACTTAGCATCATTTTCACTGCATAATGAACATTCTAAAAGAGTTTGACTCCCAAAGTGAATTTCCATGTATTGGAAATATATGAAATGCAATATTAGTGCAGGTAATTGGAAAAAAATAATAACTGATAATGCTCTGCTTTGGGGAAACATTTTTTGCTAATTGTCCCTCCCTCCCTCTGCACCATATACTTGAGAAAATAGAGCTCTTAGGCATGATAATATAGAGTAATACTACTTTTGTTTATTTAGTTTGGAGCCTCTTGTCTTACAGCTTTGTGAAAACTCAGTTAAGGCCAAAAACAAAGCAAAACAAAACAAAACCCATACATGTTAATACATGTATGCACAAAACCCATACATGCCCAGAGTCACCCGCTGGGGGAGATGGGTGGCATAATTAATAAATGAATGAATGAATGAATGAATGAATGAATGAATGCATGCATGCATGCATGCATGCTAACAAAAAGTTGTTGTTGATAAGGCAATGTTATGGACTCCTTGTTCAGAAGCTTCTGAACATATTGGACACCAGAATAATCATGACGCACAATCTACTTTTAGAGAGATTGCTAGGCAGGCCAACTTGACTGAATAATCCTTCAGAGGTGAGACATGGAAGGAGTTGCATTTCCCTCTGCTCTCTAGATTCATAAAACCCAGAGGATTTGTTGGAGGTGTGAATCCCATGGCACGGACTCTTTAGCACCTGACAACCTACTGACCCAAAGTACAGTGGTACCTCAATATACGAACGCCCCATCTTACGAAAATTTCAAGATACGACCAGCTCTGGCCGCAAAAATTTACCTCAATATGCGAACTCCACCTCAAGATACGAACCGGATCCGCGGCCATTTGCCCTGCTGCCACGTGGTCGCGGCTTCCTGTGGGCGAGATCGCGGTAGCAAGGAGGCGTTCGGTGAGGCTTGTGGTGTGTTTTGCGGCGTTTGGAAGGTTTTTGGTGTGCTTGTCAGCATGGCTCCAAAGAAAATGCAGAGCGGGCATGGCAAGAATAAGGCTTTGCAGCTAAGAGGCAAAGAAGAGAGGAAACCCCTGAAGGAGATCTCCCCGAAGTCCCTTTGGAGGGGGACTCTCCCTCCAAACAATAACTGCCTCCCCACCCCATTCTCCCTCTTCATACTGTGTTTTTTTTCATGTTTTTGTGGTTTAAAAATAAAATGCATACTGTATTTTCAGAACTGTGTTTACATTGAACCTTATGGGGAAATTTGCTCTTTCCTTTGGCGAGGAATCAGCGCGGGGGTGGGTGGGTGCGTGGGGAAGCCCCCCAGCGCCTGATATTGCTTTCACTGCGAAGGAAAGGGGGAGGAATGAGTGGGGTGTGCGTGCGTGCGGGGAAGGAAAGAGCGGGGAGGAATGAGGGGTGTGCGTGTGCTTGCAGAAGGAAAGGGGAGGAATGAGTGGGGTGTGCGTGCGCGCGCGGAAGGAAAGAGGGGAGGAATGAGTGTGGGGTGTGCGTGCGCTTGCAGAAGGAAAGGGGAGGAATGAGTGTGGGGTGTGCGTGCGTGCGCGGAAGGAAAGAGGGGAGGAATGAGTGGGGTGTGCGTGCGCGCGCGGAAGGAAAGAGGGGAGGAATGAGTGGGGTGTGCGTGCGCGCGCGGAAGGAAAGAGGGGAGGAATGAGTGTGGGGTGTGCGTGCGCTTGCAGAAGGAAAGGGGAGGAATGAGTGTGGGGTGTGCGTGCGCTTGCAGAAGGAAAGGGGAGGAATGAGTGTGGGGTGTGCGTGCGCTTGCAGAAGGAAAGGGGAGGAATGAGTGTGGGGTGTGCGTGCGCTTGCAGAAGGAAAGGGGAGGAATGAGTGTGGGGTGTGCGTGCGCTTGCAGAAGGAAAGGGGAGGAATGAGTGTGGGGTGTGCGTGTGTGCGCGGAAGGAAAGGGGAGGAATGAGTGTGGGGTGTGCGTGCGCTTGCAGAAGGAAAGGGGAGGAATGAGTGTGGGGTGTGCGTGCGCTTGCAGAAGGAAAGGGGAGGAATGAGTGTGGGGTGTGCGTGCGCGCGCGGAAGGAAAGAGGGGAGGAATGAGTGTGGGGTGTGCGTGCGCGCGCGGAAGGAAAGAGGGGAGGGTGTGCGTGCGTGCGCGGAAGGAAAGAGGGGAGGAATGAGTGGGGTGTGCGTGCGCTTGCAGAAGGAAAGAGGGGAGGAATGAGTGGGGTGTGCGTGCGCTTGCAGAAGGAAAGAGGGGAGGAATGAGTGGGGTGTGCGTGCGCTTGCAGAAGGAAAGAGGGGAGGAATGAGTGGGGTATGCGTGCGCTTGCGGAAGGAAAGAGGGGAGGAATGAGTGGGGTGTGCGTGCGCTTGCAGAAGGAAAGAGGGGAGGAATGAGTGGGGTGTGCGTGCGCTTGCAGAAGGAAAGAGGGGAGGAATGAGTGGGGTGTGCGTGCGCGCACGCGCCACATAAGCCTTTCCCCCCATTGCTTTCACTGTCCTTTTGTGGGGCGCGCCAAGGGCTATGCACAAAGGAAAGATTTGATTAGCACTTCCTTTTTCTCCGCTGCGCCTGGGACATGTGCTTCAGGATGCGACCAAATTCGGAGGGCGGATTAGCCCTATTTACATTGAACCTTATGGGAAAACGTGCTTCAGAATGCGACCAAATTCAGAGGGTGGAACGGATTAACCGTATTTACATTCAATCCTATGGGAAAACGTGCTTCAGAATGCGACCAATTCGACATGCGGAGGTACCACTGTATAGATAGAGAGTTCAAGATTTCCTCTGTGCCTCCTTGATACCTCTCACTCTGCCTGCTCTTTGTCGAAGAAGGTGCTAGTCTGAATTCACTTCCTTCTGCTCTTTCTTCCCAGCACATTTGCACAGAGCACACGGTCTTGGACTCTTCTCTTGGTAGGATGTAGGGAAATTAGGAGTGGAGCAAAGCACATACTGCAACCTCTTCTCCATGCTTAAGCTATTGTAAATAAATGAACAGGACTAACAATCTGTAAAAGGATAACACCTTCCTCATATGCTGTTTTGACATTAGTGCCAAATTCATCTTTGTGTTCTTTGCATACACATTTCAGGTGTGGTTAAAAAAAAATGATATTCACACAAGGAAAATAAAAGGTCATGTCACTGTTTCACATTCCATCCTTCCCTGACCAGAAAGATATATCAAGAGTACCTGCAACAAGGTCAGTCTTTTTGTGAACAGAGAGAGATTGTTGGAAGCATATGTTGTTTTCATCATACCTGAGTATTTGCAAAATATCTACATGAGGGAACGAAGATTTTATTTTCTTTAAAAAGCAACAATTTCTTGAAACCATTATTACTTCCAATAGAGGGATTCCTAGAGGATGGTGCTCATTCCCTAATTTGACTTAATTAGAATCAAATCTAATTTGATTCCCTGGAAACGTTCTCCGTATAAAACTCTTGAAGCTTTGAATAAATTTCATCCATTCAGAATCTGTATCATTGGCTTTGATCTTAAGAGGGAGATATGTTATCATTATCTTTCTTGAGTACAAAATGATAATTCTGTAAGGAAGCTGAGATATTGCTAGTTATCCTTGAGAAACTAGCTTCTGAGATTATGATGATTACATTGTTCTCATCTGAAATCTGAAAATAATCAGTCCTCTATTGAAATTTATTGTTAATGGAATTTGATTTTTCAGTCTTAATTAACATTGAGGGAAGCAGCTGTGGTGCTAATGGTTATTGAACAATAATAGGAAGAATCATTGCTATGGAAATAGATTGAGACATGGGAAGCATCTACAGTATATTCATGGATGATTGTAACTAACTTCCTGGTTGTGCTCAGCCCAGTGGATCTGAATTCATGCATGTTTACATTTTGACAAGTGTTTATGCATTCAGAAACAAGTATTCATCAAGCTCTCCACAACGGCCTTGACACAATCACTGGGAAAAATAATACTATGCACTCTTTCACAACACTTATAATCACATTTAATGATAGCTAAACCCAGTTTAAATTGTACTCCTTTTCAAATAATTCTTTACTGTCCTTAAAAGAGCCTTACACTGCAAGAGTTTCAACAGATTTGGCCTCTCAAACCTGGCAGATGAGATAGCTTGTCAAAGCTAAAATTTATTCCATGCAGAGAAGCTCCAGAGCATTTCCAACCCAATTTCTATTGAGGTTTCAAGGATTTTAATAGGACTGGTGTATTTGCAAGGCTAATTTAACACATAATGAACTTTGACATCCTGGTCTGAACGGCTCTAAGTACAAATTCTCATTTGCTTATTTGGATTTAACTACCAACTACTTCTTCTTCTTCTTTTTTTTTTTTGCCATAGAGTAGAAGATAATTAATTACCTGGCATGCCCAAGCAGAAGAAGAAACATATACAAATACATTTAGACATTATTATTCATGTCGATAAAGATAATTTACAGAGCTGTAATCCTGTCCATAATTAGGCTATGTTTTGGAAGCTCATGCATTTTCCAACTCTATTCCCCTGGGAATTTCCTGATATGAATGCCTATAAACCTCCTGAATTATCTATTTTTTAGAATCTGCTACTTATTTCAAATGCATATCCATCATACAACCTCTTTCTACCCCATTTCTACTTAACATAGCTTAAAGTTCTCTTAAAACCAAAACCAAAACCAAAACCAATGACTGGAATTTTGTCTGTGTTTTGCTCGTCACTGACTCCATTTTTTTTGCTTGTGAAAGATTTATATGATCTGAAGAGAAACCAGAGTATGAATCAAACAGAATGTAGCTGGTTCTCCTCTCCAGAGGGACTTCCTAAATTAGCTCTCCCCATCCTTACTTATGGATAACATTTTCTTAGATGTTGGGCAGCAACAGCTGGAAGAAAATTCCCAAGGGCATGATGAACACATTTAGAAGATATCAGAGGTGAGAATGATGTGGGAGAAGACAGTTTGAGTGTGTATGTATGTATGTATGTATGTATGTATGTATGTATATATGTATATATATAGGAAATGGCTTGCAAATCAAATGGATTCTGGTGTGGTAGGACACATTTTCTTCTATACAAACTGTAGTGGGACAATAGCTACAGTTTTGAACAAAAATCTTCTAGGAGATTAATTTCTCATTTGCATATATTGCTTTGTTTTTACTGTTGATATGAGAGAGGAACACATTGGCAAGAGTATCCACCTAGAGTTAGCCTAGCAAGTGATAGCAGAGTGAGGGGGTAACACAGAATCAGGGGTCAAAAAACTGAGAATAGGCAGCATAGTGCATAATAGGGAGCACAGTGCATAGCTATGTTTGCTACCATCTGTAGGCCATATCTAAAAAGTATCATGGCATTTTATGTTATTCCTTCACACATGTATGAATGTAAACCTAGGAAAGTATCTATGCAATGGCAGAGAGAGCAGTTCTAATAATACAAGGATGTCCGGAGTTTATAACACACATGCTTACAAAACCTTTTATTATTTTCAAGATAGCAAGCATAGACCTCTAAAGATGAGCACATAACAATAGTGAGACAGGACTTGTGTAACATGTCCTTACCCCAGGATACCTCTATCCATGTTTGTGAGGATTTTACTTCTAAGCAAGATGTAAGTGCATCCAGTTGTGTTCCAAACTGCACTGTAAGTTACCCTGTATCAACTGCTGTCTACATCTTGAGACCTCATTCATAGAAGTGTTGCTCATAGTCATTAAACTGAAAAGGAGAGTTAAGTTTTGCTTCAATGGAATTTGGATTACTTCATTAATTAGTTGCTCCTCTGTCTCTTTTATAGAAGAGTACCTAAGTTGTTAACTGCTGTGTGATAAAGCAGTTATTTATATGTACCCTTAGTGCAATGTTATTTTTCAGAGTAAGGAATGTCATGGCAAATGCAGAAAAGGAGGAAGCAATTTTAAGCCATTAAAATTAGTCATGAGATAAGAAAAAGAAAACCAAATACAGCTAAATCTAGTTTTCACCAATACCAATTCTTTCTCCTCTAAAGAGAGAACTTTAGAAAGTATATCTGCACTGAGGAAAATGTACAAATGTATTGCTGCCTGAATACAGCTGATGAAATATTATGCAATATAGTGAAGTTGTATTAGCTCAATAAAATGGGAATTCCAACTGTGATTTTTCTTTTCTAAAACAAGTGTCATAAGCCATCTTACCAAATTCACTTTTTCTATTTAAACAAAATTACTTGGGTGAAGCCATTCTTGGATGAAATTACAGTCTTTATTGATGGTTTGGTGCATTATTGATCACAAGAGAATAGATGTGGGAATGTCTTTCAGGATAATGTGACTGCCATGCCTCCTTTTTGTTAGCAGAAGCTCATTCACATGGCTGAGTTTTAATGTGGATTTTCATATTTATGGTGAGTTTTGAATCTAATGAACCAGCCACCTGAAAGCCTTCCCACAAATGCAGAAAGCAGCTCACAGACCTCCTGCTGTGCAACCTAGTTTCTAAACTTTTGTAGAATTGTGATTAATCAATTTTTGCTTGTTTTGAGGATCTATAGCCTGCCACAATTGGTAAATTGGTCTAGCCAGAAGCATTTTCTACCATGTTCAGTAGGACTTGCTCTTACATCAGTATACTTAGGACTCCGGCTGAAGAATCACTTATATACCCCTGCCCCCTCTCCCATTTGATCATTTTATTGGTTTCTGGTCTATATATCATATGAGTTAGCTTTGAAACACTAAAGAAAAACCCTTCCATCCTTGTCTGATATTTTTTGAATCAGTTATTGGTTCACACTTTGGGCGACCCTGCTGGAAGTATACTTGATGTATCCTTTTGGGGTTCTTCTCTCATCCCTCCCAGGAATACCCCCTCCTGCCTCAAAAAAGCAACATACCAGGGCTTGAGGCACTTAGGCAAGGAAAGGAGATCAAAAGTTCAAAGTTCATCTTCATTCTCCCTACGTCTATTGCCCCCAACGATCAGCAGGTTTATAAGTGCAGAAAATCGATGTGTCCAAAGTTGCACTCCAGCAGCTGATCTAACTGCTGCCCTAGATTCCAGGACATCTCCAGAATGAGGTGATCTCACATACCTTCTCTGATCATGGATGTCCAGAGAAGAGGGGGAAATGACAAAATATGTGTCAGAACAAAAACTTTGTCTCCTTTGCTCATGCATCTCAGTGTTGTATGAACATTTGTAAGGGGCAGAGCTTTCATCATAATGCACACTTTTTCATCCTGATGAAATCTCTGGATTCTGTGGATCTCCATGTATTTATCACTTATTTCTAAATAACTTTCCTTTAGTTTGTGATAGAGGACTAAGACTAATTAAATGGTCTGGGTTTTGTTTTTGTTTTTTTGGTGGAAGCAAGGGGGACAGTGAGATTGAATGCTACACAGTCATAATCTCCCACCAGAGGTTTTTCACAGAATACTTTTAAAAATTCATAAGAAGACTATGGGAAAACTTTGAAATTTAGAACATTCAGAGCTCCTATATTTTTCTGTTGGTTTTAAGAGGTTTAGCTTTCTGGCTTTTGGCCTGTCGTGAAGGAAAATACTAGAGCTTTCAGTGCTGTCCTTGAACTCCGAGTAGTTTTATCATAAACTATGGCATGAAGATCTGAGTTTCTAGCTTATGGTTTAATTGCTTATTTTACAGCCTGTAGGGTTTTTTTAGAGATTAAATCACTAGGAAGGTTTTACTGATGCCCCAGTTTCTCCAAATAATGAAGAGAGGGTTCTCTGAAAAAACACAATTAACTTCCTTAAGTTTAAAGGCTAGTGACATTTCAAATTACTAGAAACTGTTTCAGTTTTGTAACCAAATAGATTGTATAATCATTTTGCAAAAATAATAGTTAAATTTAGCTTTAAATCCATGAGAGATAATAAATCAGCAAGCTGTCATGCCTAGATATATAGGAAATCTCAAGTCTCCCAGAAGCATTTTCTTGGAAACATTTTAAATAAATGTGTCTGGGACAAATGCATAGCATTCAACTTCCTGCACAATCTCCATCTTAACTGTTGCATTTAGCAATTTTCACCTGGCATTGCTTGGATTAGAATTAATCCTAATGTCAGCTGAAGTGGCATGATCACTGTGAACAGTTCCTTTTCATTAAAGATAGAAGCATCTTAGCCAATTTCCTAATTTCAAAAGCTCCACTGAGGAAAAAAAAAAATGAAACAGAGTTTCTACATCTTAATATTTCAAACAGCTTAGATTGCGATGAAGAAACCATGTGCCTTTTTTCTGACAAGGTTAGAAAAACCAGACCATTGGGCTTTTCCTATTATTGATGATTACTTGGCTACAGCCATTCCAACAGGCTCCAGCAGTAGAAAAGATGGGAAATGGCCATTTCAGAGGCTCATCTGAGAAAACAGGAACATTTGTTCTGTCTTCCCTTGAACTGTTTCCATTGCAGTTGGTCATCAGAAGAACTAAGTCAATCTAGTGTTTCAGATTTGATCTCTAAAATTTGCAGGAAAGTGAATGTGGCATCTGTTTGCAACACTAAGAAGTTGTACCTTTTCCTAAGACCACACTGTCCAGACATCTTTTTGGCTGAAGGATAGGATACAGTTTTTTTTTTTTGAATAAAGAGATAAGTGAGCAAAATGTTTAGATATTTTGGAATCATAGAGCCAGAAGGGCTATTCAGAGTACTGAGTGCAACCCCTTGCTCAGTGCAGGAATCCAAATGAAAGCAGCCCAGACAAATCGCTGTCTAGACTCTGCTTAAACACAGTCAGTGAAGGGGAACCCACCATCTCTGTGGGTAATTGGTTCCATGGTCAAACAGCTCTTATTATTAGGAAGATTTTTTTCCCAGGATTCAGACAGAATCTGCTTTTTGTAACTTAAAAACATCAATCTGTGACTTGCACTCTAGAATAAGAGAGAACAGATCCTGACCTTCTCTGCAACATATTTTCAACATATTGAAAATATATTTGAAAAGGGCTATCACATCCCCCCAAATGGTCTTTTCTCTGTTTCTTCACTGTTTCTTCATATACCCCTAATTGTCCTCACTGCTGTTCTCTGAACCTGTTCCAATTTCTCTGAATCTATCTTAATGTACTGTATAATGTCCAAAATTGGACACAATGAGCAGGATCTGACTAAAGCAAAATAAAGCAGAACAATTCTTTTCTGTGATTTGGAAATCATACTCTGTAATGCCTAAACCTGCATTTGCCTTGTTCATTTCCAGTCTTCAATTATTCCAAGATCTTTTCAGCAAGCCAGTATACCCTATACCTGTGCATTTGAAAATTTCCATTCAGTATCTTTCAGCCCACTTCTCTAATCTATCAAGAACATTTTGACTTTTAATTTGGTCTTCTAGAATATTAGCTATAGCCATAAGATGTGTCATCTGCAAATATAATAAACAGTCCCTCCACTTCTTTATCCAAATCCTTAATTTTAAAAAAAATGAAGATTAGAATCTAGATCCTATACTAGTGGCATGATCTCTCTCTCCATTTTAATAAACAATTGATAAACATTATTATATATCCACTGAATTACTATGCCATCCAATCTTTTTACTCAATATATCATGGGGTAATTTGTCAAATGCATTGCTGAAGTTAAGATATATTATGTCTATCACATTCCCACAGTGTATTAAGGAAGTTAAAAAAATAAGCTAATGTTAGTGTGGCAAGATTTGTCCTTGACAAATCTATGTTTGACTTAATAATTACTGCATTGTTTTCAAGGTGCATACAGATTTATTTCTTTATTATCAGTTCTAGAATTTTCCTAGGTATCAGTCTTAGACTGATTGCTCCATGGTTTGTTGGATTTTCCCTTTTCCCTTTATGAGGAAAGGAATACATCCTCTCCACTAGTTATCTAACATTTCACCAACTCTCTGGGATTTCTCAAAGTGAATGCATAAGGGTTCAGCCAGTGTAGCTTCTTTAGTACTTGAAGGTGCTATTAATCTGCTCCTGGAGATTTAATCTCATTCAGAGTAAAGAAATATTTCTCAACCATGTTGCTCTCATTCTCAAGCTTCAGTCCTGCCCCTTTGGCCTGTCCTGTATGTGTCCTATTTGTTTTTGTATTTTCATTAAGCTTGTTGTATATTCACATCTTCTTATCCTGCCCTCCATTTTTTTCCTTGTTGGAACAAAAAATTGCAACCAACCACCAGCCTCCTTAGTTTCCACTGATGAATCCTAATCCTCTATCATCAGCTGAAATGTGGCCATTTAGTACTTTGATTTTTTTCCTTCAAGGACTGCCACAAGCTTATTTTGCTGTAAACATATGTCAGGTTGTTTGCAGGCAGGAAGATAAATATGCCAGAAGCATGGCAAGTCACAATTACAGGCTCCTGCCTGTTCATTGTCACATTTGCTTCTTAGGGCACAAACAGCAGAATCCCCCCCCCCCCCTTCTTATCCCTTCTTCAACCTCAGAGGTTAACCAAGAACAAATCCTTGACTTTGAGGGAAAATTTATTAGGGCTTCTCCCTTAAATACCCCTGGCCAATTCTTTTTAGTTCTCTCTGTTTACTGGCTGTGAACTTACTCTCTGAAACTCTCTTGAAAAGAGAAGAGTAGCTCCTACTTTTCAAGCAAGACCTCTGGAAATACAACAATCAAATACTAGTCAGCTTTTCATAGGGCAACCTACAAATTTTGCAAATAAACAACCAAAAGAATAAATAAAATAATGCACTGACATACATAATTGCAATGATTTTATGCCTACCTAATGCAAGTACCACCATTGCGGCATGGATGATAGTCACAAACTGGAACATTACAGTTCTCAATGTTCCGTCCTTCCAATGCCTCCTCTATAATGAAGAGTTCTTGGGTGTTGACTTGGAACTCTCTGATGCAGCCTGTGAAGCCATAAATCTGCCCAGAGTTTGGATGAATGCTCATGCGATGAGAGGGGACATTTCCAAGGAATACTGGCCCAAAGCTAACCTAAAAAAGATCATAGAGAAAAAAGTTCCAATAAGAATGGCTGTAATTGTGTATTGGTTGTGCAGAGATCAGCCTCCACATCAACTTATAATCACAAACTCAAAAAAACAAAACACCCCCCCCCAAAAAAAACAGTGTCTAGGATACCCTGCTCCTGATAAATATGTCCATTGTATATTGTGTGCATATATGTACATATATGGAAGTCATCATCCAAAAAAGGGCACAGGTAGGATGAAAACTGTCTATTAATTTAATTTTTATTTATTTTTGGGACCTTTGACTCTTGAGTCCTGGAAATTACATGGACTAGTCCCTACAGTTTTCTTGGCAAGATTTTCAGAAATGGTGTGCCATTGCCTTCTTCCTAGGGCTGAGAGAGAGGGACTGGTCCAAGATCATCCAGCTGGCTTCGTGCCTGAGGTGGGACTAGAACTCATGGTCTCCTGGTTTCTAGCCTGGTGCCTGAACCACTACACCAGACTGGCTCTCACTCATCTTCCTAATCCATACGTATTGATTCCTCTAGTTCAGAAGAAGATGAGAGGTAGTTAGAAGCCTCCCAGAAACCAGGGCAATCCCATCACTTCCTTCCCTCTTAGGAAGTGGAGTGGACAAGGCCATGTTGTGTCCATAGAACAACAGCATTGCCCCTGCAGATTGCAGCAGGCCTGGTCCAGACCTTTGTCCATTCCAAGCTTTCCTGCTATGTGGTACAATGATAATGATAATTAAATGTATATGCTGCTCAACTCACAGTGACTCTGGTTTGGACAGGAAAATTGGGGCGGAGGGCGGGGAGGTTTCCAAGAAGCATTCCAAGCTATCATGGAAATTAAAACAAAAAACAAAAAAAACCTAGCATTATAGAAGTCTCTTTCTGGGGAAAGGAGGGGCAACTGTAACTGAATCTGCTTCCTATCACAGCAGATACATTCAACTATATTAATAAGAAAAAAATAAAGACCTACCCTTTCTGGGCAGCAAAATCCAGAAAATAATGAGATAGCAACAAAACTGACTTTGAATTTTCTTAATTTTTTGCACCCTAAATATGGCAGCCTAATAAACTAACATTTAGGTCTTTAGGAGTTAGGTGGCCTGTAAATTAAATAAATAAATAACATTAATTATTTGCTTCTACACTTATTTTAATATAAAGCAGGATCTTTGCTCCTTAATAATGTTTTTTTCTTCTTTTTTGCCAGCTTTTTGCTGGGCAGAACAAATTATTCTAGAAACCATTGAGTGTGGGCTGTGGTTGATAGGAACTTCATCCTCACACGTATGGAATTATCTAAGTTGCAAAAGGCTGTCACTCATGATGTACACACTCATCACTGTGGTATATGTTCTCATTCTACATAAATGAACTGCTTTGTGTAAGTTATCCATCAACTGTCTTGGTTGAACATTCAACATGAAACTTTAGTAGCCCCATAAGACAACCACTAGGGAGTTTTCCCATACAATTCCCACTGAAATTAAGAGAAGCTGTAACAAAAGCATTATTGCTCACAGCAGTGGGAAATGCAGGAGAATTCCCAGTAGTTTGCATCTTAAATGAACATCATTATTAAGATGCCTCAACTAATTCAAAATTATGTCACTGGAGCTTTATAAGAGAAATTAAAATAGATGTGTTAACATTTGATTTTAGGTTTTGCTTTGCAAGTTCACCTGAGTCATTTGTGATGGCAGAGAGATCCTCTGATGCGTAGAAGAAATTTCATTTGTAGTCATTTCAATCAGGCAGGAACTTTCAGGACTGCCAAAAGACAACATATAGCTGGAAGGAAGCAGAAGAACTCATTACTGTTTAGGATGTTAACAGGCAGCACAATGAAAACATACCACCAATGTGAGTGGTATGTTTATTCTGGAAGACAGGCCTGATTCAGGTAGCAGGCATTTCACACACATCAACACCTGTAAGGGAACACACAGTTGTTAACAGGCAGATAGCCCAGAAGATGATGGTTCAATCGACTGAGTCTATGAACCAGAGCCAATGCTCGGGGCTATATGTACTGTCATTGCAATGGCACCATGTATTTATTTGGCTGAAGATTTATTACCCACCTTTTATCAAAGGACTGCAGAGCAGCTTCAATCAATCAATCAATCAATCAATCAATCAATCAATCAATCAAAACTCTGAAAGGACTGAAAAATAAAGCCACATAGCAAGGCAACACTAGCCTGGGTGAAAAACCAGGAGGCCAGATGCAAAGGCCAAAGAGAACAGATTGATCGTGCAAGTCCCTTCTCCCTGTAAACCTCCTTGGCTGATACACATTTACCAATGATGCACTACAAGCCCAGGAGCAAAGAGGAAAGGCAGGATATCCCACATGAACTGGGTCTTAGTCTTTAGAAGCGGAAAGTAAAAGTTAGATGGATTACCTGCACTTTGGAAACAAACACGCTCCAAAGGGGACAGGAAGCTGGCTTTTACATGTATCTCAGGCTCTGTAACTTGTAAGGGCTAACTAGGGCATCCATCAGTGTTGAATGATAGTGAACTCTCCAGACAGACATTTCCCTTTCCCTTGTCTATAGGGGAAATAGCAGGGCAATGCAAAATGAATGGCTGTTCCTCTGAGCATCAAGATTACACTCTGATAAGGCTTATCAGAGCTCATGAAGGATACTATTAATGTATAGTCTGTGATGGAGTGTCAGGCATCAAAGTTAAAGTCATTTGTAAAATAAACACCAGAAAATTCAATCCTGTGTTAAGAATTTGAAGGAGGGAGTATCAATGTGATGAAGTGTGTGTAGGAGGGGGGTTAGAAATGCTACATACATTATCAACCACAAAAATCCATTCCTAAAGGAAAACTTTCATGTAATTGTTCTTCAGTTATTATTTTTCTGAGATGGGGAAAAAAACCCCCCAAGAGTGCTAATTATTATTTCAGTGGTTGATAAATGCGAGACCATAATGTGTAAGAATTTAATTAAAAAGAACACTCAGTTCAGTGAAGGCATTCTTTCTCTCCATGCTTCTTTTGGAAATCCCACTTTACAGCTGTGCCCCAATCATCAGATCCTCACAAGAATCCATGAAGTGCTTTAAGATCTGCATGGAAAGAGCCAACCTATGTGAGAATGTTATTTGCCCATTCCCACTGAAATGAGGAGAAAGCCATTAACGCCAGAACAAGCCATAATCTCCTTGGATTGCTTGTCACTGAAACAAATCAAGGTGTGAACTAGTATTTTTTTGTATGTTAATACCAACAATATATCCTATTTCTGGATTGTCACACTGAATTTTAGAATATGATAGCCTATCTTCCTTGGCAGAGAATCAGGGAAACAGTCTTCAGTACAATTCTCAATGTCCCTGTCTATATGTATACAATGAAGAATTATTTATTTATTTATTTATTAAAATTATATGTCACCCCACTCCCAATGACTCTGGAGAGTTAAAAACAAGGAAACGAAATACAACAGTAGACAAAAATGAAGAATAAAAATGGCAAGAATGACCAAAAAAAAAAAAAAAGAACCAGACAGGAATGAAAAGAAACAAACTTACACAAGGCCCTTTGGAACACCAGTAGGGTGGAGACTATTCAAAACTTCAGGGGAAACTGTTTCCAGAGGGCAGGTGCTGCTACAGAGAAGGTGCACTTCCAGGGTCCTGATAGATGGCATTATTTATTTGAAGAAACCTGAAGCACACCAACCCTGCCAGATCAAGACAAGCGGTCCTTCAAGTAACCAGTTCCTATGCCATGTAGGGCTTTATAAGTAATGAGCAGCACCTTGAATCATGCCCAGATGCAAACCGGCAACCAGTGCAGCTTGTGAACCAGAGGTGTTAAATGAGCATACTGAGGCATGCCCATCACTGCCCATGCCGCTGCATTCTGGACCAGCTGAAGCTTCTGGGTGGTCTTCAAGGGCATCCTCATGTAGAGTACATTGCAGTAGTCAAGCCACGAAGTGACCAGGGTGTGAGTATCAAGGGCCTCCTGATCTAGGAAAGGGTGCAACTGGCAACCAGATGAAGCTGTGCAAAGGCCTTCCTGGCCATAGATGCCACCTGCTCATCAAGCAGGAGCTATGAGTCCAGGAAGTCCCCCAGATTGTGCATCACCATTGAATGTGAAAGTGAAAGCCCATCCAAGGTCGAAGATGGAATATCTCCAGATTTGGAGAGCCCAAACACTCACAATCCTACCAAAGGCACTTAGTCTTGGATGGATTGATTTGGAGATGGTTTCTCCCTATCCAAATATGCACAGCATCTAGGCACTGGAACAGAACTTCAACAGCCCTACTTGGCTGGCCTTGGGTCAAAAGATATTATTGGATATCTTCAGGGTACTGATGATATCGAACTTCAAACCAGCAGATGACCTCACCCAGTGGTTTCATGCAGGTGTTGAAAAGAAAGGGAGAAAGAATAGCAGCACCCCACAAAAGAGGGGCTTAGGGAGCTAACTCTTCCCCTTCCCCTCATAACCAACACTGAATGGAACTAGCTCCAGAGAAAGGAAGAGAACCACCACAAATGGTGCCCTCAATCAATAATCCTCACAGCAGTCTAGCAGAAGTGCTGGGAGTCTTCCCTACCAAGGAAAGACCAGATCACCCTAAACAGGGCCGCTGGATGGCTATCAGCAGATGCAATAAGGGTGGAGAAATATTGACATTTGACCACCCTTATCACCACAAGGTAATCCCTAATATGAGCTCTTACCCATGTCCAGTCAGACTCACTTCAAGATTCTTCCAACAGCACTCCATGCCGTTCTTCTGGAACTTCATATCCTGGAGCTCCTTGGTAAATTAATGTACACCTTGGGATCAGTGTACAAGGCTGAATACGGGCAACAATATCCAAGGCCCCAGCCACCCGCCCATTATAGCCGGTAACTAGGGTCTTGGGTGAACTGCCCATCAATTGTAGCAGAAAATATCACCCTTCCTGTAAACTGTCAGACAATGGAATAGGTACATGGGTTCCTGAATTGTTGGATTACAGGTTTAAATTAAGGAAGACCTCTCTTTAAAGCAATATTTCCAGTATTTGAAAGTTTAATTACGGTCCTCTGGCCCTTATCTGTCTTTTGCTGGTTTTTAGGCTTCCTTACCCAGGTTCCCTCAGAATAAAAATGGAAGGTTGAGAATGTATAGATTAAATCCCATGTACTATTGATGAGCTTAATACATACTTTCTAGACCCTGCCCAGGAATCTAATCTCCAGTTTATGAGATTTTCAGTAAGTGTTTAAATGTCCAGGGATGAGTGGATAGAAGATGAGAATGTTTATATGTGCTACAGATTTGGTGTTCTTTAAATGGCCAGGACTGTCAGCTGAAAACTGCCAAACCCTCAATACATATTAGAGGGCAGGATTGCCAAGGGCTTGCTAATCTAAAGTTGTAGATCTAATACAGAATGGAAAACCCTGCATTTCTAAAGCCCTTGCAACTTGAACTTTGGTGCCTTGGGAGAGAAGACATGCCCACGTGCTTTGATGTGATCAACCCCTATTCAGGACTTTGCTCTTCCCAATAGATAACCTCTATTATCTCCTATGGTCCCTAAAGACCAGGTATGCAATAACCCTTTAGCTATTTTATTTGTAATACGAGTAGTAATGTATAGGAGTTCACTCCTGAATACACATAAATTAGAATTGGAATAATAACTCCATAATTTTAACTGAAAAATGTACCTTTTACCATATATGAATATTTGTCCATGTGGTGTCTAAAACTTACATGGAAACATTTTCTCTGCAAGTTAAAAATTGGCCAGATTTCATACAAAAATTAGATGACAGAAATACAAAGTCAAGGTTTTTTCTTTTTTTCCCCAATAGGAAGTCTTGTTGATCAAATTAAGGGGAAAACCTCAAATGCTCAATTCAGTTCAGTACACTTTTCCCCCCAAATTAATCTGTTTTCTAGATAACAAAGTGACCTTATGCCAAGAAACACCACAAGTGGAAAAATTATATAGTAGTATTTTTGGTTACTTGGCAAAATAGCTAGTATTTTCTTAGCTTCCAGCTTGTTTTGATGTTTCAAGGTGTTCTTCCTGGTAAACATGTCAGTTTTAATTTTCAGCTGTGTTTAAAAAACAATAACACTGTTTTGCCTCCCTCTGGTGAAAACTGCATAAAGGCTGCTGAACACAACTTGATTTCACAAGAAGATTGAAAGCAGTTCTACACAGCTACTGTATTTGCTCTTTTAGCATCATTTTCAAAATGCCCAGTTGCCTACCCAGCCAAATAATCATGGGACCAGACGGAGATCTAGAAGCTAGTGTGCTTGAGGATGCCTTTGGGAAGAACCTAGGCTGAATTATTTGCAACAACAAATACTATTTCCTGAATTCCCACAAGATTTCACCAGAATGATCTCCAGCTGCCCAATAAGGGAATACAATGATCAGCCAGCCTCTTGTTCCTCTGCCCTTCTGCCAACAGTTCACATCTTAACTTCAGGTCTGGCGTAGCAGCCAAGCAGAGCTGATGGCTTCAGAACCCAGAAATACAAAGTTGATCCAGGAGGGGGATGTAGTAGTAATGTGATGGCCCCCTGAATTTATGCACCAAGGACATACTTTCTATTGAATGTGACTTAAAAAAAAGATGAGAAGAGGTGAAAATAATCATGGAACGAGATGGAGATCTAGAAGCTAGTGTGCTTTAGGATGCCTTTAGGAAGAACCTAGGCTGAATTATTTGCAACAATAAATTATTTTATTGTTAAATAAATAATTGTTATTGTTAAATAAATAAAACAAAAAATTATGATTTTTTCCAAATCATACAGGAGGAAAGATGTGGAGTGGGGGGGAAGCTTGATGTTTGGTTAAGGAATAAAGAACAAAAATACACAGTATGAATTAGTGGGAATAGATGTGTGTGGGGGGGGGAGGAATCCATAGCTTTAATTCTTTTCTCTGCTGAAGAAAGTAGTACCAAATACTGAAACAATTGTGTATTTTCTCTGAAGGAAAGGGGTTTTCCCCCCAATTAACTAAGTCACAGAAGTAAGAAAGTAAGGAGAAACATATGGAGCCACAGAAAGTATCTTTATTCCAATTACCTAGAAGTTGTTACTAATAATAGTTTTGTTATGGTGTGTGTATGTGTGTGTGTGATTTTTCTTCTTTCTTGGATAGGAAAATAGAGGAAACTTAAACTATGCTCAGTCTCTTAAATGGATGCTATGCATAAAACCAGATACTCACTGTAAAAGATGGATGAACCCAGAGGAGTTTGGGGATTGTGGGAGGAATTTTATTCTAATATTGGTGGCTCCAAAATGGAGCCTTTTTTTTTTGGGTCTAGAACTGACATAATTTGTTCACCAGATTATTATAAAGAATTAGAAAATTGTGGCCATGTTAAATTATTGCACTCTACTGCTCTCCATTTGAAACTGTTTTCTGACTTGCAATTTGTTCGTCTGATGGGATGCAGCAGGAGACATATCCCATGGTACCTTTTTGGTGCCCCCTTTCCATGCTTCTGTATATGGTTCCTATATCCACAGACACCTTATTGAATATGAATTCTGTCAGAAGAGTAAAAACACTGTCATTTTAAAATCTCTTCTTTTTCCCCCACTACAGTTTAATTCTGCCTTTAAGAATATATTCATGAATGGGTAAGTAGTGGGTCTGCCCTAGCTGAAAAAAGAAATGATTAGATGGTTGGTTTGAGCATGACTAGAGGGAAACAACTTTTTTGGTAACTGGTTAATAAAGAGCCCAGTTCTGGGAAGAAACAAGTTTAGGAAATGGGCATTCAGCAGAGCAGGCCTAAGAACACAATCTCCTAAGCTGTCTGTAGAAATGAGGATAGGCAGATGTTTGCATCTCCCCCCCCCCCCCATTTGATCTGGTCTAAGCATCCTACCAGGGAGACATAGGATCCTTTGGATCCACAGGCCCTTCTGTGCTTACAGTCTTTAGCACAGGGTTCCTTAACTTCAGCAACTTTAAGATGGGTGGACTTCCCAGAATTCTGGGAGTTGAAGTCCGCCCATCTTAAAGTTGCTGAGGTTGAGGAACCCCGCTTTAGCAGGATTTCTTGGAATGCCCATGTAATCATGCAGCATTGTGTGATCACATAGACATTTTAGAAAGCATGTTTAAAAAGGAAGACTCTCTCATTGTTCTGAGCACACTTACCTCATTAACAAGACACAATCTTTAACATTAAAAAAAATCTGCAGGGACACCCCATCCCCCAGCTTAGTGGAATACTGCCCCACTAAAGTAGCCAGTAAAATGAAGCAGATTTGACTGATCTGTATATCCCGTACATCAGTGTAAAATGGGTTCTGAAACTTTGCAATGTATTGACCCCCTAAAATGATAATTTGAGTTTGTGCAACCCCCTTCCATGAATGAAAGTACTGTAATAATTTCACTGGGGTTAGGACTGGGCAAGAAATAAACTACTTTTAATAATTAGATTGTAATCTATGGATTTAATAAAACAACTTTATAAAGTAAAACTGTTTCATTGGTTAGTATAAAAAAACAAGTCAAATTGAAAAGCGTATTTTTAATGGGAAGGATGAACTTCCTTGCATTTGTGTGATTTTTGAAATCTGAGTTTCATTTTGAAGATAGCCTCTCTCATTCCACCAAACTCAGGGAAAAAAAGAAGAGAAAAAGAAAAGAGTGCTTCTATGCCTTAAATCAGCTTCTCTTAAAATGCTGCATAGCTTGCAAAGCAAAGGCAGGCTGCCAATGGCTTTTGGAGCTCTCCTTCTCAGTGCAGTCGCACTAAGACAACACTCACAGTGATTCTTCCTTTCCTTTCCTTTCCTTTCCTTTCCTTTCCTTTCCTTTCCTTTCCTTTCCTTTCCTTTCCTTTCCTTTCCCCACTGTAAGCTTCAGATCAGATAGTCAGAGGTCTGCATAGAAGCGTTGTGCCCTCCAGACATGGAATCCTTCCTTTGACAGGCAGATGCCATATGTTAAAAAAAGAACACTCAGACTTTGAATTCAGCATATTTTTGCATCAAGCTGATCAGCCTACTTGAAAAGAAACTTACAAGAAAGGCACTCTCTCCCAACCTACACTTTGAAAAAAGCCGGTGTAAACAAAACAACTTATTTCATGTGGTTGGCATGACAGAGTTTTATGTGCCACATAGTGTCCCTGCTTCAATTCAGCTTTGAGTGTATAGCAGAAGAGAAATGTTTTGCAGCACTGAAGAGTAATTTATTTTTAACCTTTTTGCACCAACCTATTTCCTATAATCTTGTCTCGTCTCGAAACCCATTTTTCTTATTATTATGGTTCACAGTTACTTTACTCCAAATGAAAACAGAAGTTTTAAGACTAGAAAACCTACAAGCGATATGACTTTCATCCAAGTACTTATTTAAAGCAGTATTTTATAAGGTTTTAGGGAGAGAAAAGCTACAGTGTCTAGCAACACCTAAATACACTTTTTTCAACAGCTATCTATACTTTGGGAAAATATAATCGACGATAGAATCCTTCAAGCAAGTGTATGGTGTATTTCAATCTATTTGATCTTGTATAGGCCTATAATCCTTGTTTAAAACATAACCATATACACATCCTGCATTATAATAAATATTTCTATTTGAAAATGCAATTTTTATTTGATTTGATAATCCTTCTGCAAAGTAAATTTTGAGTATACCCATTTTAGAATTAGGATCAAGACTAATGTACACTGCTCAGAGATGTCCTAGCAGAATTGTGGCATTGATCCATGCATCCCAGATCTGATATTTCAAATGACTTAGAGAAATAGTTGTGTTTAATACTTGGTCTGTGAGAACTGTTTTTGCTACCCCTGACTGGTGATATTGTTCTCACTTAAGGACAGTATAAAAGAATTAAGCATGCTCTGGAAATTTTATAGCATCAGAAACACTATGACCTTTTCAAGCACAAGAAAGGTAGATCAAAATTTGCCTTCCAGGTAGTTTCATTTCTCTTTACATGCAGATTAATCACTTAGCCATTTTGCATTTGAACTCAATAAATAAGAAGTGCTTCTAATATTTACTTAGCACAACTGCCCACTCTTTAGCTCCTCCCTCTTTTGCTGAAGTTTCATTTGTTACCAAATGTGGATAGTAATTTTATTTGTAGAAGATTCTTAGCGGCCCACGGTTGCTGTTAAGTGGAGTCTGCTTCAGCTAAGAAACACTGAGGCATTTTTCAAAACTCAGAGCACAGCCCCAATGTTTTAGCTTGTATCACAGGCAACTCCAATGAACTGCTCTTGGTAAAATGGTGAGGTGTTCAGCACTTCCACATCACCAGGTGGCAGCAAACACACATGCCAAAAAAGGGGATGCAAACTGCACATTTCTTGGAAATACCCCCCCCCCCCGCCAAATCTCTCTAGTCACTGAGAAGTCTAACTTAAGCCCTAATTGACAGCATGATTGCTTCAGCTTCCTGCTTATATCAAGGGAAACACGGCAAAGTATTTGATTACGCTTTTGACAGTCTGGATGAGGTTCGGTCCTGAGACTTACGATTTCACTAACTGCACTCATGAATTATAACTACCTAATGTAATCATGTAAAAAAAAAAACAACAACAGCGTATTCATGCTCATGCAAACATACTTAGGAAAATTTTGTTTACACCAATTACATTTTTATACAGTGTTATCACCACAGCTATATTTCCTGGGGACTGGCACAGAGATCCAACACAATTAAAATGTCAAATCAGGGAGCATAAAAAGTTGAACAGATACAAAGCAGCGGTAGGCTCTGACCTTGGCCCATCAGAATAGAGGTAGCCAGATTTTGTGCCAAGGACTAATAGGGATTTATCACTGACAGAGCATATTAAAAAGAAGGCATCCGGGCTTTCAACAATCATGTGCTCTGCTTACAAGTTTGGAACAGAAGGCTCAGTCAGTTGAATGTAGACCCCTGTGCTAATTTCCCACCCTTGCATAGCAAACCATCTTTACCTCCTTAACATATCACTTGGGGTCTCAGAAATCAAGACACTTTTACCTGTAATGTGCTGATATTAAGGAAAGAATTGGGAATGATTGCCATGGAACACCAAAGCAATAGCTGCATTTACACCCTTGATTAACCAGAACAGTCGTCAAGGGTGCCATCTAACCAGCTGTCAAGTAATATATGAGGTTTTTCAAGAATAGTGATTTTACTATTGAGTGCACACATCCAGTTCAGAAATATAAGGATTGCTCTAGCATATTTTTTCCCCATACGTAACAACCTCTTGCCTTTTTCCTTCCAAATCTCAAAATCTAGGATGAATAAAATAGTCAGTTCACTTTAGATTTTTATCTCCTAATAGATACAAATTCTTGAAAAGAGTATTTTTTTCTACCATTATATTCTCACAGATGCACTTTTATTGTACTTTGTACTTTTTGGTCAAATGTCACTATACTCAATATATATCCTCCCTCCCTCCCTTCCTTTTTAAAAACAGAAAACCTGTTTCTAGCATATGTTAGCAGCTTCAAGCATTACATTGATGCAAAGTCATTAAAACAAAATTGTGTTGTTTATAATTGATGCTTTCTTTAAATGGCAAGCTACAAAATCTGCTTCACAAACTCCCTGTTTTTTTTAAGTTTACTTGAGGAAAATAAAACCATTGAGTGGATATATAACACTATAAGTGTAGAACTATGATTGGAGATGAGACACAATATTATTTTAGTGCCAAAAGTAGCTTCAGGTTCACATTGAGTTTGTTTGAACTCTTAATTCAAGTCAGCCAGGAGGTCTTTGCACACAAAAACCCTATCTAAACTTAGTCTTGACATATTATGATCAAGATGAAGGTTAAGTTCATATGTACGATATGTTCATATCTATTGGAGTAACAGCTGCAGAAACATAACCTGTCTTCATTTGTTATCCTATTGACTACCAGGACTATTAGAATGGCAGCAAGCCAGGGACTCCATATTTGTTCCTCTCTTTCTTTCTACTCTGCTTTTTCCAAATTGTAAGATGCATAGGTTCCTTGGTTTAGCCTAGTTCCTACAGGGAGAACCAAATATTTCTTCTTCTTTCTCTTCTTTCTCTCACCCTGAGGTCTGAAAGCTCAGAGGTGCAGATTTTCCAAATCATACTTTTTATCATCATAAGAAATTTCCTCAATAAACTGCCCTTGCCCTTTTATACCTTAAACATCTGTTTCTAGATACTCTTAATGGGGCCAGTGCTATTCCTCCACTCCTATGCTCTGCTAAATAAAAGTTCCATGAATAAACAGGAAGATTTCATCCAGCATTATCTCACTACTATTCTCCTTCAAAATTGTCACTGGAATGATGACACCTAGATGCTCTTCTTATTTTGGCAGCAAGTCATAAGAGTTTTCTTATTTTTCTAGGCATTTTAATGCCTAGTTCTTTTTCTACCATTTTTGTTTTGTTTTGATCTGTTTCTAATGGACATGTTTTTTCTGCTTGTGGATAGCAGGATACAAATCCAGGTTGACTGTTTCTTCTATCAGTCATGTGGCAGTGATGTTCACAAATCTTACTTGGTTGTACCTAGACTCAGGGTCTAAATTCAGTGTAAATAATACAAGGGAAAGAGGTACAATCGCAGTATCTCTTGTTCTGACAGTGTCTTCCATCTCTACTGAAATTGCCCCAGGAATCTATTATCTGTTTTCAAATTTAATGAATTAACCTGTGATTGTATTTCAGGGCACTTTTCCTCTTGTTATGTATATGCGTATGCATCTACAGTATGTATTCATATCTATATGGATGTGTGTACCTACACATTTACATACAGTAGAGACCCAAGAGCAGATATGGATGATGGGGGAAATAAAGAATTATCTTCAGCAATGATCTTCTATAACTGAATTTGCCATGGTTACAGATCCAGATGGGTACAACCCTTGTGGATTTCAGCCTGGAAGTCCCCAGGAAAATACAACCTTCACAACACCATTATAACTAAAGGCTACTAAAACAGACAGTGCATCTACTAAAAGATTTTGACAGCTAAGGAGCAGCTAGCCATCCAGACTTCTGCACAAAAAGGTCATTAGCCAACTTCTGATATTGGTGATGGTACAACATTGGCAAAGTTTAAGATTTCTTTCTGATTCAGCTGTGGTGCATTTGAAACTATAGCAAAACTAATCCTTTCTTTGAAATGCTTTGGCTTTATGGAGCTTTCTGTTTCCACATTTGGAAGAATTGTCCCTTCACCTTGCTTTCCAGCGCTTATGCTGCAGCCAGCTAGCATGCATTTTGACGAAAGGGGAAAAAAGACTTGATAATTTTGCAACTACTCCTCATAAGGACTCCTTTGATTATTTTTGCAGATTTTCTTCCTGCATGCAGAAATTTAAATAGCTACTTTGTTTAGTCATTTTACTGCCAATTCTCCACCATGTCCACCAATTCTCACATTTCTACCAGGGTTATTTACTGGCCATAAAATCTCTCCCTCTCTCTCTCTGAGGTTATTTTGAGATTCCATCTGCATTTTTCTGCAATCTGATGTGCCACATTGAATGTATAGTGTGCACAATAGCTCCTCTTAGTACAATATCTCCCTTCAGCAACTGAAACCAGAGAAATTGTTGATAATATACAGCAAATTACAAGTTATTGTTTACATAATTTATGTTCCATTTCCCCCACCAAAAATGTAGCCCAATTTCTTACCAAAACATAGCCAAAAGCAAAGGGTTCCAAGTTATAGCAGAATGTGAAAGATACATGACACAAAACTTTTGAAATGGGGCTATATAATTTTAATTCTACTGAATTATTGGCTGTGTTCAAGTTAACTTTTTTTCTCCCTTAGTCTCTCCCAGATGTCTATCAACTTCTCAATATGAAAACTCTGCACTAGTGCATTTCTGACAGTTGACCACCCAGCTTCTGAAGATTTTTAGTGAAGGAGAACCCACTGTATCATATGGCAGCCTGTTCCACTGGCTGATAGCTTGTACAGTTAGGAATTTCCTCCTGAAGTCTGGCCTGAACCTGGATACAGTACTCCAAATGAGGTCTGACCAGAACCAAGTCGAGTGGAACAGTTATTTTCTGCACTTTCTCCTGTGAACACACCCCAAAATAACATTTGCCTTTTTAACAGCTGCATCACACTGCTGAGTCATGTTTAACTTGTGGTTGACAAGGACACCCAGGTCCCTTTCATATGCACTGTTCCCAAATCAGGCCTCTCCCATTCTATTCCTTATATTTTTCCATAGCCTTACGTAGCCTTGCAATTTTCTACCCAGATACAGAATGTTACAAATCTTGAGGGGTGAGCTGAAAAGAATAAGTTATATAAGCCTGTCTGGACCTTCCTGAACTTTCTCTCTTTCACCTAAAGCATTAGCCGCCACACCATCCCAACTCAGTTTTGTGTCAGCTACAAATTTTATAAGTGTCCCATCAACTCCCTCATCTAAGCCATGAATACAAATGTTGAATAGCACAGGGCTCATGACAGAGCCCTGTGGCACTCCCTCCAAGCTGAAATGGAACTATTAGTAAGCACTCTTCCAGTGCTACAATGAGTCCATCTAACAGTTGTATCATCTAGCCCCCATTTTAACATGTTATGAAAGAATATCATGAGGCAGTCTGTTAAAAGCTTTGTGATCTCCAGATACACTATGTGTGCAGCATTCCTTGATCTACCAAGCTAATAATTCATTTAAATTAAAATAAGGAACACAGTCAAATTCTTTTCTAGAACAGGTAGCGCTGATTAAGTTTCCAGATCACAGTCTGAGGTGGCAGTGATAGGAATGTCTTTTTTATAACAGTAAGAGAATCTACAGCTTCTTGTTCTGTTTTCCCTTGTCAAAAATCTGTCTGGAAACCTTATAAAGGCTGAGGACTATGGATTGCCTACCTGCAACTTGCAAACATAGGTAATTTCTTCCAACCCTAAACCAATTCCATATGGTTCTAACCTTTTTTTTTCCTCCAACAAATTGACTCCTGGGATATTTTATTTAAAACATCTGCATCTCAGCCAATTTTAAAATTTCTCAGAACAGCTGCCAGTTTTAAATAGGCAAAATAGACAGTCTCCCAAAAATCAGAAAATCTATACTATCACTTCTCAATCCCCCAAGAAGTTCTGGTAGAAACCATTCATGGTTTGTGTTAATATCACAAGGAAATGAACTATGTTTATCTGTGTGCCTGAACTGGAGCTAGATCAGAACCAACCATCAGCCCAGCTCCAAAACCATCCTGAGTGAGAATGCTCCATAACTGGGCATTGTCAGAATCAAGGCTCCATCCCAGGAACTAACTGGTTAACCTCTGAAAAGAAAAGCACTCACAGAAGGACCTCTAAAGGTCCTTTAAAATATCAGCCCCTCTCTGTCATATGCAGCAGTTGATACATGTTACCAGGAAAACAAAAACCACCCATTACAGTGATCCGAACCCCAGATTACCAGATGGCAAGTGAAGGATGGGTGATTGAAAGATCAGACAGAAGAAGCCATGGCAGTTTGATCAAGAAGACAAAGGTTTTGAAGCTCTTGAACTAACATAAGTCATGGAAAGAATTCAAGTTCAAACAATAAACAAGGCTTTGAGTAAATTAAAGAACCACTATGATTGACCCTACAGCCTCTGAATAGTAACCACAACTTTTTCAACTGCAATTTCAACCACTGTGCTATGCAGTATATTTCTGATTAGAGCTGTGGACTGAATTAGAAGTACTTTTGCCAAAACTGAAGCCAGTGAATTCTTTAATATTCCTCTAATCTCTCTTTTCTTACCCTAACTAGATCAGGATGTTTACTAAGTCTCTCTCTCTCTCTCTCACACACACACACAAGCATTCTAGTACTGTGCACCTTTTTTGCTCCATATCTAGACTTTAAAAATAATCATAGTCCCAGTGAAATATAATAAAATTAAAGTGCACAAGAGATTTTCTGGGAGCTGCTAAAAAGCTAATACTCATATATTATATTTATTTGCAAAGCCAGCATAACAGATCATTGATTAAATTTTGTGATGATGAATCACTGCACAGTTCTAATCACTAAATCCTGCCAACAAATGGTACATCCAAGAAAAAAAAGAGAGTGCAACCTATCTATTTATTATGTGCAACACAACAGACTAACTTCTTTCTTTCAAAAATATCTCCAGACTATCATAACATAGACCATTATTATAGATGTTCCTTATCACGACTTTCAAAAATTTCATCCATTCTTCACCTTCTATTTACTGCTACTGTTATTTGATGATGAGTGATATTAGATTTAATTTTGTACAAATCATGAAGAAAACCATACTACCGAACTGTTTCTTGAAACATAAGAATAATACTGAATTCTGCTTTGTACTATAGCAGTCAATTTGGTAAAATATACAGTGGTACCTTGGTTCACGAACACTTCTGTTCACGAACAATTCGGTTCACGAACAGCTCCGGTCGCAAAATTTTGCCTCCATTTGCGAACTCCGCATTGGGTTACGAACAGGATCCGTGGCCATTTTCCCTCCCGTGACACGTGGTCGTGGCTTCCTGTAGGGAGGGGGACTCTCCCTCCAAGCAGTAACCACCTCCCCACCTGCCTTCCTGTCCTCCATGCCAGAAGTCGCGTCAAGCAAGGTTAGTGTTCTCTCTCTTCGTACTGTACTTTGTGTCATATTTTTGCGGTTTAAAAAAACAACAACATATGGTTCAGAACGGATTAACCGTAATTACATTGAACCTTATAGGGAAATTTGATTCGGTTCACGACCAATTCAGTTCGTGACCAGAGTCGCGGAACGAATTAAGTTCGTGAACCGAGGTACCACTGTATTTGTAATCTCAGTAAGCAATGTAGCTTTGTTGGTATTAAAAAGAATTCCCCCTTCTATATAAAAGGATTTAGGCATTCCAATTCCTTTTTATTTTGTTTGAAGACAAATATTCTATAAGCCTATGGAAATAAATTATAGCAACCTTAACATACATGTAATAAAACAATATTAGTCTAGAGAGGGGAAATTTATCTTTCTTTGAAAAGTGTTTATGACAATTACTGAGTCATTTAATCTATCCAGTGTGCCAATTTTCCCTGAGTATACTATTACACACCATTCAAGAAAACTTTACCAAACATGGTATTTTGAATATGCTGGTCTATGACTGCAGTAAAGATTTGATTTGATTGTTATTTTGAAATCTAGTAATCTTCTGACAAACAAAAGCATAAACTTGGTGTGATCACTTTAAAATGAATTTTAGGACAAGTTCAGGTGCTTAGCAATTGCACACATGGAATGGCTTTCCAGATTCAGTAGCATCTCAACTAGTCCATTCCTAGGAATAGCTGCCAGTGTCTAATCAACATTCTTATGATTTCAGAAGTGAAAATGTGTTCAGTCCTGCTTATAAAAAGGATTACCATGAAGGGATGTGTAATTAGATCAGGCATTCAGTTCCTTCATTTGGATGCAGTTTAGGGGGGTGGCCAGGTACAATTTGAATTTGAGATTCAAAAGTGGAGAAAAATGATTCAGATTGCAGATTTCAGACTTGAAGGCAATAAGATTCAGTTTGGACCTACTTAATCTAACAGCTCAGTAAAAGATTTAACCATAGGCTATAATGGGCAAGTATAAAAAGGCCTACAGCTGCTTCATTTGTGGCAGAATGGGATGAAATGATATAATTATAGGAATCTGGTACAAACGGTGTTGACTTGAAAATGACAAAATGTGCATTGTGACATCACAGTGCAACCACTACTTCTTCTATTGTATCCTCATGTCATATGCAAGTATGTAAGTCACAAGGCTCACATCATGATGCCATGACATGTTTTGTCACCTGCTTGCCTTATCTCTTTTGTGAATGCCCTTGGCCATGAAAGACCCTTTAGAGGGCTTTAACCTGCAAAGTTTTAGCAAGTAGCTTCAAGGGTTTGCCCACAATATTTTTAAATGTGTATTCATTCCATGTGGTCAAGAAAGAGATAGTAGTGGTAAGGGAAGGCTGGCATAGCAGTCTCCAAATTGTCCAACATGAAGCCTGTAGTGAAATTGTGATAAATCAATGCAGAAAATTTTCTACTTCAACTTCAAACTAAAAACTATACAAACTGTAAATGTATAGATATATAGATATTATATAACGATTTGTAATCATTAAAATTCTATAACATGATCATCTGCCAGGAGTCCTGGTGGTTACAACCATAACTAGAATACAGAATTAAAACATCTATGGTGCACAAAATTAAAATTTGCTCAGTGTGTTTTATGCGTATGCACACACATGCTCCATATGAACATTTACATGTATTCAAATACACACACTTATTTAATTATGATTAAATTCAGTTAAATAGGACTGAGCATCCCATTGCAGGTTTTTATGACTTGTCACAATGAAACATGAACTTATGGCCCTCTTAATAGGGCCAATAAGAGGATAATAAAAAGTCTGATTATTTCAATACCATCACTTCAGAAGTACAGCACAGTCGTTGATATGGACTTGGAAGCAATATGTTTAACCCACAGAATGCCATGGATGAATTGATCAAAGGAAAGGAAGGAAATGGAATTTTCACAGCCTGCTGTAGTGATTGATAAAAGAAAAAAAAACTATGGTATTGTGGCAGCCTCATTCCAAGCACTAGGCACAAGCACACCCTCTTAAATCTCCCCATTCATTATGGCTGTGCAGTGCTTTGGATCCGGTCTCCACATGGTGCTTCTAAGGGCAACAGAGCTTGAATGTAGCACTGGTCAACAACACATTGAAGCAGCTACACCTTTTCCTAGGATTGTCTTGCCATGGAATCAATATTATTCCATGTGGTCAAGGTTTAGTGTTTTGCTTAAAAATGGAGATGTCCCAAAGAGAGAGAGTCTTTTTTTCTGTTTCTAATGTTCCTTTTTGTACTGTTTTTCCTCTCTCTTTCTTTCTGCATACTAAAGCAATTAAAAATACAGTTAAAAATCATCAAGACATCATCCATTACCTGTTGAATGGGGAAAGCACATCCCATTAGCAACTGTGAAGGGCCTGTCATTACTACTCTTTAAACTTCTATTGCAGTTCATCCCATATATCAGCAGCATGCATACATGTTTGTGCATAAAGACATATAGAGATTATATCTGTCAATAGGCTTGGCAGATACTGAAACTTCCAAGAGAATAGGCTAGACTGAAAGTTGAAAAAGTATCTGGGACAAGCAGTGATAATCCACTTCTGTATTATTGCCAAGAAAACAACATGGATGACATAATCACACAACTGATACAATTACATACTTGCTTTATGATGTCTGATGCAAGTACATATGTCGTGGCATTTGCATGATAATATCATCATACCTCTGTCATCATTTGCTTATCCTATGGATACCCAAATGAATGTCCATCTTACATCAATATTCAAGCTGCACTCAATATGTTTTTTTTCTAAACTTGCTTAAGATTCAGTGAGGTCAGGTATGAAAAACTGAAGCCAGAATCCAAATGTTTAAGGTTCACAAAGTTATTGTCCCTCCCTCCCAAGATTCCATCAAATGTAACAGTCATTGTGGAGTCCAGCTATTGTTGAACAACAAACTTAGATTATTATGGTATGATAATATCAAATAAGCCAGAGTTGTGATATCAGCAACAATATTTATAGAGAATGTCTCAGGAAGATCCAAGAAAAAACATATACAAATACTTTCGTGTCCAAGTAGGCACAGAGTAAGACGGGCCACCAGCTGATTTGTGCAAAGGTACTGCTGACAAGAAAAGCCTTCTTGTGAACTTGCATTACTAGAATTACATAACTGTAATCCTAGTTATGTAAACTCATGTAAATATGGCTGCTAGTTCCCAAAGACAAAGAAAATATGAAAATCATCCTCTTGCCATTTTTCCCTTTCCTGGAAATAAAGTTGCAGTCTCATCTCATCTGACAGTTCTGTTGTTCCTTTGCATGCACGAGTCAAACCCTTGTGTAAACAACATTGTTTTGTGCAAGTTGGCCATGTTCCTTTGTTGGATCTGACCTGAGATTTCTTTTCTTCTTGAATACTTGTACCATGTGCCTGTCTGCTTTCAATCATGCTGCCATTAAAACATCAATGGTTCCAAGTTAATATTTTTTCAAAGGAGATTGCAACTCTAGTAAACACCCTGAGAAAAAGGCTCAGGGCATCGTTATGACAGAGAAGACAAGAGGCAGACAAAGGTGAAAAATCAGAAGAAGTCCTAAAGGCAGCATTTACATCTTGGCACAGTGCCATGTCAGTGTGTGACTCAGTTTGAGAGCAAAAGATAATGAGGACAAGTTGACATTCAGGATGAAATGAATGCAAATTCACAAATAAGTTTAACAGCACGTACATTGAATTTGCTTTATACCCGTAATACAAAGATAGAGTTTTTCTCGTGCGTTTTCCAGCAGTTTACACATCAGCCCCATTAACCTAGACTGAAATAATGAAGTAAATTTTGTATTGAATTCTTTTTTTTAATGTGTTTGTTATTAAACACCACCACTCAGGCCATTCATTGCTCCTCCTTAGTGTGAATTGTGATTATTGGCTGTACATTGCCACTCAGACTGCAAACCAGAATTGGCTTTGCTTTGTTTTCCATTTGCCTTAATTTGCCTACTGCCAGCCAGCCCGCTGAAAATCCACTGCTCCAATTCTTTTTAATGTGTGCCTTCTCCTACAGTGCCCCTAGATACTCTGCTGGCTTCAAAGGAAGCCACTTTAACAAGCTTGAAGTCAAATATGCAACAGTTTGCAATGGGCAGACAAAACTACATGATAAAGGGGAGAGTCAAAGCTATTTAAAATAACCCAACTGTCTGGATCCTTTTTAATTGCAGACATGAAATTGATAAATTGCATATAAGCTAGCTGGGAAGGAAAAGGTTAGCAAAGCGGGGGTACATAATAAATGAACTGAGGGCAGAGGGAGGGACTGTAGCATTTAATTGACAACAAAAGAGCTAGACAAATGATTCTTGGCATAATCTGCCTGAATGCCCTTCAGTCTTTCCTTTGCGGAAGGCTTCCCTCCTCCAGCTCCACATGCCTGCAGTCTTCCTGTCACTTGGGTGCCACCCTTGTGCCACACAAATGCCAAACCAAATGGGTGAAAAAGGTGGGGTATGAATAATATGATGCAATAGGTTGGGAGGTGGTGACTCCTCTCTTCAGCGTTCCATAATGAAGCAGCAAATCAAAACAGTTTTCACCCAGTAAAAAAGGAGGAGAATCCAGTGGAGAAGGACTTGGGAAAGAGGACATTCAGGAAGGGGGTACTTATTTTATTTCTTTTCCTGACAATAAGATTGTCACCTGCTTCAGTCAACCATACAGCTAGTGTATGGTTGAAAGCCAGATTTTGCCATCGAGTTCTAATCATGTGAATCAATTTATAGTACCTCCATATGAGTGTGGTGTTGTAAATACACACACAAATGTGAACTGTCTACATGAATCAATCTGAATAAAACATGTTGTTTTGACCTGTGGTTCACGTTCCTGCTTGACTCACTGCTTTGTTAAGGCAAAATAATAACCTGGCCTGGAGTGAGGGAAGAGGGGAAGGAAAGAGAAGAAAGACCTCAAGTGACATGATGGAAGTATGGAGGTGGTGGGGGTGGGAGCGGTGGATGAAGTTGGAGCGTAAAGTTAATATGGTCCATTCACCAGCAGAACAGTGTCTCTCTTGTAGCTTTCCTAATGTGGTAGATTAATCCCATCATCTCCAATTAGTGTGACCATTTGGCATATTAGTTTCATGTCCCACGGTTGAGATTAATTCTTTATTTGGGGATATAAGCAGTGAGAGAAGGAATTTTATGATTAGAATACAAGTAAATACAAGTAAATATTTCATAAGGCCCTGAAGCCCTGATTCTGTGTTCGAGCCTGAGGCCCCAGGTATGTAATAGAGCTCGTATCCTGGCCATGCTCAGGGTTTTTTGTGATTCTCTGGCAGCTGTGTGTGTTTTATTTTTGGTTTATTTTTTAGAAATTGCATGTATCTTTATTTATTTTAAAGTTGTGGGCCACTCAGAGTCATGAGATGGGTGCCATATAAAAGGAAGGAAGGGAGGGAGGGATATAGAGCCAGTCTGGCATAGTGATTAAGATGCTGGACTAGGACTGGTGAGATCCTGGTTCAGATCCATCCTCAGTGATGAAAAGTCACTGGGTGACTTTGGACCAATCATACATTCTCAGCCCAAACTACCTCCTAGTGCGGAGATGAATAGAATAGAAAGAACTCCCTATGTAGGCTGCTTTGAGCTCATGAAGAAAAGGTAACAATTATATTTAATTAATTAATAAAAATGCTTGCACCTGGCTTTTATTATTTTTTAAAGTCACATTACAGTTAATAAAGCCAAGTTATCATTTGCTTTCAGGAAACTGACAAATGCTGCTTTTCTGGGTATGTTCCTCTGTGCCTGTGCCTGTGCTCACAAGAAAAAGCCAGTCTCCAATGAACTCCCATCCAGATAGATAATTATTTGTTTGCTTAGAATATGACAGAATTTAGTATGACTGGGGAAATTAGACATCTTGCAAGATATATTAAAGAAGAAAGTCGGATGGATGAGCAGTAAAGATTGTGAGGATGAGTGCAGGGGTTGCATAGCAAAAGAGGAGAAATGGCAGACATGAACAGGACTGAGAGGGGAATCAAAAGGGACATCAAATAAGATAAAAAGAAAATAACTTTCACCTAAAGGAGAGAAGAACCAGATCATGGCTGAGGTTGCCTGCAGTTCCAGTTTTCCAAACACAGCTCAGAACTTCCTAAATCATATTGCTGAAATCCAATATTTTTGTCTTTTTTTCATACCTCCCAAAGATATAGAGTAGCTGTACTCCAATTAATTTGTACTCCAATGTACTCCAAGTAATTTGACATATTAACAACTTGACATGCACCTTAAAGCCCCCGACACCCACCCCCCAACACCAAAAAAAGGCTGAAAAATAAATGCAGACAAAAATCCTATGAAATGCCCAATCTCCCCATTTTATCAATTTCAGGTTGCCAACTCAGGCAACCTGTCCTGGAGACTTCCCACCTGCCCAAAAATGTACAGAGAGAAGCCATGTGTGTGCGTATATGTACTCTATAGAGGCCAGGTTTTTTCTAGGGTAGGAACAGAACAGAAAATAGTTATTGAAGAAAGGACTACTAATTAAAATGAATGGCCTACAAAATAAGACACCCAATTTTTAAAAAAATTGATTCCCACTGCATATCTCCACCATTCTCTACTTGATATATGTACATCCTTCCTTCCATCCCAAAGAATGAAGAAGGAAGGATTAAAAGAAAAAGAGGGGTGGGTTGCATGGGGAAAGGAAGGGAAGAGAAAATAAGGAATGAATTTGAATGAAGGTGGAGGGAAGAAAAGGAACAAGGGAAGGAAAGGAAAGGAAAGGAAAGGAAAGGAAAGGGAAATGCATCTTTAAAGGCATCTATTCTTTTTAAACATTTTCTGTGCCTTCAAGTCAGTGTTGAGTCCTGGCACCTACCTGAACTAGTCCCTGCAGGTTTTTTTGGCAACATTTTCTGAAATGGAAGGGCTGAGAGAGAGTGACTGGTCCAAGGTCACCAGGCTGGCTTTGTCTAGTCCTGCCACTATGGCAGGACTAAAACTCCTGGTCCCCAGACTGGTGCCTTAACCACTGTATGAAACTGGCTCTCACAGTCCATTTTTAATCTATACTGTACAGCAGTGACATCTGCACTTTTTTGCTGATTTCTTTGTATTCAACTAGCTGCTTCTATTCTAATCCATGAAGATAAGGCAACTCCCCCATTTCCCAATTTCAGGTAATTATTTGGACTTTTCCCCTCTATGTGATAAATGCAGATATCATATTATAAGCTTTCTGCAGTTGTATTTATTGGTAGCTGCTTTCTGTGCATGCAACTTTTACAATATAATTTGCATTCTTTATGTCCTCAACTGATGTGCTGAATTGCAAGCAGAGTCAAGCATGCCTTTAAATAAATGCTCTGAATGGCTGCAGCTTATGAAGAATTGGTAAGATCTTCCTAGACATAAATACCACAATAAGCGTTGAAGATTAATGATGCAATATTGATCATAAAAAACAAATGCAGAATGGTCATTTCTCTGTTATCAGTTTTCCACGTGTGTGCATGTGTGTGTAGCATGATCCTTCATTATTTCCTTAATTTATTTATTCCTTTCAATATGAAATCTAAGTGACAACTGAATGCTAAAATTATTTACAGTACTTCCTTCATCATCTGCTACCTACTCAATCATCTTTACAACATATTGGATAAGACTAATATTTTTCTCTTGTTTGAAAGATAAGAGTTTAATATGGAGGGTGACAGGAGATTAAAAATGAACAGACTTGTACTATTATCTCTCAGTAGAATTCTCTGCCATAAAGGGAATGGGGGTGCATTACCTATTGTCAGATGTAGAAGGGAAACCAGCTGAAAGATGGGTTTTTGCAAAATATTTCTGTTAGGAAAATCACAAGACATATTTAGTAAATATTTACTAGATTTATTTATTTATGACTGTAAGGTATTTATAGCTTATTCTGTACCCAAAAAGGCTTCTAAAAGAGTTATATATAAATCCTGCTTCTGAGATTAAAAACTAAAAGGAAGGAAGGAAGGAGAAAACTAGTAAAGTCAGCCTAGTTCTATGGCAGAACAAATGGGATGTCCATTCTCATCCCTGCCTCTGCTACAGCCTTATGGAACCACCAGAACGGTCCTGCTGCTACTTCATCCAGTTATGTTCTGATCATTCTAACAATAGGTGATGGTACAAACACAAGGAGAAAATTAGGCCCAGGGTTCTGGTATCAACAGGATATGAAGATGATATCCCAGTTACTCAGAATTCAGTAGCCAGAATTCAAGGTCATAGTTGCTAATTCTGCAGGTAAGGCAGATGGAGCAATTTGTCTTAGCATTGGTCTGGAGATTTAGAGTTTGAGTTTGATGTAAGTTCCATGCTATGCTACCTTTGATCAGTTAAAGGATTGAATATTTTAATGTTGCTGATGGTTTCTTTTATGCAAGAGACCTTCCTGCTGCAGGTATTGTTCATGTCTTCCCAGCTCTACCGTACTCATCTGAGATAACCATTTATCTGACTGCAGCAATAGAAGGACTTCCTTGGAATGCATGTTTCAAGGCTGGGGATCCATTTTAGGACTCCTGACTTTCTGGAGTTCATGTTGCAAAACGTTCTGAACTTATAATACCTAATTTGGATTCATGATCTAAGTATGAGTCAGTGTGTAGGAAAATAATAATAATAATAATAATAATAATAATAATAATAATAATAATAATAATAATGCGGCAACAACAACTGAGCATCTAGAACAGCACAAAAACAACAGAATAAGATTGCCTGCACTGAAGCTTGTTACAAAAAAAACCCAGCACAAGTATTAAATAATGCCAATACTGTAATATCAAATATAAGCACCAGCTCACTGCAAGCAACAAACCAACTGATGTACAGCACAGTTGCAGTTATAACTGAATATCTTGGATGCAAAATCAAGAAACAAGAAAAAAAGCCAAACAGTGCACCACCAAAATGGAAGATCAGGTTGGAAAATAAGACCAGCATGCTAAGATGAGATGTAAGCAAGCTAGAACAGATGAAAGAAAAGAAGCTGAAGAACAAAAAGACCAAAGAATACCTGATCAAGAAATATCACCTAGAAACAAGGAAGAACTGGAAATAATAAAGCAACAAATAACAGCCATATCCAAAAAGATCAGCAGGTACAGTTGCAAGAAAAAGTATGTGAACCTTTTGGAATTTCATGGTGTTCTGCATTAATTTGTCATAAAATGTGATCTGACCATCATCTAAGTCAAGAGTATTGACAAATATAATGTGCCTAAAATAATAACATATATTATAACATAATATAAAATAACATAATAACCATGAAATTCCAAAAGGTTCACATACTTTTTCTTGCAACTGTATGAAGCTCGAATTGCACACTATAGGCAGAATCTCCAATTTCAGTCAAATCAGAAATGTTTCTACCAATCCATCAATGGAGAGATTGCAATGAACCAGTCAACACTTGACAAATAAGAAACAGTGCAGTTCTGGGTGCAGCTATGGGACAAATTCCAAAACATCTGGAGTACCACTTGAAGACCACTGGCATTGACAAACACACCATCAGTCAATTGGAAAAGGCAGATTTACTTAGAACAGCATATATCCTGCGATGATACTTTAACACCACCAAACAACAACATCTACCTATCCCAGGTCCTTGGGAAGGACTCGATAAGTGGATAAAAATGCCAAACCCAGTGTGAACATCTGGCTGACTGTGTGACCAACAATAATACAGCAGCATGGGGAAAATATTTAAATGTTACCCTTTGCCATAGTCTAAATGCAGACTTGGCAGGTATACTTACACACACTAGGACAACCCCATTATTTTTAACTTGGCAGAAACAGAGTCAAGGTATACTTGAGCCAATACCTGAGCTCACGTCTTCTGGACTCTTTTAGTTTCCCTTTTTCCCTTCGGGATCCACCTGGGCTGATCATCTGTCTCCTGAAATCATTGCTGTATTGTAATCACACACAGTGTATTAGCAATGCATTGCCTTCTAAGAATACCTCTCAGTACTTCTTTCTCCTTCTCTTTTCTTTAACTAGGAGAAAACGGAGTAAAGCTTTGCATATGAATCTTTTATGTTTCATCAGCAGCTATGTTACTAGCCTATATATAGAGCTGGAATACCACAGTCATGGTTAAAGGGACCACACAGGGTTAATGCTTGTCACCCTGGATTAGACAGGGTTATCCAGGTCTAGACCCAGATTCTCCCTGAAACGTGGTTTTTATGTGGACTGGATCGGACATTGGCTCTAGTTTCTGACTTAACTCACACACCCTATGAACCTGGTTGTCTGTAGCTACATCAAAATGCAGACTGTTTACTTCTTTGACTCTTTTTTTCTTCATTTGTATGCAGTCAGATTCTTCAGTAGATATCTGATTGTTCATTTATCTTGTACCACACATGATACAGTGCAATTATTTCAGTATCTTAAAACCCTCTGAGAGCCTGAACAGATTAGTCCAAATTAATCATGGCTTGATTGTCTGTATGGTCTTGCCATGTGTTAAGATTTTTATCATTTATGAGTTACAAGTAAATGATAAAATAGTCATTAGCAACCACAAAATAGCCTTAGTTGTTTATCTCCACACAATGTGAGTTGCATGAGGGCAGAGTGATGGCCACACTTCCTCATCCCACCACACCATACCACTGTGACCTGCATTGGCCCCTCCCAAATGCTACTGACCAATCGGAGAAGTGTCTGAAGGAGAAAATGGGTAAAGCTTTTTCAATAGTGGAGCTTTATGATCTTATGGGATTTCATCTCACAGGGAGAGTGTGTGTTCTAGGAGTGCTCTGCAGACAACCATTAGCCAGCGCTTTTGCCAACATGGAAATAATACTGGGAAGGGGGCAACACGGTTGCAGCTTTGCAAGCTGCCTTTCTTCACCCAACTGAGATTATATGAAGAAAAATATCTGCATGAGACCATTGGACAAGAGATTGCTGAACATATCAAAAAGTTTCAGGGAACCTCAGAAGTTCTCAACAAACACAATGGGTTTTTAACTACTGGCAATCTGCTTCACATGTAGCCTGAATCTACATTAAAAACCCCATCTTCTTCTCCCTTCCCCCTCCCCCCTCATCCCAGTTTAAATCCTACATCAGTCTAGCCACTTTACTCATCTGATGAAATGAGCTGCAGCTCCTGAAAGCTTATGTCTTTCAATAAAATTTGTTAGTCAGAAAAGGTGCTCCCAGACTCCTGATTTTTTTTGCACGAGGTTAGTATCTCTATACTGCCTGAATTGTTGAGTGGTAGTCTTTGAATCACTTGTTGCTCCCTCTACCTTCTACATTACATGATTCCATCTCCACTCACTCCGGGAAGACTTGTCTTCTGCTGCTGTGGACTCATTTGACATGACTTAGGGTTAAATCTTCTTTATGCCTACCCCCATTTCCCTGACAAAATGAGAGATCTGATCACCTTCTCTGAGATTGTAGTATTTGATGGGACTCCATTCTTAAAATGTTTCTGAAATTCAGAAGTCTCATCTTGTATGCATATAATTAAAGACCATCATATAAACATACAATAGGATTGTACTGCTCATTTCTTCACCTCTCATTTACAAACTAAACACTACCAAGCTAAACCAAATTTATATTAATGCAAAGGATGCTATTCTGCCTACACTGAAGCACTTTCTATCCTAGGTATTATGTACTCTAAATTTATTTTGCAAGCTCCATGCACATTGCTTGCATCATCAAAATCAAAAAAGCTGGGCCATGTATACAAGGCTGATGTTTTATTAGTTACATTGACATGTGTCATCAAAAGAACCGTATACCATGCAATCCTGGTTTTAAGGCTTGATTATTTCAGAAGGATAAATACCATTCTTTGAATATTATTATCTAGGGCAGAAATACTATCAGCAGGTTGAACTTTACCTTCTCCTTCAAGTCAGACTATCTCCAATGTATCATTGCAAAAGAAACTAGCATTAATGATTTCTTCCCTCCATGAGAATCTATCAGTTTCTGCTGTTTATTCAATTCATTAAATCAGATTTAAATTTGCATATAATAATCTGTTTTGTATGTTACTAACAATAGTACATTAACATAAACATGATAATGAATTAAAAAAACAACAACCAACCAATGCTACTCATTAGCGAAATTGTTTAAGGTGAAGCAGGGTAAGTATATAGAGCAATTTAATAACAAAATTACCTTGACTGATCAAAATAATGCACACATCTATGGCAATATTTAAATAAGCAAGGCCTACTAGCTGTACAACAAATTATTTATAAAAATGATAGATTTATAATAAGGTTGCAAATAGCTCTTTTTCACAAATATTCATTTTGTTCTACTAAGGGTTAAAACTATTTTATTTGCATGCAGAACTTATTCAATTCTTGAGTGTATTATTTTATTTTTATAACTGGGGAGGCAACTCTTGAGTTCTCTGCCATCCAGATTTCTTGATCTATTCCTCATTTTACCTCCAGGTTTTCTACTAGAAGCAAAGTCCCAAAGATGATGCTCTCATCATTTTTTTAGGCCTAAACCCAAATGCAGGAAACTCCTATGCAAAAACATCACAAATCTACTACTATTTCTTATACTTTCTATAAGGAAAAAGTAGAGTTATGAGTGTTTTTATTTTTAGTAATTCTTTTCAAATAATTTTATTAAAAGTTTTGAATAAAGCAATAAAAGATAATACACACTAAAAGAAAAAGAAAGAAAAGAAATGCAAAATAATAATAAAAATATATACAAAAGAACCCCTCCACAAGAAAACGACTCCCCACCCTCATCATGGCAAGTATAAATAGTTCCCTAATCTCTTCACTCCTCTCAGTTAAGAAATATAAAACTCTTCGTCCCATAACCCATTTCTTAACAATAAGCAAATCAAATAAGTAATGTCTTCTTCAATCCAGTTACCAGCAAAAGATCCAAACAAAGCTCTAAGATTTTAACATTAATTAACACATATAAAGCTCAACATTCCACATCTCACCTCTTAACCAAAACAAAATCCCATTTAAAAGTCATAAAATGATCCCAATATCCTAATACAAACAACAACAAAAAACAAGTTGAACTTGACAAAAAGAAACCATTTCTCCTTTACAAAAGACAAGCCCCAATACACAACATTCCAAATAACAACTTATCCCATTCAAATACGCATTCCATATCTCCACTCTAAACTACAGGCACATCTACGTTTCACAAATATAAAGTAATCCCAGTATCCTAATGTAGACAAAAAACTAAAGTTTAACATAACAAAGAGAAATAATTTTTCCTTTAAAAAGAAAAAGAAAAATTCTCCAAACTTCCTTACGTTGAATAAAGAGAAACAGTTAAATGTAAAGCCAATTTAAATACTATAAAATTAGGATTACATAGAATAACTATAGAGTAAAAAGCTTTTACATCATATTCATGCAGGCAAATCCAATACACAACATTTTCTAATTAATATATCAATAAATCCAGAAAGAATCATCCAGAATAACAACATATCCCATTTTATCCCTGATCAAATAAACTGACTTTGTAGTCTTTTTTTTCTTTTATACAGGGTAGTCTTTCTCTGTAATCCATTTGGATGATTGTTGATCCTTGTTACAGATTTCTTTAGCACTTTAAACCATCTCTTTTGTAAATCCAACAAAGATAAATTCCAATTGTTCTCTGGGATTATCATTTTTACTTCCTTCTTGATTTTTTAGAACCTCATCCAGTTTTCTCTCTTTGTCTGGTGACAGATTCTTATTCATAGTCTCTACATTTTCCTCAAGTAAATTTTGCTGCATATCTCCTTCCGTAATATCTTCATTTGGGAGCAAACTGTTCTCAAGACAACACGGCATAGCTGACATTTCATGATGCAGGTCTCTACGCAGTTCTTTAAAGATGTCTTTAAACACTATTATAAATTGCTTGCTTATACCTCCAATCTCATAAAACAATTTCTCTTTTCCCCAAGCATACTTTTATTTTTTTTTAATTCAAAATCTTAATATTCAAAGTACAAAACTCCAATGTTTTCTGAGCCCTTAAAACTCTGTAGCCAAAACCTTGTCTTACTTTTTGCTGTTTATTTTAAGTTCTTAAAGATTATAAAGGTAGATCTTCATATTCTTATATTGAGGATTGAAAGCACTCGCTCACCCAGTGTTCCCAGCCTTGACATTCTGAAGGTATCTAACTTCTTTAAATCCATTAATAGGCAATTTCCGAAATAATTAGCAGGAGAAGAGCACAAACTTAGTGCCTTTTGAAGGGCTCCATTTGCAGCTGGAGCAAATATGGCAAATTCCCCCATCTCCCAGTTCCCACCCTCCACCCGAGATCTCTGTCTTGTGGTCTCTTTGTGAGGAAAAAGCACAACTATAAGGCGAAAAAGCTTGGGCAACCTTGTGTCTCTCTCTTTAATCCAGAGAGGATCAAAGGGAGCCAATCTGCTTTGGCTCTCTTGTAAAATGTTGGAAACATCAGCTCTGCTTCAGTCCACCATCTTCCCTTGGAAGACCCATTTTTTAATAATAACTTTATAGTAAAAGAAAAAAAAAAGAAGAGTTTTTGAATTAAAAAAAAAATAGAAAGCCAGCTTGCTTCAAAAATCCAGCATTATTTTTGGCAGCTGTTGGTCAATGAGCAACCTTTCCACAATATCCATTTTGTAATTTTGTGTGCCACTAGGCCTCAACATTCCTGGTGTGCCCATCACTGCAAAAAGGTTGGGTATCTCTGTGCTACAGTAACACCATGAACTTCAGAGAAAGAAAGATGGTTTCATGTTTATTAAACTACCTCTGCAAGGACAGTTTGGCTGAGAAGACCAGGAAGACTTTGATGGAGCATGAAGGATACTATAATGTGGTCATGTCCTCTTAAAGTATTTGTCTAATTAACTTGAGCGGTTGCAGCAATTATTTTTGTTATCTCTGACAGCTTAACTAAAAGAACTTAAATGTAGTTGTTTTTCAAACACATGGACAGGCACTATAATGAGGAAGAAATATCCAACAATATTCAATATTGAATAGAAGTTGCAAAGCAAAGAAAAATTCACAATAAATGAGGGGACCTATGCACATGCTTTGATTTGATAAGGACTCTAGGTTGTATCTAAAGAAGCATGACTCATATCCGTTCAATAACATCTTGAGTGTATTGACTATAGTAGCTTACATATAGCTAGCAATGGATAAAATGAGTACTAAGAGGTGTAATATTAAAATCTGTTTTGTAATATTTTCTTCACTTGCTATGCTTCTGAGCTTTGTAAAACATGCAACAGATGTTAGTATGGAGGAATTTTTGACATCCTTTCTGCCTGGATTTCAGCAGAAATTTTTCCCATTCAGTTTGGAGCTCAAGTCAAGAAAGAATATAATATATTTTACAGTGGTTGAAACTATGATGGAACATATAACAGTTGTAGCCAAAGAACTGCAGAAACTCAAAGTGCCACTCCAGTTTATTTAAAATTATGTTAAGATATATCATTTGAATTAATAATATGGAAGAAACCTCTTTGGGGACACTACTAGATCAGCCATGGAGGTACAGGGAGGAGGAGAGAAAGAGAAAATTCTGTTATATACATTGAAGTCAGCTTATGGAACTTAAGTGGAACTCTTTAAAATACATACTTTTTGTTTCACATTTATAAACCAAGAAGTAAGTATTTGAATTTGCCACAAAAAGAACTGTATTGTATGGCAGAAACTTGTGATCACTAGATCATAAAACATGCTATCATGGTAGGAAGCAAAGCCTTGTTCATTTTGTTCTTCCACAACATTGTGCGTCATGCATATTGCTTATTTAACACTTTCTCCACCCTGGCACTCTTCTCCATAACTTGCATGCCAAGACATCTCAGCTTAAAAAAAAAAATGTGGATAATAAATGAAAAAATGGAGAGGCAAAGAAAAACATTAACAAGACGAGCCCTCAACCTCTGATTAGGAAAAACAATCTAGAATATATTGTACTGATTAAAGTTATGAACAACAATTCTTATTTAATCAGAACTCTGCCCTTGCTAGCTGTTGGCTGTGCAGATAGAAAAAGAGAAAAGGGATTATCTCTATTCAAGTGCTAGTTGTGAAAGAAAAATCAACAGTTGCCTATATGTGTATATTTTATATCTATGGTATCTAGTGCTAAGAGGACTCACATATTGTATTTGTTTATGCTCTACCCTTTAACCTGCTAATTTGGATCCCCCACAGACCCTTCTGATCCTTGTTGTACTGAGTGGCCCTGAATTCTGTAGGAGAGTAATAAGTCAAGGCTCTCTCCTTTATCATGCACATCTAGTCTCCAACAAGCCTTTTGTGCAAATGCCGAGCTGTGGGAAGATCTGATTCCTCCAACTTTCTGACAGACAAAAATTATACAAATGAAGCTATGGGAAATCAAAGCACAAATTATCAATAGAGCCTATCTATGCAATGGAGAAAAGGGGCTCACAGTATTCATCCACTGTTATTTCAGCCCCACTTGGTTTAAGTTCAGAAGTCAGAGACAAATCTACATTTTCTGTGCAATCCAGAATTGTTGGGATTAATGAAAAGCTTCTGTTGTAACATACTGATTTGTGACATCACTCCAATATTCAAAAACTATCCCAGGATAAAATGCACTGGCAGAACTGTGTAAAATTAGTTGTATTATTCTATGGATTTTAATGTTGATTGAGAAAGCTGCACTGGTAGTCCATAAATGGGTTAACTTAATGAAAAATAAAATAATAAGCTACACATTTTCAGTGCTACTTTTGGATGTCTATTTCAAAGTTCCAGCACCATCTTTACTTCCACATTATATTTATAATTCTTCAAAGGAATGCATATTGCTATCTTATTTCAGGTCAGATTCCCATACCATCTACCCTTGTATGATATATTCAGACTGATTTCAGCTTCTAAGTGTCTCAGCCAGAAACCCTTTCTCATTTTCTGCTGCCTAATCCTTTTCGCCTAAGAAGGAGGGATAGCATATGGGTTATTCTGCACAGAAGGCATATATTTCATCCCTGATCTTTCCTAGAGAAATGATAGCAGCAGCTGCCCTCTGGAATGAGGTTCCCCCCAAGATCCAGATGGCCCCCATCCTGGTGGTGTTTTGAAGAGCCCTGAAGACCTGGCTCTTCTCCCAGGCCTTTGGCAAGGGTGAGTGAAGCCCCCTTGGATTGTGTGGACTTGTGTTGTTGTTGGTGTTCCTGTCTGATTCTTGTCATCTTTGCCATCTTTTATTCTTTATTTTTGTATTGTATTTTTTAAAAAGTTTTTACTTGTTAACCACCCAGAGTCACTGAGACTCAGGTGGCATTTAAATCTGATAGATAGCTAGATAGCTAGAGATAATTTTCCAGAAATAACTATGCATGACCTTTACATTTGATTTTTCTTATGCTTCATCAGTAAGTAAGCAAGCATATAATACGTTCAATCGTCATTCAACTTAAGCACAGGAAAGTCTTACCTTAGTGTGATTGGTACAAGGACATCCCTGTTAATGGAGTGATCGGTAGTCACTGTCAAAATGTTTGGAGAAGGGCCACAGCCAAACCGAACAGTTGGTTTCCCATCCACAAGGTAAAGATGAAGGAAATGTTCTTCTGCATATTCATCACTAGCTTTAAAGAGAATAAAACTGTATTTATGTAACACCTACACAGAGAGAAACAGTTCAATTCTTGCTCAATTTTTGACTCAGTTTTGATTTTCTCCAGTTGGCTCATATTCTCATTTTTTCTCTCTCTTTTCCTTTCTTTCTTTCTTTTTTTTTTGGGTGGCGGAAGGCGGTGAAGACATTTTGTCTCCTCCACTATCTATAGGAATTCCTTCCTTCCTGTAACACAAAATATGAGATAGTTCTGTACCTATTTTTTATATTTTTGTGTGTCTTCCTTGTTCACCAATTCCTTTCCATTACAGTTCCAACCAAATTGTGAGGATTTCCCCCTCTTTCTCTTACTCCAGATCACCAATATGATACAGACCAATTCTCTGTGCAAAAGAAAAAATAGCTTATTTTTTTTAAATAAATGTTCATATCTCTACAAACCTCAGTTGCACTTTGTCTATTGACACAGTCTCTAGTGGTATGGGGGGACGGGTGATGTAGTTTTAAATACATTCTCATGAAAATGGGAAAACATACATCAATATTAGGAAAATATTTGAAAGAACCCTGCAATCATCATCATCATAATCATCAACATCTCTGAAAATTCAAATTATATTTTTCCAGTGAGTGTTCCATGCTGGTCAGCACATAGTATTCTCTTTGGAACTTTCTGCTTTCATGTGTGATGATTATGCAGTAATGACTGCAAAAACAAACTAATGATGTTTGCACATAAAACCTCTGGCACCAATACTGGTATTTGCTGAATGTGATAATTACTAATGTATCTACATCAGTACTTCTGCTGAATTTCTTTCTCCATGGAGAATGTCTTCAAATCTCCCACTTGTACTTGAGAAATATTAAGAATCTTGAGCAATGCAAAATTATTTTTTATCAGTGAAGAGCTACCTGGACCTACTGTATTTCATACCTGGGCACCAAACAGCACAACCACCACTTGGTTTGTGAAGCCTTCCAGAAATGATGGGAATCTGTCCTAGTTTCTTGGTTCAAGGACTGATGGATTGACAGACTTAAGACCTATTGCATATTAGAGATAACTTATTATTGCCTGAAGATTACAACAGACAGGCTGCACTGATGACAGAGAACAAACTTCAAGCCCATTGTTACGATTGGTCAGCTAAAGACCTTTCAGACATTTAAGTAGGAGATTCTGAATGGACACAGCCCACCAATGCAGGAGAACAAAGTCTGATGTCAAGTATCCACATGATCTTTTGAGCTGGTCATTCCAAAGGAAGAAGTTCTTCGGAGGAATTGTAGACAACTGAAAAGCCACAGCTAACCTGCAACTGACAAGGAATTGGCAGGTCAAGATGCTGAGGAAAATCTCTGACAGCCTTAGGAACACTCCTGGAGGAGACCCACATCTTGAAGAGGTTGCAACTCCCCCCCCCCCCCACACCTTTTACAGTTGTCAGGAGCCTGATTAGCTCTTCTGAATTGTTGATGGAGGTATCAAAACCAGACAGGACAGGACAATCTCCCTCACTGCACCAACAAGCAGAACTTGGACTGGCTAATTGGTGTAGAACCCATACCACTTGAAATATTACTTTTGCACTCAAGGAAGGAAGAGGATATATAAGAAAAATATTATACTGCACACTGAAAGTAAACAGTTTTACTATAATTCTATAGTTTGAGTTGAACAGAATTTTTTTTGTTAAAGTTATGAAAGGAAAGATGTATCAATATAGATGGCACTGAACAATGTAGCTAGGGAAGCAGATTGGAAGATTTAGAGAAGTGAGCAGAACAAAAACACAGAATGAGTGAAAATTACCAAGAAGTATTTCTTTGCAGACATAGAAACAAAACAAAAAATGAAGGAGGTTGCAGAGTCATGTAGAAGTTGTTAACTAAAACAATATAAAAACTTGTTTCAGTTTAAACTGTTCCAGGCTGTTTTAACTAAAAGAATATGCCCTTTTAAAACAAGATCAAGAACAACTGAAGGTCAGACTTAGTTATAACTTGAACTAAAAGTGAACCTAGCTGCAATGTATCTCTGTGGCATTATTACAAATTATATTGGCCAACCAAACTACCTAAATAAATGGGAGGTCTGGGAAATTCAAGCAGAACCTACTGCTTTTCTTTTTCAAGCAGTGCAAACTACAACCTCTGTAAAGGTTTTTTTCTTGAAGGTTGTCACTGTGACTATTGAATAAGGTACAATCCACTAACTGGTCAATTCTATATTAATATAAGAAAGATGCTACTAAACCTGAACCTGCAGTGTTACTAACTTGTATCATTTCAAATTAAATGGCTCAGGAATAAACGAATGTGTTGTGACTTGCTTGCAGAATCAAAGATCTGGAGAGGGTTTGCTAACAGAAATTTGATTTTATGCAGTAGAGACAATTTGCGTGGATGGTGTCAATCAGAAAAAGAGATCTGGCATTAGTCTCTTATCTGCTGCTTGTTTTGTGCCCATGAAGCCTAACAGAGGCTATTAGCTTGAATGAAATGCTTCATCTGTACAGCTAGTATTCATTTGCTGTTTTTGCTTTTGTTCAAACGTGCTACAAAAAATGCTTATTAAAAAAAAAAAGGAAAAAGCTCCACACACAATAAGCAGAAATGACCACATATGTCAGTAATGTTGGATACTTGTGGAGGCTCATATCCTAAGTTAGGGTCTCACTGGCAATTACCTGAGTCTTATTTCTTTTGCTGATCCCCTGTTCTTGCCAAGTAAACAAAAATAGGACATCCTGGCCTTTGCATCACTCAGTATTATAAGTCAGGCATTTTGGGGCCAAACTCAGCATGAACCTAGCAGAGTCACTAGCCAAGAACATGATTATGGTCCAGCCCATGATTCAAAGCAAAGGATTCTGATACCCACTGCAAGCAGCGTCATAGTGCTAGCCGAAATAAAATGATCAGGACCATTACAGCAAGGGATGATTTCAAAGTACAGAGCACCTAGGTTAAGCTGTCAAAAACATTCTAGCACCTGAATCAATCAAAATAATCTGAGAAGTTCTGGTAGTCATCCAAGAACAACTTCTAAGCAGACTGGTACTTCTAAGGAGCTCTTCCTAGCAGTCTGGACTTTTATCAATTTGATTTATCTCTGGCTTTTCTATTCTCCCTGAATCACTTCTCTATTTTCCATTCTTTGGTGCTTAACTCACAGGCAGCAGCTCTTTCACAGACCTGCTGGCTAGGTCATTACTTCGGGATCTGAATCCAGGGTTACGGAGTTGGGGACAGAGAAAGGTGATTTGGAAAAGACTTTGCCTTGTTTCCCCATGACTCATCAGACTTTTATCTTGCTGCTGCTGCTCTCCTCCTCCCTGTCCTTCTCAGAAAAGCATCTACGTAACCAGAAGAAAAGGAAAGCACAGCAACAGAGAGGGAGGAATAAGGAAAATGAAATATTGAGAGCATCCTGCCGCGAGCCAGCCAAAACTTGGAGTCATCACTGATGGTAAATTTAAGCATTTAAGATCATCTCAGAAACAGAACATTAGAAATTTTGGAATTAGTCCTGCAATTACATATGAATGTTTCATATGTTATAGTCAGCTGAAGTAAGAAAAACAATGAATAAAAAATGATTTTGTCCTTTCAAGTTTGCCATCCAGCTGGACTACATTTGCATCTAAAAAGGAAGTAAAAGGTATGCAATTGAAACTGCAGCAAATACTCCAGCTTTTGATCCAACAATGCATTTTTCCTCTTTCAAATATCAGCATTTATGAAAGCAAAAAGGCTGTTTCTTATCAATAATTTGTTAAAGGAATGGGTATAATTTGCCACCTGGAATATGGTCAGATATGTATATCAAACTTTGATCATGCACACTGTGGAAAAGTCTTAGTTCTTTTTTTCCCCACAGAAAACACACACAAGTCTACTTCTTCAGTTATTCTGTATTCATAGCAAACATCTCCAAATTAGTGTGTGTTCAAGGAAGAGTAGTCATGTGTTTTTTACAAGTACATCTGACAATATTTTCTTTAACTCTTTCTCTCATACCTCAATAAAGTTTGTTGTACAGGAATCAGAATTCAAAAGATTTGTTTAATGGTAAGGACAGCTCTCTTTTTCTTTATCCCAGCAAGTATCCATAATGTCTGTTTCATAACCAAGAAGTCTGTTCCTAAGTGTATTATTCTTTTGCCAAAGATGCTGTTCTAAGATCACTTTTACCACTCCAATACATCACTTAGCTGTTATACAGGAAAATATACATCTTTTATGCTAGAAAGTTTGCGCATTTGGCTGAATGTTGCATTGAGTCCACCAGGAGTATGCAGACCAACAATTGGCTACCTTTACTGTTACCTACTCCTGAATGCAGTGTTAAATTTCTGGAAGGGTAGAAATTTATAGCTGTGTCTGCCTTGAAATCTGACACCTAGTGAAAGAGGCAAGTTTATTTCCCTTGCTTCTTAAGGAATAAAATAATTCAGTGAGCGGGAAGAGGTCATATTATCTTTTTGGTAGATGGCGAGTCTACTTTTCTTCCTTCTTCTTCTTTTTTTAAATCTCCCGATAAGTCTGCAATACTACAAGGACTTTCACTGTCATCGTCATCATCATCATCTCTTTTTTATGAGAATGACCATTTGTTTTATCCTAGTCTTTTTGTTGACTTTTAAGTATGCATTTTTTCCAAACTCTTCTCTTCCTGTCCATTTGTGCTTCAGTTCTTTGCCACTGTTACTTATTTTCTCGAGCCATTTTTTCTCCCAAGCACTTTTAACATCAGGCATCCTGTTTCACAGTTTTCCTATAATTTGGAAACCTTCCAGCCCGCAGTTGGCTCTGTGGAAATATTTAATCTCAGCCAAACTGGTAATCTTCTGTGCCCACCCCAAAGAAGGCTGCAAACTCTTGCTGTTCTCACAGGACATCAGTTTAGTTATTGAGGCCTGACCACCACAAGGTGTACTGACTGCAATCCAATGGGAGTAAGCACCATTGAGCATGTGCTTCTTTTTGGAATTTAAGAGACTAGGGGCTTTGACAACAGCAAAATGATCCACCAAAGGTCTTATGATTGGGTGTGTATGGGAAAATGTTTTGTGAATGGCTCACCTATGAGACAGTGCTTACTGAAAAAGTCAGAAATCACCTTTAGGCAATCTTGAACATCTGGAGTGTATGGCTTGCAAAATCACCATCTGGCTTTGTTCTGCTTTTTAGCTCTCTGTTGGGCTGTTGACTAAAGTTGCTCCTGAAGCTTAAATGCAGGATGCCTGCAGAGCTTAGTGCTGTTATGGATCTGTCTAGGGAAAACAACAGTGTTTGGGGAGTCTGCAGTGTAACAGCTCCATAAAGAATAACTGGATATCAACCACCAGGCAAGTTATGGCTCCATGGTCCAAAGACATATGACACAGTGAATGAACCTGCAAAAGTCCTCACAGCATATAAGGCCCTGCCAGGGCTGTTTTAAGATTCTGGCAGGCCTAGGAACAAACTTCCTTTATTTTTTTTTTCCCTCAATAAATTTGATGTCAATATAATTTATTGTCTATATCTTTGTTATCTACTGAAGTCAATGATCCAGTAAATAGGAGCTCTGAGGGAAACTGAAAATACTGAAATTATTTTTGGGATGATATCTTAACTGATTGGTTTCAGTGAGTTCCATGAAAATGAGCCATATTTGGGGTAAGGTTCTCTTCATATATAGCCCCCCCCAAAAAAACCCTGTCAGCCACAAACCCACCAGCTAACTGAGAATTCTTCTTTGGTGTCTTTTATTATCAGAGTGTTCTATTATAGAATCCTAGAGTGGCAAGGGGCCATTGAGACCACTGAGTTCAACCCCATGTTCAGTGACTGAATCCAAACTAAAGCATCCCAGGCAAATGGCTATCTAGCCTCTGCTTGAAGAGATCCAATGAAAGGGAGCCCACCACCTCTCTGGATACTTGATTCTACTGTTGACCTGCTCTTACTGCAAGGAAGTTTCTTTTAACATTCAATCGGAATCTGCCTTCCCGTATCATGAAGCCATCATTCTGTGTCTTGCAGTCTGGAAAAAGAGAGAACAGGTCTTGATCTTCTGGTATGTGACATTTTTTTCAGATATTTGAAGACTGCTATAATATTCCTCTCAATCTTCTCATTCTCTCAATATCAATATCTTCTATCTGGCTTTACAGGACATAGTTTACAATTAATCCTATGATCATCCTTGCAAGAGCTTCAGGGAATGGCAGCAACTTATCTGACTCCTTCCTAAAGGGTGGTGCCCAGAACTGCATCCAATATTGAGGTGGAATCTGACCAAAGCAAAATAAATGTCATCTTCACTAACAAAAACTCAGTGGTGGCTCTTAGACTTGGCTGAGCTTCACAAGGCTCATAGACCTGAACTCAGTGACTGATTCTCAGACTCCAGGCACGGCACAGCTATGTAAGAATCATTATTGCCTTGTTGATTTCCCTCAGTCTCCATGAAGATGAAGTCCTTTGCATATCCAGTTAAATTATTGCATGACTTTTTCCTTCTGCTTCTGTGATTTTATAGAACGTTTGTCTTGCAGTTTTTGGCCTTGAAACTGGGAGACCTGGTAGCATCCACAGAGGGTCAAAACAGACAAGATGGCAGTTTTACATAAGGGACAGAGCTTGCATTATATTATCACTACACACGTTGTGTTAGTTTGACAAAAATTCTGGTTGCTGAGGGCCACATGACTCCTCTATTTCTTGATAGCTTGTCTAGTTGATTTACAGGTTGTTAGCTTTGATATGCAGATCTAAATGTCCTATAATCTGGGACAGCTATCCCATGACCTAAGTACATCCTTTGTTTCATTCATTAAAATAAAACTCCTCTATTCTTGTTTACTTCAAACCCACACACTTCAGAATCACTAACTCCTAAAGACTCTGATCAAATGAATAAACTGGAGCCATTTATTTAAAAGCTTAGTCCTGGGGAAGGAGGGTGGTCCTGTTCTACCCCATTCATCTTCCAGGTGAAGGGGGGTATCTCCCATTCAAGAACGGGGAGTGAAGCTTAACTCTTTCACTAGAAGTACAGATACATTCAGAGCCCCTCTCAGGGTGGGAGGGTGGAGATGCTAGGAAAGAATCAGGCAGGCTTGTTTTTGTGAGGGTCACAAATGTTTTGCTACCTAAATAAAACAGTGATACTCACCATAAAGGAGAGTGCCATTTAAAGCAGTTGTCTTCACTGTCAAGTATATTGTCACTTTGTTCCATTCTTGCCCTGATGCAAATCTATCCTCTGACAGAAATGATAGTGAAGGTAGCTCTAAATAGGAGTTTCCACTGAATGATGGAAAGAATAGTGTTGTATCTGGAGCAAACAAAAGTAAATGACTGTCAATACAAAATTAGATTGATTGGGTTTTCCCCCCTTAGGAAAGCATGACCTCGCACCATTGGTATCCTGCAAGAAATAATTTTTGGGCAAGAGAGAGACTTGTCACACAGGCCATTCCTGTTCCCTTAGGATATTTTGAAAGAAGGATGATTTTGATGGGTGTCCTATGGTTTCCTTCCGGGTAACCTGGATATGATATTAATTCTTCATTGAATTGTAAGTGCCATCCCCCTAATTTTAAGCAAAACCACAGCAGAACATGAGGAAACTTTTCTTTTCTCTGCAGAGAACAAAACAAAAGTGAGAGTCTTCATAAGCAAAGAAGCTTAAGAAGGACCAGTGAGAGCTTGGGAGGCTTTGGCAACAAGTAAATAGAACTGTAGACTCTACAGGGTCATTCCTCAGTAATGTCGACACCACTACCAGCACCATCTCTCAAATCCACCACTTCCAGCAGCCAATGAGAAGGCAACAAACATGACAACCACCCACCCACCTCTATCTACATTTTTTTCACTCGCTGCATGTATTTTTTGTAGTGAAAGAGAAAAAGGCAACCCAGAAGTATCCAATATGCTGGGGGAAGATTGCAACTACCCTCAGAGCTGCTGGAGTGGATAAAGTGGATGGGGTGCTGGTTATGGGAGAAAGGGGAGATACGCCAGAAGTGGGGAGGAAGGAAACTGCTACCCCATATCTCTGGATGAAATGCTGCAGACATGGTTGTTGGAGAGTTTCTTTTGTTATTTCATCTGGAACAATGCCGAGCCAATTGTTTATTTTGCCTACTAAAAGTACATGTACTCCAAGAGATTTTCTTGCCCAGGACATATACTTTTAAGGTCATGAAAACATTAGTTGCTTTTTTGAAAGGATATTCCCAGACTTGGTGGTTCTGGCACCTGATCTTCCCAGAGCCTTCCCTTCCCTCAGCCACTGCCAGTGTCCCAATACAGCACACCCACAAGCCCTGGTCTTTCCACCACTCTCCCTTCTTCCCCTCAACTACTGATGATGTACTGGTCCATGCAACTGTTCCTTCTAGTGATGCTCTCAGCAGTACATAACCTGGTCCCAGAATGGCATCTCCCATGGGACCATCCCTTTGTCATCTTCCCACCTTTTCTGCCTTTCTTGGCTGCTGATGTTCTTGGCCTCCTCAAATTCTACCTGGAACAAAACAGCCCATTTTGTTCTATGCACAAACCAAAAGAAAGTGTGTTTTGGTTTGGCTACAGATGAGCCCAAATATGTTCCATACACAGAATGTTTTGCACATCTCTAGACATCCATGATATTTTCATGGCAGCAATATAAAAATTGTTTGCCACTGTCTTATGCCAAGGTGTTTTTTTTTTTAACTTCCCAGTCTAGTCTTCCCACCCAGATACTAAACAGGCCTGACTTTGCTTCAGTTCCAAACTCAGCCAGGTGCTTCCATCTGATGGAACAATCTATGAGTATCTTCCAGCAGATGGCAAGAAAACCCAACTAACCAATTTACAAAGGTGCAATTTAGCAATAATGAGAAAACATTGAAATAAATATATTTGTCGCCATTAAATCTTTATCTGATTCCTAGCAAATGGTAGATTTAAGTTATTTTACACACTTTTCTGAATCAGAATAAATATTACCAAAATAAAAGTTCATTTAATGTACATTCATCATTTAACTAAGTTATTTGAAAATCTACAAGGAGTATTATGTTTCCTAAATGCTTTCCACAACTCATTTTATTACAATAATTATTAATGACTTCACCATATTTTACTACATTCTTAGTAATGAGAGCTGCAACAAAGCTAAAGCAACTTATTAACTGCATACATTGAAACAGTAGCATGCCGTATGTAAAACTATACCTCTCCTGGAATAATAAAGATTAATCTGTTGTTGGAAAAAGCTGGTCTTTCTTGCCATATATTGCTTGTCTAAATGATTACTTTAGCAAATAGCTTAATTAAGTACATGTATTGATTAGAATTTATTCTGACAGCTCTGTTTCAATATATGCATATCTCTGAGATGGCCAAATATTATACCTGCAGGTGGAATGTGTGTAAGTTAAACATTTGAGCCAATAGCTCACATGATTTAAATGAATAACATCAGAACACTTGAAATCAGGCTTGTTAAATGAATATTTCAACTCAATTCTTTCTGTTTCTTCTTTTACTGTTATTTTTTTTAATGCATAAGCTTTGAGAGATTATTTATACAGAAATCACACATGAATAAAAACACAAAAATCAGAGTAGAAGATAAACAACTACTAATCAAACATGACTTTTTCTTTAAAAAAAAAAAACCTTTTGGGTAACATTCTTTACTTCACTTCCATTTATTCACCAACTGCTAATCACTGCCTAAATATTTATACTGTAATTTGAATGTTAGACATTGGAGACTATTGCTAGCATTTGTTTTATTTTTTTTTATTGGTCTCTTAACACTTTTCTAAAGAACGTATTCCAAATGTCTGAACTTGACTTGCTGCTTTAATGTGTCACATATAAGGGAACCATTCCTGTCTAAATTTAGTTAAACTTCTATTATGAATATATATCTTGTCAATTTTGCCTTTGCTGCATATTCTACAGTTTTGGTCTCCCAATCTTGTATCGTCAGCAAAGTTTCACTTTTCCAATGTTGTGGCAAATTTGTTCTTGCAGCTGTAAACATATCACTTTGTAAATTGTGATATTTATCATTTATGTTTTCTGGAATTATTCTTAAAAAATATTTGTGATATCACTTCAAATGTTATATTTAAATTTTTCTGAATGTTTGGATATATTTCCATCCAGTACTTTTGAGGGTTTTTTATATGGTCACCGCATATGGTAAAATGTTCCTTCTTTGTTACAGTGTTCCCAACATTTGTTGTATGATTCATCTATCTTGGTAATCATTGTCAGAGTTACATACCATCTGAAAAACATTTTATGCCAATTTCCCATTAAATTATAGCTTGGAGTAATTTTTATTGATTATTTTTCCATAACTCTTCCCATGGTTTAATTTTGATTATTTCTTGGAAGTTTTGCATCCAATTTATCATGCGATTTTTAACTTGTTCTGTCTCTGTGTCATATTTCAATAACAGTTTATATATACATCCTAAGAGATGATCTTGGTTTTGTGCAAGTGTTTCAAATTCGGCCATCCTTCTCTAGATGCATTTTGAAAGCGTAACACTCCTCTGGAAAAAGCTCTCATTTTCCTCAGAGCATGCAAGCCCCACAACCACATCAAGGCAGTGCCTCAGTGGGGGCGGGGGATGATGATGATGATGATATTTTTGTACTTATTTTAAATAATCTTGAAATTGGCATAATGGCTTATCCATAACTGATGTTATTGTTTCTTCCTCCCACCCTCCCTTCTTTTTTTTTGTTTTTGGAAGGCTGCCCAACTCAGTATGGCTCTGGACGGTGTACACATTAGAAGTGATAAAAACAATAAAAAACAGAAAGCAGTTCCTCAAACTGATTTTTTAATGAGAGATTACTGGATAGGAAGATGAAGTGTTTTCTCTAAATATTTACTTCTGAATAGAGAGATGGGATCATCTTATGTCACATGATATGAATAGAATAAGCTGTGGAAAAGAAAGGAATGAGCATGAGAGCCGGTCAAGGGCACATTAAAGGCAATTCATCACTGCAGCCTAAGATGCTTCTCTCCTGTGCTGCCCAGAAATTCCAGTCCAGATTGCCCTGGGTTGGCAATGGGACTGAGCTGATGGTCACTACAGACTCTGGCCACCTAAGGACCTGATTGGTCATTCCTGTGCTCTTGCCCTTCCCATCCATACAGGAAAGGCCAGTCTCATTGGCTGGCTTCCATATGGGCCAGTCTACCAATGCCTGCCTCTTTCTGTGATGGACTGTTGCCTTCTCGCAAGTCCCTGTATTTTTCTTTTGCTTCTCCAGATATTTGCACACACATGCCCCAAATATTTGTACCCACCCCTTTTCGCTTTATCTCCTTTGACACTAACACAAACCCTTTTCTTCCTGTTATGGTACCATCATTGCTCTGATGCTGCAATAATCAAGGCAACAAGGAACAAAGGGAAGCTTTGCAGTACTGTAGGCAGGGGGTGGGGAAACAAGGGGAGCAGGCTTCACCCAGCCTGGGAGGAATTGAAAGGATGCCCAGTGGGAGATACAATAATATAATGGAGCATGAGCTTCTAATTTAATGGGCTTTGTTGGATCAACTGGAAGATTTTTTTTTTAAAGGGAGATGCCAACTAGAGGAGAACATGGCAGCGTGGCAGCCCAGGACAAATGGCTGCACAGGCAATGACCATCCACTGGAGGTGAGGGGGTTTGCCAAGCACTGCTGCCAATCCAAGGTGGAGCTGCTCCTAGACTGGAGCTACTAGAATGAAGCACTGGAGGGATTAAGACAGTTCAATCCGAAAGTAACATTTTGAATCAAAGCTGGAAAACTCAGTTGCAGGGTGCGTTTGCAATGGTCTGGGGATGGGAGGAGAATGGGATAATCTATTCCTGCTCTCAGGAAGCAGTGAGTGGCCTGTACTGGTGATGAGGCAAGCAGAAAGTGTGACTGCCCTAACTGGCAAATGCAGATATGCCCTTTAAGGACAGGGTGGGGAATGCATTGCACAGGATGGTTTTTGTCTTTGTTTTCTGTCTACATTTCTTCTTTAGAAGCTTATGTTAAATTTGGGGTTGTCTTCTTTTGGATTAATACAGTATAAATGCCTAATTATAAATATCATTGCCTACAGTATAATTGCCTAAGTTACACAACTAACTTAGACGTTATTGGTAGCTTTCTGATTTGAAAACAATCGGATGATGACTTGGTTGATTGACCGCTGTAAAAAAAAAGTAATACTGATTTAGAAATGGTTTAGTGGATTTTGCTTTGCTGTAGCAAGGAAACTCTTTTGTTCTTATGATCAGAAACCCAAAGGATTAGATGCAAACAACATGCAATCAGATCACCTTTTATTAATTAAGAAAAACAGTTTTGTGAACAAATTCTAAGCCTGTCTGGAATTAATGTCTTCTGAATTGCAGTGAATATAATTGTTAAAAACAGAATATTGGATATAGACAAATGTTATCTCTAAACACACAGGTCATATAGAATGAAACCAAGGTAATAAATCAGCATGCATGTCAGGATATTCTAGGATGGGGAAGTGACCAGTCAGCATTTTAAAAGATCATATAGAACAAACTGCCATTATATGTGCAAAAATGAAAAGCTTAACCACATAAGGCAAAAGCATACATTAAATCAATGAGAAATGGATACATGGTGCTGGGTATAAGTACTATGATTGTCCCAATGTTGGTATCTGCTTCTGTGGGACAGATCCAATGATCATTGCTGAATAAACATTTCTCTTTACCTGCTAGCCTCATCAGCTCATTGAGTGCAGAACTGTTATTTCACATTTGTGCATTATTGGCTTTGGTTCTACGGCATTAGCATCCAAGCTGAAATGTATAATTACTATTTCAGTAGGATGCGTGCTAAAGTAAAATATAATAACTGCCTGATTTTAGAAAATCAGGTTTTGAACTCAATGGTCTCTAAGCCAGGGTGATGAACCTTAATTGCTAAGGAAGCATTCCCCCCCACCCCTGCCAACATTTTCCTGTTACAAGTTCATAGGTCAGATTTAGTGATGGTGAAAGACTCAGGCAGGATATGGATAAATCTGGTGGAACAGCTTCTTTTATTGACAAAATAGACTACTGTACAGTTACAGTAAAAAAAATCTTGCAAGACTAAAAGTATTTCTCCCTCCCTTCCTTTTACTCTATGGAAAAATAGGGAGGGTCCCCTCTGAAACGCTTCCCATGCCCTCTCTCCTTCTGTGGGCTGAGACATCTTTCACATACTGGTTGTCCCATCTGCAACTCTTCCTCCTGTCTCCCAAGGTCATTCCCACAGACCATTACAGCCTCCAAGTTACAAAAATCATTTATTTCACAACCCCTAAATTTGTTCTTGTATATTGCAGCCCTGTTACATAGCAGGTTTATTTTCAATTGTCTTGTTTCTGTCTCTTCCCCAAACTCACACTTTTGTCTTGCTTATCTCTAATTTTAGTTTCTTTGCTGTTTCTAGGCATCTTTGGGCAATCTGTTCTCTCCCTCTTTTCTGCCAGTAAAGGTTTCTCAGTGGCTTGCCTTATATGCTAAGCAAAAAAAAAAAAAAGTGGGGGGGTCAGTCAAACCAAAAAGGCAGATAGAAATTTGATTTCTGAAGCTCTTTCTCTTCTATCTCCTTTGCAACCTCTTCTGGCCATTGCTGTGATGCTGGAGTCCACTGAAGAACTTCTGGGTGCCAGCTGCAGAATCCTTTGAACAACAGCCTTAGATGCATTGAACCACATCTTCACATCTTCCCTTCAGGCTCTTCCCTCACAAAGACCTTCAGCTTCACATTCTTGAGTGAATTGCAGCTTTCTCTTCTCTCATGAACGCAGCTCCACCAACACAGAGCACCATATTCCATACCATATAGCCATGTACCTAACAGCTTCTAAAACTGCCCCTTATTTTCTAGAAAGGTAAAGTGTTGATGTGCTGAACATAAGTAGAAGAAGATCAGTTTGATTGGGACGATCACTGCTGGTTTTCTATGACTTTGGAGAGTCTGATCACATACCAAAAACCTTGCCTTTTATGATGGGGATACTTAGAAAGAAATAGCCATGGATTTCAGTGGGACAAAGGTACAGCTACAAAATCAACTTTGTTGTGGCATGGATTCACAGCAGCAAACAAAGCCATAGTATGTAGAAGCATGGAAAATGGATGTGAAGTGAGTTTAGATTAATCTGTTGATCCCTACATCAAAATTAGTGATGTAGTGATGGAGAATGAAACCAGGCATTCCTGCCATTATCTGATCACTTCATGTCTCCCTGGGAACAGTCAGGGAGAAAGGTACAGTCTCCTTCTGGGTTTACAGGGGTTTTAGGAGGGAGAAAAGTCTTAGGGAGGTGGAAGAAAAAGCCAATGGGAAGCTCCTTCTGTTTTAAATTTTCTTGTGTGAGGTTTTGGGCTGAGCTTACTTAAGTAATTGAAAGAATTAGTCACACAACTTTGGTTTTAATAAGAATGTATAGCTCTAAACCCTAACCAAAATATCCTTAAACCAAGCCCTGTACTCAGTTTCTGTAATCATTGTATTATGATTAATAATTTGTACCACCAAATAGTACTGGGAATGACAGACTTCTGTTTTTCTCTAGAATAATTATTTATTTTTTTAATCACAACAGCAGATCAAGGATTCATATCCCCAAATACAACAACCACTTCAGGCAATGGCACTTTGATCATCTATCAGTTTACAAATGCTCAAAGCACAGTCTTCATCCTAGAGAAATCAGTGAGATTAGCAATTGTTTCCTTAATATTTAAGTTCCACAAATTCATTTCTAGGCAAATTGATATAGTACTGCGACCTTAACCTCACTGAGCAAAGCCAGCACTAAAATGCTATCCTGTAGTCACGACCCAGTGCAGAAGTATGCCAGCATAAATGGCCAATCCCTGTTCTTCTCCAAAAACAAAGCTAGTAAATGGTGCTGTCCTTTCTGTTTTAGTGCAGAACAAGTTAAAGGAAAGTGATTGTTGGATTCCCCTGGTTTTGTTTCTCTTCCCACCCAGCATCGCCTCCTAGCAAGAAAAATAAGCATCAATCATTCTCCTTTATGTGGCAAGAATGTGTTAGTGTACACAGATGCTTAGGATGGGTAGTCCACCCTCTTGTCAGGTTTCTTACTTGCAGGATCAGTCTATTTCTGAACATGGGAGCACTCTTCCAAACAACCACTTAACCCACGCCCCCAAATAGCCCAGCTGACAGGTCATAGGCAATGAGGAAGGCAGCGGGGTGAAGTTAAAGGGAGCTATCCTAGTGCTGCTTTGTGTATGTGTGTTTACAAAAAATAGTGAAAAAAGAGAAGAGAAGAGAAGAGAAGAGAAGAGAAGAGAAGAGAAGAGAAGAGAAGAGAAGAGAAGAGAAGAGAGCTCTTGTAAGAAGAAGCAGGAGAAGGCTTGTAATGCCCTGGTGGAGAGCCAGTAATACAGAGCCAGCAAATTTCCAAGGTTATTTATTTACGAACATAGTTCAAAATAATATATAAAGCATCAAAAATAACAACATGGGAACAAAACTATTAAAAAAGAGTAACATAGCTTCTGACATGGCACAGTATAACAGAACATAATTACATCCAACGTTTCTTTATAGCGATTATGATCGAGAAATATTTTGCTACCATTTTCCAGGTTTCTGGGGATTTATCGGCTAATTTAAAAAATGTATTCTCTTCCATGGTACAGTTGAAGTGATTTACAAGGAGGGGTAATGTTCAGAGTGCCATGTAGGGTACAATGGACAGCTCAGCAGAACATGAGATATTGATTCAACAACACTCTTCATGAAGGACAGATTCAGCCCTAAAAAGCAGGGTTGCAATATTTCCCTTCCAAAAACCTTGATGGTAAGGCATTAAGTCTATCTAGAGCAGTGTTTCTCAAGCTTGGCAACTTGAAGATGTATGGACTTCAACTCCCAGAATTCTGAGGGTTGAAGTCCACACATCTTCAAGTTGCCAAGCTTGAGAAACATTGAACTAGAATAAAGGCTCTTCTGTGCGGGGCAGAGAGAATATTGTATAAATACCTAGGGATAGATAAAGGCCTGTTCCAAAAGCCAGTGTTATAATGGTGAGAAATTCTGTTCTTGCCCTTCTGTAGGATACATTGCTTGATCTCTTGTAAGGCCCTCTGAGACCCTAGTTTATCAGTGACCTGGCTGAGAATCTGCAGTAAGTAAAGTCTGAGGCTATGCTTTTTTCCCCCCCCATGAGGAGTCCAACCTGTCGACAACAATTAGGTGGAATAAAGATCTCTCCCTCAAATTAGTTTTAGTCAGTGTTTCAACTGGAAAATCCCCATGCAAGCTTTGACTGACACACCACCTCACTGAAGCCTCAACTTGTGTTTGAAATGCATCAAGGGACAAAGTATTGGAGATAGCAGCATCTGCCTTTTTCTCTCCTGGTTTAAAATGACCTTCTGTGCAGCACAGGCCTAGCAGTCTCTCAAAAGAATATTAAATTTGCATATATGAGGAGACTGAGTAGGACCTAAGACCCAGGTAGGATCTTCAGAAAGTGTCAATCAGGCATTAGGCAGGCAGATGTGTCTGTGGAAGCCAGGTGTCTGTTCTCTCCTGGGTCCCCAACCAAAATATTCATGGAGGACAATGCCCAGCAACCAGAGGGAAGGGGGAGGGCCCACAGCAATTGGAAGTGGCCATAATGCTGTGGGCTTGGGGTGAGAGCAAGGCAACAGCAGGAGGACATGTCATAAAAATATTTACTAGCTTTTGTGTCAAGGTTAGTAGGAATGTGACGATGAGCTCACTGAGATTTAATTTAAAAAAAAAACTTTCTTTTTTCCCAACTTAATCAACAAATATTGCTTAAGCTGAGCACCAATAAAAATTCTTAAGTTATTTGATAAATAATAAACTAGAAAAATAGCGTATTCAAGTGTACACACCAAATATGTACAATTCCAGTGCACCTGATAAATAGCATATTTATGTAACCACTAGAAAATCTGCTGCTTATCAACACTATGTTGGCTCATAAAATACTCATTCTATTTTTTTAAAGTAAAAATAGATTGGCTTGCTCTTTTCCCTTTCTTAGACTTCAGTATATTTGGAAATCTAAAAGGGTAGTCTTATTCAGACATACCACAGTGCTTTACAGAACACTAATGAGAAACCTTCAAAAAAGATTTGAAGTCAGCACTGCATTAAAATTCATAATCTACATTTTTATTGACCTTAAACACAGCCGGTATGGCTATATCGAATTTGTTATGTGCAAAAAGAAAACTGGAAAGGAGTGGAATCAATTTCTTCAGTCTGTGCTTAAAAGATAATATATATATTTTTTAAAGCTTCAGAAAACAATGGAAGAACATATTCAGTCTTGAGGAAGGGGTGTTCAGATATGATATGGTGAACAGGGAAGGTCAAAGCAACATTATGCTTGGCTTATTTAGGATGACAGGCTATTAAACCCCAAAGTCTAACATATCACCTTGCAGCTCCTTGTGGTTCAGTTGGCTCTTGGGTTTTTTTTTTCCTTTTAAAAATTCCCTGCTGACTACATCTAAACAAAATAGCAAAACAAAACAAAACAAAAACCCCCAAAGAGGAAGAATTTATTTCCAACAGCTAAATGGATCAGCGTCAGCTTTACATTATGTCACATCCTGAGGTCCCAGAGACACTGGTAGCCCCAACAGCCTTGGGTACAGACCCCAGAGACTTCCAAAGGTTGTTACAAAAATGAGGTCTTCAGTGTCACAAAAGGGGGACAAATATTAAATACATTACATGAGAGTAATCATATTGTCTACATTTAATGTTAATTACATTGGATCTGATATTATTTACATTTCAATTTAACTGATGTCCTAATGCCACCCACTACTTTTAGAAGTATGTCCTGCTGGCATTATTTTATATCCTGACTTTCCTCTAAAAACTCAAGATGGCTTCCATAGTGATCTCCCTTCATTTTATCCCCACAACAGAAAATCTGGCAGATAGGTTGGGTCGAAGAGAGTGACTGACCTAAAGTCACCCAGTGAGTTTCCTTGGGTGAAGCTCAACTGTAATTTGGGGTTCTTTTAATCACTGTACTATACTGACCACTTAGCATGTCATCAAGTGGCCACCTATAGCTAGGACCACCATACATTAGCTGGAAAAATACATCTGACCAGTAGATGGGAGTAGAGATTATCTTTTGCTGCCATCTAGCCTTTGTATATAGGTTTGCAGCCCAGATGTGCTTGCAAATTGGCTGTACTGCTTTTTTCATTAAAAAAAAAATCAGTGCATGTGTAAGGAAAGGAAGCACAAATTATCATATTAGAGTTTGAGAACTAATGTCCTGTTGTCAAAGAAAACAAAACATTTTTACTTTCAGCATTTGCTACATCACGTTAAGAATTCAAGCTTACTGAACCATATAATAAAAAGATTGCCGCAGTGTTGCAAAATATGTACACAATTTTGCATAAAAAGGGCTGCTCCATTTCCTTCAATGCTGGGGGATAGGAGTATTGTGCAGAATATTTCTTGTCACTAAACAGGATGTGATTTCTTTTGATAAAATATTTGACTATTATTTAGAACATTTGATTGATTGATTAATTGATTGATGATTATGTGTTATAAAATTGGTGTCAACCCTCAGTGACCACATAGATAGATTTTCCCCAGGAAGATCTATACACAATCTGGTCCTTTAGGTCTCCCACATGTGCACCCATTGTGGCTGTAATTCAGTCCATCTACCTTGCTGCTGGACATCCTTTTATCTTTCCTCCTACCTTTTCCACATTATAGACATCTCCAGAGAGCTAGGTCTTCTCATAATGTGTTTGAGGTATGATAATTTGAGCCTGGTCATTTGTGTCTCAAAAGAGAACTCTGAATTGTTTTGTTCTGGAATCCATTTGTTTGTTTTTGGGCTATTCACAGTATTATCAGGAGTCTTTTTCAATGCCAAAGATCAAAGGTGTCAGTACTCTTCCTATCGTGCTTCTTTAAAGTTCAACTTTCACTTCCACACAGTGTCACAGGGAAAACCATTGCCTGCATGATTCTGATCTTTGTAGGTCATGGTATCTGAATATGTTTTGCAAGGCCTTCATGGCTGCGGTACCAAGTGCATGTCTCTGGTGTGTTTCTTGCCTGCTTGTTCCTTTACTGTTGATAGGTGAACCTAAAAGACAGAAGCTATCCACCACTTAAGGATCTTAATTGTTAATTCTAAGACTGGTTGCTACACCTCTTTGATTAGTTTGGCATTTATATTTAATCTTAGTCCCATTATTTACTCTGCTGTTTGAGTTTCATTACCAGAGTTTGCAGACCATTTGCATTTTCAGCTAGTGTCATCAGGGTAGCGCAGGTTATTGAGGTTGCTTTCTCCTGTTTTTAAACCACATTCATTTCCCTCCAAACCAGCTTCCCTCAATATATATTCTGGATATACTGTAGGTTGAGTAAATAAGGGGAGAGTATGCAGCTTTGCCTCATTCTCTTGTCCATCTGGGCTATGTTTCTTTCAGCATGTTCTATCTGCACTGTGGTTTCCTAACCTGTGTATAAGTTTCACATGAGCCAGTTTATATCTTTTGAAGAAAAAAAACACAGTATACCAGCCCAGCTGGGTGCAAGCACCCCTTGCTATGGAGTTGCTCATGCCTCTAGTGCAGTGTTTCTCAACCTTGGCAACTTTATGATGTGTGGACTTCAGCTCCCAGAATTCCCTAACCAGCATGCCAGGAGGAATTCTGGGAGTTGCAGTCCACACATCGTAAAGTTGCCAAGGTTGAGAAACACTGCTGTAGTGACAGATGTGGATCTGGAACAGCCATAAAGTTATGTACCTTTAGAGGGAATGCAGGCTCATTTAGAACATGTCATGTTTGTAATTCATAGATGCACAGAATCATAAAATAATAGGTTTGGAAGATAACTTGGCGGGTTCTAATCCAGCCCTTTGCCCAGGGCAGGAATCCTGAGACCTTCCCAGACAAATGACTGTCCGATCTTTGTTGGAAAAAGTTCCACTGATGAAGCACTTACAAGAGGCATGCTAAAACTCAAAGCTGATCACTGGTAGGTGTCTATCAACTGCACCTCTATCTTACCAAATTCAGCTGCAGTTTATTGGTTCTCATTCAGCCCATTATGTTTCCAGGCAAGTAGCTTACAACTGCATGGTCTATCTTGATCCAGATGGAAAGAACACATAGAACAAACAGTCATCTGCAAACCAATGCTTATCCATCTTCCCTAGAACTAAAATATATCCCAGACTGTCTAAATTAATAGAAAATACTAGTATGTGATTTGAACTATATTAGATCCAAAGCCCACATGATCCAGCATCTTTATATCATGGTCAGACAGATAGTTATGGGGAACTCAAAAGCACAACATGGAAGTATTAGTCCTCTCCCACAGCTGACCTCTCTCCTCAAAGAACTGGTATTGTGTGTCATGTTCTGTTTAGCTGCTGCAGCGAATTGCCTGATAAAATGTTTCTCATAAAATAGTCAAAGAGATCATTGCCATATCTTGCGGTAATGAATTTATAAAACTAAGCATAGGTTATATAAAGATGTGCTTTTTAAAATCCAAACTGCTGTACTCTAGCAAGTTAGTTATATGCTGGTTGACTTGGAAGTATGTCCAGTTGTATTCAATGAGATTGATTTCCATCTAATTAGACATAGGATTTCAGCCTTAATCCAACCTGGATTTTAGAACTGCCATTAATACTGACTGTAGAAATCAATGATCTGTATCACAAACTAATTTCTGGTATTCTACTGTGACTTGCTTAGCTATTGATTGCAAAATACAGTCTAATCTATAAAGAGAACTTATTTGGTTCACGTAGCATATAGATCTTGGCTATATAAATGTACTACACGCACTCTTTGTCAGGCTATTAGATTGTATCCAAATTAATTTAAGTGAAGATCCACTGATGTAACTTATTGCTCAGAGAAATGGGGGAGTTTTAGAAGACAATCTGGAAGTGCAAGACAAGTAAGTAATGCAGAAGATTGAAGGGAGAAATGTGCAAATCAGGTCCCTGTTTGTGTATATCAAGAAAATCAGGTTACCAGTCCTTTTGTACACTCCAAGAGTCTATACATCATTAACCTTCCATGCTTTGCATGTCCTGTTTTGTGATAGTAGCATAAAAGATCTATTGGAAAATGGCAACAAAAGAACTCAGAATTGCCTGAAATGTATTTTATGGATGGAATAAGGAAAATAGAATAGTAAGAATGTAACCCAACAGCACAAGAGTTCTTAAAAGGGGAACTGTAATATGTACATAATAATGAAGGAACAATGGGGAAAGTGCGCTGTGATGACATGGGACATACATTTTGGAGAGGGAGTAGAGACATAATTTGTTTAATCAAGGACAATTTAAAAAAAAATCTACTGAGAGTAAATGGTATAACAGGGAGGACAGAATAATCCAAATATAATAACCTATGCAATTCTCTAGTCCACATAACAAAGCCAGACATTAGGCATTCCAGAAAACCACAAGCAAACTGGAATCAGGCAAGACAACATTAATGGTCTTCTGCAAAACCAGGCTATATATTCCTTAAAGGAAGGCCCTTTCAGAAGGAAATATGAACCCAACCTCCCAGTTTTCCATTTTTTAAACATAATTGAAACTAAAAGTATAATATTTGTTCTTGAGCTTCAAGTTCCTTTTGTAATCACCAGTTCCAGAACAAATAAGTTTCTTTAATCTTGGTATTTGATTGAAGCTCTTATAAAACTAGATAAACTGAATTTTAATAGGTCAGCGATAGCAAGGCATAGCTTAGTAGTTCTTTGTGTATCACACATTTTTTCCTTAATAAATTTTTTTTTGGTTATCATTCTCTAAAATGTGATCATTTAAAACATAATTGCAGAATAAAAAATACTAAAATGCTTCATAGGCATGTAGTAATGCTAGATGACTTTAAATCAGTCTTCTGCTTTAATGAGGGCTTATCTTAGCACCCATGGACACAAAACAGTGCCTTCATGTTTATCAAAATATCTGAAATACTAGCATAAATAATATATATATATATTTTTCTTATTGAACGTTCTCTTCCTGATGATATATTATCAGCTTGGTTTGTATGCTTACTACTCTGAACCTGAAGAAAAAGAGGTGGGTAGGATCTGCCAGTATTCTGAATGAAAAATGGGAGGTTATAATTTCCCCTCTTATGATATCTTATGGTTGAGTGCCCTAGTGATGGAACACATTTTCCAATAAAAACAATGTCATCAGCACTGTGCTCAATAGAGAATGATCTGATTCATGCCATTAAGGAAAAATCCAATGTATTGTTATCTCTACTGCACAGAAAACCTTTAATTGGCATTATCTTAAATGTCAAATTCTTAATAGCCTTAAAACATTGTCAAAATTTCAATAGAGGGCACATTTATTGAAGTTCCTTGTTTAAGCCAAGCTAGTAAAAAATGTAAGTATTGGAGGATGCATTTTACTATATTGCTATAAGGTAGACAATATTATTATTTTGTCTATAAGGCAGTGGAATAAGAATAGCTACCCACATAACAGCGGTTGGACTACTGCTGTTTCACTGTATTCTATTCCATTGTAGCAATAGATACCTTGTTTAGGACATTGATTTGCCACCTGCTCTTCCAATGCCATTTCTGGAAGCCTATTGGGCATCTTGGCTATCCAAGAAGCAGTTTGTGGGAAAGCTGAGCCAGGCAAACTGGCAGCAGAAACCCAGCCCATTTCTTTTGTGCTGCCAGACAACCAAGCTTGAGATCAAAAAGCCCTGATCCCACATTGGTTAGAAATCCAGGGCTGTTCCCATTATCCTTAACCCTTGATTCCTGCCTACTCCCATAGTGTTCCTATAGTGGTTAGCACTATGTATGCATGTTAAAAAAAAAAAAAAAAGTGTGGTTACAAGTACTGTGTCTCCATTCACCCAGGGAGCAACCTGTAGTGCTAAAGAAATGAGATTCGATATACCAGGGAACCAGCATTCCTCACCCATCCACTCCTGTTATTCTTGTTCCTTTATCAAAAACTGAGGTTTAAGCTAAGAACCTATTCTCATATGTGTAGGAAAAAATGAGAAGATGAAATGGGTCATCCTTAGGAAAACAAATAAGGTGAAAGCACAGTGATTTGTTACTTTGGGTCAGCAATCACAACATGTAGCTTGTGACTGCATGCTTCCCAGCAAGGTAGTTCTCCCACAACACCTCCCATTGCTATTGTATGTATTATCCTCCCAGTTTACATGATACCTCATTCTGGTCTGCCCCCCACAGCGTCCTTTGGCTCCAACCTTTCCTTTTGCTCCCTGTCCTGTCTCCTCATTCTCTGCTGTGTCCTGCTGTTCTGCCACACTCCTGTCCTGTTCCTTGGCTCAGTGGCCAACCTCTCATTTTGCTTTCGGGTGTGTACAGTACATGTGTGAAGATAAGCATCAATGCATATGCGTGTGTTTGTATAAGTGTATAGGAATGTACAGAGGATGCACATCTCTGTATGCCTGTTTACTTTTTAACAGTTTAAAAAATAATTTAATTTGAACAATCACATTCACTTAGGCCCTTATTTACTTTTTGGAATATCGTCATTTGACTAAGTGGCATACAAATATTGGCAAATAAATAAAAATGTCTAATAAAAGCACATCAGGCTTCTTCCTACTAGAGGTTATGTACCCTGCTCTTAATAGTAAGAATAGTGTTTACATTCCAAAGCTCAGCCCTAACAATAAGCCTTAACATTATTTTGAGGTATGCCAGAGAGTAGGCTTAGTTTGTTAATAGGACTAAATCTTCTGTGCACACTCAGAAGCACTCTCCTTTCCACTTTATATGATTTATATAAAGTACTGTCACTGAAAACAAATCTGGACACCACAACTGTATGCATAAAACAAACTGGGCAACTATATTATTACTGTGTTATCTATATTACTGCACCATACAAATGGACACAGATTTTGAAGAACTTGATAAGCCAAACTTTGATTTCAAACCAGCACAAAATTGGATATGCATGATTTTGTCAAGGGAGAACAGAACATACTAAAGACTAATTATGTCACTTATAAATATATTAACTTATTAGTCATGGTGGGAGTTTCATATGGGGAACCCAATTAAAAAATAAACATTAAGTATGCAGTCAGAGACGGATGAAGCATGTGAATCAATTAGGAAGGTTTCGTTTGTTTTTGCAAGTACGGAAGCACAGAAATGGTAGAGTTGAAGGAGACCTAAGGGTCATCTTGAACAGCTCCACTCCCTTGACACTGGAAATGACCGTGACAGATTATGCTATTGTATAAAGCTTGTTACAAGCAGCAGTTGGATATAAGGAAAGAATGTGGTTAAACTACTCCAGAAGACTAAACAAAGCAAGCTATGCCTTTGCTTGTTGGTATGTGCAAAGGCCTTTACTATATAAGTCTTCTAAAGCAAGAGTGAGGGGTCTTTTGCTCTCTAGATGTGAGTAAATGATTACTCCCAGCTGGTGGTGAAGGATTGTCATTATACTTCAGTAAAATTTGGAGGGCCAGTGGTTCCCTATTCTTGCTTTAGAAAGAAGGGTGTCTTCCTGCTGATCTTCCCATAAACTATAACCAGACCACCTTAAAAGTGGCAGGATCAAAGCATACATTTTAAAGAGGCATACTTTCCTCTGTGTGCGTGTGTAGGGGGGAGATGGAGGAGTGTCTCCTCTAAGATAATGGCTGCAGTGACTATAGATAAAACAAATAAAAATGTTTTTGAATATGGTTTAAAAAATTTGGGTTGTAATCTTAGGAAGAGAAATGAGAAAGGAAGTTCCATTAAACTGAGTGAGACTTACTTTTATGAAGGTGCGAGGGGGGTGCGGAGAAGAGGGAGAGAGAAAGATTTCTCATCTTCTGCCCTACTCTACAGTATGCCCATTTCTAAGATTAATTAACAATAACTCCCCAACCTCACAAGACAAGATCCTACCAAGACATAAAGTTAAACAATATCATGCCATACTAGCTAAGTATACCATCTACCATCTATACCATTTAGCTAAGTTCTCAAATACTTAGAACTGAACAGCCTATAAATAAATCATTTGAGAAATTTGATGTTGTCATGTGTTAAAAAAAAGGCCTACCTTCTGTTTCTCAAGATAGCCCTCTTTCAGTGTTGTCTTCTATGCCAGGGTTTCTCAACCATGGCAATTTGAAGATGTCTGGACTTCAACTCCTAGAATTCCCCAGCCAGCATGGCTGGCTGGGGAATTCTGGTAGTTGAAGTCCACACATCTTCAAGTTGCCAAGGTTGAGGAACTCTGTTCTATGCCACATGGGTCCACAAGCCCAGTGGTCCATGTTTCTTTCAGTCCCTGCCTCAGTGTTTGAATTTATGGAAATTGTGTATAAGGCAGGGATGTGGCGAAATATGCAGAGCAGCCCCTTCCCATACCCCTTCTTATCATTATAGATATGGAGCTGATAAGAACATCCCAGCCCCTATGATTACAACTGCATAGTAGATAATTGTTACTCATTTATTACAGTGATTTTGATGCCACTTCAGTTTGGCTGACTAAACACCTTAGAAAATCACCAGTTCAATCAAAAATAACAATAAAATACTAGGAATCAGTATAAATACATTTGTACTTCACTTACAGTGTCACATCACACTCAGAACAAAAATTACTGATCCATCTTCAGTCCCGTAAGCAGTTGGAAATAGCCAAGTCTTTACAAGCTTTCAGAAAACCAGAAGGGAATGAAGCACTCTCATCTCTAGGGGCAAGCTCTTCCACAGGAGGTGGGCCCCTATGGAGAATGGCCACATCTGAATCCTCTCCTGCACATATCCCAATAGTTAGGGACCTTCAGCAGACACTGTCTCTTTGGACTAAGTGGTCTTGAAGATACCTGGGTACCTGGAACCCAAGCCACGTAGAACATTATAGGTGAAAACCAACACCTTAAATTTCCCTTGAGGGAAAAAACAAAACAAAACAAAACAAAACAAACAAAAACAAAACTGACAGCTAGCATGGGTCCTGTAACAATGGTGAAATATGGAAATAATAGGCAACCTCATTTGGTACCACCTGATGATTCTGAGTAGTCTTCAAGAGCAGCCCCACGTAGAGCAAATTATGGTACTCCAATTAAGAGATGACCAGGGCATGCACAATCATCATCAGTACCTCCCATTGTAAGAAAGGCTGCAATTGGCATCTCAACCGAAGCTGGGCAAAGGCCTTCCTAGGCAACATTCCCAATCTGCTTTTCCAGCAAGAGCTATGGAGGGCTTCAGATTGTAGGGTTGCTCTTTTAGGGCAGCAGAGACAACATTGGTATAGTCCTGGAATTGGCTAGTTTCTGAATGACCAGCCACTTCATTTTGTTTAGGATGAGGCCAAACTTGTTTTTCCCAGTCCAGGCCTTATAGCCTCCAAGCACCAGATAAAGACTTTCATTGCATCTTTTGTTCATCCCAGGTTGGTGATATATAGCTGGGTATGATCCACATATCCAGTATGTACCAACATATGCCAACAGATAACTCATCTCAGTGGCTTCACATTGATGTTGAACAAAATGGGGCAGAGAAGTGAGTTCTGTGGCACTCCATACTGGCAATTCTGAGGGCTCAATTTTTCTTCCTCTATAACCACTGAGTGAAAACTCCTGCCTAGAAAAAAGCGGAACCACCACAGTTTGGGGGTCCCTTGTCCCAACCCCTGCTGACAATCCAAAAGGATACGAAGATGAACAGTATCAAAAAAAAATCCAGTGGGACAAAGATAGTCATGCTGCCTTCATCCAAATCCCACCTTGAGTCATTCAGAAGAGTTACCAATGCAGTTTCCATTCCATGCCCATGACTGAATCCTGACTGTCAAGGGTCCAGATAATCAGCTTCTTCCAGAGCCCTTTGTAATTGCCATCCATCATTTTTTTTCCCACATAGGCAAAGTTATTCAAGATTGCTGGGTCCAGGAAAGATATATTGAAGGGGCAGCACACCAGCACCCTTTTGAAGGTTGTTGGCATCTTGCCTCCTGCAGTAAGGCATTTACCAATATCTGGACTTATTCCCTTGATGGCAGTTTGTATCAAGGGATCAAGCAGATAGGCAGAGCTGGCTTCACAAAGGACCCTGCTGATTTTATTGAGATCCACAGGCTCAAATGCCTCCCAGGTAAAATCACAAGACGTCACCTCTGTCAACTCCTTCTGACCAACTGGCTTCCAACTCAGAACAAATATAAGGAAACTCATCTGCAAAATGCTGAGCTTAAAAATCATGGTAGCCCATTAACAGATCTTCTGGCCCCTTATTCTCTAATAGGGTCTAGGTCAAAATGCTTCTGGATGCAATAAGGACAGAAAAGCCCTACTGCATTATCAATAGAAAGTCTGTGTGGAACCTCATGTTGCATTCTGGGGAAAGTCCTGCAAAATTCAATGTCTTCAGAGTTTAAGCAGAGCTATTGTATGGTTGTGTGAGAGAAAGAATAAATCCATAAAGGCTGGAGTGCGAACTACGACCAAAGGAATGGGCCAATTACACAGAAAACAAACAAACCCTGTTGAAATTTTTCCTTGAAGGGAGATGGTGACACAAGGATTCAGGCAAGAAGGTGATTGTTCAGTTAACGTCTGTTTATAAATAGCAAGAATGCATGTGGAATCAAAATGGCATAATAGTATAATACTGAATCACAAATATACACTACTTTCTATTTGGAACCCAGCAGCAAAGGCCCAAGTGTCAGACTGCATAAGAACATTATATCCAATACAATACAATATCCTGCAAAAATGAAGCAATGTTTCTTTATCTTCCTTTCAATCCATCCTTCTAAGACTTCCTATAAAATGGTGAATTATTGTCCAGTGCATTCTGAGATTCAAGAAACATGCACTTTCCCCACTAAAACAGGATTAATTCATAAATTGACACAAAGAAAATAAAAGCATCAAGTACAAGGTCAGTTTGTTCTACTGGCACAGACAATACACTTTCCCATCCAATTACATTGGCTAACAATAATAAGAAACATGTTTCTCTTTAAACTGATTTTACAGAATGTATCCCTTTGGAATTTAGCCATGGAGATAAGTCACTTTAGCATTCAAAAAATGGCACTGTTCAAATAGAGTGGGGTGGAGGATGTACCAAAGAAAAGGGAATGTGTACATTTTGAATCTTTGCTCATCATCTCATTTAGCTTATTCAGATGTCAGAATGAATCACAATTTGTAATCATGGGAACTGAACTGCACATTCACCAGCAATGGTGGAGCAATTTAAAGAAATTGGAAGTTAGGAGTGTCTTCGGGGATGTCAGTATGTGGGTTCAACTCAACATAACACGCACTACATATATCACACAAATGTAAAAAGGGTCAGGGCTTCAATCACCCAGTCCACCTGCAATTTTGATATCCTTCACCCCCACACCTATGGACATCCCTATTTGAGGCTTCCATATTTGATAAGCCATACCTTAGTTTTATATCCAAACCCTAAGCTATAAATAATCTGAAATTATAAACAATTATTATTCTAAGTATAGCTTGTTGAAGAAGCCAGCTTCATAATTTAGTGTTTAACATCTTTTTTCACAAAAACCAGAATTACCATTAATATGCTATAGTTAACAAGGTGAACTTTTCTAATTTCCTTCTTTACACTGATGGAAAGAGGAAAGTAAGCCCAAGATTCACTAAAACTTATTCCCATTACAATATATCATAGGAGTTGTCCAAATTGGCCATTCTGTTTAAAAAAAAAGAAAAAAAAATCAGGTCACAAATTGGATCTTAAATCTCTTTTCATTGTCAGTAGCAGCTAACAGAGATGTTAAGTATACATTTGTTGAAATTAGATAATAGGGTGGTTTACAAAGAAAGGAAAACAATGACACAATGTACCTACAAAGAAAGTCAATTTGGAGTCAGAGGAAGTAGCTTTACTTTGAACTGAATGAGAAAACATTGTGACGCCTAGAGTAATGAGCCTTGACTAAGATGTAGTGCATGTTTTAAACAAAAAGTTTGTATCTCTAGAAAAGCCACTTTCAGTCAAACCTAACAAATCTTCTCCACAGATATGCACTATTTATCAGTAGGATAAATGATAATATATAAAAGAAGAAGACAGCACAGCAGTGCAAGAGAAACAGAGTAGAAAAAGACAAGAAAGCATTTCTAATTTTGCCTGTACTAATATGCCAATGTTGAAGCCAATTCCCTAAAGTGCTTACAAATGGTACATTATTGGCAGCTCATGGAGCACTTAGGAAGGTCAAGATCAATAATATCATGACAATAGAATGTGCTGTTTCATTTCAATTCTTGTTTAGTGACAGTGATTCATCTCTGTCATATCAGATCTTGAGAAGTATTTTGTTTCAGCAGGTAACAGTTGTCATGTCTTTGAGGACAGAGTAACTGAAGAGTTTCTTAACGTTCCCTGAGAAACCTTTGAATGGCTTAACAATCAACAAAGCCGCTACGATGCATAAAATAATTCTCCTTATTCCTTGCAAAGCCTGAGTCAGGCTATGAGCAGAAAAGGCACATGGGATTTTAAGATTATGTATGTTAATCTAGTGTTTATTACACCATCAATAATACCATTACTCCCAGTGGAAGAGGAGATAGTCACTCAAAAACTGATTTGCATTTCCAAAATAATTATGAGCTGGAAACATCTGCTTCTGCTGAAGTAAACCATATTACAGAGTAACAGCTCCTTGAATCTTCTGGGACTTCTCCTCTAGAGGAAAGATGTAGTTAAGCAGCAAGATATAGTTAAGCCATTTCATATCCTTGGTGAGAAATTGATTATAATTTTCCAGTCCCAATCTGCTAATAAACGTTTAGAAGCAGCTTCTATTGCTTCAGAATAAGCCTTTTATGCCCACTGAGGTTTTCTGCGTTAAAATTATAAACAGAAAAGTATTTTCAGAGGCAGCACCCATGCTATGCAATATATTCCCATTTTCTATACTAGGCAAAACTGTATTCTGAGCTCCGTATTATCAAATTTTGATAACATCAGTGGAGGGTTTAGAAAGACCTTGTGTTCTTTATGGAATGCTTGCTAGATATCCTCCATGTGCACATAGTGCATAATACTTTTCATACTTTCTCTACTCTAAAGTTTAAATGACATTATCCCTGTCATGCCAGAAACACAGCATAGAGGAGCTTAAATCTCAAGATACTGGGATAAATTCTTATTTTATTATTACACTATGCCAGCTCAGCAATACAGTCATTTTTCTACCACCCACCTTTGCCCAATGATTTATTTGTGAGTCTAATGAGCCTTAGAACCCATTCAGATGTTGAGGAAAAGCATCTGTTCCAAGAACATCTGCCTGAATATGCCCTGTTAAAAATCCCCCACATTTAAATCCGATTTAGGTAATAATCCTTTTTTCCCTATGCGCCAACTTTCAATTTCACTAAACCCAGGATGAAGTCTTAGACATTTTATGTGAATACTAGTTAAGATCTTATCCAGATTCTTAAACATTATAGTTTTGGGGAGGCAGTGCCTATATATGTGAGTCTGTGAGTTTCCTTTTCCCTGTTTGTTTGAATTTAACTGCTTGTTTTTAAAGGTTGAGTGTAGCATGTGAAAGTTCTCTCAGATAATAGCAAATAGGAGCACTGAACATATGAGCAAGGAACAGAAAAGAAGGGGCTGGATGGCCCATGACACAGAGTGGAAACAAGAAAGAGAGGCAAAAGTGTTTGAATATTTGAATATTCCTACTCAATGTAGGGCTTGCTCTTGAAACACAATAGAACAGAATAATAAAAATTATATTGCATAGCTTCATAGATTTGCTTCAGTAAAGATCACCCATCACCCATGTCTGCAAGAAAGCAACCAAGCTGAGAGAACCCCAAAGGCTCCACAGTGCAACCCTGAGCTACAAATATTCTCTTCTATTGGAAAAAAAGAATGTTGTGCAAAAAATATACTAATGAAATAATGTACCATGTCTCATTTTCCACACAAAGTCATATACAATAATGGCTAATTCTGTCACCTGATACTTGTCCCATTTTATCTGGAATATCTTCTCTGCAGTGATTATTCTTGAGCACAACCTAAATGTCATTGCTGCAGCAACTGAGCTTTATTTACATATCTACTCCTTATTAAAGGTGCAGAGTATTCAGGAGCAGCAGGCAAATTTCTCACATCCTTCTTCTTCATCTTCTTTTATTTTGAGCCTGTACTTTTTGTCTTTTTTTTAAAACTGGACCTTGGTAGAGTGTACAGTGTATTATACGGTGATCCCCCAATGCACTTCTGAAGCTAAGCTTCACCTCCTCCCCCCATACGAGGAGGAGGGAGGGAGGGAGGGAGGAAGGAAAGCTATAAGACAAGATTGGTTTCTCACCTAGATCAAGCACTGTAGATATTTTGATATCAGCCTCCTTTTGCCTCATCCCCTTCACCTACCCACTTCCCCTTGTCCAATCAAATTCAGAGGCTGACAATAAAATACCACATTATGAAAGAGTAAGCTGACTCAATCATCAGCAATGCCAGTCCCAAAGTACACATGAATGACATGTCTCTAGTAAACGGGTCTGAACTGCACAAGGTGCCTTGGGCAATCATTTCCATGATCAGAACCCTTAGTCCTTGTCTCTCACCATTCTGCAATGCTTGCTATCTATTTACTACTCTACTTTAACTTTCTAGCAGCACAGTTCTACAACTGGTACCCTATTCTTTGAAAATTTAGTGTGACATGTGCATAGATTTGAGCCAAGGCTCAGTGTTGGATGCATAAAACCTGATCATCACTGATGTGGCAAAAGAAAACCTCAGGGGATTTAGATCTGACAAGAGGCTTATGGATCCTAGAATCCAAACAGGAAACACAAGCTACAACAATGGCAGAACAAATACAACGTAAAAGTTGCTTTCAGGGCAAGCTCCAGGTCCCTGCTTCCTTCATGCTACTGTTGTGATTACAGTAGCTAAGTAAATCCTGCTCAAATTAAATGTGTTAAGCCCCATGGGACATTATCAGAAACTTAATAAGGAGGAAGAAAATGTAGTTAAATTTGACTGCTTTGGCTTTGGCTTCCCCTTCCTGCTTTAAATCTAGACATGGTTCATCTGACCCACATTCAGCATTTTAGAAATAGTGGTCTAGCGTGTCCTGCAAGTGCAGCCACTGTGGCTTAGTCAACTGGCAGCCTAAGACAGCGTGTGATACTCCAGATATACCTGAACCAGAACTCCTGTTAGAAGCATCCATCAAGTGGTGATGGATGATGGGAGTTATAGTGCAGCAGTATTTGTTACCCCTGCATAAGCCACAGTTTTTTTTTATTTATTTAATTTATATGCCGCCCATCTCCCCCAGAGGGTAACTCTGAGTGGCTTACAATTAAAAACCAAGACCATAAAACAATAAAAATATAAATACCCCCTGATTAAAACACAAGTTAAACACAGTTAAACAAATCACAGATCAGATTATGTATCCAGAGCTCAGAGAGAGTGTTTATCTACTCAGACCACTTCTAAAAAAGAGAGGATAATTGTCTCTTTGGTTGTGTAGCTCGGATACAGGAAAAGCTCTGAGATGCAATGCTAAACAAGCTTACTTGGCAAAAAGCCCTTCTAAACACAGTAAGGCTTTTGTTTGAGTAAACATACACAGAAGTCATTCTGGGAGGAGATGTCTTGATTATTTCTAATATGCAAGAGAATGCAGGCATAAGCTTCTTGAAGCAATTTACGTTAATTTCTCACCTGATGCGGCTCAGTCCAGTACAAGCTAAGAGCTGAAGAGTACTTAACAGGCTGCTCTAAGAAAGATCACCATCACATCAAATTTCTAGCTATAGGCTCTTTGGCTTTTGACAAACTGACCCCATCCACAGTTTTGGCTCAGCAGTAGCTGTACATGAAATTGCTCATAATAATGGTTTATGCCAGCTTGCACTGTCAACCTTGGCAGTCCTAACTACACTTCATTTCTCAAGAGGACAGATTTACTAGTGCTACCAAATGTTAGCTGGGTTCATACCATATGCTAATCCTGAACTTGGGTTAAGAGAAGGCAGTTGCTGTGTTCACATAGCAGGTTATGCCCAAACAAATAAGCCATATGCTGGCTTCACATGTTGGTCTGATTCATGCAACATGCTTGAGTAGTAGTGCAATATTGTTACATCGAACTACAAACTAAACAATCCATTTTAGTTCAGCCTAGATTTTTGTGTGAACTTTGCCATATCGTATCAACTACCTGACAAGGTTTTGCTGTTCCACTGTAACATTGAAACATGCATCCCAAAGTCCTGGATGGAGACTATCTTTGCCTGTTGTTTTCTGTGTTGAAGCAACTATTTGCGTGCTAGTATCACAATCCAAGAAGGCTATCACTGCATTCCAACAGCATATCTCAGTTCTGCATATGACAGCTTCAATGGTCTGTGACCCTACTGCTAAAAGCCAGAAAGGTTCCTAGTGTAAGGAAAACTTTTTATGATTCTTGTATCGTCTTTCAGACTTCTACAGCATGACACATGGTGCTTCCACATAATGTCAGTTCATGCTTGATGTCAGGTTTGATATAATACATAGCCAAAAACATTTGTTCACATGAGTACAGTGAACTGAGAGGTCACCAAAACATTCTTGTTTGTTCCTCTGAAAAACCTAGAGAGATGGGAAGTATGTTTTTGATTGTCAGAACACTCCCCACCTCAGATAACATAATCAGTACAGTTTTGAGGAAATCCCATTTCTATTCTATCACTATTTTCTAACAATTTCTCCAGAACATGAAGCAGCTTTATGCTGAAAACTGACACCTCAAATGCTTGTGTCAGTTGCACAGGTGCAAGCAACTTTCTAACCATAATAGTTTTAACTTTTGGAGCTTCTCTACTTGTCACCCTAAAACCTCCAATATTTGCTACTCCTAAGAAGGATTTGGGATATAATTATTTCAAAAGTAGCTATCTCGTCAGCTTTTAGGTATCTCCAAGTTTATTTAAGAGAATAATAAAATATATTCTTTTGAGATATATATTAATAATCTGTTAATTTAACAAGGTGTTCCATAATATCACTAAGTTTTGGCATAGGAGATTCATAATTCTCAATAAAACGTTATCAGCATACAGTGACAATTGTGTTCCATTTTCTTGCTCTTGTTCTTTCTCATTCTCTTTTGGGTCTGAACCAACTTCACGTGGAGCTTCTAGCTGATATTCAGTCAGCTCAACAAGCTGTCATCCCAAAGGGGAGACTTTTTTGTTTGTTTTCGCTCCCTTTTTGATTTCAGAACCAGAATAAATCCAGTGACAAGCACTGCAAGCCCATAGCTAAGTGATAATCTTATTTTTAATTTTTTTTTATTGCTTAATATGGGAAAAGAAAACTTTTCCTGGCAGAAAGAGACAAGGCTACTTGAGAACACACATATATTGCCCACCATTTGTTATGCACTGTAGAGTAAAGCTAGATTTGTGGTACCATTTGGTTAAGGGCTACATACAGATGCTCCAAGGACTTTATATGGCTATTTTACAATGTGAAACTTCTCATAGAAAAAAGCAAATGATCCAATCTCAGAAACAAAGATAGTGATTGTACTGCCATTCAGCTTGTGAACATGTATTAACATTTCTGCAGATGAATTCATTATCATCAAATTAGTATTAACTGGGAGATGGGGAATGACAAGATATTAAACAGTCTGAAAAGCTCTTTTTCACCTTAGAAAAATAAGTAAAGAAATCTCTCTCTCTCCCTCTCCCTCTCTCTCCCCCTCTTGATTCTTAAAATCTTTGTCAGGGTGAAAAATCTTGGTATCTTTGTTATTTCCATAAAGGTTCCCGAACTGGACATGTTTTAAATTATAAATTGCTCCAGAGTTGGAAAGCAAGGAGGCCACTGGCTCTGTAAACAAACCAGTTTTTTAAAATTAACATTCTTATTTGTAGGAGGAAAGAATCTTCTCTCAACTTATAGAACTCCCCTGCTCTCCCTTTGCCCTTTCAAATAATTGGATTACATCCATCCCAAACTGTCAATTTTTGACTATAGTAATACATTTCCACTTAAGGCAGCATTTGTTGGTGCAATTTGCTCAGCCAACCTAAACACCCTTTGATTACTAAAGCATTTGGCCCTCCTTTCGCACCTCCCAAGCATGGTGACATTGTAAGTGGAACAGATCTTCAATACTCAGCTTGGGAAAGAGATTTTTAAAGGGGAAAGGAGAAAAAATTAGTCTTGCAGCAGCAACAAATTCCATGCCTTCAAACACTTTTTTGAAATGATGATGATGATGATAATGAAACATTATTTTTTGACACCATTGCTTCAAAGTTTGTCAGGATGGAAATTTTGTTAAATTCTTGCACACTTGTGGACAACAGAACCTTTCTTTCTAAATGTAAATTTTAAAAAGTGGCATTTGTCACCAGTGATTAGTTTCCTTTTCCAATTAAGTTTAGTCCTGATTTTTCGAGCTTCTGGCTACATTTCAAACATCACTGGCATCAAAATGGTGCCAGAGTTATGCTATTTCTGCATGAGTGTTACAAACATTTGAAGTTTGTAACTTAAATGTTGTATGAGCCTGAACCAGTTTGCAATATAAGGCTTTCTCAAGCCAATTTGCCAATCCAGATGTAATGGCAAACCACTATATTTCTGCTATAAACAAGAAATAGTGTAGTTATATCAGTGGAACGAAAAGGTACAGATAAGCAGGAATACTCAGAGATATTCTTGATCCTCCAAACTAAGATCAGCAATCATAACCAGTCCCGGATATGAATTCTCAAATTTTGGAGCATAACACATTTGGCAGGTACCAAGTTAGGGATATGTTGCCATTATGGACTGGAATAAATTGATACAGTTGATTATATAGAATAATTAATAACAATAAACATCAATCACTGTTATGCCATGGAGAAGAATACTTTAATGATACTAATTTTAATTTTTAATTTTAATCACATTTTATTGCTATGTTTTATCTTTTGTATCTTTAAGTGCTATAAACCATCATTTTTAGTACAATTTTATTGAAGAAATTTTTAACAAGATAAAATCAATGCAAATATTAGAAAAGGAATAAAGAAAATAAAGAAGAATAGTGAATCAGTAAGAAAGGAAAGGAAAGGAAAGGAAAGGAAAGGAAAGGAAAGGAAAGGAAAGGAGTGGCTTCCAATCTTTTTGACAGCGGTTATAAATGCATTTGTATTTTACCCTCTCTAAGGTTACAACATAATTTCCTTCTTTCCATAAGCTACTCTTTCTAATCTTCAGAGCCATAAATCACAAGTTCATTTTTTTCTTTTTTTAGCAAAAATCCCATAAGGGGTTTCCAGTCACTATTATAAACCATCTTGAGTGTTTGTAAAACCTAAAATATGGGGTATAATTTCCTTAAGAAATAAAAAAGGTCCAAGTCTTGGCGCAAAAACCTGATGTTACAAGTGCAGTGAGTATCCCTGTGTTGTCAGAAAAGAGCCTAAATAAAATATATTCTTGGTTGTAGAATATTCACGAACTGAACACATGCTCTTATCTCTAAATGCAGCTCAGGAGCTACAACCAAAGTGCACCAAAAAAGGGACAGGATCCCACTTTTCCCACTAAGAATTGCCCTTTCTGCTAGTTTTTGCACTTATACACACATATGAACATGTTCACAGTAGATTTGTGTTTTTCATATCATCCCAAGTGCACAAGTTTTGCACCTTCTACACTAAGGCTTAAGAAATGCCCGCTATGCTATGCAGCACGGGGATTACTTTGCAGTACCTTTTGCAGGGAGGTGAATAACATGCCCCTGATAACAGCCAGATACATTTTATGTCTTAATCATAAACTATCCAACATAATTAGAATGATTCCTACATTGCCGGTATACTAGTAAATGTCTCATACTTTTAACATTTCCTTAACATTTTAGTTAATTTTTCTGCTTTATCAATTGGATGGTTAATAGCTAATTGATTATCAGCATGTGGCAAATTGCTTTGTTAAAGAACTCTGATTATATTTAAACACTTTCAGTGATATGAAGTAATTTTTGCATGAAGAATGTTAGTTATAAATCTGGAATCTGGTTGTGTAAGGGTAGAATGTACATAATTCTCAGCATCTCATAAAAGCATAGCAAAATCTTTGAGATATGTAGCCCTATTAAAATCAATGGGATTTTGGTTCATTCAAAATCAGGACTTGAAAGAAGGCCTGATTCCCTTAGTAATGTGACAAAGGTAATCAGTTTAAACATAAAGGTTGGTTCCAATGAAGCTTTTGCTTTAAGTGACAGATAAGAAAGGGTGGCAAATGAGAGCCAAGTTCCCCATCTACCACCTCACCCCTCCTGACCCAACTACTTCAGGGGCTTCAATATAAGCCTTTGGGGTAAACAGGCATTCTTGATAAACTTCTAGGCTCTGGAAAAGCAGCTGCTATGAGATCTTGCTATAAATTTTGCTATAAATCTAATGAATAAATAAAATTAAAGCTGTCTACATGGATCACACCCAGGCACATTCTGGAAACTAGTTTTCCACATAGGTAACTTTTCAATGATATTTAGCTTAAATTCAGCATTCACAATCCTACTGCTGACTCACCTTGCAGCAATAGAACTGATGTGTCTCCACAACCAGGTACAACATTCCCTTCTTTTCCTGGCTTACTATTAGATCGTTTTTAAGACACTAGTTTCAGACAGTGGATGTAAAAGCAAGAATAATTTATATTGGGAAATACACAATTTGGAACACAAATCAAAATAGTTACAATTATCAGGTGGAATCCAAGAATGCTGTTACAACCACAGGAGAAAATTAAGTGTTAAATTATCAGTTTGGGCTATACTTGTTGTTCCATCCATCTATCCTGCCCATGTTTTGTTCTACATTTTCCAAATATGAACTACTAAGATGAATTTTCACATAGTTCTTTGCACAATATCAAATGGAAGAAAGGAAAATAAACCTGGAAGAATCATTTTCTCCCCCTGGTGTAATACTTTTAAAGTCTTTGAAATCTCTTATCAATAATGCCAGTACTGCAGAGACTTTATCAAAGGAATACAAAAAAGATACAGCAAGAATTGCAAATTAGAAGACAGAGTTTGGCTTTAGGTACCATGGAAAGACATTTTGTTTAGCTTCAACTTGCCTCATTTTAACAATTACAACATTTCATTTAAATATAAGTTCAAAATTCTAAATTGTATAATTTTAGTCCTACATTACATGCAGTATCATAAGATTTCATATCACTGTGAATAAATGAAGCTGTCACAACAGCTGCTAGTTCATGTTCAGACTCTACATGCCTTTCCCCCATCCCCTGCTTTACCAAAATGAAAACAGGGAAATGTATCCAGATCATGACCCTCTCAAGGCAGTTGGGAGACTTGGCTACTTCTTGGGCCCCTGTCCAATCTCAGTTTGAATTTAGTCTCTTGGCAGAATTGGGAGCAAGGCAGGGTGAGAGGTCAGGCAGTGAAACCCCCATCCTCAAGAGTTGCAATTCAGACACAGCCTCCCAAACGGCTTATTGAATAAGGCAGAAAAAAGATGTAGCTGCTAGCTAAACTCTTATAAAAATGCAGTGTCAGTGAAAAAAAATAGCTTCTCTCACTATTCCTACTTTCAAATTTCCTACTTCAAAGGAAAGAAAAAAAGGGAGGGAGGGAGGGAGGGAGGAAGGAAGGAAGAGTAATATATCGAGCTGCTGCACAAGCTCCTCTAATGATGACTTAGACAATGCACACTGTGTTAGATACTGAATGTTATTTATTGCATTACTAGGAATGAGAACTCTGAAATATATACAAGTAGATTCTCAGGAACCAAGACAACATTCTTCAGCACTAAGTCCCATGTATGTAAAAATAGATACTTCAGAGGTGATGACCTTTGCTACTCTGCTTTTATGATTTTCCTTTACCAGTTTATAGCTCCTGAACACAGAGTACTTTTCTTTCCATCTTTGTAGCATTTGAAACACTCCAATAGAGAAGAAAAATATATGAAAATATTGTATAAGAGTGTAGTGATCAGTGGACAGCAGTTGACATATACAAAGAGCCTGATCCAGGACTGTGTCTGTGGTCAATTATTAAAGGTTTTACTATACTATCCAATAAAATAGAAGTGATGAATCTACCTATGGCTACAGTGGCAGCGTGATCTGGTGGGGGATTTTATATTGTTCCCCCTGTCATGGTCAGATCACTCCCTGGTGGCAGCAGGATTCTCCTATGCTGCCCCCCTCCGCAGGGAGGTGGGACCTATTCAAACGGTCCGCCCCCGGCGCCTGATGGACCCGCACGGGTTCCAAAGGGAGCTGGGGGGTGTTCCTGAGGCCTTGCTGCACGGTCCAGCGGAGGCTCTGGCCGCAGCCTGGAACAAGGAGGCAGCTGGGGCCTTGGACAGGATCACGCCTGTGCGCCCTCTCTTGGCCCATCACTCCCGGCGCTCCCCGTGGTTCACGGAGGAGCTGAGGGAGCTGAAAAGGGCTAAGAGACGGCTAGAGCGCTGCTGGCGGAAAACTGGGGACGAATCAGACCGAACACGGGTTAGAGCTGCCATGAAGGCCTACCTAGTGGCGGTAAGGGCGGCGAAACGTCAATATTTCTCCGCTCTTATTGCATCCTCAGAGTGTCGCCCTGCAGCCCTGTTTAGGGTCACCTGGGCCCTCCTGGGAAAAGGGGGGGCGGAGGACTACTTGCAGGGTCGTGCAGAGGAATTTGCGGAACACCTGATGGATAAAATTGCTCAGATCCGTTCCCAGTTGGAAGCCAAGCGTGGAGTAGGTCCAGAGGAGTTGCCCGGGGAGCGTTCTTGCCCAGGTATCTGGGAATGGTTTGATCCTGTTGTCCCTGAGGAAGTGGGCAGGGTCCTCGGGGCTGTCAGTGCGACCACCTGTGATTTAGATCCGTGTCCCTCCTGGTTAGTTAAATCTACCAGGGAGGTGACCTTAGGGTGGGTCCTGGCGATGGTTAATTCATCCTTGCAGGAGGGGGTGTTCCCGAAGCCTTTCAAAGAGGCTTTGGTCCGCCCACTCCTCAAGAAGCCGTCACTAGACCCCACCCTTCTGGACAACTTTCGTCCAGTCTCCCACCTCCCCTTTTTAGGGAAGGTGGTAGAAAAGGTGGTCGTGCGGCAGCTTCAGAGGATCCTGGAGGAAACGGATTATCTAGACCCCTATCAGTCAGGATTCAGGCCCGGTTATGGGACAGAAACAGCATTGGTCGCACTTCTAGATGATCTCTGGCGAGAGCGGGATGGGGGGAGTGCATCCATCCTTGCTCTTCTTGACCTCTCGGCGGCGTTCGATACCATCGACCATGGTATCCTTTTGGGTCGGCTGCGGGAGTTGGGGTTGGGTGGCACAATGTTGTGCTGGTTCAGCTCCTTTCTCCAAGGCCGAACCCAATCGGTGTTGATAGGGAGCGAGAGGTCCAGCCCCCGGCCCCTACTTTGTGGGGTGCCACAGGGGTCAGTGCTTTCACCGCTCCTATTTAATATCTACATGAAACCGCTGGGTGAGATCATCCGGCACCATGGGGTGAGGTATCATCAGTATGCTGATGATACCCAACTATACATCTCCATCCCAGGTGCCCTAAGTGATGCTGTGACTGCCCTCTCGCAGTGCCTGGAGGCTGTGGGGGCCTGGATGAGGGACAACAGGCTTCAGCTGAACCCTGGTAAGACAGAGTGGCTGTGGATACGGGGAGCCTCAACCTTGGTTGAGGACCTTGTCATCGTTGGTTCTTGACGGGGTTGCATTACTCCAGACAGACCCGGTGCGTAATCTGGGGGTTCTCCTGGACTCACGACTCCTGCTCGAAGAGCAGGTGGCAGTCGTGGCTAGGAGGGCCTTTGCACGACTCCATGTGGTGCGCCAGTTACGCCCCTTCCTGGATCAGGGGGACCTCCGCATAGTCACTCATGCCCTGGTCACCTCTGGGTTGGACTACTATAATGCGCTCTACATGGGGCTACCCTTGAAGAGTATCTGGAAGCTACAGCTGGTACAGAATGCGGTGGCGCAGACAGTTCTTAATGCTCCTAGGAGGGCACATACAACACCGCTGTTGCGCGAGCTGCATTGGTTACCGGTTTGTTTCCGGGTCCAATTCAAGGTGTTGGTTATTACCTTTAAAGCCCTTTATGGCACAGGACCAGGTTATCTGAGGTACTGCCTCGCCCTGGTCACTTCAGCCCGTCCCACTCGGTCCAGCAGAAGGGGCAGGTTGCAGACCCCACCAGTCAGGGAATTTCAATTGGTGGGGTTGAGGCAGAGAGCCTTTTCTGCTGTAGTGCCCGCCCTATGGAACATCCTGCCTTCTGAGGTCCGGTGTGCCCCCTCCCTCATGGCCTTCAGGAAAGGTATTAAATCCTGGCTCTGCCAGAAGGCCTGGGGGCCGGAGGGGGGCCCCCACCTGTGGAGATGGCTGGTGGGATGATGGGTTGTCTCCCCCCCCCCCCAGCATCTTACAGGTTTTTTAGGGCCATAAACCAGAGGAGGTTTTTTAGGGTTTTTTAATATGTTTTTAATTATTTATAGTTTTTAGCCATCTTGGTGAGCTGTGTTTTTATTGTGAGCCGCCCAGAGTCACCTGTTGGGGGAGATGGGCGGCATACAAGTTGAATGAATGAATAAATAAATATGCTATCCCCAAGATTTTTTTTTTTGTTTGAAATTTTTTGTTTCAGGTGATTCCAAGAAGAATTGAAGAAAAATATTATGTGATTGGCAGAAACAATTAACTAACCTTATATGATCTGATAAAAGATCTTGTGTAAAGGTTAAGATCCTGCAGGACTCAGAAGAGTGAGGGTAACTGGCAGTACCAACTTTTAAACTGTACTATCATGCTAGGTGCTTAATTTGAATAATAGATTGGATTTCAGCAATTTATGGTTGGATTGCTTCTATGGAAGGAACAGGACTTCCAAGATGGTCTGCACAAATATTTTTGGTTTGATGAAAATAGAAAAATACAACCTAGAAGAGATCATTCAATAATAAGTAGCATTCTAAAACTAGGGAATAAATACAAAAAAGAATTAGTCCAGATTTATTACTTCTTGCTCTGAAATTAAATATCTATCTTTATGAAGGAGAATTACAAAGAAATTTGACCAACAGATGGATAATAATTCATATAGTTTGCAAGACTTAATTATTAATAAAACAATGATGAACTCCTTTGAGATTCTCTCTTCAGAATGGTCAGAATCACCTCATTGATTTCAATATCTTTGTACAAATAAGCAGTAAAGCTCTAAAGGAAGTATAAAAACAAGGTGGAACATTTATAGATTTGACTGAATTTAAAAAACTTATCACACAAAATTCAGAGCATTTACAAGGACTTACCTAAACTTTGCTGCCAAAGTATGATTCAGAAAGTGAACAAATTCAGAATTGTATGATCAAATAGATGCAGAATTTGAAGAGAACAGCTATGCAATATTGGAAAATATCAATGGAAGAAAAATGTCAAATTTATAATTGATATTACACTTAGAAAAAACTGGTACAAGTTGTTTTACCAATAGTTTATTGCTCCAGTACCAATTGCCAAAATAGACAATTCATGTTGTATTGTTAGAAATGCAGTAACCAGGTTGAATGAGTCTTTCATACATGGTAGCAATATTGTAGAGCTGAACAATTCTGGAAAATGATTTATAATACAATGAATCAGATTCTAAAGGTGGATTTTTCTTTTCAGCCCATTATATTTTTACTAAATATCATTAAACCATATATTCTTATAAAATACTCAAACTGGGTTTGAATATGGCAACAGCCATGCTTCTTTTTGGAAAGCACAAAAAAATTCCTCCCATAGGAAAATGGTAACTTAACTAATGGTATACCTTGATGTTAAAACTAATTTCACACACACACACAAACATACACCCCCCTGATATAGAATTTAACTCAATGTGGAAACTATTTTTGAATCATGATCTTATAAACAGGCTTGAACCACATCCACAGATTGAGTTTCTCCTACCATAAGATTGTGACATTTAAATTTTCCCTTTTAGGTTTTTTTCTGGTTTGCTAAACTGATTATATTTTTCAGTCAAGACAGAATTTATTGTATTTTTTTCTCCATTTATAATTTATAAATTATAATTATCCTAGTTATACCTGTCAATTACTGTAACATAATCTGATTCTAATATTGGTTTATTTTAATACTAATCCATCTATCAAATTGATATATTTTAATATGTAGATTTACATCAATGTCATGTTGAATTTTTGGAGATAAATTTTACAGTGCTCATAAACCCCCTTTTATTTACAACTTGTTTTTTTCTATTTGTTTCTTGTGTCTTTCTTTGATATCTGTAAATTTAATAAATAATCATTTTTTAAAAAAGTTATTCTCCACCCACTGACCTAAATCATATAGGTAGTTATGACTGGCTGTGAACTAATGGCTAAGTCTCTTACTCAGTAATTGCTTGTCTGAGCAAGTTGTCTGAAAACCCTTGCTTCCTTAACTAGAGACCTCCAGGCTGCCTGTTTGTGGCAATTAAGCCAGCAGTTATTCTGATATTTGAAAATATATATATTTTTTCCTTTTAAATTCTTCAGTCGGTTGTATACACTTAGTGGGTGACATAACACCAGTCCTAACTCTCAGGTTTCCTGGATTTGTTCTATGAAACAAATAAAACAAGCCATATTGATGAAGATCTAAGTAACTGTCAGGAACATAACTCAGTAGAGCTTGTTAAGAATAAATTAATATCAAAATACAGAACGGAGATCATGAAAATGTAGTTAGGGATCTTAAAACTGTTTAGACAGCAGATAAACAAGCAAATAAAAGCCAACAGTGCATTTTTGTTAAGTCATACAGTATCGAAGAAGCTTGGCTGGAATATTTAAGTGTACCCTGTGTGCTACTTACAAAAGTGCTGGAACAGCAACAGGAGTAATGATAGCCAAAATGTGAACAGGAAAATATATAATTTATAACTTGTTCTTAATTTGTCCTTTATACAGAATAGCCTTTTCAGTTTAAGCCAGCCTCCAAAGAGCTGGGATCATTTAATACCTGGCAAGATATCTCTTTATCATCTGGGCTTATTGCTTTCCCAAAGCCTATATGAAACCAAGGGACTTCCTTTTTAAAGGGTTAGATAAATCAACAAATGAATAAATTTGTAAGAACTCAACACATGCTCCCAAGGTTACTATTTGCTCTGTTACTTCTATTGGTGCTCATTCTAGACTTTGAAATGTGTTGGCAATTTCAGTGTTATTTTAAAAGGAAACAATGCCCACAGTCACTCATCTTTTGAGATTCTTATCATGTGTTTTGTCTTATACAATTGTTTGTAAAGACATATTTCGTTGATTCAGATTCTAACATAATTTTACCCATAGATATTATAGTCATCTATATTTTTTTCTGTTGCTTTGCCTTCTACTCCTTAAAACTTCAAAAAGTATTTCAACTCTTAAAAGTGATACGGGTTTCTTTAAAAAGTTTTCCTTTTAAACCCTTCCACAAGTAAGTATGAATATCCTTCCGCTGCTAAATCAAGTTCTGTTTTGGCATAATATTCACTCCACAGGTGATATGTGCTGTTTAACATAACTCCTCTAAATCTGCGTTCCAAATTATTTTGGTGGATTATTCTGCCAGATGGATAGAAGGCTTGTTGTTTCATGATGGTGTTACAATTTCTCAGCCTATAATATATTTTGCTATTTCAGATACTAATCTACTTTTTTCTCTACAATGGCTCCTCTGGTAGTTGCTGAACTGTAGATTCCACCAGTTCCAGCCAGCATGGCCAATAGTCAGAAATGACAGGAGGTGTGGCATCAAATTAAAACCTTCTACTTTTTGTTCATAATAGGCAGTCAAAACAGAATAGACCAGGCTGAAGAACCTAAGGCTCTTTGGATGTTTCTAAACAGCTAACAGTATTTCCCAGCCAATATGGCTAATGGTGAGAACTACGGTGAAGCAACATCCAGATGACTACAGATTTCCCACCCCGATGGGCACAGAAATATCCATAAGGCAGTATTGAACAGCTGCATGAAGCATCCAGCTGTTTCCAAATGGACTGTTCAGGGAGTCCCTTTTTAATTCTTTACCAGATTCTCTGTTGTAAGAAATGAAAAGAAATAAATTAAGGGAAAACAATGATTGATTGATTGATTGATTGATTGATTGATTATATGTCATGAAGTCAATGTCAACTCTTAGTGACCACATAAGATGGTTAAAAGCAGAAGATGGTAGCAGATGTCCTAAAACTAGACCACTGAAGCAAGAGAATGATACAATGGAAGCATCAGCCAGAAGCACCCCAGTAATTAATAGAGGGACCGAGCAAAAATGATGATCAGCAAAGGTATCCTCAGCCCTTCACAAGGCACTAGAGGCTTATAGTGACAGAACATTTAGATTAGGACATTTCAGATAATTGCCACAACCAAAAGATGTCAGCATTAGATTTCCCCTAAAAACACTTTCCAAATTCCCTTAGCTTTACTAGAATTAGATATTTTCAGAATCAACATAGACTTTCATATTTTTTAAAAATGTGATTGTATTGCCTATTTGGAAATCCCAAATGGCCAGTAATGGAGGAGAACCTGGAATAGGGAATGGGGCTCCTTTGGCACTTATCCTGATCACACGGCTAAGTCTGCTTGAAATAAATTTCAGGCTGACTTATTCCCAATGCAGGTTGCATAGGATTGCAACCGTATGCCTTGTAATCCCTACTAGACTTGGATAGAGTGTAAATATGGTACACAGTCTACTCAGAACTCAGCTCTATCTGGTTCAATGAGGTTTATTTTCAGGAAACTTGGTATAATATTACTTGCAAAATTTGTGATGGATGTAATCTTGAAATATCTTAACAAGAGGTTGATCTCTTGATTTCATTTAAGTGTTTTAGAATGAACAAAGTTATGCATTAAATCTGCAAAAATACATTTATACTAAATATGCATCTAGGTTAACACCTAAACTTCTGAAACAACTAATTCCCATGTTATTTATTTATACATACATACATATATACATACAATTTAGAGGCTGCCTGACTCCACAAGACTCTGTGTAACTTACAACATTAAAAGGAAGAGAATATAGATCTGAGCGAGGAGCTAATCTTTCAGGTGAGTATCTAATAATCATAGATAAGAAAGTACGCCAACACTTTCCCTGAGTTTTATTTATAGCATTTAAATAATCCTCTTCCAGGAAAAAAAAAAAAAAAATCCTAAAAACATTGAACCTATTTAAAAATGTTAATCCGGCAATTAATAATCATAGACATATGCTTTCCCCTGCAGCACCAAGCAGTGATAAATGAAATCTGTCATGTTGAACTTTACTGTAGCAGACATCCATCTGCGTATATGCCACCATCTTACCCAAAGCAAGTTGCATGGAGTGGGGCAGGAAGGACAATGAAGAGCATAAATGAAAATAGCTTCTTAGCCTAACAGTTTCACGTGCCAGTTGAGAAGGGCCAATTTATGTGCACATGAACCGTCTATGTCTGCTCATCTTGCAGGTGGGTTGCTTAAATAAAGTCATCCTGCATATTGGAACAGCTCTAATAGGGCAAGACTCTGTGGGCTAATTACACCCCCCCCCACCCCCAATAAATAAAAAGAAAACCTGTTAAATGTATAGTCTTTAGGACACATTCTAAAATAGCACAGCCCATCCAGGACTACTTGACCTGACTTCTCTGATCATGCATTTCCATCTGAAAGGGCTTCAGATTTTGATTCAGTGTCTGGGCCGGTGTAACAGGCTAAGCTACACTGTGGCTGGCTTGGGGCGTTGAGTGAACCCAGCCAATGTGGCAGCTGAACGTTTAGTGCATTGTGCAAACATAACTAACTGGACAAATGAACCATGACTAAGTAAACCATGGGTTGTGTATTTTGCAAACCCTGCCAATATGAGGTAATCGACTAGAGCAGCAGTAAACTCACTGGTACTTCTTGACTCCTGTTTGAATGGGAAAATTTTTTCCAGTTCAGCAGTTAGTCACTCACAAATACACTAAGTAGCACAGAATGTGGACTTTTTCGCATTAAGGAAATGATCACCAGTGAATGCCATTTTCATTCCTGAGACAGAACCACAACATGACCCAACCCGATGCTAAACCAGACCATCCAAAGTGCAGGAGGGTAGAGCTCTGGAACCACTTTCTCCCTTTGATGTGGAAATAGAAAAACATTCTAAAGGTGTCTTGATGTGTAATCTTACTCATGCCATCTGCTACTTTCTGAGGTTTCTCTGAAGTGGATTAGAGGGGTGGAAAAGGACTCGTGCATGCAAATGAATATCAGTATTACACTTTAGACCAAAGATCTTTTCTCTTTAGGGACCAGACAAGCTGTTACAGCATGTAAAACAATAAACAGAAAGCCAAGGATAGTATTTATTTCCAAATCATTTAACTCTGATGAGCAGAAGGAGGTTATTAAGTGAATTACATTCTCCAATCTCCATTGTAAAAGCAGAAGATTTTTCTTTTATGTCCCAAGCATCCATTCCTGATAAGCAAAGCATTGGTTGGAAAATACCAAGATGGACTTTTTGAAAGGAGAAAAATAAAAGGAACTGCTTATTTCCTACATTCTGAAAAGTAAATCTGAAATGAAACAATATTTTACTTTCTAAAAGGAATCCAGAGAAAAATGAGTACTGTTATATTCTAGCCAGCTTTCTCCAACTTGGTGGAGACAATTCTTGTGCTCCCCAACCAACAAGGGAATTGTAGGACTTCAGATTATGGGAGTTCATTCTGAGATTGCCCAATCAGTGAAAGCAGGATTAGACTTTTCAAATAATTTCTAAACCATTTCAGCTTTTACAAATATTTGAAATTGTTAGCAATCTGGACCTTGTTTTTCTTTCCAATGTTTTCTGAAGCACTTGGGGAAGAAGCTCCATAATTTTACTGGCTGGTTGAGGCCAATAGGTTACAAAGGTCAACTGATCCATATGATGATATGTATAAATAAAGATACATAAGTCACAAGAAGTAGGTAAAATAGGACCAATTTGAAAAAATGTGTTGTGAGAAGCTGTTTCTTTAAGGACAATCACAATATGGCCTGATTTGTATATTGTGCTAAGCCACTGTTTCTTTAACCATAGTTTAAGTAAACTACCATTGGCTATTGTAGCCATAAACCACAGAAGGTGGGTTCAGACAACATACTTGGGATGTGCAAGTTCTTAAAATTCCAGCTCATTCTACCACCTGAATCAGCAGGCAGTTTTCATTTCTAGCATTTTTTTTTTCCTGGTTTTTTTCCCCAGAAGAAATACTCACAAAACTGGATGGCATTTGTTATAGCTACCAGATCTGGACTGGAAAAATCCAGATGACCAGCATATGTCAACTAAAGTTAGATATTCCTCTGTCTCTCTATGGCATCTGGGGGTCATCTGGGTTTTTGCAGCCCAAAGCTGGAAGATCCACAATATAATATGTGATACTGCTTCATCATATGATCACTCCAAGAAGCACCAGTAAAGGAAGAAGCCTCCATGCAAAAGGACTGAGATAAGTACCCCAGGTTTGGAAAAGTTAAACTCAGAAGAGGTTCCTAGCATTACTATTAGCCCTACAAGGCAGACCAGATCCAGAAACAGGCTTCATGGAAGACTAGAAAATACTTCTATTTAGACTGGCTATATAATATAACCTAGCAAGTCTGATAGTGCTTCCCCTCCTCCCTCTGTTATATTCATGTGAATTAGGGAAGTGTCTGTCTGAGATGTTTTCCTAATCTTCCCCCATCATTTGGACTTAAGCAGTTTCCCCCTTTTTGTTGCTTTGGTAACAGATCTTCCCTCTCTCTGTCAGTGTCATCCTCTTTACTCTCTACAGTTACCACCATCATGATTCCACTGAGCAACCCTTTCCCTCACCCACACATATCTGAAATACTTTTGTATATCTATAGTACAGTCTAGCGTAAAGCAAATAAACACGGTAGAGTTTAGTGCAGTATATTGCTACAACTTTCTGAGGTTCTGTACATTAATTCCCCTTAGGAGGAACATGCTGAGAGAAGACTATAGAGAAAGCCGCATTTGTTGTTAGAAAGCTTTTGTGCGGACATTTCAGAGATGGGAGCTGAGACCCTTAGTTGCTTTTCAAAATCTAGTTTTTCAAGAAAAACTAGTTATGACCAAGTTTTGAATACCCTTTCTCTTCTCTGGCACATGTCCCTGACTTAATATCTATGTACTTGTTACACAGTTGTGTAAAATGCAATCCCACAGATCAGCTCTTCCCCAACTGCAATTTGAAATACATGAATGCTATTTAATCTATCACAAACACGGGGAAAGGGATTTTAAAAATTAATACTTTCTGAAAGCTGAGGCCTCATTAACTAGGACTGATCATTTCTAGCCCAGTCATTTATTGGATTCACATACAATATAATGACCTACTTTCAGCTAGCTCTGCCAGCTTGGTTTCTATTAGTTTCAGATATATTGACAATCTGGCAAGTGCATTTTTGGCTCTAGTTGCCATGTTCTTATTTTATACAACAGAAAGTCTATTAGAAGGTTATTAGAGTTTTAATTATAATATGGATACTCTTTCATTTTGCTACACACTAGTAATTCTCAATAATTCTAATGGATATTATCCAGCATCAATAAAGGGAATCTACTTTTGTTGCTCACAGTCATTTAATTCAAGCACCAAACATATCAAAGAAATGAAGTTTCTGGGAAGTAAGTGAATAAAATAGTTACAGCTGAATATACAGAAAACAATAGATACTGTCTGATTTGGCTTATAAGGTTTGAATCTTTCAAACAGATAACTGAGAATATCATTTGCTTTAACTTCCAAAGTAATTAAATTCTGCTTCGTCATGATAACTCAATGTGGACAGAAAACTTAGATAATTTTAATTAAATATCATTAGAAAAGGCATGTTTAACCCTGTACCAATTTAAGTAATAGCAAGGAGAGGCTGATATGTGTATAGCATGGATAGCTTTTGTTATTTTTTTCAGAAATAAATTCCTTGCTTTAAGTCATTAGTGGATCCCCCCCCATCCCAATCATCCCAAAATGATTGATAGATACATTTCCTTTTCCTGCAAGACAAGGAAAAAGGATAAAAGGGATAAAACTGCTTCTACCGTATATATGAGAAAAGTAGTTACGATAGAAGCTTCTTTGCTCAAATTGTACTCCTTTGTAGAGTCTAGATTGAAACTGGGCCTACAAACGTGGCAACATGAAGTACAAATGAACCAATAGAATCCCAATATGGTATTCTGTATTATTGGAGCGGTATTCCAAACTGTATTCCAAACTACTGGAGACATTACTGCTCAGTGAAATATGAAACCATTACACATACCCTTGCCCCCTCATAACTCAGGTGCAAGATTGTCACTCCCTACCCGTGACAATTTCTCTGAACTTTTGTTCTCCTTGGAAATAATTTGTAAAACAAATTATTTTTCATCCTGAAGAATTGGATGAAGGAAAGTTATTGGAGAACAATAGGGGAGAAAGCTATTGCACATGAGTTCTGCTTGTAGGCTTTCCATAAGCATCTCCTTAGTTATGATGGAAACAGGTTCCTAAAATAGACAGGTCTGATCTAGAACATACCATTTCCATCTCTCTCTCTCTGTCTCTCTGAACTTTCAAGCAGTAATTCACCCATGAAGCCAGTGGGAGTCCTATCCATTTTTCTCCATTGCCCAGCTAATTAAATTGCAACTCGGGGATAAAATAATCACCAGTAGTGGAGTAACATTGGGACAATTCATCAATTTTGCAAAGGAAAGAAGAAGAAGAGAGTCTTCCCATAGCTTCAATCTTGTTGCTATTTGAAAAGACTTCCATATTTTCTGTTAGTTCCTAAACAGAGATGAGGCAGCCTGTTAATCCCAAGATAGGAAAATAATCAGAATCAAGAAATGTTCCTCAAACTACTTTCTAGTATGTCAGAAAATATTATTTGCTGTATAACACTTTTTTTTTCAACTCAATGATACACATGACTGTAGAAGCACAAGGCACACAACTGTCTTAGGTCAAAACTGCATAAGCATACATATTTGCCCCACGTACTCTTCTTAATGAGATTCAAAAGAAAGAGAGACTTTCAACATAACAAACCAATTACATACTTCTTTCATGCTGACATACACAATTTTCCCCCACACTCATGTACAAATCCTGTAATAGAAAAAGATGTGTAAATGAAGCAAGCCAGAGGCAGATGTGTCAGACAAGCATAAGAACAATGGGTTGAGCTCTGTTAAAAATTAAATGTTCCAAAGTCCTATAGAAATCCTATAGAAATCCTACAACAATGTTTAGTGATACATAATATTCTGTAGTTTACTCCCTATCCATTAAAGAGGCTTTCTGTTTTATAAACAGGAGAGAAGACATGTGAATCTCCAGTATGTTATAGAGATTTTGACCAGAGTGTTTTGTGTGTTTGTATGTGTATATTAATACAGATAATAATACATAAAGACCCACATCTTAGGAATTAACCTGAAAAATAGGGGAAGCTCTTTTCTAAGCCAAAAAATGGGTGCCAAAAGAGAAATATTTACCTTTTTCACAGAAACGCCCAGTGAAATGAAGAGGGCAGTCACACTGAAACGAGGCCACGCCATCAGGAAGATTAATTTTGTGGCAACTTCCTCCATTATGACACAATCCCTCTTGGCAGACTGAGAATAATGCTGGGAGAGCAGTTGATGGCAAAGCTCCCTTGAATGCATCAGAGGGTTCAGGGCTGGGAGCTGCTGCATTTTTTTCAGAGGCAGGGAATCTGTGATTCAGAGACAGAATTTTATACATTTATTTTATTAGATTTTTATTCTCATTTACAGGATTCCTAAGCAGTGTAAAACAACACTGCCCTAACATAAAATATGGTATAATAGAAACATGGCAAGATAATGTAGTAAACAATAGTATATTAGAAAAACTAAGTATCAGTGGCTGGGAAGAAGGCTCCTGAAACCCCTTATTCCAGGGATGGACAACTTGGAAATGCGGTTGGATTGTGGCTCCTATTATCCTACCGCTGATCTGTTTGGATGGTCTGATGGTAACAGGAATTCAGTAACATTGGAAGAACTTATGTAGCTCGTTGCTGATTTACAGGTAGCATGGAACTGGATCCTTGCCCTACCTATTTTTTAAAAAATATTTAAAAACCTGTTTTAAAAATAGGGATCTAGCATACTTAAAAAGGTCTCCTCTTAAATATAATCTATATTTCTAATCATATCAGCTGACATTCTTAGAATATCAAATAAGGAGTTGCTGCAGGCCAATCCTTTGTTTCAAAGCCTAGATACCATGCTGAAAATACAGGGTCAAGGAGGCAAAATAAATTAATTGTGGAGGGTTTGTGATCCTATAGAATCTTCTAACTGAAGAACCTTCAGTTACAATTAGGCAGGACTAAACCATGTGTATCTGTGTGTTTTACTCAATCAAAATGGTTTATGTTGACACATAACGTTAAACCACAATGACTGGGTTCAGACATTGTGTTAAATCATAAAACAAATCAATTGCTTATGCTGGGCAGCACAGTGTATAAACTCTGCAAAATCCAAAGCATGGACAAAATGTTCTTTGCACAGAACATCTGTTTTTATGTGGTCCATTCATGAACTGAAATGTGCATTTTGGGGTTTGGGATCTGTATATGGATACAGATGGAGATGCGGTTTTTCCAGGCAGATGTGATTCAAGCCAAAGTTGAGGGCCTTCCAGAGCAAAAGTATGTGTTGGCATTGGTAGCGGTGGCGGCAGGGGCTGGGAAGAGATAGAGAAGGAAGGGAAGGCCTTTGGAAAAGTAGAGGTGGGCAGGCTACTGAGATAAATTGAAATAATAATAATAATATTTATAAGAATAATAAGAATAATATGCCATGCTGGAACATTAGCAACGATAGTTGAAGGGAGGAAGGGAAGGAGCTGAGAGGATCAGAGGGTGGGCTGGTGCCCAGGCTGTACAAAGGAGGAGGGAAGACAGAGTGTGCCCTGCTTGCCTTGTTGTATCACCTTGGAATCCCTCCAGATTTTGCTTTAGCTGAAACGCAGAGCAACCCAAAGAGGCAGTTTCCCCCCCCGACCTGTGCCCCCCCCCCGAAATGGTTTGACCAAACATCCAGAACATGTTTGTTTGTTTGGGGTTCACAATGAATCATTTTCCATTTTGTAAACCCTCCCTAATGTTACTTAATAGCAAGCCCTGCTGGGTTCAGTGGGACTTATTCTTGGGTTCTATGGGGACTTATTTAGCAAAGACCATAGCTATCAAATACTGGCATCCAATGGTTCCCATTGTTCAAGCTCTGGGATTTTTATCATATCTGAAAATTCAAATGGCAGTTCAACTCCTCTGTAAGTGCCCATTCCCAGCATATGCATTTTTTTTAATGCATACAAAATAATTTGTGTTTGATTATGAAAATACTACAATACATGGAATCGGGAATACAGTAGTTCTGAGCTGGCCTTATCAAACCAAAAACACATGAGCACAAACAGAAAGCCAGATGTCTTCAGGAGTTTCAGACCTTGAATAAACCTGTGTAGACATAAGGCAGTTTTGTTATTTATTTCCATTAAAGACAAGAGGCATTGCTTTCATTTTAGGAAGTGATGTTTTGATACATACTCTGGAGAAAGTGTCTCTTTGCTAAAGAATCAGTGGTCATTTTGCACAATAATGAGCAGTTACTGAGATACAAAAACAATCTTCTATACATTCCTTTTCCTATTCATGTTTAGCAGGCAGTATGCCCCACTGAATACATCCTCACAGACATACATGAGATTGTTAATGTAAACGAGTGATAGACAATAAGCTGATTTATTTAAAAAACACTCTACCTTTCTGATGGAAATTCAGAGGGGCTCATACAATCCCAAGACATCATAAAAATGAAGAACAAAGTAACGGTAATTAAAATAAACCTCAAGAAGCAGCCATTTCAAATGCTGCTAAATCTAGAGCCACACAAATTAATGCTATATTTAAATCAATTGATCTAATCTATCAATCTATCAATCTATCATCATCTTGTGCTTTTTTTATTAACAGTTTTGACTCACTTTGATGAATGGGGATTTGCACTTAATTTTTTTTTTTTCCAGGAAGAGCCCTTCCTTCTGGGCTTTTTTTCCAGATTGGTAAATTGGGAAGGATGCTTATTCAGAATCAACCCCAAAAGCATCCTCCATCTCTTCCACCAAGAAAGAACCTCAACCACATTTTCATGAGAAATTCAAAAGAAATTCTTAAGTACACTGATAATAATGTTAGAAAGCAGAAGCTTCTTTGTGGGGCAGGGGGAGAAGTACTTTTGAGAAATTGCAAGTTACAGATTTCAATAGAGAATTAACCAACATTTTGGTAGCCTAAGGGGACAGCTTAGTTCTAGCAATGGCTACTACTCAAGAATTCAGAGTGATGTGGGATTTAGGAGGCTCCAAAGAAAGCAAAACTAGCCCATTCCATTCCTCTTTTATCCACCTTCATAGGGTAAAACTTACTTTCTCAATCTTATTACTGAGAGTACAGTGGAGGTTAGTTTGAGCAAAATGGGAATTCTGGCCTTGCTTCATTCTATTGATTCATTTCTCAACTGCACCTTATGGGTCACTTGTTCTCAGAGTCTTTCTTTTAAAGGGTGCCCCACTGTTGATATGCCACCCTCCTTTCCATTGCTTCCTTTGGTTTGCTGGGGAGGAAATGTTCCTGCAAACTCATTAATGGAGCAAACATCTGCAACTAAATAGCATTCATGCCAAGAGCTATGAATAAGTAATACTCCTGACTCCAAACAGTTTAACTAAAACACTTATTTAAATAAAGAGCTCAGAAACATTTAAAAGTCATTTAGTAATTGAGGTGTTAGAAGCTTCAGCAAGACACAGGGGGAAAAATGTATCAGACAAGCTTGATCTGACTATAAGCAAGGTAAGAAAAACCACTCTGTGAAGGATTTCTTTTCTTTGTCTCACCCTTCTTGACTGGCATTTGGGGGAGGGGGAAAGCAGGGCATCTCCCTGCAGTGCTAAAGTAATATTGTTCAGCTGCCTCAATGGCTGTGTAGAAAAATCTCATTTGTTAGAAAAAGTGTTTTGTTTTGTACTGTGCATTGTTGGGATTAGCGCTTGGCAAAAGAAATGTAAATATTTATTTATTTATTTTCTGCTAGTTCTAATTCAGTTGGGTGAAAGAGAATTTCAGAGAAATTTTCATGATTGGAGCATGGTGTCCTTGCCTTTACTTAATTAAAAATTGACCGAGAGGAAGTTACATCTGTTTTTCATTATTTAATACAATAATTGCTCCAGCAATCTACACTCAACTTGGTTTCTTACCTTTCAGTTATGGCCTAATGATGGCATCGTAAGGGAATTCCTGCCATTGGGCCTTTTTAATAGCAATGTGACTATCAGTGGTCAGGGACAGACCTGCTCATTATAAATAATGGGGAGAATTTCTCTTCCTGGAAAAAGCAGGGAGGTTTTCCATCCAATTTCTCTGCCTAGAAACCAGGCAAATCAATCTAAAAGGATATTTGAACCCAACTCTCACTTCAATATAGGGTATGATATTTGAACCATGTATGCATATCTATGCACGTATGTGTGTGCATGCCTTTGAGCCAATGTGGACTTCTGGCGACTGCCTGGTCAAGTCTCTGCAGTTTTCTTGGCAAAATTTTTCAGAAGTGGGTTGCCCTTGTCTTTTCCTTAGAGCTGAGAGAGAGTGACTGGCCCAAGGCCACCCAGCTGGCTTTGTGCCTAAGGTAGGACTAGAACTCATGGTTTCCCGGTTTCGAGCCTGATGCCACCTGATGCGTTAACCACTCCACCAAACTGGCTCTCCATCTATGCATAGCTTGAGGTTTTTGTGTATGCGCTTTTGAGTTAGTGTCCTTGCAGCCTTCTTGGCAAGAGTTTTGGAAGTGGTTTGCCCTTGCCTTCTTGCTGGGGCTGAGAAGGAGCAACTCCTCAGAGTCACCCAGCTGCTTCGTGCCTAAGGTGGTACCAGACTTAATGGTCCCTCAGTTCTAGCCTGGTGCTACACCAGACTGGCTCTATAGTTTGAGTTGGGATCAAATATTTATTAAACATTTTCATATGAAACATAATGGCCAAAGTGCAGGAAATGATTTCACTATCCTCCACAACATTAAAGAAAATGGATCCTATTTAGTCTGTATTTATTTAAAAGACTTATGCGGTGCCCGCATCAGTGCATTATTCTGGGCAGCTAACAACATTAAAAACAAGAACAGCAACACAATAAATGAAATAACCACCACCGTCAACAATGAGATGCTATACTGTTGAAGTCTGATGTGGAAACCATCCCCCCCCCCCAACATATAATCCATCATACATCATTGAATATCCTGGCTTGGGGGAACAGCCAAGTCTTTAGGGGTTTACAGAAGGCTTCTGTAAGGATTTTTGTTTGGATACTCAGATGATCAGCAAATAACCTCTGGGACATTTTTCGAAGGGGTTAAAGAATAATTTTAAATATTCAGGGAAGGTTTATAAGGTTGACTTGTTTGATCAAGACTAAAAGAGGGAAAGCTATATCTGGCTGCCCTTACTGGACTTTTGCTGACAAAGAATGATTGAGGAAGCATTTAGATTTTGTTGTTTTGTTACTTAAGAGATGATGGGGAGAAGAGAGATTATGTTTTATTTAGAGATGGTGATAAGCTATTAAAACTGTTTTTACCTGCTGGGCTGAAGGGGGAAGTTGCTTTTTCTTATTTTCTTTTTCCCTTTGTTTTCGGTTCTACACTCCCCCTCCTTTTGTGTGTGTGTATGTTTCTGTTTGTATTTTTTGTAGTTTGTATTGACTTTTATTCTTTTCATTTATAATTCTTAATAAAAATAATTGAAAAAAACAGATAACAGAGCTCTTCACTCCTAGGGCAACATATCTAATGCAAGCTAGAAAAGTCTATTTGCAACAGAGTTTCTTTTCTTTTAATTCAAAATTGTATATACTACTTTGAATTTTAGCAAAACTAGGCATAATTACAGTAATGAAACATTAAGTATAATATAAACCATAAAATTGAATATTATTAGATGTGAGGGCGGGAACAGGCAAGATCACCAGGAAACAACCTGAGGCCAGTGGTCCAGAACAATAATAGTGCCCAATTGTCACCCACTTCTGCAAAGTAATTGGCTCTCAGTCCATTATGATGTAAGCACAGGAGAACAATGTAGAATTTGAACCTGAAGACTGCCATGTATACTTGAATTGTAGAGTTTGCAATAGCTGGTTTTCTTCACTATTAAAGGTTTTTCTAATATCTGCAGAACAAATATCAGATACCTATCCTAGAATGAGTTCAACTGTCAGGCTGGCTGAAGCCTGACATTAGTGTGCCCTGCAGCTAGACAGACAAGGAAATCTAAGAATTACTAAAAAGTAAAGTCTTCTTTGAATTGAGACTGACTCCTGATGGACACACCAAGTGGTATGCTGGAGCTGGTTTGTACCAGTTTATAAGAGGTGATTGTTAGATTTTCTGGAACTTTGCAAGCTGGTTGAGAGGAGAGTGGAGCCACAACAGCTGATATGCTGATCAGATGTTTGACGGCTAGAGGCATGGTGGAGGCAGTGGATCCAGCAGAGCCAGTGGTTAAGCATTTACTAGCACACCACCGGCTACACCCACATAGTCTTTTTGGCTACACAAAAAGAATGCTTTTCCACTGCCTTTGTCCTGTAACTTTCTAGCCAAGCCTACAAGCTAGGATTTTCTTATGGCCTCCCATCCATGTACTAACCAGGTCTGAACCTGCTTAACTTTCTGAGATCAGTCCAAATTTACCATGTGCTGCTATTTAACTGGGTCTTAAAACTTAAATATTTCAGTATTTTAACAGTTCGAAATACACGCCAAATATTGTAGTCTCGTACATTATTTTTAAATGTCAAAGCTGACTTCACCAAACACACTTGATTAGATTAATTAACGATGTAGTGGGTGCATTAGCACAACTTGCTACCCATTTAGACTTGATTATTTTTTGTGGCTTAGAATGTAGTACAAAGCCAGCCCCTTTGGTTATTTTATTATTTGGGTTATTATGCCAACTCAACAAGTGATTAATTCAAGCACCAAGTAAAGCATGTTGTGCAAATCTATACTGCTCACTATAACTCAAGAATCTGTGATGCTTGAGTTATAGTGAGCAATATTAAATGGCCTCCAACTTGTTTCATTTAAGCTGCTGGAATTTAAACCTCAGTATAAAATATTTGATGACTTTAAGATCTCATTTCTTATTATAAATGACATACAACAGCTGTACCAGATGAAAAAGCGAAGTTCTGGCATTCTGCAGAGCCTCTCTAAGACTTGCTTACAGAATGAAAAAAGCTGCTTTATATCAAATTTGTAATCACATGAACAGATGCTTGTAATCTGTGTTTGTACCTGATGGAAATTTGGCTCCTGTAACCAGCACAAAATTTATGTAAGAAAACCTGGCACTTATTTCTACAGCTATTGGGAAGAAAATTAATGCTTGCTAAAGAAAATGTTGTTCAGCTAGCTAGATTACAGGAGGTTCATCAATCATCACCAATCTACTGATGCACCTAACAGTGCTGATCAGACTGATACAGTGCACACACTTTTAGGTTTAAAATATCAGACAAGAGAGTTCTGCCTTATGTAATGCCATGTAGAAAATTGAGGGCAGGTAACTTTCATGTCCTTGGAACAGGCAGATAGATTATTGTTCTTCCAAAGATAGAAATGTGAGTGTTTAGAACAGTTCACCCAAGACATATATTTTCATGTCCAAGAATGACATGCCTTCCTGAGCTACTGAGACTATAGAACTGAAGTGGCGGTGCTCTAAAGAGTCAGGGCCTCTTGAAGAGTTTTGACAGTTCACTGGTAGGCTTCACACCCTATAACTGACAGAAGAGCTGGGCAAATATTCTTATATTTCCTTTCAAGAGAAACTGAACAGTTCTATGATCATTTAAATAGTTGAGCTAGTTAGGAGAACTCTTGAATTTCAGCAATAATTTAGCAACCCATTGGGGAATTATATTCCTCTGTCTCTCTTTCTCTCACCTGCATGCACTCATCAAGAAAGTTAACACAACAGTGAGAATTACATGCAGAGTTTTTGATGTGAGTGAACCTACAAAATAATGACCAGCAGTTTTAGATTAGCAGCATAGAATGCTGCTCTCGTAATCTATGATCTCATTTTCCATAATACCTAAGATTCCCTAGAACAAGTTACAAAGTTACCTCTGATAGGAAAGGGTTATGCTGTTGTTATAGTTGGTTCTGTATCTGGGAAACTTAAGTTCTTCTGAAAAGATCTGGAAGACTGAAGAGAATGCTACAAGCAAAAGTCCTAAATGTACATCCAAATTCTTTTTAAGGTTATGCAGGTGTTGTTGTTGTTGCTGCTCTACTTTACTGCTGGATTGTCATCCTATTGAAGAATCAACAGACTGTTTCCACCTCTATCCCATTTGGATATTTTCTTTTACAATACAGGAGTTAGAGTTTAGCTGAGTCTGCATCAGAATATTTACATCTAATGGAGTTTACACCATATGATATGAGTGGACAGCCTTTGGCTTTCAAAAAATTGTGGAACTTAACTCTCAGCAGCCCTAACCCATATAGGAAATGGCGAGGAACTGCAATTCAGTAACCACTGCTGGATCACAAGATCCTCCAGTCTTTTGCATGCCCGGATACTGAAGAGGGAGGAAAGCTGCAGGTCAGAGCAAAAGGTGAACAGTGGACTGAATGTTATGGTTGTGTAGGGCTTTGGCTTTAATTTCAAAAAAGGTATTTTGGAGCTCCGTGGGGCACAGACTATACCATGTGCCTGCAATACTTTAAAGCAGCTTGGCTTTAATCAGTTGCACTCAGATGCCATGTTTGTTCTCCAAAGCACCTTTAGTGGAAATGAATCTGAAACTGCACTTCCCACTATATGTAAAAAACATGTTAAAATCCCCAGTCAGCTACAAAATTTGCTGGATGTTCCTGGGCTGATTATCACTGTTGTGAGAATAAAATGAGATCAACTCCTTTTTGCTGTCATTAGGTAAGAACAGGGGTGACAGAGATGGGTGGGGTGGGGTGGGGAGAGAATATTGCATGGATTTTTCTGGCACCCACACAAATCACATCAATTTCACTCAACATCTTTTACTTTACTGTAAAACACAGGGATGATTCAGTTCTTATTATGCAGGCCAGCTGATACAGTTCTTAAATATGCAATTCCTCCTGTTCATGCTTTGAATGTAATATGGTAACCAATGAGCAGTCTTAGTGTGTTTGACTTCTGCATTTTAAACCACCAAACATTGTTATGCCTTTTTTATGTTTGCAAGTTTATTTATTTATTTATTTATTTTAATTGTCTTTGATCATCATCCTATGAATACTTATCTGGCAATAAGCCCCACTGACTTTGGATCAAGCTGACATTTCATATTTGTAACTTCTGCTACAGAATGAAAGTTGATATGTAATTTTAATTAAAGCTTATGGTGGGGAAAAGCCTTCTTTTACAGCCTATTTGTGCCTGATCACTTTGCCAATCTGCAGAGAGTAATAATTGTCAGAATCCTTCATTTGGCTAATGAGCCATATACGTGTGGCCCCCATAGGGCAAGTATAGCTTACTTTGTCATTCTCTTTGTCCTGTCTGCTATAGGACAAAAAAAATGTTCCAAGCACTTTTTCACTGGAGCAGTGCTTTACAATTCATTTGTTCCAAAGAACTGCTAATCGTGTTCATGGAACTGTAAGCTTACATGTCACTTTTTCAACAAGAGGGCAATCTGAACTATTCGTAACTTTCCACAGGGAGAGGAAAAGATGGGGATTGAAGGAAGGCACCATCAGACATGTCCTATAAAGACTAGGTGGCCGTTTGTACCAAAATGAAGTCTTTGTGTTGAAAACAATTTGGCAAATGGGAGTAGGGAAACTCTGGCTAGCATGATTCTTTAAAAGGGAAAGTATTGTTTTTTTTTAAAGACAGTAGTCATGATGAAGATTTGGTGGATTTTTAGTAAACAGGAAGCAGCAGTTTCAACTGCAAGAAGAGAATCAAATTAGGGTTCCAAATTCAATTAGGATTAGAAAGATCCAGAGGGCTATATGATGACAGCAAAGAGATACATACGTCTCTAACCCTTTCCAACATCTAATGATCATCCAAAATTTTCTGCCCCAGAACAAGTAACCCTACTGTGAGAGCTAGAGCGGAAAGAGTTAAACGCGTACTCTTATCCCCAGAACAGAGAGGTAGAGATAAGAGGATGAGACTGGCACCTCCCTGAGGAATGCAGGATGTTTGTGGGGTGACTCTGGGAATTGCTTTCACTCTGAGAAGATTCTGTAACGGGACTGAAGCCAATAAACCATGCTGAATTGAATCTGTACTGTCTCCTGGAGTGTCCTGGGCTAATCCTGACACCTACATTTAACAGAAGCACAAGTCTGAGAATGCCTTGTGTATTAATGATGAACATCCTATTGCTAAAATGTATAAACTTTTGTTAAAGATGAATTTGGAAGATGAATATGTTAAAGATTGTATGGTTAAATGGGCAAAAAAGTTCAGATATAACATAATGCTGGATCAGTGGGAAAACATGTGGAATAAAGGGTTAAAGTTCACTCTTAATTATAAGTTAAAAGAAATTTTTTATAAAATGATGTACCATTGGTATTTGACACCAGAAAAATTGTCAAAGACGTATAAGGGAATTTCAAATGTTTGTTGGAAATATAATTAATGTGAAGGTAAATTCTGTCATTTATGATGGACTTGGGAAAAAGCTAAGAAATATTGGAATATGGTATGTATTTTGATTCAAAGATTTTGAAAATAGATTTGCAATTGAAACCAGAGACCTTCATTTTAGGCATGATGGATAAGCAAATGGAAAGACAACATGGAAATGTATTTCGTTATATGATAACTACAGCGAGACTTTTATAGGTGCAAAAATGGAAGGATTTACAAATACCTACAGCTGAAGAATGGATACTGAAATTAATGGAATTGGCGGAGATGGCGAAACTGGCTACTTTGCTCAAAGAGAAGGCACTGTCTAGCAACCATTCTTGGACTTTTTGCTTGACACTCAAAAACATGCAATTTTGATTTTGGGATTTGATGATTGATATTATACCTATAGAAATATCTTGTATAATCATATGCATTATTGAAATAGATTGATTTTAGGAATTTTTCTGAATATTAGACTAAAAACTATTTTATTATGTAAACTTTTAGATATTAGAGTAAGAGGTGAATATATTTTACATTTACACCTGTACCAAGGAAAGGTGGAAGCTACTCTTTCTTTTCTATGTTATTTTTTAAATTGTTTTTCCCCCTTCTTTGATTTTTCTCTATTTTAACTTTTTGGAAAATTTAATTATATTTCTCATGTAGATGTTCCAGGGTCAGAACATGTCTTTTACTCCACATTTCAGTGTATTTGGCTGAACACGATAACCAGTAATGACTGAAGCAATCTCTTTTTGCTAATTGCCAAGGAACAAGAGGTCTGGGTGTGTGCTTTCTAGTTCTGGCTAACTGTGCTGAACAATGTCACTACTTATGGAAGATAAAGGAATTTGATTTATAGGATGAAAAATGCGATGAAAAATGACTGGAAGACTCCAACAGTAGCAGAACAATTGGGTGCATTCTGATAAATACAGAAGAGCTTTAAGAGTAACTACAACCTGTGGAAGAAAACATATAATAAGTGAGAACTGCTTGTAATGTCAAGCCAGGCAGGCAAGCCCTGTGTTACCAACTTCTCATAAAGTGAAAACTACATCTCTCTGTCAACTCAGAGGAGCTCTGGGTAGGCCTTCAACTGGTTATCATGTGGCTTCTGAATGAAAACATTCACCATAGATTCAATATTAGAGTTCAATGATCAAAGACATGTGAGGCTTCTCTTTAAAATAGGATAAAAAAGAAGGTAACATACAAATGCCTTAAATCTGAGGAGTTAAAACCTTGGTTGTTCAGAAATGCTCTGAGAAAGACTTCATCAATATGTTTCTGAGTAGCTACAGACCTTTTTCTAACTATTGATAGCTTTTATATATGAACTAACTGCTATATATGGATGGAGTAGAGGATGGATAGAGAAAAGGGTATAGAAGATGATTTTGCAGCTTTTCTTTATCTAGAAATGAATTTATTTGAAGGGAGATGACATTTGATTGGGTTCATATATTGTGGCAAGCCATGTTTATTTCATTTTCAGGTTTCAAACATTACATTAAACCATAAACATAGTCCCAAACAACAACGGTTGGGTTCATACTAAGCCAAAACCAAAGAAGCTATATTATGGCTTAGCATGAGATATAAGCCCAGCCATTAAGCATAGATTTCCTCCGCTCTTCTTACTGGATGATGTAGCAACTGCAATTCTAAACACATTCTCACCAGCAAATTTATAGCAGATTTATCAAGTGGATCATGCACATATGAAAGCAGATGGATCAAAAGGTAATATATATTTATCTTTCCTAAATTGAATGTGCTGTGTCTAATTGTATATTTTTGAGAATTCTAAATGATCGATTTGGGTCACACTAAGATGCAAATACACCTTTGGGTATTAGAATGGCCTTCTAGGCCTTTTTGGTGTGACTTTCTGAACCGCTTTGATTCTACTCAAACACTTTTATATTTTCCCAGTTTAAAATTGGACTCAGAATAGTTTCACTTAAGACTGCAGCATAAATGATAATGAAATAACTTCCATGTTAATAACGCACCAAAAATCGAACATATCTATTTAAGGGTACAATTAATTTAATTTGCTTAATTCCAGTAGCCCATTTCATATCATTCCTTTTAAGGCAATCTGCCAACTGATCAATTGGTGTTGCATTTAATATCCCTTGGCTTGTCTTCTCATCAAACACACTGACACCCAAGGTGAGCCATTTGCCTGGAGCACTGTTCATCATACCCTCTTAAGAAAAGCAAGGGAGTGATTAGTTGATATCATTTTGCATCCATTCCTACTAGAACTTCACCTCTTTTTGGCTCACCTTGTAATTTTGCTATGGATTGGTTTTCTTGACTCAGACAAATTAAGGAACAAAAAATAATGAATAGTCATTGTGCCTGACCTTTACATATCCATTCACCCATCCTACCCTCCCTCCCTTCTTCTTATCTGGCTCATCAAACTTCATACCTTCATTTTGAGATTGCTTAATATTTAATATGAAGTTTAATATTTCATCTCCCCCCCATATTGTGAAGAACTATTTCCTTTTCTATTAGCATTTTTATTTAGGAAATGTACCAGAAGACCTTCGTATTCAACAGGACATATAGTAAGGGAGGGATTTCTGCATTGGTGATTCACATGATATAGTCACACTCAACCAACCTGAACTTCACAAATGAAGAGGGGAAAGAAAAGCCATATGAGGTTCTTCTAGAGGGTTCCTTAACATTCCTACCACAACCACTGCTTAATAAAGAGTAATTCATTTAAATTATGAATGGCTCAAGGGCAGCTTCCACTCCCCCACCCCCCAATAAGACAGTAAGTACACCTATGCTATAATCCTGATTTATATCTAAACGTATGTTAAATGGGAATTGTATTTGGTGTACAGAATTGTATTGCCCAGTTTGATTCCATAAAATGTAGTTCACTTTCAACACTCACAAGTGTCTTTTGGGACAATGTATTATTTGAATGGGGAAAGAATGCTGCATTTTATCTCTCCATCTGTTTCAAAATTATTGAAACCAAATGAGAGGAACCTCAGGAGAAATTATTCTCATGTGAGTATAGGAATGTATGAATGTGCCATAATATGGTCTGTGCATGATTAGGCTTTTAGATGCCATTACACCGAGATGTGGCTACCAGATCTGGGCTGCAAAAATCCAGATGATCATTAATTAGCAGAAAGAGATGCAGAAAATACTAACTATTTTCCCCTATCTAGAGGTCCTATGGAGTTTTGCAGAATAATTCAGTGGTATAGCACCCGCTTTTCCTCTTACTTTGTATGCAAAGCATCTCAAATGCATCCCTCTTTCCTCCCCTTGTTGTCCTCTATATATCAACTCTTCAGCTAAAGACTTGGCCATTGCTGATGAAATATTGCCTGAGAAAATAGCCTAACAGTTCAAGTGGCTTAAACAATATAGGTTTGCTTAAACAAATCACATGAGTGCAGTGTCCATCTTATTTATTACCTCTCTGGCTTTCTAATAATAAGCTCATAACCCTTCATAATACTTAGATAATCAGGGGTACAAATAGATAGATTTAAAAAAATGTTTGGATCCTATGCATTTTGACAGGCTTGTAAAACCCCAAACAAAGGGAAGAAAACCAAAGGGATTTATTCTTCCCAAAGCATTAAGTTAACATATTCAGGCTGCAGGTGGCAGTGGAACACTGTATTTCTAAATTTCAGTTGTATCACACTCAAAAAACCTAATTTGGAGTAGAGTGGATTATAGATATAGGGAGTGGGGGAGGGAAATGGCCATATAGAGTACCTGATTTGAAAACAGCAATCTTAAGAAATTAGGAAAAATATTTGCATGCAAGGTTTGGTAGTTTTCATCTTTTGTTTTGAAAAGCATAATTTACTTCTTTATAAATATCTAAGCCATAGACCCAGATTTGGGGGCAGAAATGTTTTTTTAACTGTAGCAATGAAAATCCCATAAAGGTCACTCTTTCTTTATCCTACTGCATTACTCAGGCTGATCAAACAGTGCAAACAGTGCAAACTGTTCTAGCAAACAGTGAGTTAGATGAATGTGTTCCCAAATGAACCCACCCCATAGCCAAATGAAAGCCTTCAAACAAAGCATCTTTGCATGCTTGCATGTGCCTTACCATAATAAAGTTGCCTGCCATACAGCTTGTGGTGGAGTGGGTTTACTTCCTTTTTTGGGGGTGGGGTGGGGAAGGGGGACTGGCTCATGGTGTTCTCTGAATTTCAAGGTCAGCAGAGATCTGCAAACTGGAGACAGTTTCAAACTGCTTGTTGGAGGAGGTGGAAATGCTAGTGCTCTTGAAATGCTCACTGAGCTCTTACTTTATATGGGGCAGAAATGGATTATCACCCAACACACTCACAGATGCACACATACAGACATACACTTTCTTTCTAGTTTTCCTCTCCAAAATGAAAGTTATTATTGAAACAGACTTGTTAAAAACTACAAAGCTACTGTATACATTTTATGAAATCCTGTATTTAAAAAAATCCTAAGAGAAGTCTAACTTTAGCTTCAGTGAATCTATTCATATGACTAGATCACAGCAGGTGGCAAAATCTGGCTGGCCTTGGGTGATCTTGAGAATGTCAGCAATATCAGACTAGGTGAGTGGTTGGATCAGAGCCCACTAGAAAACACAAGGTTGTAGACCCAATTGGGAAGTTTGGGAGGGGTGGGATCCACAATAAAGGCAACAGTGAACCATTTCTGTATTGTTGTCAGAAGAACAACATTGAAGTTTCCATGCAGTCACCAGGAATTAATTTTACCCCAGGAAGGCATTACTTTATTCATAAGACCATACCTTGACTCAAAGAAAATCTTATTACGTCTACATAGTTTGGAGTGTCTTCATTTGAAACAACAGTTTGACCTTGTCTAATTTTTCAAAGTGGTGTTACCACCTATTCACAGCCTTTCAGTTCTTGCCCTTCCTGGATCCGGAAGTAAGGAAACTGTGGAGTTTAAGCGAGACCTTGAGACTTTCTTCTTTTGTCCTTGGGTTCTAGAGACAGCCAGGACAAAAGGGCTTGTGATATAAAGAACTGATCTAGCAGACCCATATCTTTTGGTTCATGGTCATATAACCCTCAGAAACTGGTAGAGCATAGTATACATTTTCATATCCTTGCTCTGCCCGAGTATATGTATGTGTGTGTGTGTGTGTGTGTGTGTATTTAGGCCAAGTTTTTATTTATATACATATATCTATATATCATATCTATATATCTATATATAAACATATCAGGCATCATAGTTGCTAGGCTATAGGACCATATGGGTCAGTACATGAGCACAGCTCAGAAGGGCATTGGGGACAACACCAGAGGCTCAAAATACCAGTTGCTCATAGATACAGCAGCCACCCGAGACTCAAGGTCTAAACAGATCTATCTGAGCACAGCCTGGATTGACTACAGGAAATCCTATGCTCAATGCTACACACATGGATATGTGAATGCCTGGCACTATACAAAGTCAATGGGAAACTAAGGATTTTCCTCAAGAACTCTATGGAACTGTGGAGGATAACACTGGAAGTTGACTCAAGACAACTTGCACAAGTGGACATCAAGTGTGGCATATACCAAGGTGATGCACTGTCCCCACTGCTGTTCTGCATAGGCTTAGCTAGATAATCACAAGGACTGGATACACATACATGTTCAAGAGTGGAACTACCATCAGCCATCTCCTCTCAAGCTGTATGCCAAGAGTGAACAAGATATTGACTCACTGATCCACCTGACATGGATCTATAGTGAGGACACTGGGATGTCATTCAGGCTGGAGAAGTGTGGACAGGTGGTAGTAAAGAGAGGGAAGGTAGTTAAGATTGATGGGGTGGAACTACTAGTGGGCCACAAAGCAGGCATACAGACCAGCTACAAGTACTTTGGTTTCCCATCACATGCAAACCATGATGAGGAGGCAAGGAAGATAGTAACATCCAAGTACCACCAAAGGGTAAGACAGGTCCTGAAGAGCCAGCTCAATGGGAAGAACAAGTTTCATGCCATAAACATGTATGCCCTGCCAGTCATCAGATACCCTACCAGTATAGTGAGCTGGCCAAAGGAGGACATGGAAGCTGCTGATGTGAAGACCTGGAAGCTCCTCACAATATACGGAGGTTTCCACCCCAAGTCCAACACCAAGAGACAGACTTACACCAGCTGGAAAGAAGGTGGGCCAGGTCTGGTGAATGTCAAATGAAATCGCTGTCCAGAATGAAACCCAGAGCATCCAGGAGTACATCAGTAAGATGACACCCAAAGATGAACTGCTGAGAGAATGAGGCAGCAGCAGACATGGGAGGAAGTTCAAGTGGAGGAAGTGCCATGACAAGAGAAGATCCTGCATGGGATGTACCATCAACAGATAGCTGAGGTGGCTGACATTGGGAAACCCTACTAGTGGCTGGAAAGGGCTGGACTAAAAGACAGCACTGAGGCACTGATCATAGTAATACAAGAACAGGCACTAAGCACCACACTGCACTACCACTCTAGACAGGGGTCTACCACACTAGACAGGACCCAAGGTGCAGACTGTGCAGAGAGGCCTCAGAGACAATGCAACACATAGTGGCAGGGTGTAAGAAGCAGGCAAGAACAGCATACACTGAATGGCACAAGCAAGTAGCTGGCACTGTATACAGAAACATCTGCATAGTGTATGGGCTAGACCCTCCCAAGTCCAGATGGGAGATTCCACGGAAGGTCATGGAGAATAACACGGCTAAGATCCTGTGGGGCTTCCAGATCCAGACAGACAGGCAGGTACTGGCCAATCAACCAGACATTATGGTAGTAGACAAGGACCAGAAGACAGTGGTGGTGATATATGTAGCAGTGCCAAGTGACAGCAACATTGGGAAGAAGGAGTATGAGAAGCTGGAGAAGTACAAGGGCCTGAAGGAGGAACTAGAGAGGTTGTAGAAAGTAAGGGCCAAAGTGGTCCCAGTAATGGTAGGAGCACTTGGGGCTGTGACTCCTAAGCTGGGACAGTGGCTCCAACAGATCCCAGAAACAACATCAGAGCTCTCTGTGCAGAAGAGTGCAGTGCTAGGAACAGCTGAGATACTGTGCAGAACCCTCAGACTCCCAGGCCTCTGGTAGAGGACCCAAGACTGAGGAAGACACGTACCACCCATAGGGGTGAGATTTTTTTTTTTTTTTTAATATATGACATAGACCCAGATTTTGGGGTAGAAATGTTTTCCATGACCAATGAAACCATCCAAGAGAATCAAATACAGAAAACTGAGAGCAAGCTTAAAAGAGAAATAAGCTATTCTAGAAAAAAAATGCTTTCTGATATAAAAATTCCATTTCTAGTACCATTTATCATTCTAGACTTGAACAAATATTTCTTAGGGAAGCATTTTATGTGGGAAATTTGTCTAGAACTTGTGAGAGTTAAAGAAAAGATGAAAATAGAAATGAAGAGTGAATTCCATGCTTGGGATCACTAGAAAGGAAACTAAAAATAAAACTGCCAATATTGCAATGTCCTTATATAAATCTGTGCTGAGCCTGATATTTTGTTCAGTTCTAATTACCACACCTCAATAAGATCTTGTAGAGCTGTAAAATGTGCAGAAAATGGTAACCAAAATGATGAAGGACTCCTAAAAGGGCTCTCCTTCAATTTTTAGCTTGAAGTGAAGGTGGTGAAGAGAAGATGTGTAAGAGGTGTATGAAATCATGCATTTTGTAAAAAAAAAAAAAAAAAAAGTAAAGAGAAGTATTGTCTCCCTCTCTCATAATACTGGGACCTGGGCTCATCCACTGAAATAAAATATGGGGAGATGTGAGATGGAAACAAATATGGTACCTGATGATACCTTCAAACCAACTTTAGTCACTCACCATGGCAAAGAAAACATTTTTTAAAAATGCAGATTAATGTCAAACATGGCACATAAGGACAATTACAAAAAAATTGATTGATGTTGTGTGTGGCAATGAAAAAGTTAAGGGTATGATAGCTGTGGTACCCCCCTTTCCTTGGGGTGCTTGGAACATGCTTACTTTGCTTAATGGTTAATCCAAGGCTGACTTGGACATTGTGTGGCACAGAATGCTTGTTTAGACAGCCCATTTTTCTGTTCTGTTCTGTTCTGCTGTAAAAAGGCAGAGTCTTTTTACAGCAGATCTTGCCGAAATCTATTTACACGTCGTTCATGAAACTGCTAGTTCCCTATGAAGTGGCCAAGCTCTGTCATGGGAAAGGGACTGCATTGATGTTTTGTCCTGTTTATGCACTCTGTCCATCCATTCCACTGGAAGAGGGATGGAAAACCACCAAAAGGCCAATGAGTCTCACTGACCTCATCAAGATAAATTAATTAGCCCAACAGTGGAAGAAGATATGGTCTAGGGGATTGGCAGTAGATTAGAATGTCTGCTGAGATGATTTAGATACTATTAGGGGTTTAATAGAAATAATTTCTTGCCATAAAATGTGTTTCATATGTTTGCATATATGGATACATTCATACTTTTTTTTTTTTTTTTGTCTGCGCTCAGTCATTACTGACCCCGCAGTGACTGCCTGGACGAATCCTTGCAGTTTTCAAGGCAATTGTTTTTCGGAAGTGGTTTGCCAGAGCCTCCTTCCTAGAGCAGAGCCCAGCTGGCGAGCACAGGAGGCGGGGTTTCTGTTGCTTCACGCCCTTTTCGGGCGAGCGCGGTTTCGCGCTTACCGGCAACTGCTCCCAACTCCTTTTTGCAAGGCGCTGCCAGCACTTTTCCTCCCACCGGAGTGAGAGTCCCCATTTATCTACTCACGTGAGTTTTCGACCTGTTGGGTTGACAGGAGCTGGGGGGGGGGGAACAGGAGCTCACCCTGTTAACGCGAAGGCTGGACTCGAACCGCCGAAGCGTCAGCCATTTCTGGCCAGCAACTTTCAGCGTCATTAAGCCGCTGCGCCACCGCGTCCCCCTTACATTCATACTAATATACAGTTTATTGATACAAATATACAATATGCAGATATTGTACAAATATACACAAATATTGTGTGTGTGTGTGTGTGTGTGTATAAAAAGAAATCCCCTCTCACCCCTATGGGTGATATATGTCTTCCTGAATCTCGGGTCCTCTACCAGAGGCCTGGGAGTCTAAGGGTTCTGTGCAGTATCTTAGCTGTTCCTAGCACTGCACTCTTCTGCACAGAGAGCTTGGATGCTGTTCCTGGGATCTGTTGGAGCCACTCTCCCACCTTAGGAGTCATAGCCCCAAGTGCTCCTACCACCACTGGGACCACTTTGGCCTTTACTTCCCACTTTTTTATAGTGGCTGGATAGCGTAATGGTTAGAGTGCCCCCTTTTGACACCACCCTTTGATGCAGGAGACCAGGATTCAAATCCCAGCTGGGACCTATACCATACCAATAGGGGTCCTTGGGCAAAGACCCCCTATCGCTTTACCTGCCTACCTCGGATATGAGAGTGACACGAACTAAGAGAGTCATGCCAGCTCAAACGTCACCTGAATTAACAAAGTCTGTTCCAGATGTTGGGGAACCAGGACAATCTGACGATAAGTGGGCTACTGGAACAAACCATACATGGACGAAACTATATATATTTGTATATATTTGCATTAACCATTCATGTTAAAGGTAAATTAACTATTGATGTCAATGGTTATATTACTGCATCTGAACACTCTAGTCCTAAAGTTTATATGGAATGGTATTTAGGATTTATTAAGAAGAAAATACAGAATCAACATACTTTCAACCAAGCAATGTTTTAGCTATCATCACTTTACCATGAACCAGATGCTAGTGTCCTTTGTGTGTTTCTAAAATGATGCTCATTATACACCAATGGGAAAAAGCACAAACCTTCAAAAGACAAATTCCTACTTTCCGGTTGTTTAGCATTCTTATCTATTTTCTTTAATGTGCTCTGCTTTAGGGCAAAGTAGGCTCGGAAGATTACAGTGGCAACTCTATCTCCATTGTGAGGCTTTTGCAACAGATATCTTGGAAACCTGCAGTGAACTTCTTAATTATTTATGAATGCATAACAAAACCACTTTACCAGGTTTTTGTAATTGGTTAGGGATCATACTTTAGCTTTTAAATCACAGTGGCATCAGAGATACTGAAGAAGGAAAACAGTCACCATCTCCTTTCTTTAGTAGCATCTTTAGGGGAAAAATACTTTGTGTACTTGGCTGGATTAGTTCATGGCCACTGATAATTATCCAGCAATGTCATGTGATAATGATACCAATGGACGTTTTCAATTTTAAGCAGACTGCAGTTTTGATTGATTGATTGATTGATTATATGCTATCAAGTTTGTGTCGACTCTTAGTGACCACATTGTTCTTCTCCATGTTGACCTGTCCCTAATATGATCATTCAGGTCTTCCAACACTACATCCATCAACTCTTATTTAATCTGATTCCCTAGCAATTAGTTTAATTGCAACAAAAAATTATTATTCCCCTCTAATGTGGAATATTGGGTTAACATAAAACACACACACCATTTATAAGGAGCATAGAATTCAGAATAAAAGTTCAAAGTTCAAAACTGGGTTGGGGCTCTTTTTTTCCCTAAAATTCACTTGAATGTTTTGATAGATAGATAGACAGACAGATAGATAGATCTGTTAAAACAAAACAAAATAAAAGATTAAAAAAAATCCTAGATGTAGTATTATAAAAAGGTGTAAATATTTAAATGAGTTATCATGTATACATTTTTTAAACAAAATATATACCCATGCATGATTGACAAATGTAAGGAATCTATTTTTTAAGTTTCTTATAACACTTACTATTGGCCCTGCCAAATCTCTTAAAGTGGTCGCTCATAGAGAAGTCTTTTCATTGTGTCGCCTTTAGAAATGGGTTCATATTTATAAGAAGTTATTCAAATTTGCAAATGTCTACAAGAGTAGGGTAAAAAGTCAATGTCTATCAGCTCAAATGAATTTAAAAGAAAGGGAATTGATCCAGTTTTTTCCAGACAGGGAGCTTTTCTGCTTAGCTTCTGGATTTCTTTATATTCTGCTGAAGTTTTCAATTACAAATGAGAGTTGCTACCTCTCTTCCCACCCCTACTCCAGAATAGGCTCCTCATCTTTATCAGATACATGGCAGATAAGAACAGCAGGATCCTCTCCCTACTGGAAGGAGATTTTCCCCTTAGGTTGGTTGGTGGATTTGGATGAAAATATTATTTGATTCATTAGTTGCTGGTTCAAATCAAAGTAGGCTCAAATCAAATCAAATCAAATCAAAGTTTCCAAGATATCTGTTGCAAAAGCCTCACAATGGAGATAGAGTTGCCACTGTAATCTTCCGAGCCTACTTTGCCCTAAATCAAAGCTTGTACTGTACATTTCTTCATAGATGTGGCAATATAATGAGATTCTGTTTAAAAAAGCACAATAATACTGGAGAAAATAAATCTGGCTGAAATTTATCCATACATATTTGCCTTAACATATAGCATTCGTGTATATATGCACAGATGTACAGCTCAGAATACATTTTGAAGGTCACTTGCCATATTATAAGTTCCTTTAGCATAAACAACCAGGACACACTGTTTAAAAGTGAAAAGGAGGTAAACATTTTCTAATCTAAAAAAGGTTAGAAAGGCATGGGCAGTACAGATAGGGCAGGAGCAGAAAGAAAGGAAATGGGACATTTACTCAATTTGCTCTTTCTGCTCTCTACTGGATCCAGAAAGTAGTTACAGCTTTGATTCTAGGACATTCTTTCATATAAAGCAATATACAAAATTATTTCATAGTGACCCTTTTGTGGTGGCCAGATTAATTTATGACAGGGATGGGTAAGGGGAATCTTGACAGGAACTTCCAGCCTAGAGGTCAGATCAAGTCAGTGGGAAGAAGCTAGATCCTGTATTTTCCTTGATGTCCTATTCACTAATATCTCGTGACTCCAAGGGAATGGCTGCTATAGGCCACTGAGAACCCCTTGAAAGGATAGATTCTGGAAGCGGCGTTCCACTGTATCTCTCCCTGGGTCTGTGTCACACAGAGAGGTGCAGAGCTTGCTTCAAGGCAGTGGCTCTTGAGAAGGACTGAATTTAGTCCATGGGCTGGAGATTTTGCCTCCATATCTGCTCACCAGAATGGTAAATGTTTCAGAACCAGAAATGGGTTAATCAGATTCTATTCTTTAAGGATACTTTCCTGCTGATTTCTCTCCCAACTCCCTGAATCTGTGTTCCATACATCTCCATCTTTGTCTCTGTCTTTTCTCTACCTCTGCCTACCTCAGTATCTATAGATGCAGGTATCTAAGATACAGGTATCTATATCTTAGAGGCTCCCAAGTATGATTTTTAGTGGAATCCTATATGACTGGTGCATTTGTAAAGCCTCCAGCACAAAGTTGTCTAGTTCATTTTATTTTTACAAAAAACCACCACACAACCAACAATATACCACCCATGGGTTATGAATAATTAAGGAGATGAAAATTGAAGTTATGCATTCTTTTTTGCCTACCTACCCTTTTTATGGTGATTTGAATTATACAACCATATAGTTGCTAAAAAGATTAAAGCTTCAATTAAAGCATGAAGAAAGGAGATTGTGAAAGGTTATATGTTATATACATACATGCACACACTCACACACATAGTAGCATTATGCTGTATATTCTGAAGCTTCTGTTGTTAGACATACAATGTATGTGTTTTAATATCCAAATGATTTCACAAGAGTACTTTATAAAAAGGTCTGCAGATTTAAATAATCTACAATGTTTCTAGACATTTAACATGCAAGATAAGATTATGCCTGCCATCTTTTCTAACATTATCATTGCATTGCAAATCATTCAAAAGAAGTAGTACCCTCATAACACTCTGTATCAGAAATTATGGGATAGTTAAAGGCACCAGTATTATGTAAATTTTAACTATAAATTTAGAAGTATGCTTCATCAGTCCAAGGCATCTATCTCTATCTCTATCTCTATCTCTATCTCTCATCTATGTCTATATGCCTTGCATTATTTTCATATAATGCCAAAGGAAAAAAGTTAATGAAGACCAGGAGAAACTATGTGCAAAGGCAGAGAGAAAACAACATTGAACAGAAGGGAAAAGACCATGCTAAAACAAATATAATAAAGAGATTAGGAAGAACGGCAAATCAAATATAGTGGAATGCAATGAAAAATACTTCTCAATCATCAGAAGGTGAAAAGAGGCAAGATAATGTAATAACAAAGGGATGTTTAAGAGGTAATGTGTAAAAAATCTTTTTGCACAGAATCTTTTCTAAATATGTGATAGCGTGCAATCTCTGTGAAGATCATCATGTGTTAGAAAAGAACACTTCAAAGCTCTGGAGTAAGGGTGGATAAAGCATGCCAAATCCAACCTCCACTCAGTGTGAAATAACTATGGAAATGTTTTGTGGTTGATAATCAAGTTGCAGAACAGAGTGGTGGGTAGAATGAACAGTAGCTACAGCCATTCAGTTTGAAATCTTCTTCATGAAATGGAGAGGAACAGACCTGGACTCTGTCTTCCATACCATATTCAGAGTGATCCTCCCTTAATGCCATGCCCATCAGAAGGAGCAATCGCCAGCTTATTTTTTCTTGGGGTTGGAGTTTCAAGGAAGATGAACATTAAGTGCCCCCTGAGAGCTATTGAAAAAGCTACTGTAATCAGATCCTAACATTTGACTTAAGCATCCTTCTTAGGACAGGAAGCCACAGAAGAGTTGCATTAGTTTCTCCAACCCTTCATGTATCATGGACTTTTTCTAATATTTTTTGCATGTTTAACATTTGTACTTAGAAAAAAAGTTATTCATGTGCATAATAAAGAGAAGGCTCTGCCAATATTGTGAAATATATGCTTTTTTTTTTCCCTTTAGCAGTATTGTTTTAAAGAATGAGAACAAACAGACTTCAAAAAGTTAATGAACTGCCTATGGAGCTTATTTTTCTGAAGGCTCACCAAATTCTGCACACACATCAGTTTGCCTTTTGGTATTTTGAAATCCAAACAGATCTAGTTATAGAAATAGCAGAACATATTTGAGTAAATTCCAAAGTGTTTAAATATTCATAAGTTTAAAATATACTCACAACCTGTACCTTAAACAAAAAAGTTTCATGAATGTAGGCATGTTTTGATTCCAACTAATCAAGAAGAATAATTAGATAGCTGTGAAGGGCTAGATCAAAAAAAATATACAACAAATAAGAAAAGACAAGACTGCCAGAATTATGGGGAACTTTTGAGTGAGGATTAGTGGGAATCGTACCAAAGAATTTCTCTTTAAAAGACTTCATTCTGTTCTGCACACTGAAGTGTTTTTGCAAGCTAACACACATTTGGAAAAACTTATTAAAATACTATTATAGAAAGTTTTGTTATATATGAACCACTGACCACAAATAAAGAAGTGAAGTAAAATGCAATTTTAAAAATCCATGTTACTAGCCATAGCAAAAAGTAATGGATAAGGAAATGGATGCTTCCCCTGTAGGAAACAAAATCTGAGCATCCTTCCTCACCATGGGAAGATTAGAATGTTCTCTACTTGAAAGAGGACTAGGAGAAAACCTAAAATTGCCTGCCCCTTTTTTTGGCACAGGCTGGCCAATTACCTTAAGTGTTTAGCAGGCTCCCATTTGGTGCAAGGATTTTCAGCTGTGAAAACTGAAACTCTATTTAGAAATTGGAAATGGAAGATTCTGTGCCTCTGTTTCATGTTTGCTTAAGGAATGATGAGAATTGGTCAGATGTGTGGTCAAGAGGGTCTTTGATCAGCTCCATCTGATGTATCAGTTGGACCCTTTCCTGGACTGGGAGGCCCTTCAGACAGTCACTCACGCCCTGGTCATTTCAAGTCTTGATTACTGCAAAGTGCTCTACGTGAGGCTACCCTTGAAAACCACCTGAAAGCTTTCCCTGGTCCAGAAGCAGTGGTGTGGGTAGCAATGGGCATGCCTCAGTATGCCTATGTGATACCTCTGCCCATGTGCTGCACTGGTGGCCAATCTGCTTCTGGTTGTGATTCAAGGTACTGGTTATTACCTAGCCCTACATGGTACAGGGCCAGGCTACTTGAGGGACTGCCTAGGTTTCTGCCCAGCTGGCAAGTGCCAGCAGAGCTGGTGCATTCCATATCCTTTTAATAAACAATGTCATCTATTGGGGCCCAAGAAGCTTGCCTTCTTTGTTGTGGTGCCTGCCCTTTGGAATGAGATCCCCCTTGAAATCCATGTGGCTCCCAACCTGTTTGCATTCTGGAAAGCCTTGAAGACTTGGTTGTTCTTCCAGGCCATGGGGTGAGATGGACGGGGCCCCTTGGATATGTTTGTTATTTTTGTTTTCTGTTTGTGTATTGTGCCCAGATTCCATCTTGTTTTTGATTGGTATTTGTTTTTCTGTTTTTATGAACTTCCCAGAGTCAGTTGAGTTGGACAGTATCCAAATTGTAAGTAAATAAGTAAGTAAGTAAGTACATGCAGGTAGTCCTCAGTTAACAACTGTAATTGGGACCAGGAACTCCATTGCAAAGCAACATGATCATAAAATGAAAAATCATGTGACTGTGCCAACTTACAATGGCAGTTCTGGCAGTTCTGGCTGCAGTTGTTAAACAAGGACCATGTGAGTCATTAAGTGCGACATCATGTACTGCAGCTTGAGGCTTCCTGCCGGCTTCCCCACTGACTTTGCTTTCGGAAGTTGGAGTGAAGGTTGCAAATGGCAATCGTGTGACCATGGGACACTGTGACCATCGTAATTGTGTGACAGTTGCTAAGTGCCCAAATTGCAATCATGTAACCGCAAGGACGCTATGACAGCTGCAAGTTCAAGGACTGGTTGTAAACCTCCATTTTCAGTGCCGTTGTAACTTTGAACAGTCGCTGAACCAGTTGTTGCTAAGCGAGAACTATCAGGGAGGAAGGGCTGGACTACTACAATGATGGCAGGCAAAAACTGTGGAAATTTTTTTGGAAAAATCTTTCCAATGAAGTTTCAGTAGGTGAACCCTAACATGCTATGCAATGGTTAAAAGCTGAGAAACCCCTCTCTCTCTCTCTCTCTCCCTATATATATATACATATATATATATATATATATATATATATATATATAGAGAGAGAGAGAGAGAGAGAGAGAGAGAGAGAGAGAGAGAGAGAGAGAGGCCCAACCCTAAAATATCATAAAAATGTATTGCATACCATCAGAGGCTTGGAGAATGCAAATTACCTATCTGTATTCTGTTAAATCTGAAGCTACCATTGTAATTTCTTATTTCTCTAGTTATGGCAGGCTAAATGTCATACATGGCTGCAAAAGCAAACAATAACATTTCACTCCTGTTCCATATAAACCAAGAATTAACATCTTAATACAGGATTCTTGCTTGCATGGGTTTAAACCTACAGGAAGGCAGTTAACACTGAATCACACAAACCCAATTTCACTGGTGATAAAGCTGGCATCATAAAAAAAGAAGATATTAGAACAGAAGAATATAAAAGGATCGGCACTTCGGAAACGATTTTAGAATTTCTATTAAACTAGCCAAGGTCTGCACATCCTACAATTTGAAAGAATTGTACAGCACATTGGAGATTTCGAACAAAGCTGTACTTTTTTTAAAAAAATACTTTATTTAACAACAATAATTGTACAATATAAAACATATCATAGAGTGCAAGAAGGAAATTCCATTTCCATTGCACAACAAAGAACAGAGAATGAAAGTTGTGAAATATACTAACTCTGCATTGTAAAATTGTACAATATAAATAAGAAAATAACTGGACATCTCTTTAAGCATTTGCCTATTTAGATTCATAGTTGACAAGACATAAAAACTAATTTCAAATGTACTGATTTTGGTTCTATAAGAGTCTGAATTTCCTAATATTTCTGTGTTCTTGCATACAGTAACGTGAGCTGTAAGACTGTAGCAATCTAATACAATGAGATGTCAGCCATATGGGAATAATGTTGGAATAATGTTGAGAGTTATAAAGTAATTCAGGGTTACTTTATCTAAAAAAAAAAATGTTTTGTATGTGTTTTATATTTCATCCTCAAATTTCAATATGCTTTTGTTTCTCTGAATCTCAGCCCCTGCCTGCCTGCTTTACAAAACGATTATTGACAGATGCATTGTGCAAAATTGACAATCTTGCTCAATATCTGTATAAACATATATTTTAAGTAGTGGAAATCAGGAGTGAACATCTATCTCTATAGAAGCCCTTGGCCTATTTTATTTTTCCAGCATAGCACCTCGGATCTAACCACTCTTAATGTTCTAGCAATGCAAGCGAGGGTAAGAGGGATAAATGCACAAAGCTGAACTAGCCATATGGCTTAAGCTGAAATTGCAAATTAATAATATAAGCTTCAGGAAAACGTAACTGCTGCTTTACAGAATTACCCTAATGTCTCAACATTCTTTTTTGAATTAGATGCAATAAATTGATTTGGATAGCTTCTATTAAAAGTGGATGCTAGTGCCTTTCAACACCTGCCATCCATATTCAGCAAGACAACCACTCTAGTTAAAAAAGATAGCATGATACTAATGAAAGACCACCATCACTTTCCTTCAAATGTAATATATAATGAATGCTTGATCAAACAACAAGCAAGAGAAATACTATCCCTCCTTCCTTCCTTCCTTCCTTCCTTCCTCCCTCCCTCCCTCCCTCCCTCCCTCCCTCCCTCCCTCTTAGTGGCTTTTGGTATTTTTCACCATAGGGTAACTTTTATGGATAAAACCAGTTCTGCTGCTTTTATATGCAGTATGCTAATAATACAAAATGCAAATATATAACCTCTCTTTCTTCTTTTGTAAACAAATCTTGAATTCTTGTTCCATTGGGCAGAAGTTCAAAATATATAACTTATCAGGCTTAATTGGCCAATTCTCTCTCTATATATACATATATTCTTTCTTTTTCACACACACATGCACACATAGAGATTGAGACACACACACACACGTGCACACACACACATTTTTGTACATTATTTCAGATCCAGATAAAAACAAAACAAAGTTTCTGAAGCCTAGAAAATTGTAAAGGATCAGTTTCTTTTGATTGAAAAAGACACAGAAGTTGATTTACCTGCAGCTGTCAATATTGTTTTTATCCACAGCATTAGGAAAGGTGTAAGGTCCCAGGTTATTGATTTCTGTAACTTCTATGCAGCCAGTAAAATTGTAGATGGATCCAGCTACCTAAAGAAAAAATAAAAGGAGGTAGATATTTCTTGTGGTTATGATTTGAAGTCAATCCAGCACTCGAACCAACATATTCCATTGCCTGGGGATGGAAAGACCCGATTCTTTATGTACCCTAAATTGCAATTACATTATAACACCATTTTGTAAAAATAAAGATTTTGCTAATGATCCCAGAAAAGTTAGCTTTCAGGATGACACATTAGTGCTCAGTATGTTTTCTCTCTGCAAAGCAAAATAATGATCATTGGTGGCTATATTTAGATACACGTTCTTCCTTACGAAGGGTAGAATGACAACATTTACAACAATATAAATTACAAAGATAGTAAATGTAATGTGTACAATTCATTGGTTTCCCTGGGAAAGACACTATCTATGTGTGTACATTTTTAATAATTTCTATTGGAGAAATAATTTAAGAAATGAAAACCTAATTTCATCTGTTCAAGACAGCTTCCCACAGCTACTGTCCTGGAGGCTACATTATATACTCTGTAATTCTGATCCATGTGCCCTGTTGGCCTCTGCCTATAATGGCAGAACCAACAAAACACACCTAAATTTGCTTTACTGTTTGCTTCTCTTTAACTCATTAACTCTACATAGCAAATTTTGCTATATGACTTTCATTGAAATTCAGCACTTACCTAGATCATGCCCCAAATATATTAAAGTAAGCAAAATTACATTTAAATCTGGCCTCTTGCCAGAAATAACAACTTGAAAGAGAAATATAATTTGAACTACATGTTTAGTTTCAAAAGCATTTTGTAATCTGGGGCAGTTATCTCAAAACTCTTCAACCTGGTATCCTCCAGCTATACCTGGAGCTGCAACTCCCAAAATTTCCAGTGGAAAACTCTTATTCTCGAAATTTTAGGGCAGGTTGAGCTGGCCAAAGCTAAGCTATCCTAAAAGACCAGGAAGAAACACCATTGTAATATGTGAAGAAATGACACAGAAAAAAGAACTAGCCAAATACATAACAATTCTGGGGTGGTAAAACCACACAGCAATACCAAATCAAAAGAGTGGAAGAGGATTAAATATCACATAGCTTACTTTATCCTAAAGGAGAACCCTCAATTGTTCTTGGAATTCTGTCCCCCAGGAAATGTCTAAGATACCACCTATATAATCATTTTGCAATTGGCTAAGCCTTTTTCAGTTACCAGACACTGTAATGAATTTGCTATAGTGAACAGAATTAGCTTTTGAAGAGTAGCATACAAAAATTTATAATAAAATAAAATCAACTGGATAGTTGGATATATTGTATATTATGGAGTTTTACTATCATTAGGGAAAAAACAAAAACAAAACACTCCTATGTTTTATTTAACCTTGAAAAATAATGGAAAGTACAAGTTAAGTTAGTAATCTTAACTATTATACTATTATTAATTATTATGCCATTCTTGCTGTGAAGATTTAGTTTACTATGATGGCTTTACAAGTTAGGTTCCATGCATTCATGATTTGTCTTGGCCTTCCATTCAACAATGAAATGTATCAAGGCAGTTATTCACCTCCTTGAATATGCTGAGTTCCCCAATTATTTGACAAAAATATCACCAGTGAATTCCTGATAGGTATCTACAAAGCATAGTGCTTCTCCAAAATTCCATTAACCACATCAAATACGCACACCAAAATTCAACAATTTGACAAGCTTTTCACTACCCTATCCTAAAAATATACCTGAGCTGGAAGAATCATGACAGTTACCTCCTGCATTTTGCACCCACTGGGTTATTAATCTTTTTACTTGGCCTATTTCGCACTTAAAAGTTTATGATTTCTTTAAAATGTTTCATGCAGTAATTCTAAAAATACATGTTATTTTCTTTTTGAGTTATTTACAAATGATTTTTTAAAAAGTATATATTAAATAAAAAGGCTCCAGTCTGAAAAATTTTCAGCAACACCAGCTGTGCCAATTCATGAGGGCAGAAAGAGTTGAAGCAAGCTCAGGTGGAGAATAGAGTGTGAATGAGAATGAAGAAGGTCAGCCTTGCTGAGAGATGCACAGCTGCCACCAATGTCATTGACAATGTCAGACAATGTCACATTTGGAAGCATGTTGGACAGAAAGATTGTTATTATATTTAGATTAACAAGTGTTACTCCTGTGGGTGATCAGGGCATCCTATTTTGGGAGGACTTATCCTAGTCTGAAATTTGTCACCAACTATAAGTACAACTCCATACATGCATATCCAGAAGGAAGTCTTGCCAAGTTCAATAAGATATACCCCACAGTGAACAAGTAGAAATTAAGTTGTCCTTTAGCAAAACTTTCCAATCTATTTTTGTCATTTTATTAAATTTGGCTATCAATTTTATTAACTGCATATTTAGTATTTTGATTGGGGTAAACAAATATACAAACAAAATGCTATATCAAATTACCAAGGAGTAAATATAATTGATCTCATCAAAAGATAGATAGATAATAGACAGATAGATAAATAGATAGAATAGAATAGGATTTAACCATTAATGAAGTTAATGTAATGCGTAAAACAATCTAATCAGCATAATAACTATCTTTTTTCTGATCCTTATAACTCATTTGGTTCTATTGCAAGTGTTTATTCAAATTTTGTTAGAAGTACAAAATCTGTGAGCCTGGGAAAAAGAAGAAAGAAAACAGTAGCAATCTAGCCAGCGTACTAGGAAGCAACTCTAGGATTACTGGAGATAGACCATGGGAGCATCCCCATCTCCTTTTATTTACTCAATAAATAGAATTACTTTTATTTACTCAAGCAATTGTCTGATCATTCTTTCTTTATAATAAATAAATAAACAAATAAATAAATGCAACTTCGTTGCAAGTCCTGTGGAATTCAACCCAGTCCTTGCATTATTCTGAGACTGCGCTACCATCTGGTCAGATACATGGCAGAAGAGATCAGATCAGAAGTTACCAGTGAGTCCTAGCAGACTGGGTTTTGTATATCAAAGGAGATTGGATTAATTCTTTGTATGTATGTATGTATGTATGTATGCATGCATGCATGCATATACACACAAACACAAATAAAATAAATTATTTAAAAAAAAAAACCAAGCAGCGATATTACCTAAGTTGTTTCAACAGATCAAAATATTACCCGTTATGTTTCTTCCTCCTTTCTACATAGATGAACACAGATGTTGCTTTGATATTTGCATATCATTATTACCTGACTCTTTTACCTGTTTTCCCTTCTACCCAAACAACACCATAGAAAACATATATATATATATATATATGAAAGATATACAGTGTCCACTGCTGAATAATTTGAGAACTAGAATCCAGAACACTGTCTCTTTTTCCAATACATGCCATCTAAACATGCAGAGCATCTTCCAACAGAGATGGGTCGCTCTCATCCCTGCTGAGAAGCAAACAACAACATGCAGCAACAGCGGTGATTGCTGAAGCCATGCTTCACACCCAACGCTCCACAAGGCATGCTGAGAGACTTGAAAGCCATATTCTAATTCCCCAAGAGATGAGCAGCTATGCCATAGCGCACAACTCAACTGTCTTTCTGCAAGAAATGTTTGCAGGATGCTACTCTGTCTGGATCAGATCAACATGATTTTGAATGTTTTGTACTTACTGAAGGGCTTCACCTCATGTTCTTATGTGATCAGAAATGTGATTTCTGCATGGAGCTTGTAAGAAATCATTTATTGATTTCTGAGGCAAATAATACTCCTCATGACAACTGCTTGTGCAACATTGTATTTTGAGCAGTTAATCCCTGCTGCTGTGCTATGCATCTTCTAAGCACCTGTGTTTTAACATCACACAGCTACTAATATTTCATATGAAATTCTGATTATTGCTAAAGCAAAACAATCATCCCTGATAAAAATAGGCAAAGGTCAAAAGGATAATTATTATAGCACTTATATCAGCTGTGGTCTTCACTGCATTTCTAATGTCACATCAATGTGGGCAAAATCATTACCATAGCAACCCAAAATCTATATTGCACTCTGAACAGCAAATTAACAATGTAATCTGGGAATATATTAAAAAAAGAGGGGAGGGGGGTTGGAAGAAGTTTGCATTTTCTTGAAAATGTTACTCTTGGTGAATATTTTATGGTGTAACATGATTGCCAGAAGAAAGAAATCCACAGATTGTGTCCCTGGTCACTTCCTCTGGATTTGTGAACAGTGTATTTCCGATACAATGTTCTTCTCCTCAGATAAAAATAAAATAATGATAAGCCTTGCTTGCTTGCCTTGAGCATGACTGCTTCACAAACATCCCTACAAAACTACCCTCCCTCTTGCCTATGGTGAAGCCAGGCTAAATGAAATGTAGAAGAAATACCCGTCTGAAAAGATGTTTATGAAAAAAAAAATGACGAAGGAAAGAGAGTGAATGCATTGACTTTAAAACACATGACTGTGATATCAATCAGAGCTAAGAAAGCTACGAAATTCATCAGTGATTTCACATGTAGGTTTGCTTGGATTTGTCCATGGACACACCGAAGCACTTAATCCACTGAATACATTCAATTCCGCTGTTAGCAATTTAGCAACCAACAAAGCACTTCTTTTTTTCAGGGCACAAATGAGACAGGCAAAGGAGTCTTTTATTTTTTTTTTAAAAAAGTATGGCTGTAACGTAATACTAAGTTCCCAGAGAGTAAGGGGCTGTTGGATGCTGTAGATCAGGAGCACTCAGACTGTTTTCTGTGTAACCCTGGGGTTCCATAAGAACTTGGTGGACGTTCATGAGAGACTAAGCCACCTCCACCCCACCCCCATCCCCCGCCTCAAAAGTTCACTTGAACACAGCCAATTTTCTACCACTAGTGCTTTGCTTCTTGACCAGGGGTTCTGGATTTTTTTTTTTTAAACTAATAGGTTCCAAAGCTTGAACAAGTCTAAAAACCTCTGCTCTAGATTTCTTTCCAAGCAGATGGAGAGGGAAATTGATCATTGGAAGTCATGATGGTTATGGAAAATTCCATTCCTATAGAAGGAGAGGACACTTAATGGAGTCTTTGAAGGAGGGCGCATTAGAAGAAACCATATATCAACAGGACCCAAAGCCTCCTTATTCACCAAACATGCTAGTTGGAAGGTATGATTGTGTGTGTGTGTGTGTGTGTGCACGCGTGTGTGCACGCATGTATAGGAAAGGTCTGTAGACCAAAATTTAATTAAAATCATGATGTAGGGGGGCATAATAGGTGAAAAAGAAGAGGGAATATTGAGGAAAAAAATCCTGTCCCCTTTCTACCTTGTGATCCAGAAGACTTTAGAATTTGTGGCAGATCTGTCATAAATGCTTCTTCCTCCATTTCTTTACTAATTCTGTTCTTGTCCCCTCCTGCCCCCAATATTTCAAAGCTTGTTCACACATGTACATAACTCATTTCATAATTTAGCACTTACTGACTTAGAGTATTATTTGATTTATACGTTTTCTGACCCAGTTTTCTTTATAAAGAGAAATTACAAAAAAGTGTGTGCGTGTGCGTGTGCAATGATGAATTAAGCAATTTGCAATAAAACCATTTTAGAATGAATTCCAGTGAAAAAAATCCCACATCTGAAACCTCAGCTTAAAATTCCCATAATATAAGATAAACAACCAGACACCAGCAGAACAGAGAACATACCAGAGATGTCGGTAAATAAACACATCTCAGCTAGACTCTATTTTACTGTCTTCATCCCTTAGCTGGCTTTGTTATTTTCATTACAGCCTATAAGGTCTTTGTTTTCCGAAGACTCTTTCCATAGTAGATGGAATTTTTGGAATTGTTTTGTTTATAATACACATTTCCAGGCTGTTTATTCTTCCCTCCATTTGGAAATGTATATTATACATATTGTTTGTTATACTGCTAATTGTTAATTGTGATTATATGGTTTTATTTATATTCGTCTAATATCAATGTTTATATTTATCATTTTTCACTTATTATGTTGCTAACTTTATGATTACTTTTTCTTTTTAATTAACAGAGCAGCCCTCCCTTCTCCTCCCTTCCAAAAGAGAGTTTTCTTTGCATCTGATGTTATGAAAGGTTTTCAGATATAGAAGGGAGCTTGCAAAACAAATGGAGGTTTGCTATAGGGTAGAAGTATGTGAGTTCTGGTACCATGTGGCTTTTTTTGCATAGTCATAATATACATGATCCTATTACAGAAAAAAAAAACAGGTACTGTACCCAATAGCCACACCCTCTGCCATCCATAACTTTGGGGTCATCAGAGGTGGTTTTTTGAGAATACCAGTGGCAACATCTAGGGCATAATTATTGATATCACATCAGGATCTAATTAGGATCCCATTGGTGTTCAGAGGTTTTACATGTTAAGGTCACCATATATGGGCTGCCAAAACTCAGACAACTGATAGCTTCAGTTTTTGGCATCTTTGGTGCCATTTAAGGGTGGCTAGAGTTTTGCAGCCTAGATACAGTAGACATGTTCAAGTACTTGCACAGCCACAATGAGCAGTGAGTGAAGAAGTTGCTTCCCAGGCTGAAGCTCGCACTAGCCTTCTGCTGCTGTTGCTGGAAGCTATTTGAGAAAATAAGATAATTTCCTGGTTTGAGAAACTGTGCTTGGCACCTGGGTTCTCTTCCCCCTAACTTGGTCACCTAACTACAGCCCCTTTTGTTATAGATGGCTTTTGACCCCTAGGAAGACACAAATCATTAAGACCTGCTGAGGTAGATCAGTCATGTCTTTCTCTACTATCTGCAGACATCAAAAGACCATGTTACCCTGGAAGTCATTCAAGACAATAGATGATGGCTTTTGCCAGAGGGGTGAAATGTACATACATCTTGCTCCAGATTCATCTTGGTATTTCATGCACAGTAATATATCTGAAAGCATCCAAGGCTGTATATGTGAATGACTGACTTATGGATGTCTTGCTGTAAGAAGATTTATGCTGACGACTTCGGAAGTAGGGAGTAAATTCTCCTTTTTGAAACTGCAGTTTAGGACTCCTTTCAAGGTCATGTACAGCCAATTTGTTTTTTCTTAATGTGTATCTCTGAAACACATTTACATAATTAAAATAAATAAAGCATATTAAAATATGACCGGCATATGTGTGAGGAAATTTTTGAGACAATATCTGAATTACTGATTGTGGCAATTTTTCTACTCCAATGTATTTTATAAAGTTGTTGAGCTATGCAAATAGATGCATTTTCAATTTGTCCTTCAAATTAAATCCTGGGGGGGGGGGACTTCTGGGGGAAATATTTAGAGACAGGAATTGAAATACAAAGACCTTAGTTTTGAAAATATTGAAGCATGAACCATTGCTTCTGTTCCATTACTGTATGTTAGGTTCCTCAGGGGCTAGCTGTAATAGGGAAAGACACATGGGACTCCTTCCCTTAATCCAACTCACCTTGCTGCAAGCAGTGCAAAAGCTAGTTGCTAGGAAGGGAAATTATGAATCTCTAAGCAGCCCCAGGAGAAACTGACAAAGAACTGCTGTTGAGACACACAAGGGGCAGGAGTGTTGTAAAGGATGAAATGGCTTCATGGGGATATTGGTCTTCATAGAATAGGTCCACATTTGGACCACTAGATGATAGCAAAGAGTTAGAGTTTTCTGTGTCTCTGTTGCCATCTTCTGATCGTCTGAATTTTTCCAGCTCAGATATAGTAAACCTATTGGGCTTGCAGGAATAGGAGAAGCCAACCCAGGAGTTCCAACATGACATACTGACTGAATGGGAATGAAGAAAGACATCTGTCCATAGCCGAGTTCATGAAGAAAGACTGCTTACTCGGATGCCTCCCTCAGTATACCCAATCAAGCATACTAACAACCTTGCCACTGCTGTTTAAGAAATTTTTCATCAGCTTGAAGATAGCACATTTTCCTCCCCTCTTTGAGTTGAGTTCATAAAAGTGCTGCTGGATTTTTCAGCTTCCTCTTCTTTTATTCCCTATCATAAAATTTCACCCAAAACACAGGCTGTGAAGATTTTATCCTGTTTCTTTGTCCAGAGCTGACTCACACCCCTTTGTTTCTTGTGGACAAGAATTTCTAGCTCTAGATATTAATAATTTCTGACTGTCACCCAACTTCCTGCATTATTTTTTTCTAGCTTTTATTGAAGGTAGACCAAGACTGAAACAAATGCTGCAGTATAAATATTTGTGTCTTCTGATGAAAAAGAAGTCATAAAATGCCGTGCAACTGTGTGTAATATTTGCAAGAATGCCATTATTGTGCCTCTATATGAAGGGAAAGGTGGAAAAACTAAATGAAGAAATTACAAGGGGGATTAATTTAACTGGGCCGAGGAAGGTATTTGGCAGAATTCTTAATAAAAGAGTACAAGAGGAGACAATGAGAAACATTGGGGAGGTGCTATGCAGCCAAATGGCAGGCAAAGGGTGTGCAACCAGATTTTTGGTCTTCAGTGATCCCTAAGGAAAGTGCAAGAAAATCTATTTATAGATTGTTGATTTAGAGAAAGCGTATGATAAACCAAATAGGCTTGAAGTATGGAATGTTTTGCAGAAACATGGTGTTGAAGGTTGGTTGGTGATGTGATACAAGCAAATATAACTACGTGTGGAGATAAATGGAATGCTTATGAAATGATTCAACAGTGAGTAGGGAGTAAGACAAGGATGTGTGATTTCCCCTTGGTTTTTTAAGGTATTTATGGACCAATGTGTAAGGAATGCTTATGTTGATGTAGAGTTGTATTGGTTGGGGAATGTGAATGTGTGTGTAATTTTGTGTGCAGGTGATGATGTGTTGCTGGTGAAGAATCCAAATAATGTTAGATTGCATGATCCAGCAAGGCGTATGAATCTGAAAATGAATGTATCAAAGGCTAAGGTAGTTGTGTTTGACATGGACAATGGAATGAAGAACTGCAACTTATACACAAATGGTGAAAAACTAGACCAGATAGAAGAAAATAATGTATTGTAATAGAATGTTAAAGATAAGGAAATACACGAATAAATGTTAAGGCTTGCAAATTCTAGTAGAAAGGATGTGGGTAGAAAGTGGTCTGCTACAAAAAAAATGAAGATTTGTCAAAAGAAGTAAAAGTGGCTAGTATAAGAACATACTTCTATACTCTTTGTTTTATGGAAGTGAGAATTATATTAGGACGAGTGTAGAAGTAAGATGAATTTTGTGTGATAATGCAATAAGAGGTACAGTCAAAAATAAATGGATGCTAATAAATGTGCATTAACTACAAAAGTAAGTTACCAGTATGAAAGAAGCATATTGAATCTGTTTAGTCCCATAGAATGCATGAGGATCACATTATGAAACAACTATAAGAAGGAATAGTGAATGGATCAAGAGGAAAGGGGAATTAGAGAAAGTCACAGTTGTATGGAGTTACTGAAGTCCTCAAAAGAGAGAGATGAGAAGTTTAAATGGACATGGGAAAAGCAAGGAGGGTTTGCAAGCATAAAAAGGAATAGAGAGATATAAGTGAATAGTCCAATGTAAACTAGATTAAGCTATATTTTCTTATCTTATGCCTTTATGCTTATTCCTTTTCTATGCTGTGCATAACAGTGCTTACTCTGAAAGGGAAGAGTATAATGGGCATGTCAGTATGTATGTACAGGAAAAAAGAACCTAACTTATTCAAAAATATTGAAGTTATAGGAAGGCAGTTTCCAATCAAATGCTACAAAAAACTTCTAACAGTAAGAACAGTTCAACAATTACTCACAGAGAAGGAGACTCTTTCACTGATGGGATCAAGTGGAAGTAAAAAGCCATTTGTCAGGAGGGGAGAATCTGTAATTCTGCACTGAGCAGAGGGTTGGACTTGATACCCTAAAATGCCTCCCTCCTACTCAATGATTTTTAAATTCTTTTTAGTGGTTGATGCCTTCCTTTCCAGGCAAATGCTGAATTTCCAAATTATGTATAAGAGACACAGCTTCACAGATGATTTTGAATCAGATACGAGGCAAGTTAGCAATGTAGTAAAACATACCCCAGGTCACCACCCTGGACTTAGGATTTAGGGTCTACGGTAAGATGATATAATGGTATAGGTGCTGTAGCCAACTCTTAGACACTGCTTTCTAGGTACCACACCAAACACTGGATAGCTTCACATGTTATTCTTTACAGTATATGAGAAGACACTAAATTTTGAACAGCCAAAATGGTCAGAGCCCCAAAGTCTACTATAAGAGAGGAGAGGCTTCATCCAGAAGGTAAGAAAAAGGAGAATGAGTTGCCCTGTTTAATATAAATACCCTAGAAGCCTCTGCATCTTTAATACATTGTCATGGTGCTGTAATCAACATCAGACATCACATATTCAATTTTCCTTACCCCTTCCCCCCCACACACATCAGGGACAAGAACTATTTGTAGAGTTATCCTACATTGCGCCTTCTTCCCCTTCTATGAATGGGCACTCACTGTGCACTGACTTAGTCCCCAAACCCTATACACTGAACGATTTGTGCGATACCACCTTGCTGATTATGCTAATTCTGCATGATCCTTCCTGATAAAGTTTACTGACTTGTAAATACATCACCCCCTACTTTCATTCCTATATAAAAATAGAGTCTCTACACAAAAAAAGTGTTTCAATTTAAAAAAAACCCTGCATTTAATTTAAAAAAAATATTAAATTGGCCTCTGCTATCTCACCCAAACACCCAAGAGCCTCTGCATTTGTAAAAGTATGAAGCAATTAAAATCCTGTTGAGTAAAATATTGCAATGAAGCCCCATCTTGGAAAGATTACACTTGGACATTGGCAATCAGAATGATTTCTGGTCAGCAGGGGACTCCAGCTTTGAGGGTTGAAAGCTGCAAGCAGCTTGGCTTCCTCTTTATTTAAAGTTGTTAGAATTGTTTCCAAAAGCACTCACTAGATGTCTCTATATAAGTTAAATATAATTGCTGCAGAGAATGTCATGCTGCTGCTCCTGTTAACAAGAAACCTGTGACAGGCATGGTTTGTTCTGAAAAACTATCTTGTTTGTAGCCAGTAACTCCATTTGAAGTTCAAAAGGTGGCTTTTATTTTAAATATTCTTATAGATTCTGGCCAGGGTCCTGCTTGGAGGATGCTAAATCTTCAGTATTGCTTTAGGTCCCAGAGGATGCTGTGCCACAAAAACAGAGAACAATTAGAGGTTTCCACGTAGTTGATCAGCTGGTTTGCAGCAAACAGAATGAAGGTAGCCTTTATTCCCATCTAATGCAATACACATATTTGTATTTTATCATGTTCCTTGCAAAGATCATTTACAATGTCAAAATTCATTTTTAAAAAAGTTCAATGTATCATCAGTTTTGCCAGTCATTGCAGTTAATTGGATTTGTTCATTTTTCCCCTGTGAACCATCTCTTATTCTTTAACTGTGCCCATTAGCTATCAGTTATCTGTTACATTACTTGGTAACTTTATAGCTTTTTATGAAGGAGAAAAGAAAGAAAAGAAAAGAAAAAAGAAAAGGGAAACCCAGTAATATTTTCAATTCCCTGTAGCATCTGTTATCTTCATGTATTTATAACACAGGTGTCTCCATCAAACCAAGTCCCCAAATGCAGAAATGCAATTCAAACTTGTTGAGTTAAAAAAAAATGTATTCATACTGGCACAATAGCTTGAATTGGTTTGTGAAAAAAGGGAGATCAATTTATTTCTGAATCAGTCATGAAACACAAATCTGAAATGAATTTGTGCTAAGCTGCAGGATTTTGATTTGTCTAGTGATGTTCTGTAATGGCCAAACAGGCTTATAACCCTGGCAAGTTCATCTAAAGAATTTTGTCCAATACATGGCAGTAAATCCAATTTAGGCCTTATGAAAAGAGCATCTGCTGAAAAATAAATAAATAAATAACAGAGCTTTTTATTTCCCCTATGACCATGATCCACAAATGACATTTATATAGATTTTTGCTTTTCAGATATGTAAATATAGAACAAGCTATACTTACAAGCTTGTTCAGTTGATTTTTACATGGCTTCCTCTGCCTCTTGTCAGAACCAGCAGAGCATCTCTGAATCTGAAACACTTGAGGCTCATGAGAGGACCAAAGGGTTGGCAGCCTGTAGCTCACAGAGCTCAGCAGAATCACTGATGCTTGTCTTGGTAAGCCAACGATAGCTTATTTAAAATACAGGCGAATGAAATGAAATGAAATGAAATAATGAAATGAAGATTTTGTTCTAGACACACCCACTGGGAAACATTTTGGAATTGGGTCTCAGGATTTAGTCCCAGAAGGGAGAAACACCACGCTTGTTTTAAAATGACTACTCCAGGCAGGCTCTACTCCCTCATCCATGGGAAGAATTGCACTGTGATGTTGGTTATTAGTGTCACTATTTGTTTATTAATTATTTGTCAAATTCATACAGCCTCCCATCTCACACAAAGGGACTCTGGGCGCTGTACAATAAAACCAGCCATTAAAACATTCAATAAAACCATTTAAAACAATAAACGTAGATAAAAGAAGATCATGGGAGGGAAGATATTGCACATAATGCAACCAGCGTGCAGGGTCCCTATTACCAAGGGATTCCCAGGCTTGCTGGAAAAAACAAACTTTTTTTTTTTAAATAATTTTATTAAAAGTTTTAAAAAGGAAGATAAAAGCGAATATAAACTAATATAAAGTAAGGAAGAAAAAAAATCAAAGAGAAAGCTAAAAGTGCAAGAAAGAAAGAAAAGTAAAAGAAAAATAGAAAAGAAAGAAAAAAGTTACAAAGAAGTGGTTTCTGGTCTTCTTTACAGAAGTTATAAGTACAATTATAAATTTATCTCTTTCTCTAAAGTTACAGTATGACTCTTCTTTCTATAATCTATCCTGTCTAATCACCAAAACCATAAACCATAAATTCATTTTTTCTGTTTTATGCAAAAAGTCTATAAGGGGTTTCCAATCAGCAATAAATGTAGATATTGTCTTTTCTCTGATCAAAGAAGTCTATTTGGCCTGGAAAAAAAACATGTTGTTTTGAGGGTTTTCCAGAAGGCCATAAGGGTTGGGGCTAACCTCACCTCAGGGGGGATGATGTCTGTTTCCCAGGCAACCAGATTTAGGTCTACTACTTTTTTATTTAATTTGGTCTTATCATATGAGTTGGGAAGGCATTAATAGAGAGGTGAATGTCTTGGCATGTCCACCTTCAGCTAACTTGTGAAATACCATAGTATAAACATTTCTTATTTGAATGGCATTGGCTGAAAACCCAAACACTATTTAGGTCTCACTCACCAGGGTATAAGACATCACCCATTAGCCACTGAAGCAGAAAGTGGCCATTCTCCTCACATGGCCAGTATTGTTCAATCATATTATATTACTAACATAATGGTATAGTGTCCTGCCATGCTGTGGCCTTTCCACTGCTTTGAGAGATAAATGGCTACACCAGAATATTTCTGGGTGAGAAGGAACTTTGGATAGACATCAATCTTCACCTGTTCCTGAGCTTTACGTCAAGGCCTGTCCAGGGCTTAACAAAATGCCTAAAGTATACAAGCTTGAAGCTTTACCATATTGTGATCACTTCTATACTGATTGTGTGTGTGTGTGTGTGTGTGATAGAAGTAATACAGAAATAAAAGTTCAGAAAAAAAAATGGCCAGGAGATTACTGCACATTGGGAGAGGGACTACTGCACATTGCTCAGTGGAGAAAAGTTATTCAGTAATTTCTTGGAATGTAGTATGTGCAAGGTGGGAGAAACACGCTATCTTTTTCTTTTTGTTAAAAGGCTATGGGGCAACAATAGCACCTGGCTGCACAGTCTCCCCATCCTCCTCCTCTCTGTAATGTCCTAAGCTTAGTTTCCTTCTGGGCCATTGTTTATCTGTGTGGGAGGGAAATGGTAGCTATTAAAGGGAGGGAGGGAGGGAGGGAGGAAGGATATTCAGACAAAGTACAATGAAATGGTTCTTTTTTAATGGATGTGAATTAACATAATTCAGAAATGTTTTCAGCAAAAAACATACCCTCAGAAACTTTGGCTTAATTCTAGCCAGGATTGTAGCTAGGCTTACAGCAATTTACATATCAGTTGCAAAGGTACAGGCAACTTTTAAAGACCTTTATTTCTATCAAAGTATGCCAGATCCCTAGGAATGCTGTATTAAGACTTATTAGGATGAGAAGTCATTTAGTTGGATTTTGTCTGGCAGGCATCAGTTCTTCATAGCACTTCAGGCAGCTTTTTAAAAAGTAGGGAGAGTAGTCAAATGAATATTATTTCATAGCTTGTACCTTTCCCCCCTCAAATCTTATTAAACAGTAACATGCATAGGAATTGAAAGAAACAAAGCTGGACAGCAATGGGCAAAGCCGTGTACTCAGTAAAAATACAATTTCATTTAATTAAGCAATACAGATATAATACAACATACATTTATTTCTACATGTGGTTTATCCTTCTCTTTTGTTAAAAAGGATAAATTAAAAAAAAAACACTATAGCTTATTCTTGCCAATTATTTTGGCATGGTTCCTACTAAATTGCTGAAACAGGAATTCTAGGGTTCCCAGACCCTGTTCAGGATTCCTGAACAAGAAATTCAGTGATGAGAAAATTCCATGATGATCATGATCACGATCATGATGTTGATCATGTATTATCTTGCCATGACTTACATGAGAGTCTCCATTTTATCCCCACAAGAACAATCCTGGGATGTAAGTCATCCTTTGAATTTCCATGGCTCACAGTGGATGTAGAAGTGGATCTCTTAGTCTTTGTCCAATGCTTTGGCTCCAGTGGCACTCTGGTTCTAATTCTCCAGCCATACAGAATACCCTGGATGGAGCCCGTACAGGATACCCTGGATGGAGCAGATGGAGTCTAGAAGAAATGGCCTCAAGAGAGCATAGGTTGTGTTTTGAAGACAAAAGGAGCATTCGGTCACCTAGCACTGTGATACAATTTTCTTAATAAATCAGTGTGGGACAAGCGGCTTTGGATGAGATATTCTATTTCACATTATTTTGAATTAAACAGTAAATGCTTTGCCTGCAACATCTTTGTTCTTCTACTCTAAAAATTGCAGATTTGCATGTTTGTAAATGTTAGAAAATTTATGAAGAATTTAGGATAGTCTTCTCCAATCCAGTGTTTTCCTGATATGCTGGTTGTAATTTACAAAATCCATCTGTTTGCAGCATGGAGAAGGGCTGGGGAATCTTTATACTTCAGTCACATGGTTTATTTTAGAGGAAATTCCCAGATGAGTCCTGAGAGTTTGATAGCTTGAAAATCATAATTTGATCTGCTCTAGCAATGTGGGAATCGGTTTGCAAAAATTTTCCTCCTTATAAACACATCCAGGGGCAAGCTATTCTACTGACTTCATAGAAGGGCAATAATAACTGAAGTGGTTTTTAAGACTGTTGCTAAATTTCAAGCAATATCCTTGAAATGTTTTAAGAGCAACTTCGATTTAAAAACATACACATTTACCTGACTATCTGAAGTCTGCATTATGGCCATTAAAACAAAACACTGAAGTATAGATGCAAATTAAGCTGCAGAACAAGCTATGGTTTTAAAAAAAAAGCTTAAAATAAATAATGTCTTTTTTCTGAATTCTGAAATTCCATTGCAATTACCTGCCAGGTAACTAAAGTGTCATTAATTGCTTAATTAGGTTGCATTTTGCTGCAGAGAATGTAAAATAGGCGCACTTGAAGGAAGATTAAAGGTTGTTGTCAAATACGTACACTAACAGTTGATTGCATTAATGGTGTTATTTGTGCTACTGTAATTGCTGCAGTAATTTATATTTCTGGGATTATTATTATTACAACACTGAAGATGTCAACTGTCATTATTTCATATTCCTTCATGTAAGAAAAAAACTCCTCAGTGTAATTAAACTTCATAATGAAACAAACTGTATAATACTTTCATCAGAGAAAGAAAAACTACTGAGATGTGGGGATAGAAATGTTCTGTACAAAGGTGGGAAAAAATGATGAAATGGCAGATATGTCAGGCCAATACTAGGGAAGGTGTTTGTTAAATGGATCAAAACAGCATCGGTTTGCACTTAAATTGATATATGAATGTTTACAGAAAGAGGCAAATGTAGACACTGTTATTATAATTTGATATATTTGCACATGGCAGAGAAGATTGTGACCAGGTGGCTTCCTGCTCAGTCTGATGTCCAGATGATAACTGCTGATGAGCACCTTCAGGATCCTGCTTTCTCATCTTAGAGAGTTTACATGCAGCCCTTAATGTTTTGCTGTGTATTCCTGCTGTAGGAATCGATCACTACAACATTCTTGACAGTTGGCCATTTGGCCTCTCTTACAGCTCCAGTGGAGAGTTCACCACCTCCTGAGGCAGTGTGCTCATTGCTGAACAGCTTTCTTAGCATTAGGAAATGTCCCAGATGTCCAACCCAAATCTACTTCCTTATAATTTAAACCTACTGTTTCTTGTTAAATCTTCTGGAGCACCTCTGAACAATTCTGTCCCATCTTGTATGTGACAGCCTTCTGATACCTGAAGACAGCTAACAGTCTCCTCCCAATCTTTTCTTCTTTATACTAAACTAGTTGGTGCCTTCAACTGTTCTTTACACATTTTCCTTCTACAGCCTTTATTTTCTTGAATGCTCTCCTCTGGACATGCTTCAGTATATCTATACACTTTTTAAAATATGGGGCCCAAAACAGGATGCAATATTTTGAGTGTAGTCTGACCAATGCTGAATAGAGAAAAACAATAATTTCCCTTGATTTGAACACTATACTTCTATTGATGCAGTCTAGGATATCATTTGCCTTTTTTTCTGCAGTTGCAGTATACCACTGGCTTACATTCTGTTTGTGATCCACTAAGACACCCAGATTGTTTTCACATGTATGTTGCTCAGCATGGTTTCCTCTCCCCAGTCCTATACGCATGCCTTTGAATTTTTTCTACTCAAATGTTTGTATATGTCTTTAAGCCAGATTCACAGTAGATGTTTCTTAAATGGAACAATCCTTCAAATAAAGGATTGCTTTAGATCCAGTGTATTCTTTCTGGTCAAACTACAAATAATTTCCATTGAACAAATATTTTCAGCATCACTTTAATATATATAAGGAGTGTTTCTCCTCCTCCTCCTTCTGACAAGGAAACTAAATCCTAAAAATTTCAACAACAACAATAATTTATATGCTGCCTGACTCCTAGAGTTGGCTGATATATCATCAATGGATCTAGGATTCAGAGAGGGAATATAATCAGAAGTTCTTGTTGAATTGTCCAATTCCAGTCATTTACATTTTCTCTTTTTCTCTTCCCTCTCTTCCTCTAGCTGTGTTTGTGTGTACTTCTCTTTCTGTCTTGACACCATTACTCTGTCTCCATAATTTTCAGCCTAGAGCATAAATCACAGACAGGTCGTCTAAGACATTCTTATGCTGCAGAAGCTACTTGCTTCTCAGTCAGCTGGAGGGCTTCCAGATGCCTTGCAGTGGTGATAGCACAAGGTGCAAGAAGTGAGCTGCTGTTATGCAGTAATTGTTTCCATCCCTTCTGGAGCTGGGGACAGGGTTAAAAGGAGGTGGGAGCAGATTTCAGGGAGGCAAACTATTCTCATTTGCAGCCTTAAAACCCCAGATGGCATGTAAGGGGGTTTAAGGGTGGATATGAGAGCAGTTTGTATCCCAAAGCTTCCCCCTGTCATTGCCATACTTTTCACACAAACTGCTGAATGTTGGCTGTACTGCTACTAAATTTCTTGGGGCGGAAGGGTGCTGGGCTCCACATCCAGCCTTCCTAACTTTGTTCTACAGAGACTATTGTTGGTAAACAGTCTCATGTCTTATTCTTCGGGGCACAGAAAGGTAACACAACATGAAGACTGTATGGAGCTCTTAATGTTCTGCTGTGCATTGTGTACACCATGCCCTCTAATAGCTTGCTAATTAGATGCAAATGAAGATAGGGAGTTTTTTGGGGGCTGGTGCCCCACTGTAGCAGAGTAACTGGGGGAACGGAGTTTTTCAAGGCAAAACTTTTCCATTCTGCTCAGAATTTCTGATTTCCTGTGGAAAATAAACAAACTGAAGCAGTGTAGGTGGGAAATTAGGAAGCTTCATCTTCCCCCTGCCCAGTAAGATGACTAGTATGGAGGGATAAATGGATTTATTTGAATATGCACATGTATGTGCAGCCCCTGACTGGGCACCAATTTTCAGTCTTTAGTCTGAAAAGTTTGTCTGTCCCTTAGAGCAGGTCTGCATTTTACTAATTTCCAGAAAAAGATAAACTATCATTTCCCATAAGAGAGAGATCAGAGAAAATCTCTGAATCAGTATGCAACCTGTTCCCATTTTGAAGTTCTTTAAGCTAGTCCACTAATCAAATAACAACAGCCATTACTACTAGGAATACAGATCAGAGTAGACAGAAATGTGAGATAAATCAGCCAATTGGACCAATTTACAGTTAAAGAAGATTCCACTGAAATGAGAAGAACTAAAAGGTATTTTATTTGTAAGGTGGACAGTTGTAGTAGTCATGTGATAGAATATCCCACTTTTGTTATTTATTGGTTTCTGTCATTTATCCATTGTGGAACTCTATTTCATGGAACAACTGCAGTAGCTATGAACTGTTGCAAGGTGAAAAGTTTGGTGATCCCCTTCCAAATGTCTTGGATCTGTCCATTAACGTACCCAAGTTTCATGTCTGATGAGGCAGTTCTTATCTGGCTATCGTAAAAACACAACAGTTTGGGAGATCTGTAGTAGCTGGAGTGCTAGTGTGAAATAAACCCATGCTTTACAGTATTCAGAGACTGTATGAAGCTTTGTCTAGTCTGATGAGATTTGACTTTGCTCTATATTGATCTTGACTTTTATTTGTTGTGCTTGTCTCCATTTTAATTTGTTTTTTATGCATTCTTTTATTCTTCATTTACTATGGGACTGTGGCATTTTAATTCTTATAAGCAGCGCTAATAATACATATGCAGAATACAAGCTTTCTGTTAAATAAATAAGCAGCCCGATAAGGCATGCAGGGAATGGTGAAAGGAGCAAACAAAATCCTGATGTGGGTGGTTGCTAGGAAACTAAACACATCTTCTCTTTCTATCCAATCCCTGCATGGCATTCTGTAGACTACACTAAAGATATCTGAGGAGGAAAAAAATATATATATATATATACACATATACATATACATATATATATTCAACAGGAAGACAACACTGAACTGAATGTTACTGAATCACAGTTTTATTTCAATTAGGAAATAGGCTTTGGAAGGAGAAGGCATGATGAGGGGAAGCTTAAGTCTTTTTAAAGGTTTAGTCTTTTTAAAAGGGTTTAAAAAACAGAATTGTAAAAGAACTAAAGCAACCCATGATTGTTTATGTGGGAGAAAGAAAGGGGACATACTTAATTGTTGCTCCTAGTGTCATTTGTTTGTATGTATGTACTTATGAAGTTTTATTTTTTCTATACAATCAACCAGAATTATGATTTGTAATTTCTGACTTGTTTTAGTCCAGTAAAACTGTATAATGTCCACCATATCACTGAAGCTACATTCTCCAGGAATTCAATTCCCATCAGTTAAGTTAAATTAAATCAAGCTCACAGATCTTTGCAGGATCTGAAAAATAGGGCTGCTTCGCAGAAGAGTTGTAGCCTTATTGCCCTTATTACTGTTCCAGATAGGTTAATCAGGAGGTAAAGCAAACACAATACTTTTAAAGTAATGCAGTTAAGAAGAAGATTCCTACTGTGTCCTTGACCACACTGCTTTCCACCATGGTTTCCTTCTATATTATAGAATGATTTAATTTCTTTAAAACTGTAGCAGTTTCAGTGGCTAACCCATTTTCCATTCCAATAAAGGAAGGGATTTGCTCTCTCTCACCCTCCCTTGCTGTCTGTCCCCCATAAAAGCCTTCGGAAAAGTAAAAGCAGTTTGCTTTTGTTTTTACAGCACATTGCCTGTGTATTTTAGCACACCAGGTATGCATGCATTCTATGCATTTCAGATGTTGAGCCTGGAGATGTAATATGCTAAAGATTTTCTGCTCACGCATTAGTTGTCATCTATTGTCTGGCCTATGTCTTTGTTTGGGGAGGGGGGCTTAAACATATTTCGATAGTATTATTCTGAAAAACAGATGCACAATCAGGACATGATTAACATGTATATAATTATGGGAAAACTGGATAGGGATTTTTTTCCCCCTGATATCACACCAGGAGCCACTCCCTTAGAGAGGGGACAAGTCCATGACCAGGTACTAGTATTGACGGCACCATAGAACCTCTCATATTGGAGGCAGTATATCTCTGATTAGCAATTCATGCATGTTTATGAGCTTTTCATGGGCATTTGGTTCACACTGTTGGAACAAAATCCTGAATTAAATAGGACTCTTGACTGACCTAGCATTGCTCTTCATAAATTCTTATGTTCTTATCTGTTGGTCTGAACTTAATAAGAAATCTCAGTAGATGGAGAAGGTGGTTATCAAGGTATATGGTTGGTCTACCTAGTTCTGAAGTCTCATCTATATTTACTGTTTCTTATATCTGTTTATGCAGCTCATATCTCTTCAATTCATTCTCTCCCTGAGAGGAAATGCCCTTCTGCCTATAAAACATGAAAGGGAAGAATTGAAGAGCTACAATCTAGAGGTATGACTTTGGCTACCACAATGTCCTTTTTCCCACTTGTCCCATGTAGCATTGAAAACCTCAAAGGATTATTATATGAATGAACTATGCCTTAGCAAAAAGAAAAAGTGAGGTCTAAGTATTTCCAGTGTATGTCTGGTTTATAATTGGTGAAATATCTGAAGACTACTATTAAGTTTGACCAAAGATTGTACTGAGTTAGTGGTTCATCATGATGGATTTGTTATAAGGGTTTGCATAGCAAAGTCTGTGTCAGTTTCCCTGGTATTTGCCCATAGATCTATTACATTTGGTTTCTGAATTCATCTTGGTGCTTTTTAAAATATGAATCCATGTGTGCATTTAAATATTTTTAAAACTTGTTCCATTTTTCTAACAGTATTTTCTACTGAGGTATTTCTAATATATTTTTATAAATATATTATCTTAAATGAGATAGTGTAATAACATTCTAATGCATGAGTATGTGTTTCTGAAAACTATATCATAAAACTAAGAGAAATATAAAACCAAATGATAGCTACATTTAATCCCCATATTGCCAAGAGTTGCAGTTCTGGTAGTTTCAGATTCAGGTATAGACTAAACAAAATTCTTGAGTTTACTGACTTGCAAGTGATAAAAAACAATTAGCCTACACTATATCAAATTCAATATCACAGCATATCGCTTAAGAAGGAGCCAATTTTGGCTTATCCCCAAAAAAGCTAAGCAGGGTCAGGCCCCTCTCCTATTTGGATTGGAATCTATCAGGAAATCCCAAAACTATAGGTCAGACTGTGAAGTTGAAAAAAGCATAATGGAAGAAAGCAATGGCAGATCATTTCCATGATGCTTCCGAAACAAAACAAAACAAAAATGAAAATGTTCTTTAAATTGCCAGAAAGCAGGTTTGATTTAACAGTACTTTTATTTTTATGTCAGACTCACCCTTTCATCATACAGTATTTCCTTATGATCTATTCAGAAAATAAAGCCATCATGGTTGATGTTTGGGACCCATCAACTGGTTTGAAAAGCAGCAGTACATTCAAGAAATGGGCTAACAGAAATGGCAGTCAGATAGGAAGAAAGCCCTTCAATCTCTGTTCTATATTTTAGAGTACGCCTTGATAAAGATTACCATCCTAAAATGTTTTGGGAATAAAACATACAGTTTGGAAATAATATAGAACAAACCTCCCTCCCTCCCTTATAGTGTGTTTTATAGCTAGCTTGGTCTCCTGTTCTTTTCTGGTCCACTGAAAATTCTACAAATGTCTGAAAAGATGAACTGTGTACTAATGGTGTTTCTACCATTCATTTGGAAGCACAAAAAAATACGAATGAGCTTTACACACATTCCCTTCCAGATTTCCATTTGTAGTAGAAATTGGGATTACAGACTGTGTTTGGCTTGAAGAAAAGCTTTGGAAAAGAAGATGTTGCATTTACTGTGATGGCTGACTTGCCAGTTCTGCTGTCAAATGTTCTACTCTGCCAAGTGAAATCCATTAATGGCACATCAGCAATTCCTTTTTTTTTTCTCCCCAAATACTTTTCCTTTGACTGAGCAGGGACAGATTGTCCTTGAGGATAGCCAGTTGTATTAAGATAGCTTCTTTCAAGATTTGTTCACTTTGCCTTAGCAAACTGAAATACCAGTTTCCTTTCGGTAGCAATGGAAATGAGAAAGCTTAATCATGGCTTCTCTCTTGAATCAAAGCCATAATTATTGCTCTGCATTCACAACAGTGTTCCAAATGGATGTTTCACAACTGGAAGCACTTTATTGCTTAGCCAGTGAAAAAAGAAGTGAGGTCCTAACCAAGCAGAGAGAATGAAACCAGCCAGGTTTTTTGTTTTTAAAGCATGGATTGTAAAACTGACTAGAAGAAACCGACTAAAAGAAGTACGTTTAGATTTGCTAATAAGATTGCCTGTCAAATAGAGAATCCTGAGTTCAGGCAGTAGGAGGTAGGTTGAGGCAAGAGTTCCTGCAAAAAGAATTAAAAATAGAACTGTGGAAGCTCCAACATCTTAGTTCACTAGTTTTGCTGCTTGAGCTAGAAGAAAACTGCCTCAACTATCCAAAGAGGACACCATTGTGGGAATATGGTGATATGGCACCAATACTGGATTGGGGCAAAAGCTGTGTGTGAAAAAGCCCTAAGAATCCAAGCCAGAATTTCACGGCTTGATACCTTATGAGGTTGTGGAGTTAGGGGTAAGAATGCCAGATAAAGGTACCCTCCAGAAAGGCTGGTAATGGAAGTGAGAACCCCTGCACCTCAATGTTTTCAAACTGATAGGTGAAGTTTGAAGAGAAACTGTAACACCTTGACTGAATGTGATAACAATGTTCTGACCAATTGTATAAGATTCCTTATCAAGGCTCCTAACTGAGTTTGAATGAGTATGATTACTGTATCTCTTCAGACATCCCCTAAAACTGAATAGCGTTCCAAGAGTTATTTCTAAATCTATTGGTCCAGGCTATTGTCTTTCCATTCACTCAGTTATCCTTTATGAAGTGTGTACTGGTGAGGGTCGGGGTGGGTAGGAGGGAAGGTGCCTCAATGATGAAAGCAGCCTTGTATTATCTTGATAAAGCTCTGTCCTTTTTGTACAAGCACTGTAATGTTGCATGCACATGCCAAAGAGGCACAGCTTGCATTGCAGTGGCCTGACTCTGTTTTCATCCTTTGACAAAAGCTTCAGATCCTGCAGATGCCACTGTTCATGGACTCCTTCAGTCTGAACCATATATAAAAGAAATGCAGGCCAGATGAACTGCAGGGTAGAAGCTAATTCATCCCAATTTCAGGAAGTCTGGATGTTTGCTTTATGTCATTTTTACATTAACTATTTCAATTCATTTATTGGTTTTTATCAATATTATATCCTGCCATTCCAGTGTGCACTCTCTACTCAGGGTAGCTCACAACAGTTAAAAGAATGTGTGATTAAATCAATTAATGAAAGCATGAGAAAAGGTCAACAAGAAAAAAGGGGAAAAAATCAGGCAGCTGTAGCTCAGCAGAGGGCAGCATCTCACTGACTTTCACTGGCCTTGGAAGCTAAGCACAGTAGGAGCTGGTTAATCTTGGAAGGGAGACCACCAAGGAATACTGGGGCTGTAAACTAGATGGGGAAGCTGAAAACTATCCCAGAAGAGATCCAAAATTGCTTCTATACTACAGTTGTCTCCATGTAGTTACCAGGAGTCAAGCTCAGCTCAAGGATGTCTTTAATTTACACTGCCTACCAGTACAATCAAACTGCCTATAGAACAAATGCCATTCTATTATGGATCTTAACTTGTTGGCGCAAGGCTGTCCCATCTTTTTGAGTACAGTGCAGTCTAGCTGGAACACAAGATAAAATCCCTTACCTGGTTTGTCATGTAGTGATGTGGCAAACCACCTATAAATATTGGTCCTGTTGGCTGCCAAGTAAGAGATGACCAGTGATTGCCAGAAATGTGCCTTTTCATAGTAATTCCCAGGATCGTCACAGCAGCCTCACACATTTCCAAATCTTGCCTACAAACATTTGGGAGAAGGAGAAGGAAAGAAAAGTTTTACAACTGAGCTGAACAATCTGCAAGAGTTCCTTGACAAACTCATTACAGTGTTTCCCTAAAAGGATGGATGTTCTTTGATATTCAAGCTCTAAATTAATAGCAATTTAAAGGTGACTGAGGAAATGACTGTAAAACACACTCTCCTTTTCTCTTGTTTTGAGCAGCCTTTCTAAAATATGAAATTGCATTAAAATTGCAATTTCATATTACAAAAGGGTAAAAAGTAATTTATAGTTTAGATTAGGCTACTTCTTTGCAATGGAAAACGTGCTATTTGAACTATTATTACTATTTTTAATGTTGCAGATTTATAAAATATTCTTGTGCTCAAAGTATTTCACACAAAAATCCTCCAGAAATATCCCAAACACATATGTAATAATGTGGACCTGTGCTAGTTTGTTAAATTCATAATACTTAAGAATTAAACCTGAGATATCCTTGTTCACCATACAGTTTGACTCTGAATCTTTCCATCTGGTTCCACTCTTACTTAATAAATATTTTGGATTATGTTTTGTCAAGAAACAATAGAGATTATCACTGAACAGTTGGTAATCTTTTTAAAGTATTTGAAAGCTTAGCTATTCAGATCTTGGAGAATATATTTCTTAGACTAAAGGGAACTAAACAATGAGAATAAGAGTGCATCCATGCTTGTGTACCCTATCACTTAATGATGTTACTATGCCTCTGCTAATAAACAAGCCCTCACCAATCACACAGTACAAACAGGAGAAGCCAAGCCATTTCAAGCTTCATGTCATCTTTGCAAAACTGGGGGGTAGGGTGATATCCCCGACCTTGGTGATCGATGAAACTCACATTCATATTGTTCTATCCTGTCTTTGAAACCACCTGCTTTTTTCACTGGAGAGAGAGCTTGTTATGCCTCCACTTCCCAGTTCTGTTTTAATTCACCCAGCTTGAAGGAAAATTCTGAAAGGCAGCTTTGCCAACAAGACACTCCTCTTGGTTTGCTGCTACTGATCACACAACCAATCTACAAAGCTGACCTGGCCCCATGGAGAGAAGGAGGCTTTTCAAGCTTCTCAGTGGACAAATGCACAAACTTGCCATTTGTGTGGGGGCATCTTTATGAAGGAAAGGCAGAGGGTTATTTGTGAAACGATTTCCTCTAGAGTTGCAAAGGTATGGCAATACCATACAGAATAGATGTCGGAACTGCAGAAGAAGAGGATAAACTGAGGGGAAGAGGAATGTGGATTATTTTGTGAATGATTTGCAAATTAGGTGGATGGTGATGCTGTAAAGAATAAGATGGAAAAAAGTAGGAAGAGATTGCAGAACGAAAGAGAGAGATGTCAGAAAGAAAAGGGTGTATGTCAAAGATGGAGAATAGATAGTATCGCTGACTTTTCACTTTGCCCATCCACTGCCTGTTTCAGCCCTGTGCACAAATTAGTATGTAGTCCTAAATAGATTATCCCCAAGGAACGTCCTTGACCAAAAAGCAGAGAAATAGCTGGTTTTATGCAATAAACTGGGAGAGAGCGAAAGAAAACTGGGACCTGACCGAAATCACTTTGACTGTGTTTTGTAATATCTTTCCCTTATATAAGGGATTATCTTGTATAAGGTATTTTACAAGAGCATATCTGTCTGTCTATCTTGTATGGCTGCCCATCTATCCAGTGAAATTCTGGGAGGTGAACAAAATAAAAATGTAACAATCCATTTGTTAACTGAAGTAAGGCATTATAGAAATCTGCCATGTATGTATGCATACATAAATAAATTTATTGCATTAGGGATTCCTTAAGATCTTCTCCACATATTGAAGTCTTATGACATTAAATGTGCACTGATAACACCTGGACAATTTATCAAAGATCTCCTGAGAGAAGGGGAGGAAAGAAAGAAGTGAAGCAGGCTACTCCATCAGTTCTGCTGAGGGACCAGCTTCATTACTTTCCTTCTTCTGTTCCTGGTTTCTTCTCTGCTTGAAATAGTTTGAACTCGTGTGTTGTTATAAGTATTTTGTAATTAAGAAGTAGTGCTAGAGTTAGTTTTCTTCCTTATTCCCAACCTCTTATCCATGCTGATCTTTCAAAGAACCTTTTTGGCTGAAGAGCAGAAAAAACAAGGATTGAGAGAGAGACAGAGACAGAGAGAGAAGGAGCAGCAGTATCAGAGACAGAACTTCTTCTGGAGATCCAAAAGAAGAGAGAGAGGGAGAGAGAAGCAGGTGCAAGACCAACTGCTCTGTGCATGCACAAAAAAAGAAAGATGTGAGATGGCAGAGCCAAAAAGCTGAATGACATCAATCAAGAACATACATCAAGGATGTGGACTGAGACAGAGTGGGCGCAGGAGAGAAACAGACTCTTTTGCACTCTGCTGAGAGGAACCAGGCAGAGCTGCCTAGGCAGGTCACGTATATTGGGATTTACAGCCAAATATTGGCTTCAGGCCTCCGCTAGTTGATAAAAGATACAGCAATTTGTCTGAGAAGTTTTCAGCATAACAGCTGTTATGTATGCATTTGCCTACAAGCAAGTAATATTCTGGAATTGTTTCCTTGGGCTTTATGTTGGTAGGACAAGATGTTAACAATTCAGTATTCCAGTGAGCAGTTTTCACCTTGTGCCTGTGCAGTTTTTTACCTTCTCATTAGGTTGGATTGAACATTTCCAGGAGTGGCTAAATTAAAATATCAACCTTCAGAAATTATTGTTTAACATTTGCAGCAGATACTATTGCCCAGTAGTTGATGCCCAGTATAAATATGCCATCAAGCTTCTTCTACAACCAATGCAAAGGGCATTTAACATGTGGGAACAGTGATGGTGTCCTCCTTCTCCTCATTCAATGCTGAAATGGATGCACAATAATTCAAGTGCTCCTGTGGGTTAAGCTGCTAATAACTGTGCCCTAACAGTAATTGTGTAGCTTCATCTTTTGTGCTTCCCATAAATATAATAATTAAACATTGGCCTTCTAATTATAACCTGGATGATGAGATCTGTCCAAATGGAGCTGCATTCAGTGCCCAGGGCCATTCAGAATTGGATGGACGGAAAGGTCAGATGATCTGTTAATACACCATAGGGATAAAGGGTGACTTAGCATAACAATAACATTTGCAAGCATCTCCAAACTCTTGTATGTGATGTTCTATTTAGTGGCATTTGTCAGCAAGTACTGACAATATTAGACTGCATGGCAGAATCATTTAAAAGACAATGAAACAATCAAATTGCCTTGCCTGCCAGGCTTGTTAAATGTTACTCATACTAAGAACAAAATTTCTCACCCTTTTGGACTCTTCAAAAAGGAAGCCAATGATGAAGAAACTAGTCCTGTTTCCTAGTACTTCATGCATGTATTGCTCATTCTCTATACTATTTGTAGATAAATACAGTATTTATTTCTAATCCATTGTCTGGTGCAGCTTAAGTCATTTGCAATGTTATTAGCTATGATTATCATGTCCATCAATCTTAAAAGAATCTAAGTGGCCATAACTTTAATTAAATTGAGATGCTAGTGTCAATAGGTTTTTTAAAAAAATACTCCCTGTAAAAATTATTCATCATCCATAATATTGGAGTAATAATAGTCCATCAGTGATATTTCACCATTTGAGTATATTAACCATTGTTTTTCCTAGTATTAATATTTCATCAGTCACTATGAAAATATATTACTGATGTAATTGTACGTTATTTGGGCATATCTTTCTGTACTTTTTAGAGTGCTAATATGGCTTTTTCCTGAGTATATATTTAGAAGGCCCAGAAGAATTTTTAGGTCACTGCACATTTCTTAGATCAAGTAAAGCACAGATTAGATCTCTCATTGAGTTTAAATACTGCACATTACCAGATTTGTGGTGAGATGCCTAGGATTGAAAGAATCCACCTTTTTTTCTGATTTATATTAATTTCACATACATACATTCATAAATCTGTTTCTATTTTAAATTATTTTTTTAAAAAATATGTAAATCTGCATTTAAATAATATTTAAATGTGAATTTGAATACATTGCTAGATATAATTTATTCCAAAATATGCATTTCAGTATGCTTGTTCAGTGCAGAATTGCATTGCAAAAATTGTGGAACTCCATATACACAGATCGATTATGTTCACTACTTTAGTCAACAGTCAGCTTGATTTCTTTCTAAATGTCCACCAGGGACCAGAGTTGTAGAGTCCTTCTTAAGAATAATTTGTGACTCTACTCTATGGCAGTAGTTATAATGAAGAGGACTTATTTCTCTGTCTCCATGACAATTTTTTTCATATTGTATGGCATTTCCTCCATTAAGATGTTAAGGAAGGGAAGCTGGAACAGATGGGTGCCTGCTATGCACAACTTTAATTATTCATCCCAGACACGGTTGAACAGATTCACCCAGATTTGTTGGAGCAAGTCATAGGGAGGAGCCTTGGAAACTGCTTGTTCTATTCATAACAGACTCTTTCCAGCTTATCAATTATGTCTCAGATATCTTAAGGGTAGAGATGGGAGATTTGGAATTGGGTTCCATCAATATGTTGATGACACCTGGTTCTGTTGCTCCTTACCATCTAAATCTAAGAAAATAAATAGCCCTTTTGAACCATGCTTACAATTCATGGTGAGCTGGATGAGGGAAAACATCCAGACAAGATGATCTAGCGTCCTAGATCATGAGAAAGCTGAACCTAAAACTATTAGGTTTTAATGATATCTGCTGTTTTTGCATTTGTTGATTTTAATTTTTTTTTCTTTCTTCATGTACACCTCTGAGTCACATTGTCTGAATTGGGTGACTGTGTAAATGCATGAAATAAAAATAAAAATGAAAAAACAAGCAAACAACAAACAAAGCAAGTCAGGGAGCAAGGTGGTACCTCTTTTGGATGGAATTGCAGTCCCCCAGAAACAGCAGGTGAAGAGTTTGGGTGTGGTCTTTGCCACTCCAGCAGTCACCAGATTTGCAGGGGAAAGTTAAGTGAAGTAGCACATTAGCACAACAATGCTAATATGTCAAATGTGACTGTTCCTGAGCTAGCAATGATTATCCAAGTTGCATTCTACCAAGTCATGGCACGGGTTCATCTAGCCTAATATTCTCTATTTTGGTAGAGAGTGCCACTGTAGGATCATTTAGGATCATTTTTCATGGAGACTGCCTTCTATTTGAATTGGGACTTTTTGCATACTAAAAATGAATTAAGCCACTGAGTTATAGTAGTTCTTCCTATATGCCTTTAGAAATACAAATAATCCAAACTTCAGCTTTATAGAAAAGATTTGAACAACTTGTGTTGGTAACATGGGGTCTGATTTTAGCCACAAATTAATAGCTTTTCACTTTTGGGGGAACACCAAACATTAGTGCAATATTCCTTTCAACAACCCTGTAGAGTTAGTCAGGTTTATTATGCAAACACTGGACCAAGAAAAAAGAAGACTGAGCTGAGGGCATATATGGAAAGGCCAGGATTTCAAAATCAAGTGGGACTCATGGAATATGGAATACTTCACAGCACCAGGAGGCCATACAGTCTTTTAGGAGAAATTTAGGTATGTATTTTCCCTGACAGCTGATACTATCTCCATTTGTGTATGAATGGTGTCATAAGAATCACAAAGAATTTCATTCATAATTGAGGCAATCAAAACATGTTCCTTCTGACCTAGAATAAATGAAAACAAAAGTAATGATTGCTGGTTTGGGACATTATAAGCCAAATTAATTTATGTATTATATTTTGTAAACATATATAACTTGTGTATTTTGTATCTGTGTCTGTGTGTTTGTGTGTGTGTATACATGCATTTATACATATTAGATAAGGACAAAGATCCACAGAATGAAACTGGAAATGTGAATTTTAAAATTGCATCACTTTTCTTTAGTCTTATCTTTTTGATGATGATTATGTGCCCACAAGTAATTGTTGACTTCTAGCAACCACATAGATGATTTTCTCTATGACAAACTGTCCCTAACCTGGCCCTTCAGCTCTTCCAATGGTGCACTCATCGCTACTGTAACTGCGTCCATCCACCATGCTGCTGATCATCCCCTTCTCTTTCCTTCTACCTTTCCCAGCATTAGAACCTTTTCCAGAGAGCCTGGTCTTTGCATAATGTGTTGTTTGAAGTAGAATATTTTGAGCCTGGTCATTTGACTGAGAATTCTGGGTTAACTGATTCAATGAACCATTTGTTTTCTTGGCTGTTCATAGTGTTATCAGGAGTGTTCTCCAACCCCAAAATTCAAAAGTGTCAATACTCTTCCTATCTTGCTTCTTTAAAGTCTTTGAAGTTCAACTTTCATAGACTATCATAGTGAATACCATGGTTTGCCTGATTCTGATATTTGTAAGTACAGATACATCACAGCATTTGAATATCTTCTCCAAGACCTTCATAGCTGCTCCGCCAAGTGCTAGTCTTCAGCGTATTTCTTGACTGCCTGTTCCTTTACTGTCAATGGTTGATTCTAAAAGGCAGAAGCTATCCACCACTTAGATATCTTCATTGTCAATTCTAAGGCTGGTTGTTCTACCTGTTGCCATTAGTTTGTTCTTCTTGCTCTTTAATCTTAGTTTTTTCACTTTGTTCCCTGACTTTTATTACTAGGGCTTGTAGGTCCTTTGCATTTTTGGCTATCAGGTTAGTGTCATCAGCATAGCACCGGTTATTGATGTTTTTTCCTCCAAGTTTTTAACTCATCTTTTTGACCAAATCTAAAAAGTTGCCATTATTATTGTTGTTATTACTATTTTCAGGATAGTAGTATTTTCATATGGCAAAATAAAATTATGAATTTGTTACAGAACTGATTTAATTATTTTTAACACCACATTAATATTTAAACTGGAACAAGAATTATGCAAATTGAGCCTTCTCCAGAGAGCTCGTTTTCATATAATATGCACAAGGTTTTAGACTGGAAAAGAGTGTATTTCACTGAAGTCTTCTGATGATGTTGATTCTGAAATTTCATCCTAAACCTGCCTTTTAATGCTACTAATTAGCCAAAATCTATTAGGTGATTTGTGTCAAAATATTGTATAATAGTCTCATCAAGCTGTTATCTTTGAAAAGCTGTAAAACAATGGTTACTATTAGTTGATAGTAATAAGTATTATTAAGTTGTTATTAATTCCATTGCAATCAATTAAATATAATTACATCCATCTTGTTCAATTAATTTTGTAGAAAAACCAAATGCTTGTTCTTCTCAACTCAAATGATCTTTCTCAATGATTACTTAAGGAAACTAAAACACATATACCCCCCCCCCCCCAACAATACTTAGATTTCTTTTTAAAGACCATTTTGGAGCAACATAATGCAAGAATAAAGGAGAACTGAATGGAAACTGTGAAGCCATATAACACCAAAATGCATGATGACATATGACTCTGAATTTCAACTTCATCTTCATTACAAGTTGTCTGGATAAAAGAAGATAGCTGTTGTAAGGACAAAACCTAGGGATGTTTAGATAAATTAAGTGTCAACATAACTATATCTTTACTTCAATTATTTTAGTTGTAGCCACTTAAAATGTTTTTAAATCCCAATGGATTTTAATGCAGGATTGGGTAAATCATGGCTGATCTTCAACCTCCATGTACATGATGAAGTCTGTTGCAATTCATGGAAGCTTATAATTAAATTTAAATTTTCTAATTTAATTAATAAAATTAAAAGTCTTCATGAATCTGATGAAAGTGAGCTGCAGTGCCTTTTAATAAAATGTTAGTATGGCAAGGTGCTACAGACTCTTGTTTTAATGGGAGAATCCCAAACTTCCCTTGCCATGTACTCAGTGGGAAATATCCACAATTGTCATTGTAGTGTTTGATAAATTAAAATCCCTTTTCCAATGAAGAAGAAGAGGGGGAAAAATCAGCTGACTGTACTGAATTTCAAACAAAACGTTTAAAAATAAGTTGCGAGTTCTGCTTTTCAATTCAGAACTCGATTACCAACTCTCTGGGGAAAAAATGTAAATAACAATTCAATTGGGAATAAATATACTTAGGAACAGGATCATTATGATTTAGTTATACTGAATGATTACATTTAACTGGATGAGTGTAAGATGCAATTTATTGATAGTGTCTAATATGATTTTTATTTCTGAGCATTATGATGTGATCTGAGTGTAGCAGATGTTGCTCTCAGCCCTTTGTCATGGTCATATCATTTTTGGTTTCAGCTTGCTAGTCCTCCCATCCCCACCCCCCAGGAGTTGGGACCTATGAAATTGGTCCACCCAGACAACTAACAGATGTGGATGGTTTTAGAGGGAGCTTGGGGTTCTTCCTGGGGATCTGGTAGGCAGTTCGACCAAGGTCTTAGTCTCATCATGAAATGGATATGCGACAAGGGTCATGGATCGAATTGTTCCTATATAACCTCTCCCTGTTCATTGACCACATGGGGTTCCCTGTTTTGTTTTTGGTTTTTTTTGGGGAGCTTTGAGAAATGAAACAACAGAAGAGATAGCTAGAGTAGCATTGGAGAAAGACAAAGAGCAAACCCAACTAAGCATATGTAAAAGCCCATATCAGGGGTTACATTATGCCAATAAGGGTGGCAAAATGCAGTTATTTTTCTGCTTTCATCAAATCCATAGATAGCCAGCCAGCAGCTCTGTTTAAGGTGAGCCTTTTCCTGCTAGGTTACAAGTATATATCTACAGGGCCATTGTGAGGAATATTCTATTCATATGTGTGATAAAGTCATTCAGATCTGCTGAGTTAGACATCAAGCAGAGAAATCCTGTCAAGTAGGTCAAGGTATGGGTTTGTTCTGTTACCTGGGAAGTATCTGATCCTCTGACCCCTGAGGAAGTGGACAGGGCCCTCATGATTGTTAGCCAGATCACCTGTTTATTAGATCCATATCCCTTCTGGATGGTTACAACTTCCCAGGAACTGATGTGTGGTTGGTTCCATGCAGTGGCAAATTCATCCTTGAGAGAGAGGGTGATTCCACCTGCCTTGAAGGAGGGGTTCAGGGGGGATGGCACCAATTTCAGGTTGGCATAGCCTTTGCATGTATAAAAGGCTTCAGTGGAATCTATAAGATGTGATTGTTGTTACTCTATTGCTTCTGTGTATTATTATTATTTAATGAGGTGAGCTTCAATGCAGAGCAGGAGATCATCATTTTGGCTTTCAAAGTAAGTGAGAAAAATCAGCAACTGTTAGAATGATCAGGAGTGGAAACACTCATGAAACAAGAATAACATGAATCGTGATCAGCAATAAATGAAAAGTTAAATGGAGCTAAAGAGAGATCAGTAATAAACTACAAAATATCTCTGACTCCCTTTGTCCCTGCTGTACAAATGTATCCTGAGGCTTAGACTCTTAAATGCTTACAAGAACCATTTGCATGAAAAAGGAAAGCACTGAATTTCTACAGCGGTGGACAGGAATAGCATCCTTAGTGATAGCAAAAAGATCTTGCTTATTGCCATTTTATTATTTATTTATTATTATATCCTGCCTTTTCTCTAAGAGCTGAAGGAAGCTTAGGTGGAGATCTCCCTTCATGTCATTCCTGCAATTACAACCCTATGATTAGTTTGAGAGACAGGGATTGGTCCAAAGCAACCCAGTTTGCTCAGTGGTTCAATATAGCGTAGTGTTGTGATTAAGGTGCTGCATATGAAGCTGGGTCCAAGAACCGACACCTTATGCATTACACGACATGAACTTCCAGGGGCCTTCTATCTTTTCTCTCTTTTCCTAGTTAAGTAAGCCAGAATTGTCTGTGAGGATGAATGGACATAACAGCAATTTGAAAATCAGCAGAAGCTGAGCTTGGCTAATGTATGGGCCATGACATCAGCTGCAGCAGATATATCCCAGAACATCTTGCTTTTGGTGCTATTGTCCAAATATGTGATAGACTATCAAACTATATCAAGGGAATCTATACTAAATCGAAAATCAATATCCATAGTTCTTGTCTCTTAATAAGCTGAATTTTTTTCCAATGTTTTATCCTCAATCCTTAAAGGGACAGACTGGAACCTTCAAGATATTAGTCCAGTCTGAAGAGTCAGCCTTGCTTTACAGCTTTGGACCATTCAATGCTGCTCCTTTGTTGTGCACACTTACCACCTCCCCCCAATAAAACTAAACTTGGAGGATCAAGTTTTTATGACATTTCCTAATGTTGTGACATTACCCGCAGGAAGTTAGGCTATGAGTCCATCTGCCATGCTGTTGATCTGTGAAAGGGACTAAGAGGAAAATAACACTAAACATACTCTGCAGGTTGAACAAGTCAATTGGAAATACAGAAACAGACATATTGGGAATAAAGTGGCTTAGTTAATCATGAATTTGAAGGACTTTTCATGGTAAATTCTTCTTGGCATTGGCATGTTTAATGCCCAGACAGTACTGCAGTTCAATTCACAAACATGATAATGCATATCAAATTGAATAATGTGCCATAATTTTCCTATGTGCCATAAAAACAATACCTTGTAGCAGAAATTTTCATCTTGTGCTATAATCTGAAATAACCAGCTGCTCTCAGCCATCTCTGTCTTTTTTTATACCAGCTATCTATCTTCCCTGATTGCCCTCATTTGATCTTGATGCATACCCTGAATATGTTAGCTTTCATTTATTTATCTTCTACCAATCCATTTAAACCACTGCTTAATTATGAAAAGATTCCAATTTAAACATACTTATATCTCAATGAGGTGTCAGTCATCACATGGATGCCACATAAGTAATACAGGAGCTAATAAACTAGCTGTGAACCATGACCACCCCCCTCCCTTTCAGACTTCACCTCTGCAACAATACATTAGATAGCCCTAGGCAACATACTGTTCTCAGCTCAGTCTTCCATTTACAGTGTGTGAACAAGAGTACCATGCTTAAGTACTATTTCATTGCTTGCTAAATATTCATTATGCACTTCAAATCTTAAAACTGGCTTTCTGTTAGCCCAGATAAAACATCTCTTATTTCTTTGCTGTGAGGGAGCTACAGTAAACATCTAACCTATGCACATTCCTCTTACATGAATATCTGGATTCAAGCCAACTACAATTATTCATATCATCTGAACTTACAAACACAAATGTTTTCTTTAAACTATGGTTTGGAAAAAGCCAGTAACTGAAATTGCTGTCAGTTTTTGACCTGCTCAGGGGTAGTCCAAGAAAACCAGTTGTTTTACATGGGAGAAGAACTGGTTACTTCCTCTGCATCCACCTCTGGATCACTCTCAGGAGTCCCTTCCCCCCACTACATTCTGTTCTTACCAGATCAGGTTTCTGTGCTGACGGATGCTACCCCCACGGGAACAACACATATAGGAGTTGCACACAGTTCTTGTAATCGAAGTGAAGCAGCTGCCACAGATAGTAGTTTGGGAGGGCAGAAGGTGGTTTGTTACTGACCAGTACCTGATTTGCTACTATCCTGGTTCAGAGTTTGAGTGGCTGTTTTACCTTGTCTAACAATAAAGTCAGCACTGGCTTTGATTAAACCCTACTAGGGTTTCTCAAATTTAGATGTCATGCCATTTATTCAAAACCAGAACAAAATGTTTAGTCTCCTCTTTGGCTGATGAAAATTGTGGGGCAGGGCCCTGGGGGGTGGCAATAGGAAACAGTGAGCTTCAAAGGGTAGGGAGTTGCTTAAATGCAGGAAATACTATTTCAGGAAGTTTCAACATGTGTGGATCACATCAAGCTTCACTGAATTGTTTAACTGTTTGAGCATATATTCAAATCATGTACTTTTGATTAGTTTTGATATAATGCCAATCAAATGCTAATCAAAATTATTGGAGAACTTCATTTGCTTAAGATGCTTTTTTGATGGGTAAATATACATCAGGAGCAACTAACAGATCTCTCTAAACCCATTTATGTGTCTTGTGTACTGCAAACACATAAAACCTTAGCTTGGGGCATGAAAATAAGATATGAGAAATCCCCCAAGGCCATATATAAGTCCCAAAATGCTTACAGGGAAAGGACAGTGTTTTCTTCACCCCCAAGAGGAAATTAAATTAAGAAATTATTTATAAAGTTGGACACACAGCCTCTAAACACAGTTACAACCACAAGATTCTCAGTTGTTGATAGGGCTGTCAGTTCATTCAGCCCAATTTATTCCAGCCTCTTTGAAAAAAAAACCTTCCATATTGGGACTTTGGGAGCAAGAAATACCTGCATGTCCATGTCTCCTTTAGCTTGTCAGGTGCATAGGCAGGTTTCCTCTTAGAGATTATTTTCTCCAACTTTCTCTTCATGTCTTAATGTTTTAGGGAACATGCCCTGATGAAAATGCTTAGGGCAGTGTGCTTTCAAGGGACCCCAGGGAGAAATGTTCTTAGTTTTAACATGGCTGCCCATCTATGACAGGTATTTGGGGTGGAATCTTTTGCAGAGTCTGTAATTTCAGCAGGTACCTTCACTCTGCTGAGGTGTGACCCACTATCTACAGATTCAGAAAAAGGAAGAATAGGGAATCTGACAACCTCCAACTAGTTCCTCTTTTCATGGTGAACAATGAAAAGGTTAGCCCAGGAAGAGGAAAAAGAATAAAATGCAGTGTTATAGACACAGGAACACTGCAACCTGGTAGAAGCCTGATGGAAACACTCAAGTAAACATAATTTAAGCAAGGCAACAAATGGCCCTAGTTATGCCAAGAAACAGAGATGCCAAGAAGCACCTGCTAAACTACAATATCAATAATTCCAAGGTCATCTGCCTGATGGGGAATGACATCAAGAGAGAGATGAGATGAGACATCACAAGAGGATTAAAGAGCAGCCAGGAGTTCTATGGACAAGTTATGCTAAGCAAAGCCGCTGTTAGACCTCAAAGCTTCCCCACCGCCCCCACCTCTGCCCGCATTGTATTCTCTCTCAACCTGCATCTAAAGACTTGATTTCTAATCATGGTTTTAGCTGAAACGATATTAACCTCCTTCAGATCAAATACTGGTTTATGTATGCCATTTCTACCTAAGTTTCTGCCACCACTTTTCTCTAAAGATTATTGTATCTCTACCAACATGACATTAACATTTTGTTTCTTTTAAAGAACTGTAACTTGCTGCAAGCCTTCTGGAATACAAATGAATCCTAAATCTTAATTAGTTACACTATTTCTGTGAAATTGTTATGATATGGGGCTCTACTTCACTTAAATCAGTGCCAATTTCCTACTCATTTCATTACTGTTAGGTTTGGCTTACAATGAGATGATTGTTCCAATATACTTATAGACAGATTTAGATATCATGACAGAGAAATACAAAACTTACCTAATGTGCACTTTATATTTCTGTCCATCATCCACCCTGATATCAGTACTGATCTTGATTTCATCTCCACTATCGCATATGAATTGGTACTGAACAAAGAGAAATGAAAAGATTAATTTATCATGTTTGTGTATGTCGGAAGTTTCTGATCAGGACTGAGCAAAATTGGGATGAGTCAGAACATAAGGCTTTGTATGAGCAGAAGTGTTCCGTGAGTCCTGAACTAAGGATTTTTATGCAGAATGAAGTCTCTTTGACAAAGAAGGCAGGGTAAATCCCTACTCACAAGGAAGCCAGAATTATACTAGTTATCCTCACAGTCTGGGTTCACAGAAGTAGTCAGAAAGTGAACGTGTGCATAAAGTGTTTCAAATAGAAATTCATGAATAGTTTCCCTTTACTTCAAAGATTATTATACATGAATAATTCAGTTTAATTTACGGAGGATTTATCCATTTGTTATTATGCTTGGCATCAGTGATGCCAACACTTTGGTGGGGGGGGGGGGTTAAAGCTGACTTACCTACTGCACAATGAAGAATCCAGTTTGGTGCTGTTCTCCATTCTATGTACTAGGAGTGTGCATAAAAGATGCTACTTTTGTGTCAAATGGATCTCAGATTGGTTCAGAGAACAACCGGCCTTTCCCAATGTGAATCAGAAACATTTGGGAAATCTGAAATTTCATGACTCCTCACTCAGTATAGTGTCAACAAATGGCTATAACTCCTGTAATATCTCTATCTCTGTCTGTATGTCTGCCTTGGTGAAAGCACACACGTTTGCTAGATTGTTTTTTGCACAAGAAGCCTTTGTATTCTTTGTGTCTTTTTAAATGGGACTGCCTGAAACTTTTCTTTAGAGTAAGATTTTTGCAGACCTTGTTTCTCCTTCTGAAGTGATTATACTTGCCAAATATCAAGCAGCTGCAAGGGCAGCCTTTAGGGTTTGCGATGTTAAAAAAAAAAAAAAAAAAGGTCTACTCCCTGTTGTTTTGTGGCTAATTTTTAAGGCAATATCACATGAAATTTAGATGCTCCCATTTTTTCTGGAAAGGGATTTACTTGCCTCTGGGGTTTTAGTATGAAAATGCGAATCATAAAAATGTCTGTTTGAAAATAATGTGCAAAATCTGAGACAAGTAAATACAGGGATTAGATAGCTGAATGGAAAACATTTTGAGGCTTTGCTTTTGTTTTCTACTCCATTTACACCAATTAATAAGCTGATAGAAATATTTTTGTTTTTGCTTTTTGTTTTAAATCCCAGGTATAAATATTCCCTATGACTGAGGCTTGTAACAATAACTCAGAAATGACTCCAAAGTCTCCAAATGTTGTTATCCTTATCCTTATTTATTATTGATTATTATTATATTTATTATTTGGGTTCTTCTAAAATCAATCAGTTAACATTCAAGCTCCTGCCAAACTATTTCCTTGCTGTATCCTGTTATATTTCTTTATGGATGTGCCCAAAATGTTGAGCAATAAATGCATGGGACCTTTGCACTTAAGATGCTTCTCAGATATTCTCATCAGCTCTTCATAAAACTACAGTTCTTAGGGTTTGTTGGGAAAACTAAGTCACTGTTATACAAAATATCTATAATGAAGCTACAATCAGTTTCATGTTTTGCATTACGAATAAAGGATGAATAATGAATATATTATCTTTCTATTATTAGTAGTACAGCAAATGTATAAAATAACCTGAGGATTAATACCATCAGGTTATCATTAAGTTTTATGTGGAGAATAACTAGGTATTTTAATATCTTTGTGATATGCTTAATACTTTTGCTCCATGGTTTGCTGCCCTGTATTTATTGTATTTCATTTTCAGTGGAGAGGCCATGAATACCATCCTATGCATACTACACTTTTGCATGCTCTCCAAAGGAGCCATTGCTATAATTGCTACATAGTTATCTAATTCTATCTTCCATTAGAATAATCCCTACACATCTGGAATTCTGGAAAAGGATCATTTAAAAAGTAACATCTGGATATTTCTAGACAGCTAATACTATACCCTACAATCTGCAAGCACAGACATCTAAAATTCTGTGTAAAGAATCTTACAGATTTTACAAATGAATAATTTGAAGTGTTACCTCTAAGATCCCATGCTTGATAGAAAGCTGAATAATGAAATTGCCCATTGTTGCTGGGCTCTGTTCAATACAGAGAAGGAGGCCGTGGAAGCCAGAGGTCTGGAATTGTAAACTGATGCTATTGTGTTGAAGCAAAGTAATCCCTCTAAATTCCATGTAAGAATTCCCCTGGTACTGGGTATAGCTAAAATCTACAAAGAAAAAAAAAATTAAAGAATACATATCAGTTAATTACATATTGAAGGCTTTTTGTTTGGATACAGAAGAGAGATGATATTCATCCACTAATGAAGCAGTGTTTCTTAACCATTGTTCAGATTAAGAAAAAGAAGAAAGCCTTCAAGTGCAATGATGTCTGTTTATTGAGCACAACATGATTCGAATATAAATCCTACTTTGGAGCACTCTTGCAAAGAAACTACCTGTTTGTGAGTGTATATGGCATGCAGTTATTTCTGAACTATATACAGTATATAGTCTTTATTGCAAAAGGTATCCAAGAGACCGAGGTGAATAATTCAGATCAATGTATTGTCAAAGGCTTTCACGGCCGGAATACAATGGCTGGTGTGGGTCTTCCGGGCTGTGTGGCCGTGTTCTGGAAGTTTTGTTTTCTAATGTTTCGCCAGCATCTGTGACCGGCATCTTCAGAGGGCAGGAGCACAGACAGGAGCAGTTCTCTCTGTGCCCAGGATGATGTGACCCTTTTGTGGGTATTTATAGAGATCTGAAGGGGTGGGGATTGGGGTGGGGGTGGGGGGGGTTAACGAGTGGCTGCTTGTTTTGGTGTCAAAATATGTGTGTATCTTCCTGGGGGTTAGGCAGGGTTTTTTCTTCTATTCAGTTGTTACAATTCATCCTGGGCACAGAGAGAACTGCTCCTGTCTGTGCTCCTGCCCTCTGAAGATGCCGGTCACAGATGCTGGCGAAACATTAGGAAACAAAACTTCCAGAACACGGCCACACAGCCTGGAAGACCCACACCAGCCAATTCAGATCAAATTAATTTCTTGACATGTGAAGATAATTCATCTGGGCCTAATTTGAATGGAGCACATCCCTGCTCCTCTTAACCAAATAACAAACCCAAAGTATTTTGCTGTTGTTTTCCTTTCAGCAGCTTCTTTTATGTCATGCGTTGCATTCCCTGGGAGGTCAAACAATGGTTTGTCTAGAGTCTAAGTTAAAAGTGAGAAGGGTCATTTAATCTCTTTCTTTCATAGCCTTCTCTTTCTGATTCCTCTTCCTCCTTCTTTCCTCCTCTCACAAACATATGTGCCCTCATTTTGACATTTTCTCTATCTCTTTCCAGCCAGCAGGCTGCCAGGGAATAGAGAAGTTGTTCTTGCAAGAAGTCCAGCCTGACCACTTGCAGCAGGCTTTTGAAATTAGGATGATGGTAGCATAAAATCTGACAAGGACCACCTTGGTCACAGGCTGTTCAACTTTACCCTTAAGTCTGTTTGTAATAGGTAGCAAGGTACCTGAAGTCTTCTAGAAGTTGCTTAAAAGTTAACTTGGGTAGTTTTCATTGAAAAAAAGAAAGTAAGGTAACTTCTTCATTATTCTAACTTTTCTGGGCCTTCAGTATAACAAATCATACATTTTTTTTTATAATGTTTGTGTGAATAAATGTAAAAAAAATCCCCTTGGCCTTGGCCTGAATTTAGCTATGTCCTCAGTAGGTAATACTGACATTTGGCTGTCTTTTGAAAATCACAAGGCTTATTTTTAACCATCCGAGGTAGATTAAAAAAAAAAAGTTCTGGAGTTATTAATGGAATACAAGTAGAATTCTGGACCTTGTTGATGGGGTTGCAGGACCAAATGGTGCCTTAGTACCCCTCTGCTAGCCTCCATTGCTAGAAAGAAACAGTATCAAACCAGATGAGTTTGGTGGAAATCTCTACTGGCTCTGGTAGGCAGAAAGCTACCTTAGACAGATAGAAATCCTGAAAGAGGTTGTCCCATGGACAGAGTGATGAGACATGAAACTGAATCACCATAAACTTAGAATGATCACAAACTGAAGTCTGAACTTTTCATCTAAAAACCACTTTCTTGGAAGCAATAAATTATTCCATGAGTTAACCATATGTCTAGCTATTTCATTTCATACACCCATTGCCATTTCACTTATGGATTTGTTTGTTTGCTTTTAATCTAAATGCAAAGGAGATTTATTGCAAAATTATCTAGAAATGCAAGAGTATGGGTCTGATAGGTTTCTGATAGCTTCGCTAGGTTTGATATTACAAAATGAAAATAATGAAGACCAATTTTATGCCTGCTATAAATTGAAACAAATGGTGGAGAAAGTCTTACTTCTCTAAAGCTGCTGTGTTACTGTCTTTTCTAACACTATTCCAATTAAGAACTATAGCTCAAAACACAGGTTAACATATTATTGTAATAAATCTGTTTTGGCACTCAATTATTGCCTGTGTTTTTCACAGTCTATATGATCAGCTCAGCTTCTGTTATAGAGATTCAGGAAATTCATACATAAAAGTATTGGTTCATTCATAAATGAAACAATATATTTCTTATTTCATAAATAATGATTAAAAAAAAACCCTAATCAGCATATAAGTGATATATCATTGCTGTCTGAGATCTCATATTACTGAGGGTATTATCCAGCAAATATATAGCATTAAATATAATCCTCACTTGTTTCATACATCTAAGAACTGTAGGACGGGCAGATGATTTTTGTACTTTTACACATTTGAAAGAAGGCAATTTGAAAGAAGGTCTGAGATTTTCTTGATCCCACAGTACTACATCATGATGAATGTCTATCACCTCTGTAATTTCTTCTTCTAAAGGTCTAAAAGCCATCTGTAGCAGCCAATCCATCTCTACATTCCCTGCATGAGCTGTTCACCTTAGGAGTTCTCGTATCTTTTTCATGGCAATTTCAGCTGGCAGCTTGGAGCAAGGAAAATAAATCTCTTTGGAAGAAAGCAGTTGCTATAGGGAGATCCATGGAAAAAAGCTAAACTGTGCATGGTAACCTACTAGCCCATACAATATTGATTTATATCAAGAGAAGAGTACATCCAAATAATCTGAATTCTTAGAAGGTTTTTCTCAGAGACCACTGGTTTCTATGATATTTCTATCATAGCTTATAATCATTACTATGATACTCTGAATATCCATAAAGGATCCATTATTTCATCAATCATTATGTTTGCTGTAAATTGCAAGTGGAGGCTGAGAATAAGTTTATCTAAGCCTACCTAGTGCAGGAATAGGTAAACTTCAAACCTCCAGATTTTGTTGTACTGCAATTCACTGTTTTCTTCTAATTTTAGCTATTATCAAAGATCAACCTTAAAAAAGCAGAACACATACAGAAACCAATTAAAAGAAAAATAACAAGTAGCAAACTATATCTTTCTCAGAATGTTTCAACAAATGATCTCATATATAAATAAATCAATAAAAGTTTTGCAATATACATTAATACATATGGAAACTAATCATCTGATAATTACTTAACTGTGTATAGTCTACCCCTGGTATCCCTGGGTATATAGAAACATATAAGGGGTAAGCTGTGGCTTGCCACATTTAGTTGGACTGCAATTCACTTCATATTTTACATTTATTAAACTGGTTGGGGGTTATAATCAACAACATGTGGAGTGCTACCCATTGGCCTTCCCAATTTAGTGTGCTTATGAGAAATGTGAACTTTAAACAATTGACTTCCTGGTTCACTGTTCACATCCAGATTTCTTTCCTTCCTTCCTCCCTCCCTCCCTCCCTCCCTCCCTTCCTTCCTTCCTACGTCCTAGGAAGCAGACAAGGGCAAACCACTTCTGAAAAACCTTGCCAAGAAAACTGCAGGGACCCACCAGGCACCCACCAGGAGTCAACACTGACTCAGAGTATGAGAAGCTGGGGAAATACCAGGGCCAGTGGTGGTAGGAGCACTCGGGGCTGTGACTCCTAAGCTGAGAGAGTGACTCCAACAGATCCCAGGAACAACATCAGAGCTCTCTGTGCAGAAGAGTGCAGTGCTAGGAACAGCTAAGATACTGTGCAGAACCTTCAAACTCCCAGGCCTCTGGTAGAGGACCCGAGATTGAGGAAGACCCATACCACCCATAGGGGTGAGAAGGGATATATATATATCTAAAATAGCTCCAGGGGATTCACATGTAAATAACAACTCAAAACAATAAATTTCTAACTACTAGTATCACCCCCAAAGGCTATAAAAATGAAATACAAATTAACAGTAACAGACAACCAGTAACCCCTATAAATAGAAGACATATCAATAATAACTGCAGAACACAATATTTTTTCTACATTTTTTTTTCTCTAAATGCCAGCAAGTTTGGGGGTACTTGGACCTCTTGAGAGAGACTATGATTGAAGGTTGGGACTACAATTGTGAGGGTCTTCCTTCTGATTTCCTCCACCAGGCTATTCTCAAAAAAGAGGAACCCAAAGCATCCCCTCACATGTTGAGCAAACTGGTCAGGCAGATTCCATTGGAAGAAGATAGTCCTGGAGTTACTTGGGAGTTAAGCCATGGAGGACATGTAGGTCAAACCAGCACTGTGAATTATATCCAGAAACCTCATGGTAAACAGTACAGCACTAACAAAGTCAGTGTCACAAGTTTGTAACAGCTCTAACCGAAAAGCTGTTGCAGATGTACACCTGGCACCATTTGATATTACCTATCTTAGCCCAATCCATGTAGATATGTTTCTTTATCCCTAGGAAAACATGTCCAATTCAACAGCCTTCTTCCATCACTGTGGATTTGGGCCAACTTATCTCAAAGGAAATAAATCAGGAACAAGGACAAGGGGGTTTGTAGATAAAAACCTTATTAATTCTTAGCTTGCATTGTAATAAAAGAAGAAGACAAACCAGGAGAAACCCCAAAGGCTGCATCATCATCATCCTCATGAAAGAAAGAGAGAGAGAGAGAGAGAGAGAGAGAGGGAGGGAGAAGGAGGAGAGGAGAGGAGAGGAGAGGAGAGGAGAGGAGAGAAGAGAAGAGAAGAGAAGAGAAGAGAAGAGAAGAGAAGAGAAGAGAAGAGAAGAGAAGAGAAGAGAGAAATCAAAAACTTAAAGTAGAGGGCATCTACCATCCTGGGAATGCAAATGAAAATGTGCTTTACAAAGCAGTCTCAACTACAAAGCAGTCTTTGTCTAGATAGATGTAACTTTCCTTGAGTTTAATGGGACTTAATCTTAGATTAGGTAAATATAGGACTTCAGCTTCTGCTTGTTAGAGATATTCATTAAATATTTAAGTTGCAATTGTGCATGACAAGTTATGAACCATAGTTGTTGAAAAATCCCTAATGAAACCTTTGGGTTTTGTTTGTTTGTTTTGCTCTTTTTCTGGACTACAAAAATGAGGACAAGAGGAAGAGAAGCTGTCAAACTCCTAACAAGGCAGAAGTAAAAGGCTGGTAAACTATATTCTGCTTGCATGGGCCTCTGGCGATTTAGCAAGAAGAACATGACATAAAATGGAATAGCATTGCAAAAGGTTAAGTACCTTTTGATTTCATGTTGGAATGGTGTCCTGAATGAGTGGGGCACCTTCAACTACCCTGCCTAACCTGTAAACCTCATAGTTTATATAAACTCATATAGCCTTTCTGTTAACTGACCAATGAACTTTGTTATGTGCATATAGTTATAAAGAAATTCTGCCTAGGAAGTCAGTTAAGTGAGTACTGGATAGCATATCAAGTAATAGGATCCACAGATGGCTTGAAGTCATTCTCAAAGAATGCTCACAAATGGCTCCTCTACAAAAGTGGCACCTTGAGTGAGGTATTGAGTTGAGTGCCAAATGGTTCAGCCTTGAGCCTTGTATTTTTGAACATTTTTATTAATAACAATGATGAAGAGATAAAGGAATGCTTATCAAATCTGCAGTTGAAACAAACTTGGAAGGGATAGCTAATACCTTATAAGGCAACATTCAGAGCGTTCTTGGTACTGTATATACTCCATGAATAAACAGAGCCTTCAATTTTTAACCAAAGCATTGTGAAAAATATACCACCCATGGATAAGCCAAATCTCAAAATGTTCATATGTTTCAATTTTCACATTTGGCCTATTTGTGGGTAATCCATGGATTATCCATTTTTCATGGTATTTTGGTAAAAATTCAAGGGTCAGCTTACCTACCGATGGGCTTATACGCAAGTATATATGAGATATACAGGTACTTTTAAAAATAAGCCCATCCATGGATAAACCAAAATGGATTTTTTGGATGCATTTTGGCACCTAAAATTCTCAGCTTATTCACAAGTATTTATGGTAAGATGGGCTGAAAGTAACAGAATGACATTTCAAAAGGATAAGCGCAAAGTTACTCATTTAAGAAAGAAAAGCAAGGGATGTAGAACAGGGACACACTTTTCTGTTCCACTTTGAAAGGAGCATTTTTCCCCCCTTCTGTTGTCTCGAGCACTGCTGTTTCGTTTGCCTGCTCCACTTCATTTTCTTATAGGCCAAATCCTGCACTTGGATTGACAACTTGGCAGGCACAGGAATGGCCCCTGACCACGTTTTCCCTGCTCTTCCTGAATAACACCAGATGCAGATTCTGATATAGCAGGTTCTCCTTACTAACATAATGGCTATAACACTTGCCTTAATGTGCAGTATGTCCCCAGTTTGAAATTTCACTAGATTTTTTTTAAATATTTTTTTTCCAATTATTAGTATTAGTATTATGTTTCTGAGCACCCTACTTTTCTGCTTGGGTTTTTTAAAATTATTATTATTTTATTTGTTGCAGCATTTTTATTATTTTTAATAATCCCTTCAGTCCCAAGGGTCTGGAAAAATGATCAAATGTTGCATAAGTGGTCTTATTAAAACAAACCTACAAAAGCCCAATGGAAAAGTAGGTAGCTCAGGGAAAGAATAATAACAAAAAAATGTTATCCTGGAGTTTGAACAAGGGATATTCTGAACATTAAGGCAAGTGTTATAACTATTATGCTAGTAAGGAAAATCTGCTTAATAGAACCTGCAGCTAGTATTATTCAGGAAAAAACAGGGACAACTGAAGAAAGGAATGTGTATTTTAAAGCTGGTTGTTGTACCTGCATATATGTGCATTTGATGTTTTAACTTTGCATATAAAGTTCAATTTAACTTTGTGTGCATGTCCATCTATGTATTAATTATATATTTTATAAAAGGATATATGTCCACTAAGGCCCTGGAAGGATAAAGATTAGCCATTGCTTTCCTAGAATGGAAAGGTAGAAGGGCACAGCAACAGGGGAACTGTCCACTAGGAGGATGTGGGTCTGCAATCCCAACTGAATAATTTGCAAACCATTGCCAAAGCATCTCAGTCTAGACAGGAATTCCTTAAGCTAGCTTAGTGTCAACCCGGCATGACCAAAGGACAGGAGCAGCTTACATGGTAGGTCTGAATGTGCCCTAAATCCCTTCCTGATATCAATCTCAAACCATTGTTGCAAAAGGATCAGTAAACCAGCTTCCCACACACTGGCTTGATTATGTTCAGCCACAAGACTCCAACTCTAGTTTTCCTCAGCTACCTTCCCTGTGGCTTCTTTGCACTGTTGACTCCAGTCAATACATCCCAGAGAGTTATTCAACTTTGATTGAATGACAGCTCTTCCATTTTAGATTTAATGAAAATTCAGGCAGCTGTTGACTGTTTTGCTGTACTAGTGAATTTGGTTCCAATGGAGAATGACAGGCAAAGCATGGATCAGGCTTCTGTTTTAGAAAAGAAAGATTTCTGTGGTCATGGAGAAGATCAAATAATGCAAAAATATCACTTGCATCCACTCTTGTAAAAAATAAAAGAAAAACAAAATAAAACTTGGTGTCATTGTCAGCCTCTTTATCTTAGGCAGGAATATTTTGATGGGTATATTTAGGAAGAAGTTCAGTGTGTTGAAAATGTTACCTATACTCCATCTTGGACTCTCGGACTCTCTCCAGTTCATATGATTTTCAACCAATTTTTCAATGATGAAAGAGCAAAACATGAATGACATTGTATGGATAAGGTAGCTTTAGCAATCACACAACACAAATAAAGGAGAGTAAACAAAACATGTGCCAAATCAGCAAAGTCTTCAGTCAACAATTCATATTTTTCCAGTCTCTTGGAAAATTAAAAACAAATAGAAAAATCTGAATGCGTTAACAAACAATTCTTCTCTTGTTATTTCAATTTGCTTCTTAAACAACTAGCTGTCTCTCCGTCATGAGGGTTGTGCAATTATTTCACAGCAAAAGAGCTGTTAAAGAAGAGTGGAGCTATAATAATACAAGAGGAACAGCAAAACGTATCATCAGCTACTCAAAAAGTCTTCATTCAATTAATTCTATGCATTTGATATTACTAAACAAATGTAAATACTATATCAAGGGACAAGAAGTATATTATAATATGTTTATTGATCACGGCATTGACAAAACCTATCTACTCTGGCAGAACTTCCCGACACTGAAAGCTTTGCTCTAAATATGGAGAGATGGTGGAGTGCTAGGCTGGAGATATGAGATGCAATAGGCAGGCAAGACAGGAGGTGAGAGGAAATAACAGAAAGCAACATGGGCTGCATGGAGAACAAGAAAGAAATGCTTCTCAGTACTTCTCTAGCACTCCCACAAGAGCCTGGATTAATTAACACCAGCTTTTCAAGGAGCTTCCTGCTGCTTTCCCTGAACTCACTTGAGGAGGGAATGTGTTCAACTGTTCAGAGAAAGAGGAGACAGGCCCTTCAGGTGCTGATTTCTTCCCTCCTTCAGCCCCTGCTACAAGTCTGCTTATTTCTCCCCTTCAACTGAGTATGGAAAGCCGCAATAGCTGATACAGAAAACAGTCATGAGTGAAAGCAGAAAAGCTTCTCTGAGGTAGAGGACAGAAAGATCTTCTATCTGTGCAGGAAGGATAGATAGGCACAACAATAGGCACAAAAATAGGCACAAATGTTGGATATGGAAAGGATAGATGTACACAGATAATAGGCACAAATGTTGACAATGAGCCTTCTGAGCCCAGTGAAGATTTATTTTATTTTTATTTATTTATTTGAATTTATTAGCTGCCCAACTCCAATGGACTCTGATGTGAATGATGAGATGCCTGATCTAATTAGGCTTTGGGTGACTTGGCAGCTATTGCATCATTGGTATCTCCCATCAAATAGCTGCAACCTTGCATATTCCAGCAGAAAATGAAGATCAGGGAAGAGTGGACAAACAAACAGCTACTGCTGTTCCTTAAGAGTGGATGTTCCAGGACTGTTGACCTACTTGAGCAGTAGCCAGAGAAACTTCCTTGTACTGCATGAGACCCAGCAAGTAAAAATAATAAGAAAAAAATATGAAATAGAAGTTTCCATCCCACACATTACTGACATGAAATAGCTAACAGTGACAAAATGGAGAGACTACGGCTTATGAATTCAAAGACAGAGAATGCTGCATTCTATTTTTGTTACAAATTCTTCCAGTCTAATGTTTTTACATTGTGCTCTACAGAAACAAAGACCTAAGAAAAAATAGCCAGAAATTGGGCCTACCAGGAGAAACTGGGCAAATCACCAGAGAGCATTCCATAAGTGTAAAGACCTTTAGACTAAGATTAAAGGTCTCATAGATGATCAGCATCAAGAGAAAATTGCATCAGAATCTGTTTACTGGAAAAAAAATTCCAAAAACGTTTGTGGCCGTTGTGAGAATTCTTTCTATCCAAACGCTTGCATGGTGTGGCATTTCAGATCAGCTTATCTACCAAACTATGAGGACTTCTTTAAAATTATGGAATGGATAATTTTGATGTTATACTTCAGGAGCATCTAAGAAGAGTCACCACAACCTTGGAAAAACAATTCAAAATGAGACATTATGCTTATTGGCATTGAAAGTGAAGTAGAAGATTGTGCCAGATTTGAATTCAGCAAAATATTACTCTGTTATTCTAACTGCATATTTGATATCAGCCATATGGAACAAATATGGAACAAATGACTTAATGGTATCTTTGTAACAACAACAGAGCGTAGTGAAAATATCCTTCCAGTAGCAACTATCAGAGTGTATTTTCTATAATTTATTGACAATGATATTTCAGAAGCTGATATTAGAAATATACTTCTTAAAAAGCTAGAAGATATGAGAATGATAATAGCTGACATGAGATACAGGTAGTCCCCCAGTTAAGAACACCTTGTTTAAGGACAACCAGTATTAAGAATGGCGCCTAGTGTAGCAAAATTTGAGTGAAATACACAATGATTCAAGTTAAATACACAATGGTTTGAGTTCATTACACAATACTACTTATACAGTATATACAATAATACCGTTCTGGCTTATGTACAAATTCGACTTAAGGACAGACCTTGGGAATGGAACTTGTTCTTAAACTGGGGACTACCTGTACTGGGGCTACGATAATAGTGCCAGCATGGAAAGAATGAACACAAGAATGCACAAATGGATCTGAGTGATGCTGTATCAACTTCTAGGGATGCTGCTGATTTTTTTAGTGTAATCCAAAGAGTTGATGTGGTTTTCTTTGCACTGACTGATTACAGACAAACGTTGAAGCAACAGCTGGGAACATTATTTCTGAAAAATGAAATCACAGAGTTGATATGATTGGAAAATCAAGTGGAGGCGATAAAGTTTATCAAATACTAATTTGGGAAGCTAGATGATTCCTCCCTTTCCATTTTGGAGGATAATGCTTTAACAGGAACTGCAATAGAAGGAAATAGAATAATCAGAAACATACATCAAATTTCAGAGTGGCTTAGTGTTGTGCTTGAGATACTGGTTGAAATAAATACTGCAAGTGAGACATTCTAAGGCATTGATCTTGATATATCTGAAGCAATGAAATAACAAAGCAAAGCCATACCTACTGTCATAGTGGTCAGATGAGGGATTTCAAAGGGATTTGAAAATGTTCTGAAGAGTGCCCAGAAATTCTCAGAGGAATTTCACACTGAAGTATTTCACCATCCATTCAAAGATATAAAAGTTCACTGAAGAAGAGGACATTTTGATTATAAGACACAGGATAATCCCATATGAGTTACCAAACAGCAATTCACAGCTGAAATCTTCTATCAACTGCTAGAGTGTGCATTACAGTAAGCTGAAGAATATTTCATGCAGCTCAAGAAACACAGTAGTATATCTGGGATGTGGTATGATTCTTTACTCTACCTGAAGCAGGTAGATTCTTCATTCTACCCGCATCAACAATGCAGAGCAGACAAGGTTGAAACATGATGATGTGTGCAGTATTGATGCAGGTGAGTTGGGTGATGAACTGAAATCCCTTTCAACATACTTTTCAGCAGAACCAGCTCCAAAGGCTATTCCGGAATATAAGTATGAGCACAAATAAGATGACCACGTTATTTTCAAATACTTTACTTTTGTTGTTCTGGACATATGTCTAACATTCCTGCAACAGTTACCACATGGAGAATATGCAGCTTCTCCTGCAGTTAATAAAAACACAGCTATGTCCTACAATGACACAGGAAAGACTGGTTGGCCTTGCAGCCATCTCAATAGAACATGAGCTGACTCAGAGAGTGGACCTCCAGGAAGTAGCTTAAATCTCTGTAACCAAGAAGCCTGGAAAGTACCCATTGAATTATTTTAAACAGTGAAAATGCCAGAGTTTACTGGGTAAACAAGAACAATTTTATTTGCTGTTCAATCATTTGAAAGTTATGTAAAATTTTGAAAGGCATGTTAAAAGTGTTGATTATTGTTTACTGTAGTATTAGGTACTGGGAGCAGAATACAATGGGAAGAAGGCAGAATTGAGAACTTCCAAATTTTGGCTGAAGTGAGGGGACATGGTCAGGTCCAGGTATCTACAAGGGGTAGGGGAGCGGGGGGGACAAATGGCAAAATATATGTCATGCCTTTGTGACATATTTTCTTGCATCAGATATTGTGACACAAGCACGGATTTGGTCATTTCCACAATTAAGTCTTTGTGGCTTGACTTAAGTGGTCAAAATATTGTGGGCTGACCATGACTGGAGTCTTCAAGATTTTTCATATATTACCAGCAGCAGAGCAGCAGGACAAACGTGGTGAAGGAGTGATAGGCTTCATCCACATTGCCTCTGTTTTTAAAGCAATTTCCTTGGGATGGGATGATTTCAGATTGGCATTAGGATGGGTCAGTCTTTTCCCCCTTGGTCAGGAGCATGACTGAAGGGTGGGAGAGTGCTGAACTTCCTATAGTCCTTTCATATGTGCCCTCTCTTCAGCTGTCAAGGACAGAATGAATGTTAGCTGAGAACTTCATTCAGAGTAGGCAGAAGGAACTCCTCCTCAGAGACTGGAACTCTTTCTCCAAGTTTGAAAGGGTATTTGTAGTCTATCTTATGGTTCTGGGTCTGGGATATTATCCCAGGAGATGCAAATTTGCATAGGCTTACCATATTTGGGCTGCAAAACTCCAGATGATGAGAAGCAGGATGTATGTAATGAATTGCATTTTGGACAGTGTAATCTTCCATATACACACTTATTAATGAATCAGTCTTATTGAGTCAAACGAAGGATCTTAGGAAACCTTTGTGAATTCATTGGAATATAACCCTGTAAACTTACACAAAAAAGAAATCAACATGTTCTATGAAATGTACTCTCAGATAACTAAGTATAGGCTACAATAAAAATCTGCCAACATTTTATGTGGAATAAAATAACATACCAGAGACAAGTATTTTGAAATAGTTGAGTATATTTCCATCAACACCACCTCAAAAGAATAATCTTTCCCATGTTGGAAAGAAAAACAAAATCCACCGTTATGGAATTGCATGTTATTCTATTTTTCCCCAAGTACATGTACTAAAAAACCTATGCCAAGTTAAATGGAGATACTTTTTTTAATTGATCAAAAGATATAATTTCTGTAGTCCCAATATTGCTCTTGTCTTTTAGGTTCATTCTTACTAGAGCTGGGAGATTAGAGGAAGGCACCCCCCAGAGATGGGAGAAGCAGAACTATTAACATGCTTTTAGTGTATCTCCTTTGAAAATCACAGAGCGTGAACAGACTCCAGAATATTTTTCTCCATTTCATAGAACTTAAATATGCTCCCAGATTCCCTCAACATCTCCTTTCCCCCAAAGCCATGGCAAGTTATGGTAGTATTTTCATGTGTAAACAGACCCATGTTCACTACAGAATTCTCAAACAGGCATTGAAAAAAATACATTACACAACTGCTAAAAAAACAAAACAAAAACCCAATTGGAAGTAATTATGATTATTGTGGCTCCACTCAACCATACAAATCATAGTAAAACGCACCCTATTTTTCCTTGACTTTCTTTGATACATTAACTCTTTGGTTTGCTTTCAGAACAGCCTCTTGCTTTACAGCAGAGAAAACCAGTAGCCTTTCCCACTCAACTGGCTGCAATAACACTTCAGAATGAATCTTAGTCATTGCGTTTCTGGACACGATGCTGTGCAGCTATAATACAAACCTTTGCTTCTATACAATGAACTCAGACTTTGAAAGAACCTTTGTTTTATTCAGTTGGAGAAGTTTGTGCTGCATGACTTGCTGAGAGTTATAGTTGTGTTTTTCCTCAGAAAGTTGAAATGTCTTCTAATGTGGGATGCTATAGAACAATCAACTCTTGTTAACATCCAGAACTATTTTCAGTAGAGCCCATAAGGGTTTCTCAAGCAAAGGAAACAATACCGTAGTTATGAATCAACCGTCTTTAGCAATGGCTTTGTCACAGACCAGAGAGAGATGGCAATATTTTTCTAACATTATGGTGCTCTGGACTACTGAGAAAATGAGTGAAAATTGAGTATATATAGGTATCATTATTATTAGAATATTGTTCTTATGTTGCCATGAGAGAAAATGGGTAAGAATATGGGAAGATATAGGAGATATAATTATAATTACAATTATTATTATTATTTGGACAACACAGTTCTTATTCATGTAAATATGAAAGAAGTGTCTAATTTCTGTTGGAAGAAAATCAATGACTGTATTTTTAAACTTCATGCCAGTCTTTTTCTCTGTGGTTCTTATCTTGTAGAAAAGAACAAAGTGTCTCCATAGGTTTCAGTATCATATACGCAGTGATGAAGCTCATGTTTCAACATGTTTCATGTTGCTCTTGGGCAATAGGAAGTTGAAGCAAGTATTTTTCTTTTTTAAAAAAAAGGGAAACAAGGGAAACTGGTCCATTTTTTTCCTTCTATTACCCAATGCTATCTTAGGCAGATGAATACATTTAAAGAAGCACTAAGGTCTGAGTTACTTTTTTTTTTTAACAAGGATTGCCAAACTCTTTTTTTGCATGCAATCATGCACATTGGCCCAGGCATATTCCTTCCAAAGACCTCAGATGAGATCACTAAGATCTCATGAGATCTTCCAAGATCATTCTGTATTTTTTTGCTGCTTTTTAAAGCTGACACCTTAGGTTCTGCCCCATCCCCCTTGAATTCCTGTATTCACCGTGCAGTAACTTCTGGAGTTTTCCCATTCCTTATCTTGTGTCTGGGTTTGTTGTCATGTTATGTTGTGTCTTTTTTCTTCTTCTCTCTTCTCCCCATCTTACTGTTCCCTGCTCCCTTACAGCTTTTCTCTGTTTACTTTTTATTCTCCTGTTTAAGGTTCATGTTATATGATCCTGTTTTAGCTGAGAGGCAGAAGCTGCAGAAGAAGTGAAATATTCCTTCCCCCCCCCCTTATGGTTTCTCTTTTAACTTTCTTTTTTTTTTCCTATCATGTATTATTTTCCTCTTATGTTTTACTGTTTTTCTTTTTTAACTATTAAAAGGTTGTACCCTTTTTTCGCTAATTTGTATGCAGACAGTTATCAACTACTAATGTGCAACTTTGGAACAAGATTTAATCTTTTTACTACAAAAATGCTATATATTATATATTATATACATTAAAAATATACACTTTTACATAAAAAGATTAAGTTTTAAAAAAGATTGATATTTGAGTAAGATATATATGCCAATGGGATACAGTTAACTGAATTTAGTTAACCTTAATATAAAAGGGTTGATACTCTAGAAACAACTTAAAACTACAACCTATCTCAAATCTTTAAAAGCTGATGTTGCTGTTTTATAGGAGACCCTATATCTAATAGAAGAAGATAAAACTCTTTGTTTAGAGACTGTGTTGGACAATATGTTTGACTAATGCTTCAACCAAGGCAAGTGATTCTATAACAAGCATTCCTATTCTATAACATTTGTCTTTACAAGCTCAACAAGTTATAACTGACATAGTTGTTTAATTTTATTTGATAAAAAGTCTAATATAACTATGGTTATGATCAATGTTTAGGATCACAATTTAGACCCCCCCTGCCATGTACCACAATCTTTTATAAGGGTTTTTGTGGTTGAACTTTTTAGTTGCTTGCTAAGGACTCTAGTCTTCACTGTGTAGTGTGCAGAACTGTTTCTTTGGTATGAGTTAGGAGTCCTCCTTATAGCCAATCTAGGCTGAAACTCCAGAACTGTACTCCTTAACGAACAGTTGGGACCAAATCAGCCTTGTAGAAAATTGTAATTAGCTGCTGTCAGCCTTCATAAGGGTGCAATCTCTCTCTCTCTCCCCCCCCCCCCACCATTATTATATTTCAGTAGGTCCAGTAAGATGTACTACCAACTAAATATTTGTATGACTGGACTGCTGAAATCCCTCTCCTATTCTGGTCTCCTGGCCTTCTATAGTGATATCTATGCATGGGATGGCATTTAGATCTGCCCCATTAACTAACAACATTAATGGAAATAGCAATTTTTTTTTTCAAAAGGAGATGGGCAGAGAGCAAGAATGAACAAACTAGCAGGAGCTGATTCTTAACAGTAAATTAACTATATAGTACAATAAAGACCAATAATTACTTTTCCAATTATGGTTATTTTAGAGGCAATTGCTATGGTGCTTTAAAATTGAGGTCTATCACTTTTCCTCTCCTATGAACTTTTTAAAATTAAGGCTGGGAGAAGTTTTGATTGAGAGATTTGATTCAAAAATGATTTGATTTTATCTTCAAACTGAATTGACATTCCAATCTAGATCAGAAAATTGAATCAAAGTGCCAAACATATGCTTTTGATTTATATTGAATGCTTCTGTGCATTTACATAAATTATTTTATCAAATTGATTTGGAAATCCAAATTGTGTTGACCCTAACTGACCACTTGTTTTGCATGTCCAAATTGGATTGATTTTCCATACTGAATCAATAGCTGAAATTGGATCATTAATTTGTGCACCCTTAAAAGACATGCCAAATAAAGCATTTTCTTTTCCATTTCTGTAATTCCTGCACAAGCTTTCTTTGAAAAAGCTTAGAGTTGTCCTGCAACAGCATCTCATTAGCTGGGTTGCATCTCTTAAGTGAGGAGGAGAAGATTAAAAAGAAATCTTTCTGATTTTTCTTTACTGGAAATGTGCTTTGTTTCAACCCTGTAGTCAGTTATTTTGAAATACTTTCATTATTAAAGGTTTCATTGGGTTTTCACCAAATCCACTGCAGAAAGGTGACACAATAAATAAATGAATTGCAAAACATGTGGTATGAAATTTATTTTGTTATTCTTTTCACCTCAGTTCAAGAATGACATTCACTGGACATCTACCCTGTGATCCCAACATGTTATCCTACTTCCCAACATTCTTGTCGCACAATTACAGTTTTGAAGATGTAAGCAGGGCTCCATTCCTTTTTTTTCCCAACGTTACTGAAGTTTATAATTACAATAGTAAAAATGAATGTAAACTAAAAGAAAGAAAGAAAAATAGAAAGAGTAAATGGGGAAAAATAGGAAAGACAAATAGACAGAAAAAAAGAAAAGAAACAAAAATAAGAATACAGTAAAGAAGAGCGTGGGGATGGCTAACCCCATAGAGGCCTGCTGTCTTCAGCCCCAGATTCTTCAACTTCTTGGACTCTCCTTTTCCTTTTTTAGTAATGTTTTTAAATGGATGTTTTATGTATTTATATATATTTATGATTTTAATGTTTTGTGTGAGTCATCCAGAGTTCCCCCATTGGGGGGAGATGGGCGGGGGAGAAATTTAATAGGGAAGGGAAGGGAAGGGAAGGGAAGGGAAGGGAAGGGAAGGGAAGGGAAAAAAAAAGGATATATAAAGAAGTGACTCTCAGCCTTCATCACAACAAGTATAAACAATTTTAGTAACTTTTCATCTCCTCTTAAATTACAACAAATAACCTCTTCTTCCCATATCCCATCTCTTATCTGTAAACAAATCCATAAAGCATTGTCATTTTAGTCCTGGTGTCAGCAAAAGTCCATTAAGGGTTACCAATAACAACATATCTATTTTAACCTTGATCAAATAAACCAATTTTATATTTCTTGATCTTTAGTCCCTTCAAATGATGTCCTAGAACATGATTTTTCATTTTTTCTTTGTCCCTTCTCATAAGAAGCTTCACAACTTTAAAAGTCTCTTTTGTAAGTCCAGTGTAGAAAAATTATCCAGGTCACTCTCTTGGTTTATTGTTTATATGTCCCTTTTAATTATTAAAACTTCAGCCAGTTTCTTTTGTATGTCCAGTGTAACATCTTTTTCCATGTCATTCTGGTAGCCTGTCATTTGTAACTCTACTTTCAACTCAGTTTCTGTCCTGTTCCTCTTCCATATCATCTTTTAGACATCTATCTACAGAAGCAAATAACACTGTTGACATTAATATTAATTTCTAGTGTTCAATTTTTAAAATCTTATGGGGTTTTTTTTTAATTCAAAACAAAAGCATTTTCCTACAGGAAAGATTCTTTATAATTAATTCCAATATCTTATTTCAAATTTATTTGGACCCTTAGTCCATTTGTAACTTTCTAAAATCAAAGTTTTAATCAACCTTTTATTGTTTATTTTAAAAAAATAACGTAAGTTCTTAAGCTTGTTAAAATTTTCTTTCATTATGGATTGAAGACAGATTTACCTGGTGTTTTTAGACTTGTGAATCCAAAGGTTTCTAATAGCTGAAAAATAGTTAATAAGCAATTTCCAAAAGTGATTAGACAAGGAAGTATGTGAATTTAAGTGTCCTTTTAAAGGTGCCAACCACAGTTTGAGTAAGATGGCTATTCCCTCATCTCCCAGTGCTCAAAACCCACTGGCAACTGCTGTCTTGCAGTCTCCTCATGAGGAGCAACTGACTGGAGCACTTATGAGCGATCTCCCTTCCTCTCTTTGTCCAAAGAGGTTTGAAGAGCTGGTTTAGTTGCAGGCTCTTTCACCGTGATCTGCCATTTCTTCCTCTGGAAACCTTCATTTCTTCAGTCTGCCATTTCTTCCTCCAGAAGTCTTCAGGGCTCCATTCCTTAGACACACACAAGGTATTGCATCCTCACCATCTTCATTCGCTATGAATTATAAGCAGGATGGCTAGTCTGATGCAAGAAACCTGACTTCAGTTTTTGGCTCTCTGCACAACTGAGAACCATGACCATACTTGCTTTCTATTTACGCAGAAAACCTGTAGCCTCAGCAAATAACAACCTTGTTTAGAGCTATTGTTAAAACATCTGGTTGGGAAAAGGCTGGTTACCCTTTTGGCTTCATGGTTTGCAATGACTTAAACAGATCAAAATGTACTTCTGCAACCAAGTAAGTTTCTCACCTAACAATTTAACTGATTTTTTCTCTTTCAAATGGATGGACAAGTGAGCATAATATGTATTCAAAATGTGTTGTGTGTGTGGTGAGGGGCTCTAGCAACTTATTTTCTGTGTATGTTCTATAGATGGGCTGAATGTTTAAATTCAACCATTCTGTGATAAATCAGAAGGTGAGGCATCAATTGAATGCTGTATTAACCAGTGCGCTCTTTGACTGGTCATCTGGAGGGAGCACTGATTGATTCTGGTGTTCGCTGTCTATTCTCAGTGCCTGCCTGCTCCTCATTGCTACGTATGTTCTTTCCCCTTTTGGAAGGCCCAGCCTGCAACTATAGGCTTGAGTATAACTTGGTTCAAGCTCTATTTGTGGACTGTGTCCTGGACTCCATCTTTGGTTAGGCAATGTAATATTTCTACTCAGTGAAGTTACTAATTACTACAACTAAACTGCTGTCATGGATTTTTCCAGTATGATAATGGTGCCTACATTTAAAGTGAGGTGGCCAGGATGAAGAAAAGGAGAAGTTACAATTTATGTGCCATTTCCTGTCATTTCCTTCTTGAGAGAGAGCAACAGAAGGCTAGGAATGTGCATATTTCATATACATACCGTTATACATATAACCATCTTATTGATGAATATATACATATATCAACATAGATGATGCTAAAGAATATGCCATGCAAATCCATCTTTTCTACAGCTTTGTTTCTCCTTCTGAAAATGACTCATGCTACAGTACATGTAAGATTAGTAGCATTTTTGTCAAAGATTCACCTGGTAGTATAAAATATTTTGTTCCATTTCTACCTTAAGTATTAATTTTGATGGAATGGAGACCTGATGGTCATTAATATCTAATCTGCATTTGAATTTGACAATTCCAGCTGGGAAAATGAAGCCTGTTTCAGTCCAGGTTTAGAGTGTTTTTCAGTGAAAATAAATGTATCAGGACACAAAAAACAGATTTCTCATATAATACTTCGTTTGCCCTTACTATCACTAATGTGGACCTCAGAGAGATTTCCATGATCTTGATTTTAAAGATTTCTTTCTTGTTTCCATTTTCCCCCGCAGGTCAACATCAGCACTAGACAACTCATTTTTTTTCTGTCACTCCCAAGGATTTATTTATCTGAAACGTTTCAATGCTGACTGGGAATGGTAGGAGCAGCAGTTCCAATACCTCTGAAGGATATTAGATGTGGGAGGCTGATTTCCACCTGACAATAGAAATAAATGAGCAATGGCTATATCCACTAGTCATCTCCACTTTAAGTGTGAAAAGCAAAAATGGTCAGGAGATCCTTTGAAGGGGAAATGAAAAACCCAGGCAAATCTGGCAGTTGCTGCTCTGCTTTGATTTTGTCCATTACCTCATCTGTAATGGGGGAGGGGGCAAGGCTTTATTTCATAAACTATAGTAGACAAAGCTGCCCTGGTGGCCCAGATAAAGCTTGCAGGCTAGCACTTTGATCTCACAACTTGATTTAAGTTTTTCATTATTCTCTAACTATTTCCACAATCCACCATTTTGGAAGCTCTGGAATGACACATCTAGAGCTCCATGAAGTCATTTCCACCAATATTTTGGAATCTTATACTTTGAATCAAGTTTTGAGGTCAAAGTGCCAGAGTTGTAAATAGAAGACATACAATAATGAAGAAAAAACTATTGTATGCCTGCTATTACCTGAAGGACCAGACTAGGGATAGATTGCCATGGAGATAATCTATGTGGTCACTAAGAATCAATACTGACTTTATGGCATATAATCAATCAATCAATCAATCAATGACTGCTATTTAAAAAGGACAACTTGTCTGCATGCTGGAAGACCTAATCTATGAGAAATGTGTATATCTTAAGACAAGAATGGTTGGGCCTGAAGAAACAAGGCTACCTGAAGCCCTCAAGGTTCAACTTTGTAGTTCCTGGAGCCCCTTCTGACCACCGTTACTGAAAAGTGGTAGCATGGTTTTCCATCATTTTGAAGTAGAAAATAAATATCTGTAATTTCTAAAGTAGGTTTTAGTTAAAAACAAACAAACAGAAACAAAGAAAGTCTTCCAAATTACTCCCCAAAGCTAGAAAAAAGCCTTATTCCTGCTGATGTCAATGACATGGCCCTGGATACTATGACCCTTGATCTTGTTAAGGTCAGCCTTCAGTTACTACAGGTTGTTCACTTCCATTTTAGAACTGAATAAACTGCTCTTTATTGAACAGTTACTAGAGCAATAATGTTCCTTTTTATAAAAAGACATCTGAAAATGATTTGAAAAGTATGTCCAAAGAGATTGGAATCTGAGAACAGTGTTCAAATGCAAAAAAGAAGATGAAGATGAGGAGGAGAGGGAGGAGGAGGAGGAGGAGGAGAAAAAGCAGCAGCAGCTGCTGGCTGGAGAGTCAACAAATTGAGCAGCTTCTTACATGCAGCTCAGACAATGAACTTGGAAGGAAGAACTACAGAAGGCGATTTCATCCCTGCAAGTGAAGTTAGAAGTATCTCTTTGTGCATTCACAGGCCTGCAGTAGGCAGAAGAACAAAGAACAGACATTTTTGATTACAGAATGGCTGAATAAAATCTTTCCTCATACCAAAATCCACTGTAAGTTGCATGAATGAGGAAACAGGCTTCCCTCAAGAGTTACTAAGGAGATTATTTACTCACCAGTAATTTGCAATTATAAAAAGGAGGGGAATTACTACTCAGACTTTTAAATGTTGGAAGCACAGTACTTCAAACACTCTCAGACAAGGACATGGTTGTCAAGTGAATAGATATACATGGTGCTGTCAGCATCTATACATCACACCATCTATCCAGACAGGAGCATTGTTATAGCAATGGGATGCAGACTTGCATGAATAAGTTACATGGTCACATGAGTAGTCAAGGAAATGCTTGAAGGAATGAAACTTGTATTGAAGAGCTCCACAATATTGAAACATGCATGGATGCATTTCTTGCATATACTTTTGATGTAATTCTATGTTTAACTCCCCAGTATTGCATAAAAATATCTGAAAATGACGATTGATAAACATCATGATGATGAAGATGATGAGTTGTCCTTCCTAGATAAAATTGCAGTGTGCTATTTTCTACTTTCTTCTTAGCAATATTGAAATCACCAGTTAAATTTAAACTAGATATAGCTCATAAAAAAATTCAGAAGACAGAACAACACAGAATGCTGAAGCATCAGCATATAATAATCAAAATGCAAATAAATCATATGAAATAACACCCCCATTTGTATATAAGCAGAACAGCTTTTGTTAGAAAGTTTCATTAATTGTCAGCAAAGAATTAATGTCATGGAAGTCATGTTTACAATTTGCTCCTTTGAACTTCATCTTTGGACCAAACCAGCCAACTAGACCAAAGAAAATACTGTAAATGTATGTCATATATTTGATTCATTTATTAATCAAATTTATATAGCTACCCATCTCACAAAAAGTGACTCTGAGCAGCGTACAACAATCAAGTAAAAACCAATATATACATTAAAAAAAACATTTACAAAGTATAAAAAATCAACATAAAAAAAAGATATGAACCACTGCCCCAAGACTTGCACATAGTTTCAATTAGTGTAATTTTGTAATTTTAATTGATTTTAACTGTTTTGTAAACTGCCCAGAGTCATTCAATGAGATGGGCGGTGACAAATTTGATATATAAACAAAACAAAACAAAACAAAAATTGCATGTACTTTAGAAGAAGGAAACAACAACTATTTGCAAAACATTAATATGTGGTTTTGGTATTGCAGAAGGAGATACAATTGCAAAAAGGTCTTATTTGGCAATTCCATTTAAGGAGTTTTTGTGAGCTATATTTGCTACTCCAGCATCCAAAGAAAATGCATTATTATTCAGAAGCTTCATGGACTTTAGTGAGATTTATCCCTTGGTTAGGATTGCAGCTTTAGTCTATGCTGACTTTTCATATGTCCTCACAACTGAGAGGGATCAATGGGAAGCTGCAACAGCTTCACATATCTGATTGGCTTCTCATGATGAGTTATGGCTTTTTCTAGCAGATCATTACTCCTAGCTCTTCACTACTGTATCAAATTAGAAGAACTGATTGCAACCGAGACTTTCTTTGTTAACAAGGAATAACATCATTAGGTTTACAAAGAATGCAGCAGGAAGACCAATGTTGTCAGAAACTGCTATGCCAACTTCATCAGTTAAACATTTGAAACTTGGCTTCCATCAAGGCTTTGCATCATAATAGTTGGCCTCTTTATTCAGAACTAACACACACACACACACATTGTATACTAATATACTATTATATAATTATAATAGTAAAAACTAATACAAACTAAACTTAAAAAAAGAAGAGAATAGGAAGAAAGAATAAAAAGTGTAAGAAAGAAGGAAAAAAAAGAAAAAGTGAAAATATAATAAAGGAGAAAAAAATATATATAAAGAAGTGACTTCCAACCTTCATCACAGCAAGTATAAACAAATTTAGTGTCTCCCCACCCCTTATAAGGTTACAAACAAATATCTTAATCCTCTTCATCCCATATTCAAATATCTCTTCATCCCATATCCCATCCCTTATCTATAGACAAATTCAGAGCATCAACTTTTCAGTCTAGACATCAGCAAAAAGCCCATAAAGGGTTGCCAGCTTTGTAACAATGTCTTATTTTAACCTTGATCAAATAAACCAACTTTACATCCCTTCCTTTTACTTCTAACAGTCCTAATCTTTAGTTCATTCAAATATTGTTGTAGGATTTGATTTCTCTCCAATTCTTCTTTGTCCCATCACACAAATTTCTTCAAGACTTTACCAATCCTCTTTTGTAAATCCAATAAGAAAAAATCATCCAGGTCACTCTTTTGGTTTGTCATTTGTATTTCCCTTTTGATTTTTAAAACATCAGCTAGTTTCTTTTGTATATCCAGCAAAACATCCTTTTCCAAGTTGCTCTCTTGGTCTTTTATTTGTAAATCCACTTTCAGTACCATCTCTATCTTGTCAGACACAATTTGTTCCACATATATTATTTCTTCAATAATATATTTTGGACATAGTCTATCTATAGAGGCAGACATTACTGACACTGATGATATTGTGCCTACTAATTTCTGGCTATATTCTTCAAAACCCTTTTTCAGTGTTAGTGTTTTGCATCATTCTGTAAGTCCCAGTAAATAAATGCAGGCTTGTATGTTTTCCCCTCTGCTTAGGAACTTTAGTCCCCTCCAGTGTCCAGTTTCTAAAATTATAAAATGGAACATTCTGCAGGGACACTAAGGAATCTTCAGTGGCATGCAAGGGACTTATGATATGTCTCTAACTCTACCACTGCAGGACAATATGCCACTTCTGAAGTCCCTCAGAAAACAAGAGCTTTCTTTTTAGCAGTAAAATCCTAAAAGGTATGCTAACAGAATAGTTTTGGAATGCTGCTTTCCCTGTGAACCTATTTGGGATCCTTACACAGCTTTTGAAGGTCTTCTTAAAGTCCCATCACTAATAGAGTTTTAGTTAGTGAGAAACCTTCTTTAATCCTCAAATTTCAGAAGGGCATCTCTAGAGATGCAGCTGACTCTTATTATCCACTTTTAAGGGATTATTTAAGATAATCTCCTGCATTTTTTTTCCTACCAGTTCTCATTCATTCTGATGAAGAAAAATTGCTGGAAATAATGCTTTCAAAGGGGGAGGGGTGGAAATAAAACCTCTTTGACACATTCTCTTGGGTAGACTGTAGAATCGTTGCATTCATTCAGTTATAAGGTAGCTATGGAATATATATAAATAATCCCATTGTTCACAGTATAATTAACTCTACAGTGGCCTGGAATTCTAATAGGTTCTCAAAGGATTTTGCCTGATCTGAACTGCAAAAATCTGGATGACCACTAAATAGCAGCTAAGAGAAAACTAATGTTTCACTGCTACTTAACAGTTGCCCAGAATCTTGCCTCCCAGGTCTGGAAAGCCTAGCTCTCTCTTCAGTTAAATCCCAAAGGAAGGCATCATGAACAAACTTCTCTCACAGGATTCTATTTTTTAGCAGTTGTAGTTCTAAAGTAGGAGTACTACAACTCCTGCTAAATGGCATTATTGCCTTTGAGAAACTGGGGATTTCTTCTTCCCTTACAGAAATTCAGAGAAGTTGTCTATCCAGTGTTTTCCCCCAAATTGTCTGGAGAATTTGAAACAAACCCATGATGCCTATATTTAGTTTTTTAAGCTTATTTTATAGGTGTGACATTTTCCTGTAGTTTTGTTGTTAAGGGTGGAGGGTTTGGTAGTTATCTTTTATTGGCTTTATTTGAAGTAAATAAGCAAGCAAGTCTGAGCTTATTTTATAAATAAGATAACCTATTTTATAAATAGGGTAGCATTTTAACATCTGTTTCAGTTTATAGTTGCAAATGGAAAAAAATGTGTCTAGTGATCACCTACTTAAGAATGAAGACTCTAGAGGGAATAAAACTGTGGTGTTTGGTTCAAGAGAAAATTAGAGATTCTTTACAATCTGCACTTTAATGGATTTTCTTTAATGGATTTCCTCAGTAGTTTACAAGAGCAGGTCTCATAATGGCAAGGGTGCTGTTTAAACAAGCAATAGAATTTATTAACTTTTAGAAGCATCCAATGTTCCTCTGGGGCCCAAGATGGTACAAAAACATTACTCAGAATGCAAATCACAGACTATAAAATACAGAGATTCAATGGTAGCTATTCCTGTTTGTCCACCTGTCTGTTTATCTTTGTTCATCTACTTCAAGTTAATTAAATTGTTGTCAGTCTTTGCGCTAGCAACAGGAACATGAAGTGGGAGTAATCATACCAAGGTAGAAATGGGCTAGAAATAGTCACAGATGTATTGGTTGAAACCTGTTTGTTGGCCATCAAGGAATAGGTCAAGCTCTCTGTGCTCCCCATTATTTAATATATAGGTACCTGATGTGTGAGGAACCAGAGTAGAATGTTATATCAACAGTGTATCCTTAAAAATAGCTGAGCACAACAGAACATGACAAATTCCTATAAGCTTGTTCTCTATTGCAGGGAATGGTAGCCTCAAACTTCTGAAGGGCACCAGGTTGCCTAACTTGTATATCTTTTCAATCCCATGCCATCACATGCAAAGAATTTCCTTTTTCCAGTGGCACACAGAAGAAAGTGTAGTCATGAAACATGAACAGCATTTGAGAAGATTCAGAAACACAAGAAGCCACTTCATATTGAGCAAGACCATTGGTTCACCTACCTTAGCATTATCTCAACTGACAGGCAGAAATCCTCCAGAGATTTTGACAAAGACGTTTTCCCTGCAGTTGCTCAGGAATTGACATGAGACCAGACAGCCCTGATTAAGCATCCTTGGGGTGGAGCAGGGGAAAACTGTTCTAATGTAAGTAGCATGTGAGACTCAGGTTCTTACAAACCAAAGCCATTTCTTCACAGAGTTAGAGAAGGATGAGATAGAACTTGCAGAACTTTTTGACATGTCTCATATTTCAGTCTCTGATGGCACACCTACTTATCTTAGGACAACTAGTCTTCTAAGGATTTATCTCACATTTTTAAAGAGATGTTTCTTTCTCAAAAAACAAATACACTACATGAATCTCAAAGCCAAAATGAGAAGTTACTGGTTCCAACCCAAGTTAAAAAATGCTGGAACAGAACTTATCAAATTCTTTATAGGAAAGGGGAGAATAAGGAGCCAGATATGTATTTCAGCAGAGAATGCAGAAAGCTTTATAACTTCTATTTTCCCTTATTTAGTAGGCTTCAAATTACAAATGCTTATAAGAGGTAATGAAGAAATAAATTGACTTGATAGTAGTAAAGGTACAGTGGTAGCAGTATTCTTATTGTCCTCCCTTCAAAAGAAGAGTTTACTTATTTTCTCATTGAAACCTGGCTAGTTTTAAAGGATTTAATTGTCCTAAACTACTTTGCATATCTGATAGGCAGAAAAGTAGGATTTAAATCTAATAAATAAACTTAACAGAATATTGATCAAAGAACATTTTTCATGGGATTCTTCAAACCTGTAGATTCCAAAGCTGTTAAGGGAAAGACAGGTCAGTGTTAAATAGGCCCCACTAAGTTCAGTGGTCCTTATTTCCCGTTAAAGGTATTAGGATGCAAATCTGAGTAACTGCTTCAGCTGGAGGATGAGAATGGTTTGGAATGATTAGAACAATGTTAATCATTTCTTAATTTGTTTAAGTTAATTAATGCCACCTTACAATATTGAACAATGGGGACACTTCAAAATTTAAAATATAGCTTTAATAACACAATCTGTAATGGGTAATAATGTGGCCCTACAAACAGATAAAAACACTTTTTTTTTTTTAACAAAAACAACAACAGAAGTGTAAATAGTAGAGAATAGCACTAGAGAACTGGAAAAAATGCCTTGGGGGAAAAATTGTTGACCCAGCACTGAAATTATATTATTTAAAGGAAAAAAGAAAAGAAATATAGTCTCAGTTATCTCTTATGTTTCTCTGAACATCACAAAGAATCTTCTTGATTACTTGTGCTATATTTAATCTAAAACTATTTTATGCTGGTTTCTTTCCTCAGTAAACTTACAAGAAACAATAGGACCTAGCAAACAGGTCATTTGCCCATTATCTAGTTTAATAGGTAAAGTTTCTCCTGTATCACCTTAAAGATATAGCAGTTCATTTATTTACTATATTCTTTCTATGACGGATTTCCCCCGGTTTTTCTCTCTGGGCTCTTCTTTCTGGTTATGTGCAGGTGCAATGACAAAATAACTCAAGAGGCAAGCAGTAAATTCTCAAGCAAGGCTTTACTCACTGCTCCAAAAGGGTTTGATAAAATAAGCTGCAGATAAAAAGTCCTTCCGTATGGACCAACAGTCAATATAAAGGTTAAAGGCAGAAGTGCAAGCCCTCTTTGCCTGAGTAGCCTTACGTGAACATGTCTTGACAGCAAGAGGATGAAACAAGCGAGTCCCCTCTCCTACAGCCGAAGCAAAACTCCAAACCACAGCTTTCTCCAAAGTCTATTGTGATGCAACAATAGCATAACCAACCTTTGCTTCTCCGGCACCCCAGGGCTAATCTTAAATACCCTTTCAGACTCAGCCTCCACCCCTCTCCACAGGTGTTAACAATTTAGCATCCCACCCTGATTAACTAAACAGACTTTACAGTAGTTACAGTTTGGGATACAAACCGGGGCTCTTCCCATACCCTCATCTAACACAGAGGCTTATAGCTATCTAATAACAAAGTTGGGCGATGAATGCTTCATCCACATCGCATCAAAGTCTGAATGAGGAGGTTTTTCCACCTACTATAGAGAGCAGAGGAATATACACAAAAGATGGTTATTTCTTACAACCCTGGATTTCCGTCACACTTTCCTTATTCCCCCACTAGTCAGTAACAAACAAAACTTGACAGTCATTGCCATGCATAATCAAAGCTCATTGGAAAAGCACAGCAGTTTAAAAAAAATGGAGAAAGAATTAGACCAACATGAATAAATTGCAGTATGCCAGGAGAAATTAAGACAAAAGTTCATTTTGAAATACAAAGGTGAAATAAACAAAACCATTTAAAATTATGGAAAAAAGCTGGACTACTGGGTGAGGAACTGGCAGACTAGAATGTCTCTGAAAGAGTGAAGGTGCTGCTGCAGTGAAGACTGATGGACCTGTGACAAGCCCAGTCCAATGGAACCGCTCTGGATAAGGAGAGGATGAGAGATTGCCCACCTGTGCTCCAGATGGCTGCTCTTCACAAGGAAACTGCAGGAAAGCAGTTGACTCGTGAGTTTGAGTGCTGGGAAGTGAGGAAAAGACATTAAGCTCACAGCCGCAGTGGAGCCTATATGGATACTGAGTTCATCAAACCTCAGTTTCTAAAACACTTTTGGAATATAATTATTTTAAAGCTAGAAGAGATCTGAGCAGCAGGTTTGGAAAAAAAGTACCTGGTGAGTGATCCTTCATTCCAGAATAAAGAGTTAAATAGCAATTTAAAGTATGTAAAAAAAATGTAAGCTTAATGGCAAAAAGCTTGAAAAGAATTCAAGAAAGTTTTAAAAGTTTTAAGGGACCAGTCAAATTTGAAATATTATGATTTTTGACATAATGCTTTTGAAATAATTAAATAAATAAAATAGTACCTTTGTGGGAACATAGATTGTTTAGTCTTTCATGGAGGAGATGATTGGTAGATCTCCCAAAACAAAGAAATAAAGGAAATTTGAGACAGATTATGTGATTATAGAATCACAAAGCACCAGAGGACTAAAAAAAAAAAAAAAAAGGAGAAAGAAAAAAGAAACAGAAAATACTATCTTTTACTTTTGTATTTGAGGAAAAGTAGAGAAATTTACAAAAATGATAGCTAAAGGTATTACATTTGAGCCATTCCAAAGGATTTTCAAGGTATTGGGAAGGAAGCTCACAGCTAAAATAACAGCATCAATATCTGCCTATGTGAATGTACCGTTTAGAAGAGATCTTAAAGAAGAAATGAAGGATGTGATGGAGAATAACTTGGATGAATCTATGGGATGACAGAATGAAGAGGAAAATCAAATCACAGTCTATGTGGAAACTTTGGGAAACAAAACAGAACTTGTGGAATATAATGCAGAGATGAAAAATAGAGAGGAAATACAAATACTGAGCCAAGAAATGAAAAATGACCTAGGCAATGGTCTATTACTGGACTTACAAAAGAAGTCTGTTAAAAGCTTAAAAAAATTACTGTGATGGGAGAAAGAAGACCTAGATGGAGACCAGCTCCTACAACAGCATGTTAATGCCAAATTAAGGATTAAGAATGTTAGAATATTGAGCAAAAGAAAAGAATATAAAACTGATGTGTTTGATCAAGTTAAAATAAAAAACATTCTTACAAAATATTGGAAACCCTTTATGGACTTTTTGCTGACACTGGACAGCGCTGTTAATGATTTTTGGATTTATTAATGGATAAGGGTTGGGATATGGGAAAAAGTGATCTATCTAATCTAATTTTAAAGGGGTTGGAGAGGTATTAAGCTTGTTTGTATCTGTTGTAAAGAAGACTGGAAGTCACTTCTTTAAATATTTTTTGTTTCTTTTTTCTTTTTCTACTTTCTATTCTCTTTTTTCTATCTTTTCTTCTTTCTGATTTTAGTTTGTATAATCTTTTACCAATGTTAAAATCTTTAATAAAAAGTATTGGAGAAAAGCATGGAAAAAAGCCAATTTTAATCCAATATATGGTTATTAAATTTCTGGAAATAATAATGTAGAAACATAGAAGCTACCTGGATTTTTTCTGAGTGTTTGCATCAAAGTGATTATATTAATTTTTAACTCATTTTTTTCTTTAATAAAATGCAATTACTTCTTGAATAAATTAGTGTATACAATACATGCATACTGTATATACAGTATATACATAAAGATACACTTGTTTGTATCTCTTCCAGTGACATGGGAAACTGGTATGTTTGGGAAACTTTGATTACTTGGGAGAAATAAATTGGACGCCCAACATAACCAAATTCTTCACTGAAGCAAATAATCTTGTCAGCAGGGGAATACCAGGGCATACAATCCCCAACACTTTAGTATCACTGGCAGGATGTCCTCAGAAGGGATCAAAACAGTCAAGATGGCAGCTGTGACTATGTGATTGAAGCCCCAGCCCTTCTGAATGTGTGTCATGCATGTGGCACATGTAAAAAAGGGTAGGGCTTTGATTGCACAGTTGTGAGAGCCATCTTGATTTTTTTGACTCCCCACATGGATGCCCCTGAACTTTAGCTATTTGTTCCTTTCACTAACTGTTCCTACCCTTACTTTAATCAGTACAAAAGTAACAAGACATGTGGGTTATGTAGGTTCAATGGTTCATCTTAATTCAGCTGTATCTTTTTTCTTGTTTATGGCACAAGGACTCTCTCTCTCTCTGATTTCAATTGTCTCAGATGAACTAGAACTGCAATTAATTAGAAATAGGTGTTTTACTTCCATGGATTCATCTGGACGCTAAAAGATTGCTATGAAAATCTTTGAAGATAAAAAATAAAATTATACAGAACAGAATTAGCAGGAACTTTTTCTCTTCTTGAGGGCTAAACTTGATATGGAGTCTAAACAGATATTAAGGGTTTGCATGAAAATCTTTTAAAAGTAAATAGCAGGTATAGGTGCAGACCTTGGCTGGAAATGATGAGAGGAACTCTGACCCTCTGCTCTACTCTGGTTCCAAAGCCTGTTTACTTTGCCAAAAAAAAAAAAAAAAGAACAAGCTGAACAGGATAATTATTTTATATACCAAAGGTGCAAATTTAAATACAAAGCTCCAATGAATCCAAGTACAATTTATTTACTTCAGTGTTTAAATTCCAGTTGCCTTTTGAAAACAGAAAATATAAGGTGACTTATGCAATTCACAAGAAATTTATTTATTTAGAATATTTAAACAGCTGCCCATCTCACAAACAAGTGACTCTGGGCTGTGGGTGGCATACAACTCAAGAACAGTTAAAAACTCCTTAACAATCTAAAAACTATACAAAATAAACAGATAAAATAAACAAACAAAACCCAAGAAAGTGTGAGAACAAACACCACTTAATCTCTCACAGCCACCTTTCAGACTCTTCCTGGGATCCCCAAGGCTGGTGGAAAAAAAATAAAAAAATGTTTTAAGGGCCTTCCAGAAGGCTAAGAGAGAGGGGGTTAACCTCACCTCGGGGGGAATGATGTTCCAGAGGGCGGGGCCACAGCAGAAAAGGCTCTTGTCCTGGGTCCCATCAGATGGAGCTCCTTTGGAGATGGGACCTGAAGCATAACTATCCTGCCTGACCTGGTGGGATGGTAGATGTAATCAGGAAGAGGTGGTCCCTCAAATAACCTGGTCCCATGCCATACAGGATTTTAAAGTTCAAAACCAGCACCTTGAATTGCACCCGGAAGCAAACTGGCAACCAGTGCAGCTTATGAAACAGAGGTGTAACATGTGCCCTCCGAGGAGTACACACAACTGTCCATGCAGCCTCAGTCTGAATCAGCTGAAGCTTCCAGATGCTCTTCAAGGACAGCCCAATGGAGAGCATGTTACAGTAATCCATTAGGGGCACTGTTGTTATTATGGACAAACTTTTCCAAAGAAAGCCATTGGTCTTGCCCCAGATCACCTGGGAGCAGTTTTGGGCCACCACAGACTCACAGATACAGAGGAATAGCAGATCTTCCCATTGGAGGGACTGGGGAAAAATGAGGAGATGGTGACAAAGTACCATAGCTGCATGGCTCAGGGAGGGGAGATATCCCCAGAATTGGGAGGCAGGATAAAGGAGGAGTTTCCAACAACTGGAATTTGCCCATTCATTAATTCCAGAAAGTTTTTGCAGCATTCCCTCTGGAGCAGAAGCTAAGCCATAGCAGGGGTGTCTGTGCAGGGTAGGTGGGTGTGTGGGGATAAAAAATCAAGATGGCAGACATGGCTACATGATCACTGTTTGTTAAAAAGGGGTAGGGCTTCAACTGTTTGGTCATGCTGTGCATTTTGACTTTTTTGACTTCCTCTGAGGATGTCCCCAGCCAATAGTTTATCATCTCAGCTTCTCAAGGCCTACTCAACCTCTCCAGCTAGTAAGTGGAAGTGATCTTAGACGGTATACAATATCCACTCACATGGAAGCATAAAGAACTATAGAATGAACATATACATGGTTAAATTGAAAAGCTAACTGAATAATGGGCCAAAATGGAGTGGGGACAGAAGGTGCTGCTTTCTAAATAACTGAATCACAGTTTGCAATTGAGTAACAACTTTTGGTCTGGCTATAAGAAAGAATGTACTTAATTGTTAGGGAGAAGCCATATCTTTCTCAACTTTTGAAAGACATTTTATGAGGTAATAAAAGCAGAGATTTCTGTAACCTCCTCACCTTTCTTTGCCTGATTTGCACTATTAAAGGTAACCTGAAATACGGAAAGAATCTCTGGTCCTTTCCTTCCAGGCTAATTCTGATTTGTTTCAAAAGTCACATCTGTAAACCTTAGGAAGAAGGTTTCTATTTTTATTTATTTTAGAAATGTAAAGACAAACTACAGATTTATCTAGGAGGCAGATCTGAACTGCCTAAATCCAGGCCACCACCAGATGGGAATAACAACATACAGAAAATGCTAACTCTTTGACACCACCTAGTGGTTGCATAGACTTTTGCAGCCCAGATAAGGAAACTTTATTTCATCTATCAGTTTGAAATGCCAATGTTTGGAGACATAGCCCTTCACCTAGGAAAATCCAGAGATTCAGATTTTACAGGTGTTCAATTTCTAGCATGCTGAATACAAAAAGTGCATTTTTTAGTAATGCGGACTTACTTAAAATAATAGTATTCCCCCTTCCATAACAGAACAATTGAAAAAGAGCTCATGTGTGAATAATCTATTTTTCCAAATGTGTGTATGACCACTCCACTGAGATAGGAGATCCAAGATTAGTCAGTAAGCTGATTCTATGTATTCCTTTTCTACATATACCCTGTCACATTTACAGAGGAATGCAGAAAGGAGCTTCTACAATCAATAGAGGCTCTTGGTGCCACACAGAACCTGGAAAAAAAAAAAACCAGGATTCTACATCTTAGGGTCAGCTTCTAAGCCAACGCAGGAAAGCCTTGGGGACCAATGAGCACATTTGTAATTTTGAGAGCCTGTTGTGGATGCTGTTACAAAAAACCTATATGAAGAAGAGTTGAACAATTCATGATTGCATGGTCAGGAAAATCATCATCATCATCATCCTCATCATCTGCCAGAAGGCAAAGAGGTGAGATTGCTCCACACCATCCACTCTGCACTTTCAGGATTTTCTCTTTACCATCCTACCTTACCTCTCCCTCCCTCCCCCCTCTCTCTCTTTCTTTCTAGTTTACACATTTCTCTTTCCTTCTGGAGAAACACAAGGACACCTTAAATCCTGTATCTGGTGTTCAAACTGTAAAAACCTAGACCTTCTGAGTGGGTTACCAGTCTATATTCCAACACAACATGGAACCAATGTTTAAAATGTTGTGTTGTTCTGAGCCGCCCAGAGTCACCCATTGGGGGGAGATGGGCGGCATACCAATTTAATAATAAATAAAATAAATAAATAAAATAGCAGTTACCATTAACACACAATAGCAAAGAAAAAGCATAAAAGGTTTAAATTTAAAGAAAAGGATTAGGTCAAGCAAGTAGGAACAACAGGTAGGCTCATATAAGGCAGTAATCAGAGAACATTTGTTTTGAAGAAAATCTGTCCAAGTTTAAGAACATAACAAAGAAAAATCAAAGTGTGACTCTAGCCAATTACTCTCTGAACCTGGAAGTTTGAATGGGTCATGCATCTTAGATTTCATCCCAGATTCCTTTTTTCCATTTCTCAACAGCAAGCTAGTATTCTCCAGGGAAATTCAACAGAAAGACTTCCACTGTATTCCATCTTTGTTATTTAACCTCAGCAAGAGGCATCTTAGTTATTTTTTAAAGGTAGAAGGGATGAATCTATAGGACAATTGCACACAGTTGACCTAAGTGCTATTTCTAGAAACCCCATTGGCTATTACAAGGAATTTGTCAGATCTTCCCCTCTGAGGGCAGAGAGAGAAGTCCAGCTTTACTGGAGGAGATCTGACTTCTGACTACCTTCTGAGATAAGTGGAAAAATCTGACACCAGCCCTTTTTTGATACCAATCTGGGAAGGAAATGTACCATGAATGGGCCCATCAATCTACACAAATCTATGTCCCTCTTGATTATTTTTTCCACTGAAAGCAATGAGAAGTATTTCAATAAAATGCCAGGATTGGGGGAGGTAAAAGCAGAGCCTCTCCTTTGTCTCCATTGTTCTCCTGGCACGAATCTAATAGGGGTTTGGATGTCTTTCCGTCCTGTATTCTTCCTTCCCAACATTGGTAGTAGGATCGCTCTGTAAACAAATCATTTTCTTTTATGTATGATTGCTGAATTGATAATCATGCTTTCAGGACATCAGAAATTCTTCCTTATAATTGCTTTCATTTATTTCCAGCAACTTTTAAGAGTTTTAAAAATACAGAGTTCTAAAACATCCAGCTGCCTGATTTAATAGGTTATTTGTACCAACTTTGTTTTCCATGGCATATAGGGTAAATGCAACTCTTATAAAGAACCTGCTAATAAATAACATAATAACAACTATTCAAGCACATATGGGCAGGCTCTAAGGAGGTAATCTTTTCTTGTACATTAATGCTGATGTCATTTTCTATATGATGGAAATGCTCAGAGTTAATGAATCTAAAGCTGAAATGAAAGCATTATTCTGAATATATTTTACTAATTTTTCAAAACAGAAGAAAGGTCTTGGTGAACACAGTTCAAGCACGCAGACACAACATAAATCCTAGACATGTACTGAAAAATATCTGTCTGCAGAAAAGAAATAAACATTCGTAAGAAATTAGTGAAGGGAACTTAGAAATGAAATGAGATTGCAAGAATATTTTTCATCAATGATGCCCTTTATTTCAGACCTAGTTGGAGGAAGTATATGCTGCATTTTTATTAGTTTTTATACGGCATGCAACATTTCTGTTAATTGGGAATATGGAGAATAGTACTGCAATTAGCACTTCTGACCGCTGTTTGAACTTTGATAAATAAGCTGTTATTTCCCATTTCTTTACTTTTCCATTTGGCCTTGGACTAAAAGAAGAAAAAAAAAAAATGAAAAGTATACCACTGGGCTACAAAATCACCAGAAAATTATGAATACCCTTGAATGCCTTTTGATCAGGGATGTCTGTAATTTCTTTATTTTTCTTCTGCATCTAAAGTTCATGTATGTACAGAGAAGAAAGGAATTATCTGGAAAAACTCTTACAGATTTGAATTGGTTCATTTTATTCACAGCTGCACACAAAACCAAGAGAAGAATCAAAACATTAGAACAATCCTTTATGTAATAAGCAGAGTATGGAATAGTTAAATAACACTGCAAATCATCCTTGTAGAGAAGGCATGTCCCTACATATATGATTAGCATATGCACTAACTGGCAAGTAGCGGCAAAGAAGTGTAGTGACTCCAATGTCAGTTTGTAAGATCAACATGGTCCAAATTTTGTAAGATCCGGCAGCTGATTCATACTCTGTACTAAGTCATAATAGTTCTAGTTTAGTTTTTTTTTTTTTTTATCTGCTTAACAGTCATTACTGACCCTGCAGTGACCGCCCCCTAGCGGTTTTCAAGGCAATTGCATCTTTCTAGTTTCGGAATTAGACTTTGCCAGAGCCTAATTCCTAGAGCGTCAGCCCAGCTGGCAGCACAGGAGGCGGGATTTCCGTTGCTTCGCGCCCCTTTTTCGGACGAGCGCGGTTTCGCGCTTTTTACCGGCAACTGCCCCGTCTCTCTGTTGAGCCGCTGCCAGCATTTTTCCTCCCACCGAAGTGAGAGTACTCATTTATCTACTCACGTATGTTTTCGATCTGCTGAGTTGGCAGAAGCTGCGGGTATAGAAACAAGAGCTCACCTTGTTAACGCGAGGCTGGACTCGAACCGCTGAAGCTTTCAGCCATTTCTGGCCGGCACTTTCAGCGTCATTAAGCCGCTGCGCCACCGCGTCCCCTCGTTAGTTTAGTAGGGTATGTAAATCTACCTCATGGTAGTCTTTAAACCATAATGTATGGTTTAGTGCTAGGCAGGAAGACAGTCACTATAACTTATTCAACAAGATAGTATTAAAAGAATCCATGATTTTGTGTGATCCCAACTAGGGTTCACATCTTTCACAAAATCTTATGTAGAGACCTCGCTGAGGCTTATGCCCTATTTCAGCAGGCAGGATGAAAAGATAAAAAGATGGAGAGTAAGGATTACAGAAGGTGAAATTTTGATTCCAAATACTAAGTATTATGTAAATACTTAAGTAATTAGAATGCAAGTGACAAGTATTCAAAAGGTTTTGGAGAACTACGAAAGCAGGAAATTAGACTTAGACAGCTAAGTTCCTCTGGTAAATATGAAGTAATATTGCTTATTACTCCCTTCCCAAGTAAGTATTTATTTCTTTGACCATATTTATAAATCTTCCCAATTTAACAAAGTTTTGTAGATAATCTGTAAATAAATAAAATGGTGACCTGGTTTTAATGTGAGAATCTGTCCCCTCCTTTCTTGAAGCACTGTCATGATTAACAGTTTCTGGAAAAAAATCAGAGACTGTTTTTCTCTTGTGGATGCAGTTCTGCTCCTTTCTAAGCATTATTTTGGTTCTTTCTAAATATAGCCCCAACATCCCATGTATCATCTCCAAAATGGGCAAATGTTTTGGACTTTGTTTTAAAGTCGCTTTACTGGTTAGAATGGGAGTGGCTTTGCTTCTAGAATGTTTCCTGCTCCATTCATGACCTTTAATCTCCACTAAAGGGTGGGCGGGAAAGCCACATACTTCCTGGTGGCATTACATGTGATCAGGTCAAGGACCGGAAGATGAGCTGCAGCTCTCAGTCCTTCATAGGTTGCTACCCTGCCCAAGACAGAGGGCTCCGATAGCTTGAGAGAGAGAGAGAGAGAGAGGATGAGAGAGAGGGAGGGGGAAAGAGAAGGTGCGGTTTAAAGACTGACACAGACATCTACAGCAGAGAAACTGTAGGAATTCTGTGAGTGTGTGCTTCCCCCCTTGCCTTATGCTTATCTACTCCAAAAAATGTCCACAGTTTGTCCCCCCCCCACCCCCCATGCTGGGTTACGCAAACGTTTTTACTGTATCTCACAGAAGACAAAAACAGCTTGAAGGAATTTGAAATTCAAAAGTGGTCAGAGCAGAATGAGTTAAACTCTCTTCCATGAACAATTTCTTTACTAAGCTATCCTGAAGCTTCCTTTGAACAGCAACACCACCACCACTGGGATTCCACTGCACACACGCTGGCGTGTTTAGGAACTACCGATGCCTCCCTTGAAAGCCCAATGTCATCACACCAAAAGTAGTTTTAAAAAAGTGCTTCTCCACCTCTGCCTTTCTTTCACCTCATCCCTATTTGCTTGTAAAGGCACCTAATATTCACTGGCATCCAGGGAGCATGTGTCACAACGTCACAACCCAAGGGTAGAAGGGCAAAACGTGCATCGTCATGGTTGGGTATGAATGCCTATGCTAATATTCTCTGATGAATTGTACCCTTCATTTACATGGATAAAAATAAGACATTTACTGATTGCATTGATTCATCTGACATGCTTACATATTATAAATTGTGTAAGTGAAAGTTAAGGGAAAACATAATTTTAGGTAAAACATGTTGAACTAGCAGAAAGCAATGAAAATCAAGCAGCTGTCTATCAGTCCAACTGAAATAGAGACAGTGTAGGTGACAAGATCAGCTTATGGTACATTTTATTTGTATCTCTCTTAGATGAAGCCTTGTTGCTGTGCTTAAGCCATTTCTATTAGTGGTTTAACAATAAACCACCAAATTCAGGATGAAATACCAATATTATTATAGGCATTTTCCTCCCAGTGTAGTCATACCTATAGAAAACATCGATTTTAAAAGTATTTTTAAAAATGCCCACATATACTGAATTGTACTTGGGACACGGTAATTGGTCTGGAAAATGCTAATAGTTTTAGAGGTAGCCAAAGGCAATAAATGCCTACAGACCCATAGGCAGTGCAAAGCTTTCATCAGTAAATTAACTACTACCCCGAACTGACAAGCTAATTGAATATGTCAGTCAGCAGAGAACTGATATACAACTGTACAATTTCTATTGTACAAAGCACTGGTTTTAATGCTTCCATCTAGTTCAAAAAGTCATTTGTTTAATGACAAAATACAGGCCCTCTATACTCCTAAATCCTTGAGGCCTTTAATTTTAAATTTTGTCCTGGTGGCTGCTTTTCACAGAGGGATGACTAAATGATATACAGCCACATACTAGGAATGATTGCCATGCTGTTAGTCAAGAAATTTGATAATGAATTAAATCCTATGGAGCATACAGATTTGCTGAGGGTGTTAGAGCAAGGAAGGTGCTGTATTAGCTAACTGTGTAATAAAGAATACTGTGCTTAAATGGGCCCAGAAATAGTGTCCAGGAACAGCTCTCAGGGTTAATAAATAAAAGGATCAACAGTATAATAATTCTATGAGTATGATAGATTGGACACTTTTACATTCTGCACATACCTTTGCTCACCACTGTGGATTCCTCCTCATGATGAATGTTGCTTACCAAGAAGAGACTTTAATATGTCTGGGTACAGATATGTACAGAAGATATATACTGATGGCCTTTACATGGATATAAATAAGACATTTCTGGGGATGGATTCTACATAAGTATGCTGCTCATCCAACTGTATCTAACAAAACTTTGAACACTGGGGTAAGGAAAATCCATTCTTTAATAGCTCAGTAAAATATTATTATGTTGCCATTAGGCGAATGTATTACTCCCCCCTCCTCCAGACCAAGGCCACACGTGATCTTTGAGTAATGTGTTAGGAGGCATATTCCGATTGCCAGAAAGTAGCACAGGGGATTTGGACAAGAGCTAAATTTGATGTCATTTTTTTCAAAGGTGCCTTTCTGTCTTTTCAATTTGCCCTGAAAGCAAGTGTTGGGATTTTTGTTTTATTTTATTTTGCATATAAACAGAAAAACTCATGTAACATGAAGCAACAATGTAGGGGCGGAGGGAGTACAAGCAATTTCTCTTTTGTATATATTCAGAAAAAAATATTATTTCTGCTTTTCAGCCACTGTACGAAGCAGGCTACTTGCTAAGGCCCTATTTAAAGCAAAAAGAAAAAGAAAAATCAGTGGTTGTGTTTACAAGATATAAACACGTGTGTATAAAATATTGTGTGTAAACACGTTTGTATGGGGTGCAACAGGCTTCAGCTGAATCCTGGTAAGATGGAGTGGCTACGGATTGGAGGACTTTTTGTATCTGAGGATTTAGCATCTTTGGTTTCGAATGGGGTTGCACTGCCCTAGACAGACCTCTGTGTAATCTGGGGGTCCTCCTGGACTCATGACTCTTGCTTGAGCAGGTGGCAGTCATGGCCAGGAGGGTCTTTGCCCAACTTTGGGTGGTGCACCAGTTACGCCCTTTCCTGGATCAGGAGGCTCAGGTCAGTCACTGATGCCCTGGTCATCTCTCAGTTAGACTACTGCAATGTTCTCTACATGGGGCTACCCTTGAAAAGTATCCAGAAGCTACAGCTGGTTCAAAATGCGGCCATGCGGACAATCCTGGGTGCCCCAAGAACAACACATATAACACCTTTACTGCAGGAGCTGCACTGGGTCCCAGTTTGCTTCCAGGTCCAATTCAAGGTGTTGGTTATTACCTTTAAAGCCCCACATGGCATGGGTCCAGGTTACTTGAGGGACTGTCTCACCCTCATCACATCAACGCACCTCACCTGGTCAGGCAGAGAGGGCATGTAGTGGACCCTGTCAGTGAGAAAATGTCGGCTGGCGGGGCCCAGGAGAGCCTTATCTGCCATTGCCCCCACCCTCTGGAATATTCTCCCCCCAGATATGTGGCAGGGTCCTACCCTCCCGGCTTTCCAGAAAGGATTAAAGACCTGGCTCTGCCAGCTTGCGTGGGGTGACAAGAAACTTACCCAATCCTGGGGGTGGGTGGCGCCTTGATGACGCTCCCTGAGCTACTGCCAATTTAACATCTATTCTTGCATTTATTTTCTATTTATTTGGGATCATTTTATACTGTATTTTTAATTGATTTTAATTGCTTTGTAAACTGCCCAGAGTAGTTTTTTAACGAGATGGATGGTGACAAATTTGATAAATGAATGAATGAATAATATTTGATTCCAGCCAGAGGCTTTGGAATAAATGTTACCTTGATGTTGAAGGTTCATGCTTCACATCTATGGAATTCTTTTCCTTCTACAGTATTGGCATAATCTATGCATGTCTTTCTCTGAATAAACTGTCTTATTTGTTCCAGGAGCATTGAATTCTACTGAAATTTGATATTATACCATGCACTGGAAATGACAAAAGATGGTCGCTATGTATAAACAATATTACTAGGTATAAATATGATGGCATAATAATTTATTGAAAATTAAACAGGATAAGACAGGAGACAATACATACACATTCTAAATCTACAGTTTCTATTAGAATAGCAGAGCTTCTGTGTTACATCCCAATTTCTTTTCATGCTTTATTAGCATTATATTATATTAATTATTATATTAATATGCTTTATTAGTATTAGACTTAGGAACAGTTAGTAGACTGCAACACAGACTGTGCATGAGGTGTTTGTCAATCCTTTTGCCTTCTCTGTGATATCTGCATTCCTCTGGGGTTTCCAGAATGGCTTTTTGTTTACTGAGGTGGTAAGTTAACTTGCATTGAATGTGCCACATATAAGAATGTGTAAAGCAATCTAATCTAAGGCAGAAGTTCATGTTAGTTGCAATGAGACGTATAGTGAAGAAAGAAAGAAAAAGTGTTTCAGTAGCATTGATCAATTTAATGTTCTATTCTTCAATCTTTCAGAAACTGGTTAGTCTAATTACTGATATTTTATTATTAATTTCTCAGCTATTGATCTGGAGAGGTAATTTTGTATCCTCCAGAAATTTTGGACTTCAGTTCTCATCAGTCCCAACTTAACCAATGACAAGTGATTGTGGGGACTATAGTCCCAAACTTCTGGAAGGCATCAAGTTATTTATCCCTGAAATGTATAACCTATTTAGTAGTTGCCATCAGTGGTTTGCAGCAATTTAAAATAGGTAATTATGACAAAATGAAATAAAGGGGGAGAGGATCAAGTCATCCATTCTATATCTTGAAGAAAGTTGAATCAGTAAACTCAGTAGGACATATCCCTGAGTAGGCATACTTATTTATTTATTTTTACTCATTTATTAAATTGGTTTCTATGGCAATCTAAAGTTGCTAATAAAATTATAAAGGAAAGGCTACTGTTAAAGACATCTTGCCATCAATACCTCTGTAGCTGAATCTTTTCTCAGTATTCTCAGTATAAGGTTTGCAATGAAACTATGAGGTGGTTTATTTCTACTTTACAAACTTAGATTAATTCTTTGGACTAAGCAGGACCCACTGTGGCTGTATCTAAGCAAGAATTATGACACAACAGATAACATGATATTGTCATAGAAAGCAGAAAAAGTGGGACAAATATTAAAGATCTGAAATCCAGGTGGCCTTGTCAGGGATGATTACATAAAGCTAATTATTTGATGCAAAAGAGATCAGCAAATCATTTTTGTGGTGTGAAAAGTATGAAACTTCTTAAGCAAAATGTCAGAAATGCCAGCCTTGAAGAAAAGATGGCATTTTCAGCATTAAAAAAGAAATATTTTGGAAGCTGCTAAATAAAATATATAGAAAATGTCAAATGTTTCACCTCTGGAATGTAAGGATTACAGTACTGATATTTTTCTTATTTATGTTCTAAATCAACATCTGCTCTACTACAAATAGCTATGTTGAATGTATTGTTTATTAAATAATTCAGCCTGTGAATGCTCTTAATATAAAGTAACTAATGTTACAGTTCTAGATGTCTCTACCTAGAAGCAAATCGTGTTGAGTTCAGTGGCACTTATTCTCACTTTGTATGTGTGCATAGGACGGACCTGTAAAGATTATAACCATTGGAAAGTTTATGTACAAAAACAAAGTTCTTGTTTTCCTTGAACAGATTTTTAAACTACCAGAGTTGTACAGCCCAATCTCTGCTCTAGTACATTCCATAGAGGAATCTCATAAGCTGGACAGATAACCTGAACTATAACTGCTCATTCATTTGCAATTACCAGCTGATCCAGATATTTTTAAAGAAATGAGAGCTGATAATTTTTCAAACCGTTTTGTAATATCATGCAAAATACAAATGAACATATAAATACATTTAATATTTTGTCTGAGTGCAGTCCATCTAGCTCATTATGTCACCTGTTGGCAGAAGCTCTTATGCATTTGAGTCTTTCCAAGACATATCTGGACAGGTCAGGAATTACCCTATTTCCTTTTGCATGAAAAGCATCTGCTCTCTCCCTGAGCTGCAAACCAATTCCCCATACCCAACTCAGTGACAATAAATAATATGTTTAAAATTATGTATCTTGGCTAAAGAAAAAATAAATTTGATTTTTTAAAAAATGCAGTGTGACTACAAACCTTAGCTGACATTTGATGTACTTATTCATCTGATACAAACCCAGCAATTTCAGCAATTAACAGTTTTATATGAAACTGAGGAAAAATGGTGTTTCATAAATAAACAAACCAACCATTTATGCTGATAAATACTACAGTAAAATGCCAGATGGCACACTACTTTTACAATAACTCAGATATGCAGGAATAGGACATTGATTATCCCAACTTGAAGTCTGGATTAATGCTAAAATGTTGAGACACACGGGCAATAACACTATGCAGCGTACATCTTTGTTTTCTTCGTCAAAGTTAAGAGGAAAAAACAACCAACCATATGCTGAAATATAAATCTAGTTGCATTCTAGAATGTTAGTTTATTTCCACACCATTCCAGTGGCTATTTGATAAAGTAAGACACTTTCTATGAACCAGAACATTAGATTTTTCTTTAATATAATGTTACATATTTTATTTTTCTTACTTCAGAGGTTTATATATGACTTCTCTTACTTAAGAAGTAATATCAGAAAGACCCATCTCTTTAAAAAATGTACGAATTATCTTTATTCATTATGTGATTCACCAGAGTTCTATAAACCTACAGAGTTGTATCCATCTTTGTTGAGCACACATGGCTACCAACCTCAATTCTGCTTCTTCCTTCTCTTCTCCCGCACACTTGTCAAATCTTCCCTGGAAGGCTGAGTGAACATCCTGTTGTGTATTTGAGTTTTAGGAGTTCAGTGATGAATGGGAAAGGCCTATATTCCTCAAGTTGACCAGTCTCTAGGTACACAGATCATTAGTGACATTTCTGGGAACTGATCTCTTTTGCATCATGGACTAAGCCTGGGGACATTGGGGGTCCTAAGATTGGGGAAGACTGTTCTAGTGCATATGGACATATTTTGTTTTGACTGCAACCTTGCCAGATCAGTTATTGCCTTAAGTATGTCTTATTCTTTTTCATCTTACACATGGCGCTTGTTAATTTTTATTTTTTAATTCCAGCAGCCTTCTTTTGATATAGATTTATTGAAGACTATTCCTGCAAGGCAACTGAAGTATTCTCTTTCGAACTGCTGCCTTGAAGTTGGGATAAATCTATTCACTTCTAATTATTCTGCTCTTAATTCATTTCAATTCTACATCAGTTTGAGATATTTTTAAAACAAAGTTGATACAAAAATATACCGTATTTTTCCGACAATAAGACGCCCCCATGAACAAGACGACCCCCATTTTTCCAACCCCAAATTAAGAAATCAATATTTTAAAGATAGTGCAGAACACATTTTTATTTAGTAATTAGTTAACATTGACCTGATACACTCGGTGGGAGGAGGTCCAAACCGTCTCTCTGCAGCTCTATTTCCAGGCTGTTTTGCATAACTGATTACATTCAAGCACAAGTGCCGATAGCTTCTCTCTGCAAAAGCCTTCCTCTAATTGGTTTGTTCAGCATCAGCTGACATCAGTTACATCAGGCTCGTGATTGGAGGAAGTCTGTTTGGGAGACAAGCTATTTCACTCGTGATTGGAGGCTAGCAATAGGAGGAAGCTGCCTGCAGAAACAAATTATGGGCAGTTTTGCAACAGCGAGGTTCTCTTCGGCTGACTTCCTTAAATAAGACGCCCTTCAATTTTTAGGGTAAGGATTTTAGAAAAAAGTATCGTCTTATAGTCGGAAAAATACGGTACATCTGGACATTCTTGTCACTTCTGTTCATTTCTGTATGCACTACTTTTCATGAACAGGCATTTCACAAACAGGTTTTACTAGAGAGTTTAGAGAACATACTCAAAGGAATATGCATTTCAAAGGATAGCAGATTTTTAAGTTGCATATCATGCAATAATGAGAAATTAGCTACATTCTTATGAAAAAAAAATGATCTGAGTTAAACCAATTTCTCCCACATCCCTCATTAGCAAAGGATTAAAGAAAGGCATATCTTGATGGGAAAAATAAACCAAAGCTTTATAAAAAGTTGACCATCAATCAAATACAATTAAGACATTCAAAATGCAATCTGGTATGTGCCTATCTGAAAGAAAATTTCATTGATTTCAAATGGCTTAGAGTAAGGCAAGTAGGTGTAAGGTAGCAGGTTCATAGGAAATATTACTACTAATTCTGATCAAATTAGCCCAGAATTTGCAGTCACTGAAATATTCATTTACAACTATCAAACTCACTGAAGTATGTCTCCTTCAGTATACATCAGTATAAATGTAACTTAAACCATTCCAGGTCTTTGGGAGAGTGCCCTTCACTGAAATGAAAATAAGATCCCCCACCCCACCGAAATTAAAACAAAAATAAGGAATACTGAGTCCCAAATGGCTTATCAGGAGAATTTTGCAAAGATATTCTTATTCCAAAGATTTTGCCTATATGTAGACAATTTAGGAAAGGACTGCTTGCTTATTCATTAATTGACTGATTTATAAGTCATGTAGGCCACCCAACTCAAAATGCCTCTGAGTGTTGAACAATTCAAAACAAATCTGATTCAGTATAAAAAGAAAAAGAAGGCAATAACTAGTGACTAAAACAACCAATACCATAATAAAACTCCCAAGAAGGGGCATATTCCTAGCCCAGCACCTGGCAAAAAAGCCCTGGCCTTTAAGGCCTTTGTGAAGGATGGCAGGTTGGCTCGAATCTCAGGGGAGATACTATTCCAGAAGGTAGGTGCTATATTAGAGAAAGTATGCCACCTAGGTCCCATCAGAGGACATGCTCCAGGTCCATGCATACCCGGTCCAGGTGGACATGACCAGTAGGACAATAACCAAACATTGAAGATAATCTAAAACTATTATATTTCTTAAGATAGCAAAACATCCATAATCTAACTTCTTTTATAAACCAATCTCATTTCTTAATACATTTAAGATTTACACAAAATTAATAGCTAATTTATTCAAATTAGCGTAACACAAAATGATACCTTTAGATTGAAGTGCATTTATTCCTAAAATAAATTATTAAACATTACTTCTTTTCTAAAACCAAATTGCCCATCCGGAAAGATCTATTGATAGACTGAGACTGAGACTAAGATTGAGAGAGAGAGAGAGATCTTTTGATGGGGTTGAATGGTCATTCATGAAAAGGTTCTTAGAAACTGATAATTTTGACCCTATATTTATGCAGTGATAAATTCTATATACCACTTATTTTGTGCACAACTCAGAATTATTTCAATTTAGATTGAAATAATAGGGAGAAAAAGAAGGAATGCCCTTTAGTGCCATTATTATTTATCCTAATAATGAATATATGGGGGTTGCTCTACAAAAACATGAAAAAATTAGAAGTATGAATATTAATGAAGTAGAATATCTCCTAAATCCTTTCATGGAGGAAATAATTTAACAATGTCTAATGCCCTTGAGCTATGCCTCTTTTGGAAAAAAAAAAAAGAAAGAAAAAAAAATCAAAGTTATGCATTGGTGGCAGTGTTAATGATTAAAAATTTTTTATATCCCCTAATATACAAAGTTCTCTAATTAAATTAATGAGTATCCCAATAGCTCATAAGAAGAATAGATAGTTTGGGGTAAATATACCAATATATTAGGATAAACGTTTGATACAAAAATTATACCCCAGGGTGGGGGGGAAAAGAAAAGACTCGTCATGATAAGAAAGGTTTATTTAGCATAATGAATAAAATAGCCGGATTTAAAATGCGGGTGCTTCCAAAATTAATATATTTGCTTCAAAATATATTAATATATTATTTCCTATGGAAATTCTGGATCATATATTAAATTTGTGGTCAACAAATTAGAGAATTTTGTTTTAAGGCATTAAAATATCATACTAAAACAATACATATCACATCTACCTTCACACCAGTGTGGACTTGGAATACCATATCTGAAACATCAGAAATATATCATATGATTTCTTTGATACAAAAAAATAGTATAAAATAATGGGCACACAGAGAAAATATTTACAATCAAAATGTTTGAGTGTTTTGCCTTTTTTAAGGAAAATATGACAAAATGGATACAGAAAACAGTATTTAAGAGGTATGTTTTCAATATACTGTAGAAATAAAGGACCTCAAAACTTAAATTATTTAACTTCCCTTTAACTCCATTGCTAGTTTATCTTCTATATCAGGGTTTCCCAAAGTGGTCATTTTTCATAGTACTATTAGTTAAAGTAGTATCAAATTATTTTCATAAAAAAAGTCTTTGCGGATGGAAAAGCCTGAAACTTCATGAGGGGGATAACGAGCTGAACAGTTTGGGGACCCCTGTCCTATATTCTCCATTTTTTATTATGGGTAGTGTTAATTTTTTTTCACCAGTTTTGAAACAGACTTATGCAGAAACTCTCACAAAATCTAGAACAGCAACAAAAATCTAATTAAGCTATAATTTGTACTGGCTGTATTGGGCACAATTGAATTCCTTTTTACAGTGCCCAGAAGTAAAAGCTAAAGCAATTCCACCCTTAACACATTTTGAGCAAATAATAAACTCTTATTTAACAGTAGCCAAGGGTACTACAGCAAAATTATATAGATTGCTACTAGACTTTGAAATAGATAATAAAGAATGGTTGATGATAGCATGAGAAGCAGATTTAGGGATTTAAATTGAGGAAAAAACATGATTTTCACTCTGGGATAGGAAAGCCTCATTTTCACTACTAGCAAACAGAGGAAATTCATCTTAAAATATCCATAGATCCATAGATAGTCCTTTATCCTGATTGTACTTACTCATATGACATAGTTATTACATTTTATATTGCAGAAGATATAAGGAAAAATAAACATTATTTTATTTATGGTCTTCTTTTAATATAATACAGAAAGTTATATAATACAAATGTCTTCACATAGAATTGATAACAAAACACTTCATACAACAAATACCATAGCTGAATATATTTAATACAGAGAACAAAAATGTAAGAAGCCAAATGTTAATACTTTTTTTTTTTTTTTTTGGTAACAGGAGTAAGGTATAGCTCAACAACAGAAATATATGAAAAGGATTTCATTGAATATCTGGTTTGATAGAATTTGAACCCTGTCCTTTATATAAAAGACAATATGAGGGTTCTTTTTATTCTGACTGTTGTGTTTTATCACATTCTCAAAAATATACATTCACAACCCCCAAAGTGTCAGAAACTCTGAGAAAATAAAAGTAACAAAAGTATTTCTTAAAATGTGTATTTTCTGAAGATGTTTTATTAAAAATCACATTATCATCTTTACATTAGAACACTACTAATAAAGATTTGCTGCTTTAATTTTCCAAGACATGCCATCATACTTTTAATGTAATGTTTATATGATTTCACATTAGTAAAATATTGGTGCTTTTGCTTTTATGGACATATTACAATGTACACTCATAATTGCCTTTGAAGAAAGCAACCATGGAATTAATCAAGCATTATTTCTGATGGCTAGTTTGTTGGCTGCAGCCTACAAGTAAGAGAGATCCTCTTGCATAGAACAATGCTGCAAAACAAAGCTTATTTTCTAAGGTGTTCAGAAATCACATTATTAAAAAAACAAAAACAAAAAAACCCAAAAACCTGGTTGTTTTGTTCAATTATTTTGTGTTATTTAAAACTGCAGGCTTCTGTCATTTTTATGAGTGTTAGACAGCAGAGCAATTTGCCATCATAGTGCTAGTGATGATGAAGAAAAAGCTGTGAGAATGCCCAGTGGGTGGCCATATCAGGCTCTGAAAAGCTACCCCACCATTTATTATACAGAACAAGTACTTTCTTGACGACATGTCAGAGTTAAAGCTGGCATAGCCTACCTACAGGACTATAATCCTGTAGAACACAACACAGGGAAAAAGATAATAGATTGAAGACAAGTTCATAAATATGAAAGCCTACCTGGCAGATCCATATTGTCTTGCAATTTCTCCTGACTATTGAACTATCAGATTTCACAATCCTTCTCTCTTGTCTACTCTGACTCTAGACCCTGCCATGTGCTGCTCCAAGTTATGAGATTATTAGACAAGACAGTTTGCAAGTTAATAGTGACATGCAGCTCCATCTCTTGCTTTTATTTACTGTAATGCAAGTGGTGGAGTCTGATTTAGATCAGAATCATCACCCGAAGGCAGAAGACTTCTGCATTTAACTTTTTTTCTAAGGAAATTTCCCCCTGCAATGAGGGAGGGAGGGAGGGAGGAAGGAAGTCCAACACTCTATCGGAAATCTCCTCTCTTTTATTGTCAGGTGGGTGAGAGAATTTCAGGAAAGAAGGATTAATACTGCTTTCCTGCACGCAAAAAGAATTTCAGATATCACACTAAGCCACGTTTTGTTATTAAATAGATCACAATGGTGGGTTTCAAACAATGTGCTGAACCAAAACTACATTATGACTTAGTGTCATTTGTAAATCCAGTTAGTTGTTCTGATATGGATTAGAATAAACAGAAAGAGAATCTATTTCCTCTTTACTGCCCCAGCAGCTAGCTGCTGATTTGGTTTCTGCTCATTATCATTGCCTGTTCACATTTCAGACAGAACTGATTGGTAAGCAGATTAGTGAATAGCAGTAGCAAGTTTATTTCCTTATTTTCACTGAAACTTTTCACTTCCTTGACTCAGAGAATCCCTACACCATATCTAAGCAACAATACTATAGGAAACACAGTGGTGACGAATGCTTGACAATTTGGCATTCTTAGACTAGCTGGAAGAATTTCCTCAAATGTCAGGAGTGATATTGCCTAAAAGAAGCAAGACCCCAACAAGAAAAACTTGTGATGGCACAAAAAGCTGAAACAAAGGAATGATCTCAGCTTTGTCAAGCTCCAATACAGTGCTGCTCCATTCACAAACCTTTAAATTTCTGAAGATGTTTAGACACATTTTTGAGCAAGGATGCTGCAGTACATACTTTGAGGCTGTGGGTTTTTTGGAAGGCTTTGTTTAGCTTGTCACAAGAACCTGCTCTTTTCACTTGCCCTTTTTTGTGCACTTGCTTTTATAGTAAATGGACTGAAACACAATGGGCATCAGCAGAGGCTCCACATCTCCTGGGACTGAACTGTGCTTTGAGTGGTCTTGTGCACTTTAGTTCTGTGCTCTTTCAGGAGAGCATCCACGCACACAGCAAATAGCCCTCTGTTTCTTTTTCACACAGAAACAACACCAGACCTTTTTATGCTGCCACATCTGAAGTATTGACAGATGATTTACCTCCCTTAAAAATAACCTGAAAAATATTGCTCTGGTCCCATTAGGTGTCACAGCGTCTGACTGAAGAATAGGCAAGGCCAGAATCACTGAAATCATTCACAGTAGTGTTGGACAGAGGTGGGGAACCTGTAGCTATTGAAATGTTGCTGAACTACATCGAGCTATGGCACTGAGTCTCCTGGGAACTGTAGTCTAGTACCATTGGGAAGAATCCTTAGTTCATATCTGTACTAGAATATCATTGTAAGGCCTTTGTCCTAATGTTGACAATATGACACTAAAGGGCACAATATCTGGCCAAGAAAATTCTTCACATTTTTCCCACAGGAGACTTTCCATTTATCCCAAAGGAATTCTAAATTTAAATTTTTTGAACTTAAGTTATTTCAGGTGGAGGTAAGTAACCTTCTTTTCAATTAATCAAGGTTTATTCACTCATTCTTCCCTCTGACTTGTCCTCTTGCCATTCTTTCTTTGTTGGCTTTTCAACTATCTTTTTCTTCTTTGACTGTAAGCTAGATAGAAGGATCATAAACTTAAGATAAAACATTGACCCAACTCCTGGCAGGTGAACAAGAAACAGCAAAGGATTCCATGAAAGCATTGCAGGAATAAAACAGAAAAGGAGAATTAGGGAAAACTGTGGGCTCAGCACATAAGGAAGTTCCTCAGAGGCCTGCACTTGCTAGTTTTTTGCTAAAAAGGAGGGGAAGGCAGCAGTAAAATCAAGGGAGGGAATAAGCTCCTCTTACCTACTATTGATGAAGGGATATTGAGAGATGGGTGGAAGGAAGTTTGTGGCTCCTCTCCCCTCCCCCCCATCTCCCATGTAGATTCATTGCAAAAGAGAAAACTCTGCAACTGGGTATTTAGCCCAAACTGAGGACGTTTTGGAAATCATGGAGGGATAAGGTATATGTGGTGGAAATATATCATTAATGGCCCAAGAAAGTGATTCTAGAAGCTAGAATCTGGACATCTCTGCAAGCAGTCTGTTTGCGGCTTGCACTACATTATCAGTTTATTTGATCATCTTCATTCCTCCTGCTAAGCTCTCCTGACTTCTGAGGCTGAAGCTGCAGTTCATTGGCAAAACTGGGCAGCTTTGCCAATGGAGCACCCCTAGCTGCCTTATAAACATGGAGCAGGATCACCAGGGAATGTTTCTCACTACTTTTCTTCCATTTTCTCCTGCAGCCCAGATCAAGCAGGCTGCCTCCAGAGGTGAAAGCTGCTACAACAGCAGCTGTAGTAGAAGCTAGGGCAGCAACTGATGGACAATAGTGGCCAAAGGGTACTCATAACAATGCAGATGATTGTGGCACAGCAGGTTCCAAAAAAAAAAAAAAAAAAGCTGGCTCTATGGTCAGGGAGACCCAACATCCCCAGAGCGGGGCAGTTTCATAATTTGCAATCTTTTTGTTAGATGACTGAGGCAAGCTCAGAAAGATGTTGGTTTGTTCCAAAAGTGAGATAAATCCAAAGTCTGTCTTCTCACCTTGGTAAGCACTAAATACTGATCCTGAGCTGTCAAAACATCAATGAAGCAGCTTTGAAAGATCCATGCTATTTTTGTCATGAGTGTATTGACTTCTAAACCTTCCAAGAGATTGAGAAATTGATATTCCCATGGCAATAAATACTGCTGACTACAGATGAAGCTCCTGGAATCCACATCCCACTTTACCATCTGCTCAGGGGAACTATTGTCAGATTTTTTTCTTTTTTCCCCCTGCTAGTAGACATGTGGATGAGAGGGAGAAGGATGGCAGGAATTCTACCAATTGCTGTCCTGAAACCAGCTGCATTTCAGGGTACGTGGGCAGTAACACTGACCAGCCTCACTGCTGAGATGCCATAAAGAAAGACTGTAGGGACAGCCCTTTAATAGTGGCATATGGTTCTTGTAATAGGCGGAAAACACAGCATCATGGATACATAGAAGAGCCCTACAAAATAGGAAGGGGGATCAAAGGCAGAAGTGCCCATGTATGGAGTGGCACATACTTAAAATGTAACATGTGAAAGGCCTAAGATGCTTCTAAGGAACAGGCCTAAAACCAAAAGCTTATTTTACTAAACCCCTAAATGCATATGGGAATATCTTTCAGATAACTGTACAATACCAATGCTTACCTTGACATTTTTAAAAAATGCTTTTCTTCTTCTCCATGTCTGTTTCTTTATTTGTCTAAATCAAAAAAGATTCACTTATATTTCTCTAATTACGTTTAATTCTATAAGTGGCATGATAAAGGAAAAAGGGGTTGCCATTCAGCAGCAGTAGTCCAACCTCTTGCTACATGAGGCAGGAGGGGCATCCTTTGGCATGAGGAGCTCACAATCTGCTCATCACTTTGAGGGCAACATTTCTTAGAGCAAAATGTTGTGAGCTAGTCATCCTGAGTAAAGGCAGTCTCTGTGGATACCTCAATTCAAAGGCCCTTGTTTTGAGGAAGGGACTTTCAGAAGGAGGCATTTGAACGGGAGGCAGAAGACAGAGGGGCAGGCTACTCATTTCCTAGTTATTTTGCTATAGCAGGAAATCAGCTAGCCTGGCTATCCAGAATACGTGACCACTTCTAGGCCACATTCTGACATATCCTTGACGGGTAATGCATTAAAGTGGTCTGGTCAATTTTGTCTGAACTTGGAAGCTAAACACGGTTAGGACTGGTCAGTACAACTGGTTAGGACTGGTTAGTAGTTGCATGGGAGATCACCAGGGCTGTGGGCTAGAGTAGGAAGCTAAAAATGTATCCTGGAAGAAGGTATATTTTAATGCTGCTGAATGAAAGCTGCATCAACAAGTTGCACCAGCAAGTTGAAGATACTAGAAGTAAAGCTCAATATTAGGAAGACTAATATTGAATTTTGGTTTTATTTTGTTTCTAAGCATAGATCTCAGATGAAATCATCAGAGCAAGTTTTCTGAAGATAGAAGACAAGGCACTCTGGCTTCAGTCCTTCCCCTCTCCCAATTCACCAGGGAAGGCAGAGAGTTCACTTGGCTTTCTGAAAAGATCCACATTTAAATTAATATAATAAAAAACGAGCAAACAATGAAATAAACTCCTGATGGAAAAACCTAATGTAATATCAAAAGATGAGTGAAAACTGAGTATATCTCATTTATTTATTTATTATTTCATTTATAAAGACACCCAACTCCAGATAATTCTGTGTGACAATCAAGTTAAAAAAAAATACAAGATGGCAATAACCCAGGGACCAATTGTACCCAACTCATTAATACAAATTAATTCTGGGGTGCAGGGCCTGGCGAAAAAGCCAGGATGTTCAAGGCTTGCAGTTGAACTGAGAGACAAACTTGCCAATGAATCAAATACTGATTCAAACCATTAATCATACTTCTGTTTTTATAACTTTTTTTCCTTTTTAACCTCCTCCTCCTAAGAACAGGATTAACAAAGAAGAGAAGATTCCAAGAACACAACAGTCCCTTCAATTATAAGTCATTTTATATTAGGTTTTCCAAGCCAGGACAAGTGTAAGTGGATGATAACAACCATGAAGGAGTGAGCAGCAGGGAGAAGTCAGATGTGCAGCTTGGTAGATCAACTATCTGTTCGGTTCTGAAGATAAGCCTGCAAGGCTGTAAACGTGTTTTGAGTCACCATTACTATCCACTAGACTGCCTTCAAAGCTTCTCTTTTTTGGAGAAGAGAATCTTTATTTTAGGGAGAATACCCTCCATGAAATGGAAGGAAATCTTAGATGGATGTCTACCTTTTCCCCAGGCAAACAAATAAAAATTGCCTTGTATTTGGCATTATTCTCTACATTACTTTGTCTGTAATCTATGATAAACTCTCTGATGGTATATCTAAAGATGAAGAAAGATTTAATAATGTGGTATATCAAGGAATGTTGCTGTTTAAGATTAATTGGATAAATAAAAGACAGAAGTGACTTCCCAATTAATTACCCTAAAGATACATAAGCAGTAAATTAACAGTTTAATTACATTCCTGAAAAGACATCTAATCTCTTGTGGAATGTTCAGATATTTAACTGGGTTTTAGCAAGATAGCTGTGGCAAACTAATTAAATAAATTGCTAATAACACTACTGAGTATATAATAAATAAATTAATATTTATTAATTTATTTGACAGCAGAAATTTACAGTAACTGTAAAAATGCTTTATTCAAATTAAAAGGCTAAATAACTCCTCTAAGTACTGTACTTTAGAAATACAGCAAAGTTTGTATACTAATAAGTATGCAGCTTACACCGATAATTAGAAAAATAGTTCAGATAATTGTCTTCTACAGAAGCTAGGTCTATAATATGCATATCCATTAAAACATTATAACAATGATGTTATATACATAATTAACTTATCATAACTTTGGTAAATTAGAGTTAAGAGTTGCTGACCAGGGTGTGAGGGATAGAGTAAGGCATCCCACCTGTGCCTTCAATGAAAGGAGATTAGTAATGAAGTAGATACTAACTATAAAGGACCTACTATCTAGATTATAGGTTGAATTACCTAGTATGGACCAAGAGGAAATATTCTACTGCCTTAGATACCTAAGAACATTCGTTCCTAGGACTTTAAATAAATGAATAAAGTGGTTTATATATTTATTTAAATTGGCATCTTGCTTTTCTAGCAAATGGTTATTTAAAAGAATAAATAATAAATAATAACACAATAACAGGCATATAAAAACAAAGAAAACATAGTCCCCCCCCCATTCAATTAAAAGGGTAATGTTTATCTGAAAATCAGGTTATTATACGAAGGCCTATCTAAATAAAAATGTTGTATATTCTTACCAAGCTTTTGCTAGATTGCACATTAACTTTTTAAACTGTAATTTCCAAAGATTTCGCTGTTAAAAGAGTTTACTTTCTCATAGAAGCCTGTATTAAGGATATGATACTTTGTTATTTTACACTGAAAGTAACAGAGCTGCTTCCATAAGAGAAATAGCTGAAAGTTAAAGGGACGTGTAGATTATATGGCCACCCTGCACTTAAACTGAACAGCTGAACTTTAATATCTGGAAAATATTTTCAGAAAATAAATTCTTTGTTTAGAAAATTTCTATGGGGTTCTTCAATTCCGAGAATATCTTTACAGAAAATGCAAATATCAATTAATAAGGGAGGATTTGGTCTTCCAAATCTGGAGGTATAGCATCATGCTTATCTATTGTCAAGTATTAAATCCTGAAAGCCAACAATTGGTGTTAATTTTCCGATTTGGGCAACTTTGGAATATACATATATAACACCTTAGGTCAGATGTACAGTATTAGGATCGAAATACACTAAAACTCTAATATCTCTGGAAACAATTTTGTCAGTTAGAAAGCTATGGAATGTAATGTCTAATAAAAAAAAGATTTGATCCTTTTTCCCATGCCAAACTGACTTTATGGGGAAACCCAACTTTAAAAATTGAGAAAAAGATGGTGATATAGAAAAATTGGATGGAAGTGGGGATACTGACTTTGTAACAACTGATACATGATGAAGATGAATTTTTAACGTATGCTGGGTTAAGAGACAAATAGCATCTACCAGATGTAACCCAATGGCAATATTTTCAGCTATAACATTTGTTAACAACTTTGTTTGGACCAGCAGCATGTTCAGCTTCTGAGACACCTGAGATATTAGAACAACTTGTTAAATCCTTTAAAACTAAAAAAACCTACTATTAGTTTGTATAGATATTTGTTATCAATAAATCAATTTGATATGTAGATGTTAAGGGATAAGTGGAATAAAGAATTAGAGGTTTCTGTATTGTGTAGACAATGGGAGAGTGTCTTAACTTCTGTACCAGGAGTGCCCATGGACCTTAAATTATGACCTATAAAACAAAAAATATTTAGAATTTATTGGACTCCACTATGTCTGTATAGAAAAGGAAAGTCAAAAACAGCATTTTGTTGGAGATGAAATAAGGACAATGCTTCTTTAAAACATATGTTTTTACAATGTCCTATACTTAAGTTTTTGGAGAAAGTACTGGACTATATAAAAATGATTGTGCAACAAAAGCTAACATTTTCAGAGGATAATATTCTTTTGAACTATATACTTAGTACGTGGAACTTGACAACTGGACAATGTGAATGGATTTTCCATTCCCTTACTATGGCCAAAGGACTGATATTGCAACATTGGAAAGATAAATGTATGGCCCCATTTACTCAATGGATTGAAGACCTGATTGCACTTCCTACTTATGAGCCGATTGCCTATAGATGTAGACTTTGTATGGAGAAGTATAATGAAATATAGGACTCATTTATACAAAATACACTGGGTTAAAAAAAAAAAGGTGGGGGATAGTCATATAACTCTATTAGAAATATATATGTACTTGAATAATATTTGTATTAGATAAGTATATATAGAATTGAAACTGTGTACTATTATAATGATATATTCACTTTTTTGTTGTATTTTTTCACTTTTATGTTAAAGCATGCACACTTTTATGTATGTTTTTTTCTTTTTTTTGCAATTAAAAAATAATTTAAAAAGCGGCTTATTTTATATTACATTTAGTTGGACAAAATAAGGATATTTAATTCATTGTTAACTAAAATCATATGTTTTTATACTAAGAAATATGTAAGAATAATTTGAATATGTTGAACAGTTCTCCTTTTCTTCTCTCTCTGTTTCTTATTCATGTTTATATGGAGCTTGACAATGGTTGTTGAAATGAAAGAAATATCTTAAATATGCTTGTTATACCATCTTCCCATGCACTGAGTTGATTACTGGGAGGCTGACAAAGGAGAAAAAGCAATCCATTCGAAGAAGGTGGTTCAAAGCATGCCCCATCAAACCAGAAATGTCTTCTCTTCAGTGAACTGCAGCTCTTTTCAGACATATTATATACAAGTAATCTCTGCACACAAGAAATCAAGTTTCTATGTTGCCTCCACGGATAAAGGATATTCTCTACAATGACAGTCATCCCCTATGCCTGGGGGGGATAAGGAGGCAGTGAAGAGAGGGTCTTTTTACATGCACCAACAGGACTAAAGTATTTCTTTTAACAGGGCATGTATTTAAGAAAATGACACATGTCTAGAATCCTTTGAGAGCTTATAGGTGCTGCAGCAGATTCTTACTTCAGAATGAAATGTCAATGTCACTGGATGAAAATCCATTATTGGCCATACTTCTGTGTTATTAAAAAGCAAGCAAGCAAACAAACAAAAAACAAGATAGGCAGTAGATGTGGAGGGAGGGAGCGGTTTTCAGCTCTGTTTCTATTCTATTTATCTCTCCAGCCTTTGTTATTTCTTACCCAATCCACCAAATATAGCCTTGGTGCACCTTGCCAGTTTTGAAAGTTCAAGAAGGTAATTATTATTAATTTTTTAAAGTCTGGGTATATTTAAGTCAAACCTATTTTCACTTTACTTCATGAACACGAATCTGTGTGCCTTAGGTTAGCAGTCCCACAAACTGGCACTGACAAGAATAGGTTTGCATGTTTGTGACATCATCATCATCATCATCATCATCATCATCATCATCATCATCATTATTCCCAGACCTTTAGGGTGCTAATAAATGAGACTATAAGAGTTGCTTCCACCTGCTACTTCTCATACGGCACATGGGAGAACATGTATATTTAGGAAGATATACATCTATCATCACCATAGTGATAAGAACTTTCTGCTGCTTAAAAAGAAATGTAGATGCTTGCAGCGCGTTGCCATGGAAATCATAAATCCCTAAAAGCTGTTATTTGCATTACTTCTACCTAAGGCCAACCCAGAAGCTAGTTGAAATCCCTGGAGACAATACTAAGTGTTAGCCATCAAGTGGTTTCAAATGAAAAGTATGGAACACAGAATTACTAAGGCAGCTCTCTCTGCCACCTCACTTTACTCTGCATTAAATAAGTTCTGCTAGAGGGGAAACAATGTGATAATTAAAAAGAAATTCAACTCAGTGTAATTGCAATGCATACTGTGGTACCGTTAAAATCATAGCTTTTAAACATCAACTACTGCTATTCTCTGTGCTTAGGTCTTAGAACAGGTTGGCGAATAGAAAAGCAAAGGCTATAATTATTTAGGCAGAAGGAAAACCTAAAAAAAAAAAAAAGAGTTATCAGATTCTTCTGGCTCACACTTTATGTAATGTTGGAAAAGGGAAGGACATTCCTTTCATGAGCTGGTTGCTTAGAGGTGGAGCTAAGCATAAATGGTGCATTATTGTAGAAGGCGAGGAAGGAGGAAAGAGTTATAGGCCTATGCTGATATTTATTTATTTATTTATTTATTCATTCATTCATTCGTCATAAAGCTTAAACAGCACCAGCATGTCAGTTCAGGTAGTAAAATTCTGTAAGTAATTTTTAGCATCAGAAACTGCAGCTTTGAATATACAGCAAGGCTAAGGGGCAAGTTATATATTTATTTATTTGTTTATTGGTCAATGGTCAGATCTAAGGAATGTTAACATTGGTGCTGTTTGTTCTTGGATTATTCTGGAGTATTTGTTTTTAAACGGGACAGAAGAACTATGTCCTACTTATAGGCAGAAACACTGTTCCTTTTTTTCTTTAAGAGAAAAAATAAATACCTCTCCGATAAAACTTCCCCCCCCCCCCGAAATGATTGAAAGGCCACCAGGCAATGGGAAAGTCTTTTCAAACTTATGAAGTTCACTTTAAGTACACTTCATAAGTACATTTAAAACACTTCCAAGTAACTAGTTTTTTCCATCCCAACTCATCTAAATTAAAACTCATTGGAGATCATTCAAGGCTATTTGCTTATTTCCAGATTTATTCAGACATTAGGACACTGTGAGCATGGATAGAGCTTGCAGAGAGCTGCTGAACAATCAGTGCTTGTCCTCTTCTGCTTATAACAGCCTGCAGAGAATTATTGCCCAGTGCTTCCTTGGTGGCCAATAAGGATGCCTTGCCGCAGTCCCTCAGGTCCACATCCAGGTCCCTTCTTCTCAAAAACAGAAAAGAATTAATTGCTACTGTTTCCTTGTTGTGCTTGCCATCAAGGAAAAACTCTCTTGGCTTCCAAACTTCTAGTGCTGACATAATAGCAATTCTGCATTTGGGCTCCTTTTTCAAATCATGCCACCTAACCACTACAATAGTTTCTCATAACATGGGAAGCAGATGAGTCAAGAATCTCAACAAGGAACAGCAGGGGCCAGCTGATCAAGGACACGGCAGACAAACTTGCCTGTTCTTGAGGTAGCATTCATTGCCTTGAAATAGTATTTCATGCTCCACGGATGTACTACTAAAGTCATGATGTATCAAAATTGCACTTAATTGCAAGCTGCCGGTTACAGTTCCATGTGATCAAAGGTGGTGGGGGGCTCAGCTCACATAATTACTAGGTCTGTACCTTCATCTAGAAGACTTGATAGTCTGTCTTCGAGCCTCAGTTTCTTATCTAAAACAATTAGGCACTTAACTGCATTATATTGCTCTCTCTCAAATACTGCCTTTAGAATTTGGCTAGAAAAGTAGACTCCTGATTACCCACCCATTACAAATATAGCAAATTAAGTGTTAATCACACACCCTCTGTATATACAATATATACTTTACATCCTGAAATTGTCACTGAAATGGATGCTTTAGCAGCTTTTTCAAATGAGGCACAAGAACATCTGTACCATTTGTATGACCCACAGTCAGTTACACTGCAAATGGTGCATAATACATTTAGCATTCCCTATAGCAACAACCTAGTAATTACTATTAAATAGGAAAAAAGGTATCTTTATTGAAATCATTTCAAGTATTCACAGTTAACCGTATGTATTGCAATAAAGCTTCAATGGCAATTTGGCCCCTAACAGAAAAGCCTTGTAAGAAAGAAGACAGCTTTACAATTATTCAGTCTAAAACTAAGAAAAAATGGCAGGCAGTAAAATCCTATTAATCCTGTGTAATTCTAGGAAAGAAGTTTTCTACCACTTTTCTTTTCCATTCATAAACAAGTAGTATATTATGCTTCCCAGATACATAGGATATACTTGAGTCCAACATTATCAACCCTTTAACATTTCCTTAGGGTTAGGCTTAAGGTTAGGGTTAAGGAAATGCTGTTTGAGAAGCAAAGGGGCAATATGTAGAAGGAAAACAACAGTTCCTAGAGGACTGCTATTCAGCTCTGTTGAATGGCCTTGCTCTTTAGCAGAGGTGCTTACAGGTCTTCCAGTTGCCAGCAACAGGAAAAAAACTGATTCAAAGGAACAAAAATATAAAACTATAGGATAACTGTGTAGCATCATAAATAAATTATTATGCCCACTTTTGCATACTGTCTCTAAGGCCAGAGCAATTTTTGCTGCATGAGTTCCAACTACGAGTTAATTTATTAGAACCGCATCTTAGAAATTTTCTCCATTTCAATAAGTGGGAGTTGAAATAATGTCTCTTGCAATTTTAATGTGTGCAGAAGGAGGTAGGGAAAGCCTATCTGTTTCAGTCTGGAGGTCAAGAAATCTAGTAACAAGTTTCCAGATGACATAAAATATCAGATTCAGGAACACTGAATAGCTACACTGATAACCGTTGGGGGATGAGTACTACCTACATTCTTAAAAAAAAGAAAATATTATTTATATTAAAAGAAGTCTGGCAACTGTAACAACTTTCCCTTTTTGCCTTTTGCCTTCCTAGCTGAGTCTTACAGAATGCATTTTCTATAATCTATTTATCTGGTTGGCTGGCATTTTGTACAGAATTCCTGATGGGGGAAAAAAAAAAAGCTTTCTTTTCTTCATTCAGTTTTGACTCCCTTTGCTTGCCTGAATTCCTGAAGAGGGAAATGCAAAAAAATTTAAGCACTTGTCAGTATCTCCTCTTCACATGTTGTACTACATGAATAAAAACTGCATTCACTAGATACTATGATTGCCATAGAAACAATTGCTATGGAGACCAGAAGAGAAAGTGCAGGTGTTTTGTGGTGATAGCTGTACAAATAGAGAAAAATAAGTGCAGTCCTGAAAGTATGGATATAGAATTGTTTTAAAGTATAATAGCCAAAAAACCAAGAACAGAATATAGCAGGCTTTTTAAAGGGCTTACATTTGCTGTTATTGCAATTAATCACAGTAATAGTGTGCAGTACAGAGAGGTATTTATTACATCAAACATATCTACCCAAAACTTGCTGTAGTTCCGCACTTTAAAGCACATAATATTAGCTACTCAAATCATAACTGACACAGACCAAGAACATCACAATTATTGTATAGTAAGAGCCCATCATGATAGTTGTATGATAAAGAATATTGTTTACTCTATTACAGGATGTTGCTAATGCTAACAATTACTGTATATAGCCTTGGAAATATTGTTAAGTGTCACATTTGTGAGATGGGCAGCTATATAAATCTGATAAATAAATTAAATAAATAAATAAAAACTTTTGATGATGGCACAAACCAAAATCAAGTCTCTTCACCTATTATTGCTTTCCCATCATGGACACAGTTTTAAAATCTCCTATGTCTCCACTGTAAGCAACAGAAAACTCATGCAGACATTCAATATGTTGACATGAATGTCTACAGGAACAACAATGAGACATGCACTGTTAATTGGGTGCAATAATGCCTCAGGGCCTTTATCTCTAAGATAATGCCTTTCCCATACGGAGTCCGCCCATCCAATATGGCTCACCAGCCACAGAAGGCCTATTAAGGATCTCCACTTACCAGCTAACATATTTCTCTGTATCTGACCGAAGTAGTATTTGATACATAGCAGTTCTGTACTATGTTACTTCTACATGTGCTGATTCATCAAACATGTAAATAGCAGGGTTTCATCATTTCATGCATTTATCTACATGTTTGATGGCAAACATAGGTCACATTCAATGTGATGGTAAAGACTTTTCCATTAAACTAAAAGCATATTCCACACTGAAAGGAATGGAAGAATGGTGACATTTTGTGACTAGAATATGGGGTTTCTTAGTTATGAGGTTACCAAAAATGTGTGTCCAAGTTTGTCTTTCATTATTCATTCTACTCTGCCATGTTTTGCAGTCTTCCTCTGAACCTGTGCTTAAGTTAACTTCCAGGGAGAGATATGATATGAATTATATTCATAAGGATTTGGGGGGAGTATTCATATGTTAATTATTCCCATGTTAATTGACTGGGTGATTGATTTATTATGTGCCATCAAGTTTGTGTCAACGCTTAACAGAGAGATCTTCTCCAGGATGATTTGTTCCCAAACTGGCCTTTCAGTCTTTCAACAGTGCCTCCATTGCCACTTAGGTCAAGTCCATTCACCTTGCTGCTGCTGCTGCTGATCATCTTCTTCTTTTTCCTTCCATAATTCCCAGCATTATAAACTTCTCAAGAGACTTTGATCTTCACACAATGTGTCCAAACTGTGATAATTTGAGCCTGGTCATTTGTGCCTCAACTGAGAACTCTGGATTGATTTCTTCTATGACCTATTTGTTTGTTTTCTTGGCTCTCATGACATTCGCAGGAGTCTTCTCAACATCAAAGTTCAAATTATACCCTATTGGCTTCTCTTAACGTAAAGCCTTTAATTGCTCAGATGAAATTCTTGTAATTTTTAATCTTATTTATGATTTATACTGTGTTGATTATTGCTGTTGATATTCATATATTACTTGAATTTTAACAATAATTTGTAGTTTTTAACATGATATAGTAAATTCAGTTATTTCAAGCTATTCAATTAAATATTGGAAATTTTATCCTAATTTTATGATGCCTATAAATATCCACTTTACACATATTTTTCCATTTTTTTTCTCTTTTCCCCCCTTCTCCCTTGTCTTGTATTCTTTCTTTCTTTTTCTTTCTTTTCCTTTCCTAAAATGCTCAATAAAAATATTATAATACTTTTTTTATTCAACTTCAATATCCAGCTTTTTGCCTCTACAAAGTGTCATAAGAAAACCATTTCCTGCATGATTCTAATCTTTATAGATAAAGACATGTCACAGCATCTGAATACCTTCTTCAAGGCCTTCATTGCTGCCCTACCAATTGCTAGTCTGTGATAAATTTCTTGACTCTTGATTCCTTTACTGTTGCTAGTCATTCCTGAAAGGCAAGACTGACTTCTCTGTCAATTCTAAAGCTGGTTGCTATACCTGTTGTCATTTGTTTGGTCTTGGACCCATTTTTTTCACTCAGTTCCTTGACTTTCATTACTAGATCCTCCATATGATTTGCATTTTCAGCTACCAGAGTAGGATCTTCAGCAAAGTGCAACCTTCTGAGGGTCCCAGATCTGTATATACTACTATATATGTTGATCTGTCATTAAAATGGGTATGATTTTGGCAACAAAAAGTCTGTCCTTGGATTTGAGAGAGGATGTTTGATAAGGTTAAATGTCACTTTCAGTACCAGAAAGATTAATGGCAGCCTGCAACTTAATGCCTGCATGATAAGCATTGTTTCACTGATTTCTTTCAGTTTCCATAATATGATTCATAACAATGAGGAATTGACTCAGGAGTGTAAAGGACATGTAAAGGTCAAATTAGCATTAGTGCAATGGTGCATATAGAATTTCAAATATACTTTTATTACAAGAAGTTAAATTAGAAGCTAGATGTCATGTCAATTCAAAGAACCTATTTTAGTGATGGAATAATCATCATAAGGATTTGAGAAAAGAAATGACCTAAAAGCAAGACACAGAGAAACCTTTAGCCTAAGCGAATAACACATAATATCTACAAATCCAAAAATCTCAAAAGTGTTGTAGCTGCTGCTGCTGCTATTTTACATCAGCTCTTAGTAGAGACTGTGATAATTAGAGATTTTTATTCAACACTATCATGACCAGGAAATAAATCCAATGCAATGAGAAGTATCTGCTTAGTATGGAAAATGCAAAATGTAGGAAAATGCAAAGTTCCAAAGAGATATATTTTCACATGTTGTTGTTGTTCAGTCATTAAGTCGTGTCCGACTCTTCGTGACCCCATGAACCATATTGCGCCAGGCCTTCCTGTCCTTCACTGCTTCCCTGAGTTTGCTCAGTTTCATGCTCATTGCTTCAGTGATGCTATCTAACCATCTCATCCTCTGCCGTCCTCTTCTCCTTTTGCCTTCAATCTTTCCCAGCATCAGGGTCTTAGTGGCCCAAATTGTGATATATTATTTTCTTGAGACTTTGCATGTTATATTTGTTGAGAGGAGATCTGTCTATTATTTGTTTGCACTGATATATAGGTGAGGCCAATAAGTCTTCCTTAAGAAATCATTTGGTTACATATATTGATTTAACTTAGAAATACAAGAGTTAAAAATTCAGCTTGGTTTCACACTGTTTCCAAATATGAAATAATTGGGCCCTATCTATTTTACTGGCTCTTGCTCATCACGTAAAATCATACAGCATAATAATTTCTTAATAATTTACACAAACACACATACATATACGTTTTATATACACACACACACTTATACAGGTAGTCCTTGCTTACTGACCACAATTAGGACTGACAACTCCATCATTTATTGCCGTGGTCAACAAGTGAAAAAAATCACGTGACCACTCTAGACTTACAATGCCACATCTGTTTCTGTCGTTTAGCGAATCACCATGGTTGTTAGGCAAGACATCAGATGACTACAACTTGGGATTTCACTTATGCATTTTCCATTAATTCTGCTTGTTGGAAGCTAGTTGTGAAGCATGCAAATGGCAATCACATGAACACAGGATGCTGAAACGGTTGCAAATGCAAGGATTGGTCGCAAAGCTGTTTTTTCCCAACTGCTGTAACTTCAAACAGTCAGTAAACAAGGCAGTCGGTAAACAAGGACTACCTCTATGCTTATTTTTTCTTTTGCTTTTTTGTAAAAGATCCACTTAAAACCAAAACCAGAAACATGCAATAAGTATATATTTAATCCTGGGAGGTGGTGATATGACAAGAAGAAGAAAAAAGACAGTGTTGAACTAATCAAAGGTAAACATTTAAAGTATATAGTGAAATCAGCATATTGTATCCTGGCATGAGGAGGATATTGTCTAAAATTAAAATCTAACTCAAATTCTTTACTTTGAGTTGCATCAGGCAACTTGGAGTATGCAATTTTTTATAGTGCCAATATTCTCATTTACTACAAAGTAATTTACATGTTAGCAATATTTTGTCCTACAATATGAACACTCCCTTTGCTTTAAACTGTTCAGATAAGTATTTATTTTCTGACATAATCAATGTATTACAATCTACCTGCTTTCAGAATTCAGTAAAAAAATTTAACTCATTCAGTGTCCTCTCACAGCCAGGTTACTACACCAATAAAAAAATTAAGAACTTGGATTCTGAATACACAGAGTCAAGTCTATACTCAGTCATGGTGCTGACTAGGTAACTTTAAGGAAGTCCTTTTATTTCAGCTCTAGCCAGCTCACAGAGGGAACTTGTGGGAATAAAATTCAGAGGGACGTCCATTTAAATTGCCTTGAATTCTCAGAGAAAATGTGGAATATAAATTCAATTAATAAATGAATAATAACAAAATGGGCAGAGGTTAATTAACTAATAATTTACCACTTTGTGTCTTATTACCTTTTTTCCCCTTAGTAGTAAAATTAGGTAAACTTAAGTTCAACTTTCTGCTCAGTGTTTGACATCAGGTTGCCTTCCTATTTCAGCCCAATTTTTCTCACAGGGCTCTTGTGAAGACAAAAAATTGTGTCAGTGGAGAAAAAGCCATGTGTTCTGCTTACAGCTGTTTGAAGAAAAGGTGAATTAGAAATCTAGCAAATGTAGTAAATAGTATAAACACTGTTTTTAAAGTGAACCCTTATAATAGCTATAACTAAACTATTGCTCAAAAGTTAGATGTCTGTTTTCTCTCTGGAGAGCAGTAGTTAAATTGCTTTAGCACAAACCAGAAGCACATCTCAGATTTTAAGAATGCATTGCAATCTGAAGATTTGGACTGTAGATTACCTTTTCTACATCCTACTGAGTGTGTAAATTATTTCTTCAAAGTGCTGAGGGTAGAAAGGGAGAACTTTCCTGCTGTTTCCTAAAGCTGCTGTTTTCTCCCAGGGGCAGGTGGGTGGGGGAATCATACCTGTGAAAAATATGAAACCAGATTCTACCCATGCTATCTTACACTAGCTTTACTCATTTTCTAGCAAATGTCTCATAAATAGCAGGTACATGAAAATCTAATTAAAAAGAAAATATCTTTATATAAATAAAAAAAAATTTAACAATTCTTGAAAGGAGAAATTATGGGAAATCCTCAGTGGAGAAATTACCATCCTTAGGTCTCATGGGATTTTCTTGATTTAATTTCAGTTTTTAAAAATTTGACATGAATTTTTCTACACCAATGTCAAAACTCACCTAATTTCTCCCAGGAAATGGTGTTCTGATCCAGCAATTTCACCCCTAGCACTTTTTGTACTTATGGAAAAGCAAAGGCTACACATCAAATATTGTAGCAGAGGACCCCTTTCTCCAACCACAAACTCAATCTTAGTTCATGGATAAGAAGGTCTGAGGTTTGAATCATGCTAAGGAGCCTAGGATATGTCCTTTGTTCATATAAATGCTAAAGTCTCTTTCAAATCCAGCTCAGTTTCTGGTGAGTCTGTGGATTCATCCATATTGTTTCTAAGCAAAACTATAAAGGAAGTTACATCCATGTCTGGGCATAAGATGCAGTGATCCAAGTCTCAGAAGCTTCTCAGTTTGTGAGCCACAAAAGGGAGTTCCTTTGGAAGCCCACTTCTCTATGCTCATTGATCCCAGTCAATAATATAACTTGGGCTGTAGATGTTTTGGAACAGCCTTGTTGGTATGATACTAAAGAAACTCTGAGCCACTCAGCAGCTTTGACATGAATAATGAAGTTCCCTAAATGATGTATTGAACATGCCTAAGCATACAAGGCTGCCATGTAGCATCTACAGCAAAATATTTATCTTGATGTAGATTATATAAGACAAATTTTGCTGAATATGCTACATGGCAGCTTTTACTAGAATGGGTCTCTAGTTTCCCAAGATCTACCAGGGCATGCCAGGGGGTAGAACTGGGAGCTCAGGGATTCTAGTTATGTGCTACCACTAAACTATAACCCTTCCCATTACTATAAAAGAGAAATATTTACTTCATACTAATCCAGAAAAGCAGAACTTTCCAGGGTTATGAACCTAGCATTTATAATATCTGAGAATCCTGACACTAATGCCAAGGCTGAGAGGGTCTGTATCAACTCATGGGAGGGCCTGGTAGACTGTCAATCATTCCACTAATACCATTTCTAGAACTGGACACTTCTTTGGTTCTCCTCTGCATAAGGGCAAAGAAGAAGGCTGGGAAATGGTTCAATGTGCTTGATATTGCAGTGAACAAAAGCACCCTTCCTTATAAGAAACATGTATTAGAGCTCCTGAATGCCCAAGAAGCCTCAGATGCATACACAATTACATAAGTACTTGGTAGTCTGGTTGAAGAAATAAATATTTTAGGTCAATTCCTGTATGAAGTAATAATCAGAAAGGGGGAAAATGCATTATTTGAAGCATTCCATTTCATATATTCAAGCAACATCATGGATCATCCAGCTGCTTCAAAGAAACTAGAATCACAATTCTGTATTAACTTTGACAGCATTCTCTAACCTACAATCTAGGTCAGAACTCAGCTGAAAATGGAAAGAAACAACACTTACTTTGAAGCCTGGTTGTTTGCTTACTGCTATATAAGTATTTATTAATATTAATGGTGTAATGTTAAGCTCTCCTCATAAATTATTTAACCAAAGACTTTATTGTAAATGATTGGGAGCAGCCAAAATATTAAAGGTTTGAAATAGTCCAATGCTGCTTCTTGTTTTGATAATTTTACTTATTAAGAAGACAATATTCTAACACAATTACAAAACGTTCACATTTGTTTTCATTTATTAACACATAATTGAAGCATTGTATAGTAAAGGGAGGGGATCAAAGAAACTTATAAGGCTAGCTTGAAAAATGCTATGGGAGAATAGTATTTTTTTTTTACACATCTTTTTATTTTCTGTGAGGTTTGAACAATGCCTGAAGAGTCAAGGAAAAGCATAGAGTATAACCCTTTAAAATACTGCAGATTTCAGTAAGAGAAATGAAACTCCAATCCCGTTAACACAAACATAGCCTCAATAACAGTTAATATGATTTTAGTGGGGAATGCAAGTGATTAGTTAAATGCTAGTCAGTTTGAAAGCAAGAGAATGGTTTCTAAAGTTGTGGGTTCTAGTAATGCCTCAGTGGACTGTGCAGTGCCCTGTCATACAGTGCAAGATGCTGCCTATGAAATAATCTGCCATCATGAAAATTGTATAATTAGTGGTATGTTGCACGCCTTTTTTGCATTTAGCACATTGGGAGCAGGACATGAGAAGCATAAGAACCTCCTCCTTGCCATCCAGAGCATACCACTGCTCTTCACAACCTAACAGACTCAGATGTAGCTGTTCCATGTACACAGCGGAACTCCCATTTCCCTAGCTGTTTATATCTTTCTATTTCTGTCTCTCTGCATATGTGTGCACTGGATTTACTCAGATCTGAGATGAAGGGGATACTAAGGAGGAGATGCAAAGATATAATGACCTTGTCACACAGTCTCCTTAGCTCAAACATATTTTATGGGACTCTCTAGTTATCATGTAAATGCAGGGAAAGTCATGGGTTCTTTAAAGAATTGCAAACAGGTACAACAAGTGTTTTTACATCCTCTCTGAAGCACCTTTTCCATTCTGAATCTGAATATTTGCACACCTATCTATACCATCTATATCTATATATCTATATAATCAGCTTTGATTCCATCCACGTTGGAGAGAACAAGTTTGTGATTTGAAATTTTAGGGCATCCTAATCTGAGCCAATTTGACTTAAAAAAAAAAAAAAGTTTTGTCCATAGACTATAAAGGGGATACTGCAAATTGATTGAAGTTGTTTTATTGTTTTGGCAGAATGGTGTGCCAATAGTGGAGATAGCAGAACTTCTAGAGGATGTTAATTCCACCAAGTTTCATTCAAATAGCTTAAAGGATTTTACCACAATACATTTTTGAAATAGTTCCATATACATTTTAGGGCAGAGGTAGCAAGGCTGAGGAAAAGTCAATTCCGGAACCCTGCAAATTGTCTAATATCTAGCAAAGATCCTATACAAAATTTGGCAGAACCATGGCAGTCCCTGTTTCAATGGAAAAATCCATTTTTTCAGAACAGTTTTAAAAATAAATTCTTAATTTTTCACTTTATTTTTTGTGGTGCCACAGGTTTGTGTTTTGTTGCTTCCTATCAATAGGTATTTCTGGGGCACCAAGAGAGCTGGCATAGCTGCTTGGCAAAGCTCACTCTTTCCAGAAGGACCCATTCAAGCACACTGGCAAAACTTGACTTCTTTTGGGCAGAATTTGGAAGAATGAATGCTGACTTTCTGTGTGCATGCAATGGTGTAGCTTTTCTGCATCTGATTTTTTGGGAGTACTAGTATCATGACTTGTCAAGCTTGGCTCCTTCCAAGAGGAACCTGCTCAAGATTGTCAGGACTTTGCTCTACCAGAGTTGCAGGTTTTTTTGGCCATACTTTTAGTTAATTATCAGAAGGAGCAGAAACAGACTGGCAAAGTGAAATAAAACACAAGAAAGAGACACAATATAAATGGTATTCATAGCCTCCACCTCCACCCCGTCTGTTAAACTCAGTAAATCAGTGCTTGTCAAAGTAAACTTGGCACATATTATTCATTCATCATAATGTGGGAAGACTTCAATCCTGATGCACAGAATGTAAAAGTAAAATGTGATTCAAGAGGGCACATTCCTGGACTGATCATTCTTGAACCTTATAAAAAATGCCAAGAGCTTAACTGAACTACCACAAGAGGAAGTGAAATTAAAGTTTATAGCTGGCTACATTAAAGAAGCTGGGAACTGAGAAAGTGAGCAAAGTCCAAAGAAGATACATTTAGAGAGACAACAAATGCCCAGGCCAATAATCAATAAAATATTTGCAAGTACCTCTTTTGGAGATGGCTCACTCATTCCTTATCCCTAATAAGCATTTGGAAATTTCTGAGATATTTGTGTGTAATTACTATTGTCTATAGTAGTAAATAAAATGTAACTTATTTGTTTTTTGGGGGGTGGGGTGGGGAGAATTAAAGAAAAACATGTCATAAGAGCTTGGAGAGGAGCAGTAAAGGCTTTTCTATTGCCCAGAAAGAAATGGCAAAATCGACAAGAGGCACACACAGGCCATATAGAAAGAACTCAATCTGTATTGATTGAACTACCAACAAATGCTAGCACCTCCTACAGGTGAAGTATATTACAAGAACAGTTCCATACACGGGGGAATGAAAGAGAATAAATAAAGGGACTGAAAGAACCTTTAAAGTCTAGACAGAAACAGGGAGACAAACCCAGAATTTGGTCAGAGATAAATAGGATTTTACTGATGTAAGAATTTAGGGGAAAATGAATATATGGGTAAAGGTGACATACTAGAACAAGCCAACAAGAAGGAAATAGTGCAGGAAAGAACATTATGTCTCTTCATCTCTCCTTTCCCAAGCACAGAATAAGTTGCTTATTCCATTATAGGTCAATTCCATTATGTGGAATCAGAAAAGACTAGGCAAAGAGAAACCAGAAAAACAGAAGAATGTCCCACCCCCCCAAAGAGACAGGCAGGCAGAGTTTAATGAGATGATAAAACTCATGTCAATGTCAGAGAGCCCATCACACCCCTCCCTTCCCCTCCCCTCATGTTCTTCATGTATGGGACTGATATTGCAACATTAAATGCCTGCTGTTAGAATCCCAGAAGCAGCGGACAAGTCACAAAATCTTCCAAATGCTTTAGAACCACCCAGTTCAATTTGTGGCTTTGAAATAGCATCCTCCCTCAATTCCCGATTCTACTTTGAATTTAGTTCAATTTAATTTGCTTTGATTTAGTCAATGCTCTGTTGAATCAAATCACCCACCTGAAACTTTGCAGAGTCTACATATTAAAGCAAACACACATGCGCGTGCACACACACACACACACTCGACTCCCATCCATTTCTCTAAAGAGCATCTGCTTCCATAATAACTGTGCAAGCAGAAACTGAACAGGTTGACATTGCATTTACAGTAATTTCCTACACATATACCGGATGTCAATGCAGGCAGGAAGTGTGATTTCTAAATCCTTAAAAACATATGAGGCCCTGCAAAGTCTTTATAGACTATGTTGCCAAGACACTGCATTCTTAATTTAAAATTTTCTGGGGTTTTCAAGCATGGGTGGAAATATTCTTAAGTGAAATTGAAGGGACATGTGTGTGTGTGTGTGAATTTGTATGCTTTTTGCAATGGCAGTATTTTATCAATATAAACAAATAGCACAAAATCCTGCCACAAATCAATGTACCGTGAAATGAGTCTTCCCTAGTTAGCAAAACACTTTCCCAATGAAGCATGATCTGCTGGAACTTTTACAAGTCAAAAATGATACTCCAGCATCTTCTACCAACAGCAATCCCAAACCTACAGTTTGGAAGTGTATTTAGAAGTTCTCAGCTTGAATGCAGCCTATATTGCTTTATTCTACAGGTGAACCCCAAATGGAAATGATCTGGGATTTTAGATAATATGGCCTTCTTCTTCAAGAAGATCACTTGCAGCTCCAATTTGGTTTTACTTTTATCTAATAACAAATGATTTGCTTTTTTTTTTTTTTTGGTGGTCCAAAATATTCTCAACAATTTCTTCCAGCATGACAATTCAAAAGCATATATGTTTTTTTTCTTTTTTGTTCAGCCTTTCTAATTCATCCAACTTTAACAACCTTATGCTTTTCAAAATAGCAATAGTAATATACTGTAATTACTTCTGATCCAGGATACTTCTGATGCCTGCCACAAGCCAATAAGGAATTCAGCACACTTGATTTACACATATTAGTGAGCATCATCTTAATATTTTCAATAATTCTGGCCATACAGCAGAAACCAAGACAACATTTTCTTCATGGTAGTTCTCACTCATGCTCAAAATTAAGTTTCTGGAATAAATTTAAATCATTCCAGACATGTGAGGTGCTTGTGATGCATTAGGGTAGATCTGTTTCTGCTACTGATTTCTCAGCGGTGCACCAATGTGCCATCTAAACTGCATTTTTACTCTGGAGAATACCACTCCTAGGAAAAATGCCTCTTAAGCTATCTTAAATTCAGTTTAGCACATGGATCAGAAATTTCACTTGCACTATTTACTTGTTTTAATTCACATTCTCTAAGGCTCTTGAAGTTCATGAGATACATGATAAATCAGAATATTGTCTTAATTATACAGTAATTATATAATCCTGAAAATGAATATTCCTGTTTTAGTACCTGCGACTAACATGAGCACCTGCATAACATTATGTCTTAAATTTTTATTTTTATGAATCAATTTTTTTAATATCAGGAATATTATGCTATTCATGCAGTTAAGATGTAGCAAGAAGGAAACTGCGATGCATAAGAAATGACAATTCCTGATTTTTGCGTAACAGCTAATTGCCAATGTTTACCAACAACCTGGAATTGATTATAATGTGATCCCAATTTAAATTGCAAGAAGCATATCGAAATCATATTCAAAAATGAATATATGTTAATACAAGCTTAATCATCTTAGTTGCTGTAAATCAACATGGGCATTCCATTCAGGTGGGTAGTTTGGAAGAAAGATATGAAGGATGGCATAGAAGAGCAGAAAGAAGAAAGAGAAAATGGAAGGAAAATGATGGAATAAAGGTATATGAATGTCTGGGTATGTCCACGTAAAAAAGTGTGGATTCTATGGATTAAGAAATGGGATGTATGCTTATGTGCATGTGTGTGTGTGAATGGACAAATGACATATAAAAAAATAAGGGTCAGTAGATGAATGGATTGGGCTTCCCTCTCTGTATAAGGGAGAGGACTTTGGCCCCACCCAAGACTCTCAGTGCGCACACACCCTCTTACTGACTTGGAGTACAGCCCTGCTGATTAAAAGGTTCCATGTTCTAAGGACTCCACTGTTAGTTTTCTTTGCCATAAAATGCTTCATGTATCTTTAGAAGTAACCGATTAGCCAAGTTGGTCTGTTTGTTTGGAAAAATGAGTCAGTGTCCACAAGAAAATGCATGGAAGAATTATTTCTATCATCACGTGCCTATGCATGTGCTAAACATTGCCAAAGATCTCTCTTTTTTAAAGTTTAAAACTGCACTAAGACTTCTGGGGCACCCTGTATTTAAATAAATGTAGTGAATGAAATCTTTTCGTGATTGTGTGCCATTTCAATGTACTTTGCTCACTGTTCTGTACAAAGAAGTATATGCGGGGGGGCAAAAAACTAGGTTGGGATGAGGATCATTAAAGGAGAATGTTTTTATTAGAAAACATTTTCTAATATTATGGCAAGATGGAACATTCTTTTAAAACTGTTGATTAAAAGTGCTAAGCTAATGAGAAGGTGAATACATATTACCAACTGAGGAAAGCAATACATTATTTAAACTACTGCACAGATTTCCTCTTTTCACTTTTATAAAAGGTACATATGGTCTTCATGTTTAATGGGCTTAACCCAACATGCTTCTCAAAGCTGATACAATCCAGGCCCATAGCTAAGGAGGTCTGGGGGAATACCTCCCTAATTGTTTTTCACCCCTCTCCTATTTTTTTTTCCTGGTTAAATGGTATAGATCAGGCTTACTCAAACAAATATACCCCAGATTCTTTGGCTACCGAGACTTTATGCCTGGCCATAGGCTTGGTGCAATCCTCTCCTTCATTCAGTCCCTGAGTGAAGGAAAGACTAGCTGACCTAGGAACTAATCTTGTGGCTGTAAAATCAGTGCTTGGGTGAGAAAGCCTAATCTGTTGCAAACCCATGACCGAAGCACTGAAGATTCTACCTGCCTACTTAAACAATATTGATCTTTCCGACTGTAAACTGTAGAGGCATATATGATCATGTGGTGGAAAGAGACAATTCAGCTCTAAGTCAGAAGCATACTTCATCCTGCTTATGGACTGTATTCTAAATTGGTAAATAAGATAATCTATTCTGTGTGAGTATACATGGGTAATGCTTCCTTTGAAAAACTGGGACAGACTGAGGTGAAGCAATAGGACTGTGATGTGTGCTTCAAAGTTACAGCCCATCCAAAAGCTTTCTGGGGCAACAGTTCATCCCTAAATCAAAGTAAAAGCATGCTAGGTTACTGCTTTATTCTTTGCTGTGGCAGCTATTCACTATATCACTGAGGAGGCTGACTGTTCCAAGTATAGTCTGTAAACCAACTGCATTTAGGTCATAACCTCACTTACAAAGATGAAACCTAGAAACCCAAGATAAATGCAAAGAAAGCTCATTGGCTAGCAACAGTCACCCACCTCAGTCTTAGCAATTAATGAATTGAAATTCCAATGAAGCTGGGGTACTTTCAAGTAAACATATGACACATCTCTTGGAAACAAAGTTAAAATCAAGGAGATCAATAATAATGGCAGATCTGGCATTACTGCTAAAGCCAAACTTTAAAATATTAGTAATTGTAGTTTCAGTAGAAGCAGCTCTTATACTTGCACATGCATACCATGCAACAATCTAGTACTTGAAGCCAAAATTGCCACTAAAACTATATTATAGATATTGCAATATTGATAATGTACTGTAATATAATTGAATGTAAGTCCCCATACTCCCTTGGACTGCTTCCATTCAGAAAATTCACTATTTCTCCCACATCTCACTTCTGATTCATGATCTCCATTCACTGGAGCAGAACATGCAACTCTCACCAACTTTGAGGTTTTTATTTTATTAAGCATTCAGAACAACTTAGATGACACCAATCCATACTTTCTGACATAAATTTTAGCCCTTGAATTCATAATTACACTTATACCCTTACATCATTGTATGTATTCATGAACTCCAATTCCCAAGAGCAGACCACTTCCATTCAGATCTACTATAACTTTCCCCTTTCTCTTAGTTAACAGTTGAGTACTACCTATTATTACTAAAGCAGAACTGAGAGCACTGAAGTTTTAGCAAAATAAGTTTGAGCAGAGAGCAGCTGATCAGCTAAAACACAACAGAATGTCATATCAACAACAAAGATTGATAATGAAAGACTGCCTGTCTGTGAAATGCCTGCATGCTTGAGGGGCGAATCAAGAATCTTTTCTGAATTGATCTATTTGTGTAACATGGACTTGTCATCGTTATTTTCTTTATTACTGCATCAATTGTTTTACTCTGTGTACTGTACTTAGTTATAAGCACCTAATAAATAAAACTACTCTGCTTTTCAAAGAATTAAGGACATATACCCTTGAGGTACTAACTGACGTGTTTCTTCAACTGGATCCCATAGTGTAGATCCCCCACTGTAGAATATACACTGCAGTTAGTCATTTCATATCTGTTAATTTCCTTGCCAAATACATGGTGGATCTCTGTGAGATTGGGATTGTTGAAAATGATGGCTCTAAAGGGATGATTTGTGGAAGGGCAGTTGCTATACAATTTGATTAAATGCACATGAACTTTGTGTTTATTTCCAGTCAAGGTTTACTTGGAACATATTCCTCCATGAAGAATTTATCTTTACTTCTTCCAGCAAGATAGGAGGAAGTCTTATTTGTGAACTTCACTGATGATGCTATTTTACATACAGAAACAAATGAATGCCCAGATGTAATAGCAACAGAACTCATTAATGTGTATCAGCTGGTTAGTATCACTGAACTCATCCAGAATGCCTTCTGAGGAGAAGGCTCTTTGCTATGCAAATCTTGATCTGAGAATTCATTTGAGAGTTTTATGTCAACTGTGGAATCCTACCTACCCCTGCCCCCCCAGTGTTTGGTTTATGTTATTTAAAGAAAAATCAAACTGCAATCTGAAGTCTTTGCAACCTTATTTGAAATATGAAACATTAATATGTGAATATGCAGGAGGGAACTTTGACTTTCTGATACCTGTTGAAATGGTAAGGTAAAACAACCTATATTTTCTAAATTGATTGTTTCTTATGGAAAAACACTGGAGGCTTAGATAAAATCCACTTGTTGCCTGTTAGAGAAACAGCTGATTGCTCTCTACTGTTTTCTTGAAATAACCTTGAAAAAAATTGAATATGCAGTCAAAGGCTGGGATCTGGAGGGATGTAATGAGTGACTGTTTAATTCAACCTTGGTGTCTGGTATGCTACTAATTACTGAACTAATGTCTACGGCAGATAAAGCAAGACTCTTATGGTTCCCCACTGACAAACTTCACACAGAGGAAACAGGAGTTGTCATTAAGGAGTCTGTGATAAATGAGGTCATATCACACTCATCTTGTGAGAGCAAGACTAGTGTTAAATTGCTGGAATTATCAATCATTGCCCATAGCTCAGCGGTTATGTCAGACTTCATTCTGGTTGAGAAAAGGGATAGAAACCCCCATAACTGTGAAGTGAGAATGTGTTCTGGGGGAGGAGGGAGGGAGAGAGAATGCTGCTGAAGACTCACAATGGTAGTTAATGATCCCAGACCCTAACCATTAAATGATATGCTGGACATTAATTTTGCCATGCTAGAGGTTGCAAGAATGCCATGGCTGAGAAAGTCAGTATTTTGCAGACCTTTAGAGGATAAAAAGTAAGGAGAAAAGTTAGAGGAAAATAAAAAATGAAGAGTTTTGGCCCTAGGCTGGATCGGCAGCAAATTGCATTGCTACCTGAAAACCATTAATTCTCACCCAGGCATCCCATAGCAGACAAATACAACTCCGTAAATCACATTCTTAATAAAAGTGTAAGAAAGATTTTAGTGACCTCAAGAGCTGACTAAATGCAAGCCCTCACATTATTCACATTGTGAGAATGTAGCCAGAACAAATAGCATTGCTTGGAAGAAATGTATTAAATTTGTTAAATCAAATTGTTCTTGTGAATCGATATAAAAAGAATAAATTACATATCTTTGCCATTGAGAACTTGAAAGGCTAACATGATGAGCTGGAAAAATTACCAAGATAATGATATTTACTAATTGGGTCACATTCAATTTGCTTATCTATATCAAGAAGAAATATGACTTAGCTTTAAAAATTGACAAAAATCCCCTGAAAGATTAGCTGAACAAGACAACAATGCACAAATGTTTTTGGAGTATCTGTAGTTAAATAAATGAGCTCAGACATGTGACACTCAATATTAGCCTCTACAGTTATGGTTCTATTCCATTTTTAATGGTTTCTGTGCTATCTGAGCCTTTTTCATTCTGAATCTGAGAAACAAAGTAACGGAAAAAACTTGAGTTTGGTACCAACATTCTTACGTATAAAACTATCAAGAGGATGGGGAAAGATACTCACAAAGAAAAATATGAGCCAGGAAAAGAAAGGCAGGGTTCACAGATGTTCTCATGAGGTAAGTACAATTATCTGTCCTCAGTCACAAGTTGCTTATGCTAACAGTTGAGGCAGGGACATATTGTGAGGCATATAAATCTGTACGTATCAGCCCAGTTCAAATAAGTACAGGTAGTCCTTGTTTAATGACTACACTGGGACTGGCAACTTGGTTGTTAAGCGAAGCAGTTGCTAAGTGAAACCGTGCCGTGCGAATTGCATTGCTACCTGAAAACCATTCATTCTCACCCAGGCATCTCATAGCAGACAAATACAACTCTGTAAATCACATTCTTAATAAAAGTGTAAGAAAGTGTAAGAAGTAAGATCACTGTGCTTGTGATCTTACTTCAGCTTTCCTTTGCTGCATAGACCTGTGAAGGTCGTAAATGTGAGGACTGGTCATAAAGTTACTTTTCATCATCGTTGTAACAGTGGACGGTCGCTAAACAAGGACCAGCTGTATTCTTTTCCCCACTTACCTGTGACCACTTGAGAACCAGAATTATCCACAGTCAGGTGGCTTGGCTGGGCTTGTGAGAGGCCTCTCTGCAATGGTTCAGTTGGAGATATTCCTTCCATACTGGAAGTATTTTGGTCTCTGTCGGGGGACTCAGGTAAGCAGGAGATACTGTTTATTCCATCCACACAGAGAAATCCAGCAGGGCAGGTCTTCATTAAGCAATCATTGTAATTAATCTCACAGTGTTCACCCTGGAAGAGAAGTTTTAAAATGCCATTTTGAACGCCATTTGCATTTTCAGTCACAATAAACAATTTGATTATGGCTTTCTTTTTGTTTTCCAAATGCTGTATATTTAAATTGGACAGACTGCTTTTTCCAAAATTAATGTAATCCCACTGAGCACTTTTGCCTTTACTGATTTCATGGCATAGATCTAGACTTTCATGCTGTAATATAATCATGGCATTTTGACTTCCAATCAATTCATAGGATGTCAGATTTCATTCCCAGAGCCTCACAGTAGGTGACATCCCTGGAATAGCTTGTCCCCAATCATCTGCTTTTCAGTGTCACAATATGCTCCTTGGAGATTAATTTCAAGTGATAGAGAAGTACGTAAACCAAGACTTTGTTCTGATACTATAATTACTTTATGTTATACTGGCTTCAAAAACACAGTTCTTTCCACATTTTAACTTGATATATGCTATCTGTTACTGTCTCATCTTTCCAAAGCAGTAGATACTGTAGACTACTCTTGGGAAAGCAAAAATTGTGGAATATTGCTAAGTAGACATATTACATTATTTGACTCTGACATTATATAAAACTCTTCAGTTTTATTCATAGTATGCCATTTTTTAAAATCTTCATTATAGTGCTGCTACTAACAACAACAACAATGTGGTAATGTGCTGGTGATCAATTAGAATATAATTTGAAAATTGGTAAATATTCTCTGGCTATAAAAACATAATTCCTTTAAGTGATCTCAGTCGTAGTTGATATATATGTCTCAGTTTCTTTTGTTCATCCTGTTTTCATTCGCATTCTATTATTGAAGGAAAAATATTCCCAAAGGTGTTATCGGTTATACTTTTAATTCTAAGAAATATCATAGATTAAGATTCTTTAGCATATCTGACCATAAGTGGCACTGGAGGAGGGAAAAGAGAGATAAGTAGTCTCGTAAGTACTGCTTTGACCTCATCACATTTATGGATGTGCAATAAAAAGGTAAGATGAATATCTTATGTCAGAGTAAATATATTCAGAATAGGAGGATTCATGAAAAAGTGTCCCATGTTTCTTTCAGAAATGTAATGTGGGACAAGCTCCATATTATTTATTTTGTCTTTTTCTTGCCTTCCTACTCTCTGATCTCCAGAAATTCTGCAGAAAGCTACTTAGTTACAGAACTTAACAGCTTCTTTTTATTTATACAGTTTATACAGTTTATTTCCATTATTAAACTCACTTGACCTTGTAGCACATTATTAGTATCATTGCTGTTGCTGCTGGCTTAACAATATAAAGTGTGTCTGCACTTATGAGTATGCACATGTACAAGTATTTTGCCTCTCACAAATCAGCTTCCCCACATCAGCTTATGTCACTATTAAAAGTATCCCAAGACCTTTTGCATGATTGTTGCAGCATTCTAGCATGACAAATTCTACCAGAAAACTTTAATCAGAAGCATAATACCATAAAATAACTCCAGTAGGCCCATCCCTTTGTTTTTATTTCTCAAAACTATCTCATTCTATAACAAGCCCAAGTTTTGAAAACATAGATATGAACCAATGTAGGCTTTGAGCTCTTGGAGATTTCAGACTGATATATTACATAATTAAACAATTGGGCACAGTTACTATAAACTGCATACATAAATCACTTTGAGCTTTAGAGCTTTTTCAAGCAGCATTTAAAAAAAACAAATCAGTTCATTTGCCCTAGAACAGGAAATGCTAGATTCATCTGAATAATACTAGTATATCTTGAAGATTTAATGTCAAGTCGAACAAATAAATAATGTATATATGTGTAATGGAACAGTGAGCATTATTTGCCAGGTATTCCAATCCAGCACAAATTCTTTGCACAAGCAAAAACTTGTGCAAAGTTGCACAATAATCTCAAGAAGAGATAAACAACAAAATTAAAAAGTCCTTTAAAGTAGACTTGTTCTATAGGGTCCATGAGAACATATCTATCTGGCCGCTGGGGTTTCCAACTCTTCAAATAAAAAGGTTAGAAGTCTCATATGGAACACTGGGACAGAGCTTGTAGTAAAGGGCTGAACACAGCTATGGCAGTAGAGGCTGTTCAATGGCATAAGTTGTGCAGGAGGCACACAAATAATGGGTCACATCATATATGTGATTTGAACAGGGCCAGGATTTTCTAAGGCATAATATTTGGGGGGGGGGCAGGGGGAGAGGAAGTTTGTACCTTTGTTTTTAATTATGTTTTATGGATTGTTGTGAGCTGCCTGGAGTCATTGTATGAGATAGACGGCCATATAAGTCCGGTAAATAAATAAATATGTTGAGACTTTTCTTTTTGTTTTTAATGATATAAGTTCCCATCTCAAAATAGGAACATAAATATTTAGAGGTGAAGTTAGAGGGAACTCCAGCCCCATTAAAAGGATTCAGGAGCTGTAGTCTGTCTGCTGCTGCAATAGTAAATCTATGTGTGAAGGCAGGAGGTAGAGTTCAACAATGTTGGGTTGTTTTGGCTTGCCAAAGGTTTATATTTACATAATAGTATTAAAAAACTTGACAGGACAAAAACATAGACAGTAAGGATCATGTTACATTTGATATTTAGAATTGTGCAAAAGCTTTGAAGGGGTGTGGTACTTCGCTTTGACACGTTCAAACAGTGTGCTCCCATCTTGTCGTTGCCCTGTTTCACTTCTTCTCAATACTTCTTCTTTAAGTATTATCAGCCACTGCAACTGCCAGTTGAGGCTCTGAGACAGTGTGTCTAGTCAATGACAGTCATGTCACCTCTTCACCTTGCAGAGGTGTAAAGCACCTGGTCAAGGCACAGCCAAGCCACCTGACACAGCTCTATTACAGATAACTGCCCTTTGAGAAGTTCTCTTGGACTGGCCACCAGGTTATTAATAATGATAATAGTAGTAGTAATAATGATGATGATGATGATGTTATTATTATTAGGTGAAAGATAGTAAAGTATTTCCAAGTTAGTGATTTAGCAATTATTCAGGGTCTAGTCCTAAGTTCTACAGAAAGAAACACATATGCATGGGATTTGGGTAACACAGTAAATATATTACTTTTAGTTTATGAAGAACTAGACCCATAAATATTTGCACACAGGTTGCCTCCTAAGACTCCTTCTGCCCTGTAGTTGAAAATATCAGTTTAAGTATACCATCTTCACCTTCTGCCATTGTTATGGTGGCATCCTTGTATAGTCCATTTGCACAGTAGCCTGGTGGCTACTATTTGCTTTAATAATGTAAGTTGAGGCTTCCCATTCAAAGACAATGGGAAGCTCAATTTAAATAGAGCACATACACCTGGACACTGATTAATTATACAAATGATTCTATCAAGATAATCAGGAGTAAGCCTCAAAAGCTTTTTCTTATTTGTTGATTTTATCTGTAATGGTTGATCTCAAGTTTATTTATTGACCACATGTTATATGCTGCTCAATTCAAACAAGGCTATAAATGGCTTGTGTTCTGTTTTAAAGTACTGTATTTAGATTACACTTAAATGTGCTTAAAATAGTATCAATTTAAAAATGTAAAAACAAATAAATGAGAAACACAATGGGAGGCAGACTCTGGTAAGATTTAAACTCAACAGCACATAATTCATATTAAGGGAAATTCAAGTCACAGAAATGGGGATTTAGTTCATACCACAAATCCAGATGTGCAATAACAGGTATAACCCAGGCCTGGTTCTCTCTGGATGCATATTCCATGTACACAAGGGTTAGATGCACATTCATTGATATCCTCTTCACAACTGAACCCTTCCCAACCTGTTGGAAGGAAAAAAATACATACATACATACATGCATGCATGCATGCATGCATATTTTTGGTCTAATATTGGTGTAGTGGTTACGGCACCAGGCTAGAAATTGGGAGACCATGAATTCTAGACCCACCTTAGGCATGAAGCCTGCTGAGTGATTCTGGACCTGTTACTGTCTCTCAGCCCTAGGAAGATGTTAATGGCTAGCCACTTCCAAAAACCTTGCCAAGAAAATTTCAGGCACTAGTCCAGGCAGTCATCAGGGGTCAACACTGACTCAAACACACCCCAAAAAGTACTGTCTTTATTTCCCATAATACTAGGAAAATGGAAGTGTAATCCAAACTATTTATAGGGCATCCTTTTCTGACCCGGATATTGCAAATGACTAAAGAAAAGAAATAAGGGCTAGGTTATATGGGTTGTATACTTGCACAAAACTTTGCTACCATTATTCTTTTAAAAAAAAGCAGCTGTGATAGAACACAGTCTTGAGTGAATGATGGGTGGATGGAGAAAGCAGATGCTACTTGCTGCTGGCCTTGTTATACAGCTGGAATAAAGACAGAAATTGTGTCTCATTGGTGCAGTAGCAAGCCTGCAATGACAAATTATTAATCCATGGTGTAATTATAAAGTACTTGTGTTACTGAGAATGGGCCTTTAGGCTCTATTTTAAGTAGAAACATATCTAGGATTTAGGTTCTTTGCCCTCATGCCCCATTAGCTGGAGCTAAGCATGAATAACCTTTTGAAATTCTCCACTGACTTTATGAGCAGAGAATTTGGGTAGGAGATTTCTGTTTCTCCACAATAAGGGCAAATCTTCCCATTTTTCAAGGGAATCTAGTGAACTTTTCTCCTCTGAAATAATTTCCAAAGTACATTGCCTTTCATCAAAGTGAATTAAAACTGATTTATTTCCCTAAAAACAAAAAAGGAAAAAAAAACCTTAAGGCACCCCTTTTGCTCCTTAGAAACCTCCTCTACTATCCCCCCCAAATAAATACGGAGAAGAGGAAAGGAAAGGAAAGGAAAGGAAAGGAAAGGAAAGGAAAGGAAAGGAAAGGAAAGGAAAGGAAAGGAAAGGAAAGGAAAGGAAAGGAAAGGAAAGGAAAGGAAAAACAACAACAGCAACAACAGGAATTCATACCACCACTGATTGTATGGTGTGGAAACAATAATGGAAGCCATGTGTATTCTCTAGGAATGGTGCATACTTTAAACTGTGATTGGTAAATCACTATGGCAGGCCCTACATATCACACTACTTCAAATAAACCTCCTGGCTTAGTGTTATATGTGAACCAACAATTTCTTTTTCCTTGCTTTATTCCAAGAGCTGTTCTCATTCCAAATGCAAATTGTTCCACAAATTTACTTTACAGTAACATTCAATCAAACTGTCCAACACATGGCAGAATTAACCACTGTAGAATGCTAATTAAAACAACTAATTCTCTCTTTGGACTCAAGACAACATTTTAAGTGCATTTGGTTGCTTCCACTGGAAAATGTTTTTCTGCTCTGATACTTTTTGATCAAGAGGTTAGATCAATTTGCACCTAAGAAACAACAAAAAGGGATTTCCTGATATATTACATTCTATTTAGAGAAAACAATCATTCCACTGCTTAATTCCAGTAAGTATTACCTTGGTGCAGGAAAAAAAAAAAAACAAAAGGAAAGTTCTCTGCAGTCTCAATTCTTGAACAGTAAAAAAAAAAAAAAAAAAACTTAATTCAAAGTATTTTCCTCAATTGTTACCTTTCTGACATCTGCAGAAGTATCCATTAATAAGATCTTCACAAACTGAGTCATGTAAGCAAGGAGAAGAGCTGCACTCATTCAGGTCTATTTCACAAAACTGGCCAGAAAATCCACTGAGGCACCTAAATATAACATTATTCCATTATAATTTAGCATGATATACTATTGCATAAATATGTTGGAATAAATATGATTTTTATGGATATATTCTATCTTGGTTCAATTTAATTCCTGTTAAATAAACCATCTGGATATTAATGGGTATTCATTTCCACTGAATGGGATAAAAACTGGCTATCTATGGCAGACAGACTTTTTTCTGGAGCCTGGCAAAGGGCATGTAAACCTAGTAATGTTGCTTGACTTCAGCATTTTTTAAAACATTGCCATTGATAAGCCCTTCTGGAATTTTGTTAGTGTGTTGCAAATTTAGGACTCCCATTTGTCAGGGCATTCCCAAACCAGTTTGACCGGAAATTTAAAGGGCAATGTCTGGTGTCAAGGAAAAGAGATAGCAACTCTATTTCCAGTTATGTTACTTAGGAATAATGTTAGATAAAGCAGTAATCACAGAAGGTTGATTGCTTTGCTACTTTGCTCAGCAATACTAAAAGCAATGAGAATGTGTTTAATGGACATCACCATGTACAGCAGCAGAATGATACCAATTCAAGAAGGATAGCTGATTAAGGCACACCAAAGAATCAAAATTTCTGGAGTTCAAGCATAAAATAGCAAGCTTAATAGCAAGCTCTACCGCACTACAGCCAATATCATCCCAAACCTAAGATTACTATGCCTTTTCCCTGCTTTCTTGTTGCCAGCCCTAACTTCCAAACCTAACCAACATGGGCACACAATCTCTTGCCAGTGGAGCTTACTCAGTCTGGAGAAACAGTGAGCTTATTCAAACCCTCTGGCAAATAAGAAGGGCCCACAGCAATCAAGGTGGGCAAACTCAGGAAGCAAGAACAACTTGGATTTCTGGAAATATCTTTGTTAGTAGGGCAATGTAACAATGTTGAAAGCCTGCTAAAGCAATTATCCAGATCAACTTACACCAAGCATAATTAAGGCGGGCTTACTCTGTGTCTGTTTCTCACACTTCCCCCCTTCCCCAGGGCTGAGGTGTCTCTTTTGCAACAGTCCTCTTTCCTACTCCATGTTCCTGGGGCCTGATAGACATTTAATCACAACAGGTGGCTTGCTTTCCCTTCCTTTGAGAAGATATGACTTGGAAGGTGGGGGGCATGGCAGGTAAAGATGATAGAACACTTCCAGACATTCTAGAAAAGTGAAAAAATCAGTACCCTCATTCTCTTCAGTGGCCATGAACCATACTTTTTTTTTTCCTTGCAAATTAATGCATGCTGCTGCTGAGTCTGAGAATGTCTCCAGTGGCCAATTTGAGGTTTTCTCTGTATACAGTAGACTTCAATGACACTGCTGCCAACAGTGTTTACTTATCTACTTATTTTCAAAGTTCTTTAGTTAATATATGTTTATAATATATTTCCATCTCTATTGACCAGAAAAGTCTGAAAGCTATGGACTTGGAATGCCCTTTGTAATTATTTACTCAACGAATTAGGCTGAAATGAAAGCAACTGAATCATTTTCTCAGCTGTAAGTGTTCACAAACCCAGAGGTCGTCAAGAGAAGTTAAGTGTCTCCTGGCTGAATAACTCCCTGCAGTCTTATATTGGGCCTACAACTCTCCAAATGTCAAACTCCCTTTCCTCCCCCTTCAATTCCAATCCATATCCTGCTGTAACCTATTGTTCTTTGTCTCTATTTCTCACCTGTACCCTTTTCTCATCTCTTTTCATCTATCTGCTGACATTTCACAGTTTATGAATAATTTGTATAACTGCCAGGTTGAAGGCTAGCATCTTCCAGCAGAGCAGTGAGCTGGTTTTATTCAAAAGATAGATCATTAACAGCAATATAGTTTAACAAGACGGCACTCATGCAGTCACCTTTAACTCTATTGAGTTCTTTTTGCTTAGAAGAATGGATGAGATGGATTGATACATATTACCAATCTGATTAGTATTCATAATTATCTGAATATATGTTGAACTTTAAAAAAAAGAGTTAGAAGACAAGAATAATAAATAAAAATGAACAAAGTTGCCCCAATGCCCCATTAAATAAAACAGCCTAACACAAAATTCTTTGGACATTTGTCCTGATTTCCTCCCCCTCCCTCATTCAAATCTGCATTTTCTGGGCAGAATAAATCTCCTTAACTACTTCACTCTAACAGGCTAGTTCCGTCGCTGCAAATTTATATTGGGGTGGCTATACATTATTAACAAGCTATGAAAAGTCACTGGCTAAATGTCATGGCAGCTGAGATATAGCACCACCTTGGGATTCATAGTGCAAACAGTTTAGTTTTAATTTCTTGGACCACAAGGTGCCTTGACATTTGAGGGACAACTTTTTCCTTTCTAACTTCAAGTGGAGTCAGACTTCTATTATCTTGGCTATAATTTTCAAACCTGGCATTGATGGAATGTTTTAACTTTTAAATTTAAAAAAAATGGGAAAAACCAATCTATCCTGCACCTTAATGTTCATTTAATCAGTGTTCAGATGCAGGATTGAGGAATAAAAATAATAATTAAAAAAAGGTCAGCTAATAATTCTAGCATCTTCAGAACTATTTTGGGTCATGTTTAGTCCAATACTTGACCCTTTTCAAATGACTGCTACTGGCTGAACTGTAGTAAAAGGAGAGAACAGATGTTATGCTAAATTTCCTTTTTAGAAGAGAAAAAACAAACAGATATACTTCATATTTTAGATCCATGCTGTAATCTGTTCTACAAACCCTTTTATTAAATACTTCAAATATCAATCTACAATGCTAAATTAATGTACAATTATAATAATCTACTGGTAAAAGCTATTTTTGTAGTACAGAAGCAAGGCATAGTTGGTACAAATCAACACGCCATTCTGGCTGTTCAAAAAGATAATATTAGTCATAGGCAAAATAAAAGAAACAAGTGCTTTTTGTTAGTAAAATGAAAAAAGGACATTATTCTAGAATAAAAAAGCCTGGTGGATGTTTTAAATTCCCATTCTAACATGCTTCTGACAAGCTAAAAATGTTTTTTGTGTTCTCAGAAGTAACATAGAAATGTTTTAAGTTCAAAAATCTCTTTCAATCCTTTTGATTCCTAACTTCTTCTGCCTAATTTTGTTTCTATTTTTTTTTAATTCTCTTAAACTATTTTCTGTCTTCACTTGATAGACCAATTGCCAACTACCATTTAATATATAAATCAAATGTGAGCTATGGTTTAAAGGAGAAATCCTTTTATTAGAGTGTACAAAACTTTGAATGTTGCAAGAAATCTAAAGGTCTTTCTTGTCACCTGGCAAGAAATTAAGTTCTTTCACTTACTCCCAATCCTTGCCTCTGTTACACTTATACTTATTGTAAGATTATTTTATTCATTCATGCTTTATATGCAGCTTACATCTGTTCCTATTGTAATTCTAGAGGATGTTCAAGCAGAAAGAGAAAGGAAAATTCTTCTGAATAACACTTGAGTCATGATGTAAAGGATACTGGATTTCATTTATAACATTTATACTCCCATTTGTTTTCATCAGAAGAGCCATATTCAGGGCAGAAATGTGCTCAAAATATTTATTCTAATGCCATTCTTAAAATGATAATCATCTCAGTAAAATTGTCCTTTGGACTAAAAAGAAGCTGATGAAACATAATTCTTGAAGAACAGCTGTGGATCATGGCCAAGAATTTGACCCATTATGTAAGGTTGACATTTTACAAAATGTCAACCTTTGTCTGCTGCCAGCTATTATCTTTCCAGCTAAATGAACCAAGTGGAAGGATTCTTAATGCTCACTAAATGTACTTCTTTTTAATAATATTCCTTTCAATTTTTATTTAAAACTTTTATATTAATCCACCAGATTGACTTCAATATGCAAGTCAAACAGAATTCTCAGAACTCAAAATGGTATGCACATGGAGCAGAATCATGTGGAAATATGGCACTAGAAGTAATGTAGTAAGAAATCTGCCAAGCGTCCTTAGTGCGAGGGGTTGGGAGGTTGGGAATGGGCAGGGTGGGGTGTTTTACTGAAGTCACTGCTTCATCTTCTCTGGTATTTCTTTCTTCCCAATATGAAAAAGCCCCACAAGAGAATTTGCCTCATGAAGTCACTCTTTTATTGGGATTTCACTGAAATGTGAGAACCCAGGCAGTTTGCAACCTGCCAATAAGATGAAAAAAATCATGAAAAAAAAAAAACATCCCTCACAACCTTTGGCCGCTTTGTAACTAATTTAAGGACAAGAATTTTACTGAAAAAGTAATCATCCTTTAAAAAGTATTCTAAGAAATTATTATTTTTCCATCAGATTGAAAGAGGATGGTAAAAAAAAATACAGAATAGGTTTTCAACGCAGTCTTAGTTATAATGGATTGCATCTGTTTATATATATCACTCATGGAATCTTCTTAGCCCAAAAGACTCTGAGTTTCAGAATTTACGATGATTTTCAGTTTAATCTCTTTGAGTCAATTTTGTAAAACAGATAATCTCCGAAATTGTAGCAAGTGAATTGTTCAATGTATTCAACCTTATCATAACTCTCAGGGTTATTCTAACTCTCAGGTGAAGTAACTTTATCAGTTGTTTGAAAAACCAATTGGTTGATTAATTTAGTCACACCAAAGTCCTTCCAGATTAAATGGCGCTTAATTTTATTGCCATGACTAATTTTCCTGTATGGAATCAGTGGGCCTAAAGCAGGAATAACTTAATCCAATTCCAATCCACCATTTTTAACTGTCAGTGAATCACAGAACCTTTTAATACCATAAGAACGATAAGCTCTCAAATATCGTTTTTAGAGAAATAGAAAGTTTGCTTTTGTCTGAAACAGTGACCCTATCTTCCCATGGATAGCACAGCTTGGTTTCTTATATAAGGCTTTCATAATGAGTACAAATTTCCCACAAAACTTACATGATCTACAACTTTTTTTCCTCTTTTTCCTCACAGGGTGAAATAGTACTCCCTTTACAAAGTGCAGGGGAAAGATTTATGTTGAAGGTTGGTACCGAAGGCTCTCTTTTGTATTTGATTTTCCCCCCCATTTCTGCCAGGCATGAAACTGAAATCCCATGATTACATTTCAAAGAATTGGCTTTTTATTGGTGTTGAACATCCACAATTCCCAGTTGTTCCTGGTGGAACTATAGATCATGTATAAGATTCTGTCAAATCTGAAACATGAATCTATGCCCAATTTCCAATATTTTATTATCTTTCTGCACTATACTGTGCATGCACACATACACATATAACTCCCCCACACACACACAACGTCCTGCCAGTATCAACGATAAGGTGTTTCACACATTAAGAGAAGGAAGGGGCAAGGAGGAGTTAACCTGAATTCTCATAAAGACAAAATAAGTGAAGAATATTTTTCTTCAGAATAGGTTTCACAGGCAGGTGTCTAACATATGATCAAACTAGAAGCAGATCTTCTGAATATGTCATATATCTCCCACTTGATCCTTTCAAAATATTCTTTACCTAAAAGATGGTGTATTTAATAGCATTTTAGACACTGTGGACTTTGCACATATGTACTAATGATGGCTTGAAGTAAAGTCTTAAGAAATCTCTCATTAAAGGTAAAGGAAGAGAGTGCAAAAGTCTATCTGCTGCTCAATATATATTCAATATAATCTAATACTTAGATTATGTCAATAGGCAATGCCAATTCAGAGCAAATAGGTATAAAAGAAACTGAAGTAGCAGCAGATATTATCCTTCTAGATACAATAATTCACAGGAATTTTGTCTATAGGCATAATATAAAAAATATGTCTTCTACTTGTGAGAAAGACTATGACAGATCTATAAAAAATAATAAAGTTAAAGATATCATACAGATAACAAAGGCACATATTGCCAAAGCCATGGGTTTCCCAGTTGTTACATGTGGCTATGAAAACTGGACCATCAGAAAGTCTGAATGAACAAAAATTTATCCTTTTGAATTGTGGTGCTACAGAAAATTGTTGAAAATACCTTGGACCTCAAAAAAGAACAAACAGTTAATAGTAGATGAAGTAAAACCAAATTGCTAACCAGAAACACTAACAATGAAGCTAATGCTTAGATATTTGAAGTGAAATGAAGAGTTATAGAAGACTTTGATGTCTGGAAAAATGGAAGGCAATTGAAGAAAGACAAGTAGAATACAAGATGCCTAGATGCTATTACTGATGATACAAACATGACCTTAATAGAACTCAATGAAGCATTTATTGGCAGAAATTCCTGGCAAATGGTGTCCATTAGGTCAGGAAATCTCAGAACGGACTGAGCAACTCAGAAGTAAATGAGCAACAACAAATGTGTTTGTATGTTTGTGTATGTGCACTTCCCCACCACAATTAATGAGTGCTCCAAATTACCAGAAAACAGGCCCTTTCCTCCCCCCCCCACCCCCCTTAGTGTCCCTGGGAGAATATTCCTATATAAATCCTTCAAAAGAGGTCTTTTGGAGCTATCATGTAAGAGTGCTTGTTAAAGCAGCTGAATCTTTTTCCAGGCTTGCACAGCTGCTTCAGAAACTGCTTCCATCTACACTTTCATATGTATGTACAATTATTTCATATGCAAATAGCTGTGCATGCTTATGAATGCTATATAACTGAAAGGAAATTCAAAAGCAGCCACAGGAGTCTGGAAGAAGATGTGGCAGCTTGAACGATTTGAAAAGCATCTCTTTCCTGGGGGTGCTGTGGTCCAAATTCAAAGGTGGGTATGATATTCACCCCAGCAACAGGACTTTCTAAAAGTTTGGAGCATCAACTTACCTGTAAAATTTTACCCTCCAAAAAAGAACAAAAATGGGAAAGACAGACTTTGACCCACTTCATAAAACTCTGGGAAAGTGGGGCAAAAAAGTCATGAAAATGGCAATCAGCAATAGAGACAGGGAGATGGAAATTCCAATCAACTGAAAACACTTTTTCCTTTTTAAAAAACAGATGGTAAACATGAATAACTCAAAAACCTTTACATAAGGTTTATGAAAATTGGGACGCTTTATGCTTTCGTAAAACTATTTTCTTGTAAATTCTATTCTATTCTATTCTATTCTATTCTATTCTATTCTATTCTATTCTAGTGATAATTTTTTTTTAAAAAAAAGTTATAGTTCTTTTATTTCCCATGTTAGTTGTTGTTTTGTTTTTTTTTAAGTCTTGCTCTAGGACCAAGGACTCAATCAATTCAGATTATCTCAGGAATGATATAGAGAAAATCCTCATTTCTGGAGTTCCAATATGAGCCTTCAAAGTGGTCTGGATAATCTCTGTATACACCTCATAAAAATCCCTTTTGTGCTGGTCAGTTTAAAAACTCTTTGGGAAGAACTCCACTTTTTTCTCAGACTTGAAAAGAAAAAAAAAAGTTTCTTAGCTAGGTGTGTGGAAGAAAACTACTTGGTTTACAATGTGAATTTATGTAATTTGTACTCCCTGAATCCCAAAATACAGCTATATTTCAATTTTTTTTTCTTTCCCCAATTTAACAGTGTTCATTGTCTAATCAAGAAAAAAGTGTGTATAAAATGCATATATTAGGAGAATGTGTCCATAGTTATGCATATACTGATGAAAATAACATGCAAGAACATGTTGAACAATGGAAAAAAACTCTGTTAAAGGAAAAGCACACACAAATATGTGTGATTTTTCATGCAGACTCTTAAAAATTGCAAATTGAGTTGGAAAGATAATGAAACAAATTAAAGATAGAAATGTAGAGAAATCACTGAAAACAAAAATGAAAGGTCGATCTGTCACATGTTCTCTCAGTATTTGAATGCAATGTAGAGACGCAGAGCACAGGTTTTAACTAATTAACAAGCAATGCTTTTAAAGAAAGTTCACCCCTCCAAGCAATCACACTTTAATTTCTTAATCTATTTTTAAACTACTTTGTATCATTACTTTAACTGAATTCTATAACCATCAGCATTATATCAACTTTATTTTTCATTTCTCAACTGGTTTTTATGATTGACTGGTTTGTATTTTAATAATGACTGTTTTTATATTTTTAATAATTATTGTTTTTATATTTTTTTTTATTTAATTGTTGTATGCTGCCCAGAGTCATTTCCTGTGAGCTGGGCAGCCATCTAAATTTGTTAAATAAATAAATAACACTTGGAAAAAAGAAAGTTTCCTATCCCCTTCTATTTAATTCCTTTAATATATTAGTTAAAGGACCTAGCAGATACCTATTAACTTCTCAACTAAGAAACAGACTTATGTAAACTCTGGAATTTCAAAAACATGTTCCCATTGAAAATTATTCTATATTCACCATATTAATTCAGAAAACAACATTGCTCAGTTTACATACAAGAAAATGATAACAAAAAAGCTCTGTTCTCTTGCACTGGGTGATACATGTATGGTTCACTCCCAAATGAGAATGCAAGGATAATTGAACAGTGTTTATGTCATAATTTAATGGATAGAATTATGGATAACTGTTACAGTCACTACTTTTTTGATCATGAATCCATCTGTTCTATGATCGATTTTATATTTCCACTTCAAACTCTATAAATCAGCCCTGTCCAACTCGGACTTGATGGCATTCAGAGGGTTATGCTCCTTCCATTTACTATGCATATGTTACAGACCATTCAGCGAATAAAAACAGAAGGCTTATTGAAAAGAATTTGTACTGTGGCATCAGCATGATTCAGATTTATTTAGAATGGCACCTCTAGCTTCAGAGGAGTAGCTGTTATGTTGTTGTTTTTTTGCTGCAAAGACAACAGAGAATTCTGTAGTAATTCTGTAGTGTATGCGTACTATCCGACCTTGCTTTAGAACATTTTAAGTGTCATGGATTTTAGTAGTAGAAAGTAAAACATACAGAATTTTAAAATGCTTACACTTGGCAGACTTCTGTCCTAATTTACTTCAGCGTAAGCCTTCCTAAGCAAGATCTAACATAATTGGACACACTGATGTCAGTGAAAGAACTCACGCTTCAGTAAATAGACATAGCTGGTTTATACTAGTCAGCAGCACGTCCATGGTGTCTGGGGAGCATCTGGGCTTCTAGTATGCTCACAGCTAGAAACTACTTATGCAGAAATATCTTGGCACAATTGGTGCTTTTATGTGAGAGAAATACATGCTACGGCTATCAAAATTTATACTAATGTGATTCTCCTCCCCTCTGCCCCGCAATACACTTTTGCTTCTGCTTCCTTTCAAATTGCATGGGACCAGAAAAGGCAAAAATATAATAGTCTGCTCTTTTCATCTATTTTTTTTTTTGTCTGCGCTCAGTCATTACTGACCCTGCAGTGACCGCCTGGACGAATCCTTGCAGTTTTCAAGGCAATTGTTTTTCGGAAGTGGTTTGCCAGAGCCTCCTTCCTAGAGCAGAGCCCAGCTGGCGAGCGCAGGAGACGGGATTTCCGTTGCTTCGCGCCCTTTTTGGGCGAGTGCAGTTTCGCGCTTACCGGCAACTGGTCCCGTCTCTCTGTGCAAGGCGCTGCCAGCATTTTTCCTCCCACCGGAGTGAGAGTACCCATTTATCTACTCACGTGAGTTTTCGACCTGTTGGGTTGACAGGAGCTGGGGAGGAAACAGGACCTCACCCTGTTAACGCGAAGGCTGGACTCGAACCGCCGAAGCGTCAGCCATTTCTGGCCTTAAGCCGCTGCGCCACCGCGTCCCCTTTTCATCTATATGCAATACTATATTGGTCTTGTCTCTCTCAAAACATAGCAGAGGAAGCTGCCTCTGTTAGTCTGACTGTCCTAGAACACTCAATGGCATTCAAAGGTTCCAGGAGATGTCATAGCACATAGTATCTCCCAGAAAACACTGAATCTTCTTACACAATTGTGAACAGTTTCAGTGTATTTTTATACTTTAGAGTACTTTAATCTCCTTTATACCTGTCATAAAACTCATTAATATGATCACCACAAGCTCACTAAATAAGTAAAAAAATGAACTGGATCATAAGAGAAAGCCCATCAACATATGTGTGATTTCTGCATATACAGACTATAGGATGTGAAGAATAGTGTCCTTGGTTCTTCTGATGTTGCTGAACCACACCTCATTATTCCCAGCCAGAATGGGAGTCATTAGGGATGCTGCAAGTTACATTTTATCAACATCTGCTTAGCTATAGGTTTCCTGCCTCTGCATTATATATTGCAGAAGATACAACCCCTAACTATGATGATTGTATATTAACACACAGGCATCATATAACCCTTATGCAAGCATTCAATTAAACATGAAAGGACTCACATTTTGAAGTTCTATGGGAGAAGAATGCAAGCTCTTTTCTCATATCCCAAGAGGCACAGTTTCCTCTAAAGACTGTTGTATGTTTAGCACTATAATTTGCAAGGAGTTACAAGCACATCCCCTAAGTCTGAAACCTCCTTAGAATGATACCTCAAGGCTATCCACTCTAATGAGTTATAGCCTGCACCAGACATTGCTGTGGTGATATACAGCGTATCCACATTTAGCCATACATCATTTTGGTGATAGCTGAATGATGTTATAAATTGTTAGTGTGGATAGATTCTATAGCCACTCAGCATTCTCCCTGAAAAACTTCCTTATATGGTTGGATGGTATCCACCCAGACTACTGGGTTTTCCTCTTCTGAGAAAGAATAACCAGAGTGTGGGAAGGTATTGTGCTTCTAAGGCACATCATCCAAAGCATCTTTCTAAACTTGACTACCAAAGCTATTTCTCATGGTGTGCCTCTAAAGACAGTAGAAATCTTGAAAAAAATAATTCATCTTTTGATGGTATGCGCCTATTTATTTATTTATTTATTTATTTGTGACATTTATAAAACCACCCAACTCTCTATATTATAATTCTGGGTGGTGTTCATCACTCAAAAGCAAAAAAGAAAAAAAATCCAAATCAATCAAAAAATAATACAGAACCTAATTATTAAACCACAGTTGTACATAATCACATAACAAACACTCATTCTCCCAACAAGATGGGCTCCTGACTCATTCTCACTGATGGCACAGGAGAAGAGCCAGATCATAGCTCTATGATCTAAACGGGGCTCTCTGTTCTTCTATTATATCTCCCATTGCAGTATCTCTTTTTGCTTTTGCTTTTAAAGGAACTGAAATAACATCCCAATACAATCTAAATATATTTTCGTAGTTGAATATTATCCTGATTTATCTAATTATTCCAGATAATTTAAAAGTGGCCAAATGACAATTAAGAGAATTCAGCAACATTGTATGTATAACAAACTGTCCATATACGTGTGTGTGTGTGTGTGTGTGTGTGTGACATTATCTTATCTGACATAAGTGCAGAGGCAATCAGAGATAATAATTTGTAAGTCATTAATCTTGACATTTGCTATGAGGCCAACACTGTACATCTCATATCAGTGCCTTAAAGCACATTTGACAAACAATGCAAGTCATTAATCAATATTAGAAAACAAGTTCCAGCTGAATAAGTACCTACATCTGCTTTTTTTACTGAAGAAACTCTTGCTTTGTCTTGTCATTTTTAGTGAACACAGAAACAAGTGGTGTAGACATTTTAAAAAATACTATAGAAATGTGCAAAAAAATTCAATTTATTTTCAGAGGTATCTGAGCCTCCATGAAACCTCAGCAGTAAGACTTTAGGTCTTAGATAGGCCTGGCCCTCCCTCACATGTGAGAACTTGTTATTTAGACCTACACTGAACTAGTCACTGGTCAGGATGGACAGACACTAATATATGAGTTTGAACCCTACCATATTCAGTCATGGATGAGGAGTCTGAGGGAACACAGTTGAGATGAAGTGGAGTTCAACCTAGGGACAGTCAACCTCTTTATTAGTAGTGATAGGTTCACAAAATCGATGAAATGGAATGCATCCTGATCCTTTTTTGTTTTCTAACTACAGAAGAGATTCCAGGGTTGTGGAGAAGCATTAACAGAAAGGATATGTAGTACATATGGATAGCTGATCACTTATGATTTCCTCAGACAGAGCACTGGCTTTGCAGTAAGATGTGCAGCAGAATAATAGGTGGAGGAAGATATGCAGTCTTAACAGGGAAGGATTGTTCTAGGCGTTAAGATTTGCCTAGAAGAAAAGAGGAGGATTTTCTCTTTATTTTCTCCTTCACTTTTTAATTAAATTGATAGATGCTGATTTATATAGAATGACTTTTCAACTGTAACAGTTTTCATACAAGCATGATTAACCTGCTTCCCATTTTCTGTGTTTGCACAATATCCCAAAACTTAATTAAGCAAATGGTTTGGGTTCACACCACCCATTAAAACACATACATAAATACCCTAACAAACCTAACCAAAGTTAAGAATAATTCAGCTTAGAATACTGGGGAAAAGCAACCAGTAGAACTTTCAGTATTGTGCAAATATAGGGACTCTGCATACCTGGGAATATTATTCTAGATCTAGCAAATAGCTAGCTACCTAAAAGGCCAGTGCAGTTGTTTTGCAACAAATACAGAACTATAGAATGCATAGAAGAGTGTATTACTTCTGTGCAAAGTTCAGTGGCTCAGAAACAGAACATTTTGTGGTCCCTCCAGAATGTTTTCATTTTTTTCCCTCCAGAAACATACTGAGCCAGCTTCTCTGACAATAATTTGTCATTTTCTGGAAGTAATTTTTCTAGAACAGGACACGTTTTATGGTATTTTGACATGGTCCCCTGAGGACTAGAATATGTCTGGAAGTTTCTAAATCATTTCCTGTTCCAATAAAATTATTCTAGTAAATGGGGAGGTATTCATGGAACAAATGTAACAGTGAATTCGGGGGGGGGGGGGCAGCACACCATGTTCTGGAGGAGATCAGAACATTATATTACTGGACCATGGAATTCTGCACATTCCTGGGGTGACATGAAGGGCCTTGTTTATCCAAAGCATATTTTATTTTATTTTTTAATTCAGAGATAAAATCAAACTATTTTCTTTTTTAAGACATTATTTGGTTTCCAAAATCCTATTCCATTACTCTAAACAAAAATATAAGCAAAAAATTGCATGAAATTATATTCAACTCCTTATATTCTGCTGAGGCCAAGGAGTTCATAAAACTACATGGAAAGGAAACGCTCATGCCTTTTGTGAAATGTAAATGAAATATGGCTGTATCCCTTGGTGGGATTTATTATATAAAGGGCAATAGCTATCATCAAGCAAAGTCAAAAGTTTCAAATCCTCTGAGTATTGATGACCTTTTGGTCCAAGCCACACAACCCAGTGGTAGAATAGTGAATGCAGATTTTTTTTCCAGATTTTTTTACAATTTCTTTTTAACAGCTTTTACCATTTACTTCACTAAATTGGTATGTAGTGAGCATATGTTTCGAATGCATGAGTCAAAGGAAGGAGGGAAGTACAGAAATGGATAAATAAGGAAGCAACTCTCTGTTGTTTGCCTAAATCAATGTCCTCCAGAGCAATTTGTTCTTCCTTGAAAGTTCAACTATGGTACATTAGCTGAGTCACAATGGGACTGGTTGGGAATTTTCACATAATGGTGGATGTAATAATAACATCCATTTTCTTGTCCCTGTGTTCACATCTTGGACAAAAAGACTACTAGCCCATGACCAAGCATGTCTGCTAGCTTTAAAATGGAAGGTGGCAACAGCAGTCAAAACCCTGCCATTTTTTTAACATCCATCACACTCATTGCATGCACATAATAATGGGTGAGAATTTGATCTGCCAGTGATGTCTGCCATTTTGAAGCCCATGATCGTTGCTGCAGATGCTCTTATCACATTACAAGTATAGGAAGCTGTCTAGAGCACTAACCTCTTTGGCCAACAAGAGCCAAAATTAAGCCTGGAGATTTTTAAGAATGTAGAGTCATGAAGCTAAAAGAGCAATAAGGTTTTCTTTAATTTTAAACACTAAACTAAACTACATCTGAATCTATTCTGGCAACAGCTGGTTGGTAGGCCACCAACTCCTTTGTTTAAAGAAGTACTTAGCAAGCAGCCAATCACCATGTGACTTTCTCTCTCAATACTAACTCATTGCCAACTATTCCTTATAATACCCACGCTGGGGTGAAAACATTCATTTGTCAGACACTGGTTATGATGCATTTTTAGGGGATCTGAATGAGATTCTTGATAATGTTATTTTCAACAAATTGGATTTTTAAGAATAAAAAAAAAATAATGGCAGCTTGAGCTTGTTTTGTGGTAGGTACATAAATCATCTTTCAACTCATGAAGAGGCCAAGAAGGTTGCAGGGGATTCCCATAACTTGGCTATCTGACTGCCAGCGCCTTGGAAGTAAAAGGAACTCTAGTTGGGACCTGAGCAGATTGTAAACTCGGGGTTGTGGGTCAAAAACTATTTTATCTTATGTTATCTTATGTTTTATGTCTGCATTATTCTTTAAACAGCTGAGATCTTCAGAAATCAGCAGAATATATATGCCATTAATAAATAAATGCTGCTAACAAATAAATTAAACCTTATGATTCCTAAAGGGATAATCAATGAGCTAGTCCCTGGAGAGTCTCACCCATAAATAATAACACAGTAATGTCCAAGGGACAGTGACTCCACTCTTACTGTTACAGTTCGCAGTCTTTCTACACTTAAACAAAATCCCTGTGTGAAAGAGAAAGCCTGCCTACAGATCTGGGGAGCAAAAATCTGGAAGACCTTTAGATGCCAACCAAGGTGTTAAGAAAATTTTGCTGCCATCTAATGATCATCCAAATTTGTATCACCTGGATATGTAATTGCCTGTTCTTGCTTGAGTAGCAGTTTGGGGTAGTATCTTGCAGTAAGAATCCTTCCATGAAAGTTACATAGTAAGCTAAGAACTCCCAGTTAACATTTAAAGCCTACTCTCAGTGGAAGCAGGAAACCTTATGTCATTATTTTTGATCCTTTTTTTAAAACAAGACTTGACCTTTGGAACAGAGAGGGCATTTACATGCCTAATCTAGAAGTAGCCAGCAGCAGTGCTCCAACAGATCTTGAAGTCTTGCCTTTTCTGAGAATTTTACTTCTCCAAATTTCCATTTTATCTATCTTCTGATATTAATAAACAATATGCACAATCACGATACTTTTTAGGCATACCTCTCTTGATCCTGCCCAGAAGAGAAAGGAAGCAGAACCCTGAGAATTACAGCTGGCTGGCACTTTTTATTACAGCCAGCAGAAGGAGAATACTCAGGGCATGAAATACAAAGAAAAACAGAATGAAAGGTTAAAGCAAACATGGGTTGCCAGAGTTGTGGAAGGAAAAGGCAGCCCTGTTTTTCATGACAACATGTCTTGCACTTCTTAATTCATGTATTCTTAAAACATTTTTTAAACAATGCCTTTTAAAGCCAAAGCCCTTCCAAGGTACTTTACAGCAATAAAATTTAAAAAAAAACACTTTGTTCAAACTGCAGGATTGGACATTCCATTTCACAAACCATGTGTTGCAAAACATGTCATATGCAGAAGCATCCATGGGGGGGGATCAAGGGGGGCAAAGATGTGCCTTATGACATTGCATGTATACATGGAAGGGGCAGTTTTTTCACTGAAATGGTGCAATGCTGCTCAGTAGGGTTTAGAAACAGATATGGCCTTGTTTGGAACAAAACTAACTCTCCTGAGCAAAACCTCTCCCATGTCATATAGACTACTTACCAGATAATTAAAAGTCCCTTTCTGCAATTGAACGAAGGTCCTATGAAAAAAGGACTTTTGTAAGTACTCCATCTTTGTGGTCATTCTGCTTCCCATTCTTATACCTACACTGAAGGTTGAGACAGGCACTGAAAGGTGGGTGGGTGGGATGAAAATAACAGGAAGGGGAAGGGAGGTAACAGTTTCTAAGCCTCCATTGTGATGGCAGAAGAACTTGAAACATGTCTGCTAGATGATGGATTGAGCTTTTCAAGACTCTATGCTGCCAGCAGACAAAGTTAAGTAAATTGCTTGGGAGAAGGAATTGCTGGTTTATTTGTGTTATCCGAGTAAGACCAATATAGTCCCATTTAGGCATTATGCTAACTGGAGCATTCATGTGTTTGTTCCACCTTGCCAACATTGCTGTAAAATGATGTTAGCACCTGCAGAAGGAAAGCCTTTGTGCATATAACAGTATGTGCATAAATGGGGCCTTGACTCACATGGAACCAGTAAGTGTTCAACTCTATGAAAAAAAGCTTTCCTCCCTGAAAGTACTGGCATTGAATATGTTGATGTCTTCAGAGGCCAACATTTGAGTGACATTGTTGAGAATTAATGTAACACTTGGTATGGAACTAATATGCAGGAAAGTTAAGGCATAGCTCAGGGTATCTCTTGTTTTCTGGGCAACATAGAAATATATTATATATATATATGATATATTATTGAAGTTCCCATGGGGATAAAGTTGCATAGGCATCAGAAAACGTATTACAAATCTGTGTAACTTGTTTGAAATGCACACTTAAATTCTCTTTTTGTTACTTTCCAGGCTCTTACAAAACAGCTGATGACACTGATGTCATGTAGTTGCAGTAACCACAGAATTTCTTCCAGGCTTTTCAGCAGAGTGTTAAACTAGGAATTATAGATTAAACAAGGTCCCCCCCCCCCCCCGCCAAGTTTTAAGTTTAAAGTTTGTGGGTAAGAGTTTACTGAAGTTATCAGATATTCCAGTGTATTTGAAACAGGCTTTCCCACATTTTCAAATTATATTCAACTTTCTTCACAATATAAGCATTTTCTCCATTTATTGGATTCTCATTGCATGGTGCTTAAAATTCTGCTATCACAGGAGCAAGAAATGTATTTTTATTTTGCACTTAATTTCCAAGGATGAAAGTAGTGGCATAAATATAGTGAAGACAGGAGAGGCAGCTGCCTTGGGGCCCCCAGGAACTTCTGCTGAGCTCCTCTTTGTCACCCACTCCTTTCCCCATGCCTTCAACAAACCTGCTTGTGTGGGGAAGAGTTGCCATATCCAGACTGCAAAGATCAGACCAAAACTAGGTGGAAGCAAAGACTCAGAGTTATATGTAGGGCCAGCTTTAGGCTAAGGCTGAGCAGTCACTGGCTTACATCACCAAAGCTTAGGAGATGCCAACATTGCCTGGAATCATTCTAAAAATGCAAATCTTTGCATTGGTGGGGAAAGACACTATCGGTTAATGTGGCTTAGGGGCACGATATACCCTTGAGCCAGCACTGGATATATGTATCACGTTATTGCACTTTGTAGCCCAGACACTGTTCTCCAAATGTGAAATCCCAATATGAGTAGCTTCTGCTGCTACTACCCCCTCCTCAGCTGCCACTCCAAAGTCAGCTGTTGCCACTGCTGTTGCTACTGCAGCAGCTGCAGCATGTGCTAGAAGCGGAGCCCTTGGCTGTGGCTTCCTTGGTGATTGCTGCTACCTGTTCTTCTCCTCCTTGCTGCCATCTACCAGGCTGGCAGCAAAGATGGGCAGAAAACATTTCCCTGCCATCCAGTGGTCATCCATTTTTGCAGTCCACCTATGGTATGTCTATGGGAGGAGGACTTTCAGGTAGCTCTGTGTGTTTGGAGTGGCTTATATCCCAGGAAATCAGAGAGGAGCCAACTTGAGTCTCTCACTAACACTACCTCCTTTCCCAGGGCTCAAAGAATTCTTCTGTCCTTTTTGTTTTTATAACAGCTTCTGAATATTTCCCTCAAGTCCATTTCCATGGTGGTCTAAAATAAATTACAAAAACTATAAAAAAGTAACAATAAAAATTAATTTGTTTGTTTTACAGATGAAATGAAATTAACAAAGATCTTTTTTCAGCTTTCCAAGAATGCTCCAGAGGATGAAGTCCCTTTATTTAATTTCAATTTAAATTAGAAGAGCTGTATTACATGAATACGGGCTTGAATGTCAGTTGCTGGGTGTGAAAAGAGCAGTACAGGATGGAAATAGAATGTATGAAAATAAATGGAACACTGAGTAAATGATTCAGTGCTGAGCAGAGAGGAGAGTCTGAAAGAGAAATTGAAAAAACCCAAGTTATATACAAATGGTGAAAAATTAGAGCCAATAGATGAATTGGTGTACTTTAGTAAAATGTTTACTAAAAATGGTGAAATGGATACACCCATTCTGGTTGTGGATAGTACATGAAATTCATGAGGAAGGTATGTTTATTGAAAGAAGTAAAAGTGGCTGTGTTACAAAAGCATGCTTCTGCCCATTTTGTTATATGGAAATGAGAATTGGGAGAGGAAAAAGCATAAAAGCAAGTTGAATACAGTGGGAATGGGGTACTTAAGAGGAGTGTGCTGTAAAACAAGAGACAGATCAGGAATGAATGGGTGAGGAATGAATGTGGACTGAATTCAAGAGTGAACAACCAGCATGAAAGAAATACACTGAGGTGATTGGGTCATATAAAGAGAATGAATGGGAATTGAATTGCAAAAGCAAATAATGCCAAGGAAAAGTAATGGACAAAAGGTTTAAAGACTAAAAGGCAGTGTATGAAACAATATATTGAGAGTGTGGAAGCAAAGATGATTTGCAAGGATAGAATGGTATGCCAAGGAATAGCAAATACTGTTTATATACAGTAAGTAAATCTAGCTTTGTTTTTTCTTTTCTTTTTTCTCATACCTTTAATTTCTTTGGCTGATTATTTCTTACTCTCCTTCTAAACTTTGCAAAACATTGCTTACCCCTGTGACAGGTATGCAGGTGTGTATCTTCAGTTTTTCAGAATATGTAGTAATTTTAACTGACAGTTTTACACATGTCTTAAGTTTCCTTACATTCCTGGCTTTGGCTCTGGTTTTGATTTCTGTCTTACACTGATCCTATCAGATACATGTCCCCCCAGGACAAAAACATAGTAGCATAGTGCAATATAATCCCAATTAAATCTCTCATTTCATTCCAGTATATGTTTTAGTATAGTGCTAAGTATTCCACCTGTCATGTGGGAGTCTGAGATTCAATTCCTTGACAATGGCTCACCCTTTCAAGTCCTGCTGTGCTGATTCATTGTGGCAGTGGTGGGGGAGGGGTTGGGGACTATGTCCCTGGGAGGGATGAATGAAGAACACTGGGAGTGTATGCCAAGAGCATATTCTTCCGTTAGGGTCACCCAAGACATAAAGGTCATCCCAGCTGCCCAGCTAAAGCCAACAGGCACATATACTGGTCAACAGAGATATACAAAAATGCTGGAGGAAAATGGGAAAAGCAGTAGTAAGCCACTCCTATATTTTACCATGAAAACCACATGGATAGACAGTAGAAAGTGACTGATGATATACTGCTGGATAATCACTTTGAAGTCCTGAACTTCATTGATAGAGAACCACAAATGTGGAATAAAATCAAATGATGAATGTGAAAGAGATTGCTAAAGACCAAGAAATAGAAGAAAGCAAACTGGATGTCGGAACAGATGGTGGAAATTGACAAGAAGAGAAGAGAAGCAAAACCCAAGACAAAAATCTCAGGAAGGAACTTAAAGAATTTCAGAGAGCTGTTAGAAGAGACAAGAAGCAATATTACAACAACATCAAGGCTGGACTTTGAAGAAGTAGCACAGAAAGAGTATCGATGTGTCAGCCCTATCAGACTAAGAAACAGACACTGCGCAAATCTTAGCTACTTTTATTAGCCATAGTAACAGAATCTTGCAAGTCTGAATGTGCTATCTTTCTTCCCTCTTTTATCTTCATGAGAATTGGGGGGGGGGGGGGGGCGGAGAGAGGCTGTCTGAGGCATTTTCTCAAATTACTTTCTTGTCCTGGGCTCAGGTTTCATTTATTTGATCATTGCCTTGGTAGCAGATCTTCCTTCTGTCCTTCAAGGCCATCCTCCTTATCCATTAAATGATACTACTGAACTTTGGCATTAGAGAAAACTCCTGAGAATACCATGGATAGCCAAGAAAACAAACAAATGAGTTACAGAACAAATCAATCCAGAGTTTTCACTTGAGGCACAAATGGCCAAGCTCAAATGATCATTCTTTGGACACATTATGTGAGGTGTAGCTTTCTAGTTAAGCTCATGATACTGGGAAAGATGGGAGGAAGGAGAAAATGATGACCAGCAGCAAGGTGGATGGACTTAGTTACAGAGGTGGTAAGTGTACTGTTAGAAGGCCTGAAAGACCAGACTGGGGACAGAACCTCCTGGAGACCTCTATGTGGTCACTAAGAGTCAACACTGACTTGATAGCACATAATTAAGCAATCAATATGATATATAGAGAAAAAATAGAGTGCATACTCAGAATGTGCTTGGATATCTGAAGCCTATAAAAAAGAAGGTATGTCACTATTCAGTTACTGATGAAATAAGAATGCATCATTAGTAGGAGTAAATTTGTACTTTTGGTGTATGGAAGAAGCCAAGCAGTGCGGTCAGTATGCAAAAATAATTTTGAGGTAATGGCATGGTATAACATTTCAATCTATATACAATGTTCATTAAACAGAATAACAGGTTTCTTAAAAGCATTATGCTGTGATAGAGAAATTGAACCTTTGATGCTGGCTACTCAAATAAGATAACTGAAGAACAACCATAACTCTGGTAAAGTACCTGCTTTGAGAAAGTCCCACTTTAATCTTACTTCTTCAGTATAAAAGGATTCTTATGTGTCTATGCGAAAGGAAGGGAGCTTCACAACACTGAAAAGCATCAAGGAAGCACCTCTCTTTGAACTGTTAAAACAGCTATGTCTTCTGTAAGATTTGCACAGTGCTTTGAAACTAATCCTGGCTACCTTTGAACCTGTGTGTGCCAGCAAGTTCATTTTGCTTTCTTCCCAGAAAGCTCTGAAGGCTTTGCCACCCCAGATAAGGTACCACGGTGATTCCTTTCTTTCCCCTTAAGCTTCTAGAAAGCTATTGTTAGACAGAATGCACAACATTGGACAATATTTCCCTGGTATAACACATTGGGAATGCTTCTTTAACTCAGAGACCATACTAATAAGCATATTAAGGGCTACAAGAGAGTAGTAGTCAGGGCTACGGGTCCTTCCTTTTCCCACAGATATCCCCCATGTATGCATCTACATCTATGGCCATGGCTATATATCTAAATCTACACCCACTTCTATATTCCATCTGAGCAGCTTTCCTTTCACTATGGATACAGTGGCAAAAAAAGTCTTCTACAGGAGTTTCCATGTCAAGGTACTCCAGGAGCTTTGACAGAGTTCCCAAATGCTTCACTCCTTTCCCTAAGAGGAAAGGAGAGATGGATAAGCAAAGCCTTCAGAAGGTTTGACTTAAAACCTTTTTAACAGTTTGGAGCACCCATCTAAGCCAGTTTCATTTGCCCTTTGCAATTAGAAACCTAGCATACTATTTTATGGTCCTTCCTAAACGGAAGAACACCTTTTCTCCTGATACAGAGAGCATCTCAAGGTGTTTGAGATCCAGAAAATCCTTGAAGCTTTTCCCCTTAATTTCCCCTGGGGCCTTGCCCTTTGATGAACGCAATTTCCTGGAAAATTGCTATTTCAAAATTTCTGAGCACCCTAAGAGGCAGGCACCTGATGGAGCCTCCTTCCATGCATCATGGAAGGGGTTGTAAAAGGGCGAGAGTGCTGGGTATAAAAATAAAGCCATTTTCCTGTATAAAATAGCTGTAAAAGGAAGCTTGGAGCCCATTCTGAGCTCTCACTCAGGGTTTTTCAGCTCTTTGGCATAAGGTAGCTTCCTATTCATCAGTCTGCCTTTCATTAGAAACAAGAAGGTAAAGTAGAAAGATTTTGATTTCACCCACAAAAATAATCATATACAGGTTTTAAAAAAAAAAACTTCAATATAGGTAATGTTAGAAGCCGAGAGAGGCCAGAAGGAATAGAGATCATTTTAAGCATCCATGTTCCATATTCCACTGAATTCTCTGTTGCTATCCAGCTGATTGGCAAGTATGACAAATTACTGTGGAGAAACTGTAAATAACAAGCCATCATTCTTAATAAAATCTATACTTTTTCACACTGATGACAGGCTCTCAAGTGTAATTTTCAAGCATATTAATTATTAAATTATTGGTTAACATAGGTAGACTTCCTGATGGCATTTTTGTTGTTTTCCTTTCTTCTTCTCCCCTAACAATTTGAAGGGGGTATTTACTTTAGTTTTTGTAAATTAGCTTTGCCTTAAAGTTGCACATGTGAATATTTCATTTGGATTTAGCTCAGTATTTGGGCTTCACCTGACAGTAATTATCTCGTATAAAAATGAATGAAAGTAGAAACTAAATTTATCAAAAAAAAAAAGAAAAAGAAAAAGAAAAAACTGTAGTCCAATGCTACATATTGAAAAGATCAATAATAGTGATATAAAATTATGCCACTGAGAGACCAGTTCACTTTTTCAGTCTTGATGGATGATCTGCATTTCTGGAAACTTATAGACAGAATAAGACTCTTCTGATATGTTCTTCTGGACTTCAGAATTTTTCAGCAGCAATTTGTTAGTCTGTTTTGGAATAGCACAGAGAGTCAGATCTGGCTTGCTTTTTTCTGACAGAACGCAGTAAAATAATCTTTAAGGCTCTGTGGAGTTTTGAAAATGCTTCACAAAGCAATAGTAGCTCCCCGGTTTTGCTTCAGTTTGCTTTGGAGACCTTGGACTCTCCTGCAGAGTTTGGACTATGTAAAAGGTTGAGATGATCCTTCTTTGGTGAGCTTTGTGGAGAAGGTTGTTCTCCTGCAGTTCTGGATGCTGAATCCCACAACGTGCCAGAGGCAGCCAGCCCAAAGCACTCTTCAGTGTCCCCAGGCCAGTCTCAGGGAAGGTGAGTTGGGGCCACTCAGAACTGACTTTAAGCTAAGGCTAAGTAGGCACTGGCCTAGGGTGCCAAAGCTTGGGGGGCACCAATGTTGCTTCTCCTTCTGAAAACAAAGGCTATTCTAAAAATGCAAATCTTCACATCAGTGGGCAGTGACACCATCACTCAATGTGGCCTGGAGTGCCATATACCTTTGAGCCAGCACTGGAGCCATTGCTTTGCCTGCTGCCACTTCCTTCAGGACTAGCCAGCCGAAGTGATGGGCCACTGCCTTTGGGGAAAGGTGGCTGATCCTGTGGTGAATCTAAAGCTTTTCCTGTCTAAAAGGATGGTGGTAGTGGTATTTCTAGAGTTTCAAACAATATGTTGGAAATTACTTAGGATTTATTTTAGCCTGGTCTAAAGATAAAAGTCAATTTCTCCTTTGCCTGTCCCCTTTCAGCCCCCTTTTAGATCTTCTGCCAAAAATTTTGTCTGTAGTGCTTAAAAAGTTTGAAATTAGCCAGCGGAAAGTGATTTAAATGACATGTATTTCATCCAAATGCATATTTTAATTGGGATCAAATATTAAGTTAGGATCCTTACCCCATTTTGAGGCAATAAATTCAATAATTTAATAATGTATTGGACAAAGAAATGCTTTCTTTATGTCCTGAACTGACTTTATGTTTATTTTGTTATTCCTAGATATCAATGAAGAGGATGTTCTAGCTTCTCATGCAAACTTGGAACTAATATGCTATGTTTTTGAAATTGGATAGTTTTAGGTTCTGTGTACTATAATATTTACAACTAAAATTATGGACAACTTATCTTCCCCTCTGAGGGGATACGCTTCAAACATGTAGCTGAATATGTGGAGCTAACACAGCTGGGGATCTGAAGACTATATTGTTTCTGGATGCAAATCTGCAATCAACAATTAAGCTGCTCTAGGCTCAAGAAAAACATTCTCATGAAAAATTAATTCCCTAAATAAACTCCTTCAATAAAATGAAGTTTGAAATAAGGATGTATGCATGTATATACTGTATATTCATGTACATACCTACCTACATACATACATATGTATATGTAGGTGAACCAATGCACCCAATGCAATTTGCTAGCCAGGTATTGCAACCACTAAGTTCTTATTCAACCTCTTGTTCACACTGGTTCCTTAGGAGTAGAAAAACAACAATGTCAAATTAGCGGAATCCTAATTAGAAACATGATTTTAAAGATCAGCAAACTGCATTAGTTTTTCAAGGTGTGCTCTGTCTCTGTCCCAGGAAGCAAGTTGCCAGTTCATTTCCTAAACTCATGGGGCTTCGTGAATGCAAATCCAAGTGAAATGTATTGTCAGGACACTTAATGCTCATTGTTCCCTAGCTCCAGATACCTTCCAAACCAATTATTACTGAAAAGTATGATATACAGTAGATGCAAGGGAAAATCCCTAGACCCCTTGCAGAGCCTTTCCTCTTTATGTCTTTTTAGAGCTGATAATATATTGCTGCGCAGCTTGACTGAAAGTGAACACTGAAAACAAACTGAGGTTTCTAAAAACAATTTAAAGCTTTCCTGAGAAATCAATTCTCCATAACATGCAAGCAAAAATAGGTATATGAATGAACAAATGATCAGTGTAAAATAGAATAATCACAAATAGCATAGTGAGAAATACAGTTTACTGCAGTTTAAAGACTCAGCCAAATTCTCCCCAACTTTCTCACCCTTTGTTCACTATAGTAAGTTTCAGCTCTCTGCCCCTACAGTCCTGGAAATGTACCTTCTATTATTTTAGATCTGTTTATCACTTTTGTCCATCAAGTGAACCTACTATTTTTGGGGGGCATTCCAGTATCTTGATTTGACCAAATGCAAAACAGAGGGATACAAATTGAGGCTTTCAGGTGAGGACCTATGGTGGGTTAGATATCTCTATGAGCATCTCCATGAGCGGAGACAGCATCACAGTGAAATCGGTGGCCAGGCAACAGGTTCTGGCTGACAAAATTCTCTCCAGAGAAGGAGAGATTGGGGGATCATCTACGGTACTTGCACTCTGGAGAGCTACTCTTCACAAGGAGATCACAGGAATTGAGTTTCTTGTAGTCTATCGTGCGTTCAGTGGCTTGGGAGCCAATGGGATATTAATGTGCACAAAACCACAGTGCAACATTTATGGACCCTTGACCTGCAAAAACCTCATTTACTTAAACACTTTTGGATATAATTAATTTACAACCTAAGAGAGATGGCAGAAAAGAACAAAGACCCTTGGAGAATTGCCTTCTTTGTGGAATTAAGAAGAGGAAAAACAATACTATTTTAAAGGACTTTAATTTAAAAGCAAAAAACTTAACAAGATTGTGATTCAAGAAAGTTTTACATGGATAAAAAGGACAGTAATTTTAGAAAACAGATTTTTTTTTCCTTGAGAAAAGTGCCTTTGAAAATAGTAAAATTAATCAGACAGACTAGACCTTCACGGAATGCTGATTGTTTATTATTAAGGAAAGCAGATAATTTGTGGATTTTACAAAATAAGAAGATAAGGGTAATATGAGCCAGACTCTGTGACTGTAGCTATGGAGAGCTCATTGGGACTAAAGTGTTAAAGACAGAGAAAAGTAAAATTAAGAGAAAGAGAGAGAGAGAGAGAGAAGCCTGCCTTTTACTTTCACCCTAGTAATTGACATACTTTATCATAATGGCAACTACAAGAAAAGCAGCAAAAATAGAAGGCAGGAGAGGTTCACTAGAACAACTTACAGATAAAGGCATTACACAGATTTCTTGCAGAAAATGTTTGAAGAATTTGGCAAGAAGATGACTGCAACAGCTGCCAATAGTTTGGATGCTTTTAGAAAGGAAATGGAAAAAAGGTTTGCAAAGATAAAAAAGGATATGAAAGAAGAAGTGAAGATTGAAGAATCTGTAGGACAATTGGCTGGAGATTTAAAGCAAATTACTGACAAAGCAGAAGTCTTGGAAAGGAAGACAGAAGTTATAAATAGAGAGATGGACAAAAATTTGGACAACTTGGCATTACTGGAACTGAGAGAAAAAGAATTTTGTTTATGATTTAGAGTAATTCCAGAAGACCATGGGGAAGATGTCAGGGAAAAGATTGTTAAGGCTTTGTCTAATTTCTTGGATTGGAATGAAGATGACACAGAGACAGAGATTGATAAGGTTCATAGGATCAATACACAATTTACAAAATTAAAAAAAAAATGTTCCAAAATGTGCATTTTGTCAGGAAGAAGACTAAAGATCAGATTTTGCAGCAGCATTTTAATATTAGTTTGAGGTTTGATATTGTACTCAATTTGAGATGTAATTGTAAATTACTATTAGAACACTATGTATTTTTTTTCCTGACAAAGTTAAACTGAAGAAGGTTCCATTTAGATGGGATATGTTGGAAGGGGTGATTTTTACTTTTAAACAGCAGAGATTCAGACTGAACTCTGTGCAGAAAGCAAGAGACTTTCTGGGAAAATTTAAAGAAGAATTGGAGGAAATGCAAATGGAAGTGACCATGACAGATGTGACTAAATATATACCACAACAGACACAACAAGACACTGAAGATGATACCATGTTGGGTGCTACATGTATTGACTTTTCTAAAATCTTGGCGTAACTATGGATTATAAAAGCTTAATGTGGAGTATAAATGCATCAAATACTCATGAAAAGAGAAAAAATCATTATTTGAAAAAGTTAACACAAGATTTGATTTGCTTACAAGAAACACATATTAGGAAAAAAATATAAAATATTTGAATCATAAAAATTTGGGTGAAGAATTTATTTCAGCAGGAAAAAAGAAAAGGAGTTGTTTTGTACATAAATCCTTAACTATATCCAAAACATATTGACTGATGGTCATGGCAGATATGTTGGGGTGGAAGTTAATCTACAGAGGGCTAAGACTTTGATATTGGGAATATATGGCCCAAAATACATAAGATAAAGCAGCATTTTATAAAGGACTTATGGATATATTATTGGACTTTCTGTGTGAAAATTGGTGTCTCCTGGGAGCTTGGAATACGGTGGTTTCCCCACAAAAAGATAGAACTGAGAAAAATATTAAAAATACATAAGGCAAACTACCAAAAAGTTTATTTGATTTAATGGACAATTTGGAACTTCTTGATGTATGGAAATATAAAAATGGTGACTCAAAAGAATATACTTATTTTTCTGAAAGAGAGAGTTCTTTTTCAAGAATAGATATGATTTGGATCTCTAAGGCTTTGGCTATTAATATTCATAAAGTGGAGACATTACCAATGACTTTCTCAGACCATAATCCAGTGAGTTTAACTTTTAAAAGGAAAAATATCTTTTTCAGATAGAGATTGAATGAGACGTTGTTGCAAAAGAAAAGGGTAGTGGAGGATTGTAAAAAGAAGTTAAAAGCTTTTTTGAGAATAATCTTAATAAAGGCACAGAAGTAAGAGTGGTTTGGGATGCAAGCAAAGCTTTTGTAAGAGGATATTTCATACAACATAACAATGAATTTAAAAAGAAAAGGCAAGAAACAAAACAGTTGATTTTGGATGAGATTAAAAAAAAGAAGAGGAGTTAAAAAGTCTCCAGAGAGGACAACTATTACCCACCAAATTAAGCTTCTACAGAGGCAACTATCTATGTTAACAGTGAGAGGGATGGAAATATAGATGAATTCTGCAAAACAAAGAAATTTTGAATTTGCAAATAAAATGGGGAAATGGTTGGCATATAAGCTGTGAAAAGAAAAAGAAAGTGATACTAAAGTTACAAGAAATACCATAATAACGGATAATGCAAATATGCAAAAAGTATTTCATCAGAATTTTTCTACTTTATATAAAGGTCAAGAAATTTCCTCAGAAAAAGTGGATAAATATTTACATGAACAGAATTTACTGAAGATTACAGAGAATCAGAGACAAATTTTGAATGGACAATAAGGAAAGTGTGTGAAGCTGTTAAAAAGTCTAAAATAAGAAAGGCACCTAGTCCAGATGGTCTGCTGGCCTCTTATTATAAATGTTTTGAGGATAAACTTTTACAACCTTTACAACAAATGATGAATATTATTTTATAGAATGGAAAGATTCCTGACAGCTGGAAAGAGGCCAATATTGCATTAATACCTAAAGAGGCCCAGGACCTGACTTTAACGGAAATTATTGACCAATATCTTTACTGAACAATGACTATAAGTTGTTTACCATGATTTTGGCTGAAAGATTGAAAATATTTTTACAGGATTTTATTCATGAAGATCAATGTAGGTTTTTACCTAAAAGACAATTATGAGATAATATTAGAAATGTCTTAGATATTCTGGAGTATTTGGAGCAACACAATGAAAAACAAGCTGCATTGCTCTTCTTAGATGCAGAGAAGGCCTTTGACAATTTGAATTGGATTTTTTTGTTTAGAGTTCTGGAACATAACTTGGAGATAATTTTATTAAATGGGTAAGATCGATTTATAGTCACAGAAAGTACAAATAATCGTTAATGAATCTCACAACAAAACCTTGTGAGATTCAAAAAGGGGCAAGACACTGCTGTCTCCTCTTCTATTTATTTTAGTTCTTGAGGTACTGAATAGAGACATAAGATGAGAGAATTGTGGGAGTAAAGATTAAAAAAGAAACTTATAAGTTAAGGGCATTTGCAGATGACCTGGTGTTAGTTTTGGAAGATCTGCTAGAGGGAGTAGAAAGATTAATGGGAAAATTAAAGGACTTTGGTATGCTAGCAGGTTTTAAGATTGATAATCAGAAGATGAAGATATTAAGAAAAAATATGAAAATAGATCAAATGGAACTGGTGGAGAAAAATGGTTGTAAGACTGAGAAAAAAGTAAAATACTTGGGTATTATTATGACAAATATGAATTGTGGACATGCTTGGTGGACATGTAAAAAATCTAAAAATTGTTGGATTCAAATACATACATTGATACAGAGGATTTTAAAGTTTAATATTCAATTGAAACCAGAACTTTCCTTTTAGCATTGATGGATAACCAGTTAGAAAGAGACATGGAAGATTATTTCAATATATGATTACTGTGGTGAAATTACTATACGCACAATGATGGAGAGATTCAGCATTACCCACCATGGAGGAATGGTTGGTGAAATTGACAGAATTTGCTGAGATGGACAAATTGTCTTCTTTGATTAGAGAAAGGTCATCACTGACATTCATCAATGACTGAAAACTCCTTATGGACTTTTTGTGTGAGAAAGAAAATGATTTTGTGATTTATGGTTTGATGATTAGAAAGAATGGATTATAAAAAGAAGGGAATTATGATGAAATTGGAGAGAGTGGTTTGATTAGAATTGTATTTATAACTACCAAGAGGGATATTAGAAGCCATTTCTTTATTCATATATATATAATATTATATATATATATATATATATATATATATATATATATATTTATTCATGCTTTCTATCTCTTTATTATCTTTTTCTTTTTTCTATTTTCTTCTCTGTTTCCTTTCCTTTCCTTTTTTTTTCTTTTTCACACTTACTTTGCTCTATTTTTTCTATTTTTTTCTTTCTTTTAATGTGTTATATATACAGTGGTACCTCGAGTTACGAACTTAATCCGTTCCGTGACTCTGATCGCAACTCGAGTTGGTCGCAACTCGAGGTAAATTTTCCCATAAGGTTCAATGTAAATACGGTTAATCCGTTCCGCCCTCCGAATTTGGTCGCACCACGAGGCAAATTTCCCCATAAGGTTCAATGTAAATACGGCTAATCTGCCCTCCGAATTTGGTCGCACCACGAGGCAAATTTCCCCATAAGGTTCAATGTAAATACATACAAAGCCTTATTCTTGCCAAGCCTGCTCTGCATTTTCTTTGGAGCCATGCTGACAAGCACACCAAAAACCTTCCAAACACCACAAAACACACCACAAGCCTCACCGAACGTCTCCTTGCTACCGCGATCTCGCCCACAGGAAGCCACAACCGTGTGGCAGCAGGGCAAATGGCCGCGGATCCGGTTCATAGCTCGAGGCGGAGTTCGCATGTCAAGGTAAATTTTTGGGGCCGGAGCTGGTCGTATCTCGAAAAATTCGTAAGGAGGGGCGTTCATAACCCGAGGTACCACTGTATATATATACATACAAACAAACAAACAAAATATAGGGATACAAATTGCAAGGCAAAAGCTAATGCAATCATAATCACCTCAAGCCAGCTTAATACAATAAGGTCATAAAAAACAGTAGGTTTTTTTCTTCCTGACATTAATACAAATTAAAGCATAGGGAAAGATTAAATTAAAGCATGTTCAATCATATAAACTGTAATAGCACATTTTAGTAAAACTTTCATTGATATAACAGATCTCAGGAATGCTTTGCTACACCTAGAAATGGGTGGATCATGGTTGTTTTCATTTGAAGTCACTGTTTGAAGTGTTACAAGCAGTTCCATACTGTTCCATTTCATCCTTTTGTATTAAAAAAGATCACCTGAATATGTCTATGTAAATACATATAAGATGCATTTTATACATTTTAACATAATACCTTAATATGAATTGCATTCCAAAAGTGCAAAAGCCAGTGCTTAACTAACATCTTTTAAAAATATCATTATGAAATGCTGAGTGAGTGCACAAATATCCAACTCCTCAAGCTTTTTCATGTATATTTCAATCCTGGACACATTTTATATGAAGTCAGCTCAAAAATACTCAGATGAGTTTACCTCCAAGAAAGTATGCTGAAAATCAGATCACCTTTAAAGTAATTATCCTGCTCTGTGAAATGAAACATAAAGATCCTCCACAAGAGAAGTTCAAGCCATTTCCTTTATAAATGAGCAAGAAGAGCAAAATTCTAATGTTCACCACCACCACCACCACGCCACCTCTTCCTCCTCCTCCTCCTTTCCTAGACTAAGATTATTTTTAAGATAATTCTTAGTCCCAAAATCTGTGTATATGTCAGGGTACTTTGAATTTGCTGCTTTGTTCATCTCTGATAGGATACAATTTTATTTTAAAATCCTGAAGCATATCAAAGTTCATAAATTCATGGAAACCCATGATGATATGATTTATTTTTTATAGCGATAACATAGAAAAAGGAAGAATCCCTGTCAGTCAAGCATGGAGGTAAGTCGACTGCTGAATGCAGATGCACCAGTCTGAATGTCATCTTACCATTTTGAGTTAAAATTGATTCAATTGAGATAAAACTATGAAGTGATACTTCATTTGAAATCTGTGATTGAACCAGCCAATGCTTAAGACCAGATTCTTCAAAAGAAGGCAAGCTATCCATTCAACCTTTGATTAGGGAACTGCAAATAAGGATTTAAAAATGAGTACATTGAACTACGGTTGAATGACTGAGCTTTCCTCTGAACTGATCTTTAAAAAAAAATGAATTAAAGTACAGCAGGGGTATGATTCAAATTCCTTATCTTTAATAACAAGTGTCAATTGTTTCTTTGAGCACTACTGGTAAAAGATCAGCCCTTCAATAGTAAGAACTATCAAAAACCTATCCTAATGTGTTTCATTGCATATCTCAGCTCAGAGTGTAAGATATAGCTTTTACAGCTTCTCCGTAGAAATTGTATTAAGGATAGTTTTGAATTCTCCAAGAAAAGAAATCAGTTAGATTAACTCTGTAAAAGAAAGTAAATTTACATTTAAAGGTTGTGCCTTTAAGTTGTCTATATGCAACTATAAAACAAATCACCCTGATATGACCACATAGAGATGCAAGGGAGTAAACAAGCACACACACTAATTTTATGTCTACTTGTTATTTCAAGAACTGTTTGGAAGTAAAAAGAGTCATATAACCCCCTTAAGGCATATGTATAATTTTTATATAAGCATGCCTAATCCCTGGACAGCTGACAGTTTTTGGAAATTCTGTTCTTTAAAAGAAAGACTTCAAATATTAATGTAATTAATACTAAGAAAATATTAAAGGAGTAGGGACCGCAACATTTTGAAAGAGAAAAATGGGCACTTTACATTTTAGAACATTAATATTTAAATAAAATACTAGTTCACTGAATTATGTCATTCTCAAACTGTGAATCAGGACTCTCCACACGAATCTCAGATAACTGTATGTGACTGTGTGTGTCACACTTTTTAAAGAAAATCTGATCAGTCTTGCACAGGCAGTGTGTGAGCAATATTAGAACTTGTTTGGGGCTTTGTTTCTTGTTTTGCACGCAGAAACCACAGTGGGCAGTTGCAGTACTGCAAAATTTAAAATCCTTTGTGATACAGGGATTATCGTATGTCACATATTAACCTTTGCTCATTCACCTTTGGTCCCCACCTGGTGCTCAGCTCTCACCTGTGGCTTCAAGTAGCTGTAACACACACAGCGGCCACACCCCGGTAAACCATCTCAGCAGACAGGCCAAGCCAGGTGAGGGTAGTCGACAGGTCTTTGACTCTGGGTGTGATAGGGGATTTGTCTATCCCCGTGTGTATGTGTCTGGGCCTGGCAGATTGAGAGGAAGAGACTGATCAATGGTCCAACGGTCAAGAAGGCAGGCCCAGCAGGTGTTGTGGAGCACCAAGAGCACAAGACACTTAGACATCCTGGTCATCCACAGCAGCAGGAGAGGTCTCCAGCTATAATGGTTCTCCATGTCACTGGATTAAGGTCTCTTATGCAGAGAAAGTGGGATTGCCCGGTGCAACGGCTGTTCCACTTGAAACTCTATCACACACGTTTCTGTTGTACAGTTCATCTTCACCTACAACTCATCTGCAAATCATCTCAGTCCAAACCTAATTTGTTGAGCCCTGGGGCAATAGTGGAATGGCAAAGCAACAGGTAGAGATGACCACTGGGAGTTGTAGTCACAAACCTGCACATGGACGGCCCTTGGACCAGTGCTCATTCATCTCAGTACCCGGGGCAGCAGAGATGTCCAGCAGCATCCAGGATCCACCATTCTTGCATGAGGGAGGGAATTAGAAAAGGTACCCTAAATATTGCCTGCTTCCCAATATCTGGCTAGCTAACCATGGCTGGCAGATCATCTCCTTGGCGGCCGAGCATCAAGAACAACAAATCAAAGGAAATTCATTTTCGGAGCCTGGAATGTCCACACTTTGCTGGATAAAGACAAGGTGTCAAGGCCTGAAAGACAAACAACACTCATAGCACCCAAACTTTGCCATTATAGTATTGACATTGCTGCACTCAGAGAGACCAGGTTGGCAGACGAGGGTTCATTACAGGAAGCAGTGAGTGACTATACGTTCTTTTGGAAAGGGAAACCACAGACTGACAACAGAACTCACAGAGTCAGTTTTGCAGTCAAAACTGCTCTGCTGTAGAACATTTCTACTCTACCCATTGGAATATATGAACACATTATGAAGTTCCACTTTCCTCTAAGCAAGTCCCAGTATATCACCTTTGTCAGTGCCTATGCACCAACTGTCTTGAGGCCAGGCAAAGAAAAGGACGGTTTTAATGAGGACCTGGACCAGATTATTCAAACAATCTCCACCAGCAACAAACTTGTCATTCTGGGTAACTTCAATGCTAGACTGGGGCAGACAGCAACAACTCGGTCAGAGTCCTTGGGAGACATGGGGTGGGAAAACTAAATAGCAACAGCCTGCTGCTTCTGAGCAAATGTGCCAAGCACAACCTATGCAGCACTAACATGATGTACAGACTTGCAAACAAATAGAACACTACCTGGATGCATCCCAGGTCCAAATACCTACTTGACTATGTCATAGTACATCAGCATGACCTTAAAGATGTCATTATCACCCAAGCCATACAAAGTACTGAGTGCTGGACAGAACACAGGCTGGTCCAGTTGATCCTCAACCTGCACATAGCCCCTCTACATTGTAAGTAACCAAGGACTATCAGAAAGTCATTCAACATCGGCAGACTGCAAGACCCAGGCCAGCCCATGCCAAATACCAACCCCGTAGAACCAAAAATCACTTGATGACACCCAGCTGAGAAATGTAAACAACTTCAAATACTTGGGAAGCATCATCTCAAGCAATGGGTCTTTGGACAATGAAAATGACTCCAGGATCAGCAAGGCCAGCCAGGCTCTGGGGTAGTTGTGTAATAGAGTGCTCAATCAACACAACATCCATATCTCCACAAAGCTGAAAGTCTACAGATCTGTGGTTACCCCTTCTCTCCTATATGGATGTGAGTCCTGGACTCTGTTCCAAAGGGACATCAAATAACTGGAGAAATTTCACATGAACGCTCTGTACTCCATCCTCAGCATTTGTTGGCAAGACCATGTCTCCAACCTGGAGGTCTTGGATTTGCAGAGTCCACCAGCACTGAGCTCAGATGTGGTGGGCGGGACACATCATCAGAATGGATGACCACCGTATGCCTCACCAGTTGCTCTATAGAGTACTGGAGTCTAGGAAGAGACCCTGAGGTCGACTACACAACACTATAAAGATGCTGTGAAAGAAACCCTATGCCACTGTAACATCCAGCCAAAGGAATTAGAAGCTGCAGCTGCTGATAGAACCACTAGTGAGCCCTGTGCTATGAAGCTTCCACCTGCTTTGAAGACAGATGCTGCCAAAAACTGATAGAAAACCATGAGCAGCATCACAGAATAACACCCACAGTTACTACAATAATGGACTTCCAGGGCCCCCATTGTGCTAGACTCTGCACTTCCAGATGGGACTGTAGAGCCACCTCTGTGTCCACAGATGAACTGAACAACAGGGTGTCTTCTTTGAACTCAAAGGACTACCATGTATGTGGCGTATCTATTTCTTGCCAACTCTAATCACAGTGAAAGTATTAATTTTATTCTGAGGGAATCACACAAATTCATTCATTATTTTAGGGGATCACTGTAAAGTTTGAGAACCCCTAAATTATGTCATAACATAATGCTATTAAATGAGAAGTACTAGTTGACTTAAGGTATATATGTTTAAAAGGGTTTCAGGTAGAGAGAGAGAAATATTGCAAAAATTGAATAATGAATGAATACATATTTGCTAATGAACAGGGAAAGAGGCAAATGTGTTTACCAGTAGCAATATATCCCATTGAAAAGGAAAGGTAACGTGTGTGTGTGTTTACAATTAAACTCAACCTAAATATGCTGCACAATGAGATGGTTGAATCAGGTGGTAGCAGAGTGGACTGTACCATATTCTCCTCCATATAATATATTAAGAAGTTTCTGAAAATAAAAGAGTAACTCCTAGGATGGAGAAAAAAAGTTGTCCAATCTTCAACTTTTTTTTTTTTTAACCCTAAAAATAGAAGAGTCCCCTCTTGCAGACCAAAGTGCCAGAGTTCTGGAACTATCATTAGTGGTGGCTGTTCCATCAGTCTGCAGAGGGAAGAGAAAGAAGAAAAGGACAACTGTTGCAGCATCTCTGTTGGGAAGCTCACTGCTTTGGGCTCAACCAAACTGCAAACTCCCTAGCAGCCATTCCATCATGCTAGCCCTGCACTGATCATCTCAGATAGTCATTAGAAAAACTGCAACTTTATGAATTAAATTCTCAGACTTTTTCTCCTCCTTCCCACTTTTTCCCTCCTTTATCATTGAGATTTTGACCTTAAGGGCAAAGATTACCACATTATTCATTTTTGTAAACTCTTCTAGCAGCCCCTTCTTCTTCTTCACTTATGTATAGAATAAAATACTTAAAAAAAAAAAATTGACATTTCAGGTTTCAACCAGGTTACTTCACTTTGTTGCATATTGTATAAAACAACTTTCAAGTCCTTATTTGGTGGAACGAATCTTAAAGTAATGGCTTTAACCATTTTACTGTCAACCATTAGATATATCTGATGTAACTTTTATCTTCTACTGTGTGAAACATGAAGCAACAACAGTGGTTAAAATAAAACTCAAGCTAGCATGTAGCTCACTGACAGAGCACACAGCATGCAGAAGTTTACCAATTAAACCTCTGGTCTCTTCGGATAGAAACAGGACACCCCCCTGACTGGAATTCAGGTAGAACTAGGGTAGATAGACTCCATGTTTCATGGGCCACATGCAGCAATATCCCACTTAAAGTACGTTGGAGTGAGTGTAAAATGAGTGCAAAGATTGTCCCATTGGTTTAATGCACCTGTTTTGCAAGATAAAATTGTGTAATAGCAGTAGTAGTAAAACTGATAACATATTAAAATATTAGCCTCCCACCCACCAAAAATAAACAAACAAAAACCACTATTATAAGCTCTGTATAGCCTTTAGTGGCAAACTAAAAGCAGATAAATGGATTCTGGTCACAAAAATCATTACTCCTTAGATTATCAACAGATCTTCCCAAACTTGCGTCCCATCCCTGAATTCTCAGTAACGGCCAGGCTTTGGGGGAATTCTGAAAGTTGACCTCAGATTAGAGAAGACCATTATAGACAATGCTAAGTTACATGGACCATTGATCTTAGTTGGGATAAGATAGCACTATGTCTTGAATCTGATTAACTACTGTATCAGTATTAATATCAGTACTATTACTTGTAATGTAAGGTAATAAAACTCACCCATTTTGTATTGTATTTTAAGCTTTGCAAATTCTTAGTGGAATAACCTGCTTGAAGTGAAAAGCAATACATCATTTAGGGTAAGGACACCTGTCACTCTGGTTGTAATGATTTTATCAGTAAAGAAAGATGAAATCAGAACAAAGCACCAGCCTCTTCTCTGCAGCACTTGATTTATTGTGAAAATAATGTGAAGCTTAAGGAGAAAAGTCACTCATTTTTTTTTAAACAACGGGGTCTGACTGAGAGAAGCAGGACATATTAATATTGTCATCTTGACAGATGTTTGGGTAATGTGCAAGACAGTCAAAAGATATTTTGACAAGAAATTATTGTTCTCTGAAGATTTCCAAAACATAAACCTAGTAGCACAGCCAAAGGAATGGAACTGAATATATGTTATTCTGATGACTCTTTAGAATTTTCCAACCCCAAACTGTATTACCTTGGGGAATCAAAGGAGCTGATGGAATTTTGTCAAGTATATGTATGCAATGGAGGGCAGACTGTTAAATTACATGTACATAAGTAAAATGATAAACCAGTTTTTTTCCCCCTAAAAAGTGGATGGATTGCAATTTTCATTCATTTCTGGAGACAGTCAACACCAAGAGTATGCTTGCTGAATACATGTGTTGGGATGTTTGGTGTGTATGGAAGAGAGATATCACATTTAAAGAACTTCTGAGCAAGTTGCTCCCTTTACCTCTTAATTTCCATCATTCTCAATATAGTAATTTTTGCATTTTTAAAAGAAAGTAAATGAAAACATACAAAAAGTAAACTGCATCTCACCTTGTTCCTCCAAAACAACAACCACAAAATGGAATGAACTGAACTATAGGTCCTAAGTTAATCTGAACTTAGACTTTTTTTGTCTACAATAACCAGAATTTGGAACATTTGTGATACAATACAGCTTCATAGTTCTTTTCACCACATAAAGCATGCAGAGTTACTGGACTTTATTTCTCCAAGAACGTCATGACTGTAAGTGACAAGCAAAAACAAGGGTTAAAGATAAATTCCTTCATGCTCTCCTTAGATACTTGAAACAATATTCTTCATACTGAGATTCTGTGTTCTCTCTGCAACATTCTATCGAGAAGGTTGTCCAAGCTGGTCTGAATAAATTATGCTTTATTACATTCAAATATCTCAAAAACATTTCAAATTGTACATGAAAAGTATATCTAGTTCAATAGTACATGATGAACCTTTAAAAAAAAAACATTTAGCTATATGTTCAAATGCTGATGTTTATTCTAATTGATTATGTGTCATCAAATCATTTTTGACTCCTAGAGACCACATTGATAGATTTTCTATCCCTAACCTGTTCTTTCTTCCAGAGAACTAGGTCTTCGCATAATGTGTCTCAAGTAGGATAATTTGAGCCTGGTCATTTGGGCCATAAGTGAGAACACTTGGTTGAGATGTTTATTAGGATCATATAGTCAGGAAAACAGCCAGTTTGGTGTACTGGTTAAGGCACTGGGCTAGAAACTGGGAGACCATGAGTTCTAGTCTTGCTTTAGACACCAAGCCAGCTGGGTGACCTTGGGCCAGTCCCTCTCTCTCAGCCCTAGGAAGCAGGCATGTTAAAGCCACACATAATTATATACACAACATATGGCTTCAAAGAAACTTTCAGAAACAACATATTTATAGAGAAATACTGTGTGCAATGAGACCTTCCCCTTAGTAGTTTTAGGATGACATGTTTTTAGGATGGCAGACTCAGTAATCTTTCTGTAATACTTGTCTTTCCATCTACTCTGACTCCCCAGTCATTGACTTTTAATAGATTATCCTTAGATTTAGATTTATGGCAGGGAGGAAAAATCCTTGGAATGATTTTCCTCAAACACTGTGAATAATTTTATACTCTTCTATTGCACTTCATACCATCATGATTTTAAGGCAAAAATGCAAAATCAAAATGGTGAGAAGCTGCTATTGAAGCTTACAATGAATTAATTGGAAATTGTATTGGGACAATTTCACATTCAACCAGAATGAATCAATTAGCAGATAGCAGTTTAAGACTGTCATACTAGTGATTCAAAATTACCATTGCTACTTGTAACATTGATTATTTGCCTTCAGAGACTGATAGAATAGTAATGTGCTTATGGAAGTTCAAAAGGTTTGATTGCTTCACAAATGTTCTGTTGAAGAGTAGGTAAATTTGATAATTCCACTTTGCCTTCTACCACTTTTTCCAGTCTTTATAATCTGTTTCTTCTATTTATTTTTGGTATAAAGCCTAAGGGATATATGATGAATGTGTCAAAAGTCACTTCAGCTGCATGATCAAAGAAATGATATTGAACACTCTGACATAAAATAATCCAGGAAACTTAAAAAAAAAAAAAAAAGAACTCAACTATCATGTTTTAGACTATATATAAAGAGTGGATAACATATTGTCTTTGACCACATCCAATCCCTCAACAAATGTCAGAGTGGAATAAATATATTTATGTATGCTCACATATGTGGATTTATGTCTGTACATATATTCTTTCTTTTAACAGACAGACAGACAGACAGATGGTTTCACTGTTTTGCTGGTCTCTTTTTCTATTGGCTTTGATTTTTCCAAGCATTATGTCCTCTTTTTTTCCTCTCAAAGACTTTTGCCTTCATATTATGAGTTTAAAATATTTAAGCAATAGTTTCATCATTAGTGATTTGAATGATCAATCTGATTTTACTTCATCTAGTACTGAAAGTTTTCTTCTTGCTGTTCCAAGGTATTATCTCCATTGTCCTTCATTCAACCTTTCTGATGATCTAGTTCTGCAGCCATATGTTAGCACTGGAAAAACCATGACCTTGATAATACATACTTTTGTCATCAATGCAATGTCTCTGAATTTAATGTTAGTTCGTTATTGGCCTTATACGCTGCCCCAATCATAAACAAATCTGATACCCAATAGAGTAGTCAGATTTGAAAAGATATATGAAATAAATATACAATTCAAAAGATCGCAGGTAACATGACAACAAATAATAAATAGCACCTTGAATTGTACCTAAAAGCAGACTGATAACCAGTGTAGCTCTTGAAGCAGTGGTGTTAAATAGTAAAGCACCCATAACTGCCTGAGCTGCTGCATTTTGGACCAATTGAAGCTTCTGGGTGGACTTCAAGGGTAGCCCCATGTGGAGCGTTTTGCAATAGTCCAAATAAAATATGACCAGGACATGAACAGCATGAATATTCATGAATTTATTTTACAATATTATAGTCTATCCCAGTCCCAACAAACTCTGAGTGGAGTACAACAAAGTCTAAAGAAGTGCACTAAAAACCATCTATGAATAATAAAAATTAACAATTAAAACTTTGTTTAGTTTTAATCTATACACCAAAGGGCCAAATGCCCACTGGAACAGTGCTGCTTTGGCTTGTTTTTGGAATAGCCGTAGAGTAGGGGGCCTTCATACATCAGAATAACTATACAGTAGGGGGAATGTGCTCTGTAAAATGGGGGCTACCACTGAGAAGGAGTCACCTGACCCATACACCATTAACCTTGAAGGAGGAGGCATCCACAACTGACCCTTTCTAAGTGATTGGACTGGATGGGCAGATTCAAGGCCAAAGGAATGAATAAATGTTCACATATATAAAAGGAAAAGCTACCTACCAATATAGATATTGGTCTATCAGTGTTGCAGGCAGACAGCAGAGTAAGCAGCTGTGGCTGAAGAAGTTAGATTTCGTACCTTGTCCAGTGATTATGTTAGAGCTTGTTAAGGGATAGGCAGCAGTGTTTGGAAGTACTGCTTCTACTTCTAAGCAGTAGAAAAGAGAAAAACTATGTCCTAACAGAAGTAGTGTCGTGCTCTCAAATTTGGTACAACTTCAGAGTAGGTTCTAGAGGTGACACCAAAGGCTTCTGAGGGCTCTAAAGTAAGCATCCTTGTTTTGGTATAAGTTTGGAGCTGTAGTACCTATTTTGTTTGGAAGGCACTGGATGATCTTTCTGGAAATTTGAAAGTTGAAGATATCTTACTGGCTGCTGATTATATAAGTAAATACTTCTTTTGACGAAGAAGAATGTATGAAGAAGGATCTTTCAGTCCTTTTTCTCAGACACAGCAATAAAATACACTCTCTCTCTCTCTTTCCCGTCTGCATTCCCAAGCAGATATATGAAGGTTAGATAAATAGTTTGCAACATACTTATGAAGAGATTCTGAACATAGCAGCACACAGGAAACATGCCCTAATTACATATCAACTTTGAAGGTTTCTGCTATCTGCTTTTATTAAAAAAACAAAAACAAAAAACAATATTTCTGGAGTGAAAATCAGGGACTTCTGCCTCACTATCTTCAATTCTTACAGGTGTTCCCCCCCTCCAATGTTTTGGTTGTGGGTAGGGGGTGGAAGGAGAAAGGGCATATATGTGTATTTGTAAAATGTGGACAAATTCCATTTTCAAAACTGAACTTTCAAACCATTCTAGCAATAGCCATAAATTCTGAATCTCAGATTTACCCCTTAGGGTGCCAACTTCTGTTGATCTCCTGCTCAGTTTGCAAAAGCAATTTCTCTACATTCTGATCCTGACCACACTTATTTGGAAGAAAGCTTTGTTCATTTCAATGAAACTTACTTCCAACAAATAAATAAGCATGCTTAGGATCAATGTCCAAGTCACAGAGGACACATAATCCTTAGTCTCAACAAAAATAGCAGTAACAAGATGAGAACATTTTTGTCCTGTGTTGCCATGAAACCAAGTTGTTACGGCTATTCCAAACAGAAGGAGACTACTTAAATGCAAATGAATGAAACTAAAACACTAATCACACAGCAGGACTGGTGCATTTCACCATCTTATGCAGCCAAAAAATAGGCATTTCCCTGTGCAGCTAATTGAATTCCAGCTGTTGAAATTCTTTAGCCACATGGCATCCCATGCCAATGCCATCCCAGAATTTGCATTTGATTTTATACACAGTCTTTCATAAATACTGCTATACTACTTCATGGAACTAGTCATGCCTACTTCATATAACTTTTATCATAAGTAAGTTGTTTTTTAAATTATAATCTTGAGAAGGACATTATTTTGAACATATTTTGCTTTCAACAGTTTTGCACCTCCTACAAATATCAAAATATATTTTGATCTTAACAGGTCAGGTTAATTTGACAGGATTACCAACAATGTATATACTATGCATTTTTAAAAAAGAAAGGGAAAATGGTTGAAATTTATTTCATAGACAGAATTCAAAGCAACTTGATGAAATTACCCCAAAATCTGAACAACTCTATTTTAAGCAGTTTTATAACTAAGGCTCCATTTACTGAGGAGCTAAGAGAAAAGAAGTCACTAGACAGAAGCTTAGAGCAATGATAGAAGAAAATTAGAAGTAGAGATGCAACTAGCAGTTCAGGTTTGGGCCTACCTAGTGACAAGAGTAAACCTGTATCAGTTCTTCTCAGCACTTACTGTATCCTCAGCCTCCAACCCAGTGAGCTTATTCAAGACAACCTTGACTCTTTTAAGAAAAGATGTGTGGGACCAAGCTCCTGCAGACAAACCAGCTGAATTTACAGGCTGATCATAAAATCACTTATATTTGCTGAGTTGGATGCTAATTGACATCCACTTGATGAGTGAAACAGGGTCTTGTGTGGCAATCCTGGATGGTTTAGAACTCTGCAATTGGAGTGCCTTTTCCTGTGAGCTTGATCCATGTGCAGCATGGCTCTTTTGAGTGGCCAGGAAGGACTTGAACATCTGGATTTGGGAAATATTCAATGCTTCTCTTCAGGAGTCAATAGTAAACACTTTCCTGAAGAAGACCACCCTGGATCCAGTTAAATTTGTGAATATTTACCCAGTCTCTAATCTTCCCTTTTTGGGGAAGATTGTTAAAAAGGTGGTGGCAAATTGACTTCCAGGGGAGGTATGGTAAACTGAAGACAGCTCTGCAAAAGTGGAGCAGATGAACACAGCAAAGACCAATGAACCAGTGAACAGACTGGTACCTTGGAACCTCTCCAGATAAGGAGAGGATGGAAGATTACCCACATGTGCTCCGGATGGCTGCTTCTCATGAAGAGACCTCATGACAGCAGTGTTCCATGGGTCTGAGCACTGGGAGATGATGGGATCAGCCATCTTGCTCGCAACCATGGTGGAGACTTTTAAAGGACAATAAGTTCACAAACCTCACTTTCTAATCACTTTTGGAAATTGCTTATTAACCATTTTAAAGCTATTACAGAGCTTGGAACAACAAATTTGAAAAGTCTTCATCAGGTGAGTTTATCTTCAAATCTGAACAAAAGGAAAATTAATTACAAGCTTAAGAATTTAAAGAATTTGAAATAAACAGCAAAAAGCTAAATAAGACTTTTGATCTAAGAAAGTTATAAATAGATTAAGGGTCCAGATAAATTTGGAATATTAACTTTTACTATAAAATTTTGGAATTAACTATAAAAATAAACTTCTTGAGGGAAACAGACTTATTTTGGCTATCCTGACTATTGAAAATCATATCAAAAGATAAGTGATGATTTTAGAAACCGGACTAGAGGGGACTAAAAATTTTAAGCAGAATGAAAAAAAATACAAGTCTGTTCTTGATGTCAGTTAATACTGGGACTTGCAAAATGACACAAAACATTGTAACATCAGAAATTTTAAAGGACATCTTTGAAGAATGGAGCCAGAAATTAGTAACTACAATATCAACATTGTCAATAATGATGCCTTCTTCTATGGATAGACTATGTCTAAAAGATGTTAATGAAGGAATGACAGACCTGGAACGAATTTTATCTGACAAGACACAGAAATTACAGAATGTAGAACTACAAATGACAGCCAAGTGAATGATTTGGAAAAGCACACTTTACCAGATATACAAAAGAAACTGGCTGAAGTTTTAAAAATTAAAAGGGAAATACAAATGATAAACCAGGAGAATGATCTGGAAAATGCTTTCTTATGGGATCTACAAAAGAGGCTTGTTGAAGCCTTGAAGAAATCTGTGTAATGGGTTGAAGAAGAATCCTACAACAATATTTGATTGAATTAAAGATTGTTAGAAGTAAATGGAAGGAATATGAAGTTGGTTTATTTGACCTAGGTTAAAATAAGACATGTTGTTACAAAGCTGGCAACCTTTTCTGGACTTTTTGTTGACACCAGGATTGAAAAGTTGATGTTTTATGGATTTGCTTATAGATAAGGGATGGGATAAGGGATGAAGAGATATCTATTTAATCTTATAAGAGATGAAGAGTTACTGAATTTGTTTATACTTGTTGTGATGAAGGTTGGAAGTCACTTCTTTATACATTTTTTTCTTTATTATATTCTTTCTTTTCTTATTCTACTTTTTCTTTTTTCATGCACTTTTTATTCTTTCTTTCCATTCTCTTATCTTTCACTAAGTTTAGCTTGTATTAGTTTTTAGTATTATAATTAAAATTCTTACTAAAAGTTTTTTTTTTTTTTAAGGTGGTGGCAAATCAACTGCAGAGAATCATAAAAGAAATGGATAGTCTGGATCCTTCCCAGTCCAAGGTTCAGGCTCAGACATGGGACAGAAACAGCACTGTTTGCTCTAGTGGGCAACTTTCATTATGATCTTGATTGGAAGAGTATGTGCTCCTTTTGGTCTCATTGATGTCTTGGAAGCATTCAGTACCATTAAGCATAGTATCTTACTGAGCCACTTGCAAGGGTTGGCAGTTGGGTGCATTGTACAGCGGTACCTCGGTTCACGAACTTAATTCGTTCCGCGACTCTGGTCGCGAACCGAATTGGTCGTGAACCGAATCAAATTTTCCAATAAGGTTCAATGTAAATACGGTTAATCCGTTCTGACCCCTAAGAATTTGGTCGCCAACCGATTTTTGATCGCGTCCCGAATCAAATTTCCCCATAAGGTTCAATGTAATTACGGTTAATCTGTTCTGAACCATATGTGTTTTTTTTTAAACCGCAAAAATATGACACAAAGTACAGTACGAAGAGAGAGAAAGCTTACCTTGCTCGACGCGACTTCTAGTGTGGAGGACAGGAAGGCGGGTGGGGAGGCGGTTACTGCTTGGAGGGAGAGTCCCCCTCCCTACAGGAAGCCGCGACCACATGTCACGGGAGGGAAAATGGCTGCGGATCCTGTTCGTAACTCGATGTGGAGTTCGCGAATGGAGGCAAAATTTTGTGACCAGAGCTGTTCGTGAACCGAATTGTTCGTGAACAGAAGCGTTCGTGAACCGAGGTACCACTGTATTAAGTAGGAATGGTTCATGGGGGAATGCACTTAAGTCCATGGGCATTCTAGTGTGGGATCCCATGGGTCTCAGTGCTCTTTCCCATACTATTTATACTAGAAATGAAACTACTGTTTGGTTTGTTGGTTTGGGATAGCTGGTTCAGAGAGAGGTTTCATCAATATACTGATGATATCCAGTTATAAATTACCACCCAGGCTGGGCTGGAGATGCTGTGGAAATCCTGAACCAGTGCTTGGAGGCTGTTAGGTTCTGGATGGTTTAGGTTAGGTTTAGGTTAAATCCTACCAAGATAAAATTGCTATTTGCCCATAAACCTTTGGGTAATATGACAGCATCAGTCCTTATAGTTACTTGGGTGGTGTGTGATTTTGGTATCTTCCTGGATGCTAGGTTTCTGCTCAAGTAGCAAGTGGAAGACATGTTCAGGGAAGTTTTGGTCCAGTTTCAGCTGATGTACCTTTAATGAGCTGACGTGGACCACCATGCCCTGGTAATGCTAACTCACATCTTGATCATTATTTGTTTAGACTACTATAACACAGTGGGGCTGCTTTAGAGATGACATGAAAGCTACACCTGGTGCAAAGTGCAGTGGTGAGACTTCTCTGGCAGGTCAATCCCATCAGTAAAGAATCCCATCAATCTTAAAGTTATTAAGCTTCTAGGCCCAAATCAAAGTTCTGGTGATTACCTTTAGAAACCTAAATAGAGTAGGCACTGGGATATTATCAGGCAACACCTTGCCAAAATTGAATCTGCCCATCCAGTCAGGTCATCTAATGTCAGTTTAAAAAGGATTGACAACATTCCTTTTGGGGGTGATTATTAAGGAACAGGGCATCCTGTGAGAAAGCCACGCAGCTGATAATTGCTTCAAGTTCAGAAGTTTTTATGAGAGGTTTGCTTTTGGCTGCATTTATTTCTTAGAGATATGGGGTAGTTAAGACCCATACAAGAAAAGTGATGAGACTAAAGTCATGAGAGAGCAGATGTCGTTTTTACTTATTATTAAATGAAAACTTGACAAGGAGAATCATGAGAAAGTAAAATAAAGAAATAATGCACAGTATAGCTCATAGCAAGTCTTGATACCATATACCAGCTAATAGATTCTAAGCCTTGATTTCTAAGTTAATTCCACACCAATAAAAGAATAATGATCTTTCCCACATTAGAGCACAGCTGGGGGAGTGGTGTCATAGATGGTACCTGCTGTCCTCTCCATGACTTATACTTGTTTCAAAGGGAGTTTCTGCTCTCCTTGCAAGCAGAAATAACTAGGGGAGGCAACTTCAAAGTGTTTTCCTGGAACAGGCCACTAATGCTTCTGGCTAGGTTTTCCAAGTAAGTCCACTAGAAGTCCCTAGTGACTTCTGCTTGCGTTGTTATCTAAGCATGGTTGCTGCTAAACTTTGTGACTAAATCAATGTGCCATGTTTTTACACTTTTCTTATTATTACACTTAGGGAGCTCAACAGGATTGTGCCTGGTTTCCATGAAAACCAACCGCTCAACCTACCTGGTGCTTTAGAAAATGGCTAAGGAGTTGTCTTTTTGTGAAATATACTGACACTAAAGATGGTGTCTTGAGGGTATCCCTCCCTGAAAATTTTATGGATGGATGAGCAGGATTCTCACTGGTACTCTCTACTTTGTGGAACACCATTTCTGTAGAGTTTGTAAAGCTCCTACCAGATGTGCCAGTAAATAATAAATTTCTTCTGGGTTTATAATCAGACTAGGATTGTCACTTTGAGCAGAAGGGAATCAGATAAGTTAACTCTTAGCTTACATACCTTAATGTCAGGTTCAGCCCAAAGAACTCCACGAGACAGTACAGGTCTAGTTCGGTAGCTTTTATTAGTTTTCAACCACAAGACAGAATCTCGCCAGACTGAATCTAAACTTCCCAAGCCAGCAAGCAAACACCGCGAATTCCTTAGGGTGTTAGGGAAGGTTAAGAGGCCAGTCTCATCCTCTTAACCTTCCAACGCTCTTGCTGGGGGCTAAGGAAATGCTTATCTCCCTGAGCGCAGCCTTCACCAAACCATTCCATCACACTTAAGCCCAATAACAGTACTACAATAACGGCCACAATGTCACAGTATGAGATGAGGAGGAAACTGTACAGAGCTAGAAATGTATTTATTTATACAATCATTTGTATGTTGCCTATTCATAAGAGTCTAGACAGTTTACAAGTATAAACACCTAACAAAAGTCAGTTAAACTACAATTAAAACGAACACTGCTGTCCACCTAATTGGGGTTCTACATACCAAAGGCCCTGCAGGCAGCACCATTTTTTACCCTTTGAAAAATTATCAGAGTGGGGCCATCCTAACTTTGGGGAGCAAACTGTCCCAGAGTGAGAAGGCTGCTACCAAAAGGCCAAACTTCAGTTCCCTGGTTCATCTCTGAGGGGTTGAGTCCCTGTAGTGTACACTCCTGGGTGGTACATGTTAGGTGGACATATTCTACCCACAGCAGATGGTTCTGAAGGTAGCAAGGAATGTAAGCATATAAGGCTTCCGAGATAGCAATCAACAACTTCAGTGGGGTCTAGAAGCCTACCAGGAAGATATGTAGATCCCATATTCAGGTATTATTCTGTTAAACTGATTAACATCTCTCATCAAATGGGTACCCACATTCTGCTCTGAAAGTCATTGTTTATATAAGCTACTGGGAATGCTATAGAGCATAAAAATATACACCAATTTAACTATGCATATAAGCTCTAATAGGGCCAGGTATATCTAAAAAGCTCTTATGTTGTGCATTTATCTAGGCATCATCTTTACATTAGTATTGAAGCTGTAGTGTTATGGAATCTATTCATAGATCTTGTATGCTTTTGTGAATGTTGGGCTAAAATGGTTCTTAGGAAGTTGTTTCATTTAGTATTAAATGAATATGAAATAAAATATACCTATTTTAGTAGTCATGTACCTAAATACCTATAAATGCAGGAGAAAATGACAACTACATTGCTGGGTGAATTCACAAGATAAAATAATCTTGTTCCTTAAAAACTGATATTTACCCCTGGCATCAGATTCGTGGCCAACAAATTTCTTCTGAATGAAAACTCATGTCACAATAAACCAAAAGCCAGTTTGTAATAATAAATGCTTTGTGGGAAACTTCCTGCCAGTCAAGAATACTCAGGGTGTACCAAAAGTCAGGCCCCATGGACAATTTATATTTGAATTGGTTGCCATTGTCTTCTAAATACTTCCTTACTCCTTTGATGCATGACCTTCGAATATTTCTAAGCACAGTAAGATTTTCTGCCCCTTCATGAATCACTGCCTTGTCATGGCGAAGGGGCTTGTGTAACTCAGTGAAGCCATGAGCTATACCGTGCAGGGCCACCCAAGACGGACAGGTCATGACAGAGAGTTCTGACAAAATGTGGTCCACTGGAGAAGGAAATGGCAACCCACTCCAGTATCCTTGCCAAGAAAACCCCATGGACAATGTTAAAAGGCTAAAAGATATGACGCCGGAAGATGAGCCCCTCAGGTCGGAAGGTGTCCAATATGCTACTGGGGAAGAGCAGAGGGCAATTCCAAGTAGCTCCAGAAAGAGTGAAGCGGCTGGGCCAAAGCCGAAAGGACGTTCAGCTGTGGATGTATCTGGAAGCGAAAAGAAGGTCCGATGCTGTAAAGAACAATATTGTATAGGTACGTGGAATGTAAGATCCATGAACCAAGGCAAGCTGGATGTGGTCAAACATGAGATGACAAGATTGAACGTTGACATCTTGGGAATCAGCGAATTGAAATGGACGGGAATGGGTGAATTTAATTCAGGTGACCATTCTATCTACTACTGTGGGCAAGAAACCCTTAGAAGAAATGGAGTTGCACTCATAGTCAATAAGAGAGTGGGAAAGGCAGTAATGGGGTACAACCTCAAAAACGACAGAATTATCTCAGTGCATATCCAAGGAAAACCATTCAACATCACGGTAATCCAAGTCTATCCCCCAACCACTGATGCTGAAGAAGCTGAAGTTGACCGGTTCTATGAAGACCTACAACACCTTCTAGAACTAGCACCAAAAAAAGATGTCCTTTTCATCATAGGGGATTGGAATGCTAAAGTAGGAAGTCAAGGAGTAATCGGAATAACAGGCAAGTTTGGCCTTGGAGTACAAAATGAAGCAGGGCAAAGGCTAATAGAGTTCTGTCAAGAGAACAAGCTGGTCATAGCAAACACTCTTTTCCAACAACACAAGAGACGACTCTACACATGGACATCACCAGATGGTCAATACCGAAACCAGATTGATTACATACTTTGCAGCCACAGATGGAGAAGCTCTATACAGACGGCAAAAACAAGACCAGGAGCTGACTGTGGCTCAGATCATGAGCTTCTTACTGCAAAATTTAGGCTTAAATTGAAGAATGTAGGGAAAATCACTAGACCACTCAGGTATGACTTAGATCATATTCCATGTGAGTACACAGTGAAGGTGATGAATAGATTTAGAGGATTAGATTTGGTAGACAGAGTGCCTGAAGAACTATGGACGGAGGTCTGTAACATTGTACAAGAGGCAGCAACTAAAACCATCCCAAAGAAAAAGAAATGCAAGAAAGCAAAATGGCTGTCTGATGAGGCTTTACAAATAGCTGTGGAAAGAAGGAATGCGAAAAGCAAGGGTGAAAAGGAAAGATATAAGCAACTGAATGCAGATTTCCAGAGAATAGCAAGGAGAGATAAGAAGGCCTTCTTAAATGAACAATGCAAAGAAATTGAAGAAAACAATAGAATGGGGAAGACTAGAGATCTCTTCAAGAAAATTGGAGATATCAAACAAACGTTTAGGGCAAAGATGGGCATGATAAAGGACAAAAAAGGCAGGGACCTAACAAAAGCAGAAGAGATTAAGAAGAGGTGGCAAGAATACACAGAAGAACTATACAAGAAAGAGCTTAATGTCCCTGATGTACATGCTGGTGTGGTCACTGACCTTGAGCCGGACATCCTAGAGAGTGAAGTCAAGTGGGCCTTAGGAAGCATTGCTAACAACAAAGCTAGTGGAGATGACAGTATTCCAGCTGAGTTATTTAAAATACTAAAAGACGATGCTGTTAAAGTGCTGCACTCAATATGCCAGCAAGTTTGGAAAACGCAACAGTGGCCACGGGATTGGAAAAGGTCAGTTTACGTTCCAATTCCAAAGAAGGGCAATGCCAAAGAATGCTCAAACTATCGCACAATTGCACTCATTACACATGCTACACAAGGTTATGCTCAAAATCCTACAAGCTAGGCTTCAGCAGTACGTGAACCGAGAACTACCAGATGTACAAGCTGGGTTTCGAAGATGCAGAGGAACTAGAGATCAAATTGCCAACATTTGCTGGATCATGGAGAAAGCACGAGAGTTCCAGAAAAGCATCTACTTCTGCTTCATTGACTATGCAAAAGCCTTTGATTGTGTGGATCACAACAAACTGTGGCAAGTTCTTAAAGAGATGGGGGTACCAGACCACCTTACCTGTCTCCTGAGAAATCTGTATGCGGGCCAAGAAGCAACAGTTAGAACCGGTCATGGAACAACCGATTGGTTCAAAATAGGGAAAGGAGTACGACAAGACTGTATACTGTCACCCTGCTTATTTAACCTATATGCAGAGTACATCATGAGAAATGCCAGGCTGGAAGAATCACAAGCCGGAATTAAGATTGCAGGGAGAAACATTAATAACCTCAGATATGCAGACGATACCACCCTAATGGCAGAAAGTGAAGAAGAACTAAAGAGCCTCTTGATGAGGGTGAAAGAGGAGAGTGCAAAAGCTGGCTTGAAACTCAACATTAAAAAAACTAAGATCATGGCATCTGGACCCATCAATCCCTGGCAAATAGAAGGGGTAGAAATGGAAGCAGTAACAGACTTCATTTATTTGGGCTCCAAGATCACTGCAGACGGACACTGCAGCCATGAAATTAAAAGACGTTTGCTCCTTGGGAGGAAAGCTATGGCAAACCTAGATAGCATATTAAAAAGCAGAGACGTCACCTTGCCCACAAAGATCCGCATAGTCAAAGCTATGGTTTTTCCAGTAGTAATGTATGGCTGTGAGAGCTGGACCATAAAGAAGGCTGAACACCGAAGAATTGATGCCTTTGAACTGTGGTGCTGGAGAAGACTCTTAAGAGTCCCCTGGACTGCTAGGAGGTCAAACCAGTCAATCTTAAAGGAAATCAACTCTGATTGCTCATTGGAAGGATTGATAATGAAGCTCAAGCTCAGATACTTTGGTCACCTAATGCGAAGGGAGGACTCTTTGGAAAAGACCCTGATGCTGGGAAAGATGGAAGGCAAAAGGAGAAGAGGATGGCAGAGGATGAGATGGCTAGATAGCATCACTGAAGCAATGAGCATGAAATTGAGCAAACTCAGGGAGGCAGTGAAAGATAGGAAGGCCTGGCGCAATATGGTTCATGGGGTCACGAAGAGTCGGACACGACTTAACGACTAAACAACAACAACAAGATTTTCTGTGGGGGAAAAAAAAGTACTGTGATCGGCTTATGGGGCCTGATATTTGGTACACCTTGTATATCAACTGAGAAGAAACGATCCTCTATATTGTTAATGGTGTAAGTATGAATGTTGTTCTCTGTTCTATACGTTTATGATTGCTCTGATTTGCTCTGATTTCTATTTTACTCTTGGAGAATTACTCTGATGAATACTAGAATTTAAGAATAGTTTGTCCTAATTCCTTATATGTGTACACCTTGCATTGATGAAACCCTGCAAAAAAGCAATTGCATATGTACACATGTTTTGTTCAACTCTTGACAGCTGGGTACTCCTCACACAATTGCCAAAAAAAAAAAAAAAGATTATCATAGAGGCTTCTCAAAGGGAAAAAGGATTAAGTTACAGAAATCTCAACAACTGAATACTTTCATTTTTAGGACCCTATTTATCTCCGAAATTGCTAGGATGGATCTTTTGTTATTCTCCTGATAACAGTTCTTTGATGAGCAGGAGAGTTGGTATCCATTTTTCAGATAATGGAGAAATGTTTAGATGTTCTGTAGTTGCAATGTTTTTTGAACCACCACCCTGTTTCCTGGACCCTGAGAAGACCATTACATGATTGCATTATAGAATTATTAAGTAGGGGTGATGGGTTTTTTTAATTTAAATAGACACATTTTCATGCTCATTGATGAAATATCCCACCTCACCCCCCCACCCAACCCCCAAAAAACACAGTTATATGGACAATCAGAACAAGTGGTGTTTTTTACAATAGCCTGTCAATAAACATATGCATACTAGTAAATTTTTACATAAAAGGAATTTTTTCTTGCTGCATTTAAGTATACAATATTATTTTAGTCAATGGGCACACAGACTTTGATAAGCTGGGGGAGAGAATGAAATAAATTGCACGCCAAGCTCCATGCAAGTGTGCTTTTTCATTTGATAAATTGATAAATAAATTGATTTATTTATTTTAAACCACAATGTAACAATGAAAGATTTCTGTACAACATTTTGGAAACAAAACTAGATGACTGAGAACCCCAAACTATAACTCACCTAGAAGAATAAGAATGCAATTAACCATATGAATTTTTAACAAGCGTTGAATCACAGCAACATAAATTTTCCTTGTGAAATCAAGTCATGTATTAGATTACACTTGTAAACAGTATGAGCTACCTGTAAAATAGTTTATAGATCAGTATATCTTGGAGAATATTTCCTACATGATCTTATTTTCCCAATAATCTGTAAGTATTTCTTGGTTTCCTAATTCCCAATAGATGTTGTACCAGTAGTGCATCCCACATTGGCACTTGAATGTCTTTTATACTTACACAAACCTATATGCATGTTTTTGAAAGGCTGATGTGCTCATCAACAATTCAGCTTAAATAGCATTTTGAAACATTTTAAGACAGCCTGATTTTCTCATTAGGCTGTTGATTGTGCTTCTTTGTTTCTCAGCATATTGTTTGGAATCCATTGTAAAACTCAAAATAGAACTAATGTGAGTTTAATTACCGCTTAGAGCCCTGTTACCTAAGAAAATATGTCTATCAGTTCAGAAAGCAGAGGATAGACATTAGTGAAGCTATGCTTCAAGCAAACTCAAAACACTTTGGCTATTCTGATATTGCTCCCTAAAACACACTGTCACTGGGAACTGAGGGATATATCATTTAATTGTTTTTCTATAGCTTAAACATTAATTTTCCCAAGTATTGCTTTCTTAGTAAATTAGTGATCACCACTACAAGTGCATTTATATTCCATTTCTGTATCCTTATTTTTTTTAACATTTAAAGGACTGTAATACCATGGTTACATGAGAAGCCTCAAGACAGTGAATGAGTGACTCTCCTAAGAATTATTAATGTGTTCAAAAATTATGTGGTTATTATATCCATTATCTGTTTTTGGTGCGGATCTTTGATCATTTCTAATAATGTTTTTATATTTCAAAATTCTTCATAGGGCTGCTTTCTTCATTTTTCTCTTGATTTTATACAGTACTTGTGATTTTGGAAGAACTGGGATATTTCAGTCACAGTGCAACAACACTTGTAAAATTATAGGAGGTAAAGCGGGGTAACACTGTTGGCTCCCAGTGATCCACTAACTGGTTGTTTGGGAAGCTGAAGGAAAGTGCTTTTGTACTGGGGAACAACATGTAAGCAAGTCTTCTACTCCAGCAATGCAAAATATTACAAAACACAAGTGAGGTTATATGACCATGCTTACCACTGATAGATTTCATAGAAGACTTACTTCTGTGCCACTGTTTCATATTTTAGCAATCCAGCAGAAATAGGTTCTTTTAAATGAGTCTTAAGTGGGCAAGTGATGGAATCCCTGAGAGTAGCTGTAATAAGTTTCTACGGATAAACCTTTTATCCAAGGATAAAATTGTTCATATTAATGTCATCATTAATAGAATTCCTGGGCTGTAGGGAACCCTGGTCTGATCTAGTCATATCATGGGATCAGTTTTAGTTAATGCAGCCTAAACTGTCTTTGGAGAGATTTCACAGACTATCTGTATACTAACAACTAGAGAATCAGAAGCGACTCAGGGAACCCAAGTGTTATTAATGTCCTCATGCAGGATGAAAAATTCAGCAGTGCATATTCACCTTAATATTTTAAGAACTATATTAATATTTAATATTCTTCTTCTGAGCAGTGCCTTAGAGAGTATCATGGTGGCTCAACTCCAGGAATATCTGGGAAAAAAGTGGATGATCTAGATTCATTTCAGTCCAACTTCAAGACTGTGTTGGATGTGAAATGGCTTTAATTGCCCTGATAGATGACTTACTTTGGGAGAATTTTTTGGTTTCTGAACCCTTGGATATTTCTTAATCCCTCAGCAACTTTGGATACCATCAACTATGCTATTTCACTGCAGGGACTTGGGTGCTTTGCTGCCTTGGGGCCCACAGGCACAGTGGACCCAGAGCTCCCCTTGCCTGTTTTATGATTGTAGCCACTGCTCTTGAGTGGGAACCCCAACCCAGGTGTAACATTTGGATCCATCTGGCTGGACTTGAGAGCTTTCTTGCAGAACCAGCAGGAAAATGAGGACAGAGTACAAGTGCTATCAATCAAGCAGATGTGAGTGAAAGTGGCCCCAGTGGGTCATTGCCAGTGTGCCTTTACTGCCATGAGGGGGACTTGAGCAAGGCCAGTGTAGCAGTCAAATGTTGGCTGAGGAACAAGCAAGGTGTTGTCTCTTCCACTGTTGCTCGAAACTCCAAACCAGCTATCACCTCCTCTCCTCAGCAAGGGAAGGGATATTTTGAGAGGAAGAGAGAATCTTGCAGGCTTCAGGCCTATTGCTGCACTAGAGAAGAAGCAACTTAATCCTTTTCCTTTTGTCTTATCTGCCCTCAACTGCTACAGCATGTAGGAGGGAGGCTTGGTACCCTCTCTTATCATTGGGGGTGAGATGGCTGCTTTGGTTCCCAAGAGCTCTACTTATGCCCCTGGCTGATCTGATATCTTCTTTTTAAGATGGCCAGCAATATCTTCCATCCTGGGCTGTCAATTCATGTGATCTGAAAGGAATTCCTCTTTGTGTGCACATGTAGGTATGTGTCTTGAATCAATTTACCAAATCTAAAAGAAACAGCATGCAGAGCTACCAGCTGCCAAATGTATCCTCATCTGAACAGCAGTTACACATGCAGGTTTTACACTCAGTGTTCAAACAGTCTCAGCAATGTGCTCCTCACACTCTGTCCCAAGCCTGAAAACAAGCTTGTATGGGTAGCATTCCTTAGAGTACTCATTACCCTTCCCTTCCCTTCCCTTTCTCAGTGGCTCATTCTTTACACATGCCATTGGCAACTAGCTACCCCAGATACAGCTGATTATGAGCTGATTATGACCTGAATACCACCTTCTTTTATATTTGCAACTATAATTCCTTCCCTCCAGAGCAGAACAATAATAGCACTTAGTTTTTTGTCATTATCCTCAAGAAAAAACAAAACAATGGGTCCCAAATTCTAAATAAAAGGCAGGAAAAACATCTACCCCAACTGCTTGCAGAGAAATATGTTCCAAGAGTTGAAACTCAGTTTTCTATACTGTGCTTATGGGGAGAACTTTCCTAATAGTTTTTTTTTTAACCCTCCTTTTCAAATTTATTATTTCAAATATATATGGTTAAAGGGCATACTGGGAGAGTGAAAGAAGACTCCATAGAACTTGCAATGGAAGAGACAGGAGCAGCAATTGAAAATGCTATTCAGACATAAGGCTCTTTTGTTTCACTGGAACCTAATTCTATTTACACATGTACAAGATTGCACGCTAAGATGGTACTTGTGGACATACTTGGGAATAAGTCCCATTGATTTTAGTGAAATATAGTTCAAATAGACAATTTGTTTTGCTAAGTATTTACAAATAATATGTAGTACTGTTTCAACAAAACTCTGATTAGACAAATCAGACAAAAATATAATTTGGCAAAACAGAAATGCCAATTTCTCACATAGAACATTAGGAGGCAATATCAGCTTGCATAAATATATTCTGGTTCTATCAAGTACCAATGCACTTTCAGTATTTTAAAGTTTGTTACATATAGGCATATCTCGGAAGCCTTGGAGCATGTTCACAGATGAGTACAAGGCAAAATCTCCTATTACCAGCTGTGTTTGGCAGAACACACAAATAGCCATCTGAAGCAAATGTCAGCATGATCAAGCCTCAGCCCCTAACCACATTTAAAATTCAGGAGAAGCCATGGAGTAGAGAACTATTCTTTATACTTCTGAAAGGGAACAGAATGATGCTAAGATGACAATATTTTGTATACAAGCTGGATTGGCAATGAATGTTAAATGCTGACCATTAAGGAGGTAATGGAAGGTAGCGGTCCTCTTCCTCCCTAAATAAACGCCAAGAATATGTTCCAGTATTGGGACTATCACTCTTTCTGGGTAGTGGAAGGGAGATGACTTCGATATCAATGTGGAACAGGTGTTAGAAAACAGGAACCTCCCATTATTATTATTATTATTAAAAGAAGTATATTGAATTGTAGACCAGATCTGTAGTATGGCTCAGCTACACATTCCACCCACATTATCTGCTTAAACTACTTCCTACAATCCTAAATTACTCCGGTATTTTAAATTTGAACTGTGTGGTAAATCAGCCTGACCATCAGCAGTTCCTTCTGTATTTTAGAATTCCTTTTTCCCAGAGACTTGCAAACTTCATCAGGACTTAACAATGCAGACTACATGATTAGCCATGGAAATATTTTGGCATTGCATTTTATAGAGTTAAATTATTGAAAAGAGATGCACATTCATTTTACTTGATTAGTTCATCTTATTCTGAAAGGAAGAAAAAGAAAAATTACAATAGTGAGCGAGAGCCAGAAGCAAATAAATAAATAAATAAAATGCCTGTCACATTCAATTATTTGAGCTGTTGGCTTTTTACCACTCCCCCTCTTTCTAAAATGCTAGAGGATGAATGGCACAAACAATACTTCTTGAGTGTGGTTCCAGATAAATGATGGATTGAATCTACTTTCAAGTACAAAACAAGCTTCTGGACAGAATCATCAGACTGCTTGATGAGCTAAGAAATAAGGTCAGCATCTTATCCAAAGAGATGAGAGTAATCATTTCTATACATTCACATCAAATATTTTTCATAGACTACCTTTATGGCTGCCAGCTGTGTCAGACATAGCTATGACACTAGGAAGAAATCTATATCTTAATGGCAGCCCAGTGCAAGATTCTCTCTGTCTCTATCTCTGGAACAAACAAGGACAAGTGCAGATAGAAGTGGCATATAGTGGCAGTTAAAAGGTATTCATTTTGATGCTTAGGTTTTCTCTAAATCGGGTCTATCAGCCACAATCCAATGCAGTTAGATAATACCTAAATCAACTTTTTTTTAAAGATTTTTTTTTAATCCTGCCTTCGCTATTTTTATAAATAATTCAAGGTGGCGAACACAACTAATACTTCTTCCTCCTCCTGTTTTCCCCACAACAACCACCCTATGAGGTGAGTTGGGCTGAGGGAAATGACTGGCCCAAAGTCACCCAGCCAGCTGCCATGCCTAGGTGGGACTAGAAATCACAGTCTCCCATTTTCTAGTCTAGTGCCTTAGCCACTAGACCAGATACACCGTTGTGGAATTTTTGCCAAAGACAGGAGCACAGTGCCGAGAACCATGTTTATTGCAATGATCACTGGGTGCCTGCTTTCAAGAAAGAACAATGGAAAAGTATAGAATTTATACACTTTTGAGATTGAGAGGCAGGAAATCTGAAGGATCGGATTGGAGGATAGGTTTGGATAGGTGTTAAATGGGAGATAAATGGTTTTTCTATTGTGAGATAAGAACCATGGCAAACCCTTAAGCAGACAGGTGATGGCCCTCCCATTGTTTCAGTATGATAGTGATAAGAGGGCTATTTTTGGCAGCGGAACATGATCACTCTTGGGTCATGCAATAGCTTGGAGCTAATCCAGTTTTGCATGAGCAAAAAATGGCAGGAGGAAGTGGAGAAAAGAGACTGCAGGAGAGGCAAGGGGGAGGGGGGCAGAAAGAGAGGCAAGGGGGGGGAGTAAAAAGTTTGTTGGAGAGGCAGGGGAAGGGGGAGAGAGTGTCCAGCTTTATTTTATTATTTTTCCATCACAACACATACAAAAGGTGGGCAAGAAGGTGGATCTAAGTCCATCCATCTGTTTTCCTGTACCATCCTCATCTCTACTTCAATTAATCCTGCTAATACTGAACACATTTTTCATTATCAAACTTTGGTGATGGCTGTGGCATTCAGATTTTCCACCTGTCTGATTTATCTAAATGCTTCTTAACTTTATGTGCCAATTTCTATCAAAATATTTGGCTTCTTTATCACAGTTTTGCCATTTATTCTGAAATAAATAAAGCTGAATAACATTACATTCCATTTTAAAACTGCAGCAGCATATTATTCAGAGTAATGCTGGTCTAGGAAAAAGAAAATAACCTACACCCCTATATTAATTGTCACTTAGGCATTGCACAGATCCCAATAATAAACTGAATACATCTTGTTTTTCATCCCTTTTCTTACTGTTAATGAAGCAGTTTAGTAACCTACAAACTCAGTATTTAAATAAATGAAGAAAATAGCCCCAAACATGGTCTGTGAGATTTGTGAAAATTATGTCATTTTTAAAGTGTTGACAGAAGTAATGCTTTTGCAAACAGAAGCCTCAATCTGACTGAATATACTAGTTTAAGAGATTCATAAAGTAAAATAAAATAAATTCAATGATTGTAGTCTATATAGAACTATCTTGCTGGAAATTGAGGACTTCCAACAAATGGCTGCAACTGCAATTTTTCTTGATAGAATTAATTAATTACTAATTTTTATTTGATAGAAAGTGAGATAAGATTGACATTAGTGCTGGATCTCTGCAGGTTGTTTCATCATCCAGTGGTGATGACCTGCAGAACAATTTTCTTCTAAAACCTATATTCCTGTTGCTGTTCTTTTTATTTTAATACAGATCTCATTACATTTGCGAGTGTGAGTGAAGGAATATTCAGCACATCCATCAAGGCTCACAATGTTCCACATACATGAGAACAAAGAATCTATTCCCATCTATGCTACTAAAACCTTTACAAAAGCACAACTCTCACCACTGTCAGAATTAGGATTGTTCTCATTGTTTTATTCACCTTTAATGGTGACTTAGAGGCAGAAATCTAACTTGTGAAGCTTTTATATGTCACTGAGCATTATTTGTCCACCAGAAAAAGCTTGAGTTTTTGATTATTATGAAAGTATAAATGTTAAAGTCATTCAGTTACAGAAAAGGAAATAGCTATGACTGCTCTTTGGAGAACACAAACAACTTTGTTCTATTTTTATATATACTCCAGAACTACCTATCAGTATGTGCTAAAGAGGTAGGAAGGTTTACAGGTGCATGCAGTTGGTTGCAAGCTTTATTACAGTCAATAAACCAGAGCTAAGTTAAAAGAAAACAGTATGCTTCTGTTAAAGAGTGGGCCCTTCTGTGTCATAGGTTCTTATGTGCATTATCGTTTAAATCATTTTTTTTTCTTAATACAAGTGGCATTGTTGTTATTGCCAAGGTAACTACCTGATGATGTCAATGAAAGCAAATGAAGCTATTTCATTAAGAAAGCAAAGCCCCTGAATAGGCTGTGTCCATATTTTGTTTCAATGAGACTCTCTTGCTGCTAAATATAACCAGCTACATCATTATAATCAATATTAAATAGAGAAGAGCAGCTTGCCAACAAATGTCACTGCAATAGCATATGATCAAAGCAGGAAAGAGGCATGACTGTTGTGAAGGAAATTTTTCAGAAGCTCCTTTTTGAAAATGATTGCTTTTCCTGCAGGCCATGGATTAGAGGGAGTTGTTTACCTTTCTTTTGGTTAGAACGGTTGTTTTTCAACTTCTGGAGAAGCAATGGCAGACTGAAGATGGCTCTGCTGACAGAGGAGCCAACAACCATGGTGGAACAAGGAGCCAGTGAATGGAGCAGCTCCTCAGAATTCCTCTCCAGACAAGAAGAAGACCTGGGATTTTCCACAAGTGCTCCAGAAAGTAGGAGACCATAAGGTAGTGGTCTCCAATGGATTTTACAGCTCTGGGAACTGAGGGAATAGCCATCTTTGCCCAAGCCATGGTTCGGCACCTTCAAAAGGACACTAGGTTCACATATTTCCTTTCTTAATCACTTCTGGAAAGTGCTTGTTAACAGCTTTTTGAATATTAAGTACCTTCAGAAAGGCAAGTTTCATTACAATAGGTGAGTTTCCTTCTATCCTTGGCAAAGAAAATGTTATGCAAGTTTAAGGACTTGAATGAATGAATGAATGTGGAGTCATTGGGGTTCTCTGAGCTTGGTTCTTTTCCTGCAAACGTTTCATTACCCGGCTAGGTAACATCTTCAGTGCTGGAATGGGATGGGGTTTGCGCTCTGTTTATATACTCTTGCATGCCCTGCCAGTGTTGGTGAGGGTGGGGATTTTGTTTTGTTCCTCTGGAAGTTTCTTGATTAGGGTATTGTTTGCTGCTTGCTTGTGTGCCCTGTGGTAACCTCTGCTTAACTTGGTGATAATTGCTGGTGAGGAGCTGTTCTGGTTTTTTGTCTCTTTTGAATAGTGTGTAGATGCTGTTTATCTCTATATGTCTGTTAATTGCTACCTTGTCTGAATACCAAGCTTCCAAGAATTCCTTTGCATTTTTGGATTTTGCTTGGTCTAAAATGCTGACAGTTTCCCAGTTAAAATAATGGTTATATCTACCCATGTGTTGTGAGATTAAAGAGTTTTCATCATGTCTTCTGACTGCTAGTTGGTGTTCATGGATGCACTCTGCCAGCCTTCTGCCTGTCTGTCCTACATAGTGTTTGTTGCAGTCCTTGCACTGTATGTTGTAGATGACTCCTGTTTTTTCTTCTTGTGCTACTGGGTCTTTTGGTTTACTTAAGATATTTTGGAGTGCTTTCATTGGTTTGTGTGCCACAGAGATGCCATGTGGTTGTAATAGTTTGTTGGCGGTTTCTGAGACGTTTCTGATGTATGGAAGTGTGATCCTTTTCATAGTTTGTGTTATTTGTGTTGTAGCAGGTTGAGTGGTCAGGCACTTTTTGATAAAGTTGTGTGGATATCCATTTTGTTGGAAGATGTTACATAGGTGGTCTCTTTCCTTTTTCTGCTGTTCTGGGTTGCTGCAGTGTGTTTGTGGTCGCTTGAATAATGTACTTACACTGCTCCTCTTGTGGGAGGTTAGGTTGTTGCTTTGGTAATGGAGTACTTGATTAGTGTGGGTTGTCTTCCGATAAACCTGGGTTTCTAGTTTGCTATTGTTTCCTCTGCTGATAAGGATATCTAGGAAGGGTAGTGTGTTGTTGTTTTCTTCCTCTCTGGTGAATTTTATTCCTTTGAAGATGTTGTTGATGATTTCACGTGTCTTCTCTAGTTGCTCCTTTTTTATTATAACAAAGGTGTTGTATACGTATTGGATCTCTGGATCAACAGGTGGTATTTTCAATTTGATGGACAAATATACCAACAAATCAGAGGCACCCCCATTGGATCACCACTGTCGGGACTCATAGCAGAGATTGTAATGCAACACCTAGAAGCTATAGCACTCCCACAAATACATCCTAAAGTATGGATCCAATATGTAGCTGACACCTTTGTTATAATAAGAACATTATTATTACAAAAATCCTTCCTCTGAGTTGTTTAAAATTGGATGGATGGATGGATGGATGGATGGATGGATGGATTCTGAAACTAAGTGTAAGAAAACTTCCCACGGAAAATGTTGTTGATTAAAAAAAAAAATAAGATGGGACTTTGAAGGTTGGATACTAGAGGAAACCAGAAAGAACTAAAGATTATAATTAAAGGAGAAGAGACCCACTAATACAGAATGCAGCAAAATATTCTAACTTTGGAAGAATTCAAGGATCTTTGGGAACAATGCACACAGAAGTTACTTTTAAGACTGTCTGCTATCATAAAAATTGGAAGATGACAAGACAGAGGCTGTTTCAAATATGGGTTTAAAAATGACAGGTTACAAGAATTATATGGAAAAAGATGTTACGCTGGATTTATGAATGAAATTGGCTGATGTCTTAATAATTAAAAAGGACATGCAAATAACAAACTAGAAGAGTGACTTGGATAACTTTCTTATTTTAGATTTATAAAAGAGACGTGCTAAACTTATGAAGGAGTTCCTGAGAAGAGATAAAGAGAACATGAAAAGAAATAAACTTTTGGGAGACTATTTAAAGAGATTAAAGATCAAGATTCTTAAAAGCAAAGGGAAGGAATATAAGGTTGGTTTATTTGATTAAGGTTAAATATGTATGTATGTATGTATGTATGTATGTATGTATGTATGTATGTTGTTGTTTCTGATAACTCTTAATGGATTTTTCTTGACCAGAAACAAGTGATGAGGCTTTAAAGTTTTGTTTATAGATAAGAGATAAGATATGGTATGAAGAGATCTTTTGTTATATTTTCAGAGAAAGTTATAAGTTACTGTGTTAAAAATAAAGGAAAGGAATATCAAATTGGTTTATTTAATTAAGGTTAAATATATGTATGTATGTATGTTGTTATTTCTGGTAACTCTTAATGGACTTTTGCTGATTAGGGCTGAATGATGAGGCTTTAAAATTTTTATACATAAGAGATGAGATGGGGAAGAAGAGATCTTCTGTTGTAGTATCAGAGAAGATGACAAGTTACTGAAATTGTTTGTACTTGTCTTGATGAAGGGGGAAGTCATTTCTTTACATCTCTCTTTTCTTTTTTCTTTACTATTTTTTTTCTTTTTTAATCTTTTCCTCTGCACTTTTGATTTTTGATTTTTATATTTTTCTTACTTTGTATTAGTTTTTTAATCTTTGTATCTGTAAACCTTAATAAAAAAAAATTATATATATATAAAAAAATGCTTGTTTTTCCAGACATCTAGGGTTTTCCATTTGCATTTTATTATTTGTGCTTTTTATTTTATGCCCAGAGTCTTTATAGAGTTGGGTAGCTTTATAAATTTAATTAATTATCTATATAATACCTACACAAGTGTGTATAAATAGTACTTTTGGAAATGTCATTCTGAATTTCAGCTTTCCTAAGATCTCTTTACTAGCCTATATTCCAATTAATTCTAAGTCCAAATTAATGGCATTCTAAAAATGTAATAATTTATGGCTATTGAATCTGGCCTGGAAAAATCCATACAATCACTAAAATGGCAGCAGAGATACAGAAAATTCTGTCTGTGGCCATCTAGTGTTCATCCAAATTTTTGCAGCTCTGATATGGTGGCTATAAATGATTTGAACCCTTCATCCTTGTCATGAAGTACAACCACTATAGATTTATAATATTCATGTCTGAAAGAATTACAACCACCTTTCTGCAACTGAAATATGATCCCTCCAGTATATATGAAGTTATCTGAGGAACCGCCTCGCCCCAGTCATTTCAGCCCGCCCCACTTGGTCCAGCAGAAGGGGCAGGTTGCAGACCCCACCGGTCAAGGAATTTCGATTGGTGGGGTCTAAGCAGAGAGCCTTTTCTGCTGCAGCTCCCGCCCTATGGAAGATCCTGCCTCCTGAAGTCCAGTGTGCCCCCTCCCTCATGGCCTTCAGGAAAGGGATTAAATCCTGGCTCTGCCAGAAGGCCTGGGGGCCGGATGGGGACCCGCACCTGTGGAGATGGCTGGTGGGGTGATGGGTTCACCCCCCCCCCCAGCATCTTGCAGGTTTTTAGGGCTAAAAAAATTATAGGAGGTTCTTAGGACATTTTTAATATATGTTTCTTTTTAATTATTTATAGATTTTACCCCATTGTTGGAGGGACTCGTGTTTTTTTCCTTTTTTATTATTGTGAGCCTCCCAGAGTCACCCGTTGGGGGAGATGGGCGGCATACAAGTTTGATAATAAATAATAAATAAAAATAAAATATATACTGGAACAGCTAAGAATGAATAAATAGCAGGAGTAGTGAGAGCTCATAATACATGCACATGCACACAAACATATGCACACACACAAAACACAGAACTGAAATTAAATAGGACTTATGTTGTATTTTATCTTCTTACCAGCAAAGCATCCAGAAGCAAAGTATTTACCAGTTTACAATTCTAAAATGCAAGTGTAGGTGGTAAAGGTAGATACTGCCATTAGAACTGATTAAAAATTGGTTGATGGAGTACCAGATACTTGTCATTCAGTCAAAGATATCAGTTGCTGTTTATGTACATGCCATACTTTTTATTCAAAATAGCAAAGGTAATTTGTCAAAGCCTCCTTAAAACTACAATTTAAAATAAGCATCTACTAATCCTCAGTGTTGTATAGTATCAAAAAGGTCCTCTGGGCTCATAAAAGAATTTTTTTGGATTTTTGTTTTAAGGAAAATACGTTTTCTCTTTGATGTGACACAAATATAGTTTCTTCCACAGCACACAGCCTAAAATAATAACCTTGCATTCACTTCAGTACCCAACTTTTGCTATTTAGATTTAGTGTAAATCAAACAAGATGCCATTGTTATTTTGGGGCTTGATCTTCTGGATTCTCCTTTGCCTGTTCTAGAATATGCAACCATTTCCCCCAGACATTAACAGAATGAAAGCAATATTACATCTTTCCACTGAATGTTGATGGCTAAAGGCCATAATAAAATTGATCTGATCTTATCTTTCAACTGAATCTTCTTCAGCTCTAGCCTCTTATATTCATGTAAAATATGCAGTAGCCTTATTCAGCTGAGAAATGATGCTGCCTTCTATATTTTGTTAATTCAAAGCCAGAATATCTACCCTCAGGAGACACTTTTCACTGGGTCTTTCAAAATAAATTGTTCTAATCAACTGGTAACCTCTCTTGCCTCCTCCATGCAGGAAGTTCTATCTCCTGCACTGAGTCACTGCAGATTCTTATAACATGTTGTCTTGATAGCATTAATTCAATAGACTACTTGCACCTATACAATGGTACCTCGGGTTACGAACGCCCCTCCTTACGAATTTTTCGAGATACGACCAGCTCCGGCCCCAAAAATTTACCTTGACATGCAAACTCCGCCTCGAGCTACGAACCGGATCCACGGCCATTTGCCCTGCTGCCACGCTGTCACGGCTTCCTGTGGGCGAGATCGCGGTAGCAAGGAGACGTTCGGTGAGGCTTGTGGTGTGTTTTGTGGCGTTTGGAAGGTTTTTGGTGTGCTTGTCAGCATGGCTCCAAAGAAAATGCAGAGCAGGCTTGGCAAGAATAAGGCTTTGAAGAAAAAAGTGATGATCGAACTGAAGAAGGACATTATAGAAAAGCACGATCGTGGTATTCGTGTGACTGATCTGGCCTCGGAGTACAAGATAAAATGCATATGTTTCAGAACTGTTTAACCGTATGTATTTACATTGAACCTTATGGGGAAATTTGCCTCGTGGTGCGACCAAATTCGGAGGGCGGATTAGCCGTATTTACATTGAACCTTATGGCGAAATTTGCCTCGTGGTGTGACCAAATTCGGAGGGCAGAACGGATTAACCGTATTTACATTGAACCTTATGGGAAAATTTACCTCGAGTTGCAACCAACTCGAGTTGCGATCAGAGTCACGGAACGGATTAAGTTCGTAACTTGAGGTACCACTGTACATTGCACAGAAGTGTGGCTCTTCCAGGTTGCTCACTTTTAACTTGTAGTATGCCTAGCTGTTGGTCATTTAGGTTGGGGCTGTTGGGAATTGGGAATGCAGTACATCTTGCAATTGATAAAAACAGGGGACAAAGCATTGCTGATCAAGCAAATAGCAGCAGTCAGAGAACTGCAGCTACAAACTTAGCCAAACTGCAAAGCAACATGCATGGTATGGTTGAGTATAGCAGATGTCAATTCTCAGCTATGCCAGAAGAGGATATCTTTGGATACAATTATGAAGTCAAGGCTATATTAAAGCCTTTGTAGTTCCTGGGGACACTTAGCCTTCTCAAGGTACATCTATTGACAAATAGCTTGTATAATATAGTCACAGACTATATAATATTAGTTATGTGTCTTTGTTGTATTTTGAATTATCTGAGATGTTTTGCAGTGGAAAACGTTTTATAGGCCTTTGGGAATTGTATAGGCCCTAAGCATTGCAGTGGATAAGCTAGCCCTGTGTCAGTAATTCTGAGAATATGTTTTTATAGTTGGCTTAGTGGTAGGAAGCATTCTTGAATGAGTAGCTTTCATATGCCTGGAACTACACTCAGTCATGTGCAGTGTAAAGGCATCTTCTTAAGCACATTTAAACCACACCTGAACAGAGAAGTAAAGAATTGCTTGTTTGAGGCAAGGAAATGTCAGGGGCTGGGTCAATGCCACAATTTGCTACATCTGACACTACCACCAAAAGGTCAGCAACAACTATCAATACAACTGGGGCCCTACACACACACATACTGATAGAGACACAATCACCACTACCTATAACTGAAAATAGCCAAAAGGGCAACTGAAAAGTGAGAAAATAATACCCGCAAGATCGTGGTATTCATCAACAGATCTCACAGTTTTAAGAGATGGTGAAAATCACTGCACTGCCACAGTTAGAGCTAGAGTTTAGACTTTCCTTAGTAAAGAAAGGAAAGAGGAACGAACTTTTAAATCAATGTATGTGTTAGAGAGAGACAGACAGAGAATTATAATACAAACCTTTTGGCTACAGCTGAACATAGTGTTTGCCCTATTGACTGCAAAAGGACTTAAATATGCAAAACTATGCTTTGGATTTTGACCATTTAGTGCAATATATCTAGATGCAAATTGATTTCTGTTTAACAAGGAACAGAAGTTACAAATGCTTCATGCGGTGCAGACCAATGTCTTTAGTTGGTGCTCCATACTATATTATTAGCAGTGAAAAAGAGTTATTCCAATGGGATTAGTTCCAAGATAAATGTATTAATTCACAGTGCAGTAGATCAGAAATCTCAGAGTGGAAAGTGACCTTTACCATTACCCTCTACAGCTGTAGTTCACTTTTTCAGCATGAAGTCTTCTTCAAGAATGAACTGCCTTAGCTAATGCCACTGAGAGAAAGGATGTTTTATGTCTCAGCTACATGAATATATGCATTACAGGAGACTTTGGCTAAATTCTACTAGAGTAAGGATTATGTCACACTGGGACATAGAATACAATGAACAGAATTTGTAAGAATGCGAATAAATGTGGAAGTTCAAGCTGAAGAGCATTTTTTATTATTATTTTTTTAAAACACTGTTGTAGTGATCTGGACTCTTCCTTTAGAAGAGACAAGGGTTTAATTTCTGGTTCTATCTCCAATATGTTGAATCACCAATTTACTATAGATGCACTAGCTTCATGGACCCAATGAATAGCAATGGAATTGGATAATAAACCTCATTTTAAAATTGCCTGGGAGACATACAAAACAGTGCATCACAATTGCATTCTGGATGCAACTTAGAGCAGGGGTGCCTATGATAAACAAAAAACACCAGTCTGCTACATCCTGTTCCAGGATCTCTATTCTCCTATCCCTCTGTTTAAGTTCCAGAAACAGCTTCTCCTTCAGCTGAAAAAGTCCTACCTTGGCAAAGCAATAATAAAAGGAAGATGCACCCCAATATTATCTGGAATCTGGATGGATCAAAACAGGAGTTATCCCTTCCTCAGGACTAAGCTTTTAAATAAATGGCTCCAGTTTTCCTTTCTGAACCAGGGTGCCAGATCCAAATAGTTTTGGGATGTATGGTACTAATGAAAATCCAAAATTGGCATACTAAGGAATAAGGTATTATTATTAGAAGTAGTAACATTTCAATAAAAGCAACAAAATAAGGACTTGGGAAATGGGATAGCTTCATTAAATGGTAGGAGGCCTAGATCTGCATATCAATGCCAGCAATAATTTATTTTTAAATGATTCTTATTATTATTACTTGAGTCTTAGCATGAAAAAGGGTTAGATTCTTTTAATTCAGAGTATACATGGTTATATCTGTCTTCATAGCCAGCACAAGTTGGTTATAATTTTTGTAGCTGTGGTAATAAAGTTTCCAATTGTAGATGAATCAAAGTGGGACTAAATATTCTTTAGTTGTGGAATTGCGACCATCTAAACCATCAACTTCTAAAGTTGTGCAAAGCTCTAAAGGGGTTCTTCCCCAGGGAAGTTTAAGTCAAATCCCCCATCAAAACAGATTAACAAACAAAGGTGGTATCTGCTTCAAAGCAGCAAATCAAATCAAGTGTTTTTGAAGTGCTCTATAAGCCTTTCAAAGGCTTTGTAGATTTGATGGCTTTTCTACTGATTCTGGAATCGCCTTCCACATATGAAGAATACTGGAAAGGGAGGGGTTGAGTGATATGAAGGGCTTTCTGACACTGACATGAGTAACCAGCCAATAAATTTTATCACATTAAACTCCAACAGCAAAGTAGACTACAGGCCTTTATATCATGCATTTTATATTCAACTTCATATTATATACTGTATTTTCTTACATGCTGTCTGGATCTGTGACCCATTATAAAGTTTGGTTGACAATAAACTTTCTGCCTATCAGAGAACTTTTGGAGTGGCAAAGCTAATGCAACTTTGGGCTTCATTCACATTTTCAAGTCTCAGCTTCTTTACTGGGACAGCCACAAGCTTCACCTTTGCTCTCTTTGTGCTAATGAAATATAACACTTCTGTCCTGATCCTGCTACTACAGCTGGGACTTCAGTCTAGTACTCTGAATATGCGCTCAGTACCAGTCTGGTACACCTCTTGAGTCACACTTTACTTTTAAATTCTGCATGGCTTCAACAGGTTTAAATCTCTCAGTGGGTGAATGGTGTACCACTAGCATTTATAAGCACTGATCCAAAATTTTGCTATATTTTAAAAAGGAAGAAAGCTAATACTTTTTCTGTGCCATTCTTACTGCATCTTCCCCCTCTGCTACCTAGCTAAATTATTGCCAGAAAACCAGAGTTCTGACTCAACTAAATCCTGCCAATGATGAGAGGATCCTTTCCAAGATTTAAACTTTTCAGCCAGCTACACGAATCCAAAAAATCCAATGATCAGAGGAAGCAGAATACAACCCTATTAGGGAAATTAATTCAATGTATTTATGGATAAATGAAAAAGGAACACTTGTGATAATGTTATGAGATGTATTGTTTGGGGATATGCATGAGTGTGTAATTTTGTATGAAGACTATGCCATGTTGTTGGCTGAGAAACTTGAAAGGTTTGCAGCAAATGTTAGCTAGTTATATGATACCACAAGGAGCTTGGGTCTGAAAGTTACAGTAATGTATTAAAGATTAGATAAGCTGCATCTGACAGAGGAAAGAAAATAATTATTGTGAGTTATACCAAAAATTGCTAAAAACAAATAAACAAACAAACACCCTAGACCATTGAATTAATTTATATAATTTGGTAGAATGTTTATTAATTTTTAACATTGTACACTTTCTGATTGTTAATAGCATGTGATCTGTCATGAGGAAGGCATGTTTATTGAAAGAAGCAAAAGTGGATGTGTAATAAGAGCGTGCTTTTGCCTATTTTGTTGTATGGAAATGAGAATTGTGAGAGTGAGAAGCGTAAAAGCAGGTTGAATGCAGTGAGAATGGGGTACTTAAAAAGAGTGTGCAGTAAAACATGAAAAGATAGATCAAGAATGAATGATGCTGAATGAATGTGCATTGAATTCAAAGTGAGTTACTAGTATAAAGGAAATATACTAAGGTGGTCTGGTCATACAGAGAGGATGAATGAAGATCAAAGAACAAAACAAATATAGAAAGAAACAGTGAATGGATTGAGAAAATGGAAAAAGTAATTAGACAGAGTTGTTGATAATCTTAGAGAGGATCGAGAAATTTAAAGAACAAACGGCAATGTATGAAGTGGTGTATAAATATAGTGGAATCAAGGACATTTATACTTATATTCAGTATATTCAGTATATTCCAGTGAAATATTTTAAAAAAAATAATTTGAAATCCTTGAAGATATCCAAATGAAACATGTCAGGATCAGTGTCTTCTAAAGGGTCTATTAACCCTGCTATTTTCATACTATCAAAAAATGAAAAAGCTGCTGGCATTTTGTGCTTTTCCATTATCACCTAAGGGTAACCTTTTTTTAAATTAAATTTCAATTCTTGAAGTGGCTTGAACTGAATCAGTTTGCCCTCAAAACTTGAATTACAAAGTCTATTTGAAGTATGCCCTCTTCAATATTGAGTCCTGAATACAAATCAAATCAGGACTGATTGCACAGGCCAACAACTGTGCACTTCTCTTTCTCCCTTCTTCCAGAATATTGAATGAGATTCAGTGCATAATGCAAACACATGTTTCAGCCCTACATTGGAAGGAAAGTAGAGAATAAGATTCAGGATTGCTATTTCCTGCAGCATCCTCATATAATTTCTTCCTGAAACTTAGTGCTAACTGCCATATTCCTTGCAATTGAGATAGGAGAGCGGTGATTTATCTTCAGTGCAACAAGTGTTTTATAACTATAGCCTAATGCTCTCAAATGCCAAATATAAAGTTTAAATTTTTATCTTTTTAATTTTTTGTATGGAAAATCTTATCCTTTTTTCCTTCTTTAAACACTTTGTTGTGCACAGTAATGGGTCTCATTTCCTTTTTTACAGCTGATACTTGGCTCAGTCAAAAACACTGCTTTTGATATAACCCTAAAAAAGCTCTATGGAATATGAAACTGCATGAAGATCTACTAAGGACACTCTAGGCCTGTGGATTTTTTAAAAAATCCTTTCCCAGAGGATTCCCTTACCTACACATTATGTGTGTGTCTGTGTGTGTGTGTGTGTCTGTGTGAGATAGATAGACAGACAGACAGACAGACAGACAGACAGACAGATAGATAGATGGTTTGCATAAACAGTAAAATACAAAACAAGGTAGACAGATGGGCTTTAGTTAGGAGCTTGTTTCTGGAAGCTTCCTTCCAATAGCAATCCACCAAGGATAGCACTGAAATTAAGGCTTCCCTAAGATGTCATAGTAGCACTGTAAACTGAAACTGATATTAGTTTCACAACCAGTGTGTTGCTAGAGTATGGACATGGCAAAAGTTCTACCGTCTCTTGTCCCTGCCCCTGGACATTAAAATTGATCAAATGATTGGTTCCAGTTTGAAGGAAAAATAGGATCTGGAACTGTCTGTAGTGGTATAAAAAGCATAAACTTCATTCACTTGTTAACCAACTCCACTTTCTTTTGTTTCAGCCAAGGTATGCTATGTATACTTCAGTTTAGGAAATGGTTAAAGTGATACCTATTAATGGAAACTTTTTAGGGGCTTTCCATTTTATACATTCCATTTCTTCAAATGTTTCTGATTTTCCCAGTTTGATGTATCAAAAGCTATCTTACATCTCTCTTATAAGGTTATATTTGAAGAAAATATATTCCTACTCATGCTTACAGGACTATCTGAAGGACTTTTCCTATAGTGATATCATATATGGGCATCAGTTTATGGCAATCAGTCAAATAGTAATCCAGTAACCCATGTATTGCACATGCGTAAATGCTAGTTAAAATCCATTGAACTTGGGTGTTGGCATCTGATTCAATGGTCATTGCTCTTTCAGTAAAGAACACTTTCTTTACCTGCTGCTGACTTAATTATCAGATAATAGAATTATTTTCACAACATCTCTTAACCAGTCAGGTTTTTTTTTAATTTATTTATTTCAGCCAGCTCTATGCTTAATTAAGAAATGCTTCTGCCCATCTCTGGGAACAGCTTAATTGTTTGCTTACATTGTGTTGCTTGCTAAATATTCTAACAAATTAATCTGTGAAAGCAAGATGAACTGCTATGGTTCAAAGATGGATAGATTGATTTAGAACAGATAGTGAATAATGACGTTTATTGGCAAAGATGTGAGGTACTGGCCACATTGGAGAATTCTGTAACCTCCAATTTACAGGACGAAGTGTTTCATCTTCTTGTTGAATTGAATTCCCAAATTCCTGAACTGAATTCCTAAATATAAGTGAAACTTCTAGAGCACTCTTATTACACCAGGCCCTAACACAACAAAGAAGTTAGACAAATTTTACTGTAGTGTTTGGTCATTTAAAAATATAGAAATCTCATTAAGTTTCTTATCTTCACCTTAGTTGCTAAGTAACTGCCTATGCAATTGCCTTCTAAACTGTGCTGAGTATGTTTTAAATTTTTGGAACCTATAGATAGTCTTGAAACCTTTCACCTGGGCTTTTGGCCCCAAGACTTAGGGTCCAGTGTTTTAATCAATAAATAGAACAGAAACAATCATTTGGATCCTTATCTGTTCTTCTGGTAAGTTTGTTGGGTGCTGTCTTTTATCATAGCTTCAATAAGGATTCATCAGAGAATATTTTTTGTAATTTAATTTGCAGTTTGCCCAAATGTAATATAAATCACCAGCATCTCTCTCTGCCTCTCTCTCTCTGGGAACCTTGTTTTGCTTTTTCCTATATTGAGCTTCTCCAACTCCCTCTCCTCTGCAATTCCTTGGCAGCCAAGACTTGCACCTCACCAAAAGCTCCACATTTATGATACAGTGTTGCCTATATGTTTGGGCCTACTAATGAACACTTCTGTCATATGACCTTGCACTAAAGATGCCTCATATACAACTGCCTTCTTTATATGACATGGTTATTTTTATTTGTAGACATGATAATTCCATTAACAATGATAAGCTACTTTTTTTTGCTTTCTGAAGCTACATCAACAAGAGAAAACACAGTTGGGGTGAGAAAATGAACATTTTTCAAGCAGTAAGTCACTCTTCCAGTACTGTGTCTAAAATCAACTCAATTAAGTACAATTCTAATTTCTGCATAATAGAAACAAACACTAGTATTGAGCAATATCTGTGACTCTAAATTATATGGCATCAAATATTCTTGATCAAATAGTAATTTGATTCTTGATTTCCTTCTCTTGATTTCCTTTCTTACTGTTTAATTTGCTTAAACAGCAAAGAGGATGTGTTGGCAATATCATATGGAGGGTATATTGTGATGTCATTTACATAATTAGATCACTGCAACCAAGAGAATTAAAGTGTAGAATGGGTAAATGAAGCATATGAAGCTAAAGAAAAAGATAACTGGGGTACAAAAGGAATAATGTAATAGCACTGAATAACTTAGCATTGTCATTATTCACAAAGACAAATGCAAGGCAGGATAAGTAGTCCCCTTGAATTTTGCTTTAATTTCATTTATAGATTAGTAGTGTAATTAAATATATTATGCTATTTATTGCCACACAGAGTTATAACCCACTAAGAGATGGCTTTGTATTTAATAATAGTACTTAATAAAATTATTAATTCCTTTCAGCTTTATTTCAAAGTTCAACATAGATAATGGAAACTTGAAATGTAATGCTTTTGAAAGATATTGGTATTTTGCACAGAAACTTGTCACAAAAGGATTATGGGGTGTTTTATCAAGCTTATTCAAGTTGCGAGTAAGTCAAAGTAGAATTCGGGGTATTATTTTTATACAAAGGGTATGTGATAAATACCTCCTAGAACAGCCAAGAGAACATTGAAAGCTTTGTGAAAATTAATATTTTCATTTCTACCAAATACACATGCATACACAAATGCACACATCAATCCCACTACCTCCATCATGTCAAACCTTTGCAAGTTGCAAATATGAGTTGCTTTTCAATCTGCCTCTGTTGTTTCTGCATATTTAGGCGGCAACCCTGAACATCCTCCACTGAGAGTAAATAAATTGGATTCTATGGGTCTGATTTTATGAACTGCACTGTGACTCTTGTTTAATTAAGCTGTCACATTTTTACAACCCACACCCACCTTCTCGGAGACACCATAGATGATGTCTTTCCTATTATAAAGCTTTCAGCTATTTGAATACATCCCCATTTTTATATAAAACACATGGGGACAAGGACTTCCTGCCCTTGTCCCTTTCTCACCTTGTCACCTGTTTTTTGTATGAATAGGAGGAAAGCATGGCAATTACATGCCAATTATCATACTGGAGAGAACAGTTATTACATAACACGAGTTTCCTGTGAGAAAAATGTCAAGACAACAGTTTCTTATGTAAAACTAAGCTAGGATGGTGCCATATTACAAAAGTTTCTTGGGGTCTGAAAGCACTTGGTTCTCACTAGTTCAGTTCATACATAAACTACTGTTTAGCATTATATTCACAAACTCCAGGCAGTCTTGGGCTTCTCTGCTCTCATGTAAACATTTGGAGAATTCTGAAATTAGGATGAGTTTAATTGGCATGCATTTTTTCTGAAAGAAGTCTCAGCTAAACTGTCCAGTTTCTCCTAGTTCATATATAATTAAGATCACTGTCATGTCTGTTATTTTGTTAGTCATCAAGAGTATTATTCATTGACAGAAAGGCAAGATATAAATCCCATAAAAAGAGAAATAAACAAATGGAAACAGATTGTCAATCCTCTTAGAGCAACATTCAAGAAAAATTGTTGATCTGACTGTGGGTCATTCAGATAACCCAATTTTCTGGGTTCACACAATACAGTGAATTATAAATTAACCACTTCATCTGGGTTTGCCTAGCACACTAGACTAAAAGAAAGGTGGATCCCTAGTTTGTGATTCATTGGCATTCAATACACTGCCACAAACTTTCCAACCATTTAGACTCTCTCTCTCTCTCTCTCTCACTCACTCACTCACACACATCTATCTTGATGATAAAAGGTGCCCTTTCCCATACAAATGTGAGTTGCATTCACTACCAAACCTATGAGATGCCCTCCATACATGTGCATTGCTTAAAGTGCCCATGTAAGAAAACATTCACAGCAAGTTGTATTGGCCCTGAGTAGCGACAGGGGGAAGAATCAGTCAGGAGCCTGTGACCCAGCAAACCCAAATTGTTTATATTCACTGGCCATATCTCAGAGACAGTATAGCTCACATGCTGACTAGTAGGAAGGGATAAATAATGAGACGGTCACATGGATTGGTTTATCAAAAACATTACAATGTCATGCTGTAATTTACACTGTGTCTGCCTTTCTCCCTTGCCTTGTCTTTGCAATGTAGTAGGCCAAAGGTATATAAGTTGTGGTTCTGCTTTTGATCAGGGCTGCACAGCAAGCTGCCAATGCTTTGCTGGGAGCTCAGTGTACACTGTTCTATTGTTTGCATGCTTATACACTTATGTATCTTCAAAGTGATTTGGTTGCTTTCTGTGAACCAAGATTTGGGCACAGGTTTGCCTACCTACCTACCTGCCTACCTACTTACCTACCACATAAACAAAAGTTAAAACATCAAAGGTGAGTAAAACAAATCAAATCAATCATAACAACCACATCAGCCCCTAGAAAGGAACATAAGGTCACAGAAATGACAAGGAACAAAGAATAGAGCAAAAAACAGAAAGCAAGATGGCATCAGATAAAGATTCAGGGCAAGGTCCTCCACAGCAACTCAGTCTTTAAAAGTTTCTAGAAAACTGACAAGGAGGGGCCAACCTGACCTCTGTCTGTAGGCTCTTCCAAAGTATCAGCACTGCCATGAAAAAGCAGTGCCAGCTAGCTTCAGTCCCCAAATATCTTGGAAATGTGGGATTAGAACAAGTTTTTCCATAGCTGCCTTGGTGTCTGGACTGATACTGGTTTGAGCAGATGGTCTTGAAGTTATTCAGGTGGCAAGCCATAAAGGGTTTTATAAGTCAATACCAACACCTTAAATTGTACCTGGACACTAATCAATAACCAGCACAGGGCCCACAAAATTGGTGTTACATGCTCCCAGGGGCAAGCACCAATAAGCGCTTAGGCTGACATATTCTGAACCAGTTTGCAGTAGTCTTTAAGGGCAGTCCTGTGTAAACACTGTGCTGGTCAAATAGGTAATAATGAGGTACTCTTGCCCCAGGTATGGCTGCACTTGGCACACCAGCTATACCCAGGCATAGATACTTCTGGCTACAGCCTCTATCTGCTAATCAATCAGGAGCTGTCAGTCCAGAAGGAACATGAAAACAAGGACCTGCATCTTAATGCATAGTGCCTACCCATCAAGAAGCAACCCTGGTGGCAAGAGAGACCCCCAATAGTCAAACAGCTACTCTGTTTTACTAGGGTTTTCAACTTCAGCCTCTTCTCTCCTATTCAAACCCTGACAGGTTCCAGGCACTGGGAAAGGATATCAACAGCATTTCCCTTACAGCCTGGAGTAGCGATGTACAATTGAGTATCATCAGCCTACTGAAAATACCATACCCCAAGTTTGTGCTACAATGTGTTCTGTGAATTCAGACATGATTTACCCCATATTGGAAACCTCTAAATGTTACTCCATCCATGTCTGAATTATCATTTTATAACTAACCACTTGCATATAAAAATGAATCATGTCTGGCTCCCTAGGTGCTAGAGTACAACACTAATGACTCATTACCATTGACCAGGATGGCTGGGGTTGACAAGAGTGGGGTTTCAACCACTTAAATTATTCAGATCCGGTTTTTGATGGATTGATTATAGACCATCAAATCATTGTCAACTCTTAGCAACTACACAGATAGATACAGCTCCTCTGGTGGGAGCTAATTGCATCAGCCCTGGCCACTAAATCACTGGATACTAAGAGCCTTAATCATTCTATAGGAATGACTCATAAGTGTCCTATGCCCAATAGTTCCTTTAAAGTTATCTCAGCAATGTAGAAATTGTTTATGAATGCTAAAGGACAAGGAGTACCATTCAAGAAGCTCCAGAAAATAATTAGCCCTTTGCTGTTTTCAATAGTCTTTATAAAAAAGCATAAAATTCAGTTTGGTTTGGAAAAGACTGTCTAACAAACATCTCAATGTATCTTAATTGTTCTGATTATTGGTAAGCAGACAACTGACCTGCAGTAAAAAGTTCTTCCAGGACCGTCAATGCATTTACCTCCATTGAAGCAGAGGGATGAGTTCAGAAGCAGTTCAGTGCAAATGTCAATATCCACCTCGCAAAATTCACCCGTGTATCCACTCAAGCAAGTGCATTCAAGTGCATTGACTAGATCTTGACAAAAGCCACCATTAAGGCAGGGGGATGATTCACATTCCTGATGAGATAAATGATAATAAATTGATCTCAGAGCTTAGAAGCATTAAATGGTTTTCTCTATTCTATACAGCACTAAGAATTCAGCTTTTCACCAGTAAATCATTTTGTATTTAAGTTTATGGGTTTGAATTAAGCCACTGTTCTTATGTTAATAAGTGTATGCTTAAGTATATGTCGGTTATAGATTTTCATAGTAAGACGTGGCAAGAGTGGAAAATTAATTCCTGGAAAGTATGAACAGTCTCTAACCCACCCTCATTTCTAAAATGAAAGAAAAGCCAAGTAACTTTCACACTGATGTCAGGATGAACAAATCTCCCAAGCCTGATTTATTTAGTTTCATTTATTTAAGCTTTTAACAGCTTTTAGAAAGTTAAAAATACAAAGCAAGAAAAAACAGTTATAGAATAAATAAATTAAAAAAAAAACCTTTAGAAAGATATTTAAGTGATGCTTTTTTCCTTTCTTTCCCCATCCCCTAATCTAAATATTTGTACTTTATTCTGAACACTGAGGGCTACTGCTCATATCTGTTTAAGTCCTTTTGTCTATTATTTTTTTATTGGTCTCATAACTCTTTCCCTAGAAGCCATATTCCAAATATCTAAGTTTTCCTTGCTATGTGATGTGTAGTATATAAAGAAGCCATTGCTGCTTAATTTGGTTAGACTTCTATTAAGGATACATACAGCCAGTTTTGCCATTGCTGCATACTCTCCAGTTTTGGTCTCACTGTCTTGTATTATCAGCAGAGGTTCTATTTTCCAACATGGGGCAAATCTCTCCTTGCAGCTGTCAGTATGCAACTTAGTAAACTGTGATATTTTTAATTTATATTTTCTGGAATTATACCTAACAGAAATATTTATGGTTTCAATTCAAATTTTATTCTTAGAATTTTCTGAATATTTTGATTATTTCTTCCGGTAGGTTTGAGGGTTTTTTTTAATCACTACATGTGATAAAATGTTCCTTTTTTGTTGTGGCATTTCCAACATTTACTGTTATATGATTTGTCTACCTTGGTAATTGTTATATTATATTATATTATATTATATTACATTACATTACATTACATTACATTACATTACATTACATCTGTAAAGCATTTTATATCAATTTTCCCTTAAATTGCAGATTGAAGTAAAGTTTATTGATTTCCCCCCCATAACTCTCCCTATTGTTGCACTGTGATTACTTCTTTGAAATTCTGCATCCGCTTTATCATACAGTTATTCATTTTTGGATTGTTTTCATCAACTGTCTTACTGAGCTCTGTGGTTGCATAATAGTTAATACTACATCAACTACATAGCATTTCATCCTGTATTCCTTGTATTTTTTTTTATAGTATTGGCTGGCAGCCCAATACTATAAAAAGTTAGAGGAACAACTGTTAGAACCATTGCTAAGGACAATGAATGTAATTAAAGAAGCAAAAATAACTCCAAAAATGTGGGAGAAGCATATATATCTTTGATTTACAAAGAAGGAAATGATTCAGAGAAACTTCAGTCATACAGAACAATTTCTCTACTGAATGTTGATTATAAAATATTCACTACAATATTAGCTGAATGTCTGAGGAAGTGTAGTTCTGAAATAATACATACAGATCAAACAGGTTACATTCCCAAAAGGAAGATAAAACACAACAGCAGATTTATAATAAATGCATTAGAATACATCAATAATAAGAAAAAGAAGGTGGAAGTAATGTTGCTAAATGCAGAAAAAGCCTTTGATAATTTGGAATCGCCTTTCTTATTAGCAGCTTTAAATGCAATGAATCCAGGAGAAGAATGTAAAACTTGGAGAGAATATGTCTGTGGCAAACAGGAAGGATTACAGTAAATGGAAAACTATCCACAAGTTTTCCAATAAATAAGTCAAGGGTGTTTACTCTCTCCTTCATTATTTGTAATTGCTTTAGAAGGTTTGGTGGACAAGATACAGAAAGACAGACAAATATTTGGGATCAAAAGTCTGATATATTTAGAGTCTCAGTTTTGCAGATAATTTAAAAATCCATGAAAATTCACACTATTCATTATACATATTTCTCTTTTATTATACATATTTATCTCTGTGTTTCCTCTAGTATGCAAATTTTCCAAGCACTTTTCTGGAATTCTGTGCATTCAGGCAGACACCTTTCCTTTATATAGGATTTTTTCCTGTGTGCAATTTTACCTATATACACTTTTTTTTTTTAAAGAGGGGTAGACTGCATCACATAGTTATGAAAAGTGAAGACTCTGGTGCACTTGTGTGTTCCAGCTGTAATATCTAAGATGGATGACATCTGCAACTGAGACAAGTGCATCTACAAAAGCATTCAGTTTTTGTTTATACTGCCTACATGTTGCTTCTAGTGTGCAGTTTCCAATCCACCATTATGAATGCATTCACAACACCACTGGAAACTTCTGCTTCTAGAAAATGGATGTACTTCTGTCCATTAAGGCATCTGATTGCATGTTTGAGTCTTCAGGCACAGTGAAATTCTCCCCAATATTGATCAAAGTTCTGCTCCAGGTCAGATTTCTTTAACAACAGAACATCTATTTTCTGTTATTAAGCTTCACCTGCTTAGACTTCCTTCACTTCCATATATCTACACCTAACTTTTCTGCCCTATTTAAGGTTTTAGATGGAAATTGAAGTATTCCTGTAGTTCAGGAAATGTAACAGGGCCCAATTGGTGAAACATATTTATACCACCATTAATCTTATATTAATTAGGAATAATTTCAGGGTTGGATCCAGAATTGGATTTGTTGTTTGAGGGTATAACTACATTACATTTATACATGGCAACATTATGGAAGATGAATGACTTATATTTAACAAAATGTTCTTTTCACACAAATTGGACAGATCATGTTCTGGGCTAAACTTTTGTATACATGTAGAGACAAAATGAAATCTATCACAAAATTTGCAATATCTGTCAAAACGGACTCTACTTGTGATATAGAGAACTAAACATAATATGTTAGGTTCAGGTTTGTTTGTTTTTTTTCCTGTTAAAATGTACTACAAACTGGATTTGTTTGTGAAAGATGCATACAAAAAGAAGTCATGTGTTTTTAAAAGAAATGAGTCTTTTCCTCTGGCACTACATGCATTTTCCTCCCCATGCACCCATCCATCTACTCCAAGTTTTGACTCACAGCACTTATTAGCATTTCCCCCCTCTCTCCTTTAAGACATTTCAGCATGGATAGCATGGAGCCCAACAGAAATGATAATGAAAACATGGATTTTTCACCAAAACCCTTAAAACAATTAATGGCACATCATCATGACTGTGGGACGACCTGGAACATGAAGTTATACAAGATTGAACCAAAAGTTATATGAGGTTGTGTTTTGCCCCATTCCTCTGAAGTAGGTTAGTGGTTGTCAGCCAAACTTCTGAAATAATAAATGTAAGTTCTTAAAGTTAAATCATTTTTGCAAATTAGTATAGAAGCATTACTTCTAAGTTCACAAAACCAGTGAACATTTTAAAGTAAATCAAGCGCAACAATAAGTAGATTTCCTTGTGACACATGAGTTATTTTTATTTAAATGTATGCAGTTATTTTTATTGAAATGCAAATGAATCCAAATGGGACTATGTGAAAACAACATACTTTCTCTACCAGAATTCCAGATGGGAAATATAGGATGATTTATTACAAAACATTATATAAAGTAATTGAATTATACATCCCATGGGAAGGGTGAGATACTTTACATACTACTAAAAAAACCCTTGATCCTATGGTTTACACTAAATTAATTAAAATACTTGATGAAAACCACTAAGTCAATTTTGTTTTAAAAAATCAGTCTTTCTTTTGAAACAGCAGTTTCCAATTAGTGTTGTTCTATTTTTATGAACTAAAAAAAAACAGATTACTTATTCCATTTCTTTTTTCCATACATTTTCCTCAAGCTTGTTAGCACTTGTTAGCAAATTATTCTTGTACTTTTTTTCTCTTTATATTCTATATATGAAATTTATAGGGAGAAAATCAACTTGAGTTAATCATTAATAGAAAAAAAAAACATAAAATCATTGGGAAGTATCAAAGTGATAAATAAAGTCGGGACACTTGATACAAGAGCAGAATACAATCAATTACGTGTGAAAGAGGGTTACATTTGGGGAAAAAAAGCTGATATTTCAGATTTCTAAATACATTCTTGACATTTCCCACTGACTTCCTAAGTTACTAGAAAATAACAATTATTGCTAAATAACCAAATATTAGATATAGTGTGGGGGGGGGGGGGTTAACCTCAAATAAGACATACTTAAATCCTAGAAGGCAGACATGTAGTATACTTGCATTGACACTGAGAGGTCTTAAAGAGGCTTCACTTAGCTTGAGGACATTGGTGAAGCTCCTGAATCTCATAGCACAAATAACATTTGGTAGCATAGACTCCTCTTTGGCACTAAGTTTTCTCCTTTCCCTGCTTGTCCTAAAATTCTCTATACCCTCTAACATTGTACTACAAGGCACACAGGAGGAATGAGATGAGAGTGGGGCAAATACTGGATCCTCCCTAAAATCCATGAAGTATAGAAATGCTTTGGCTGGATAGAGTTTCAGATAATCCAGGCAGCCTACTGGCTTGTGAGATGCAAATCATTCTGTATATTAGTGTTTTTCAAACATGGCAACTTTAAGATGAGTGGACTTCAATTTCCAGAATTCCCCAATCAGCACACCAAGTCTGAAAAACACAGATGATAGATAGATAGATAGATAGATAGATAGATAGATAGATAGATAGATAGATAGGAAAACTCTCTTTGCTTTTGAAAAAGGCATCTCTTCCCACCTTATCCTACATTTAATTTGTGAGGAAACACACACATAAGATAGTTGTGCTAATAGGACAGAAGGAATTAGCATCTGTTCCTTAATGGATTAAGTTACAAGCTCTGCAGAAAATGTAATGCCTCTTTCAGAACAGATGAGAAAGGGAAATCCAATAAGTCAGACTCCCTAAAGAAAAATCACAAACGTTAACTAAGTAATTACAATGGGACACACTTTTCTGAAGAACAAAACTGCCAAAATGGAAGCATTTGGACAGATGACTCTCATTCCAGGGGTGAATGAGGTGAACTGAAGTGCTTCAGCATTCCTGGCTCCTCCCTAACCAACCATAGATGAGAAGGATTAGATCTGCAGGCCTAGCATAAACGTTCATTGTGTATTATGCATTTTTATTCCTCCCTGAAGTCATAATCCCAGGATGATTGGCAAAAAAGAATAAACTAATTACAATGTAAATTTAAAGCACACACATACATAAGCAATACACCGAAAAGCACAAAATCAAAACATAGAGCAATTAGCAAGATTAAGAGCCACTTTTTATGTAGAAATATGTTTTTCCTTAACCACTTTGGCTGGGTTCCCATACTGTGATTAGTCAGAAGCCAAACCCCACATAATGGCTTAATTTGATGTGTGAACCTATCCTTTATCTGAATGGGCTTGTGCAGCATTGAGTCAAGCTAAAAGTCCAGGAAAACACCAGCCATAGTTTGGTGCCAGGGACACTTTCAGAGGGAGGAGAAATTGTCCAACAGTGTCTTGGGATGGGAGGCCTGTCATTAGTAGAGCTACAAATGGTAAGCCAGCTGCTGTATTGGAAGCTTGGCCATTGTTTTGCACCCACCACCATACATACATTATTCTGGAGCAAAGTGGGGAGATAGTGGCAGTTGCTACACATACACATACAATAGTGAATACTCACAGCACACACACACACACTGCCATGGTGGTGAATATTCTTTTTTAAAAAGTAGATTTCTTTGATTTCAGATCTCAAAAAGATTGTCAGAAAAGTGCCTTCTGAGACACTTTAGTGAAATTCCAAAAGCAGCTCCCTAGGATCTATCATCTCAAGGTGCTCCAGAGACAGTTTAGAGAGTAAGAACGAGGAAATATAAATTATTTACTATGTTTATTCCCCTTTCCACTGAAACAGTACTGTAAATCTCTTGTCACAGTTATATTCCCTGTGCACTATCCTAGCCTTTAATGTTGAACAGAGGAACTGAGGGTGCTGTTCAAGCCTATGTTGACCTTCTGAGATGAAGGACATTTGAATCTGACACTCCATAGTTAGCACTGAATCCACTGCCTGCTTACACAGAACTGAACATGTAGATGATGCTAGTAAAAAGGGCCTTTTATATGCTGAAGTTGTAACATGCACAGCATCCTGCACAAATTGAACTAAAACTATTAATGAATTGATAATATGAGGTACCAAACATCAAAAGAAATAGACATTCACAAGGCAAAAATTATGGATTATCCTAGAATCCTAACTGAACATAGTAAATGTTTGAACGGCATTTTAAATCCACTTGTACTATTGAAATATCTTATACAGCTAATATTTCTAATATGAAATCCTTTCTAGAGCAAATATATTACATATATAATCAATTCATGTTTTAATAAAAACATTGAAACTATTTGAGAATGTGGATAGCTGGCCAATATCTACAAAACAGAAATGGAGGATAGAGAAGTTGCTCCGCTGATAACAATGGATTGTCTGCGCTGTAGCTTTTTTGTTTACATGCTTGTATGTATATATGCATGCATCTGTCTGTCTGTCTGTCTCATTTCTAGAGCGACCTGACTCCAGAACCATTCTGGGCAGCTTACAAATTAAAAAAGGCAGGAAACATTACAATATCAGAAAAGAATGTTAGTCACCAAAAGGAAACGATAAAAGCTCTCTTCCTCATACAATGCCCAGTATAAAGGGGCCTGGCAACCACCTAACCCGAGGCCAGCAGGAAAAGCCAGGTTTTCAAGGCTTGTTTAAATGCAGGCAGGACAGGGGCAATTTGAATTTCTGGGGTGGATGCTGTTCCAGAAAGCAGATGCTGCAACAGAGAAGGGATGCTGCCTAGGTCCTGCTAGATGACCCTGTTTAATCAGTGGGATTGTCCAATTGTACAGGATGAGCAGAAATCATGAGAGATGGTCCCTCAGATAACTAGGACCTATGCCATGTAGAGCTTTATAACCAGCATTCTGAATTGCACCTGGATGCTTACTTGTAACCAGTGCAACTTGTAAAACACGTGTTCTATGGGCATAACAAGACCTGCCCATAACTGCTTATGCCACCACATTCTCAACCAATGGCAATGACTCTGGGTGGTTTACAAAGATTAAAACCAACAAAGAAATCAACAATCCAAATGTCCAAGGTCACAGAAGTCATTCAATTTATAAAAAATAAAAATAAAACCCAGCTAATCAGCAGAGCTTGCTCACACTCCCAGTCCACATGCCTGGGGAACAGCCAGGCCTTTAAAGACTTACAGAAGGCTAACAGGGTCAAGGCCATTCATATCTCTGGAGGGATGCTGTTCCACAGGACAGGCACTGCAACAAAAAAGGCACTACTCCTGATTCCACATGACATCTCCCAGGTGACCTTCACTAGCCAGAAGGGAGAAGGATCTAACAAACAGGGGGTCAGAGTAACAGTGCCAGGGATTCTGTCCACTTCCTCAGGAGACACAGAATCAAACACTCTCGATGAATTGAGCAAAACCAGGCCTCCATCACTTTGACCTGAACAGTCCAATCAGACTCCAACTCTGAGCCACTTTATTCACCAAATGCCTAGAGTATCTTTCATAGTGCCCACAAGATTATGCTGTACTCCATCCCTCCATAATCAAGAATTTGTCACCTGAAAAAGAGCCACTGGATCTTCAGTCCAGTGGAGATTTCCATAAATGGAATGATGAGAAAGATGAATCTTTGTAGCCCATAGGCTCCTCCACTTCTTCATAGATTTCAGGGATTCTCTGGAACAATGTAAGAAGAGGTCTAGGGGGCTCCAGGGGAAAAGAGGTTGCTGGATTTGACCAGACTGTTCTGGGTCATGGAAATTTTAGAGACTACCAGTTCCCATTAACTTTCTTATAGTTCAAGAGCACTGAACTTGTTTGTTTGTTTGTTTGATGTACATCCTGCCTTTGTATTCAATTATTGGAAGTTAAATTGGCTTAACCCATAAAAAGCAGATCCATTCATAAGGCTCTTAAGAACCATCACATTAACTCTTCTGCGTGTTCAGTGAGCATGCAGAATGGTTTTCAAGGTCATGAGAGCTAGCCTGGTCTCTTTGCAGTTCTTCTCACTCCCTGGTTAATGAGAGTTCAACAAATGTTAATCAAAGAAAGGGGAAGTACTGGGCAGTTCTAGCAGTGGACAGGTCTAGACCATGCTACCCAGGAACCCCCCTGCACCTTCATTAAGTACATGTAACAGTTTATATCAAGATCCACTATGTCTCTATCCTCTGCACTCAAAGGTGCAAACATGTCAGTTCTGGACCACAGTGTGGGACAAGAATTAGTAGTCGTGTAGTTCATGCAAAGTTTCCTTGTGCTTATTTTGGAATGAAAACAGCTGCAACTTATGTCTTTAAAATACTATATAGTTTGATCTTCAGACTGTATTATCTTTATACAAAAATATATGGGCTTTACTAAGTCTCATGTGTTTGACAGTCCTCTGATTTAAAGAGAATACTTACATCAACATCAAGTTCACATCTTGAATTGGTCCACCCAGCATCACAGATGCATCGATATCCATCTATGAGATCAATGCATCTGAAAAAGGAAGTACTGTTTTATACACCACCCAGAGTTGTTTTTACCTTTGGGACATAGTGACAAGCATATTATTTTGCTATACCTACATATACATTTCAAATTAATTCAGATAAATAACAGAAAATTATTCCTATAAGTTTATGTTGCTGTGGTTAAAAACCCTTCCTGAAGTATTTTCACTGCATATATATTGGTTTCTACTCACAAAAGAAAAAAAAATCATGTTTCAACTTGCTGGAATGCAAAGAGAGAAGAACCAATGTTAACCAAGTATATTAACATCCAATTAATGCACAGTTATTGAAAATTACTGTATGTTATTTCACTCAAATGAAAGAAAAAATGAGATAATGTACCACCATATTGCATTAGCTTAAACTGGCAACATCTGTCATCCATTAGCTGTGCCTGTGCTTTGGTTTTATGGAATAGCATAATTAGAAGTATCTGCAACAACCTTCCCTGACATTAAATTTTATATCTTGCTAGTCCTTTTTTAAAAAGGGTAATAACAGTAAAAAATACAAATAGTCACCTTCCATGAAGACAAGGTGTCGAGGAACATTCATCAGCATTTGTTTCACATTTTATGCCAGTAAAACCACGTTGGCAATAACACTTGTAATAGCTGATGTGATCAACACAGGTTCCATTGTTGAGGCAAGGTGCTGAGGCACAGTCATCTATATCCACTTCACACTGGTTACCTGAAACATAATTCATAAAAGAAATTACTTTTCTTTGTTTCTTGTTCTGAGTTTCTGAGAGAGGACTTGTTCTTTATATATATTTTAAATTCTTTTGTATACAACAAAAGTTGTTTTGTTCCTTACAGTAGCTCAAAGTTCTTTGAATGCTATATTTGCAATTGAAGGTATGCGAGAAGTTTATTTATTATACTATTTTCATTTAAGAAGAAGCTTTCTCTGGTTATCTTATTAGAGCAGCAAGAGATCAAGACACAAAGAGGAAGTAACTCCAGTGTATGTGTGAATAATAGTTAAGACCCAAATAAAAACACAAATAATATCAAAAGGAGCTTCCTCTATGAACTTAAGGTAGTGTTTAATTACGTTACATAATTTTAATTTCACAATAACTTTATGAGGTCATTAATCTAAAACAGACAGGGGCTGGAGCTGTCCAGAGAGCTTCATTTGCTGGAATGACATGTGAATTTGGCCTCAAATCTCAAGAAATATGGGATCCAAGACAAATGGAATAGTAGTTCACTCCAGAATAAATAAGAATTCAGAGATTTGGAATTTGGTTAATGTCTCTAGATTTTCCTCTAATTTTGTGTTTGAATTTTGTTTGTGAATTTTCTTGCATCATTTTGAGTACTTGCTAGTTATTTTTCTGCAATTGTAGGGGTTTCATGGTATAGTATTTTGTTGTAAGACATACTTAGTTTTAGCAGCTCATATCATTCTGATATCATAGCATTTGTAACCAAAGTAGGTTTCTCATAGGGGTATACTCAGAATAGGAAATGTGTTTTGCTTTGAACGTAAAATAAAAGAGGTCCACTTAAACACTGCATTGTAATAGTCTAAATTGGCTGGTTCCATCACAAAACAATTTTTAATAAACTGAATATTTTTTTCCAGACCAAACAAAACTCTTGAAATAGTCCATTTTGAAATTAGAAAAACTTGTCTTAAGATTAGAAAGGCTTGGTATTTTTAGGACATTAACTTTCAAAACACTGCTGTTCAAAATGGCCAAGTTTCTGCAACAAGTTTTGTTGTGATCTCACAATAAAACTCTCAGAACCCAGAACTTTTGCTTTATGGGTAGAACATTCAAAATGGCAAAACAGCCTGAATCCCTCCAGGTATGGAAGGCAATTCTCTTCTTTGGACAACCTCCTTTATTCATGTTCTTGAGTGGCCTTGCTGCTTCAGCAAGACACTGAGAAGGATGATGAACCTAGCAATGGAAGGAGCAGAACTCAGTTTGGAGATTACACATGTAGATAATGTCTTATGTAATGTACATGAGCTTACATAATTTCAAAGGTTATAACAGATTTTCCAAAATTGTTATGAGACAGAAGCCGAGAGAACCAGCCAGCAATGAACATGAGAGACAAAGCAAGATGAACACCTAAGCAGGGGAACAAAAACAAAAACAAAAACTAGGCTATGGTGGTCACAGCTATAGAACAGAAATAAGCTAAATGTTAAAAACTGGCCATTAATTGGAAAAGGATGTTGAAGTAAGACCAGAGAGAATAAATTCAGTTTCCTACTTGCCCATAGAGGTCACTGGGTGACAGTGGGATGGTCTGTATCTGAGCTAAATCTATTTCACAAGCTTTTTCTTGGGACAGTAAAATGAGATGTGAAAGAAAGGTGAGACATATGTGCAATAATACAGAAAATAAAGAAAAGTGAGAATGAATAAGGGTATTTTACTAGTTGATCAATGGGAAAGAGAACAGTCTGGTCATCATGGCAGGTATTATAAATGGTGCAGATACTCCTGCAAGCCACAGACTCCTAATCTTGCAGATCAGGTAAAATAATGAGACATGAAGCCAGAAATGCACTTCATAGATTATGAAGAATTTCATTAGGGAAGGAAGGAATAAAATCCTGAAGGATGAAAAGCAGAGTAGGCAAAAGGAAGATAGCTTTAAATTGGCCCAATTTCCTGCTTTCTATAACTTCTGTTTCTAGTCTACAAACCATCCCTTGAAAATGAAGCCCTTTGAAGGGGAGCCATTGAGCAAATCCAGATATCCCAGCATGTCCTGATTTTATTTTTTGTTACAGTGGGGGAAAGTTCCCTTATGATTTGGAGTGGCTGCAGGGCAGATTGAACATCTACTTTCCCTTCCTCCTGGTATGGTTAACAGAAAGAGGAAATTCCCAAAGATGTTTCATTATCTCATTGCTGAATTATATCAGATAACATACAAATCCCATTTCACTGACTTGATATACAATGTCTACATGGATTCATACATGATTTATGGAAACTACATCTGTATACTCCCGGGTGCTGTAGAAACTGTTTTCCCCTGCAAACTAGCAATAAGGAGGTACACATATATAAATGAAATACCTGCAGGAGAGTTTCTTGATCTATTGTGGTAAAGAAGCAGTGATAAAATACCATTAGTATACAGGTGAAACAACATTACTTGTGCGTCACCTACTTACTTTCCAAAGATTTCCTTTCTTCAATAATGTCACACTTGCCAAAAATGGGATTTCAAAGAAGATTCTGCCCACATATCTGGACCTTGACTACCCATGGCATTAGATTCCTAAATTAAAGATAACAATGTTTGCTATCGTTCTAAGGGCAACTTCACATGAACTCTTTATGTCATTCCACAGTGAGCTCTGAACCCCAGTGTTCAAGAGGCTTCTTTTGGCCTCCAGTTTATATGAAGTCAGAGCAAAGCTGGCTTTATTTTTTATTTATTTGCAGCAATGTAACTCTGCAAAGCATATAGGCAGTGTTTTCCTTTTGGTGAGAACCCTTGCCTTCTGTCATCTTCTACTTTGATTTTCATTATCCTGTTCATGATGCCTGTTTATAAGCATTGTTTAGAACATGTACCCCTGTTTTAAACAATGTAGGAGCTACGTGTAGCCCACCACTGTTCCTTTGCATGGCGGATGGGTGGTATTAAGTGGCAGAATGAGAGTCTTAAACCATGCAGATGCTTATAATACCCGTTTGACACCTCAGTCTCCTTCCTAAATGGGTCATCTACCTTTTAACTGAAGCCCTCATCATGCCACACCAAGTCTGGTGGAGTCTTCAACTGAACAAAAGCTGAGAATCTGTGGTTTAAAATGTATCTTCTACTTCCCCACTCTAAGGAGCAGGCAACTGCCTGCTTGCAAAAATAACAATAGGCTATCTTTTCACCTTCACAGTTTGTAGCAGGATTTTAAAAGCAGGAAGAAAAGTAACTTTGCAGTTGAAAGCTTTTTTGCAGTTCAAACTAACAGCCATATGCCCACAGCATGGACTAGAAATATGAAGAGGACACTAGAAATCTGCCTTATTTCTCTTCTGTCTGGAATGTAAATAAGAGAATATTTGTTGTTCTAGTAGCTGGGTGTGTGGGGGAGGGTAACTGAGTTGTATGTTTTCTGCACTCCACTCTGGGTCAGCTGGAAGCAAGTAGCGGCCCTCCCTACGTGCTTTCAGTTTTCTAGAAACAGTAGAAGGGAAAATGAATGCTGATTGACTACAATCTGCTTTCTGAGGGACTGGGAAATAGAATTGGTGGTGGAGTGAAAGAGCACTAACATGATGTTTTTCTGAGGTGAAAATGACACTCTCCATCACATATTTGTACTGGCCTCAGTAGATCTTTAGACAGTTACACTTGCAGAAATATCCCACAGATTTGAATTAATTCTGCTGCTAATAAACAGTAGCACACGGTTCAAGAATTGGGGCCTTGCTCTCTTAAGTGCTAAAGTTCCCTTTGTAAGACAGCAGAGGCAAGCTTACAAGCACACTCACTGAACAGGAATAAATGTCATAATTAAGGGAAGCATGAATGTACCTGATTAGACTCCCCACATGCACTGTTCTTTTATTATCTGAGCTTGTGGAGACATTGTTATTTCCATTCCCATTAGCTGAGCTAATGGAGCATTTAGTGTACAAGGGGAAGGTCTGCATTTGGTGAGCTGGAGGTGCTGAGTTCAAATCCAGTCATTTGTTCTCGCTAATAATAATATCTGTAGAACTATTAATCATGTCCTGGCTTACATTATCTTACTATTTTAAATTTCAAAGGTGGAATGGCCAGCTCACAAATGGTCGTTTGTGAACTACTGCACAAGAACATTGCAGGCTGAATACCTTTTAGAAGATACCTTTATGGTGATGTTCCTCTTAATGAGGAAGAGGAAGAGGAGAATGGCAGGGAGGATCAGATTAAAGATGGTCATATAGTGCATAGCGAGCAAAGGCTTAACATGAAATAATGGCTAGATATGTGCCTCCAAAGCATATAACTTTGGCCATCAGGAAATTCTGCTTGAGAATTTTGAGGAGATGCAGCAAATTTGTATTTTGAAACAGATTATTATAGAATGTGGTAGCACTGCTAATCAGAATTTGGTATTTTAAGCCTTTCACGTGTATAAATACATGTTCTGGACCTCTTTCTTCCTGGGTGGGACACTTGTGAATCTGATGTTCCTGTTTACTTATATATTAACTGGGGATTTGTGTACTTAACCTGCAAAAGCACAATAGACATGACAGAAATCCTGCATGGAGCTAGCTTGTTTAATTCTCACCCACCTCAGTTTAAACTATATGTAGGATTACAACCTAAATATTTTATAATCTTTAAAGGTAATACATTGCTGAAATTAGAAGAAGATACAGTGTGTCCTCTACCACAAGAATATGACAAACTGGGTGCTGCTTTCCAGATAGGCTGCCAAGACCCAAGATGCTCTTTCCAAACTAATAAAGGTGGTAGTTATTCTTATTAACATTATTTTATTTATTTTTGTTCAGTAGAGGACAGAGGTATATAGATACATGTCTATTCAGACATAAAATATGTTGGGTGCAATAGGGTTTACCCTCAGGGAATGGGATTAGGATTGTAGCTTTAATTAAAAAAGAAAAGAATTTGGGGACACAGACAGGAGCAAACATTTCCATTAGTTATTATGCTTCAATAGTTCAGCTGCCTTTTCACTTCATTGTTCACTGGCAATCAAGCTGCACTGCATCCAGCCAACTCATGAGTGGGCAATATTCATCTAAATAGATTGGGACAATATAATCAGCCAGGTACTACTTCAGTCAGCCAGGTTTTTTTACATTGGATGTGGGCACTGAAAATCAATGCTAATACAATATGTGTTTTGGTGTGTATTTTAAAGAAATTTCTATTGCGTATATAACTTGGGATACTTTTACACAGCTACTGGATCTGAAAGCTCAGAAGGTTTCTGGGAGACCTTTGAGACCTCCCATCTTTCACCTTACAGGCTCATCCATGCCCCTACATTTGTGAAAAGGACCCTAGTTTAAGGCAGATACTAATACAACCCTAATACTTTTCAAGGGTTAACATAAAAGTCCCAGGTAATACAATTCAGATGTTCTTCTGTTGCACCTAGGAATTGTATTACTTGTATTTTCCCATCCCTTCATTTATTACTGTGCTAGCTTTCCCTCTAAACATCTGTTAGCAACTGTCTGATCTTATCTTGTCTGCTTTCATGCACTGATGAGTTATTTCTAAGGGGAAAAAAATGCAATCCGGTTAAGGCTGGTCCTTCTCCATGAGACATAACCTTTCCTTCTGGCTTGGTTCTCTACCAGTTTGTTGCAGTGTGGTCTTGTTTTATCTGTCTGTCTGTCTGTCTATCATATTTATATAGCCACTCATCTCACACAAGGTGACTCTGGGTGGCATACAACAATTAAAAAATAATTACATAAGAACAATTACACAGAAAAAACTGTAAAAACAGTTTTTGCCTCTTTACTTCACCTGTACCATTTCTTTCAGTCCAACTTGCTTTATCATTCTTTTATTAGTAACAAATTTATCTCAGTCTATTCTGTAAACTCTATTATTGCCATTAATTACACAAAAAGTATGGATTTAATGTGATTTAAATTGCCTAGATAAATAAACAGCCAAAAGTGCTGAGGCCAAACTTAATTCGTTACACACACATACACAAACACACACACACACACACATTGAATTGATTGCTATATTCCTTGGGACCTCAGAGCTGCTAGAGTGCTGATTTCCTAACAGTGTACCATTTCAGAAAGGTAGTCTGTTTTCCATAGGCAGAAACATGGGGACCTTCCATCAGGCATTCTCAACTGTTCCTTCAGGAATAAACTTTTAATCTAGAACAGTAAACTTACAATCCTTGAGTTACATGCATCTGACCCTCGAGATACTGTGGGCATACGCTTGCCCTTGTGCACATATACACAAACAAATGAGAAATATATAGGAGGAATTAGATAGTACAAGAAAAGTTGTGCAGTTCTTCTTACTTCTTAACTCTAGCTATACCCATCGGTGAATTTGTCTCTAACAGGACTAATAGGAAAAAAATGTTTTCAAGTCCAGTTGAAATAATTTAACTTTGCTTTCTCATTAAAAGATTTCATCACATAAATAATGAAAAAAGAAACAAAATTGTCATTTTGTGCATCACATGTTGATGAAAGTAATTAGAAAGACCTGCTTAATAGCCAAATGTCATAATCAATGGACATTCTTCAGTTAGTGAGCACAGTATCTTAAGAGGGCTTAAATATCCTCTAATTTTGAATGAGTGGGGACTTTTGGTAGATTAGAATTGATACAGGAAATGAGATTCTATCAAGTTCACTCTAGGAATAAAATTGAGTCCTGAGGGTGAAAGGGAAACATTTGTGTTCTTCCCTGGCCTTAGAGGCTTCTGAATGTGCAAAATTGAGTAAAAAGATTTCCCTAAGTTGGGCAGAACTTCAGGTGTGTGGTTTTCAACTTAAAGATTTCCCCCAGGAATATGGCCACTATTGAGAATTCTGGATGTGGAGGACATTAAGTTTGGGGAAGGCTGACATACAATAAACTTTAGAATTATATTAGGTTCCATACTTCAGATTCAGCTGAACAGGCACTGTTTTTATATACCCTTTTCTGGACTGGTAATGCCTTTGAATAGCAGTTGAAAAAGAACAGAAATCTCAGGCTGATGTTCCAGTTCTATTCTGCTAGTGGGCTTTCTATAGGCATCTTGGTTAGTTACTGTGGGAATGAAATGATCAGTCAGGTGGACCTTTGATGCAAACCCAGACTGTGTTCTTATAATTTTAGTACTTAGTACAGTTTGACTTGACTGTATTTATATATATATGTATATGTATATGTTTGCACTAAGTAGCAGAAGTAATTTCAGCATTTGCAACCCATTCTGGGCTAATAAAAATCTCATAATTATCACTACATTATTGCCAGTGTGCATTCCCATTCTACACATATTCTCTTCTATGCCCACTCTTGTTTGGTCCCACCTGATCAGTGTTAAAGGAATCATCTGGTTGCTTGCCTCAGTAATGAATCAATGTTCCCTCTTCTGCTGCTCTCAACTTCTCTTCTATTCATATCCTTTGGATGGAAGTTGGGAAAAACTCACTGAAAAAGGGGCAGGGGAGATACCTTCTTTAATGTGTATATGTCTCCGAGTACAGTGGTATTTTTGCATGTAAATTTCCTTGAACCCATGCTGGAAGCAAAAGGAAAAGGCAACACTTTGAGCAGTTCAGTTGATCACCAGTGTTGCCTGAAAATAAAAAAAAAGTTGACTATAAAATGGCTGTCATAAATTTAGCTTTGCCCAGCAGCATCTGCAAGGGAATAGATATCAAATAAGTTAAAATGGGAGTCATGACTGAATGACCAAAGCCCTGCCCTTTGTATTTCTATGGGATCTTAACTGACAGGTGGGAACACAAGGGAACAAGAACTCCATCAAATAACTAGATCTTAAACTACCAAGGGTTGTACTTTTTTTTTTTTGTACAATACTAAAGGTATTTGAATTTTATTCAGAAATGCCTTCAGACTAGATTTAATTATCAGGATTTTCTCATGGGAAGGTCACCCCGTTCGCTATACAACACCAGATGTTGAGACTACAAAGTATCTCGTGATTCTGTTATGATTTTCACTGCCACCTACTGTATGTGTGTGTGTTAGTTATTCAGTGGGGGTGTTATACTAGCAATATATGGAAGTGAAATGCCCAGTAAGTGAGAGAGTGTGTTTTGCTTTGAACAGTTAACCATGTAGGTTTTTATGGGTTATGTAGTCCTAACTAGTAACCAAGTAGTGAACCTCTTCTCTGGAAGTGTTTTTTTAGCTAGAGGCTTTGCAGTGATAAGTCTTGGAAGCTAATATGAGAAGAAGTCTTTGTTATATTCTATATTTTGTATGCAACTTGTATTTTGTGAAGTTTTGCATTTTTATCAATAAAGACCAGTTAGTTTATATTTTCTGACTGGATTTTCTTTGGAGAACAAAATATGGACATTGTATTTTGCAAGCTCTCATGCTGATGTGTAATTTTCCTGAGAGCAGGATTTATGGGACTTTTGCTGCACTCTGCGCAACATTAATATGTTTCCAGCAAGTTCCCCCCTTCAGCAACTTAACTGTAGCATTTTGCAATCACTAAGAACAGCAGTTCTCCTGTTCCCTATGCTTTATTCTGCACTTAACAGCAGAGAAAAAGTTGGGCCAATAGGATAAAGATGGCAAATTTTGCCCACACTGCCAGGCAAATGACAAATCAATTCAGCTTGGAGATATAAAACTTATGCTAGAAATTCCTAAGATGGAAGGCCAATCCAGGTCTTCAGAAATTTATTTTGTCTAATTGTCTTCCTGGAGGTCCCATTCCTAGATGTGAATTTATTTTACTGTACCCATTCTAATTGGCAATGTACCACATTTGATCAAAATAGTGCTCCTTATACACTTTCAAAAAAACAATAGCATTAGGATGCAGCAGCAGCACTGCAACTATTCTATCTCTTCTGCCTTTGGCCTTTAAAGCCCTTCACTTGTAAGGCCCTTATTCTTAAACATCTAGAAAAAGACTTCCTGGGGAGCTTTGGAAGCCACAGTCAATACTGTCACTAAGTTGTCACAATACCTGAAGTAAATTTGTATTTGCAGGAAGGAAGCCAGCTTTAGGGAAAACAAAGCTGAAGTGGTGTTGATGGTAAGGGAAAAACACTTCGACAATATAGTTAAGATACTGATCTAACACATTTGGTCTTTGGTCATTTGAGAAACTCTGAATTTACAGGGTTGCTATTAATCTTGAACTCTAAAGTGCCTACGCTAACAAGAAATGTCTTCTATTAATTCTGGTATACCAGAAAGCAAAAACAATTCTGTGGGATAATGCTTCAGACTTTGTGGAATGTGCTTTTAGAGCAGCTAAGCTCTGACTGAGGATCTCGTGAAAGCAAAAGAAAGAAATGCCTATAAGTTAAGCAATGCAAAATGGAACAGCCTGTCTTCCCATTGACATAAATATCACATTCTTTAGTTACTGATAAAGGACAATGCTGGTAGCTTTCTTTTTTAAAGTCGGCAATTTCTGTAACAAAATCACTCTGTTAAGCAGTTCAAACAGAAAAGGAGATGTTAAGTTTGGCATGGTCTCCTCTTCCAAGATCCATGCCATCCAACTGCATTCTAACAAGTTTTTAAATTTGTTTTAGAGGTTGCAATAATTATACATGCACTGTCAGTCAGCTGCTCTGTCATCCATGTATTACTATATTTTTTTCTAAACACTGTAATTAGGAAGTGACATATATTTTCCTTCTTCTCTTCTTTTCTTCACTAACCTTTGCAATCTCAGTGCACTGTGTTATGTGTTTACTTTTAACTTAAAAATTATTATAAAAGCAAAATGTGGGATCTTGAAAGGGTAAATAACTTACAGAGGACTTAAAATACCTCACCTACCAAGTTCTGATCTACTTTGATGCGTAGCATGTTTCTTATGGGACTGCAAAGACATATGTGAGAAAGAAGTCAGTAAAGTCTAAACCTTGTGAGTTCTGTACCACCACTTTTTAAAGTTACTTTTGTAAGAGTAAAAATATTTAAATAAAATCATAAAAGACATGCATTAATTTATATTTTCCACACACAAATATATATTCACACACACACACAAATGCATACCTCCTGCTGTCAAGAATGATCCAGTAATATAGACATAGAAATGAAGAAGATAATGTATAAACTTGTGCATTTTCTTGAAGTTCCAATAGTTAAAAGAAACTATTTTTCTATTTTTTTTTTTTTTTTGGAAGTGAATATTGTTAAATATAATGAGGACCAAATCTAGTCAGACTGATTTACAAGATGGCAACATATTGTAAACACCTATTTTCAGCTGTTGGGAGAGTTTGGTTTAACAGACTAAAATCCTGCATGTCATTTCTTTCATTCTTGACGCTGTTACTGATAAGTCTCTAGTGAAAAGTCTCTCATTAGTCAGTGATAAGAACTGTTAAGTAAAGCCATCAACTTTTTTTCAGTAAAAAAATAACATCTTCACCTTTGCAGTTCTGTTCCTGAATGTGACTGGACATGAGAAACAACCAGCCCTGAACTAAAACAATGTAACAAAGCACCATCCACCAAGGTAGCATAAGCAAGAAATAAAGCCTGTTCAGAATGAATGAATGAATGAATGAATGAATGCCTATTCATAAAAATATAAGAATAGCTACTCTGGGTATACATTAAGGTGTGCCGCACCTAGGATTCTGATCCTGACAATATCTAAATAGGCTGTGGGATGGGCACAAATAGTAGCATCCTTGACTTCATCAGATTGGTATTCTGTGGCATACTGCCTCTTAATACTGGAGGAAACATCATTCCATCATGACTGATAGTTGTTGCGAGCTTTACCCTCCATCAGTTCAGCTGCTGATAGTGCAATGCAATAACCATTTCTCACAATAAAATGTTCTATTTCTATATTGCTGAGATTCATTCTAGAGCTGTTTACCAAGCACAACATTCTAATGACTTATGTTCTCCATTCTTTCTTTAAACTTTTTCCCCATTTTCCTGACCAGACATTCTTTCTTCCTCACAACTCTGCTAGTCTTTCACTAGGAGTATATAGCATACTTTAACAGAAGGCTTTCTTTCAGAGCTGCTTTCTCTGTTGATTATTTATTTATTTGAAAAATCTATATGGCCACCTATATACAACCCTAGTGGCTAACAAACAAATACATAAATGATAAAAACACAAGACTGATACTCTAACACATCATCAGCACCATAATATTACCCACTAAGAAAAACACACAAAACATGCTGGGCTCACCTCTCATCCTGTTCCAATGCCTAAAGGTCGATCCAGGTCTTAATGGCCCTCCAGAACACAAAAAGGGTAAGTGCCTTTGTATCTCAGCAGGGAGGCTGCTCCATGGGGTGGGCACAACTACAGAAAAAAGCTTATTTCCTAGGTCCTGCCAAATGACAACATTTAATAGAGGGGACCTGGAGCCAGCCTACCTTATCCAAGCTAGTGAGGCAGGTAGATGTCCTCAGGGAGAAGCAGTCCCGCAAGTAACTAGGCTCCCACATCATGTTAAAATATGTTTTGCATGACATGGTTTGCTGAATTGTATTCCCTATATTCAGCAAACATTTATCCACATCAAGGCTGGCACAAACATCCTATTTTTAGTCATTCATATATTTAATTCATTTTTAGGGCCAACCAAATATCAAGCAATTTAAGGGACTTTACAGATGGCTACATTCACCCATAATACTCCAACCAGTCAAACCATTTTATATCTTAGCATGCTATGTAGATAGCTACCATCTCTCTTCCTGTGGACAACCTGCAACTAGGGTATGCCTTTACCTCAACAGATGTGACTGGTGATAAAAACAGCCATATCTGTTCTTGCCTGTTCAATTCTCTGCATCATAGCCTTCTCCCCACCATCTGCTGTGTGGCTTAGGATTCCAATTATGTTGCATAGAAACAGCAACCATGGCTATTTTTCCCTTCATTTCTTGGAAGACTGGAAGGCAACTGGAAACTGTTATTTGTGTAAGTATGCCAGTAATTCAAAACGTGCCAGTGGTGGCAGCCAAGAGTATTAACTTCTCTGCCTCTATTGTATCTGTACCAAACAGGCTGGTGTTGCTGCTCCATGCTATGTGGTGTCTCCTTCACAAAGAGGTTGGAAAGAGGGAGCTGAAATTGTTGGTGGTGCTGTGAACAGTTTGCATTGTTCTTTGCAGACAAAGTACACTTGGATTTGGGGTGATCATATGACCCTTGTCTCAGCTTGGACTCAACAGCTCTATAGCACATCCTCAGGATGTAAACCCAGCATCTGCTTGTCTTGTTGTTTTGGATACTTTTTGGCTTCGGTGTATTAAGTATATAGACAGGGCATGTGGAGATATGAAGACCACCAACTGCATACTTGACCCTTACTCCTACTGGCTGCATAGTCACTTAGCACAGAACTGGCCTAATAGTTAAAGTAATCAATGCCTGCTTGCAGAAGGGGTGTGTTCCCCATTTCCTAAAATAGGCAGAAAACCTTTACTAAAGAAACCCTCTTTTGACCAATGAGACAATTAGAGGCTACTGGTATGAACCTGTTTACTTGTTAAGAACTGCAAGAGTTTGATGATGGCCCCACTGTCAAATGCTCATCCTTCTGACGTGTGAGAGGGAGCCTTCTCCTGCACTGCTACCACCCTATGGAACACATTTTCTTGGGGGTTGCATTTGGCCTCCACTCTCTCAATTTAGGAAATCTGTAACACATTTCTCTTTTACCAGGTGTTTGATTATTACATGTTTTCAGTACTCATTTCACTGTTAATATAAATCGGTATTTTAATTCTATGTCTGTCTGTCTGTCTACCTACCTAATTTTAAATTTATTTGCTGCTTTGAGTGCTTACCAGTCCAGAAAGGTGAGGTATATATCCAACAAACAAGCAGCACCTGTAAGTGGAAACTTTGTACCTTCCCCTGGTGGTGTGAAACAGCCTATAAGTATACAGTATATGGAATATTATGCATTTATATGAATATCAATTTCACAAGCTAAGGAAAGGGGTTAGGAGAAGAGTCTGATGAAATTAGTTAAAGAATGCAGATGGCAAGAAGCCTTTCTTACTGTAGAGCTAGCAAACAAAACAAATGTGATTCTCCCCTCCTTCATACTGCAGGGCATCAAACTGAAGAAAGTAGTTGTGCCAGTTGATTACAATGCCATTTGGTCTGCTATGCTCATTAAAGTTAGAACTGGTAGAATAACACAGGCATTAGGGTGGGTAATTGGCTTAGAATGAAAAATGCTCCAAGAAATATTTAATTGGAATTCTTTCATTTTATGGAAACCTCTGTGAAAAGAAGCAAAGCACTGTATATCAAAGTCAGTGAGAGAAAACAAAGGGAACCTATTCAAGTCAATACTTATCTAAATCAATAGTCAGCAAGCTACAGCCTTAGTGGAAAGCTTATTTCTGCTGCATAATTAAGTGGAGTGTGATGTAACATCAGGCTGAAAGAAATTTCAAAAACCTTAGGAAAAGCTTTCCAGGAATAAATAAATATTTATATTTATATATAAATATATATTTTCCAAACCCAATTAAGGTTCTTTCTGCAACCAGGCTTCCACTACCCAACCAAGACAACCCAAGGTGATGCAACCATTATTGCCTTTAGCCAGTATTTGCTGTCACCTCTCTCTTTTCCTCCCCTCAACCAGGGCTAAAGGAGCAAATCTAAAAGAAAGACAATACCTTTCCTTGTTCTGCTATTTGGGAAACACAAGGGAAGCATAAGTTTAGTTTATGGTGCTAAGAGGCACAGGGTTCAGAAGTATGTGACCAGATTACCAAAACCGTAAAACACAAATTGGCATGAAAATATATTTAAAAACAGCATTTCAAGTTTATTAAGCAAATACAACAGCAAAGAAAACATGGATAGATATTAATCTTAGAGAAAGGGCTTATAGATTAATTCTAAAAGCATAGAATTGGGGATCATTTACAGATTTATTGCAAGGAATTACTTGAACTTTGTTATTTTAAATAACATTTAATAGTTTATATATTAAATTGTGAATTGCCTGATCAGCTTGGAGGTAAGTATTTTTGCATAGTATCTCACAGGTCACAACTCCCTAGAAGCAATGAGAACAGAAAGGGATAACTTTGCAAGAGAAAGTATAGAAATACAACTCTCAGTTGAGTTCAGTTAATGTAAGGTACTTTAAAAATGGTTTAAGTTAAATTTTAAATATTACCTATGCAGCATTCTGAGGTTAAATGTGTCCTTTAATCCAAAAAAAAAAAAAAATGGCTGAAGGAACTATGTGATAATTATCAGTTCAAATAACTTTTCATATATTCTTGCAAACTTTTATTTGCATCACCATGCTATGAGGCATTACAATTATGGACCTATCTAGTACATCAAGATTAACTGGTGTGTATCACGCTATAAAGCAATGTTTCTTTGGTCTGTATGTTTTGTTTCTTTTCACGCAGGGCTAAATGAATACTGGTCATGTGTATAAGCCAGACAAACATCAGCACTTGCAAGTTTATCAGAAATACTTCATTATTCCACATTCAGTTAACAGGACTTAAAATTGCTGAATGCTGATTGGACTCTATTTGCACTCATGCTTACTGTTTTATAGGAATATCATACTAGTGACAATATTAAATGGCAAAACAAACTTGTGTGCCTTTTTTATCTAAGAGTTTGCATAAAAGATTATGCAATGTCCTTATTTTCTATAAAAAACGTAATTTTTGGTATTATAATCAAACCAGCACTGCCAACAAAGGCAATTATACATGGATTTCCCAAAACCCTTTCCCTCTTTCGAATCTATAGTTAATGGTTCAGTGTTTTCACAAAGGAAATAATGGATGTCAAAGACTGCCACTGAGAAATGGTTTGTGTAGAAAAAAAAACTTATTTCTATTTAAATCTCTGTCATCCTTCACAAATGGCATGATAATCCTTGGGCCATGTGACAGTATAGGTGGGTAGTTTGTAAGAAAATAATATCCCTATGTTCACTTATTAGAGCACATCCAGACGTGTAGTCTTTAGTTTTCAAAGTTCTAAGCCCAGTATGATCATTACTAAGAATTCTGGGAATTAAAGTCACATTTCATATGTTGGGGTTGTGAAATGTTAATACAAAAACCCTGAGGGGGAGAGAGGATTCATTCCTACCTCGTGGAGAGCCATGAGGAGAAGAGAAAGAAAATGAGGGAAACAGGAAAAAGGCGGGATCCAAGCCCCGCCCACACAAAATAGCAAAGCTAGGCCGCAGCAAAGCCACCCCTCCCTTTGTGCTCTTGTGAGGCAGGCTTGGTTGAAACCCCATATTTTCCAACATCATAAAGATTTTAAAGAGAATGATTTCTAAATACCTGAGGCCCTGACTTCACAGTTTTTGTGTTCAACTCCAAGAAGATTCAGTTTAAAGATCTCTTGATTAAATACACCATGCTTTGATCAAATACATTTTTATCAGTTCTTGTGAGGTGCAACCTACAGTAAGTCATTCCAGGAGGTTATCTTCTAGATTAGGAGTTTTCAAACTTTTTCAGAACACAGAATCTCTTAGGGTTTTACTTAAAAAGAAAAAAAATCAGAACCCTGATCCACAAAATAGCAGCCATAGCAGGGTTTTTTTGCAGGAGAACAAGCTTGCCCTTTCCACTATATGGCTGACCGGGTTCAAGTGAACTTTTTTTTTTTTTTTGCTCTTACTCTGTTACAGAATCTTAGGGTTCTGCAGAACGCAATTTGAAAAAGACAGACCATTGTCCAGAAAGCGACACTCTCCCGTCAACCTTTTTTACTTAGCTAGTCATTCTTGTTCCATTTTTGGTACTCTTCCAGGGACTGGAGTTTTGATGAGAATACTATTTGTGTCTACAGAGTCTTGAGCTTCCTTCTTAAATTTAAAGTCTATGGTAATACAGTTGTAGCTACTCTTTGAAGTATCTTGTCCCTAAGCAGATTAGCTAGATAATTGTAAGGAGATTTAATACATCTTGGATTTTTTCCTTGCTGGTGGCAAACAGTACTTTCCACAAGCCAATGGGCCCAGTTGGTGCACTTACACTTCAGTTTTTCATTGTAGTGAATCACCAATTACAACTCTTTACTTTGTCTTTTTGAAGGATACAGTTGCATAGCCTCTGCTCTTCAAGGATCCATTGTAGTTTCTCCTGTTCATCAGTGTAGCTTTTTCCTACTTCAGAGGCTCAGAACCTGTTTCCTCTGTGAAGACTTGAAAACTATTTGAATTCTAGAGCTGTACAGTATCTTTTCTGACTCTTGCTTTTTATAGTTGCTGTGCTCCACTGGGCTCGCTCCCTTGTTTGAATGTCTTGCTGACAGTTACTTCCTGTTCTAATGCCTCTTTTTTTTTTTTTTAATCTGACAAACGTTCATCTTCACTCAGCAATTCAAAAAGTATGGCCACTTGGTTCTGAATTGTATGTTATTTCAAAATAATTATGTTAAGACATGGAATGAAATTAAGAAGGATATATTAAGATGGGAGAAATTAAAATTGTCACTGTTGGGGGACAATGTCTGGTAAAAATGAATGTTTTGCCTAGAATGATGTTTTTGTTTCAGACAATACCTGTTTTGACCTCTGATGTACCCATTCAAACAATGGCAAAACGATATATCTAAATTTGTTTGGCAAAGGAAAAAAAATGAGTTAAATATAAAGTCTTACAAGTTGCAAAGGAAAACGGAGGATATGGTTTACTGGATTTAAAATTGTACTTTGCAGCTTGTTGTTTGGTCTGGATGAAAGAGTGGATGTTGCTGAGAAACAAGAGACTTTTAGAGTTAGAAGGCTATGACCTGAGGTTTGGATGGCAATGATATTTAGGGTACAATAAAGTTAAAATTAATGTGGATTTTCAAAATCATTTTATTAGACATGCCATACTGAGAATTTGGAATATACATAAACCCAGGTTGTGCCTGAAAACATGTTTATGGATCTCAGCTCAAGAAACATTTCATAGAAGAGAAACAGTAGACAATGACACATGGTTGATGTACTGGAAACTATTGGAAAATCATCAAGGGGAATTTAAGATTAAATGAAGAGACCAACTAATGGCAGAAGGATATAGTTGTCAATGGTTTCTCCATTTGCAGTTATCTGAAAGATTTAAAATGGACAAAAAGACTTACGGTATGGAGCAAAGTAAGACAGAATTTGAACAAGTAAATGTTAATATGAATAAACTTTTGTTGAAATCTGAAACTGAGTGTGAGAGGGGAGCAAAGTACAAAGGGGGATGGAAGAGGAAATTCCTCAGAAGGGTATGTGTGTGTGTGCCTCAAACTCATGAGAAAACCTTGGGGTGGATTCTGCTAAGCTTCAAGATAAAGACCAGCTGAAACTGCTTATACTAACAGTCTTTGTTTGCACAACATAACAGAGGGAATTCGTCAGGAGGGAATGTGGATTCTGCAGACGAATACACATTGAAAGCAACATTGTGCGTTAGTGAAAGAATTCTAAAAGGCAGATTGTGAGCTGAGCCCTCGGAGGAGGGGGAGGACAGAGAGGGACCAAGAAGGTATAAAAAGCTTGCATGAGTTTTGCTTTGGGTTCCCTCTTCGTGGAAGGGTGGAACCCGTGCTGCAGTATGTAATAAACTATCCTTTACAGGACCCAAACGAACCTTTGGTCTGGGTGAGTGTTTCTTTCTCCTTAGGGAGCCAGACGACATGAGGAAGAATAGGTTAAAGAATGTATGATAAAATGGGCTAAGACTTTAGCCCGCTAAGGGTTATAACATACAGATGGATCAATGGGAAAATATGTGGTTGAAAGGGTTGAAACTTACATTAAGTTATGATCTTAAACAGAATTTTTATAAAATGATGTATCATTGGTACATGATGCCAGAGAAATTATCTAGAATGTATAAAGTTCCAAATATATGTTGGAAAAGTGAGCAACATGAAGGGGCATTTTATCATGCTTGGTGGACTTGTAAAAAAGCTAAAAAAAATTGGACTTAAATGCATACTTTGATACAGAGAATTTTAAAGATTAATATTCAACTGAAACCAGAACTTTTCCTTTTAGGACTGATGGATACACAGGTAGAAAAGAGTCATGGAAGATTATTTCAATGTATGATTTCCGTGGTGAGATTGTTATATGCACAAAGATGGAAAGAATCAGCATTTTCCACTACGGAGGAATGGCTGGTGAAATTAATGGATCTTGCTGAGATGGATAAACTGACTTCTTTGATAAGAGAAAGCCAATTTCTACATTTATTGGCAACTGGCAACCCCTTATAGACTTTTTGCATAAAAATGAAAAAAAAAAAACCTTGTGATTTGATGATTAGACAGGATAGATTATAGAAAGAAGAGAGTCATGATGTAACTTTAGAGAGAGAGGTTAAAATATAATTTTACTTATAACTGCTGTGAAGAATATCAGAAGCCACTTCTTTATGTCTTTATATTTTTATTTATAACTTGCACTTTTTTTCTATTTTCTTTTTCTATTGCATTTTTAGCTGTTTCTGTTGTTTCTTTCTCTCTTTTTTTTTTCAATTTTTCTGTTCTAATTTAGTTTGTTGTAGTTTTTATTCTTCCTTTAAAAAAAAAATTACATTAAAAAAATAGTATGGCCACTTGCTGCTCCAATCCTCTTTCTTCTTCAAGTTTCCAATTCCTGCAAACATATGTCAGGTAGTTCTCAGGCAGGAATACAAACATAAACATTGCCAGTTTTGATAGTATTAGTATCAAATATGATGTAAATAGTATGCAAGGAGAAATGTGGACTATTGCTGTATTAAGTATTTCTGAAGACTAGTCCAAAGACATACTGCACATATTGCATTGCATCCATCTTGGGTGTAAGGCTAAACTCCCATACAATAAGAAACACAAATTGCCTGTACAATTCTTAATACCCAAAGCATATTCATTTATACTTCAACCAAGATTTATGGTTTAGTTATTTGAAACCAGCATAGCATAGTGGTGGAGTGCTATGGAACATGAGGTTTAAGCAAGCATTGTACTCTGATGTTCTTCAGATAATTACACTCCTTATTCCCTGCATACAAGATAACATTAAGCATCAGTTTTCAAGAGGTAATCTTGATATCACAGACCAAAATCTTCAAAATATTTCCCAAAGAAGTTAAATATGTATGGATTACAGACTTTGACTACAATGTACAAATGATGCCTTTTTTGTTCCTTATCTCTCCAGCATCTGTGAATCTGTCACACTTTGCACTGTTTTGCCATGAGAATTTAATGATATAACTTCAAGTTCAATTGTTGCCACCTAGTATACCATTAAGATAGCTTTAAAGGTAGCCTTTCCTTTAATATGCAGAGCAGAAGTAATGGAGTGAGAAAGAGATTCTAGTTCCTTATGCACTAGTAATGAACTAGCATGCAAGCTCATGAGCGTTAGTGTCATCTGAAGACACCATCAGAGAACTAATCTGGCATAAAATGTAGTAGTTTTATTTCAGCAGGGATAGCTGAAAAATGCATACTGATTTTTCATTTAATATTTCTGTTGGTTGCTATGGATCAGAATACAAATATTTGATATACAAATATTTTACTCTTCCCTAGGCCTTGTCTGTCTGTCTGTCTGTCTGTCTGTCTGTCTATCTATCTATCTATCTATCTATCACACTTCTATGGCTGCCCATCTCACAAGAAGCGTCTCTGGGCGGCGTACAACAATCAATAAAACAACAAATATGTTAAAAAGAATAATTATAAAAACATTAAAAGTCATTAAAAATGAAAATAATCCATTTTTTAAAAAAAATAAAATATATGCAAACCATTCGGAGAGAGAAAAAAGATCTACCACAATGGAGCCATCTCAGAAATTCTCCGGTTTTCTGGGATCCCCAGGCCTGGTGACAACCAGGTCTTGAGGGACTTTCATAATAATAACAGGGATGGAGTGAACCTGACTTCAGGGCCCCACTAGAGGTAGGTCTTGGGCAGATGGTACCCACAACATGTCTTCTCTGCAAGATTGAATGCATTGGGCTGATGTAACTGGGGAGAGGCGGTCACCCAGACAACCTGGTCCCATGTCATGAAGGGCTTTAAGGTCAAAACCAGCACTTTGAATTGGACCCGGAAGCAGACCGGTAGCCAATGCAGCTTGCAAAGCAGAGGTGTAATATGTGCTCTTCTAGGAGCACAGAGAACTGCCCACACCACTACATTCTGCACCAGCTGAAGCTTCCAGCTACTCTTCAAGGGCAGCCTCATGTAAGGTGCATTTACAGCAGTCCAATCTGGAGGTGACTAGAGCATGAAGGACTGTGAGCAGAGCCTGCCGATCTAGGAATGGGCACAACTGGTGCACAATACAAAGTTGTGCAAAGGCCCTTCCAGCCATGACTACCCCCTGCTTTTTGAGCAGGAGTTGTGAGTCTAGGAGGACCCTCAGATTGAGCACTGGGTCTGTCTGAGACAGTGCCACTCCATCTAGCACCAAAGATGGCATAGTCCTAGAATCAGTAGGCCCCAAAACCACTCAGTCTTGTCAGGGTTCGGCTGAAGCCTGTTGTTCCTCATCCAGACCCTCACAGCTTCTGGGCACTGGGCTAAGACGTTCACGGCATCACTTAATTTGCCAGCGGCAGAGATGTATAGTTGGGTATCTTCAGCATACTGATGAAACCCCACTCAATGGTGATGGATGAGCTTTCCTAGAGGCCTCATGTACATGTTAAATAAGAGAGGGAAGAATACTGAACCCTGTGGCATCCCACATAGTAGGGGCCAAGGGTGGAACCTCTCCTCCCAAATCACCACCAACTGGAATCGACCCTGAAGGAAGGAAGCAAACCAGCATAATACTGTGGTGCCCACCGCAATCTCTGAGCCAATCCATGGTATTGAAAGCCACCAAGAGGTCAAGTAAGGCAAGGATGGGTGCACAACCCCCATCCCACCCATGCCAGAAATCATCCAAAAGCTTGATCAATACCGTTTCCATCCCACACCTGGGCCTGAATCCTGATTGAAAAGAATCTAGATAATCTGCTTCATCGAAGGCCCTCTGAAGGTGTTGTGCAACTACCTTCTCAACCACCTTACCCCCAAAAGGGAGGTTAGATACTGGATGAAAATTGTCCAGTATGGTGGGGTCCAGTGATGGCTTCTTGAGAAGGGGGTGAACCAAAGCCTCTTTAAGAGGCAAAGAAACAACCCCCTCACTCAAAGGAGAATTAACCACTACTAGAACCCACTCACATGATACCTCCCAGGCCACTTTCACAAGTCAGGAGGGGCATGGATCTAAAGAGCAGGTGGCTGAGCTCACAGTCCTAAGGATCCTGTCCACTTCCTCAGGTCCAACAGGTTCACACCATTCTCAGATAACCAGGCAAGACTCCACCCCAGTATCTCCTCTGGACCTGCAACAAGGCCAGCTTCCAATTGCAAATGAATCTGAGTGATTTTGTCCGACAGATGCTGAGCAAATTTCTCCACACAAAAGATTCCCCAGGCCCTTTACCCAAGAGTCACCTGAAACAGGGCTGAGGGGCAGCAATCTGCAGATGCAATAACGGCAGAGAAGTACTGCCACTTTGCCACCCTTACCACCATAAGGTAGGCCTTAATAGTGGCTTTAACTGCGTTCAGTCGAGCTCATCTTGGTTAAGCAAAAGCAATGCTCTAGATGTCTCTTTTCTTGTTTCTTCTCCTTCGGTCCTTTGTAAACCATGGAGAGTGCCAGGATCCCTGAGAGGGGAGAGGTCACATGGACACCATCCAATCCAATGCCTCAGCTGCCCTCTTATTCCAAGTGACAACCAAGGCTTCAGATGGGCCGTGCAGCAGATCAGTAGCAACAACCCCCAGCTCCTTCTGAAACCCATCCAGGTCCATCAGTCACTGGGGGTGGACTGATAATGGGTCTAGCCCCCCTGCAGTGGATAGTGGCACTAGAGAATCCGATGGAGATCAGGGCATTATCTGACCATGACAAGGGAAACACCAACAGCTCCCCCAATTTCAGATCACGTAACTACTGCTCCAACAAGAACTTAGATCTGGAGTGTGACCACTGTCCCTTGTTGGGCTCTGGATGACCTGGGATAGACTCATGGCCATCATAATGGCCATGAACTCCTGAGCCTCCATTCCTAAAGAAGGTACATTGAAGTACCCCAGAACCATAAGTCTGGGGAACTCCACTGCCAGCCCAGAAATGGAGTCAAGGAGCTCAGGCAGGGAGGTTGCTATGCAGCAGGGAGGCTGGTACAACAGCAACAATCCTAACTGATCCCTAGAGCCCAACTTAATGAGCAGGGTCTCACATCTGATGACTTGTGATGACTTGGCTTGGTTGGGCTAGTGATTTCAGCCAATGGGTTTAAAACTGGATATTATTACCTAACCATGTTTGCCTTAGAACAATTGTTTTGTAAAGTAATAATGGTTTTCATCTAAAATATAATTATTAAATATGATGTACATTAGTTGTATATTGGATAAAAAACAATGCATTAAAATTGCATTAGACAATTTAGACATGTTTGCTTGGATTCACTCAATAATTCTACTTTATCTTGGACTGAGTCAGAAGCACATAATTCAACTCTTCTATGCAAAATTCAAGAACTCAGTGCTCAGTGTTTCCAGCTGACTAGCTTGGGAAATCACAATAGGCTGTTAGATCAAACTTTCAGGCATTGTGAACTTGACACAGCCATTTTTTAAAAAATAGACATGATTTTGATTTTAAAAAGAAAGAAATTAAAAAAAAACAAAAACCAGCTCTTGTCTCACAATGGAGTCCTCTTCATGCACACTAGAATAAAGATGAATGTTTGCCTCTTTTGCTCCTTAGCTGTCCAGTAATCTGGTGAAAAACCCTTACTCAGATCATCTGCATGGGAAAGGGATGAGGTTGTGAACCATGTACGTGTGAAAGTGTGCTGAGATAATACATGAGACAAAGAGAGTAAGAGAATGTTTAAAAGGGGGGCTTAACCCACAAGAAGAGACAAAGCACTTTTGCTGGCTCTATGCTTGCTGTCAGAGAAGAGCCAAAGTTCCTTTGCCTTCATTTTCCTTCACTACGAAAGTACCCTAAGTGAACCAGCTGCACTGAAATAGCAATCTTTTATCAGTTGAAACTTGTTCAATATTTGTTTAGGATCCTTATATGGTTTTTCTGTCCCATACAAATGTTGAGGCATTTTACTGCGTGGACATGTGACCAAACTTGCAACTATTCCTTTCTCCATGCCTTCTCTTGTCCTGGCTTGTGACTCAAGCTTCAGCCTCTCTTTAATTTGTTCAGTCATGCAACAACTACAGTACATAGTAATTGAGAGCATTTCTTGCTGGGTCGCACTAACCAAGGCGAAGTAGATGAAGCCAAGAGGGGTGGCCCCTCTTCTTCTTCTCTGCTTCGGTGAGTTTATGACAGCAGGAACCCTGCCTACATGTTCTTTGCTTAGAAGCATAAAGGTGAATTGTGCTCTCCAAGATGCACTCAGACACCTAAGCCTTTTCTTCTTTAACCATTGATGACATGCATTTTGCAAAAACAAAAACCAACACTGTGAGCAACACAATATGAACCAAAGTTACGTGGACGTTAGAAATATCCCAGCTTGCTTCCTGTGACATTTTCAAGAGACTAGGTCTGTCTATTTAAGTATTTCCAATACCTATAGAAACCTATGCAAAATAATAGTGAGTGATACCTTTATTTGGACTGATAAAATGGACAGAAACTGCATGCAAGTGCTCATATTGTCCAGAATACTTGATTTAGTGGATATTATAAAAAGGGGAGAGGGAAGAAGGAAAAAGGTTCCTGCAACCAGACTTAGAGGGTAATGCTACTCGTGCTGCTACTCCTTTCAGCAGCATTCATTACTATTAGTTGTAGTATTCCTTTGAGCTGCATGCGAAGATTGGCATTTGGGGGCACTGTTTTGGAAAGTCTCCTTTCCTTCCTGAGCAGGTAGTTCTGGTTGGTGTGGTTGGGGGATGAGAATGTGGGCATTTCAATTCCAGACCTTGATCTTCTTTCCCATTTTATTTAACATCTACATGAAACTGCTGGGAAAGTTTATCTGTTAGTTTGGAGGTAGTTGCCATCAGTATCTTGATGATTCGTAGCTTTACATGTGGTACCACAAAGCAGACCATGTCTGAATCCCAGCAAGACAGTTACTGCAGGTTCAGAAACCTTCTGGTACAATATAATTTCCATCTATAGTTCTTCCTGAAGAAGCTTGGCTATCACTCAGCTAATATTTTGTATGAGTTTTGAGTCTTTCCCCATTTCTCATGGATCAAGAAGGTTACGTGGTTATTCTGTATTTATATGTCAAAGTACCTCACTTACATAAATGAAAACATAAAAGACAACTAAGGCAATCTTGCTACCAGAAAATTTTTCTTGTTATATTAAGAAAATCAAACAGCAGTCCAAAAACAATGTATAGCCAGTCCATAAAAATCTGATAAAGTAAATTAAAACAATGAACAGTGCAATATCTTAATTAAATTAAATTAATTAAAATCAGATCAAGAAGACTGATAAAAAGAGATATTTTCAACCCACCTGAAAAGCTAAAAAAGATATAGGCTGCTGTATATCTCCTCTGTTTGTGCATGTGTGCATATGTGTGTAAAGAAATTCTATAAATGTGGAGCTACTATCAACCTTCAGAACCATGCATTTTCCAGTGGAGCATCTAAGCACTGGCAAGCTATTTCCATACAATCGCCAGATAAAATTGTTTTCAGCAGCTATATGCCTATGTGGAGGCAACTCTGTGGAGGCAACTCTGTGGAGTCCTTGAGCCACATGCTCCTTTGCTGCTCTCTTGCTGCTCTCTGAGGGAATCTCAGAAGACATTCATCTGTCTCATTTTAAAGAACTACTCTGGTAGAGAACCCAGTGCTTATCTGTCACTTCTTCTATCCAACCAGGTCCCTGACGTATCCTTCCACATTGCCCAATTTTGTGCTTCTATTTGTTCTATTCATCCCACCTACTACTGATGATTAGCAGTAATCTTAATGATTCCACTGTTACTTACATTATTGTTATTATATTTTAATGTAATTTTATTGTATTTTATGCCTACTTTTTAGTCTTATCAATAATTTTAGTGTATGTATTTTATTGTAGTGGTTTCTGGCCCAAAGGTCATAATAAACATTTGTTGTTGTTGTGGTTTCCCTGAAATCACCAGAAGGGTGGGCAGTGGGCTTATTTGACTGGAAAGAAACAATCAATCTGCCTGTCTGGGAGATCTACATTTCCTGTCACAGCACTGAATATAGAAATCTTTAAACTTGTGGAATCCACACAATGTACACATGCTGTTTCATTCAGTTAAAAAGTCACAAATAACAAACAGAGGTGGTGTAAGGATTCCTCCATCCTTTAAAATTAAAGAGAGAGGCAGAACATTTGACAAGAGGTGTAAAGTATTCATTTTGAACAAACTATGCTCCAAACAGCATGATAGCTGGCACACTGTAAAGGTTACAGATTGTCAGTATGATAGTGTTTTCATGTTTAATTTGGTGGTACAGGAATTCATGCATTTCTTGTAAGTCAGAAGACATAACCAGCCCCATGACTCTTGTAGTGGTTACTTAGTCTTCTGGAAAATGATGACTCATAAGCCTGCCAAAAGCAACCTTATCAAGCTCCAGGTACATACGTCTCAATTAGAAATGTAGAGATTAGACACAGAATTTTAACTGGGTTATCATTTTCACAATGATTCTCCTTAGGGCACCTTGCTTCTTGTAGTGTACTTGAATCCCTCATGTGCAACCGTACAAAAGGTGCCACAGTAAATGGTCCATGATAAGTGGATTGAAAAGAATGTGGATGGTCTTAAGGTTCTAACACAGCTTTGATACAAAATCATCATCATCATCATCACCACCACCGCCACCGCCACCACCATCATGTTTTAAGAGCATTTCATGTTGGTATTTTGTACCAATGATGGCAGTTTTATATCCCTCCACAATCATGGCACAAGTGCTTACATATTAAATAAAGCAGATAGCAAATTGTAGAGCTCCAAGTATTCCTGGAAACCAATTCCCAGAATTTTTGGCACATCCTAGCTGGAGCAGCTGAAAGATACAGATCCCTATCCTCAAAAGGAATAGGATTTGTTAGAGGGAATGAAGCTTGAGTGGTTAATTCAACAAGCTACCAGAAGGTATCACAATACTCAACTCAGGCTGTAAGAGTGCCACAGCATCGCCATTTGGTTGCTACTTATTAGGCAGCAGAGCATGAAAGTGTAGATGAAGAAAACATGTGTCCACTGGAAATACTTTTAGTCCTTCTGAACTCTCCTGAGGGGTGTTGCAAAGGGTGCTGTTTGTTTCAGCCTGCAGATAGGACCACACCATTCACAGCTTGGTTGGCAATATATATTTCCTGCTTTGGTGGCACTCATATCTGACATCTTTTCCCGGTTTGAATCCCCATGTCTATAGAAAGGGTTGATAGCCATAAATTTTACTGAGTTGCATAAAATATAGGGACCCAGGCAGAGAGAAAATTATGGTATACTATCTAATGAGGACTGAAATATAAATGAGAATAGTGGGAAGGGGAGTTTCAGATAGCATCCTAAAATGCCTTTTCTCAGTATTCTTGGTAGATTTAAGTAGATATCTATCATTCAGATATCTATATTGAAATAATATAGTATGTCTTCCATATAGATATTTTGCAAGAGAATAGGCTAAATACTGAGCACAAGGGGTCAATCCGGCACTGTATTTTTCTTAGTGCAATGTCTCAACAATATTAGAAAGAAATACATTTTGTAAAATCCTTGTTGTTTTGTTTTTTAAACCAAGTAAGCCAGCTACCTGCTTTAGGAGCACATCTAAGCAATTTGTGGCATTACTGCAGCTTAACAATTTTTAATAACTTGATTTAGAGAGAGCAGCAATGGCAATTAGTCAAATGCAAAAAAGAGACTATTGCAAGATCTATTAAAAATTTGGAGATCATGTTGGTATAATAATCCAAGAGGTTGGTTTACAAGCAGGACATTTAAAAAAAAAAATAGAGTTTGGACTTCTGTTTGGTAGCAAAGGCAAAACGGAATCAAGTTTGATCCATGAAAGAGTATAAAAACTACTGTGACTTATGAAGAGAAATATATTACACTTAGAGGAATGATTAATATTGAAAGAATATTATTCTGCAGTAACATTTTTCAGAAAGCGATCTAAGGATATATTTTCTTAAATCAATCTCTCCCAACCTGATGTATTCCAGAAATTCTGGCTCAGAATTTTGAGTGTCATTGTCCAACAGCTTGGAGATATTAGATTAAGGAAGGTCTTAGATACCAACAGTAGTTCATAGAGACCGTTAACCATAACACCACCTCAGCACTGCCACTATGCATAGCTAAAACCTGATCCTCAGTTCTCGAGAATAACCATCTGAGCACAACAAGCTATCACGCTGCACTTGAATAGAGGCTCAAGCCTTTCCAACTAAGAGCAAATTTAATACATGTAGCCTTTGAGATGATCTCACCTAGAGTTGTTAGAAAAACTATTTTCCAGAGCTCACTGGAAGATAGAGGGATGATGGCCCACAGTTAGGAAGCTGCCCCTCCAACATGGGTGAAACTCCCAAGCTGAGATTGTTTCCAGTTGACAGGAAACCCTTACAGAACCTAGCTGTCCCTTAATATTTCTCAGAGCAGAAATCTTGTGATATTTACTTTATTCATACAAGTTATTCCTATATGATTAAAGATCATCAGGGCCAGTTCTATTGATCAGATGTACAACACTGCTTACCTGACTGCACTATAGCACATTTATTGGATCCCCTTAATTCCAATTTCAGTTGTCCAATGCATGATCAGAATCAGTTCAATCGATCATCTACATTCATTCTCCAAGTTTTAAAATTGCATACGTAAAAACTCAAGTACAATATGAATACACTGTAAAATCATCTGTGCAGCTGCTTTAGAATACATTTGGTGTTGTATTTTTGAAACAGAATAGTGTGCTGTTAACTAGACAGGCAGCACAGCAGTAACCCTAATCCTAACTGAATTTGAATCTAGAGTATTTGGTTCCTAAATTGATGTCAAACCAAAAAGGAAACTTTTTTTTTCTTTTCTCGTGGCTGTTAACATATAAGGGTTAACTAAGATTTCTTTTCTTTAGAGCACAGCAAAAATAAGTAATAATTTAGTTCCAATGATGATGATGTTGATAATGGTGATGATGATGCAAAATATAATTCTAATAATGTACTGCCAAGTTACAGCTTTATGTTTAGCAAAGGACTATTTAAAAATAGATTCCCTTTTATTCTTGGCATGAATTTTATCTTTGAGTGCTACATGTTTATGTTCCTGAAAAACAAATCTAAGCTTTGTAGATGAGGAAAAAAACTCAGTAGAGGGAATAAGGGCTGATCCTACTACTAATCAGAATGATAGGGCAGTTATTGCAGGAGTCAGGGTGGTATCAAGAAGTTTGCACATAAAACTATCTGTGCTATCCATGGTCTGCCCTGTGCCCACTGTACTACTGCACTTCCTCTACGTGCCTATGTATTATCCTAGTGTTTTGTTCTTATGGTATATTTGGATCAATTTCTGCTCTTTTTAAAAAATTTGTTTAAAAAATCTGGAGACAGATTTGCATTTTAAGGGAGTCAGTGGTTGGAATTTCTTTTGAGAGGTGGCCAGCACTCTGTTTTCTTCTTTTAATAGCAAAAAAGAAAGAAAAAAAAGCCTCCTATACTCATAGTAACATGGGGCTGTCAGCTGAAATGGCTTCTTCTTTACAGTATTTCTTGCCCTGATCACATGACCATGCAATATCATGTGGTCACCTATTAATTTCCAGGAAGTGCTGCTTCAGTTGGCTTCTTACAGGGAATGGGAGAAGAGTACCATCTTGTTTCCTGCTTAAGGAAGTAAGTTGTCTTTGACGGATAGAATAGATAGAGTAGAATCGCATGAGAGCACAAACTTACTGCTTTTGTTTAGCTAACAAGAAAGATTGTGGCAATCTCCATGTCCAGGTCTTTCTCTAGAATGATATACAAGTAGTCCTCACTTAACAACTGTAATTGGGACTGGGATTTCCATTGCTAAATTATGTGGTTTTAAAATGCAATGCCACATTATCGTGCTGCTTACCAACAGCAGTTCCGGCAATCTCTGGTTACCTTTGTTAAATGAGGACCACATGGGCTGTAAAGGGAGGACCTCACGTGAATCCAACTTCCTGCCAGTTTCCCCATTGACTTTGCTTGTGGGAAGCCAGCAGGGAAGGTTATAAATCCTGGTCGTGTGAACATGGGACACTGCAATGGTTGGAAATCAGGGCTGGTTGCCAAGTGCCTGGATCATGATTACATGACCATGGGGGTGGTGTGACGGCCAGAACTTTGAGGACCAGTTGTAAGTACCACACATTCATTGCTGTCACAAGTTTGAACAGTCATTGAATGAGTGGTCGTTAAACGAGGACCACCTGTATTTCATCTCTAAATATTATATGCTGAAACAGAAAAGAGTAGAGGGTTGTCACTCTCATGTTCTACTTAAAGGTTTGCCAGTGGCCATTTGAAGTGGACTAGATTATTCACATCTCTGCTTCAGATGAATTCTTCTTATGTTCTTTTAATAGTACATTAAAGCTTTACTGTGGTTGACCCAGGTATTATACAACCATTATGAACACATTGTTGCCTTTATTTTTAAGAAACATGTATTAAAAACTCTAACATTTGTTTATTTTATTTATTTATAAATAAAATTTATATCACCACCCAACTCCCCCACAAGGAGGGACTCTGGGCGGTTCACAACCAGTTAAAACCAATAAAAACATAAATAGTACAGCATAAAATACAATTATTAAATATGATAAAATCCAAGCGATGGTGGTATTGTTGCAGCCTGGGACCAGATAATATTGGTCACATAGGACTAGGGAACCAGCCATCCCCAAAACTGACCATTCCCATCCCCACCCCATGTGTAATAACATTTCCTGGATTACATCCTCATTTAAAGAAAGTGCCTCACCAGCAGATTGATATCCACTGGTGAAGGAAATAGTTTTGTGTAAATGAAATATCCATCTATATTTTATCTACTCTAAATCTAACTTTGTTTGAAATTTCTTCTCATTTTGTTGACAGTTTTTCTTTTGTCAAATTACTTCCTTTCCTGCAGCCTAATGCTTGGCAATAAGCTGGAGAAAGGTATTAGCATATAACCACTGTGAAATCATTATGATGAGACAGATACGGAAAATAAACTCTGCAATGTGCACTTAAAGGCACTGTGTCCCTCTTGAGCAATAAAAATATGGAAACATGTAGATAAGGATTATACTTTCAGTACCTACATGCACGGAGGGAGCGGGGAGGGGACTTTATAACAAGAAATACTTCCCATTGACTTTATATATGCATTGTAGGATTAATTACCCCCTCTACACTTTCTTTGCTTTCTCTGATTAGTCTTGGTAGGTATTCAAAACTCACTTGCCTAGCAAACTTCAGTTGTCTACCCCAGATAAGTGTATGGATTGCAAGAGATATGCCCTTCCACTCAGACACATGCATTTATATTCTTTACAGACATGTAATTTTCAAGGCTTTTAAAAACAATTACATTTCAGTGAAATTAGAGCTGGGACAATTTGCTGGGGGGGAAAAATGCTTCCTTTGCTCACTGTTCCCCTGGATAAAAAGAATTATTTTTCTCAAGATTCACAATTTAAAACAAATGGTGACAGCCACCATCCCCCTCCTGTTTGAATAACAGCCACAAAGAATGGCATCTGGCCTAGAAAAATGGTTGCTGCATTACTAACACAATAGTTGCTGCTGCTGCTATTATTTAGAGCATTCACAGTAAAAGAACCCCTGGGAAAAGCTGGGATACTGCCAATGGTAAAAAAGAAATATTTGGGAATTTCTCTTCTTCCAGTTTCTCTGCCTAACAGCACATGAGGAATGTTAAGAAATAATCTGTGCACAGGCTGAAATGAAAGAGTGATCCTATTTCCCTTTAGACCTGCAGGGCTATATCACCGCAAGCAAGGGCTGCTTTGTTTTTTCAGTTCTGTCAACTTTTAGTAAAACTCTGTCAACTTTTAGTAAAATATAGGGCAAAAAGATAGGTAGGAAGGCTTGCTTGTATGCAATATGCTGATATTAGGAAGCTGTGAAAGGCTGAAGCCAGTTCCTTCATCCCCCAACCTCAAACACTGATAGTATCTTCTCACTCTCAGATATTGTCTAACCTTATACTACCTGTATGAAACCAACATGAGATATAATCTGGATCGAAGAGTCATCAGCATACAAACGACATGCCACTCAATCTCTCTTTTCTACCATCTCATTCCAATGAGGTGAAACAATTCTTGGAGATAGTTTTAGACTGGATAAGGACAAACAAGGTGAAGCCACACAAATCAGAAGTACTAGAGACTGGGAAATCTCATATGCATGAAGATTTCCAATTAGATTTAGATAAGGTTAGAGGTTCCATAAAAAGCCAAGTATGCTGGTTAGAGTTATTCCTGGGTTTAGTGCTATCTATGAAGGTGAAAGAGGCACAGGTATTTACGACAACTTTTTTACCAACACATAATGGCTCACTATCTGCAGTCCTATTTGGAAAGAACAGATTTTTCTTCAGGGTAATTCTTATGCTCCAGTTATGGAGAATTTGTGCTCTGGAACTGTGCTACCCTCTGTTACAAGTGTCATGGTTATATACTTCCTTGACTATGGAATGGACTTTATATGAGGCTACCCTTTAAAATTACCTGGAAGTGCTAAATGCAGCAGGTAGGTGGCCATCTGGTACAAGACTCAGGGATGAAACGATTGCCGTACTGACAGATTTACACTGCTTGCCAACTTACCAAACATAATTTAAAGTGTAGTATCAATGTTTAAAGCCAGAAATAGCAGAAGGCATGACAATTTGAGAACTTTTTCTCATTTTGAACCTCTCTAGCCATGAAAGCCTTCAGGAGAAGCCTTTCTGAAGGTGTGTCCATTACCAAAAGCTCATTGATTTGGCACAAAAGACAGGGCCTGATGCCCAACCTTCTTCTGAAGCCATTTCTACATTTGAAGTAAATTCTTTTTCATAAAATTGAAGGAACTAAGAAAGAAAATAGGGGAAACAAAGAAGAAGCTATGTACTTGGCAGTGCTGATTTTAATATTTAAGAACTTTAAAAGTCCTAAACTGGTAGAAACCAGATGATTTAAAGAACTGTTTGCATACATATGATTCCATTTGGGTCTTGAGGTTAGCCTCAGGCACTCTGTTTTGCCTTCTTTGGGTAAGGTCCCGCAGGCAAAATATGTATAGATGTATACATACACATATACATGAAAGAAATAAATAGCTGGAAATATATTTCCTTTTTAATCAGCTAAATATATTGCTTGGTTATATCCCCATAAATTCAGTCCCTTTAAACTGCTGACATATTGACTTTTTAAATTGTCTTTTTCATTATCCTAAGCGAAGAAGGTTGGCACCCTTGCAAATAATATGTTTTCGTTTCTTATGAATTAGGTGACATAAAACCAATATAACATAGAAAGTAGTCATGCATCATCATAGCTATATACTACATTTCTAAAAATACATGTTTCTCAAATTTTCAAGCTGTCAATAAATTGCATCCAACGCCGAGCATCAACCTATTACATGATGGGAATTGTGAATTTTCCCCTTGTTCACAGTCTGGTAGCTCATATGGTCCTTGAAATAGCTTCCCTGCACCACACCCTCCAGACAGGCAAATAAGAACATTTTGCTTTTCATAATTTGTCCCAAGCAATATAAACTAAAATTCAATAACAACACCAACTGCTTTTAGCAAGGAATCTTATCAAAAAGGAGTGGTTAACAGACCAAAACGTGAATATGATGCAAGCTCACTAAAATGATGCTACAATCCTAAGATTAATTTTTAATACTTATGCAAATAGACTTGCCTAAATAGGCCCAATGAGCTAAATGCACCTGCTCAGATGTGTAGAACAGCCCAATAGTTGTGTCAAATAAACTGCTAAATTCAGGAAGCCAAATCAGGATTGCTAGTTGTCACATCAGCCATTCGTTTTAGTCATCAGTGTTGTATAGCATGGAACAATCTGTCACCCTCCGGGTCTGGGTATAAACTGGAATTAGATTTAAAAAAAGGGCGGGGGGGAAATGAGGAGAAAGGGAGGAGTCAGGATGAAATGGCTGCTATGGTAGAAAGATGCCCCACTTCCATTTAGGTACTCACAATGGAGCCTCCATCTCTTCAATGTCTTCAGTGTTTTCCTGCTATTGCAACAGAAGACCTCCCATTCTAGGTCACATGGAAGAGAAACCTTCAGGACTGTCAATCAGCTGGGCTCCAATTAGCCTGCTGCAGGACTGTTCTCTCTTTTCTATCTAGTGGGCTCTGACCTTCCCTGGCCATTTTGCTGCAGTTGCCAAAGCACTGCCTGATTATTCTTCTCATTTTTTGTTGCTCAGACAGGGAAATATTGACCTTGTATGAGACTTACCACAGATCTATGAGAAGGTCCATACAGGTAATCCCCAAGTTAAGAACACTCAGTTTAAGGACAATCCATGATTAAGAATGGAGCCTACTGCAGCAAAATTCATGTTAAATACACAATGGTTCGAGTTCATTACACAATACTACTTATACAGTATTATACTATAATACTGTTCCGGCTTACATAGAGATTCGACTTATTCATATGCTTGTCTATTTTTGTGTGCAGGCAGAGAAGGATCGAGAGAGAGATCGGCAATGGAGAAGCATTCTGAAATATTTGTCTTAAGGAGCCTCAAGGAGACTCTTGATTTGGGCTGCATGTGGGAAGCAACACTGACTGGTCCTGTGGTAAAGGTAGTGTTATGGACTTTGCTGATTCTGAGACTAAAGAAGAGAACCTGGCAGACTTTTGGCCTGTACTTGAGGAATCTGCAGGCTGTCAACACCTGCAAGTAATGATTCAAACTCAGCACAGGTGGCTGTGTTTGAAGCGTCCTGAGCCCTAGAACATGCCACCAGCTAAAGAGGGCTAAGCAGTGGAGAAAAGCATGACCTTGAGGAGAGAATGATGAGGAGAGGTTATCAAATCCCTCCTCCAGCCTCCCCCCCGTTGGTGGAAACAAGTCTCCTGTTCGTTGACCTATGCTCTTATGACTTCATATCCCAAGTTCCTCTTGTTTTTTGCCCTGTGATAACCTCGTTTTGACTTGAACTGAATTTTGTGGATTTTTCTGGCTCTTGACCCACTGACTTTTTCTTGAATGACTCAGCTTCTCTGGCTTCTATTCCTTCCATTTAGCACACCTGCTTCACTGATATAATTTATAGGCAAGAGCACTGTCTTTGACCTATCCAAGTCTCTTTTACTGAAGTCTCTAGCCTGTGTGTCTTTGCTTCAAATACTGTGAAAATGTTTTGATAAGCCAATTAAAATGCCTTACGATCTGTGAGTCTAGGCTTGGATAAGTCAGGTAGACTGTGAAGGCAGCACTTTGTATATCAGCGTATTTTCCTCCTGGCTCAAGGATTGAAGGAAAGCACATTGCTGTGGTGGTGAGGGAGAACATAAGGGGAGTTCACAGAGAGGGTTACATGATAAGGAAGAAAGAAAACAAGGATTTCTTGACAAAGGAGGGAGAACATGGAGGAGAAGAGTTGGCTTTCCTGGTAGTGCTGGGCTGCACTGGGATGTGTTGTTGACCTAAGGAGTTACCCAAGAAGGTAGAGAAATCCCAGACAGAATAATGGACAGAGACAGGACACAGAAATGTGCCCATATTAAAAATCTCTTTCAGTTCCTCTGTTCTCTAATGTATCATTCTTATTAATGAATTATTTATGTATTTATTTAGTTAAATTGATTTGTATTCCTGTTCATCTTGCTGTAGAGACACTGGGTGGTTAATGGCATATAAAAACAGAATACAAATAAATACCAAAACAACAATACATATATTCTATAAGACAACCTTGGTAAAAAAAAAAAACCTAACAACTTAATAAATCACAGCAACACCTACACGGGCTCAAACTAACCACTTCACCCCACCTCCCCAATGCCATCCATGTTGTCAAAGCTTTCCAAAAAAGGGGACAATTTAATCAGGGTGGTGGTGGTGTTATGGTATTCCACAGGGCATGCACTGCAACAAAAAAGGCCTGATTTCTGGCTCCTGCAAGGCGACATTCTTTAACCACTGGGACCTGGAGCATGCCTCTCCTGCCAGGCTCAATGAGACAGGTAGAAACAATTGGGAAGAGGCAGTCCCACAAATAACCCAGCACCATGCCATGGAAGGCTTCAGGAGTAACCAAGAGAAATACACACACACACACACACACACACACACACACACACACCCTTGAATTGCACCAGAAGCACACTAGGAACCATTGCAGCTCATGGAGCAGAGATGCAACTGAGCATGCCTATAGCCGCCCGTACTGCCCAAAAGTAAGAGACCAATTCTTGTAACGTGCTTCTTTCACTATTCTTACATGCAATGCTACAGTTTTTTAAATACAAATAATCTATTATATATGAATAATATATGATGAATACTTACATACTAGTAAAAAGATTACAAGATTTTAGTATAGCTTGCCTCAGTAAATAATGCATAAATATTTCTATATAACTTTACAAATCCCAATGTGAGCAAAGTTTTCAACATTATGTTTTAGGGAAGTCAAATGTTCAATAATGAGAAATGTGAATGTAAATCAGTTTTATTATGCCAAAGTCTGATTTTTTTTTTCTTTCCTTCACATATGCCAGGATTTCTGTTGATTCATTAAGCATTCAAACTGTGATAAAAACTGATACAACTGAAAAAAGGGGCTGTGATATGTATGTTTTGCAAAACTTAAGAGTTGCACTAATAATTATTTTTCTTGGTTGAATTCACAAAATATTGATTCTTGCTTTGGATTATGTAATGTAGTATCTGGATTGGTAAAGAACCAATAAATCAGAAATAACATAAATAAGGTCCAGGGATGCTTAACAAAGATGCAGATCTAGGAATTGGTACAATAATCATTGGATCCATCTTTCAAAAGGTAAGTAACCTCTTTTGCTGATCCATGATGAAGCAACCACTGTTTATGCCCAAATGCTCAAGCTATTATAATGGGAGTTGGTTTATATCCACAAAGTACATTCTAGAGATGTACTATACCTGTGAAACCAGAATCACAAATACACTGGTAGCCTCCAGGCTTGTTGAAGCAACTTCCTCCATGCAAACAAGGAACGGTTTCACACTCATTTATATCCAGTTCACAGAATGCCCCATAGAAGCCAACTGGGCAGTTGCAAAGGAACCTATTATGTTATGAAAAAGGAAGGTTTCAGAAAATGGCAATATCAGCAATTTCAGTTTCAAGGTGTAGTTACCAGTTTCATCCACATATTGGCAGAAAACATTATTTCTTCAGATCTTCCAAATATTCATAAAGATGGTAACTTTTACATCAAGCTAGATGGTATTTGCCATATCTCTAATTTACTTCTGCTTGGGTGCAGGAATGCAATGGCTCTCAGGAATTTCATTTGGTCTACGTATTTAGGTAAGTTGATATGATTCACAAGATCTGACCCACAGCTCAGAATATGGTAATCTCTTGGTTTTGCTCTTCTGCAAGTTATTTCACAATTAAGCACTCCAATATCTATGTGTATGAGTGAGGGTGGTTTATTTTGGGTAGGTTAAACTGTACTATATGCATATTTTATAGTTGAATGCATATTTTGGGGGAAAATACTGAAATATTCTTCCTGAACCTCTTTTAAGGGAGAGATAGCCAGACTGAGGAAAAGACCCCCAAATATCCTCTCAAATGCCTGGCAAACAGCCAAAGCTATGCTAAACCAATGCAGAAAGTAGCCTATTCCAATTTAAAAGAAATGTTTCAAATATGGTTTTAAAAAGCATCCCACTGCCACTGATTGTTCTGGGAAAGCCTCCCTTTTCACAAGCTTTGGTGGGGTACCAGGCTAGGCAGAGCCCACTGGCATAGCTTGGCCTCTTCTGAGAAGGACCTGGAAGAATGATCACTGATTGGCTTTGGAGGTAGGCAAGCTTTCTGCCTTTGATTACTAGATTTGTGAGATGATAGGAGAAATGACATAACTGGGTACTAAGCTTGGCCCTTCCTGAGAAGGACATCCTCATCATTGACAGAATGCAGTTATGTCAGGCTTGGCAGTAATTAGCTAATTAGCAGAGATAGCAGAACCAGGCTGGCACAGTGATAAACAATGCCACAGAGATATGCAGGGCAGATAAAGAGGGCACCCAATACGTGTAGCATTTATAGTTTTGCTACCAGTTGTGACACCACCCAACATTCATAAAGCCAGCTCACTTCCCAGGCAGTAAATACACCCTCCATTGTCTCATCTCCCCTGAGTTTCTGAGAAAAGGAGAATCTAGAAGAAGCTGGAAGAAATCCAAGAAATTCCAAAGGGAAAGTGAACAATGAAATGAAACCACACACCTGAACATCGGGAGGGGGTACTATAAACTTTAGTTCATTTTCTCTGTACTTTTATTTTCCTTTTAATTTGCCAGAAAAGCAACATACCTTGTGGGAGCCCTACACCTCTTACATGCCAGGGGGAAGGTGTCATGTGAGACACTCCCCAGAAAGATAGGTAGTGGCAGCAAGCCACCACAAGGCAGATATATACATATGTAGACCCAAGGGCATCTGGGAAAGGTGGTTTGAGACTTCCAAATGTCCAACCTAGAAGCAGCCATGCCACTACACTACTCTTCCCCCATCCTCTAATGCCTTTAAGCTTTAATTCATTCATTTTTAAGCAACTTCATCTTACCCCAGTCATACAGATTTAAAGAAGGAGAAGGAGAAGAAAATTCACTGTGGATTGCATCCTGAATGAATTAGATTGGTGTCCATATTCAGAGTAAACAGAAGTGAACTGAATTCCTAGTTCTGTTGGACAATCAGTGGAGAACTATACCATTCCATTAGTTAAGACTTGTGGCTGGTGATGTTAAAGAATTTGAGATGTTAAAGAATAAGAGTCAAAACAGTGTTATTTTGCAATATCAAAGAGTTCTGATAGGCAGTAATGTTAATGAGGTGATGAAACTCACTGACCAGTACATCAAAGATATCATGAAGGCAACATTCTTCCTCTGATTTTATCCTCACAGCTATACTGCCTCTGAATGATGGTGCATTTAACTTTCATGGCTTATGCATATTAATGAAAGTATTCTATAATAATTCTATTATTATGTTATTCTATAATAATATAATAATTATTCTATTATTTCTTCACTGCAACCCCTAAAAAAAAAAGATGAAGCCATAATTGCTTGTTATATGCTGTTCAAAGGATATAGGCTACCTACTTTCCCTAATGCTGCCTGATGTGCTATATCAGCAGAGTGAAAGGCAGAACTTTTTTCCTTTAAAAAGAAAAACTTGATTCCATCCACAAACCTGTTTATAAGATCTATGCATGTTCCGCTGTTTGCACAGGGATTTGATAGGCACTCATTAATCTCCCCTTCACACAGTGTCCCAGAAAAGCCATCTCTGCAAAAGCACCTGGAGAGAAGGATGACATTTATTGAACTGCGAAGAATCTTTAACAGAAGGAGAAACAAAAATAAAGGAAAATGCAGGATTTCATTCATATTTTCTGTTTACTGTATCATTTAAAACAAATGATTTAGGCAATTTGGAAAACTCCTTTTGCAGAGTAGTTGATTACTTCATTGTACAGATTTTAATTATTGCCTGGAAAATGGAGGAACTTTTAAGAAATGGCCTCACCTACAAATGATCCAAACCAGTGCCAACTAAATACATTATCTTTTTCTAAAACAGTCCCCAAGCCAAGTCTGACACTGATTCTTTCTTACCTGTAACTGTTTACCCCATCCACACAGTGACCTTGATTCTTACATGGGTTGGAGATGCATTCATTATTGTCAATTTCACAGTAAGCACCTTCAAATCCTGAAAGACAGATGAAACAGGAATGGATCCGTGGTCTCTGTGACTTAGTTTGAATGTCAGGAGCAGGAATAACAAAGGCCCAGGTGAATGCCTTCTAAATTGAACTTTAAAACACTTGAAGTATTTTCATCCATTCAACCTAACAAGAAATGCTTCCCCATGGAGAAGATCACATGTAGAATAATACTTTAATGCAGGGGCAAAATAAGGAGGAATGCAGGAAATGAGCATCTGGCAAAATCTGCTAGGGCACTGTTGCCCTTTTGAAAGGCTTGGAAATGTTACATTAAAATAGAAGTATTCTGTCTTCAAAAACTATGCAAATCTGTCATATCATGTATCTTAAGCTATCATACATTCTAGACCTCCTAGAGTAAAAAATAAAATTTTGTGAACTTGCAAAGATTTTTTTTTTAATCCTTTTTTTTTTTGGTCCTTATCCATTTCAGGGGTCAAAACTTCTTAGCAAGATTTTTTTCCCCCCATCTTGATAAGGCTAGGAATAGGAAAAAAAATGGTTTAATATGGATTTAAGTGGTAATTTACCTTATTCATACTTCTTGAACAATTCAACTGAGAGGAACCTTTTTTATAATTGTCATTGCAATTCAGTCTTTAAAAGTATAAAAAATTAATTATATCAATAGAGGCAAATATGTGTGCCTCAAGGTTGAACTGTGGAGTCCTTGGGTTCTCTGAGCTTTGTTCTTTTCTTGCAAACATTTCATTACCCAGCTAGGTAACATCTTCAGTGCTAGAATGGGATGGGGTTTGCTCTCTATTTATATACTGTGGCATGCTTTGAGGGGTGGAGGTTTTGTTTTGCTCCTCTGATAGTTCCTTGATTAGTATCTGTTTACTGCTTGATTGATATGTAGGACAGACAGGCAGAAGACTAGCAGAGCGTATCCACGAGTACCAACTAGCAGTCAGAAGACATGATGAAAACTCCTTAATCTCACAACACAGAGACAGACTTAACTATAGTTTTAACTGGGAAACTCTCAGCATTTTAGACCAAGCTAAATCCAAAAATGCAAGAGAATTCTTGGAAGCCTGGTATTCAGACAAGGCAGCAATTAACAGACACATAGAGATAAACAGCATCTACATACTATTCAAAAGAGAGAAAAGACCAGAAGATCACCTCACCAGCAATCATCACCCAGATAAGCAAAGGTCACCACCAGGCACACAATCAAGCAGTAAACAGATGCTAATCAAGGAACTACCAGAGGAGCAAAACAAACCCCCACCAGCACTGGCAAGGCAGGCCACAGTATATAAATAGAGAGCAAACCCCATCCCATTTTAGCACTGAAGATGTTACCTAGCTGGGTAATGAAATATTTGCAAGAAAAGAACCAAGCTTAGAGAACCCCAAGGACTCCACAATAAATTATGTTGGCAAAAGAGAGTACATTAGTGAAAATAATGTAAAAAATAGCTTGGAGAAAATGTATATTGGAAAAAAAAAAGAACATGTTTTTATCAGGGCAGTTACACAGTAATATTTTCACAAGTTTACTGGTGGACCAGTGCAAAGCTGGGCTTTTCTTTTTTCTTTTCTTTTTTTACAAGTCCACTGGTGGAATAGTGCAGGCTGCAGTGAGGGGGGAAAAAAACTATTTTGTATATGCTGATCAGATATTAATGGAACAACATATGTCCAGCTATGCAGAAACCTAAAATGTACTATTTTCAGCATCTGAGCAATTCTGATGTAGTTTGCTTACAAGACTCAAAAATAGATGTCATTTCAAATGTGGAAAGCAATATAAAATATGAGTTTTTTTCAAGAATGCTTACTACAGTATATTGAGTACCATCACATAACTAGATCATTAATCAATATAATATTTCTGGTCATTAGACTGGGAAGGAGAGAGATCAGTACTGATGATTTCATTTGTTGTTATACTAATTATGGGGGGGTTGTTTAGTTTGCTTTGTTTTTGGAGAAGGTTACATAATTTTGAATTATGAATTAAAGGTGTTTTTTTTTAAAGATTTAATTCACTAGTTAATTTGGACTCAGGCATCATGCTAAGCCATGATATGATTTATTTGGTTTTGGTTTATTGTTGTGACTATGTCACTGTTTTGTGACTGCAGCCATTGTGATTTGTAAACTAGTTTATGGTTCAGTGTGATATGTCAGGATTTTCTCATGGGAAGAAAGTCACCCCGTTCTCTGTACAACAACTTGTTTCATCTACTGTGGGAAGTTAATGTAAACAAAGCATCTTGTGACTGTGTTATGCTATTTACTGCCACCTATTGGCATGTGTATGCTAGTTATTCAGTGGGGGGGGGGTACATGCTGGCAATATAACGGGAGGGCTAGATGCCTAGCCTGTCAGTCGTGTATAGTTTTATCCATCATGTAGTTTTATGGGTTATGTAGTTGTAACTAGTAACCAAGTAGTGTACCTCTTCTCTGAGAGTGTTTTTTAGCTAGAGACTTTGTTGTGGATAAATCTTGGATGCTAAGGTGAGAAGAAGTCTTTGTTATTTCCTATATTTTGTATGTAACTTGTATTTTATGAAGTTTTGCATTTTTATCAATAAAAACCAGTTAGTATATATTTTCTGACTGGATTTTCTTTGGAGAGCAAAATATGGACATTGCATTTTACAAGCTCTCATGCTGATGTGTAATTTTCCTGAGAGCAGAGTTTTTGAGAGCTTTGCTGCGCTCTGCACAATATGATATGCCCAACAAGCCACTATAGCTTGCTCAGAAAACTAAGACTTAGCACAATATGAAGACTCAATCATAATGCAGGGTGGAAAGGAGGGCAAGAAAGGTCAGAGTGATGCAAATCCTACCTTTTTCTACATGTGTTGCAATTTTGCGTATATGTCCAAAAGAGGTTGAATTTGTGGTATGACATTGTTTTCATCACTCTGATGAGAGCAATTAAAGCCTATGGATAGTGCTCATTATCTTCACACCACTTTTCAAATTCAATTAGTTAAGGCAACTGAATGTGTTCAGTACCATACCAAAAAGCTGTTCATTTTGCTAAGTTTTTCTTAGATGCTGCTAAGGGACTGCATTTGTGTAATATCCTAAGCACTAGTGCAGGCATGCAAAAACCATTTTGTGCAATCCTGTCCTAGCTGTTCCGCCACTCCAAAGTGGTGTGCACCTATTCCAACTCTAAGTACAAATGGCAAGGGCATCATAACTTCTCTGGGAAAATGCTGTTTTCTCTAAAAAAGATTTTGAGCCTGGTTGTCTGGATAGAAGTGAGAAAAATATATTGACAAAAGAGCATTCAAAGTTCATGGCAGTGTGCTTTATTGCTACTGAGTACCAAACACAGGGAGATAATCTTCACTCTTAAGTTAGGACTTCAGCATGAAATGACATTTCTCTAGGTCCTTTTCATCTGAAGTGAGTGTTATGAAAGGAGCTCTATTTCAGGAAGAAAAAAAAGTAATGCCGTTTTTATCATGAAGGTGTGCAATCTCTGGTACAAACACACAGGAGGCAGGCAGGCAGGCAGGGAGGGAGAGAGAGAAAGAGAGAGAGAGGAGCAATATATATTATCTAATAGATCTCATTCTCCACATCTTTGGAAAATTGGTTAGGCTTACATGTTATTCTTTTTAATCCCTCTACATTTCTCCTTAAACAAAGGCACTTGTTATGTCGGTGCCTCATTTTCATGGAATGAATACTTGATACAGATCTCAGCTCTACAGGATGATGTAGGTTCTAATCCGATTTCCAACTCTAATGTTAAAAAAAACCTTGGAATTTACACTATTAATTACTTTAGTGAGCTCTGAATACCTTTGCTCTGAAATATGGAGCGCAAAAGGCAGCCATAGTCACTGGTCTGAGATGGGTGGCTATATAAATTGAATAAATAAATACATATAAATAAATAAATAATAGTACATAGCAAAGTTTTCTGATTGTAACGGCTAGAAAACTAGGAGGATATTTTCTGAGGACCCCCGCCCCAAGAAATTAAATTTCCTTCTTTTTTTACTGATGTCACACCAACTCTTCAAGGGTTTTTGTTCCCCCCCCTTTCTTTTAACAAACTTATAATTCTGGAGTTGTTCAAGTTGTTTATTTTTATTTACTGATTTTATAACTGTTTTCATCTTGATTTGATTTAGAGTTATGATTGTGTTAGGCTTATGATCTTATTGATATATATTATACTTTGTGCGAATTATGATTATTATATTTTATTCTGTCCTGAGAGCAGAACAGAGGCTTTAACAGAGAAATACCCTGGATAGTATGGGAAATTACTAAAAGTAAATAAAGTACTGCCAAGTCCTTATTTCCAGCCAATTTAACGTGATCTAACAAAACTAAATGAGAACTGTTTTTATCTTTAGTTTCTGAAACTTAAAGTTATTCAACACATTTTTAAATGTTAGCAACATGATTACAGATTAGCATAACCAACTGCAATCAATTTATAGCATCTAAAATATTTGCCCAGAACAGTCTTCAGAAAACATTATAATGTAAATTCTAATTCATGTCTTAGGCTGTGAATATAGTTTACTAATTTAATATATAAAACCGGATGGTTTTTATTTTTCAGCCAACTGTTTTGTAAATTGGTTTATTAATTAGGTATCTGCAAATATACGTTTAATGCTAATGTATTGTTATGGTAATGACATTTACTACCACGTGCACTAAAGTAATAGGCACATTTAAATGCAACTACTAGCTGCTGCTGGTCATGCAAATCAGTCTAGCTCAAGATACAAATTATAAATCAACAGTGCATGGAAATGATCTGATACAGCCCTGGAGAACAGCACTTTTCTTTTTAATTTTTAAAATAAATAAAGTGGCTTTTCACATTGTTATATTTTCCAAGCAAAATGGGAGAACATTTAGAAGAAACTCTGCGGTATTTCCTGTTTGAGTTGCATTTTCAATTATTTGACTTTCCAACCTTTCTATTAGTAAACAAGTACTGCCTGTTGTATAGTCACCAACCACATGAATTTCTAGATACAAGAGTTTACCTAATCAACAGTGAGTAATGAATTAAAATGCAGCTCAAATTGTGACTTAGAAATCACACCCTATTTCTCAGGTGAAGGCCTTTTTATTTTTTCCAACCCAATGGAATATTGGAAAGGAATTATGTAAAGGAGCTTGGGACTCTGTCTATCTCCAAGATAAGTCTCCAAAACCAAACAAAATGCTATCAAATTTGGTATGACAGGAGAATCTGGTAAAAGAAGATTGGGTTTGAAAATGGGCTGGATCCAGTTGGAGGCTGAAGAAAAACAAAACAAAACAAAACCCTCCAAACTATGGGAAAGGCAGCTGTGCAAAGATTTGGATTGTTGTGGCTGCTCCACTCTGCATTCTCCTGGTCATGTGATCTGGGACAAAGCTTTTATTAAGGGGTTGGAAATAATTCCAGAAGCTGTGTTCTGCATGCTTTCCCTACATTGCTTAAAATCCCAAAACTTTACTCATGATAGTAAGAAAAGGCATTCCCATTTGAATATTGCAAATTTATTGCAGCTCCTTCCTTTTGAAAAATAGCAATCATTTTCCCCAGGCTGTGAATGTTGGGCAAGGAAGTGAACTTGCTGATGGCCTTCATGTGCATGCAATTCTCAGAAAGATGTATAGCTGCTTTGGCAAATTCATCTTCTGATTAAGGGTTTTCAAGACAATCTGAAATGGGCCACTACAGAAATATTTCAGTAATTGCTTTATTGATCAAGAACAATGGATTAATTAAAGCTCCAAAACATTTAGATTAATTGTTTATGATAGAACAGTTCAGTTCATAGTTCAGCTAACAGATAGTCATAGCGTTAAAAAGGACCATTGAGGCTATCAAACCAAGCCTCTTGCTCAGAATAGGAATCCAGATTAAAATAACCATGTAGATTGGTGCTAGGCCTCTGTTTGAACTTATCCAGTGAATGGAAGTCCATCACCTCCCTTGGTTATTGGTTCCATTGTCAAATTGCTCATATTGTTGGAAAGCTTTTCAACTGGCCCAAGATTTGCCCATGTTCATGGAAAGAAACCCAGGTAGATTGTCTACAGCTTCCCCTTTCATCCTCAATCACTCCCTGATCTAGTCATAGGCTATGACCCAATATGGTAGCTATATTGTTCAATTGTTCTAGTGGATATTCCATGTGTTTTCTTCACCCACCCACACAAAATCACCTTCCTGCCACTATCTCAGAGTTCAACTTCATCTTCCTGTACACCCTTTGGTAACTTTTTAGTCTTTTCCCATGTTTTGGACAATAGCCATGGCTGCTGGATGGACTGATTGGAGATGACAATTGGTTTCATCCACTGTGCAACTGAAATTCATGAGATCAGCTGGTCAGTCAGATCAGGTCTCTTACCCAGAGCTAGAGTGAACATACTTTTCAATTTAAAAATACCAATACCAATTATATACCATGCAACCACCCAGAGTCACTCTGCAGCGAGATGGGCGGTGACAAATTTGAAATATAAATAACAAATACATAAATTCTATATTCAATCTTGGGTACCAGAACTGGTACCCCTAATTTTGGAGTCCCACAGCTTTCTAACTACATCTGCCTCTGACCTCAAAGAACTAGGATGCCCTGTCTCCCTCGTCATCAGCTGAGCCTTGACATTTCTACAGTCTTTGGCAGCTGCCTTATTAGCCTGACTGAATGCTGACTGTATGGAAAAACAAATGGAGTCCTTTGTAGAACCAAACAAAGCTCCTTTGCCACAAGTTGCCTAACACGTTGGTTGGTTTAAACTTTACACTTAATGGTGTTTAACTGTAATTCACCCTGCCACAAAACAGACAATATTGCAAAATGTACCAAGCGTGCAGCAGTTTTCATAAGTCACCTTTCTGACAGATGCATAATGGCTTCCCATCAACCTGTGCCAAACAAGTAGCATTATTTCTACATGGATTGTAGGGAGCATCACATGGATTGTACCGATACTGGCATTTTTTTCCAATATAAAATGGAGGGCAAGCACAGAGGAATTGACCATGGACAGTGGACTCATAGCAGGTTGCTCCATTCAAGCATGGTGCAGAATCACATTCATTTATATCGTCATCACATAGCTGTCCTGTCCAGCCTGCAGTGCACGCACACCTAAAAAAAAAAGCAGAAGATAATGAAACCAGGTGAAATGTGATGGAAGACATGAGCGGGGAGGATTCTGGAATGGAACTTCAAGGTTGCCGGGAAGGGAAAGAGAGGTTCCAGGGCAAACACCTCCTCAGCCCCCAGCTGGAATGTGGGAAAGTCAAGAGGCCCCTCCCTAAGGCCATCATGGTTATAGTTGCTGTTGTTGGGGATTATAATTAGTCTGGTGAGATGCTGTCTATTTTTTTTTTTTTTTATCTGCTTAACAGTCATTACTGACCCTGCAGTGACCGCCCCCTAGCGGTTTCCAAGGCAATTGCATCTTTCTAGTTTCGGAATTAGACTTTGCCAGAGCCTAATTCCTAGAGCGTTAGCCCAGCTGGCAGCACAGGAGGCGGGATTTCCGTTGCTTCGCGCCCCTTTTTCGGACGAGCGCGGTTTCGCGCTTTTTACCGGCAACTTGTCCCGTCTCTCTGTTGAGCTGCTGCCAGCATTTTTCCTCCCACCGGAGTGAGAGTACTCATTTATCTACTCACGTATGTTTTCGATCTGCTGAGTTGGCAGAAGCTGCGGGTATAGAAACAAGAGCTCACCTTGTTAACGCGAGGCTGGACTCGAACCGCTGAAGCTTTCAGCCATTTCTGGCCGGCACTTTCAGCGTCATTAAGCCGCTGCGCCACCGCGTCCCCTCTGCTGTCTATTAGGTGTAAGCTATTAAAGGAGCTGGACTGATTCTGGACCATCTCACTGTTGTTCTTGGACCGAACCTGACATGACAGCACTTATATTGGTAACGGTTCCCTATATCTTTCCATTATTTTGATCATATTTTTATGAGCACTGACTTTAAGCTTCCCAAAAGAGTTTCTACAATGAAAATAAACAGCTGAAAATAAAACCCTGCTGGGTGGAACAAAGGCATCTATATCTAAGAGAGAAAAGTAAGCAGTATGAGCTTTTAAAATGCAGGAACATTGTGGTGGAAAAGAATACATGAAGCCGTTTCATCAAATTCAACATTAATTGGTGATCAAGATTGCACATTATGTAAGCTGCAAATATTACATATGTTATATATGCAACAAAATTATGTACATCCTGCCCTTCCAAATTATAGACCACAAGGTGACTTACAAATACAATTTAAATCATGATAAAAATCAACAATAAGATGAATGAAGCTGCCTAAATGAATAAAATGGGATAACACTGCCTAGAAACAAATATTTAGATAATAGAGTTTAAGATGCATTGCCATAAAAGTCTTGAGTAAGCAGATATGCTTAACGGGGAGCTGAAATATGATGCCAATAGGCCAGGTAAATGCAAAAATGAAGGAAGAACCTTATGGAAGCAGCATACCACAACTGGTCTCCAAAAGCTACCTGAAGGTCCCCTGAAAGCAGGGATACTGAACTGCTGATGGTCAGATGTGTGAGGAAAAAGGTAATCCCCTGTCTACCCTAATCCACTAGTGAGAATGGTTTTAGCATTTTGATCAGCACTCTGAACTGATTCTACAAACAAAATGAAAGCCACTAATAAAATGTAAAGTAATAGTAAAAATCTTAGCTGTTAGATTCTGGGTCAGAACTTCAAAGCCCATTTCAAAGGGCTTTTTTTGTGTACTTGAGTAGGATTTACACATGGAATGAAGCCTCTGAATTATAATTAAGTTCTTTGCAAGAATGAGTCTTCCATGGACAGTTAATCCTTAAATGGAACATCTGGAAATGGCTTCCGACCTTTGATTCCCAACCACCTTTTCCCATAACCTATGCAAATATCCCTTGGTATATGTGGATGCTGGAACCCAGCTTGGATTCGTTGCTGTAAAAATGTCTGCAAAGTCTGTAAAAGGAAATACAGATGAAATTGCATTGGCCAGTTTTAATGATGTGACGCAAATATGCAGTGCACTGATAACCTTTATTATTTTGGTCTCACAGTGTTCCTGTGACAGCCATGTTACACTGGAAAAAGGCACCATATCAATTGACATTTCTAACTTATTTTGAATAAAAATTTGACAAATCAACTCTTCTGCCTTCTGCCATACCATCAGAAATCTGCAGCTCTTCCATATGCAAAAACAGGGGAGACAAAGTGAGCCTAAAGACTAGGGTATGTTTTAGCACTCCCAAATTTTAAACAGCAAAGAAAATAAATTCCCCTCAAAGATTTTTGTGTTCCATTCAGCAAGAAGTCTTAGAGCAAGGATGCAGAGAAAAATAATAATATGTACATGTATTTCCTTTCTATTATATGTGTTATTTAATTCTTTTAAACTTTAGTTCTTTAGATTTTAATCAACTATAACAATGAAAGCATACAGTATTTGCTATCAGAATGTTGAATGTAATTTAGTTCAGAAGAAAACTAATCCTTTTTTTTTTCTCCCAATCTCATTGCTATTGGAATTAAATTTTGTCCTTTATTCCTACAGCTACCTAGTATCAGCATGGATGCTGCAAGTCAATGCAGATCAAACCTGATTCAGTTTGAACTTCCAGATTCAAAGAGGATATAATTGGATTTGAGACAGTGATTTGAGTTTCAAGGGCAAACTGATGTAAGCTGCTGCAAGAGTTGAGATTCCATTAAAAAAAAAATCTGGCTAAAGGTTTTAATAAGGAAACACTGAAGAATCTGCAACTGCATGTTTTTGGGGGTAGGATAAGTTGGAATAAGCAGGAGTGACTGGCTCTTTAGAGAACATTAACCTTGACAAATTTCAGCTAGATTACTGGGGCTTTACCACAATATATTTGGATATTTTCCCTGTACCTCTTTAAGGTACAGTTAATAACAATATGGAGCACTCTAATTATCCCTCAAAGATCCTAAGGTGTGCTGAACCAATACAGCTCATGTCCTACTCAAAATAAAGCAAAAACAATTAAATAACCACACACACACACACCCCCCTCTTATTAAAAATAAGTTTTCATTATTTCATCTGTTATTCTGAGATGCCAGGTGTGAAGAATTGTCTTGTGGGATAGTGTGCTTTGCTGCCTTAACCAGCTTTCAAAAAGATTAACATACCTGGTTAGCAAACTTGGCCTGTCCTGAGAAAGACCCCCTTACTGGTTTTCATGGGGTGCCAGGCTAGGCAGAGCATATTGACAGATTAATTATCCACTCCTTACTAAGAGACTCACTTAAACCTGTCTCACTTCTGCAGAATTAAGAGTAAGATTTCATTCCAGTCCAGTCCATATATACTGGTTCAGTCTTGATCACTTATTCAAGGTACTGAGAGTTGAATAAAACTCCCAGTTGTGTTGGCAGAACCAGCAGAAGAGTAAAAAACCAAACTCTGTTAACTCAAGAGAGAGCAGAGTTTAGGCTTGTGGCTGGCCATGTTTAAGAAGCTGACAGCTGAGAAAGACAGTAAAGCCCACAGCAATATTAGGTTTGGCATGCCAAAATAACCCTGGTAGGCATTGAGTTTAATGATGTGATAGAACTCATTGGTTGGCTACTCATGCTAATCTCAAGGAGGTTTTCAAATCATTCAACCTCCTCCTCCAGCTTTCTCCACAAATGGAAGTGAGATTGCAACATTGCACCCTGTCTGTAACGAGCAGCCAAAAACGATGCCATCTGCAAAACACATTGCAAGGAGACAAAGTGCTTTACAGTCTTTTGATTGGGTTCACTGCTTTGAAGCAGGTCCCTGTTTTCATTCACGAGGAAGCGGTCATTACAAAGAATACTTTCTTTCTAATGATAGCTGTTCTTATACTTGGGCCAATAAGCAGGGGGCTTTGATGTTGACCTTCAGACATGGAAGTTTCATGTGAGACAGGCAGCTCTTCAGATAATGTGGCCCAAAATGATGTATAGCTTTATTATTCAAAACAAGGATTCTGAACTAGGGCCAGAAAGAATGCTACTGGTAGCTTCCCAATAAGCTTCAGTGTCAGACAGACAGCCACATCACTCAATTTCCCTTCTCAGCATTGTCCGTACATGAAAATAAGGTTGCAACATTATACTATCTGTTGTCAGAAGCAACAGAAAGCCATCAAATCTGCAAAGTGCCTTAAAAACCTATGAAGTGTTTTGAAACACCTTCTAGAACTAGCACCAAAAAAAGATGTCCTTTTCATCATAGGGGATTGGAATGCTAAAGTAGGAAGTCAAGGAGTAATCGGAATAACAGGCAAGTTTGGCCTTGGAGTACAAAATGAAGCAGGGCAAAGGCTAATAGAGTTCTGTCAAGAGAACAAGCTAGTCATAGCAAACACTCTTTTCCAACAACACAAGAGACGACTCTACACATGGACATCACCAGATGGTCAATACCGAAACCAGATTGATTACATACTTTGCAGCCACAGATGGAGAAGCTCTATACAGACGGCAAAAACAAGACCAGGAGCTGACTGTGGCTCAGATCATGAGCTTCTTACTGCAAAATTTAGGCTTAAATTGAAGAATGTAGGGAAAACCACTAGACCGCTCAGGTATGACTTAGATCATATTCCATGTGAGTACACAGTGAAGGTGATGAATAGATTTAGAGGATTAGATTTGGTAGACAGAGTGCCTGAAGAACTATGGACGGAGGTCTGTAACATTGTACAAGAGGCAGCAACTAAAACCATCCCAAAGAAAAAGAAATGCAAGAAAGCAAAATGGCTGTCTGATGAGGCTTTACAAATAGCTGTGGAAAGAAGGAATGCGAAAAGCAAGGGTGAAAAGGAAAGATATAAGCAACTGAATGCATATTTCCAGAGAATAGCAAGGAGAGATAAGAAGGCCTTCTTAAATGAACAATGCAAAGAAATTGAAGAAAACAATAGAATGGGGAAGACTAGAGATCTCTTCAAGAAAATTGGAGATATCAAAGGAATGTTTAGTGCAAAGATGGGCATGATAAAGGACAAAAAAGGCAGGGACCTAACAGAAGCAGAAGAGATTAAGAAGAGGTGGCAAGAATACACAGAAGAACTATACAAGAAAGATCTTAATGTCCCTGATGTCCATGCTGATGTGGTCACTGACCCTGAGCCAGACATCCTAGAGAGTGAAGTCAAGTGGGCCTTAGGAAGCATTGCTAACAACAAAGCTAGTGGAGATGACAGTATTCCAGCTGAGTTATTTAAAATACTAAAAGACGATGCTGTTAAAGTGCTGCACTCAATATGCCAGCAAGTTTGGAAAACGCAACAGTGGCCACGGGATTGGAAAAGGTCAGTTTACGTTCCAATTCCAAAGAAGGGCAATGCCAAAGAATGCTCAAACTATCGCACAATTGCACTCATTTCACATGCTAGCAAGGTTATGCTCAAAATCCTACAAGCTAGGCTTCAGCAGTATGTGAACCGAGAACTACCAGATGTACAAGCTGGGTTTCGAAGAGGCAGAGGAAATAGAGATCAAATTGCCAACATTCGCTGGATCATGAAGAAAGCACAAGAGTTCCAGAAAAGCATCTACTTCTGCTTCATTGACTATGCAAAAGCCTTTGATTGTGTGGATCACAACAAACTGTGGCAAATTCTTAAAGAGATGGGGGTACCAGACCACCTTACCTGTCTCCTGAGAAATCTGTATGCGGGGCAAGAAGCAACAGTTAGAACCGGTCATGGAACAACCGATTGGTTCAAAATAGGGAAAGGAGTACGACAAGGCTGTATACTGTCACCCTGCTTATTTAACCTATATGCAGAGTACATCATGAGAAATGCCAGGCTGGAAGAATCACAAGCCGGAATTAAGATTGCAGGGAGAAACATCAATAACCTCAGATATGCAGACGATACCACCCTAATGGCAGAAAGTGAAGAAGAACTAAAGAGCCTCTTGATGAGGGTGAAAGAGGAGAGTGCAAAAGCTGGCTTGAAACTCAACATTAAAAAAACTAAGATCATGGCATCTGGACCCATCAATTCCTGGCAAATAGAAGGGGTAGAAATGGAAGCAGTAACAGACTTCATTTATTTGGGCTCCAAGATCACTGCAGACGGAGAATGCAGCCATGAAATTAAAAGACGTTTGCTCCTTGGGAGGAAAGCTATGGCAAACCTAGATAGCATATTAAAAAGCAGAGACGTCACCTTGCTGACAAAGATCCGCATAGTCAAAGCTATGGGTTTTCCAGTAGTAATGTATGGCTGTGAGAGCTGGACCATAAAGAAGGCTGAACGCCGAAGAATTGATGCCTTTGAACTGTGGTGCTGGAGAAGACTCTTAAGAGTCCCCTGGACTGCTAGGAGGTCAAACCAGTCAATCTTAAAGGAAATCAACTCTGATTGCTCATTGGAAGGATTGATAATGAAGCTCAAGCTCAGATACTTTGGTCACCTAATGCGAAGAGAGGACTCTTTGGAAAAGACCCTGATGCTGGGAAAGATGGAAGGCAAAAGGAGAAGAGGACAGCAGAGGATGAGATGGCTAGATAGCATCACTGAAGCAATGAGCATGAAATTGAGCAAACTCAGGGAGGCAGTGAAAGATAGGAAGGCCTGGCGCAATATGGTTCATGGGGTCACGAAGAGTCGGACACGACTTAACGACTGAACAACAACAATTTGATACACTGCTTTGAGGCAGGTTCCAGCTTTGATTAATCAGTATCTTCAATGTGGGTAAATTGATTGATTCATTATCAATCATTGATAATCAATGATAATGAACTAATCATTGATAATGAATCATTCATTCATTACAGCTTTGAAGCTTTACAGAATCCTAAAGGAATCCATTTTTGCGAGAGTCTACTTATTATTATTATTATTATTATTATTATTATTATTATTATTATTATAAAATTCTTGTATCAGGTAGGAGAAAAAGGGAGAGAACAGTTAGTCTATACAAACTGTTGATGTAGATAAAGATGAATTGATGTAGATATATGGACAAAAAAAAACTTGTAATGAAATGAACAGTATGAAGTTCAGCAACCATGCAGGCAAAGTTGACAAAATGGAAAGAGAAACAAAAGTTAAATGTTATGTTGTAAAATAAGGGACTCTTTTCTTTGCAATTGTACATTAAAAAAAAAGTTGTGAAAATTACAATCAAAATGAACAGGATTGGCTGGAAACTATACTTGTAACTGAGAACAAATTTATTAGAATTTTTATCCCAAAAATATATTTCTAAGACACAGAAAATATATCCCATTATTCCACTAAAATAAAAAAAAGCTCAAAACAGTTTTCCAGGCATAAGACTGGTACACAATACGAACCTTAAATAGAATAAGTAATTTGATTCAGATGACATATTCTGTAATATGTAACTAGAACATTTTGGTGTATGTGTGTGTTAGTTACTGAAGACTACTGATATCAAGCTTACTATTGCATAGCAAATGATGAGCAGCATGTGTCAGATTCAGATGAATTTCATGCCCCTTAAAAGACAGGAGAGCTGTGAGGTGCTACAATTTGAGAATTAGAATTGAACAATGTTTTGCCAAATGACAAAAGTTGATTGATTGATTGATGATTGATTGGAGTGAAGTAGAAATACATATGTTGAAACTTTTAGAAAGGGTTCAGCTGGATATTAATAGATGGGCTAAAATTCCTTTAAGCTTGTGGAATAAAATTAATGTTACTGAAAAGAAAATTGTCCCTCATTTGATTTGTGTTCTTAGAGGTTTTCCCAAGTTAATACCAAATAAATATTTCTTTGGATTGATAAGTTATTTAGGAAATTTATTTGGGATAGTGGACCACTAAGATTTTCCCTAGCTAAACTGAGATTACTATCTGCGAAAGGTGGCTTTAATTTATCTGACTTTCAAAAATATAATTGGGCCAATATTTTATCAGCCAACCACATGTGGAGTTAACATATGGTTGAATATTACCCTTTATGGGCTAACTTAGAAAGTTATTCTCTATTTCATGGCAAATGCTTAGAACAACATATAGTAGAAAAGGTGTTTTATGCCCAGGAGTGTGAGCAGTAGGAAATCTTCAGGCCACATTAGGATATAGATTGGGTTTTGATAATGAGACTCATAAAGAACTGTTTGGATACCTCTATCAAAAGCTGGAAAATATTTTAAAGTGGACATTTCTGGGATATTTCAAACATGAACCAAGGAACTGGAAGCTCTGATAAAGCTCCATCAATGGCTTCATGTCCTTAGAAATATTAAAATTATATCAAGAGATCTGAGGTTAAAGATGATGCATCAAAAATTGCATTTAGGGTATACTTGACTTCCCAAATAATGTATATGAAAGGATGGACATCTGATTTTCTTTGCTTGGGTTATAAAAAATTGGAAGGGCCACTGACCCATATGAGATCATTTGATATCTTTTTGGGATAGTGTGCTAATTTATATAAGTAGATTTATGGGGAAAATGTTTAAACATTAAAGATGTTAATGTGATGTTGAATTATACACCAAAGCTTTGGATTCTGACTTTGTGTCAGGAATTATGGTTGTAACAAGCATGGGGGTGGGGGGGTGGCTGAAAGAATCGTATTGAGAAATTGGAAATGTGATATTATTCCAGATGTCAAGGATTGGTTGTAGGAAATGTATGATCTATCTGTTTTGGAAAAGGCAACATTTTCTAATAATCAAAGGATGTAGCAATATAAGTTTCAACCACAAAGATTTTGTGATATTTTGTGATATTTTATAATAATATTTTGTACTGCTCATGTTATAGTAGTCCAGTGAATACTGATAAATATAAAATGTAAGGTAGATTCCCCCCCCCCCCCTTTTTTCTTAGTTTGTATTTTTAATATGTTTGGGCTTGTCTCTTCTCTAATTTTTTCTATTTTTTTTTAAGTTCAAATATTATTTTGTTAATTGTGTATGCATCAAATAAACGAATAAATACACACAAAAAGAAACTCAAAAGGATTTCAGAACACATCAAATTAACAATTCAGATTAACACATGACGAGCTATCTGATCCCTTGCATTTGCTGCATTGATTGACTTTACAAGGTTAATACCCACAATTGGTAGCACCACCAGTAAGTGTAGGCAGCTTGATTGTTTTTTAAGTGCAATATCACATAGACTCCCAATTCCAACTGTTTTCTAAATGCATCCTTTAAAAGTTGGACAGAGAATCATAGCATCTAAATTGTCCCTATAACATTTACTCATAACTTAGCTGTATTTGGGAGTGGTATGAAGAAGAATAGGAATTCATCAACGTTCCTTCGTTCCTTACTGAATTCCTTCTTTCCTGAATTCCTATATTGCTTGTTTTTGAATGTCTTTCCATTCCTAAGTAATGCCAGTTCTGTAATGCAGTTTTTCACCTTTAGATTGTTATGGCTGCAATTTATTGTTGCACAAAGCAGCTGAAACTGTTTAACGAATCATTGGCTTGCTGTCTGCAATAATGTCAGATTTCTATTTGCTCAGACAAAGAACTACTAAGTGTTTATTACCCTGGAAATTCCCCATGCCTTTTTAAAAATCCCAAACTGAAGAGCAAAAGCAGCAAGTGTGTGCCAAACAAAATCAGCCACTCGTAGTGATAGAAGATGTTTTACTTTAGAAATGGCCAGATCTGAACAAAACAATCTTCCAGAAGCCAACAGAATTAACCATACCAAGCCCTTCTGGAACAGCAATATTACATTCCATGGTCTGGAGGGAGATAAACAAAAGCAAATGGGCTTTTCAATTTGGATGTTTCTGCCAAGCTTACAGAAGGATCAATCAAAACATTGTCTGCCATGACTGCGGGCTTTTCTGCAGAAAGAAATGTTCAAGGCTGAAACATGCAAGACAGCAGTCTAAGATCTGCTTCTCAGTACCAGGTTTTTAGGTCAATCCCTTATTCCATTTGCATTAGATTCAACTCCCTTACCACAGAATACATTAAATTGTTCTCTTTTCATTATTAACACCTCCATATTCAGCAGTTTTTACTTGGGAAAAAAAAAACTGCACTGGGAGGCTGGGACATTCATATCTAAATTTAGGAATGAGGAAGCTCAAGGGTGTTACCCACCTGCCTAAAATATCATTATGCACCCATCACTCAGTAACTTTTCATTTTATATTGGGATTCCTGTGCATGTAACTAGCGTTTTTGTGAACCACCGTTTTGGAGAAATCAAAGCCACCCAATTTTGGAATGTCCCTGACTAAAGCATACCCCCAAAATGCAATATTCAAAGCTGGATTGTTAAAGATAGATCATTTAAATGGTGTACAAATCTTATTTTAAAAGCCTAAATCTTTTGTGTGTGGGGGGGGGGGGGGTTTCCCCTGAATAAGACTATAGTAGGAAATGCAAAACAATGAGAATTGATAATGAAGGAGCTTTAGAAATACTGTATTTGGGGTTACTCAAAGTTTAAAGTTACATAATTTCAAACACCCTCTGCAAAAGATTAGCTGAAACCTCTGATGATTCTTCTGTTCCTTGAGTGAGAGAAATATTTCTGACATATTTTTGTCTGAGCCATTTCTGCCCAGCCTACCATGTAACCTCAACAGGTAACACCAGAGGGTATAAACCCTTTAAAAAAAGTTCCCTTGTTGTTTTTTATCGTATTATTACTATTTTATTTTTTGCTGCTAGAGTATTCCTAGTAATAGGCTCAATGGTCATTGCCCTCTTAATTTCTTTTTAAAATAACTGTTTGCATATTAAACTTGTGTTTGCCATATGCCAAAGGCACAATAATCCACTTGCATTCTTTTTCTAACTTACGTTTTAAATCCATCTAATATATGTTTTCAAGTTCCAGAATTTATAAGGAATAACCCTTTTTGAAACACTTTTCAAGAATCTTTTTCTTAAAAAAAAGAAGAAAAACCATCGTTCAAACAAGGTATTTCCAGTGTCTCACTTTCTGTGCAAAGCTCAAGATAAAAGAGGATATTGACCCTATATAAGCAGAAAAGCATTTGATAGGATTAAGCTGGAGAGCAAGAGATAAAGGAAAGAGACTATTATTATCATAACAGTGGAAATATCTGCCTTTGCGTCTGCAGCCTTCTAAGGAAATCTTAGAGAATGTATGCATCTTTTTTGTTCCTTCCTGTTTAATAAGTTCCTTCCAATTTAATTGGTTCAGCCCTCTTTTGCCTGTTCCTTTTCTAATTTCTTAGGGTTCATTTCCCCCTTTTTATGCATTTCTTATCATAGCTTCCCCAGTTATGTTCTTTTCTGTAACAGCAGTAAGTAGGGACATGCTTAATATACTGTGTACTATATGACACAGCACCCAATGTGTGTTTGTGTGTGTGTGTGTGGGGGGGGGATGGAAACAGAGGCATATTCTAATATATTTCTATTGTATTAGGTCATATGGAAATTCATTATTCCTTTCATCACTCTTTAAACCAGTGAGCCCAAATGATTATCTTTAGAAAGCAAGAAATTTAAAAATCCACCCTAAATTGCTGAGGAATTGATACATTTTAGTCACTGACCTGGTCTCTACACCTAAGCCTAAGCACAGAATTGCCTAACATCTCAAAAGTAATTTCACTGTAGTCAAGCCAAATTTCAGATCGGTAGCCACGTTCATCTGTTTCAGCCTATATCTAGTCTAATTGAATTACAGTGTTGCTTACTCCCAAATAAGTTTAGAAACATTTATAGGTTAAGAATAAATATTTTGGCTTTTAAGTTTCCACATGGCATCCCCCCCCCCCCCCCGGCCCCAATCAAGGTATGACTTGTAAGACAAGAAGACAGGGCCTCTATGGCTATACCTACCAGCAGCACAGTTTACAACTGTAGTTTATCTGCCTATTCATCAGTAGTGAATCTCTTTTTTAAAAAATAATGATTTCATTAAAAATTACAACTACAATGATAAAAAACTAATACAAACTAAAGAAAAAAGAAAAAAGAAAAAGAAAAAAAAGGTGCAGAAAGAAAAAGAAAAGAGAAAAAAGAAAAAGAAAAAAAAGAAGGTGCAGAAAGAAAAAGAAAAGAGAAAAAAGAGAAAAGAGAAAAAAATGAGAATATAGTAAAGAAAAAGAAAGAAAATATATAAAGAAATGAGTTCTCCCTTCACGACAAATATAAGCAATTTTAGTAACTTATCACCTTCTCTTAAAATACAACAAATCATCTCTTCTTCCCATATCTCATCTCTTATTTATAAACAAATCCTTAAAACCTCGTTGTTCAGTCCTAGCTAGCAAAAGTCCATTAAGGGTTATCAGAGATAACAACAGATCTATTTTATCCTTAATCAAATAAACCATCTCTATATTCCTTTTACTTTTAGCAATCTTGATCTTTAATCCTTTCAAATAATGTCCTAGAACTTGATTTCTTTGTCCCTTCTCACAAAATCCTTCAAAACTTTAACAAGCCTCTTTTGTAAATCCAGTATAGGAAAGTTATCCAAGTCACTCTTTTGGTATGTTATTTGTATATCTGTTTTATTTATTAAGACATCAGCCAGTTCATTTGTATATCCAATGTAGCATATTTTCTCCATATCCTTCTTGTAGCCTGTCATTTTTAAATCCACTTTCAAATCAATCTCACTTTTGTCCGGTAAAGCTTTTTCCTCTCCATAACGTCTTTTAAACGCAGTCTATCTGTAATGGCAGACATTCCTAAAATTAACTTCTGGGTCTATTGTTCAAAAATATCCTTGTACATCAAATATTAAAATATTTTGCTCCATTCTGTATTAGTAAGCCAAATTTAAGCGTTCTTTTCCTTTAATTGTAATCTTAGTTCCTTCTAGTTCCTTCTAGTGTCCAACCTTCAAAGTCCCATTCTATCATTAAAAAAAAAAAAAAAATCAAAACAACAGTATTTTCCCATAGGAAGGATTCTTATAATTAACTCCAAAATCTTATTTCAAAGTTATCTGGACCCTTAGTCCATTTGTAATTTTCTAAAATCAAAGTTCTAATCACCTTTTTGCTGTTTATTCCAGGGTGAAAATTTTAAGTCCTTAAACTTGTATTAAAAACTTCTTTCACTAAGAATGGAAGGAAAGTCACCCTGTGCTGTAAAACTTGTTGATCCAAAGTTTCCTAATAGCTGAAAAGTAGTTAACAAGCAATTTCCAAAAGTGATTAGAAAAGGAAGCACGTGAACCCAGTGTCCTTAAAGGGACCAACCACGGCTTGAACAAGATAGCTATTTCCTCATCTCCCAGAGCTTTAAATCTGCTGGAGACCACTGTCCTGCAGTCTTCTCATGAGGAGCAACTATATGGAGCACTTGTAGGTGATCTCAAGTCCTTTCCTTGGCCTGAAAGAAATTACAAAGAGCTGGTCTACTCGCCGGCTCTTTATTCTGCTGTGGTCTTCTGCTCTGCTTTTAGGGGGGTCATCTTCAGTTTGCCATTTCTTCCCCAGAAGTCCCATGAATCTCAATAGCTGCTTAATCAAGGTACAATAAACCCTAATTATACACATTAACTACCCAGGAAATATATCTGAAAACTAATTCAGATCAGGGCAATGTCACATTCCTATACAAATGAACACTGAATGTGCAATCTTTAGCCACAATTCACCTGTTCTAAATTGTATGCATAGAAACAGCATGAATTTGTAATTGCAGGATGATGTCTGCTTCTCTCAACATTCTTTCTGTTAGGTTCCATGCAGATAAATTCTCACCAACTTTTGTCCTGTGCCACAGTAACCTGTTGACAGGAATATTGCTCAATTATCTAAGTACCAAATCTATGGAAGAGACCAGTACATGTAGTCCTCACTTAATGATTATTCATTCAGCAACTGTCTGAAGTTACAATGGCACTGAATGAGTGGTACTTATGAATGGTTCTCAAAGTTCCAGCCATCGCAGCATCCCCATGGTCATGTGATTGCACTCGGGGCACTTGATGACTGGCTCACAATTATGACGTCACATCTCTCTGCAATCATGTGATCACCATTTACAACCTTCAGTGGATTACTTCAATGTGCTGTACATGGGGCTGCCCTTGAACAGTATTTGGAGGCTTCAGCTGGTGCAAAATGTGGCAGTGTGGGCAGTTATGGGTGCCAGTCATTCAGTGCATGTTACATTTCTGCTCCACAAGCTGTGTTGGCTACCACTATGCTTCCAGGTACAATTCAAAGTGCTGGTGGTTACCTTTAAAGCCCTTAATGGCTTGGGGCCAGCTTACTTACAGGGCCGTCTCTCCACAGCAATGTCTACCTGTCCTGTTAGATCTGACAGGAAAGGCAGGCTCCAGGTCCCATCTATGAGAGAGTGTCATCTGTCAGGACCCAGGAGAACAGTCTTTTCTGCTAGGGTACCCCCCCTCTAGAACATCATCCCCCGAGGTTAGATTGGCCCAATCCTGCTAGCCTTTCACAGGGCAGTAAAAACCTGGCTTTGCTATTGAGCCTGGGGTCCTAATAGCATGGGTGAACTTGTTTGAGTGGTTGTGCATCTTCTTGGCTGCTATTTTTATGTTATTTTTGTTCTTTTTAACTCTGGTTTTCTTTTACTGTTTTTATTCGGTTTTAATTGTGAGCCTCCCAGAGTCATGTATATGGGGTTGGGCAGCCTATAAATTAACTAACTAACTAAATGGTTGCTATGGCTTGTTAACATTGTACAATAATTGTCATAAACAAAGTATCCATAAAACTTGGCATGCCAATAATGTACAAACTATAGATATATAAGAAGGACTTACACATCTTTGTCAAGCAGCAACTGCAGGAAAATCATGTAGCTAGTCATGTGGATTTGAAAGCAAAATGAAATAACCCAATAAAAATATATGAGTCAATATTCCAGTTCCTGAACTGTATTGTCAGCAACAAGAATATCGTAACCAATCTTAACTAAATATTTTCAGAGATATTCATTAAATGTTCCTCATTTGTTTCTATGAAAGAGATCTGATTGCTACATAATTCCAGTAAGGCACTTGTTAGACTACTTGACAATAAACTTGATAAAGTTCAACTGTTACCTAATTCCAAATAAGGAAGTTGATTTATGATAGGGATATACTTTAAATTATATCCTAAATTGTTCAATAATCTATTCCAAATATTATCCTTTGGCCAGGCAGACTACCAGAAAGTTAGGTATTTAAATTTTATTATATTAGAACTTCACAGTATTGCTATTCCTAAACTTGAATTTAATTGTATTCTACTTTTAGAGAAAACTAGTATAAAAAGTATCCATATGATCAGTAGCATTTTGTTATTTTTAAACAATAAAATACCTTCTGCTTGACAATTCAAAAAGTATTGCAAAGTTTATATGCATCTTTAGCTTTAGCTAAGAGCACCCCCCCCACCCCGGAACATTTTTAATATATTTTACAACATTCCGTTTTAGAGAGAGATACACAGACTATTTCAACAGTTCAGAAAACTGCTTCACATCTGATTGATCTCCAATTGACTTGTAGCCCAAATCCCAAAAATTGAAATCTCCACATCACCCATTTATTATCACCAGTTAATAATATTAATAATAACAAAATGGGGTTAGAAACGTTTAATGGAATAATGTGTTTTAAGTTTCAGGGAAACAAATTGGTGCTAAGCATTCAGGAGTCTGTATCTTGGTACCATCTAGATGAATAAGTAAATAAAATATATGCACAGACATATATCTTATACACACAATGACAAAACCTGAAAAGGCCAAAAGGTGTTCAAGGGAAGATGGCTTTATGTGTCTGACATTGTTATCTGAGTACAACAACATTTTTCTTCCATATCTTGCTGAATTAGGCCATTTGTTTAATTCATGACATTGCAACTGAAAATTCCTTGTCTGGAGATCTATGAAGCTGCATTTTAAAATCAAGCAGGGCTCTTTAAAGATTGCTGTAATACTAATGATAACTGGAAGATGTTTTAAGAGAGGTCAAAAAGATAAGTGAAAAAGTAGATTCAAAACTTTGAAGAAGAATGAGGGAAGAGCAGAGAAGACCCTGCAATATATATATATATATATATATATATACATACATACATACATACATACATACATACATACATACATATATATATATATATATAAAGGAAAGTTTTACTATTCTTCAGGAGGAAGAAAATGCTGTAGAAGATGTCACGGGACAGACATAGAAACAGGTGTAGAATCACAATGTTTCTTCATGAAGCAAAGTAGCAGAAATAAGGGAATCACAAGGTTTTTAGACAGCCACTACCATAGTTATTCCTATTTTTGCTTAGTTGAGACACTTATCAAAACACAACTTCAAAGACATAGAAAGTTTTTTAAATTAATAGAAAAGAAGCAAACTTTTTCACATTTTGTGGGGAAAGATGAAACTCATGTGTTAGCAAGATTTATTAAACTTCTCAATTAGCCAAGCTTTTAGACCCTGGGTAGATATTTCATGTTGAAACAGCAAATTTGTCATCCAAGCTGCAAACCGACATATCTGAAAAGGGACAAACATGTCTGAAAAGGTATATCATAAAAGTAGATGTAAAAACATGAACACTTTGAAAAAGAGAAATGGGGCAGTTGTTGTGAAACATGTGTAACGATGTGTGTAAACCCAGTCACTTTAGCCATTGGTTATGAAGCCGACTTCATGAAGTTAGTCAGAGAACTTAGCTCTGCCCTTTGGAAAGGATGTCATTCCTACAGCTTCCAGGCCTCAGGAGAAGAAAGTAGGAAGAATAAAGAGAAAGAAAAGGAAAAAGACCCTTTTCCTATCCACCAACCTAACACTGGATTTTCTGAATAGTCTTTAAGACGTGATAGATAGACAGACAGACAGACAGACAGACAGACAGACTCCCTGCTAATTTGTGTTTGGCTATATATGTCAGCAGAAATATTAAGCAAAATTTACTTTCTAAAGGACCTACCATTTCAATGGTATTGACTGACTGATTTTTTAAACTCATATCCTGCCTTTCATTGAATTCCAGGTGGCGTACATACTCCTTCCTCCTCTTATTTTTCTGCACTATGATAGCCTATCAGGGAGCTTGAACTTGCTGGAAACATCCTCTCCATCTACCAAACTGTTCCCTTCATGATGCAAAACAGAGGAGGAATCACCTAGTATCCTACATTTTATTTCTATTCTGCTACTGTTGTGTACGTAAAAGGCCTAAGGCTGCAATAATCAAAGTCCACTCCCTTTGCAACTGCCCATGCTAATTACCCACAGTATTGTTTCCAATGCTTAGGAAAGTTCTGTGCCTTTTGATTATACAGATACCGAAAACGTAGATTGCTATTAAATCCTTTGCCCTTTTTATCTCTTGCCCGTTATTCATCTCTCACTCTGTGTGTGTGTGTGTGTGTGTGTGTGTGTGTGTTTTGCCTGCCTTTGTCCCATTTTGTCAATTCACTTGTTTTGATGTTTGCTGATGCTTAATGTCAAGTTTTGTTTTGCTAGCTGAACAGAATGGTGTGTATAGTCGCTATGATGTGGTTGTAGCGATTGATTGAGAGTGGATACAAAGTAAACTGGAAATTTAGGAAATTTCAGAAATTTCCCAACAGAATTGTCACTGCCCAGAGTCACCTAGCGAGTGTGCTGTTCCTTCAAGAAATTAAAATGAGGGGGAGCCAAAGGGAAAAAACCCAGACCAAACAATGGTCCTTATGCACGTGCAAGCTTTTTATACGTGGAGGGTTTTTGTTTTTTCCTTTCACTTTGTGGAATTTGGAGATTAAGGCCTCCTTTTGAAAACTTCTGTTGCTAAAGAGACATTTAATGAAGGCCAATATGATAATTGCACATTCTGAATGGGAGTGCTCTTCTTTGCATAGTAAAAAAGAAAGCCTTTTCTTTTAAAAATAGCAGCTATTTAGTAATGCATTGTTTGCAATAAATGTTTTCTAGAATACTTATTGATCTAACATAATAGAATAATTTAAAATGCACCCCAGAACCAGTTGACTTTAAAGTAAAAATCAATTATCTGTTAGTACATGGAGAATGGAATGATATTGAAATAAATTCATATTAGTGATATAGTCTTACAAAAAACCATTTCTGAAGTAAGGAAATATTTGCAGTTCCTATATATTCATTTCCTAAATACACACATTTTCCTTGGGCAAAATTTTTGAACGGAGTTATTTGTTAGTTGTTTTGCTAAAGTTAAATTGCAAGTTAAAATAATTGGGGAAACAAAATAATGTGATACACCAGTTATTACTAATGTTTGATTGTTAATTGATTTATTATATGTGATTAAGTCAGTGTCAATTCTTAGCAACCACATAGATGGGTTTTCCCCATGGTGAACTTTCCCTAACCTGGTATTTCAGGTCTTGCAACAATTCACTCATCGCCACTGTAACTAAATCCATCCACCTTGCTACTGGACATCCTCTTCTTCTCTTTCCTTCCACCTTTCCCAGCATTAGAGCCTTTTCCAGAGAGCTGGGTCTTCACATAATGTGTCTGAAGTAGGATAATTTGAGCCTGGCCATTTGTGCCTCGAGTGAGAACCCTGGCTGATTTCTTTGATAATCCATTTGTTTTTTTCCTTGGCTGTCCCTGGTATTCTCACAAGTCTTCTTCAACACCAAAGTTCAAAAGTGTCAATGCTGTTCTTATCCTGCTTCTTCAAAGTTCAACTTATGCTTCCAGAGACTATCACAGGGAATATCATGGCTTGCATGATTCTGATCTTTGTAAATATAGACACATCACATTATCTGAATATCTTTTCCAAGGCCTTCATGGCTCTGTGGCATATTTCCTGACTGCTTGTTCCTTTACTGTTGATGGTTGATTTTATAAGGCAGAAGCTATCTACTACTTAAATAACTTCATTGTTAATTCTAAGGCTAGTTGTTGTACCTGTTGTTATTAGTTTGGTCTTCTGGGATTCCCATTTTTCTAAATACATCCCAGAATTTGATGTGATCACCAGTATAAAAGGGCTTTCTATAATCAATTAAGCACATACTGACTTCTTTTGGTATTGTGAAGTTGTTGGTACACTCTGAGCTTGGTTGCTTGCTGATGTTTTATTACCCAACTAGGTAACATCATCAGTGCTAGTGAGTGTGGGGTTTGCTCTCTGAATATAGACAGTAGCTTGCTCTGCCAGTGTTTCTCCTTGATTGTTTATCTGGTGTTAATCCCTGCTTATCTGGGCGTTGGTTGCTGGAGAGGATGTGTACTGGTCTTTTTGTTTCCTTCTTACCTTTTTTAATTGTCTCTTTTGAATGTCGTGTAAGTGTGGTTTATCTCTATGTGTCTATTGATAGCTGATATTTTGGTGTTCTTTGGCTTTCTCAATTATCCAGCATGCATCAGAAATAATGTCTCATGTTCTTCAGTCTTTTCTAAAGCAGACATACATCTGCCATCTCTTCTTCCATGTAGGGCTCTAATCTGCATTGTGTGATACTAAGCATTATTTTGCTAGTATGTGAAATAAAGGACATTGTACAATAGTTTGCACACTCTGCTAAGTCTCCCTTTTGACGGATTGGAATGTAGATTGACCTCTTCCAATCTGTTGGCTACTATGTTGTTCTCCAAATTTGCTGGCATAGCTTGGTTAGAACTTTACCAATTCTTCTCCTTTTGCTGGCTATATTTTTTGGGGTATTCCATCAATTACTGTAGCCTTCCAACTTGGTGATGACCAGAGTGCTGATCTAACTTCACCTTCTAGTACTAGAGGTTCTTATAAGTAGGGAATAACTTCTAAAGTTCTTGGATGTTGACCTTTCTACTGTACAGAATTTCAGTATATTCCTTCTATCTTTGTGTGAGCTCCTTTGAATCAGTTACTGTCTGTCCATTGGTGTCCCTTAGCATACCAATTCAAGGTTGGAATCTCCTTCTGAAACACTTTGCTTGTTTTTCCAGGTCTGCTTCCATCTTCAGTGTCTTTACAGATGTTGTTGTAATACTGCTTCTTGTCTCTTCTAATCATCTATGAAACATTGTTAAATTTCTTCGTGAGATTTTTGTCTTTCTTGACTTAGTGTTCTCTTCTTGACAATTTCCATGGCTTGTTCTTTTTTTATATATATTTATTTTTTACTGAAGGTTTTTACATAATTAAAAGATAAAAAAGAGTATATAAAGAGAAAGTAGAAAAAGATAAAATATAAAAGAAAAAGTTCTAGAAACTGTACAGATAAAGAAAGTAAAGAAAAGAAAAGACAAAGATGCAGCTTCTGATCTTCTTTATAGCAGATACAAACAAACGTTTATCATTTCTCCCCCCAAAATTTCCATGGTTTGTTCTAACATCCTATTTGCTTTCTTTTGTTTCTTCAACTTTGGCAGTCTCTTTTCACATTCATCCTTAATGACTTCTTTAAGTTCATTACACATATTATTGATAACATTCATAATTATTCAGTATGCGTTTTTCTAAAGAAGGGGCTATTTATTTATCACATTTCTATGCTACTACAATAAAATGACTCCCTGCAGCTTACATGGAATATAGAATACATAGAATAAGATAAAACATCCACAGTTTGATTAAAATCCTGAAGGGGGATATCCCAACAACATAAAAACAGAAAATAACAATAAATAGGAAGAAAAAAAGGGGGGGGGAATGAGAAGATGTCTAAGTCTAAGAGAATGCCCTCTAAAATAGTTTAATATTTAACAGAAAATCAGTGCCATTTAGTTTCAGCCCCTGAACTTCCTAGAAATGTTTAGGATTATTATTCCACATGTTTCCATTGGACTTATTCTAAAATTTTTACTTGACTATTTCCAAGTAGATTCCATGACATAGGGCATGAGGTGTGCAACAGTATAGAGGAGCATGAAAATACCAAACCTCTACAAAATGACATTGAGTTGTCACCAATTTTTCAGGCCAGTAACATCTGATTCCATAATTTTAATCAGTCATTATCACAAACCACTCCTATATTGTCGCATTATCAAGATAGAAGAGAATACTGGATCTTATGATCCAGGCTCCTCCCAACATGACAATCTCCAGGTGTACAATTTCCATAATTGCTAACCAGCAATACATCTGGAGGGTGTCAGTTTTGTGAAGCAGTTTTAGCCCAACCCTTGGTTCAGTGCAGAATACACAATGCATGTTATCCTACCCACAAAGCCTTTCAAGCTTCTGCTTAAATCTCTCAAGAGACTCAACATGTCTTGAAGTAGTCTGTTCCACTGCTCAACAGCTATAACTATTAAGAATATTCCCTTGCAATTTTTGCCCATTGTAGTCCTGCCTTCAGAAGCAGAGGAGAACCGTCTTTCCTTGCAGGCATAAATTATACTGTTTTATTTTATTTTATTTTATTTATATGTCACATTTATGTAGCCACCCATTTCACACAAAGCGACTCTTACAGAAGAAATATCTACTTGAACTAAATCAATAGCAGAGAGAGCCTATTAATTTCCAGCCTTCAACAAAATGGTCATTCATTTGTATTGTTAGGGCCAGTATACTAGATTAGACAGTGACCGAGACCCTATTGCTATTCCTGCATATCTCAACCTTCTCCTACCTGAATGTCCTTCAGAAGCAGGGACATCAATTCCCAGGCATGCTGTGTGAGAGTTGGTCCACACCATGGTAGGGGAAAATTGATTTAAGGGACATGCCACTTTTTCTGCTGTTTCTTTAGGTCCAGGTACGGTGGTATCACTCTCAGCATGTGTTTTATTTGTTTGTTTTCTATTTAAAAAAGTGGTAGAGACTTAAATATTCCTGGAAATCTGTCTTCTTCTAGATTCTCCCCTCCTTCCAGTATTTTCAGATAAAGAAGCTGGTAATATGATTACTAGGATATAATGGAATAGAAGCTAGCCATGGATTTGGACATGCTCTTTCCAAATCACGTCTTCAGTATACTCAAGAAAACCTTGTTGCTAACCTCTGTTCACAGTACTATTAAATAAAAAATAAAAAAAATAAAATCCAGCTTCAAACTTTTCATCAACCATTTGATTGAAAGTTCTTCAAGCTACTAGCATTTCATTTTATTTCATTTTTTACCCCAGTTCTCAACTAAATGTGAAGTTCCTTTTCATGACTATTTCCTTTTACAGTCAGGTTTAAGTTTATTTACTAGGAAATTTATCAACAACAGCCATTTGTTGTTGCTGTTTTGTTTTTTTTTAAGCATAGTGCAGATGGATTTAATGCAATGGTATCATATCCTAATAATCTATAAAACATTGGTGGTTGTGGTATTAATGTTGGCTGTTCATTCAAAAATAGCATTTGTCAAATGGCGTCAAATGATGGAGATCTACAGAACAAGTAAATTCCTTTCACTGTTCATAGAATAGCAGTGGCTGCTCCATAGCTCACTAAGGTATAGAGTTTGCTGGAAGTTATATTGTAAGTATTGTGGAAAGCCATCGATGCTGCTTTAATTGTGGACAACAGTGTTTGAAGGCACTAGGAACCAGTCACAAACAGAGGTTCTGTTACCAACTGAGCCAACACCACAGACAAACAAACAAACAAACCTCACATTATAAAGTTGGATAAATGAACAGCAAGGAAGACTCACTTGGGGTAAGGAATGGTGAAATTAAACAGCTGTAATCATGCCTGCATTTACTCTAAGTCCAGGACCAATTGAATCAAAGGCAGGGTCAGATGCTTGTTTTCAGAAATATAATCTTTATTTTTTATTAATGGCTTTTTGTAAAAAGCTAAGTATAGCTTTTACTGTACTTCTGCATATGACACATTTACATGGAATTGCTTATTATTCATTCTCCATGGTTCAATAGGATTTAATGCTAGTGGCAATTCCAGTAATATTGTCAAAATTCTGCTTCTTTGTGTTTGGCATAGACATTGGCCATGCGTGAAATATCTCATCTGCACCAAACACTGATGGATGGGTTTTCCTTTCATTTCTAATGAGCCACTGTAAAGTGCTCACACCATTTTATATTTGTTTGCTTAAAGATCATATTTTACTAGGATTTCTCTAAAGATATCACTAAGTTTTCTGAAAACCATTGAATCAAGGGCAAAAGAACAAACAAAATTGATTTTGTTATATTCATCTGAAGATGAGATGCATTACAAAGGGTTTAGATTAAAAATAATGAGGTCACTAATTTTCTTCTTCTACACTTTCCCCTGTAATTGCAATTTGTCCTGCATAAAGAAATCTTTAGCTGGCACTGATGTACACAACCAACTCTGCCATATGTTGGATGCAATGAAGCAAATCTTTGAATCAGTCCATATATTGTATGGATGGATCCTTTGGCATTTTGCTAGTGCTCAAAAGATAAAGTTTTCATGCTAGGAGACTTATGAATACTCCTGTCCCACTACCTCTTCAAGCAAGGTAGCTGATGAACTATCATGAGTAGTATACATATGGCCAAAGTAATACTATATATGTACATTTATATATTTCTTATGGGTCAAATAGCAACATCAGTAAAGGAGAAGGCTATTTTTATAGGACAAAATAGTGGTAAATGGGAAAAGTTAATTCTGTTGATTTGTACTATGGTCTCAAGGTAGGTCAAGCACCCTTAGTTTTTCTTTTTGCTTTTGTTAGGAAAAACAAATGTAGACGAATGCAGATAAATCTACACAACTTCATTGTAATGCTATCTACACTTTCACCTACTTTCCTAACCCATAAGCCTGACCTTGTCTCATTAGATATGTGGTTCTAAAATCATGCAAAAATAATGCATTAAGCAAACATATCATTAAAATACTTGGAAGAAATGATAAGGAGGTCACTGTTACCTCTTTTAAAGGCAGATGTGTATACTATACAGGAATAAATTCACATTCATAGTATTTTAATGCTTGTGTATTTTGTACATTATCCAAATAGTAACTGTTGACTATATGAAAATAATCTGGGCTATACTCACACAGAAATTAATAGTAATATGCAGAATATGTCAATATACTAAATCTGTTACTATTCACTAGATAAGAGAAGCAATAGACATAGTTATTTCTATCAAAATAAAATGTGACACAAGATTTGTTTCATTAATGAAGAGAATTTGCCTTTTTTTAAAATACTTTTTATGGAAGAATTTAACAATACTAAAAGATAATACAAACTGAAGTCAGAAATAAAGAATAGAAAAGAGGATGAATACAAAGTGCAAAAAGAAAAAGGACATAAAAAAAAGGAGAGAAAAAAGAATATTTAAAGAAGTGACTCCCAATCTTCCTTGCAACAAGTACAAACAAATTAATATTTCCCCTCCCCCCCATGTGGTTAGATACATAATTCACTTCTTCCCATAACCTCCCCCTCTTTGTTGTTGTTGTTGTTGTTAAGTCATGTCCGACTCTTTGTGACCCCATGAACCATATCGCGCCAGGCCTTCCTGTCCTTCACTGCCTCCCTGAGTTTGCTCAGTTTCATGCTCATTGCTTCAGTGATGCTATCTAACCATCTCATCCTCTGCCGTCCTCTTCTCCTTTTGCCTTCCATCTTTCCCAGCATCAGGGTCTTTTCCAAAGAGTTGTCTCTTCGCATTAGGTGGCCAAAGTATCTGAGCTTGAGCTTCAATATCAATCCTTCCAATGAGCAGTCAGGGTTGATTTCCTTTAGGATTGACTGAAGGATTCTAGCAGTCCAAGGGACTCCTAAAAGTCTTCTCCAGCACCACAATTCAAAGGCATAAATTCTTTAGCGCTCAGCCTTCCTTATGGTCCAGGTCTCACAGCCATACGTTGCTACTGGAAAAACCATAGCTTTGATTATGCAGATCTTTGTCAGCAAGGTGATGTCTCTGCTTTTTAATATGCTGTCTAGCTTTGCTGTAGCTTTCCTCCCAAGGAGCAAGGGTCTTTTAATTTCATGGCTGCAGTCTTCGTCTGCAGTGACCTTGGAGCCCAAATAAATAAAGTCTGTTACTGCTTCCATTTCTACCCCTTCTATTTGCCAGGAATTGATGGGTCCAGATGCCATGATCTTAGTTTTTTTAATGTTGAGTTTCAAGCCAGCTTTTGCACTCTCCTCTTTCACCCTCATCAAGAGGCTCTTTAGTTCTTCTTCACTTTCTGCCATTAGGGTGGTATCGTCTGCATATCTGAGGTTGTTGATATTTCTCTCTGCAATCTTAATTCTGGCTTTTGATTCTTCCAGCCCAGCATTTCTCATGATGTACTCTTCATATAAGTTAAATAAGCAGGGTGACAGTATACAGCCTTGTCGCACTCCTTTCCCTATTTTGAACCAATTGGTTGTTCCATGACCGGTTCTAACTGTTGCTTCTTGCCCCGCATACAGATTTCTCAGGAGATAGGTAAGGTGGTCTGGTACCCCCATCTTTTTAAGAATTTGCCAGAGCTGCATAGTCAATGAAGCAGAAATAGATGTTTTTCTGGAACTCTCGTGCTTTCTCCATGATCCAGCAAATGTTGGCAATTTGATCTCTAGTTCCTCAGCCTCTTCAAAACCCAGCTTGTACATCTGGTAGTTCTTGGTACACATACTGCTGAAGCCTAGCTTGAAGGATTTTGAGCATAACCTTGCTAGAATGTGAAATGAGTGCAACTGTGTGGTAGTTTGAGCATTCTTTGGCATTGCCATTCTTTGGAATTGGAATGTAAACTGACCTTTTCCAATCCTGTGGTCACTATTGACTTTTCCAAATTTGTTGACATATTAAGTCAACACTTTAATGCACTTTAATAGCATCATCTCTTAGTATTTTAAATAGCTCAGCTGGAATACTGTTATCTCCACTAGCTTTGTTGTTAGTAATGCTTCCTAAGGCCCACTTGACTTCACTCTCTAGGATGTCTGGATCAAGGTCAGTGACTACACCAGCATGGACATCAGGGACATTAAGATCTTTTTTGTATAGTTCTTCTGTGTATTCTTGCCACCTCTTCTTAATCTCTTCTGCTTCTGTTAGGTCCCTGCCTTTTTTGTCCTTTATCATGCCCATCTTTGCCCTAAACGTTCGTTTGATATCTCCAATTTTCTTGAAGAGATCTCTAGTCTTCCCCATTCTATTGTTTTCCTCAATTTCTTTGCATTGTTCATTTAAGAAGGCCTTCTTATCTCTCCTTGCTATTCTCTGTAAATCTGCATTCAGTTGTTTATATCTTTCCCTTTCACTCTTGCTTTTCGCATTCCTTCTTTCCATAGCTATTTGTAAAGCATCATCAGACAGCTACTTTGCTTTCTTGCATTTCTTTTTCTTTGGGATGATTTTAGTTGCTGCCTCCTGTACAATGTTACAAGCATCTGTCCATAGTTCTTCAGGCACTCTGTCTACCAAATCTAATCCCCTAAATCTATTCATCATGTTCACTGTGTACTCACAAGGAATATGATCTAAGTCATACCTGAGTGGTCTAGTGGTTTTCCCTACATTCTTCAATTTAAGCCTAATCCTCCCTCTTATCCAATTGCAAATCCCCCCCCCCCAAAAAACTGTTGTCATTTCTGTCCAAGTATCCACAAAAAAGTCCATAATGGATATAGATTTCCAGAATTTTATAAAGCTAGTTCTTATTTTAATCCTGATCAAATAAATTGGCTTTATATCCCTTCCTTTTTGCCTCTAATGAAAAGAATTTTCCTGACAGCTTTTTCATTACCTGAAGGACTAGTCTGAAAACCATGTAAATTTTATTGTAAACCGCCCAGAGTTGCTCTTTGAGTGAGATGGGTGGTGACTAAATTTGAAAAATGAATGAATGAATGAATGAATGAATGAATGAATGAATGAATGAATGACGTGTGTAAATGATGACTTAGCATCTGGAATAAGCAACATGGAATGTGCATTCACTGTACCCACAAAGTGCCCATCCAATATTTAAAAAAAAGAAAAAGAAAAAACAGTTGGCCAGGAATGCTTCAAAGGAAAGAAGACTATTAGTGAGCTGCAGGTTAAAAAAAAATGAATTGGAGTAAGGGTGAGAGGGAGGCTAAGCTGAGAATATTTCAGCCAGTACTAGAAAATAGAGGCATGTAAGGCAATCAGCAGGGTTATGGTTAAGGGAGAAAATATTTGCATGTCTGTGTGATTCAGTCTGGAAAGCTGAGTCTTGGAGATCAGAGACCATCTCTGCTATTTATTCAGAATCTGGAGCAAATTATTATTCATTTCAACAATTTGTTTTTGAATGAGAGAAATGTAATTGGGAGCACAAACCCTAGTTCTGCTCTGTAATCAGGATTTGGGGGCCACATTATTTGTATTTTAACTTCATCAATGGGATTTATGAGAAAGGGTGTTTGGTGACTGGTCATATGCACTTGTTAAATGGGACTCCTGACATGATCTCAGTTTTGTAGGTGTTCTCACTGGTTTTAAAATGTCAGACACTTCTGTTAGTATTGTGCCAGTTTTCCTGAATAAATCTGGGATGGTGGTGTCCTGTTTCTTCCTTGATTCCTCACCGGCCTTCAATTCTATCTATCACAATATCCTTCTGGAACTACTGTGAGGAATAGGAGTGGGAGTCACAGTGTTATGGGGGTTCCTTCTTACTCTGCAACTGGTTCCAGTCAGTGCTGACAAGGGGAGAGAGGTCAAGCCTGAGACCCATGACTTGCAGAGTGATACAGAGTTTGCACTTCCTATTTAACATATAAATGAACCCACTGAAAGAGGTCATCTGTCAACACAGGAACAGGCATCATCAATATGCTGATGATCCCCAGCTGTCTGTCTTGACTCTGGGTTGATCAAATAATGTTGTTGAGATCTTGTTCCAGTGCCTGAAGGCATTCAGGATCTGGATAGAGAGGAACAGGCTTAAATTCAAGTCTGACAAGACTGAGTGACTATGAATCTCTGAATACCCTGGATTTCCCATCCTTGGTTCTAAGTGGGGCAGCCCTCCTCCAGACAGATCTGGTATGCAGTCTCAGAGTCCTATTGAACTCACAGCTCCTAATTGTAGAGCAAGTAGGAGCTTTGGCCAGGAAGGCTTTTGCCCAGATTTATCTGTTGCTACAGTTGTTCCCTTTCCTGAACCAGAATCTATTTCATAGTCACTCACTTCTCAATTACCACTCATGTGGACTACTATGTTGCAGTCTACATGTGGTGCTCATGAAGACCACTTGGAAACTGCAGCTGGCCCAGAATGTGTTGTTACAGGCAGTTATGGGCTCATTTCAGTATACCCATGTAATACCTCTGCTATACAGCTGCACAGATTACCAATAAGCTTCTGGGTACAATTTAAGGTGCTGGTTGAAACCTATGGCATAGTGCCTGGATATCTGAAGGACCATCTTTTTCTCACTGTTTCTGCCCATCTGGCATGAACTGACAAAGTGGACATGCTCCAGATCCCATCTTTAAGATAGTCTCTTCTGATGAGATCTAGGTGGCATGCCTTTTCTGTCATGGTGCCAGTTCTTTGAGTTGTCCCAACCCTGCCATCCTTTAAATGAGCCTTGAAGTGCTGCCTCTTTCCCCAGTATTAGAATCTATGCGCCATCCTAAATGTTGGATGTATTAATGTGTCAGGTCTTCAAGACTCATTTAATGTGTTGGATGTATTAATGTATTCATCCTTGGGCTTCTTTTATTTTTTATTGTACTAGATGGGTTTTTAACTGTACATTCTAAGATGGGTGGCCTATAAATATGATTAATTAATAAATAAAATGTTAAACTGCTATGAACCTTTCCTCTTATTCTTCTTTATATCAAGGAGATGTTTACTATGCAGTCCAGTTTCAGTTTTCAAAAATCCCACCAGAATGTTGTGTTTGAGTCAGAAAGCCTGGCTTAAAACAAAAACTAATCAATTGTTAAGCAATCTAGTTTCAATCTAGTTCAAACAAAACTACTCAGTTACTTATGATCCATAGTACAAATGTTAAGCTGGCTTTATTTTAAAGGTAAAACTAAATTCTGATGGTTCTCCTTATAACTGTGTGGATTTTACCTTGAGATAAGCAGGCTTTTTCCTCTAATTCATACAGTGACATCACCTGGTTGTTTACAATACACTGCAGTTATTTACAATGGAAAATGTGTGCATACGTGCAAAGGCTTACATGTCAGCTGAAACCCTCATGGCTCATGTGGAAGTCTTTGTGCATAGTTGAAGACTCCCAGCTTCAGACATTCATGTGGAGATAGGTTGTTTAGTAATGTTACCAGCACTATTCTTCTTTGATATCTACATACACAATATGGTATGAAAGTGATCTTCTCACATATTGCTATAGGCACACTGACTTCCATGGCAGCAAAAGCCATTCCTCCTCAACTAACCCAGTTTGTGCAAGGTTGTATGGAAAGAAGGATGCCTAATTACAGATATCTATACCATATGCACAGATATTGAGAGAGGATGGCACTGCAGACATCACACTGGGGGTAAGATACCTCCATATGGAAGAAGTATGTTTACTAGACCTAGTCTATAATGCCCAAATAGGGCTCCAGTAAGATTAGAATCATTGATTTTTATAAAAACTCTTTTTCCCCCTGAGCATTAATCAGTATGAGTGGGGTTCAATGATTTAATGTACTCATTCCATGAGCAGAAGGATGTTTCATTCACAGAATAGATCTGGGTACACCCCTCCTATTCATTGAATATCTATGCTGAATTCTAATCTATCTGCTAACCTTCTAACCCCTCCTAATGTTTTAATACATATTTTTAAGGTTTTACATTGCATCTTGGTCTTTTCCCTAATGTTTTCAATTCTACTAAACCCCAAAATAAACATTATTATAGAAAGTTGGCCTGAAAAGAGCAAGTAAAATGTCATTGCAACTTTGCATAAGAAATGGCATATATAGTGGTCATCACCTAGCAAATCAATGTGCCTAAAACATACTTGGCCCTCAATAATTAGATTTTTCACATTACCACAGAAGTGAAAAATAAATTGGAATATAAATGTTAATTTCAATGCTGAGTTCACCCTGCCTTCTGCTGCTGTTGGCACTGCTTTAAACTGTTGTTGCCTTACTATGTTTGACTGTGCCTTCCCCAGAAGCAGTGAACAGCTTCGGCCACAGATGGAGAATCTGTATAGTGCTTACTGGACCCAGATGCCAAGCTCTGGAACACTTCTTACTATTAGCATCTGGCTGTTTCCTGGCAATCGGTCTAGGCTTCATGGCCAGCTCTATTTCCAGTTTTGTGGAAAGCAACGTCTCAGCCCATTGAAAATTTGGCTGTGCAAATTTTGGCGGGCCTTTAGTTATGTCCACTTTTGTGATGGAGGAGGTTGGAGGAGGAGGATGGAGAAAAGAAAGAAAGAAAGAAAGAAAGGAAGGAAGGAAGGAAGGAAGGAAGGAAGGAAGGAAGGAAGGAAGGAAGGAAGGAAGGAAGGAAGGAAGGAAGGAAGGAAAAGAAAAGAAAAGAAAAGAAAAGAAAAGAAAAGAAAAGAAAAGAAAAGAAAAGAAAAGAAAAGAAAAGAAAAGAAAAGAAAAGAAAAGAAAAGAAAAAGGATGTAACTTTGTTGCATATGTACTAAAGAAAATATCCAGGCAGCAGCAAGAAACCCTGATATGGTGCATAGTAGTAGCCCAAATGCAGAAGATTCTACCTTGATTTTGGCATTACCCATTACTTCTTGCATCCATTTTGTTGTTGAAATACCAGCAAATTTATGCAGAGCAGTGTCTATAAGTTAATTTAAACATAAGCAAATAATCAGCACAAATGTTGTAATTCCTCATTCTGTATAAATCACAAGTAGGCAATGCCAGGAAGCACCCCAAATCTCAATTTTTTTAAAAAAAAGTCATTAAAGTGTTGTGAAATTTCAAAATACCATATGTTCTGGCAACCTCAGCTTACTCATTAATGTAACAAATTGATTAATTTCTGATGTAGAAGAAATTTTGCAAGCCCATTTTGGTACTTTTCGAAGGTGCTTTTCATTGCTCTTTCTAAGTTGGCTGTTTAAAGAATAGCTATGTTTAAGTTTTTGAATTGATATGTTCATGTTTTACTTATGTGACTTTTCCCCAAATCTTTTTAAAAATTGTGTTATTTGCATCTTTTTTTTTTTTTTTTAAACTTACTCTTGTTAGTTTTGAATCTTTTATGTGTTATCTTTATAAACCATTTCTCTTTGGCTTACAGACATCCCACTCTGAAACGTTATTTGTAGGTCTTCATGTACATTTTACATGAAGATAATATAATACCTGTGTTTCTGCTATTTTTGTATGATATATACATTACACAGAAACACACACACTTTCATATATTAAGTTTTAAATATTGGTTTTATGACTTTTGTTAGCTCTCTAATTCACTAACTTCTACATGTACTATATTTAAGATTTTCAGGGTATTTCAATTGTCTATATGCCATTATCTTGGAACTTGTCTATAAAACCACATTGAAGTAAAATCCTTCAAAATAAAACTCTTTAAATCTTAAAAACCAATTCAGAACAAAATAGTAGCAGGATGCTGTTGTGTCTGTCCGAAACACTCACAAATGACTGCCATATTCCTCCCTGGGATTTCTACCTTCCTACCTCCTGTGTCTGACTTCTGAGAATCCAGGGGTGGCTGCCTCCCAGTTATACTGACACCACCTATTCTTAAATATTCAAGGCCCAGTTAGGAAATCTGGTCCTGAAGGTCCTTGCTTCTTTGAGGACCCCAGCCAAGTCTGTTCAGGGAAAAAATGACTAATAAAACGGCTGGATTATTAAAACAGTAAACAAATACAAAGTGTTCTTCCTTCACAAAAGAGGCAGGCGTCCAGCCCTCTGCACAGAATATGAACAACTGTTATGCCACTGTAAAATTGCCTTTATACAGGTTTTTCATTTGAAAGAGCTCTCCCTGGAATTCTAGTGTTATAACTTTGACCTTCCTTCTTATAAATACCATTGACCCTTACACTTGGATTCCCGTCCCAACTGGAATTTGTTTCCAGTCCCAGCTGCAAGAAGGTATGTCTATTGTCATCTGCTTTTTGTTGTAAGAAGGCAATGGGTGCAGTTATAAAATATTTAGGTATTAGGTAGCTAACAGGGCCCTAAAATCCATTACCAAACACAGGAAAAAAGGGAGAAAGGAGAAGGATCAAAATCTATTTAAGTTTAAATTATTTGTTTGGTATTGATCAGCTTTCATATTCTTTGAAAGAACTACCATCTGTCTCACTTCCCATGTATGCATATTTGTCAACTGTATATATTTCTCCCTAATACTTAGTGGGGAGTTATAAAGACCTGCTGAATATGAATTGAAGTGAGCTTCTGTTCTGGATCTGATCCAGAAGTTGATGTCTATTGCAGACTTCAGACCAAAATATCCTTCCATCTAAAGCAATAAAGGGGTTCCTAATAATTTTCCCCTGTGCATATTTCCAGTAGGCAGAGAACTACATTGATAACAGTATTGCAAGAGCATTGCTTTAAAAATAACTTCAAAGATAGATCTCTTCCTGTAGAAATGGCTCCAAGATAGACTGAACATTAGGGCTGTCCAGTGCTTAGGATTTTAAGGCAACAGTGCTTTTGAGTAAATAAGGGTACAAACACAGCACATATCTGCCACTCCTTACTTCAAAGAAGACATTTCCCAGGAAAATATGGCTAATCATAGGGAAAGGTGCAGCAGCTTTAAGGAGTTGCAAACAGATACTACATTTGTGCCACCACATAGTCTAAAGCACCCTTTTGCCTTCAGATCCAAACTCTGCACAGCCCTACTGAGCATTACAGTTCTTGTGAAACCCAGACTAATGCCAGTCCCATGCTTAAATTAATACTGTGATCAAAGACTCATGTTAAGGTCTACCTCTGCAGATATCGTATAAAGCCTTCCTATCTTGCTTCTTTCTCAGTGTGAAACTTAAAGTGTCACCATTCATGACAGGAACAGATATCCAAATTTGTCCTTGACTATTTTACTTGTTTCATATATACTTCTATTCAGGTCACAGCTGATATGATCTGCATTCTGGACAGCTATCTGTTGGGGATATTTTAATTTGGATTCCTGCATGGAACGGAGGTTGGACTCAGTGATATCAATTATCACTTCTGGTCCTAGGATTCTGTGAAGATGGGTGTATCCAACACTCCTTCTTTCCAATTTAGAACTCTTTGTTGTATTTCTTCCCAGAACAACAGAACTGCCAACAATGCACATCACATTTTGCATACTGTGCTACACAGCAACATGTGATCACAAATGTTTAGCAAAGATTGTGATTTCCCCATTCAAACTCAATGAGACATACTATACAATCACTATATTGCTTCATGCCCATGGGCCACATTCTTTGACAGTTTCTTAGAACAATGGTTATTTTTATATGAAACCCTATTCAAACATAAAATTTAAAACAGGTTACTTTCCAGACATGGCAAAACATTTTTCAAGCCAATGTTTCTACTTATATCTGAAAATAAAGCAAAATGGGTGCCCTTCATGCCTGGTGTGAAGGAATAATAATATTAAAAAGCTCATTCAGGTGGAAGAGAAAAGGAAATGGTTGCTTTGGTGAGCACACATTAAGCATATTTGCCACAAGAATTATAAAAGCATATTTAAATATTTGTATAGCTTTCTCTTAGAAGTTATCTATTGCTCCCTAATGTATGCAGGTGGTTGAGAGAACTCAATCGGAAGCTATAAAAGTAAAGATGCAGATAATGAGAACTTCATTTAAATGAAACATTTTATGGGTAGGGAAAATACATTTCTTATAATAATAGACACTTTCAACAGGCAAAGTATTATATAATTACTTTATAGTTTGTAGTACAATGATATCTGCCAATATTAGATATCATTTCCACCTCCTGTTTTTAGCAGATTACATAGTCATTAAAGATTTGGATGAATATTCCAATAAAACAAGAGGCATTCTAATTGCCATCTCAAACTACTGGGGACAAAATAAAGCAAGTTAGAAGGGATTACTTTTGGGATCATATATTGGACCATATACAAATTCCACAGCAGAGAATTTGAAAAGACCCATCCACATGAAGATTCTGGGACATTTTGAAAACAATTCAAGACTTCTATGCTCCCACAATACAAGTGGTGTTGGAGATCTGAGCTGATTATTTCCAGGTTAGATGCTGTGGCTTTATAGAATTATAGAACTGTGGAGATGGAAGGGACCACAACTGTCATCCAATCCAAGAAAATCAATTATGCCTTCCTCAAGCGATGGCTATCCAGACTCTTCTTAAAAACATCCCGAGATGGTGAACTTAAAGCTTCTGGAGCACAGATGGTTCCATTGTTAGACAGTTCTTATTGCTGGGAAATATTTCCTTATATTTAAATTAAACCTAGATAGGTACAACTTGCATTCATCTTGTCTGATCCTAATTTCAATAGAAAATAGTTTCCTATGATACCCTTTTATGTACCTGAACACCAATATATTGTCTCCCCTGATCATCTTTTCTCCACACTGAATGTCTCAAGTTTTTTCAATTTTCTGCTTTGAGCAGGTCCTCAAGTTCCTATATCAGATTTACTGCCCCTTCTAACATGTCAGTATGCTTCTGGAAATGTGGTTCTCAGAATCGTACACAGTACTCCAAGTGCAGAATGGAGGGGAATAAGGACTTTGCATGCCTTTGACCAAATGTTTCTTCCAAAGGAACCTAAAACAGTGTTAGCTCTTCTAGTAGCTGTCTCATATTGCTGGATCAGATTAAGCTTATTGTTAATGATAATACTCAAGTCCTTTTCTGATAAAGTGCTTCCAAACCATGAATCCCCCATCTTGCATAAGCCACCTCACAAGGTTGTAGTTGGGAGGAAAACAAGAGGAAGAAGTAGTATTAGGTATGCTTGCTGCCTTGAGTTATTTATAAAAATAATAAAAGCAGGATAAAAAAAAAGTCTTTAAAAAAATGTAATACCTTACATTTCTCTCTGTTGAAGGACATTTCCATTGTCCTTATCCTTCGGTGAGGGATACGGTTCTCCACATAGAACTTTTTTTCTCCTAATCATGTCAATGACCTGGACCAAGCTGTCAGATTATTCTTTCATTTATTATTTAAACATTCTAAAAGGGATGGGATATTTAAATATTCCTTGTTAATTGGGAATCCCAGCTCATACAGCAGGAAGCAAGTGATTTTTGCAGTCACTGGTAAATTATTTATTTTCCAATTAATCACAAAGTAAAATTTCAGAAAAGAAAAAAGACACCAAACCTGCTTGAAAATGGGAATGTAATATAATTGTGATCATCTACCTAGAAAAGTATGGAATGTAATTATGGAGTTTGTGACTTATAAATAATTATTTTTGGAAAAATGTATCCAAGAACCTAAATCCAGAGGACATTGTTTTTGAAATTCATTTAAAGAAGGTAGAATTGCTAATAGGTCATCTAGTTTGGCACTAGTTGGACTGGAATTGGGGCCACAAGTTACTATTTTTGTCAAATTCCTTCCAGTCCTTGAGATGCCAATGTTATCCAGCTGCCTTCTTTCATATCAGACAATTGTATATTTCAGTGGCTCTTTGCACTGACGTCCGACTTCCTGTACATCCAGTGTCATATATGCAAACAAAGAGGGAAAAGCAGGTCCTGAAATATCAAAAATGTTTAGCATATTGTAACCTACCAAGATGCTGCTTCGTGAAGAACAAACCAGTCTTAGTGCTTTGCCAGTGAGGAAAGGAAGGGGGGAAAAAAATCTTGGATAGTCAGGCAAAGAAACAGCACCTAGCATGCTTTTCATTTTATCTCCATGGGGCTGCCAGCAAGAAAGGCTACCCATAAAAGTAATGTTTGTGACTAAGCTGACCCAAATGCCTCAGAACTGGTGATCTGTTCTAACTATTAGTTCCCTTTTTTCAGACGTACTTGGACAGCACAGAATATGCAAGCCAGCCAGGGACAATGGGAGAGCCAGAAGCTTGCAGAAGGAGACTTCCCAATCTTAATGTTTCACAATGTGACAGATATCTAAAAAGCTGACAGTGCTATAGATATTCAGACAGATTTTCTATATCAGAGAACCTATAGGGTTACATCACATGTAAACTAATATTTATAAATATGTACATATCCTAAAGGCAAGCTTATTCATCATTTATGACTTCTTATTTTGAGAACGCTTAGCAGCTGTTGATGCATATGTAGAATTGATCACAATTCCTTTGCACATCAAACTTTTATAACTATGTAGCTCCTTTTCCAATGCCTTCTTGGCTAACTGAAATCTACAATTTTGTTAGCTGTTTCTAGCTTCCTCCTCTACATTATGGTAGAGATAAACCAATCTCTTTTATTATGCTACAATATATGGAAACCACTAGAACTGTAGAACTTTTTCATATGCTAAATCAAACCACCCTCATTTATCACTGACTGTGTAGAAAAGCTTAAAATAAACTTCTATCCTTCCTCAGTTTTGCATCTAAGAAAAGGTTATTTTGATTTCATTAATACAGAAGAATGCTTTAGGATTCTGTCACCTATGATGTGCCTTTGGTACTTGAAACTACAATCTTAGAGCATTTACAATACAGTAAGTCAGTCCAATTAGACTCAGTAAGGCTTATATAAGATTGCACTTTGAGGTATCTAGAAAGAGGTGTCAAGTATTGAACTCAGAATTATATTTCACCATCTGATTCAAGAAAAGAGTGCTAACAATATTTTTAAAAGTCCCTTCTTACATTAGACTCAGGCTTGTATAAGATTACACTTTGAGGCATCTAGAAAGAGGTTTCAAGTATTGAACTCAGAATTATATTTCACTGTCTGATTCAAGAAAAGACTGGTAACAATATTTTTAAAAGTCCCATCTTACAGAAGGAATAAGAATTATACATTTGAAACTGGCCATGTACTAAACAGGAAATGGAGAAAACTTTTCATCAGAAAAGCAAACAACTTGTGATGGATGGCCAATTAAATAAATAACACAATTCAAGTTAGCTTATTAAGGCTCACAAAGCTTTTTGCTTTCAGGCTTATTCTGAATGTGCAGTCAAGTGGTCCATGATGACCTTTCCCTGCCAGCAGGATAATTTCTTGTCAGCACCAGCAGAATGAGTGGAGTGAAAGATTTGCTCTTGGAATACATTTGAATCCTTTCATTCTAGCAGTGAAAAGCTTGGCATAAAAAGAGCTACAACTGATTAGCGGCGAAATGTAAACAAATATAAAAGCATTCAGAACCGCGGGTTGATGCGATCGTTTACAACATCACAAAAAATGAAGCTGTGGCATTACTTTTAAACTCTGGGCTGAATAGAAGAATCTATTTGCCTCCCATTTTAGAGAAGAAAGCAAATGAAAATAAATTGAAAGACCCAGGAGACCAAAATATGTCATGTATTGATTGGTTTAAATTATTCAGAGATGCTATAGTGACGAGCTTTTCAGCTAGCCCTCAGAAAAGATTTCAACAGCAACGTACCATCATAAGGTAGGCAAGCAAAAGGAAAGAGTTCCACTCTGAAAGTCCCACTGCTTTCTGGATTTATATATAGACAGAGCAATGTGGGGCTACTTTCCCATAACGCAGTCCTATACCACCAAGGAACCATCCATGAGAATAACAAGGAAGCCAACATTTCCCAACTAAAGGACCATTTCACTCCTGCTGATAAAATATGACGATTCAAGTAACAGGCTGTCTGATCACTGAACATAATGGCTAAAAAAATCTATGTGAGAGTTGTAGAAATAAATTGCAGCAAATCAAGGCTCTCGACCATTACCTTGAGAGGAGCAAGCCATGTACAGGGAAACAACTCCCATAAATTCAGTACGTGTGTCAAGGGGTCTTCCAAATGGAGAAACAATGACAATTCAGCATTTTTAAAATGACAAGTCAGCTTCTTAATGACTATTTAGGGAATGTATGTATGCAACAATGTAACATTTTGTCATATAAGATAGCAACATACATACAGCCAATGAAATATATCATGCTTATCTTTGTACCAATAAATTCAGTAGCCATTTTAACCCTGTCATCTTTCTTGTGGGGCAGATCCCACAATACCATAGCTATTTTTTCCCCCCTCTTTATTGGTTAGCCTCCTCCATTAATTGGGTGGGGAATCATTATTCTATACCAGAATTACTTATACGCATTAAAACCGATGGGCTTAAGGCACACTAAAATAACAAATAGTATCAAGTGATATTGCTATGTAAAAACATGTTTAATGGCACTTCAAGGGATAAGAAATGTATAGAAGGGGGAAAAAAGAGTTGGGGTTACATATCACAACTCCCTTTTCAAAAATTACTCAGAATCCTAGCAGTTGCTTGGCTGAAAAATGGAAGAAGGGAAGCCAAATGACTCCCTGCTGTCCCCTGTTATGCATCTAATCATAAGGATTTTTGCTTGGTATTTTGCGGCAGAATGACAAACATGACTTTTTTCCTTCTGTTGCCTAGGTGACCTCATCCTCTATATCTCAGATTAAGGGGTCATTTACCATGGGGCAGGTCTATGGCATCTCTGGAGATATGCACCTGCCATTACCTGTTGCTCTCTGGAGTGTTCAGTGCCTCACTCTAAGAAGCTGGCCTTGCTCTCTTAGATGTGCTGATTCATTTGCAAATGTTTCTACTGCTTTTCTGGAGTCTTTGCCTCAGAAAGAAAGCAGTCATTGGGGATCAGTAGTGTGCCACCCAAGCCTTGCACCAATGTGATCTCGGAAGATATAGGACTCAGCTTGCAGAGTTGTTGGTTACAAGGTTGTTGCCCCAAAACAGCAAAGCCTGACTGTTGTCCTGTAGCAGTGGACTTCTTTGACTTTCCCAGTTTGCTTTCTCAGTAGCAAAGCCCCGGGAATGAAGCACTGACAAAGTTAAGTATAAAGCAAATGGGCAACTTTAGCAATGGGGTAAGGCCAAGGAAGATGACCCTTCACCCTTTCGTGCTAGAAAGTAACCTAGATTATCAGGTGAACAAACCACTGTTGAAGTAGTACAGTAGTCATAATAGTAGTCGGAGATCTGGTAATAGTAGTAGCATCACAATAAACAATGCAGCTATGAAAGTAAAAGAAATATATAGGGTATACTAAATGCAGGTCATGTATATAAATATTTGCCTGCCAGTCTTGTCGGTTTGCACAGTGCACTATGTTCCTGGTCACTGACAAACAAATTTGCTGATCCTGAAGAGATAAGGGTAAGATCTTTAGGGATGTGACAAAAATGCCTTACCCTCATGGTTGCTCTTAAACAACTCTACTGTCAAACTTTTATTCATTCATTCATTCATTCATTCATTCATACATGCATGCATACATACATACATACATATATACACACATATACATACCCCCCACTTTTTTTTTTTTTGGTCCCTTCAAAAAGGTCTTGACTCCTGGCAGCTGCCTGGACAAGTCCAAGCAGTTTTAATGGCAACATTTTCAGAGGTGGAGTTTTCACAAGTGGCTTGCTCTTGCCTCCTTCCTAGGGCTGAGAAAGAATGACTGGCCCAAGGCCACTCATCTGGCTTCATGCCTAAGGCAGGACTGGAACTCATGGTCTCCTGGTTTCTAGCCTGGTGCCTTTAACTACTACACCAAACTGTCTGTCTGTCTGTCTCTCTTCCTCTCCATACACACAGAATGCAGTGATTGATAATATACATTATACATTATATACAATATACAGTATATGTATATAATGTGCATGTATGTATATGTATACACCCATACACACACAAACACACCCTTGATAGTCCCTAACCTCAGCCAAATATGCTAAAAGTAGCCAAAGTAATTCTCACTTTTAAAAAAAATAGAAGTGTTTGGGGTAATTCCTGAATTACAAGAATCTGGTTAACTTTGTATTTGCTAGCTAGGGTACACTGATGGAAACAGTTATTAAAATCAGCATTAAAGTTAAGAGACCTGACCCAGATTAATCCTTTTGTACTTCAAGCATGGAGACTTTGACTGCTCTCTGATGTCTCTATGAATAAACAAGTGAGCCAGGAGAACTGCTTTTTATGTCAGCCGTTTTGGGTATTAAAGAGATAATATACCTTGAAAGCTGAGCATAAATCACTAGGCGTGAAACAGAGGCTTTTAAAATGAGGAATAGTGTACTTTTCTCCTTTCAATATGAAAGAGGATTAGATACCTGCACATTTCCATACAATCACTTTTTCTTCCTCAATGGACTGCTTCATACACATCAGCACTCCAACAAACTCTTGATCCCAGTATGTCAAAAGCTTCTTAATCATTGCAGTAAAGTGATTTTCAAATGTCAACAACAGGTGGCAGCACCAAGCAGAACTTGCCAAATCTTGAAAAAACTAAGAAGGGGCAAGTGTTGTTAGGACTTGGATGGGAGCCACCAGGAAATCGTAGAGCTATACGAAAGACTAAGCTGCAAAAAGTTCTGAGAAAAGGCAACAGAAACCTACTTCCATAATGTTTGTCGAAAAAGCTAGCTGTATGTGTCCATGTAGTCATCCGGAGTCATGCTTGACTCAAGAGAGTGTTTCCCTTTAACCAAATTCAGAACTTCAGCAAATAAAACAAAGTCAATAAATTGTAAATCACCAAGGAAGGATATGATTTGGTGCAGAGAGGATGCCTCTTACCGGAAGTCATTGAAGAGATCAATGCAAGTTCCATCGTTCTTACATGGGCCAGAATTACACTCATTAGATTCAGTTTCACAAAACGGCCCCTCCCAGCCAGGCAGGCAGATACACTGGTAACCCTAAAAATGAATTAGGACAAAAATGTGTCAATTATTTCACAATATCTGAGTGAGGTTTCATTCTGTAACATAATTGTTTGGTGTTCTATTCTGTCTTGTATTTTACATAAGCATGTTTTTTTTTAAGGAGCAAATGCTTAAAATCATTTTGGACTGTAATACCAGTGAGTTCTGGAATGATAGTTAAAGAGACCCAGTGATTAATAAATAGTAACAGATCAAATAATAACTGAATATTTTCATTCCCTAGTTAACCCAGTGATATGGAAATCATTTTCCTATTGTTTCACCTTATACTGCTGCAATAAATGTATGAGAGGCTGAAACGGTATCGGAAAGAAGTGCATTGAATAGTTGCTACTCGGTCAAGAGAAAAAAGTACTGCCTGTTTAGTACAACTTATATGGTCCCATCTTTTTCTTGATGTAGATAAAAACATGGAGGAGAAACCATATGAAGTGGCTCAAAATGTGATCCCTAACAAGCTTCATATATGGCAAATGCTTAATATTATATTTAAAGCATAAGATAGCCCATATGGAATGCTTGCAGCCCTTACAAGCATTTTAGAAGTAATCTCCTGTTCTAAATCTACCCATTAGCTGTTTAGTAAGGTTTGTGGGTCAAGGTCTGAACCAGCAAATCCCAGCCATAGACAACTGTTATGTAAACACAACAATTACTCAATGTCAAGGCCACAAAGTACCCACACTAGGTATCTGTGGGAAGAAGAAATTACAGTGGCCAAATAGTGAAAGATGCCAGTAATTCTAGCTCTGCAATTGTCAATGGTCACAAATTTCCCTACCCTTGTTATAACTAGTGCTCAGATTTAACTTTATTACTGCATGTGAAATGATACAAGATGAAATGAGCCAATGTATTATCAGAGATCGCTGAAGGGGAAAATTCCCCATGACCCAAGTTACAAGTGTAGACTACATGATCAGCTTGAGCCAAGTTTATTTGAACAGAAGTATAATAAATGCTGACCAGTAATGATGTCAAGTGCCAATCTTATTTTTGATAACATAGGTTAGATTTTCTGATTATTGTGAGAATGCACAGTTAATAAAATGGATGTTGGCACAAGTCAGCTTTTGTGGTTAGTTACTTCCTAGTTTAAAAACACAAGTGCTGATTGAAGAAAACTCATAAGCCAGCTTCTGCAAATGCCTAGGCAAGCTATTAAGATGGCTTACTTGAGTTCAGGGGCCTTGATAGTTTGGAGGACTTGGTTCAGGTATTTGTTTTACTCCATCTTGATGAAGGTAACTGATCTGGTTAAAAGAACTGTGAACTTCATGAAATTATTCTTGAAAGAAAGAGCACAATGAGGATAACAGCGCATACACACAGAGAGAAAATAATGCATGTCCCACACAAGCAACAACAGGGCATCAAAAGGACCAATAATTTGGCTGTTTAGGAATCTCTGAGATTATTTCCTTCCACATCTCTGGCAACAGTATGTATTTGTGTGTGTTGATGCCATTCTTTTGCATTAATCCTTGACTTGTAGTCCATGATCTGCACATGGAAATAGATAAGAAAGACAGAGAGGAAAAGTGGGCTGGATTTACTTTTAGATGGGGGTGGCTTATGATCCCACTGAATTATGACTGGCAAGGCTCCTTAGAAGCATACTAAATAATGCATATTATATGATACACCAATATATGTATTAGCCAATTTATCAGGATATGACAAATACTGTTTTTTTTAAAAAAAACTATATTTCAGATAATTAAAGGTAATCAGGGGCTCCCCTAATGCAGGGATAACACTGATACACACAATAAAGGTAGTTTTAAGACCCATTAGTTGGCCAAATGGGGTTCTACATTAAAGGAATGGCAAATTTATAGTAATTTGTCAGCTGACTAAGTTCTACCATTATCAGTTTGCCATCAACCGTAATGTAGACTATTTGTTGATTTTCATCTGTATGAATCTATTTGTGTTACAGCAGAGTATATCATATAAATATATTGGAATGCGTATTCTATCTTTAAAAAGTGTTGCTCATACTGAGCAAACAGAAAGGAGCACAACTGCTGAATGATCAGCTATATACATTGAATGAAAACTCTGAATCAGCTTCTTTTTTTTGCTACAGCTTTATTACAACAATCATTTCACTTCCATTCAATACTTGCTACAGATGATTGGAATTTTACTATCTGAAAAAAAAAATAATTTTATAAAAACTGATACACACACACACACTGTATGTGTGTGTACACATGTGTATAAATATACACACAGACACACACATCTATACATACACACAGAGACATCTATATATACATGTGCATATATGTGTGTGCACATGTGTGTGTGTACATTTTGCATTCATCTAGGTTTTTATATCTATATATTACTAAAACTTTTGTGTCTGTAACCTTCAACTGGGTGAAACGATGCATCATAGGGCAACAATGTTTGAACCAAGGTACCTCAAATGGGCTAACTTCAGAATGTGTCCAAAATCCAGGATCCATTACTCCTGTGGGATTGAAATTTGGGAAATTTGTGGCTGCTTTAGCACTGCTGTGCTACTGTGCTGCTGTGGTCAGCCCAGGTCACGTGATCATCATGGGTGTAACCTCGACCTCTTTCCCGCCTCCCTCTGTCCCCTGCACTCAATCAGCTGGTGGCAAGGCTGGGCGGGTGAGTGGCGATTGGCTGCTTTGAAAATGAGGCAGAAATTTGAAATCTCTTAATGGCTGTGGGGGTTGAAGGAAGGATGAGGGAGTGACTTGGATGCCTGCTGGTGAGGTAAGGCTGGCTGGGGTGTGCCAATGGTCAACAGGTGAGCCCTCTTCCTCCCTTGAGGGAGGGGGCCTTTGGGGACACACCAGAATGGGGAGCAGGGCTGCAGTATTCCTCACAGTCTGTGGCTTCCTTTGTTCCACCTCCCCCCAGCAAAGTGGCAGGTAGTTCCACTGGTCAGCTGAGGAGGAAGAGGAGGAGGCGGTGGCGATGGCTTCACCAGGGCTCTCCTGAGGGTTGTGAGGGAAGGGCAAATAGTGCAAGCCTATATTATATACAGACAGGCAGGCAGGCAGGCAGGCAGGAAGGAATCCCAGAACTCTTTTCTGCCTCCATCTGGCCCCTGTGCCCAATCAGTTTGTGGCAAGACATGATGGGTGAGTTGCAATTGGCTGCTTTGGAACTTAGTCCAAAATCTGAAATCTCTTAAGGGCTGTGGGCACTGAGGGAAGGATGAGAGAGCGACCTGGATGCCTGCTGGTGAGGTAGGGCTGGCTGGGAGGTGCTGGTAGTCGATGGGTGAGCCCTCTTCCTCCTTTGAGGGAGGGGGCTCTTGGGGACATACCAGAATGCAGAGCAGGGGCACAGTATTCCTCATGGTCCATGGCTCCCTTTCTTCCACCCCAGCGAAGTGGTAGGCAGTTCTGCAGGTCAGTCGAGGTGGAGGAGGTGGCTTCATGGGGGCTCTCCTGAGGATCATGAAGGGAAAGCAAATGGTGCAAGCCTATATTATATGTGGGTGGGAGGGAGGGAGGGAGGGAGGGAAGGAAGGAAGGAAGGAAGGAAGGAAGGAAGGAAGGAAGGAAGGAAGGAAGGAAGGAAGGATTTCTGATGCTCCCTGCCAGCTTCCCACAAACAAAATCAATGGAGAAGCCGGCAGCAAGTTGCAAGTTGCTCACACTCCCACTGCTTTTTTGCCCCTGGTCATTCTGTTTCTCTGTTTAGGTAAGGAAATATCTCTGAAATGATGACCCAATGGGTCACAAGTTGTCTAGTAATATACAATTTTGTATTGCAAAGTCTTATTTCAAGCTTATTTCTTAGTCTTCAGCCTAATTTTAAACCTACAGCTGTCATGTGCTCATCAAGCAGGAGCTGCGTGTCCAGGAAGACCCCTAGTTGCACACCATCATGAATGGGGAAGTGCCACTCCATCCAAGATAAAAAATGGAATATCTCCAGATCTGGGTGGTCCAAACACTTACAGCCACTTGATCTTGGTAGGACTGATTCAGCAAAATTTCCTCCCTATCCAAACCCACACAGCTTCCAGGTACAGGGACAGAATCTCAACAGCTTCACTTGGCCAGTCTGGAGTCAAAGGATATAATTAGGTATCATCAGCGTACTGGTGATATCAACACCAACTGGCAGATGACCTCACCCAGTGGTTTCATGTAGATGTTGAAAAGGAGAAATCAAGGAGCACAAGGATGGGTGCATCACTACCATCCTGGCTCCACCACAGGTCATCTACAAGTGCAACCAAAGTTGCCTCAATACTAAGTCCTAGTCTGAAACCTGATTGAAATGGGTCTAGATAATTTGTTTCCTCCAGGGTTCTCATCAGCTGCAGACCAACCACCTTCTCATTAACCTTCCCCAGAAAGGGAAGGTTGGATATTGTTTGATAGTTATTGAAGACTGTTGGATCCAAGGACAGCATCTTGAGGTGTGTACCACTGCTTCTTTCAGGCTGGGGGCACCATCCCACCCATCAAAGTGGCTGACACTACAGCATGGTCCCAACTGCAGGTCACCTCCCTAACGGCTTTCATAACCCCGGAGTGATCCAGATCCAATAAAAAGGTGGCTGAGCTGATAGCACAGAGAGCTCTGTCAACTTCCTTAGGAGTCACTGGCTCAAACTCATCCCAGATCATATCAGCAGACCATGCCCCAGACACTTTGACCTGCCCTGCCCAATCAGAGTCCAAGGCAGAATGAACCTGAGCAAATTTATCTCCCAGATAGCCTCACAGCAGCCCAACAGATATTCTGAGGGGCCCTCCCTAACCTGGGCACCCTAAAGAGGGCCACTGGATGGCTATCAGCAGATGCAGTAAGGGCAGAGAAATATTCACTTGATCATCTCATCCCCTGAGTGCCCTCAGTATACAGAGAACTTTGTCCAAACCAGTGTTTTTAGGAAAGTGTTAACAAGAAATGAAGAGAATTGGAAAAAAAAAATGTTGACGAGTGATTCTTAATTATTGTGATCTAATATAGAGCTAAACACTAGCAATCTCACAGATTGTCTTCTGAGGAACAATGTACAGAGGTAAGAGAGTGTTATTATGGTTGCATAGTAACTAGTAAGCCAAAATAATTTTAGTTACATGAACCACCTTGACAACTATCACCAAAATTCACAAAACTCATGAGTTAGCCTTCTGTACACGGGCTTTTACATCTACTATTTATGTTTCTATTATAAAGTCCAGAGAGGTATTTAATAAAAGAGATCCGAAAGCTAACAAACGGACATACAGTTGGCACATTTCGTCCTGAATAAAAATCCACACAAAAGCAGAAACATTAGTGGCTCTTACACTATTGATTGGTATTTGCCGAAACAGCTGAAGTAGTATAAAAAAAATACATAGTTGATACCAATGATATCAGAAACTCCAATGACTATGAAATAATTGTTTTGCTTTCCTATTATTTCCTACTCTAAAGACAAAAGTTGGGGAGAAGGAGTAGCTCACCATGAAAATATAACAGAATAATTTGTTTTAAAATGTTTGGCAAATTGAGGTTTGGTTAAAAGCATCTGAATCACCACTCCTAAAATAAATCTATGATAAAACTGATCTTCCTTAAAACTCCACTTCCTGGAATAAAATATCTTTTATGTAGTAATAATCTATCATGCTTTGTATCTGTCATGTTGAACAGTCCTTTTAAAAGGAAGAGAACAAAATGTGCAAGTCTTGATTTGAAAGGAAATAACTCCAACTTGTATGAGATTATTATATTGTATAGACCAGTTAATCAAGTAGAAGCAATTGCCACAAAACTGACATAAAAATGGTACATTCACGCATAGATGTAACTAAAGTGATTGATTTTTAGAGATCTTATTAAGAACTATGAAGGTCTTTGTAAAGATGTAGTATCTTAACACCTTTACACATTACATCTTTGTAAAGATGTAGTATCTTAACACCTTTCAGTTCTGTTTCATATAGGAGATATAGAACAGTGTTATTTATTCACACTAATGCATTAATAAAGAGTCCAATAAGACAAGAACTTATTTAGACCTCTGTAACAATGCTCTCAATTTTCTTTGATCGTTTTGCTCTGGTGATTTTCCCATAATACAAATTCCTTTCATGCAGAAAGCTAGTTGTTGTGTCAAAGGCTTCCACCGTAAGCATTTATCTGAAAACTAGCTTTCTTCATGAAGAGAGCTTTTGTTGTGTGTATATGTTTGTGAACCAATATAGTCCTATGAAACTTAATTCAGCTATATGTTTACACTGGTAAGTAGGAATTAAAGTGGGTAGATTTGCAAGGTTGAGATTGTGTTTCTTTTGAGATCAGGAGACATGAAATGCTCATCTCTATTATTGATCTCTGAGATAAGTTTCCATATTGCTAATTATCACTCACTATTACCATCATCAAGTTATAAGTAGGCATGTGTGTATTTATCCTTAGAGCATGTCTGCATTAGCAGTTTATAGTGTCACTCAGCCAGTGCTGTAGCAATATATTGTCAATGAATTCAGGCTTTATAACAGAGATGACTGAGTGACACCATAAACTGCTAGCACAGATATTCTCTTAGTCTATGGCTTACAAAGTGGAAATTTTAAGTTCCAATGTAACTTATTTGATAGAGTATATAGGACAACTGCAGAAGTTTTCAAGTTTATAAAACCCTCTCCATTTCCATTATAACACAACCATTTGTGTGCCATGGGCCAGATGCTACTCTCAGCAATTTCCATCTGCTTTACTGAACCCCTGGGAGCCCACAGCCCAACTGATCAGTTTCTCCCCACATTATTCCTACTGTAGATGAAACACTGGCTCAGTGCTGCTAACAGCATTATAGGAACATATCATTTGTCATAAAATCATCACTTGTATAATTATCCACCATTGCACACCCTATTCTAGAAGCATTTTATTCCTTTTGAGCAAGAAGATGGCAAAAGTAACTATGCCAATACAAGCTTCTGCTTCTATACTGCAAATAACAAAGTCAAGAGGTTTATCTTTCTTATGTTAGGCAGTACAAAAGGGAAAACTGTGCAGTGACGTGCTATATTGAAGACATACTCATAAGACAAGCCAATTCGTACTGCCCCCATCATACGTACAATCAATATGTGAGAGAACAGTCCAATTAAGTTTCATGGCCCTGTCCTTTGCCTCAAAACACACTCATTGCTCAAACCACATGGTAGTCATTCGTTTAGCTGTAGTAAGAGACTACATATATTTGTGTGTGTGTGCATGTTTAATCAAGGGCAAATATCATTACAAACTAAAAATAAATCTAAAGGAATACTAACATAAAAAGATAGATGCATTAATAAAATATATAACACTTATTCAGATAGCAATATAAATTCCAGGTTAACAATCACAGCATTAGACCCACATCCTTAACGTTACTGAACAGAATTTAACAATCTTCCTGTTAATTTCAGAAGAGAAGTCTGCTAACAAGAAAGCAAGTGGTGTCTCCATCCAACCGATCCAAGTAGTTATTAAGCAGGGTCCTTAGCAAGAAGCAATGTCTGCACAAGTAGTATCTGCACTGGGGAGATGGGCCACACTTACTGTATATCTGTTTTGTCCCATTTACAGTATGACAGAATCAAAAATTTCTTTCCTGTTTTTGCATTTTATATGAAGGTTTTAGAAAATTCTAAAAGCAATTAAGATTCTGAGCAAAGATTGATTTTCCTTGACTGAATGATCATGTGCCATCAAGTTGTTTTCAAATCCTAGCAACACATAGATAGATCTTCTCCATGTTGATCTAATCCTAAATTGTTCTTAAAAGTCTCCCAGTGATTTTTCCTTACTTTCTTTAAAAAAACATCCAGCTTTGTGCAATACACACACACACAGTACTGTGCAAAAGTTTTAGGCAGGTGTGAAAAAATGCTGTAATGTAAGAATGCTTTCAAAAATATATATTGTAACTGTTTATGTTTATCAATTTACAAAATGCAAAGTGAGCAAACAGAAGAAAAACCCAAATCAATATTTGGTGTGACCACCCTTTGCCTTCAAAACAGAGTCAATTCTTCTAGGTACCCTTGCCACAGTTTTTGAAGGAACTCGGCAGGTAGGTTGTTCCAAACATCTTGGAGAGCTAACCACAGATCTCCTGTGGATATAGGCTGCCTTAGATCCCTCTGTCTCTTCATGTAATCCCAGACAGACTTGATGATGCTGAGATCACAGCCTTGTAGGATGTGAAGCCCACTTCTGGCCAGACTTCTCCAGACAGTAGCTGGGTGTACCTGGGTCCCCCTGGTTTCCACCAGTTTTGTGCTGATGACACTGCTGGACATCTTCCATTGTTGAAGGGAAGTAAGCATGATGCATCTTTCATTTGCTGCATTAAGTTTCCTTGGCCGACCACTACATCTACAGTTCTCAACGTTGCCTGTTTCTTTGTGCGTCTCCAAAAGAGCTTGAACAGCAAACTTGAAACCCCAGTCTGCTTTGAAATTTTTGCCTTGGAGAGACCTTGCAGATGCAGTATAACTACCTTGTGCCTTGTTGCTGTGCTCAGTCTTGCCATGGTGTATGACATGAGACTGTCCTCCACAACCTCACCTTAGTAGCAAAGTTTGGCTGTTCCTCACCCAGTTTTAAGCCTCCTACACAGCTGTTTCTGTTTCAGTTAATGACTGTGTTTCAACCTACATATGAACTTGATGATCATTAGCACCTGCTTGGTATAATTGCTTAATCATACACCTGACTCTAATCCTACAAGATCCCTTACTTTGTGCAAGTGTACAAAGTGTGCATGTGTAAGAATTGATGCTGGTTTGAAGCCAAAGGTAGTCACATCAAATATTGATTTGATTTAGATTTCTCTTCTGTTTGCTCACTTTGCATTTTGTAAATTGATAAACATAAACAATTACAATATATATTTTTGAAAGTGTTCTTACTTTACAGCATTTTTTCACAACTGTCTAAAACTTTTGCTCACTACTGTGTATATATAGGGGGAGGAGGGGGAGGGGGGAGGGGGAGAGGGGGGGAGAGGGGGGGAGAGGGGGGGAGAGAAAGAGAAGTGAAAGGGGACAATTGCCCTTGGCAGCAAGAGGCCTCTTGATATTCCATTACTCAAAGGACCTGTGTAGGAAAAAATGGCTGCCTCCATATAGAGACTTTTGGAGTTTTTAAAGAAAAGAAGAAGAAGAAAGGAAAAAAAAAAAACACACCCTCCTCTCCATGAAATGTGCTAAAATCATAACTCCAGTATATCACTATAGACATTTCCCCATTATAGTTATAGTGATACCCATCCTTGAGTCAGCAGAGAAGGGGCACGAAATTTGCTGTTCCCATTGCCAATCTTTATTCTGTTTCTGTTACCTTGGTTCCCAGTCACTACCAGTCAGCAAACAACCTTTCAAAGTCATAAATTATACACACCTTCAGGCTGCCCTTGGTTTGTGTCAGAATAAGGGGAAAAATATTACTTGAGTACAGCAGACTTAAAGCTATTTAATTCATAGGTGGGGATGAGATGAAGGCAATAGCATAGGGAAATGGCAGGAAAAAAAAAGTTACCAGGGCATGTTTATGCCTTGTTAGGTTCAAGACATGGCTCATGTTCTACTCTGTACTTTTGTACATTTATCTGGGAGATGCAATCAAGGGAAGTCAGTTTGAAATTCAGATTCTGAATTTCTAGATCATTGGGCTGGTTTATATGACTGGAACTGCATCAATCAATTTCCCCCACTTCTTCTTTTTTTTTTTGAAGAATTCATTAGATCAACTGTTTATTCACCATGAAGAAGACTGTTATAAATGAACGGAAAATGCACTGCTTCAAAAGCATAAAATATAAACACATATCCTTCTCTGAGGAATATTTGAAGCCAAGTGTAGAAACATGTAAAGGCTTCAAATATTCAATATAAGGTTATACTCAGATTATCAGAAGCTCCAGACTGACACCAGTTCCTATTCATAGCAGTGAATGGTCTCAGAGCACAGGTATTCATGAAGCGCTTCCTAAAAAACTGGTTTGGATCTGGACCATACAGAACTATGTAAGGTGCATGTCCCTTTATAACTGTGTACAAATCCACAAAGAGAAAACAGATTAAATCTATTCTTACCATCTATAACAAACTTCAGTATAGATTTAATTCAATTTTGCCTATCAAACCAGTATTTTTGAAATATTCTAAATCAATAAGATCATTGTTGTGAGCAGCAGGTAAGGAAAAAAAAAAAAATTTATGTAGCCAAGTACAGTGGTACCTCAGGTCATGAACTTAATTCATTCCACGACTCTGGTTGCGACCCGAATTGGTCGCGACCCAGATCAAATTTTCCCATAAGGTTCAATGTAATTACGGTTAATCCATTCTGAACCATATGTATTTTTTTTTTAAACCACAAAAATTTGAAACAAAGTACAGTACAGTACAGTACGAAGAGAGAGAACGCTAACCTTGCTCGAGGTGACTTCTGGCGTGGAGGACAGGAAGGCGGGTGGGGAGGCGGTTATTGCTTGGAGGGAGAGTCTCCCTCCCTACAGGAAGCCACGACCACATGTCACAGCAGGGAAAATGGCCGCAGATCCTGTTCGTCACCCAATGCGGAGTTCGAGAACGGAAGCAAAATTTTGCGAACGGTGCTGTTCGTGACCTGAATTGGTCGTGAACAGAAGCATTTGTGACCTGAAGTACCACTGTATGTTGCCTTTACTGAATAAAATGCCCAGTATAGTAATTTGCAATTATAAGGACACCTATTTTTATTTCATATTGAAAAAAAAAAAGTATTGATTTGCTTATTCCTTCATTCAACCAACTAGGCTTATATGCCACTTCACTGACCCTGAGAGGTTTACTTTCCTAATTTCAGTAATAGGATTAAAGCACAATGCCACCATAAAATATAATCAATTACCTCCTACCAGAAGAACAAGCAATGACCCAATAACAATTAAAACACTCCCTCTGCAGAAAGGAAATAATACAGTCACCAAAAACTTGTTGAAAGAGCCAAGTTGTTAATGTTTTTTTGAAAGCTCAAAGGGGTTGGAGCCAACCAGATCTTGGGGAATGCTACTCCATAGAATCTTCTGTAAAAATGGTCAAAATAAAGCATGATGGAAGAGATACATGTACACAGACATTGTGAAAAGATATTTGCATGTCTTCAGCTAATTAATTGACACAGCATCTATGATGTATCTAAACACTTGTATCCCTCCTGCTCTGACTGCATTATTAGATGTGGGGTTCATAATTCCGGAAGCCTCAAACACGCATATGTTTCTGGAAAATGACAGTGGAACATCTGGCAAACAAAAACAATAATGTACAGAGCATTAATTAGAAGCAACAAGTGGACTGCATTCCAATTATGTTAAATCTATAGATTAATTATGAGCAACATTGGATTATACATAGATGCAGTATAAAACTACTTGGAGGGGGGGTTAATTTTGCATTATACTATATTCTCCATTACATAAAACAGAAGGAAGATATGTATTTCAGACACTGATTTTTCTGAAGAAATTGCATATTGTAATCCAAGGGTTGCAAACATATGAATCATAACCAAACTCTCTATTTCTGCAGCTGTTCTTTCTTCATGGCTGTCCTGTTACTAAATTCCTCCATTTTACTGCCTTTTGAGTATACATATGATATCTTCATTCTAGAAAATCAGATATGGCTGAATAATTTATATAAAAGAGACATTTAAGATGCCAGGACATAATGACTCAGCATATGTCCATTATTCTAGACCAATTGTGCAGGCCAATATTATCTGTTAGTACAGTAATCTGAATTAAGTGAAGTAAGAGCTTTATAATTTAAACTTAGTCAAGGAAAAAACAAGTTCAGAGTATTTAAAAACAAAATGTTGTTTTTAAAATCCTCAAAACAGTTCAGATTGGTTTTGTAGTAGAACGAAGGCTATAAAAATCTGAACAGGTGAGAACCTGTAGGTGAACAAGAATGAAGAACAGCTTACAGAAGTCTGGATGCTAGAGTTCCCTGTCACTATATATGTTTAAATGGCCAAGAAGCTTCATCTTTCATTCTTTAGGTTGCTGGGATGCCCATTCTTTTCCACTATCATCTACCTGTGCACTATCATCATTTTGTTGATGTTGTTGTTGTTCAATCGTTAAGCCGTGTCCGACTCTTCGTGACCCCATGAACCATATCATGCCAGGCCTTCCTGTCCATCATCATTTTACAATGAAGCATTAAAACTTGCAAATGTATGCATGCACACCATTATTTAGTTAATAATTCATTTATCAAACTTGTATGCCACATGACTCCCAATGTCTTTAGGTGGCTCACAACAATCAAAATGAAGAAATTACAATAAGACCAACTAAAAGAAAGAAAAAAAAGATAAAAGATGGCAAGAATGACAGACTGCATGGAAATAAAGCAAGGGGTCTCACTCTCGCTTGCCAAAGGCCTGGGTGAAAAGTCAAGTCTTCACAGCTCTTCTAGTTCATCTCATGGTTACATATCATATGAGATACTCAGTATCCTACTCAGTTTGCAACATGGCTTACTCCGAGTGTGACACAAGATCATATGGGTACCCCTAAATGGCTAATGCTATTTTCAACTATATGCAGCTCCATAAAGTGTTTGAAAGGGTTGTATTTAAATATCATTATTTCCATAATTTTAGACAGCTGACATTGAGATCAATATACCCAGAAATAGGTAAAATATTCAGGGGCCTCATCATCTTGACTTCAAATCATAATGTGAAGTTTCTTTCACATCTTCTTTCACAAGAACTGTGTCAAATAGTCTATTAGACACCATATTCCTATAGTAGTGATTATTTAACTATTATTCCTTTTTAACCATTTTATGTTTAAGAATAAATGCTACATATTGATCACCTACACACTTGACTGTCTTTCAAGGGAAATGCCCAGATATCTTGACCATTTGGAGATCTTTGCATGGCATTGGTGCCACACAGAGTATTGTAAAGAGGGTTTACTACTTATTTATTCACACTTAAGACACATAGAAACAAACACTGGTTTACAGCTTTTACTGTTCACTTTTTGCACATGTGCACACACACACATACATCAAAGCACTATAGCTCCCTTTCAGATGTTGAAAGCACCAACAAAGCTTGGGTAGTGCCAATTTGGTGCTCTTTTCATGCCTCCTGGCACTCCACTTGAATGCCATAATTTCAGTCAATTCATATGGGCACTGTCTCTTGTTTTCAGAACCATCCCTTGGAAAGTCTTAGAAATCTCCTCTCTGGCATCCATATATGATATAAGCTGAAATTTAACACACACACACACATTCTCCTTCAATAGTCTGCTTTGAGCAGGTCTCATGGACTCCATTGTTATACAGGTGAAACTCGAAAAATTAGAATATCGTACAAATGTTCATTTATGTCAGTATGGCAACTCAAAAGGTGAAACCAATATATGAGATAGATGCATTACATGCAAAGCGAGATATGTCAAGCCTTACTTTGGTATAATTGTGATGATTATGGCGTACAGCTTATGAAAACCCCAAATTCACAATCTCAGAAAATTAGAATATTACATGACATCAATAACACAAGGATTGGAAATAGAACAATATCGGACCTCTGCAAAGTAGAAGCATGCATATGTACTCAGTACTTGGTTTGGGCCCCTTTTGCAGCAATGACTGCCGCAATGCGGCGTGGTATGGATGCTATCAGCCTGTGGCACTGCTGAGGTGTTATGGAAGACCAGGATGCTTCAGTAGCGGCCTTCAGCTCCGCTGCATTGTTCGGTCTCATGTCCCTCTTTCTCTTGGCAGTGCCCCATAGATTCTCTATGGGGTTCAGGTCAGGTGAGTTTGCTGGCCAATCAAGCACAGTAATCCCATGGTCATTGAACCAGGTTTTGGTACTTTTGGCAGTGTGGGCGGGTGCCAAGTCCTGCTGGAAAATGAAGTCAGCATCCCCATAAAGCTCGTCTGTGGAAGGAAGCATGAAGTGCTCCGAAATCTCCTGGTAGATGGCTGCGTTGACCCTGGACTTAATAAAGCACAGTGGACCAACACCAGCAGATGACATGGCTCCCCAAATCAACACAGACTGTGGAAACTTCACACTGGACTTCAAGCATCGTGCATTGTGTGCCTCTCCATTCTTCCTCCAGACTCTGGGTCCTTGGTTCCCAAATGAGATGCAAAAGTTGCTCTTATCAGAAAAGAGGACTTTGGACCACTGGGCAACAGACCAGTTCTTTTTTTCTGTAGTCCAGGTAAGACGCTTCTGACGTTGTTTGTTGTTCAGGAGCGGCTTGACAAGAGGAATACGACATTTGAAGCCCATGTCCAGGATCCGTCTGTGTGTGGTGGCTCCTGATGCACTAACTCCAGCCTCAGTCCACTCCTTGTGAAAGTCCCCAACACTTTTGAATGGCCTTTTCCTGACAATCCTCTCCAGGCTGCGGTCATCCCTGCTGCTTGGGCATCTTTTTCTACCACACTTTTCCCTTCCACATAACCTTCTATTGATGTGCTTTGATACAGCACTTTGGGAACATCCAACTTCTTTTGCAATGACCTTTTGGGGCTTTCCCTCCTTATGGAGGGTGTCAATGACGGTTTTCTGCACAACTGTCAGGTCAGCAGTCTTTCCCATGCTTGTGATTCCTACTGAACCAGCCTGAGAGACCATTTAAAGGCTCAGGAACCCTTTGCAAGTGTTATGGATTCATTAGCTGATTAGAGTGGGACATTTTGAGCCTAGAATATTGAACCTTTTCCCACTATTCTAATTTTCTGAGATTGTGAATTTGGGGTTTTCATAAGCTGTACGCCATAATCATCACAATTATACCAAAGTAAGGCTTGACATATCTCGCTTTGCATGTAATGCGTCTATCTCATATATTGGTTTCACCTTTTGAGTTGCCATACTGACATAAATGAACATTTGCACGATATTCTAATTTTTCGAGTTTCACCTGTATATGTCTGCTAAGGTAAATATATGGCACAAAATGTTTGTTAACATGTATCTACTGTATCTTCTGCATCATAGAGACAGACAGACAGAGAGACAGACAGAGGCAATGAGAGAAAGAAAGAGAGTAAAACCTCAGTTTTACAGAGTGAGTGGATTTCAGATGCAATAAACAAAATTTGAGTTCTGGTTTCATCCCTAAGAGATGAAGTTGGCTGTTTCCAAAGTATTCCAGACACTGGTATATTCTGTACAAACATTAGTGTTACTCTTTCTGTTGTCATCTTGGCAATCTCAGAGAGTTGGGTGTTTGTGATTATAATACCTACTGTAATTTACCATGGCTTCAAAGACCTGAAAGGTGAGCAGAAAATGAAAAGAGTAAATTTGACCATAAAGCAAAAATTAGACTTGATTGAGCCGCTCAGAATCCTGCTAGAATGGAATGGTATAGAAGCCCCAGCAAGTAAATATTAGACTCAGAAGTATCACTTGTTCACACCTGTCAAGTTTATGGTGTAAAGAAAGAAACCATGTCAGATATTTGTAAAGCAAAGAAGCAGCTGAAGAAGTACATATTGTATTATGATGTAAAAGTTGGCAATAAAGCAGATGACTTGGGAAAACAATACAAAAATGGTGCAAGGACATCACTTGATGAAACAGTGACGAGCACTTACATGCTGTCTAAGAGCTAATCATACAGAAGTAGCACATTCCCAAGCCTCAATTAAGACTGGACACTTTGTTCCAAACCAGTCAAGATAACCAAATGAAGTTTTTTTCTTCATGTCCTGAATGTAAAATTAACTATATTCTTATCTATAGCTATCTTTTTGTGGTTGAAAAAAATAAATCAACATTTAGATTTAATGGACAAACAGATTTAACAAACACCCCTTCCTCCCAAATGGTGCATTAAATTGAAATGTACTGTATATATACATCTGTGTGGGGCAATCCTGTGAACATATACACATATATACATAGCATCTACATAATAAGCCTGGTAACATTTGTGGCTTCTGTCAGGAAGGAGTGATAATACAGGGTTAACAAGAGATGTAAGAATCTAAAAGAAGATTGAACCATAAAAGTATAATAATTTGTTTTGAACTGAAATGTATAATCCATGCCTCTCACATAAAAAAACGGATCAGCCATTTTATGAGGCTGCTAGACAGTTTCTCACTTTTCATCTCTGTGTTATTTGGGGACTCTCTATGGAGATCTTCAGAGTTCTTTTTCTCTTTTTAGTCCAAATTGTGTTCTTTGTCAGCGAACATTGTCTACATGGGACTGCCTTTAAAGACCATTTGGAAACTGCAATGGGTACAAAATGCAGTAACCAATGTGCTAACAGGTGCTAGATGCCAAGAATCCGCTGCATTTGGATTCCAGTAAGTTTCTGGATATAATTTAAAATGCAAGTTTTAACATAGCCCTGTATGATGTGATGCCAAGGTACCTTCAGGATTGCTTCTTTCAACTACAATCAGTCCATGTGATATAAACGACTTAGGAAAAACTGTCAATAGTCAATTAGGGGGAATTGGGGGGCAAAATGTAAAAGGAGGTGTTTCTTCATTATGGTCTCTATTTTGTGGAATAGTCTTCCTCTGGATATTAGACTTGCCCACTGTGTTAGCCTTCCAGAAGTAAATTAAAGTTCTAGTGGGAGAGTTTTTTTAAAAAATAATTAGGATAGTGCCATAGGAATTGTTTGTACATTGGCTTGGTTTTAAATTAATGTTTTGGGGTTTTTTGCAGTTATATTTACTATTATTATGGAGAGCCAATCTGATCTAGTGGTTAAGGTAATGGACTTAGGAAAACCTGAGTTCTAGCCCTGCCTTAGGCATAGAAACCAACTGGGTGACCTTGGGCCAGTCACTCTTTCTCATCCATAGGAAGGAAGCAGTAGCAGTAACTTCTAATGATATTGTCTAGAAAGCTGCATGGACACATCATATAGTTGCCAGGACTCACGTCTGACTTGAAGACCACAAAGAGAAGATGTTTCTATAAAATGAATTTGCTATTATTATCCTCTGGATGTTTCTTCTCAGTAAACCACCAAGAGGTGGTTTAAATTTAACGGTTTAAAAATCTAATTCATGCATCCATACACGCATATGTGTAAAAACAACAAAATTCAGAGGTTGGATGCATTTCATATTTGCAGTTACTTTATGCCTCTAGAACTTCTTTGTCAATCATGGATTTACTGAGGGAGTGGTTTCATTTATCCTGGTTTGGAATTTAGGGTACTGACTAGCTGATGGAGATTGTTATAGAATATCTGACAGGAAGCTAGCAGTGACAGGTTGTTATTCTGTAATCATGAACCCACATAAAAGTCTTCTAAATATTTCTTTTTTGGCTATATGGAAACGATATACTCCATAGAGATGAACATTTAGAGTAACAAGTAAGAACTGTGAATAAAATAGAAACAGAGACAAGATGAAGGAGCCAAGAAAAGAAGAAAACATGTAAATAGTTAAAACTCACTGTTTAGTTAGAAGGAAACCCTGTTTTTAAAAATTTTTGTGTTTCTTTTTTTTTCTCTTCTCTTCTCTTCTCTTCTCTTCTCTTCTCTTCTTCTTCTTCTTCTTCTTCTTCTTCTTCTTCTTCTTCTTCTTCTTCTTCTTCTTCTTCTTCTTCTTCTTTTTGTGGATGTGTGGTGTTGATCTTTAGGGTTTTTTTTTTTTCTATCTGTATTTGCTCTTCTCATTTTATGTTTGTTAGGTATTTGTGCGTGTTAAATTTTATAAGCCAATAAAGATTTATTAAAAAAAAAAAGTCTGCTAAATATTTCAAATACTGAAACCCTGTTACCAATCTGTGTTACTCTTAGCAAATATCTGTATAGAATATATAAAAGACATGCTAAAGTGGAAAAAAAGTGCTTTTTTAAAAAAAATTCACATAATCCTTGAAAAAGATTCATATATAAAATACTAAGCAGGAATGTTATAGGAGTAAAAGAACACAGCATTTTTAATGCATATTATAATTAAGGTCCTCTTTCTTTTTAGCAATAAAACTACATATTAACTGGTATGTTAGGTTCCTGTAAAATAACTGTATTTACTAGGTTTGACAAGGTCTTGTTTTAAAATCTACTTCACTTAGAGAGAAGAATGATATTATCTTTTTTTTTAAATGGACATTTAACAGTTACATAAAATATTAAGTTCACATATGACTTTAAGGTGAGATATGTAGAATTAATTTCTATAGAGGATAAATATGTTAGCTTTCATTGTGTTTAATCAGTGAATAGAACAGTAATTACAAGGAAAATTGCTTAAAGATATTTGGAAGGCATTATAGATCTGTAGCAGTAAAATTTTAAACTTGAAAAAATATAGGCATTAAAATCAACCCAGGAAGCAATTAAAAACAAGCATTAAATGTTTTTAAATGCTTGTTTTTAATTGCTTCTTGGGTTGATTTTAATGCCTATTTTTTTTCAAGTTTAAAATTTTATTGCTGCAGATCTATAATGCCTTCTGAATTTACTCTGAACCTGAGACAACATGTTTCTCCTTCAAGTAAGAGTAGATAGAAAGAAATTATAAACACAGATACACAAACAAAATGAAGCAAAGTGACTCAGAAACTGCTGGGTATTATCACTAACCGCTTTATGAAGATATCCAAAACGAGCAAAAATGTCCTGTAGTGCTATGGCAAAGCAACTGCTTATGGATAAGAAGAATAAGCATAACTGTAAGTACGTAATCTTGTTGTATGGCTCCAACAACATCAGTGCCTAATTTGGTTCAAGGCTGAGACAATAGTAGAACAGAGCACAGTTGTCCATAACCATGTTAAGTCTGATGAGGTCTGCAACAAGCAAACCAGGTCTTGATAAAATGTTCTACATCTGAGTCCATATTAGGCTAGTCAGACTTAGCACATTGGATCTATGTGATTTGCACCATGTGTTGGTATGTTTCAGGAGCTAACTATAACAATTTGTGCGCTTTAGATTGAAGTATAACAATGCATCCAACATGCAATAAGAGATCATCACGTACAGAGATCAGCAGCAACTTGCTTAAAGAGTTGCAATACAACAAATATTATTTGTGGCCATGCTTTATCCACCGTCAAATCTTCCTGCTGCAGATATTTATCATGCACTTTTTAAAAAGTATTTTCCCACTACTTGATCTTAAAACCTATTTACTTCTCGGTCTCCATACTCACATGATCTAGTAAATTTCTTAAGTTCCTTAACGCATGAATCTATAGTTTTATTAGGTGTGTGTATTCTGTGTCAAAACTTAAACTCTTCCATTGCAGAATTTCAGAATTTTATTTATCCAAAATAATCTTAGCTGATGAAGAGGTACTTTTTTCTCATGTTAAGTTTGAAAAAAAATCATTGTACTAGGGCTTCCAAGCAGGGCAGCAACGTAATCCTTCAAACAGCCCTTCTTTTCCAGTTTGTCAGCAATTTCATAGAATACAAAAGTGTCTCCACAGCAGGTGCTGTGCATTGAGGTCATCTGTACTGATATTCAGAGGCTGGGGAGCAACAAGACCAGAGTCAGTCTTGTATGTAATGTTCCCAGATCCCACCCTTGTAGATGACTATTGTATTCTTTCTTAGAGGGCTCTTGACACACACTCCAGAATTAGCTGCAATGTAAAACTATTTCATAATACTTTGAACTGTAGCACTCTCTTATTAGCCTCATCCTTTCTCTTCCTGTTTGCCGTATATATGTCTTTTTATGCATTTGCTTGTTCAATAAAGAGGCAAAGGAGCAAATTCAAAGAGGGTGGCTCCAATGTGACACATATTGAATAGCAGAGGAAAACAAATAAAACATTAACCTTAAGCTATGTGCTCAAATCAACCAAATAATCAATCCGGATTTTGAAGGACCTTTAGAATACTGAGGCTTTGATCAGTGTATCTGATATGACATTTACCTCAATTTCTCAGTGAATAGTAAAAGGTCGTAAGCAATACAAATAAGCTGTTGAACACAATATATAGAATAATTCATTTCTCTGGACTAGGACATCCAAGCCTTTTAGTCTGTTTTCAAATCTCCAGACCTGATAGAGCTTAAAAGGAAGAGTAGTACCACTGAAAAGCATTTTATTTAGCAACATATGCTCTTGTCTCTTTGCTTCCCTAATCTTTCATTAGGAATAGACACCATTAGATCTTTATCATGAAACTTGAATCAACAGTGAGCAAATAAATAATATATATTCTACAGGCAAACTTTACATGCACTATTTTATTTATTCATCGTATTTATAAAGCCGCCCATCTCACATAAAATATATGCAAGATACCCTAATATCTTGTCCTTGAACACCAGTATCATTAGAATTTTTTAGGAGAATGGACTATATCTTGATGAGAGAGAGAGATTGAGATTGAAAGAGTTTCTGATGGAAGCTCACAAACTGAGAGAGACTTGTGGCTACTTAGGAGATGCTGTCTCCTGATTCTCGCAAAAGTGAACATCCGGCCAACTCCTTACTCCCTTAAGATCCTTAGTCTTGCACTGGTTAGGATCAAAGTCTCATTCCTTCAAGTCAAGGAATCTTATAAATCTTGTGTAGAGGCCACAAATGGTTTGGTTTACCTTCAGTTCAAGAGGGTTCCCACTCTTAAGCTTTACCAAAGCCCTCATATGACACTTGTTGCAGTACTCCTTAAGAATCCCCAACTGAATTCAAATTGTTCAAAGTATGTATGTATGTATGTATTTATTTATTTTTGCATTTTTGGAAGTGTCCAAAAAACAATGGTATCTTAAGTTGGTAAGTGGCATTTTAGCAATGTATCAAGAGAGAATTAAGGAAATATTTTTAAAAACATTTCTATAAAATACCACATTAAGGTGCTACATAGAAAATGTATATACACATTTCCAATGATTTATTTTGATTGCAAAACTCTCCCTCATCAAATCCTATAATAAGTGAATTAAAGGCTTAGATGGCTGGTATGGATCTTCCGGGCTGTGTGGCCATGTTCTGGAAGTGAGAGCATGTTCAGCTACTGCAGATTTTTCTGGTTGCTGGTTGCTGTATCCATACCAGGATAAAAGAACACGAAAGACACTGCAGACTACAGCAACCAGAAAAATCTGCAGTAGCTGAACATGCTCTCAGGCACACTGGACACAAAATCCTATTTGAAAACACAGAGATACTGGACAACACCAACAGCCACTATACCAGGCTATACCGGGAAGCCATTGAGATTCACAAACACCAGCACAGTTTCAGTAAAAAAGAGGAGAGTCTAAAAATCAACAAAACCTGGCTACCAATCCTGAAAAATACAGCCTGCAAAAGGTCAACGAACTCAGCTCAACCACCAGGACATGCGAACAGCTCACACAATGAACATGCTAATCACCCTCAGCAGCCACTCGTTAACAACTCGATAGAAGAAAAAACCCTGCCTAACCCACAGGAAGATACACAGATATTCTGATACCAAAACAAGCAGCCACTCATTAACCCACCCCCCACTCCCCCAGCCCCCCCAAACCCCCCCAATCCCCTCCCCCTCCACATCTCTATAAATACCCACAAAAGGGTCACACCATCCTGGGCACAGAAAGAGCTGCTCCTGTCTGTGCTCCTGCACTCTGAAGATGCCGGTCACAGATGCTGGCGAAACGTTAGGAAACAGAACTTCCAGAACACGGCCACACAGCCCGGAAGATCCACACCAGCCTTCGTATGCCGGCCATGAAAGCCTTCGACAATACATTAAAGGCTTAGATAATTTCAGAAAATGCAGAAAAGATAATGCTGTAATACTGGTACAAAGCTGGATTGTAACAGCATGTCAGGAGGTTTCAGAAGGAACCTAAGCTTTGCATATCATCTAGAGACTTCCAAGTACCAATAAAATAACTAATAGTGAAGGATGTTGGCTATTACCTCTAATTTTAGCTTCTATGTCTTGAACTCAAGTGGCTAGTCAAATTTCTCTCCCAAAAATGGGAGAGACATTCACCAGAAGTAAACATCCAAAATTATCTAGCCAGATACACATACATTTTATCCAATTATAATTGGAAAAAAATACTATTTGTGTTGAAATAAAAAAAGATGCATAAATTAAATTGTACTTTGTTCTTCCAGAAGCAGAAGAGGCAACTTGGTTTACTATTTGTTTCATAATTCATGGACAATAATTGTTCAATTTCTTTCCCCATATTTCTTCAAGGAACACAATTTAAAGACTATTCTAATAACTGGTCATATTTAAATTCAATTGTATTTTTATTTATTATGTTGCTCAGTGATACTCAGAAAATATTCTAACCTTATCTATGATTATTTGTTTAATTTGCAGTCTCTTTTTAACCTTCCAGCTATTTCTTCTTTACTGTTGCAATTACATTGGAAAGGGGAAAAAGATCACAGACTACTAAATAGAAAAATCTAGCTGCTCTACCACACTTAGTTTAACTCTGGGCATGTATACAAACATCTTTGATTTATTTCTATTATAGGTTCAGTTGCTAAAATAGACTCTGAACTTCCTTAGGGAAATATAAAAATAACAACAGCCCTTCATTGTATGGATGTTCCATGCATCTTCTGAACTACCATAATCATGCCAATGTCAGAAACATCAGCAGGAAATTGACAAGATGGGTCATCTATCTATAAATTACTTCTAAATGATCCAAGCATTGAACTTGTCGTTTTTGCTGGGCATGAATATGATGTGCTTCATTACTTGTTCACTCCCTCTGCCCACTTTTTTTAGATAGTTACACAGAGTAGGTTTTGTTAATCACATGTACAAGATTTATAGAACTCCCTATCAATTTCAAGGGCATCATCTTCTCCTCTTTCAGAATGCAGGTTATTGCTACACTTACTATAGAAATATACAAACCCAAAAGGCTTGTTGTAATCCAGTAAAACATTTCACTATTACTTAAACAGGTCTTCTTGCTTTATCACAAACTACTATAAATCGCCTCTGTTTCCGAAGTGATTTGCCATGAGGCATCAGAGAACTAACATTTTAGCAGGGGAGTTAGCAGTTAATATATAGTTCAGAGTTCCCCAATCTTTTAGAACCTGTATGCACATATGGAATTATGGAAACATGTTGCAGGCACTTTCATGAAACAGTTGCCATAAAAACAAACAAACAAACAAAAAACAGCTGCTTAAAACATAGCTGCTATGGTGAATCTAGCAGCCATTCACATAGTACTTATTTACCAGAAGGCAAACTGGTGTGTTTCTCCCTATAAATCTTTGAAAGGGCACTTCATTTTGTCTCTGTAGCTTGTAGCACAGTTAAGGAAAAATCCTCATCTTTCTGCCTCATTCATTGTTCTTCCTTTCTTTCCTCTTCCTTCTCCGGTACCTTTTCTTCCCCTCCTTTTTGTCTTCTTTCTACTGAACAAATCAGCCTAAGGTATTTATCAGGCAAGATCATTTTCATGGATTACAAATTCATTTAATGGCAAAACATATGTCCATGCCTAAATACAAGCTAAATTAGTCCATGCATTCACCCAAACACCTGCAGGATCGGCATGAACAGAGCTTGACAAACTAATGCCTCATCAGAGCTGAAAATAATCTTGTCCTAGAACTGCCAGATGTCTTACACTTGAATGTATTTTTCATTTTCAAACAACTCACCACCATAGTAAATACTTATTTCCAGACTCCACAGATAATATTCCTGTAAGTTCTAAATATCTGTGTATATAGCTAAACTCTTTCTCTTAATGTTCAAATATTTTTAATTTCATGTTGTGTATCAGTAATTAGTGTGTCATTTAAAAAACCACACACTATTCATCTTGGGAGAAACATTCTTTCATATTAGGAGAGGGAACAGACACTATGTACTAACACCTCTTAAAGGTCTAATCTTTGAAAATTGTATTATTCAGCTGAAGATGTATCATCATCATTTATAAAAAGTTCATTCAGAACCTCTAATCATCCTTACATCATTCATTAATTCTCTGAAACTTTCATCATAAACCAGGTGTCTGGTAATGACAATTACTACATAACAACTAGGTCATTATCTCAATGGTGCAACACTAAAGCCTTTTCCTACTTTGATATAACAGTCTCTAGTGAGGCAAAACTGGAGAAAATGAAGAGTATTGGGAGATGGCATTTAACATACATTTAAAAAATAAAAAGCTATTATGAAACAGCTCCTTTTGGCATTTAACTGATTATGATGCTACGTAATGACAGTGGAGTTTGCTATTGGCATTGGAGCTGGACACATGGTAGAAGACTCTTCTATGGAGAGTAGCTAGGAGCAGCAAAGCCCACAGGAACCAGATTCTGTGGCCTGAAAAAATTTGAAAACAGCTGCATTAAGTTACCAGCCTTAGTTCTACCTGTTCCACATGTAGTATTCCCTGCTAATGGTAAGGACAGTAAATGATCATTTTTCATACATTGTGGCCAGGAGGCCATAAGTGAAACCAAAGCTTCATTTGACCCAAACTTGCTGATGGTGTTCTCTGCAGGCTGGAATCTGTAATGTACAAACTATTTTGCAAGCTATTATACTGTTGCCCACATTTTACCAACGTGAAGGTACTTGTAATATATAACACACACTCAGGTGTGCCAATAAGGAGAACCATGAGCTGCAGACCAATTATATTTAGAACAGTTATTTTATGGTTGGTTATCTTGGCCAAAGGCTGCAGGAGGGACAAGGGACTTCCTATAGATTACTGAATATATTGGCTGCAATTTCTTTCCTCATTAATCAATTTAAATATTCAGATTCCACTGTGATATACTGATGGCCTGGAATTTTCTCCATATGTTCAACTGGTCTGGTGCTGAAAAAGGGGGAAAAAAATCACTATCCCATTTAACTGAGTCAAAGGAAAGTGCCAAGTGATTGGGGGATGCCTAACAAAGCATCAGCTGCTGCACAGCACAGTCCTGTCCGACTGCCACTTCCTGTGAAAAAGGAGAAGGAGAATAATGGACCTCTCAGTCAATTAATTCAGCAGTGGGAAAGAGGCATCTATGCCGGGTAAGAAAAGGCTAGAGCAAACTGATTTCTTCTCCCAGGATCCCCCCTTATATTCTTACAGTACTTGCAATGAAGTGTTGCATGGAGATATTAAAATAGCAGGGTTCAAAATATGTTTTGAAGGGAAAAAATGGAAATAAGAAACAAACTGTTCTAGGATTAGTGATTAGTATGCCTTATTTGCTTCCACATTGTTATTTCATTCACATAAAGTATAAGGAATGATGCAATTGTGTTTCATTCGTGACTTTAAGATTCTTTTAACCTGGGAATTTTTTTTTTTCTCTTCCTACTGGTAATCAGTATGTCCTCTCCATTATGCCTAGCAATGAAAACAGCTTATCATGTGATTTGGCATGTCAAAACCTAAAATTTTATTTTATCATCTTCCAACCTCTTCAGTTTAGGATACAGCCATTATCTATGAAGGTCACTTCTCAAATACAGTTCTATATCTGGCAGATAATGCTTAAATTGAACTGGGCTCTGGAATTTCCTTATGTTAAATATACCTGAAATGACCTCATAATTTGCTGGCCCTTAATTATTCTGTCTGTGCCTTTATATTGGAGGCATACATTAGATAAGCAGAATGTGGTCTATTGAGGAATATGTCTAAATTTTAGCTGAGAAAGTATAGCTAGAAATAGCACCGCAAAAGAGCAGAAATAACCCTCCCCCCTCCCCCATTTATGAGTAATTTGATGTATGAGATACTGCACTTTGAGAGCACAGGAAAGTTTCAAGGCTCCCATGTGATTTTTCTGTAATTTCCTCTGTTATTCTATCATCTTTCAGAATGTGATGTGCAGTTTATGCAATTTCTTTTTCCATTTATCGCACAGTTTGCTATAAAATAAAATATCATCACTATAACTAATAAATCAGAAAAACATTATTTTGGATGTTACAGAAAATGTGTTCCAATGTTAGTCTTAAGAACCTATAGATCCCTTTCCTTCTGTCAGATGGGTAAAATAAATTCAGGCCACTGAGTAAGATAGAGGCACCTTGAGGTATTACTATACTTACAACCCAGCAGAACTCACTCTTCAAAAACTACTCTTGCTAAAAATAAACTACATTAAATAAACTTCAGTTTAAATTGCAATTGTTAAGGCATGCTTGGTGGCTAAAACTGAATACCATTTATTTATTTATGGCAAGAATTCAGTGGACTTTTTAAAATCCATTCTGATGTTATTGAGATTTTTATTCCACCTTCCCAGTGAATTTACTGATTTTTATGGAGGAGAATATTTTTATGATGTTTTTGATTGTTAGCTGTTCAAAGCCTTCAGGGTTGAATGGCATATAAATATAATAAACATTCAGCACCTCAGCTGTTGATCTATAGTAGGATGCTAATATTTGTATGAAATTGTTGAGAGAAGTAATCCAAAGCTTTTGACTGAGAATTGATCATATTATCTGATCATATGATATGTGAAGGAAGTGCACACATCTATTGAGATTGAGAAATCTGAGCATTTGACCACCAAGCCAGGCAGAACAACATCATCCTGGACCTGATTTAAAGAACTTTCAGAGAGGAGAAACTAATAATAATTGGGGACTTCAACTATCAGAACATCTGTTGGGAAAAATTTAGGCTTGCAAAGGAAAGTAAAAATAACAATTTTTTTTTTAAACTATATAAAAGTAGTAAAAGAAAGAAAAGAAAAAAGAAAAGGGAAAGGAAGGCCCATTGCTAGGAGAACAGGATAGGTAGTAGCAGGTAAGAGGGACAGGGCAGAGATTCTCAACTCCTACTTTTTTCAGTTTTCTCCCAAAGAAGAACTGTGTTCAGATCGATCTAAGCAAAATACTTGACAAAAGGAGGAAACAGACCTCAAGGTAAATAAAAAGAAATGAGTGAGCAGGTGGATACCATAACCAGATTTGAGTGTCTAGAACCAGATTAATTAAATCCAAGCAAAAACTTATGGATGCCGGCTTGGAGTTACCTTCCCTAATCTTTGAGAAATCATGGAGGAGAATCATAGTTCCAGAAGACTGGAGAAAGGTATTGTTTTCCAGAATGGAAAAAAGGGGAACTTGGGTAACTATAGACAGTTTGATGTTGATATCTACTGTGGATTCATCCAATTCCAAGCCTGAACAAGTAAACCTAATTGATGCTCAACCTGTAGTTAATGACTGAATAGGCTGAGTGATCATCTCTCCAGGTGTCAGTCAGTCCCAGGGCAGGTAGCCCACTCTGTATTCCAAAGGCAAAGATCCTCATATTGGGTAAGTGTTAAGCCCTAAAACTACACCATCAGCTAAGGAGGGCTGAGCAGTAGAAATCTGTATGACTCCTCAGGAGGAGGGTGCATGAACTCCCCTAATCAAGCAAAAACAGAAACTCCTGCTATAAGAATATCCTCCTGATCACTTCACTTTGTTGGAAACAACTCTTCTGGCTCCTGATCTGCATTCCTGTCTTCGCTTTTGGAATGGCTTCTGCAGCTTTCTCTAGCATTAGACATACAACCTGTTTCTTTAACAACTCAGTTTTCCTGCTTTGAATTATTTCCAGCCATATTTATTGCTATTGAAACAAGGACTATGTCCTGTTCTAAACAGAACTCTGCCTGATTTACAATTCTTCAGGGAGCTTATCTCTCATCATCAAATGTGGGTATTTTATGACAAGCCAATTAAATCTCACAGACTTTTACATGCATGTCTTTCTGCCTGCTTTCAGTCAAAGCATTGCGTAGAACAATACTGAGCAAAACTCTGGAACAGATTATCGAGCAGCTGGCTTGTGAGCATTTACTGTAGAAAAGAATGCATTGCTTGACAGAAGCCAGCATGGGTATATCAAGAATAAATCATGCTAAATCACATGATCACTTTTTTTGACAGAGGGACCAATTCAGTTCACAGGAATGCAGTGGACATACAATATCATGATTTCAGCAAAATAGCTGACATTGTCTCCCTTGAGATCCTAGCAGAGAAGATAACATTATTATATTCAGCAGGTCTATGTCCGTGGTTCTAAGTCAAGTTATAAGGAATTGTTGAATGGCATATTGCAATGTTCCATTCTAAGCTGTGTGTTTTTCAACAAATTTATAAATGACCTGAATGAGGGGTTAGAAAACATGGTTATCAAATTTGTGGATGACACAAACATCTTAGTAGATATTATCAAGATTTAGAATAATCTTGGTAATACAACATTGATACAAGCCAGAACAATGGATAGAAATCAATAGGATGAATTTCAGCAGGGACAAATGCAAAATCCTACATTTGGGCAAGAAAAATCAAAGGCATGAATATAAAGTTTGGCATCTGATTAGAGAAAGGACAGTAACTACATTTATTAGTGACTGGAAACCCCATATGGACTTTTTGCTGAAAAAAGAAAAAGAAAACCTGAAGTGATTTATGGGTTTGATGATTAGAAAAAGATGATTGGAAAGAAGGAAATTATGTTGTAACCTTAGAGATAGAGGGTAACATATAAATGTTCTTGTAAATGCTGTTAAAAGATCTGAAGCCCCTTTCCTTTCCTTTCCTTTCCTTTCCTTTCCTTTCCTTTCCTTTCCTTTCCTTTCCTTTCCTTTCCTTTCCTTTCCTTTCCTTTCCTTCCCTTCCCTTTCCTTCCCTTTCCTTCCCTTCCCTTCCCTTCCCTTCCCTTCCCTTCCCTTCCCTTCCCTTCCCTTCCCTTCCCTTCCCTTCCCTTCCCTTTTTTATTTCTTTCTTTCCACCTTTTTCACATATTTCTTTTCTTTACTTTCTCTACTTTTTTCTTTCAAAAGTTGTATTGTTTTTATTCTCTTAAAATTTCTCTAATAATACACCCACACCCACCCACCCACACACACACACACACTACAGAGAGATGGGGGGTCTAGGGGGTCCATAATGGATAGCAGTACATATGAAAAGGATCTGGGTGTCTTGGTAGATCTCAAGCTGAACATGGGACAACAGTATGACGCATTTGCAAAACAAAGCAAAATAAAACAAGCAAAGCCAAATGTAGTCCTAGGCTGCATTAACAGAAGTATAGTGTCAACACAAGAAAAGTCACGGCACTGGTCACAAAAAGCTTAGAATATTACTTCCATTTCTGGGCACTGCAATTTAGGAAGGACATTAACAAACTGGAGCATGTGCAGTGGGTAATAGTGAAGACAATGAAAGACCTGGAAGGAAAAACTTATGGAAAGCAATTGGAAGTGTTTGGTATATTTAGCCTGGAGAAGAGAAGTCTGTGGCAAAACATGATAGATGTCTTCAGGCATCTGAAGGGCTGGCTTGTAGAAGACAGGGCAAAATTGTTTGGAGTTGTTCCCAAAGACAATACCAGAAATAATGGGTTTAAATTATAAGGAAACAAATTTCTGTAGGAGATCAGAAAAATGTCCTAATGCCAAGGAAACAACTAATGCCCTTAGCTGAAATTAATAATGGGCTGATGGTAAGCAGGGCCAGATTAAATCCAGATGAGATGCTGTGGGCAAAACATTTGACTCAGGATTGGAGGTCAGCCTGTTCTGGAAAGGGGTGCACTTATCCTGACAGATAAAATCCATGGATCCTTGACCTTATGTGATGCCTGGATAGTGTGGTCATAGAGGTGCTGTGTTCGCATGATTATATTTATTAAGGCAGCTTTCACTTTTCCTGGGTCAGTTTGTTCTGGAAACATTTAACTGTTGCATGCTGCCGTTATATCCCATTGAAATGATTGCAGTATACTCTATAAAGCTCCATCCTTGAAAATGTAACTTCTTACAAAAATGTGGCAGTTCAGTTATTGGAATCATATCATTTGTTACTGAAGGAACTGCATTTATTGTTGATTCTTTGACAAACTCAATTAAGGGATTGCATCTTAAGCACTGAATTTTTAAAAAGCTTAGGTTTGTTGCTTTTTTTTTTTTTTAATTTATGGGATGACCCCTCCTGCTATGAACCTGTCCAGTTACTATGATATGCAGGAAAAGCTTATTTACAGAGCTTAACAGATCTGATTACATTATGTCATGGTAATATAACAGCAAATCTTAGATTACAGTCTAAACCAACCAATCTGGGATCACAACATGTCTTCATGCTGCCATAATACATTCTCAAATTAGTAAAAAGGAGGTAATGCATGTTTAGCTGGGAAAAAAATGTTTCAAAATCATCAGAAATTGCTGAAGGCTGGGATTTCCTTTTGACAGTAATATTACTCCTCTTCACAATTGTTGTCCCTTTGATTCAACTCATAGCATTATTTGGTTAGGCTGAAGAAAATACATTTCACCTTATGTATTTAGTTTCATCTATTTAGGATTTATATTTAAGCAGGGTTTTTTTTTTTTTTTGTAAGTATGGTGATAAACATTACAAATTCAGCTTTCTCCATATAATTTGGATTGGGTCACCAAATTAGATAAGAAAGAGCTTTGATGACAACTGCTCTGTTTTCTAGCTGAAAGTTTCACATCGCTGTAATTTGTTTCTAGTTCTGCACTGGCAGTGTCTTAATCCAACCCATTGACAGTACAAGTGAACATTACTCATTTCAGATGTACACACATTTCTTTAAAAGCCGTTAGGCAAATGTTTTTTTTTCTTTTTTTAATTGCTGTAGAGTAACACCAATCTACAGGTACTTGTTCACCTTTGCCTTATTCAAAGAAAACATAGGTAAACTTGTATAGTACTGATTTCAGTGGCATCTATTTTCTTTCTTAAAATTCTTAAAAAGTTCAGCTTTCATATTTAATAGACTGTAAAGACAATGCCCATGTATAGCCTTAATGAATGTTTACATTTACAATACTAGGTTACAATTATGCAAACTTTATAATTAAAGCTATCATGGAAGCTTTTTTTTTTTTTCAATTTCTGAAAGTGGGAACAGACAACATTACTCTACACTCACCACTTCTCATCACAAATGGAAACTCTGGGCACAATTTTTGGCTGTGGTTTTAAAGTACTCGTTTCCCCTTTAAGTTGCCTTGCATGCTCCTGCCCATTTTGGCTGGGACACTTCATTACAGAATAATTCCCTCTTTTTTCAATCATGACTTTTCTTTCCTTGAGCAACCTAGCTTTTCCCAGGCTTTTTAAATTTAAATCCAGCAGTGCACCCATTCATCATTTTCCAGTACTTGAGGTAGAAGGGTAATTTCAATTAAAAAAGCATGTTTTGAAACCAGCAACTTTCACTTTATGAGATACATGTTATAACTGCTATGCTGTTGTAGTGTTGCTGGTAAAGGTAGGTCTAGGCAACATTAGAGACCAACAGAACAATAAGGAAGGAATGTTTATTTGAAAGCTGGGGCCTGCATGTATGTGCATTTTGTTACTTTAACCCTATATATAAAATTTTAATTCAACAGAGTGAATGTCTTCATCTATCTATCTATCTATCTATCTATCTATCTATCTATCTATCTATCTGGTTAGACCCATCCACAAGAAGGAAAATCAACCTGGCACGAGTACAGGAGAATAATGCTTACGGGGACCATGCAGATATAGTCTTATCGTCAAGTTGGGTTTAATTGTTACTAATGTGCGCTCTCTCCCACCTCCATGTGTGTTGATGAGGAAACGTGGGTTAATTAAGTAGTGTTCAGTTTGAAAGATGTATCTCCTGTTACCGATATGTGTCGTAGGCAATAAAATAGAAAATGAAACTGGGGATATCAGAGATGTATTATGTAGGAAGAGGTTAGTATCATGCCAGTTCATTTGATTGTAAGACTAGCCACCCACCCTTCCAAAACATAAGTATTTTTGGATCATTCTTGCTCTCTATACTTTAAAAAAATCTATAGTAACGATGAACAGGATTTAACTCTATCCTAAATGTTACTGATGGCAACATTAAAAAGTGCACTAAACTCAGTTCCCACCTACAAATAAAAAATAGCACTTAATAAATTATTCCAGAACATTTTATATGAATGCATGACCCCAAATTTGCTAGCTTTGTGTGTGTGTGTGTGTATGCCTATTTTGAAGTTAAAATAAATACATGAAATTGTGTATACACCAAAGAAACACACAGCTTATTTGTTTTTTAAAAACAAACAAAAGCAAGCAAGCAGTATTTGATCAAAAGCCAACCTGGAGATGTATAAACAACATATTCCCCATGAAATCCAACACTTATTTTTTCTCTCTCTCTCTGTGCGTGTGTGTGTGTGATTTAATTATATTTACAGAAGAGTTTGTGTTTTTTTCCCTCTGACCTGCCTTTCTGGGGAACAATGATCCAGTGGGGATTTTATTGATTTGCTAACTATGTCACAGTCCATTTAAAACAAAATGGCATATGCTTTTGACAGGGGAAAATGATAAATTGCTATAGAAAGAGGTTAGATAGACTTGAGTGATGGTGACAAAACAACGACAAAAACCCTCTTAGGAGATATGAAGAAAACAAATATAAAATATGGTGCTGTAAATGGGAGTGAATTCTGCTTTTTATGACAGTGGTAGAAGGAAGCAGAAAGAGAAAGCACAGGGAATTCTATGACAAGAGAAAGAACCATCTAGTTCTTCAGTGTTCTTTGTGTACACACGGATCCTCATGGGAATATTGCTCCACAGAGAGGGAATAGATAACATCAGCATGCATCATTTTATGATACATGAAAGTGGCAGTGATCGTCAAATCTGCTTTTGAGGGAAGGTTTTCATATCCAAATCTTGTCTGCTGATACTTTGTACCTTGTATGCAGTACCTAGTGATAGTTTTGCACAGTGGGAATAGTAGAGCAGTTCAGTATGGGAGATGCAACATGGATAAAAAAAATCATTTTTTTCTGTCAATAATGGTTTCTTCTGGCCAAGGAGGATATAATAAAAGTGTCCTTCCCTATTCTTCTATACAGGATTAATTTACAGCAATGAAATGGTTATACCTGAGAAGTCTGCGACCTTCTTTTCATATATACCATTTGTAAAACTAAAAACATCACTGTTACTATACTACAAAACATCCCTAGGGAACCTAAACAAAAACTGTCTCTACAAAAATAGGTTTCCTAGATTCATCCAAATGCCATCTAGAAAGTGTTCACAATTAAACATTTCTCCCTCCTTCCTTTTCCTTCAGGTGTTTTCAGAACCACCTTAGTTTTTCCAAGAATTCCCTACCACACCTCAGCTTCCCAAAAAAGAAAAAGAGAAAAAGACCCAGTACATTTGCTGGAAGTACTCACTGGGTCTAAATACCAAGTGAGTGTCTCTATCCACCCTCTCCTTTTTTTAGTTTTACTTTCATTTTAGTTACTGTCACAGAGCATACCATTTTTAAATAAGTATTTGAAGCTGTTCCTTCAATATTTATGCCATGTTTCCAGGATCTACTATAGTACTCTCTGGTTTAAATGTAAAGAGATAGCAAGGCTTGTTTACTCTTCCAGTTATAAATAAAAGGAAGCTATAACAGCAAAGGTTATAGGTAAATTAGAAATTATCAATGTGTTTAAGTACCTATTTCTAATACTTATCTCCCCCAATCTGGCATTCTCCAAATGAGTTAAAGTTCCATAATTCTCAGCCCATATGACCATTGGAAATTACAGAAATTCTAATCCAATATTAGAACACTGGACTGGGGAAGGTTCATCCAATTTGATGCAAAGTTTGATGGTAACTTCCCAAGGATAAAAACAAATGACACTCTAGCACAGATCTGCAATCTACCATGACAAATATACATGAGATGACCCATGCAGCTGACTTTTCTGGTCTGATTGCAATTCTCAAAGGCTTGAATAAACAGGAGATTTAGCAAGGCCATACAAGCAAGGTACAGCGCATAGCTGCCAGATTATCATTGGTTTAAGGTATTAGAGGTTATACAAACTGTCCTAATAAATAGTAATAAAATATATTCTTTAGCTTTAATCTTAGGCAACAGGAAACCAAGGAGACACGACCCCTGCTCTACTTATTTCCAAGTCAAACTGATAGAATTACATTCCTTTTGTAATATAATGGAAAATGTAAGGGTTATTGATTTCCTGTATTGCAAGTTGCCTCAGAGGTTGTAGGAGACCATGTTGTAGAATATAAAGTGCAAACCAAACATAAACATTTATGGGAGGTGGTCCTGCTGTCCCATTGATTTATTACAGAGTAACTGCTTCGATAAGTAAGCCATGATTTGGGGACTTGGTTAAGATCAATCTTACTGATGCCAGCTTGATTGTAAAGAGAGATACCATTCACCCCAGTTTACATCAGAAGGAGTGATACTGCTTTCTTTTCAGAGCATCTTTAAGTGATAGTTATAATTAAATGGAATGTGAAGGTTGTGTGTTATGTGTGTTATGTGTGTTATGTGTTCTATGGTTTTTATATTTTTAAAGCTGCACTGGGGTGGCATTTAATTTCATTGTACAAGTAGTACAATGACAATAAAGATTTCTATTCTATTCTATTCTATTCTATTCTATTCTATTCTATTCTATTCTATTCTATTCTATTCTATTCTAATGCCAGTACATCTTTTAATTTAAAATGACCCCATATCAATGGATTTTCAGCTTTTTCACTATTTTATGTCATATGTATATTCATTGAATTAATTATATTCCAAAAAAAAAAAAATCCTTATAGATGAATCAGGGCCAAAACAAGAGTAGCAATAAAACAGAAAGAGTTTCTTCCTGCTATGCTAAAGTCTCTACATTGGCAGATACAGTCTCACAGATGGGTGAATTCTCTTTATTGTATATGTATATGCATAGAAAACAATACAAAGACCACCATTACAACCCCCCTCCCAAACCAGTGAACTTCAAATACATACTAACCAGATGGAGATCCATGCAAGTAGAGTTCTGTTTGCATGCATTAATGATGCAGTCATCAATGTCTTGGCCACATGTTTGTCCAGCATACCCAGGGTTGCAAAAGCAGTAGAAGCCATCAATAACTGCAACAATTATTTTTAAAATGTTAGCTTTGCTTGTACAAAGGAATGTTATCACTGGCACAACAAAAACATGTAACTAAAACAGTAACAGAAATGGGATCTTCTTAAAAATATACATTCAATTTAAAATGCAGATGAGAAAAGAGCACACTCTAGTAAGAAGCTGTCTCCTGTAACCCATAATTTAAATGAAAAGGAGACATGGAATCCACTGCCAGGATTCCTGATGAGCAGCATCTATATTAAGCAACCATTTATCTATTGATCTGATTCAGCTGAAAAAAGGATAAACCTATCCCTTTTTCTACTCAGATTGCCACCATTAGAAGTAGAAGCAATTTAGAGATGCTTGAGAAATTCAATCTTTGTGATCTGATTCACTGATCTGATTCATATCTTCCAGCCTAATGTATAGATCATGACCTTATCCTTCAGATTTCACACTTTCCAATTTTGCAATGCAGTACTCAGCTCAGAACTGTACAAAAATGCATATCAGATATGTGTAAGTGTAGAAAAGATGTTTAGACATGCTTTTTTGTGAGAAAGTGAGTTCAAATACATATACTGAAATGTCAGTTTTCCTGTGGATTCTTTTTAAGTAGGATTCTTTTTAAGTAACAAATGAATGTATAAAAGTGATGGATTAGGTTTGTGAAGGAACACATTCAGAAGAAGCCTCCCTACTTGCAACTATGCAACTATGCTATTCCAAATCCATCTCTTTCTTTCTCTCATAACTGAATAACTCTTAATTCTATAGAGAAGAACTGGAGAAAATAGCCAGTCATCTCCACCTTCCAGAGATTACATGGAAGACAGAGTATACAGATGTTCTCCATCAACATGATCATCGTGGGTGAGGGTATTTGCTTGCCAATAAATAAACACTTTATATGAAGCAGCAATGAGCACATCAATCTATATTGGACTTGTATTTCACAGATATTCACCTATGAATATATCTTCATTAATCTTTGATTTTTTTAAAGTATAAATTGCACAGTTAAATATATACTCTAAAGGTGTCTTGATCGTTTTTGTAGCTGAAAATGCAAATGTTCTGGTCAGTGCCTCAGTATAGGTCTAATTCAGCCTAATGTTAAGATGTGCAAAATTGACCTCCTCTGGTAAAACCTTGTATATCATTTAATTTTCTAGCATGGCTTCCATCTACAGAAACTGATTAAGGAAACATTGTCCTAAGTTTTCCAAATCATAAGGAAATGTGTCTGGATAAATGAAAAAGGAATAGTTTTGGATCAGTACTATGAACAGCTGGATTGCATTTGCTATATAAACATTATAGGTTTGTGTGCATTTTGGAGATATGTGGATGGTTGGATGGATAAATAAAGATAGATTTAGATAAAGACAGATATAGAGATAGAAATAGAGATAGATATGGATAGATCAGTTATATGACTTAACTCCTCACAAACTGCAGCTGCAAAGGTCATTTTCCCATGAGCAACTTACTTTATCTTCTTCAGCCATCCAGCCACCTTTGGACTAAATAACAGTCATGAGGACAGCCTTTGCATTATTTCAGTGATGGTTGGGCAATTCTGTGAAGACATTATAACTGGTAGGGAAATAGCCAAAGTCTACCATGTGCAGTGATATGAGATGAAAGTCTTCATAACATCTTCTTTTACTGATCTTTTTGTTACTTTTACTGTAAAAGTTCATCTCCTCTCTCCCCCGCCCCGTGACTTCCTCAAACAGGGGGAAAAATGGATATTTTGCATCTGTTGTTTTAAAACAAGGCAGTAATTAGAGAAAGTAGCATTTATTTTTCTGGAGGTGTAATTTTCAGACTGTATCTCTCTATTAAGAAGAAACTGTTCAAGAGCTGAAGTTTGACAGGCTTGATCAGCTTCTTTCATGTGCATCCATGTTTCATTCTCACCCCCCTGAGCTACCAATCAGTCCTTCCCTTTTCTCATCATTAATGATGTAAAGAGAGAAGGCTCTTTGGAGACTTGCATTTATACAAGGGGCTTGGTGACAGCAATGACTGCAGTTCTTACTGGCATAGATTTATTATAGCCTCACACAGGTCCCTGGATTCTTCATTATTTTTAAGACTTATCATGTAATTTATGCTGCCATTCATTCTTTGCACATTTAACTGCTATTACTTTCATTAAATGTCCTGAGCCCATTGTTTCAGTAATAAACTCCCTGTGTGTGTGTGTGTGTGTGTGTGTGTGTGTACGTGTAAAAATCCCTGGAACAGGTACTTGGATTTTTCTGAATTCATGGATTTACATGATTATAAACAGAGCACATTCTCCCTCTTTTAAGTTGCAAATCAAATTACTAAATTTAACAGAGCTTCCTCTGAATCAGGCACAGAGAATTGCAGGAGGTTATACACATAACATCTGCCAAATATTCACTTCTTTGAAAATTTATGTGAGAGTGTTGAGCTATTGCATTTGTATAGGTAAAAGGCAGTCTATATACATTAGGTCAAAAACACCCATGGAGGACTGCATATTTACCCAGCCTTATAAAGCTAAAAGCAGGAATCCAGGCTGATCCTCTGGGTATGTGCACAGCCAGCACAGCCAGGAGTATCTTTTTTTTTGCCCCATGTGAACATTCACCTAGATGCTGCTGACATATATTTAGCTATTATACCCTAGTTTCGACAGGGGGAAAAGAGAGAGAGAGAGAGAGAGAGAGAGAGAATTTTTGGGAGTTACACAGGATCCCCCCCCCCCGCCCCCAAATGGGATATATTTACAGTTGAGGAAAGGAACAGGAGACCTTGGCATGAAAATCATTCCAATGTTCATCCTTAAACTCCCACAACTCACAAAAAAGCCAACATTTTGCTACTGAAATTTGGCAGCAAAATGGCTAAGTTTCAGGACTATGATTTCGGGACATTTGGGGGTATTTGGGGGAGGTTAAGGTTAGAAATTGGAGCAGTTTGCATTAACTTTCCTGTTCCCTTCCTACCCTTAGTTATTTATGGGGGGGTGGGGAGGAAGCCACTGAAATTAGGCTGTTTTGCCACTCAAGAGCACAGATGACAGACTAGGGAGTTGCATGTGGCCTTGTGATGGAATGGAATTATGGAGGCCAGACTCAGGGAGGAAAACATGTTCTTTAATCTCCTGAGTCGCGGGGGAGAGATAAGAGGATGAGGCTGGCACCTCCCTGAGGAATTCACACTGTTGTGACTGGCGTTACTTGGGAGCTGGGTTTGAGTCTGGGAAGACTGATGTCAGGCCTAGCCCAAGGAACTCCAGGAGACCATGTAAATTCAGTCCAGCAATGTTTATTAGCTACAACCTCCAGCAAGAATCTCCCCAGACTCAAACCCAGCTCCCAAGTAACGCCAGTCACAACAGTGTGAATTCCTCAGGGAGTGCCAGTCTCATCCTCTTATCTCTCCCCCGCAACTCAGGAGATGAAAGAACATGTTTTCCTCCCTGAGTCTGGCCTCCATAATTCCATTCCATCACAGGCCTACAGGTCATGGGTTGAGCACCCCTGACCTGAAAGACAAAAGTTGAACTTTAAATGTATTTCTTATAATAACCTTTTGGAATGGAAAGGGATCAGAGGAGAAAGAGCCAAACATTCATGGCCTCTTATCACAGAGGAATAGGGTGACCCTTGCTACTCTTTTTTTCCCTATTCAGTGAGATAGAACTTGCCATTGGTGAGGCCCACTGGCACCCTGTGTATCAGTACCATTTTAAAAATCCATATATGATTCAGCTACAAGCCTAATCATTGCAAAGGCCTAGATGACTCCAAACATATCCATATGCACATTTGTGCATTTGGCAGAAAGAACATAGACCAAATTTGATTCCTTCAAAAATCAGTAAGCAAGAGTTTCAGGGTCTAAAGTACTCATCAACATCAAGCTTATAAGTCATTGCCAGACAATGCCAGGAAAACTAAAGGAGAATATAAATGAAGGATAGAAAGTTCAAATAGCCTTTTGAAATTCTCCTGCAAATTTATGGGGCAGAAAAAAAAAAAAAAGAAATTAGTGGAAATTTTCTCTGAATTTCTCCAAGGGAAGGAAAATGCCTCCAACCATTTTTCAAGGAAGAGATTCTTCTTTAAAGGTGACAACAACATGTATATGTGTGTGTGTGTGTGTGTGTGTGTGTGCATGTATGTATGTATGTATATAGGAAAAAAATAGCAAGATTATTTTTCTGCCCAGCACTAACATAAAGGAAACGGCCTTCAAATCTATTGTCAGCTACTGCAAGAAGGGTTAGGCAACAGTGCTTAAAATTTCAGAAATCTCAAAGTATAATGTATTTTGTATGAAGGTTTGGAGGATTCTCAGGTGAATATGAAGATGCTATCCCTCTTCAAAACAGTCAATCCTATTTACATTGATTGAACAAGAATGCCATTGTTTTAATTCTATCCATTTTCACAGACCAATGTTTAATCCAGTAAATTTCCTAACATGGTCAGAGGATCACCTCTACACTCATTAGCCTTGTCCCAAAATGATCTCTGCCTGTCAACTGCAAGTTTAGACTTTGATATGTTGAACAAAAAAACCCAAAATGTGAGTGTTCAGTTGAACACATTTTGAACTTCCATGTTCTCAGGAACACTGCATGATCAGAGAATCAAAATATTTGGAGCGGCCATTTACCAGTCTTTTTTACAGTGCCATGGGAAATTTGAAAGGGTAGCACTAATGACATCATAATTTGTGGTGAACAATGATGTCATAATCTTTGCCTTTACTCTGTCATGACATCAGGCAGGGCACTGGTAATTATAGCAGTTCTTTCTTACTTTCTACCACTCTCTCCAATTCTGTACTCTCCTCCCTGAGCTAAAAAATCTGGAGGCTACTATATGGCTTCTATAAGCTAGGCTTATCTGTCAAATATTTCACTTAATATGTAAAGATTTGGGAATGCAGCCTTTGTGTTTGAGTAGGCTGGGATGAAGATAGGTATTATACATAGCCCTAATGCATCTTTCACATATGCTAAAAACATGTCAAGTGAATTAATAAATATGGTTGCATTACCTGAACATATTATTTCTATTTACTTGGAATGGGGATTTGTACTCTGAATTTTAGGCAGTCATACCAATTAATTATTGAAATGAATCATCAGTGAATAAGTGAGTATTTGCTTTTCTCTTGTCTATGTGAAGGGAAGTTTTAATGGTAATATACAGATATCTTTATTCCATGCTTTGAATATGAGGCTTCATAGGCAGGCAATGAATTAAAATTAACCATGGAACAGATCAAACCTATGTCAGAGCAATATTTATAATAAATATAATAAAATGAGGACCTCATTTTAGCATCTGAAAATTACTCATAATCAACTAAATTGTGCAAAAGGTATTTTGGCTAATTGAAGTATCAGAAGAGATACCTCAAAAATCGTATTAGAATTTCTCATTAGCTGCAGTTGTGACTTCTGAAAACAGAAACTTCCGTGCTGAAAAGTGAGTCATTTGGGCAAAACTCTTTTCCTTTCAGAATCAGCTGCTGAGGTGGACCCAGAGTATGCAGCTCTGGTTGTTTGAGCACTGATGTCTCTGAAATGACTTAAATCCACTAGCATTTTCTGCAAGAAACACATTACCAATCAGTAGGCTCACCATCGTAGCAATATCCATGCAAACAAGGGTTGGAACTGCATTCATTGATGTTGATCTCACAGCGTGGGCCTGCAAAGCCTTTTATACACTGGCACTGGAATCCAAGAGGAAAGGCAGTTAAGTCTAGCTCTTGTAGACACACAGCTCCATTCTCACAGGGATTCCCACCTTCACAGGGTCTGAATTCACAGTTGGAACCTGGAAGTAAAAGATAAGAAACATTGAACTTATTTAACCATTTGGCATGAACCCGCTTAGGCAATTAACTTTTGTACATTAAGGAGGCTCCGCATCAAATGTGTTCTATTTCTGTAAAAATTGTGTGTGTGCTTATGGACATATGTGTGTGTGTATAAGCTGAAATTTCTTTGTTTTTCAACTTCAGAATTAAAACATGGTCATGATTCCCTTTTTTTAAAAAAAGCGTTGTTTCATAACAAAACTCTACAACAACAGTATTTTTATTACAGGGACATTGTTTCTTGTGATCTCAGTGTGTGTGTATTTATTTATTTATTTATTTATGACAATAGATGATGATGATGATGATGATGATGATGATGATGTCAAATATCATTATTGGAGAGTTGGAATGTTCTGAGGTTTTGTTTTGTGCTTTTGTTTTGGGTTTGGTTTTTTTGGTATTTTGGAGTTTTGAGATTTTTTTTTCCCCATTAAATCTATCAGAAGCTTAAAGTTTTTTTTTTTTTTAAACTGCTTTTTCAACTGGAAAAAAAACGTGATACTATTTTTGAATTTCATTGTAATTTGGGGAGGATTTCAGAGGTCAGCTCTACTAGGAGCAATTAAAATGTCACATAATAATAACAGTAATCAGGATTTAGAGTCCATCAGATCTATTTATCATATCATATTAAAAAAATGGGAGAGAGTCCGAGAAGAAAAAAATGTCATGATGGTGAAGGCATGGTATCTGCATTAGTATTATTTTGTTTGATTATATATTCTCAGGTCTGGAGGCAACCCCATTTATCTCATCTTTAAAGGAAGTATAACTGAATGCACAGTTAGATCTTCTACTATGGTGGCACCCCAAACATAGAATACCCTCCGCCGAGAAATTCACCTAGTACTAATTCTATTGTACTTTGAGTTCCTGGTTAAAACCCTTCAATGTTACTAGGTACTCATAAGTGTCTAACAGATGTTGCAATAAATGTGTTTGATATTATTTATGTTCATTCTAATGTTTTTGTTAGCTACACTGTAATAGTTTTTATGAAGAGCATGATACAAATTAAATAAACAAACAAATAAATGCATAAGACAAAGGGAATTTGTCTGTTTACCAGCAACTGAATAATAAAGAATTATCTGTTGAAAGAAACAGCTTTAAAATATTTAATGAGATGTCTCAAAAATTACTTTTTCTGCAGCTTTTTTATGGAATTTAAAATACCTCAGCATCTCTGTGACTTATGAGTTATAAGAAATAAGTAAATTAGATTTTCACTTTAGTCAGGAAACATTATGCAATGGGGGTGGGGGGGAACTCAAAACACTCCTTGTAGAGTAAAAAAAATAAATAAAAAGAAGCTGACACATTCCCCCATAAATGTTGTTACTATCTGGCAAAATAATTGTAACGGAAAAAAAAATAATACCACCCACATTCTGGATGTTTATTACTATAATACCATTACATTCATATTTAATGTCATCTCATGATGTCATTCAGCAAGGTTTTGTTATTATTATTATTTTTATATTCCACCATTTTTAAGGCTGTATCTGTACTACAAACTTAACATGTTTTGATACAATTGTGTGTTTCCCCCAAGGATCATTGGCCCCCAAAGTTTTATGAAGGTATATGCCATATCTTAGAAGCTTTGCTCATAGTCCAGGAACAGAGTTTTCAGGATTTTTAGAGTGAAATACCTGATGGACTGTAAACTTGTAAACATATCTGAGGGAACAACTCTTTGATATGACTGGATGTTTGTTTTTTTTTAGCCAATGTGACAGTACTTTGCTGCATAAGATCCATATCCTAAAGAACGGCTTTGAGATATTTATAAATATCTCTATTTATTCCAATGTCTTATGAAACTTCTTCACTCCTATAGGATGTGCAGTTCTTCAGTGTAATGAACAAGGATATTTGTGAGCAAGAAAATTGATTATTATCTGTAAATGAGATGAGGGATCAGTTGCCTAGCCCATTCAAAGTGACAGATGGATTACACTGGCTTCTAAAAGCCATTAGGAAATTTAGAAACTGCCTTTTATCAAAGTATCAGAATAGTATATAACATGAGACCTTCATGTTGACATATAATTATAATAAAACTGATGCAAAATTGAAGAAAACATAAAAAGACAGGTATAAAATATTAGATCAGAGCAGGGCTTTTTTTCTTTTTTCTTTTTCTTTTTTTTTTAAGCACTGGCCTGGTGCTAGAAATAGAATATTTCTATTTTTCTTTACAGGCAGGAACTTCAACTTATTTCTTCCACACATTCCAGATAAATTATATCATTTAAATGACAGGGTGTGGAATAAGTAGTGTCAATCTATGTAACTATCTCTTTACAATTTACTCCAACAAATTAACTTGCTGTTAAGATTTTAGACACATTTCACCACTTAATCAAAGCTTGCTGAGGATTTGTTTATTTATTTATTTACTGTTTCTCATTTTATGGTTTTGACTGACTACTTAACTAACCTTTAGTCTTATCACAATGTCAATGTGTTAAACTTTTTAAAATCAACAGTTAATGCCACATTCCACTCAGGTGGATGACATATACTATGAAGCAATTTATGTTTTTATTGACCTAAACAAATCTCATTCTCAAGAGAGGAGAAGTATGAGGCTTTATTAATAATGATGATAGGTTAAGTAAATAAAAGTATAGAACAACATGCATTGCATCTGTTATGAATATAACTACATATCTCACATAATCCTTATTTTTTCCTATTTTATTTTATTTGTAGTGCGTATCAGTGAGAAATTGTCAATGGGTAAGAAAATATGATCATAGTAGGGGCCGAGGGTGGGATCTCTCCTCTCCAATCATCACTGACTGGTATCGACCCCAGAGAAAGGAGGAGAACCAGCACCATATAGTGCTGCCCACCCTAACTTTCTGGAGCTGATCCAGAAGGATACCATGGTCAATGGTATCGAAAGCCACTGAGAGGTCAAGCAGAGCTCGGATGGATGCACAAATGCCATCCCACTCCCACCAGAGATCTTCTAAAAGTGCAACCAATGCTGTTTCCATACCATACCCAGGCCTGAATCTTGACTGAAAGGGGTCCAGATAATTCACTTTATCAGAGGTCCTCTGAAGCTGTTGTGCAACCACCTTCTCCACCATCTTCTCTAAAAAATGGAGGTTAGATACTGGATGAAAATTATCCATTATAATTGGGTCCAACAATGATTTCTTGAGAAGGAAGAAAGCCAAACCTCCTTAAAAAATCCCCCTCTACCAAGAGAGCACAGATTACTTGAAACAGGACCACAGGGTGGCTGTGTGTGGTCGCAATAAGGGCAGAGAAGTACTGTGGCTCCCTCTGAAGCCCATCAGGGTCCAACAGTCACTAAGAGTGGACCTATCTAATGAGTCCAGCCTCCTTGTGGTGGATAGTTGCGCTGGAGAACCTCATGGTAATTAGGGCATGATCTGACCATGACAAGGGGGGCACCAGAAGTTCCCCCAATTCCAGATCACATTGCCACTTCTCAGACAGGAAAACCAGATCAGGTGTGTGACCACTGTCCCATGTCTGGCTCTGGATGACCTGGGATAGACCCATGGCTATCATGGTAGCCATGAACCCCTGAGCTGCCTTTGACCCCAATCCCAGAGAAGGCCAATTGAAGTCCCCCAGGCAGCAGTGGTGGCAATGGTGTCAGAGCACAGTTGTAGGCCTGTGACAATGGGAATTTCACTCACTGCAGTGGTGTGTGGCCCTGCTGGCTGGAGCTGGGAGCTGCATTTCTCACAGTTTTTCAGCTGAGGGGCCTGCCAGGATTTTGGGGACTGTTTGCAATGGCTAGGCAGGGAGGGATAGCAGTAGAGTGGCAGGCTACTATGGACTGCCCAAAACACTCAGTCTCCCACTGCTGCCAGTCAGGAAATCACCATCTCAACCAAGGTCCTCTAGGACAGCCACTGTCCGACAGCCCTAGCAGCCGGCCTCCACAAAAATCCTCACTGAAGGAAAAAATCCTTGACGAAGGAAAAAAATGCAGGGGGTGGGGAGAGAAATGTGCAGGCAACAAGATGTTGCAAGCAAATGTGGGACCATCCTCCAGCAACATAGGCCAAAGAGGACCAGGACCAGGTCCAAGTCCAGGTAGGAGTCAGCTCAAACATTCCTCCACTCCAATCTGTCCTGACCACTGAGCACCAGACAGGCACCAATGCAAACAGCCAAACCAACCAGCTAACAGGAGGACGATCTTTCCAGGGCTCCTGCTTTCTCCTCCATCTTTTCAACAATATCCTGGAGAAAGAGAGTGACAGTGATGGGATGGGATCAAAATATTACAGCATAGGGGGCCTGGTTCAGTTTGTGAAAAAACCAAAATAAGAAATCCAGGGTTTGTGAGATGTACTTTCATCACTCACAACTGCAAGGATTATGATGGATATCTAGTTCTGAGGCAGCTAATCTGCAAAAAGGTCCAAGCCAACTTTCATCCTTCATGATCTTGCAGCACACATGCCACACAGTATTGTTTAAGTCCTTGTAATGTTCACCATTGCCAGTGATAGGTTAAAAAAAAAAAAATCCAGGGAGTGTTTGGTGATAGGGCAGATAAAGGGAGGATTTTAACATATAGTCATTATGAGCTGGGCAGCTTATGCATTTGATAATAAAAAAAAATGTTTTTGTCAATACTGGGTCTTGTGGGTGCCAGTTGGAAAGGTCCAGTATGGGTTTAATACATTCCCCAGAGGCATCAGGAATTTAGGTTATTTTGTATTCAAATATGTCCTGCTTGTCATACCACTTCCTCTTTTGTCAGTATCTCTCCTTTATATAATGGGGTTCCTGCATGACCTTCTTCTTTTTAACCAGGACAGATGAGCCAACTGTGTACGTGACCCTCAGTGGAACAGGACACACATTGCCCAGCCACATCTCCGATGATGTTCACGGCCGCAGATTTCATAAACTCCACTTGTGCATTTTAATCAGCCACATAATCTTTAGGGCTTCCATGCTCCCAGCTAGAAAGGCATGTATTTTGGTTCCCTGAAGATTAATTTTTCAAATCATTGGATTGTATGGCAGGATCACCTTAAGAGCCATCCTTGGCATCTAATATTAGGTTGTTTGTGTTGTCCAACAGCTCTTGGATGCTTATATGGTATCCTCTTCTCAAAGAAAAAAATGTTCCTTTTTTCTGGATAGTAATTTCAGAATGTGTATCTGAAGTTAATGTCTTTCAACTGTGGATATTGTATCTCTACTAGTCCTACTTCTGATGATCCAGGAAGATCCAGGGCCCTCACTAATTAAATTGTAAAATTGGAACTTTTGTTTTTGGGGAAAACTGCCACTGCTATGTTGCTGGGTAGGGTGATGTAAAACCCCACCATATCAAATATACTATAGCTCTGTCTCCATCATACACCTGTTGAAATTCTCTGGCCAGCCAACCACTTGATTAGAATTTGGTCTATCTCTTGCCCTTTTTTTAGGAGCAGTTTTTCAATTCTGTATACATGTTGTTGGTCACCTTTTGGAGCTCTTCTGGGTAAAAAGAGCCCTTTATAAACTGGTCTGTATAGTCTTTCAATCTGTATACCACATTTTCACCCCTTGTTTCCAAACCTTTGATGTTCAATATTTCATTCAAATAGGTTTTCTGATAACCCTTTTCAAATCTTTCCTTCAGTCTTGATACTCTGACATGATCCCTAATTTTAAGATGTTTCTCCTTTCTTTAAAAACATTCTTTGTACAATCTTACCCACACATCCCATTCATTAGAGGGTTTACTGTGTTGGGACAGCCTAGATACTATTGTGATAATGTTATAGCACCAAAGAACATCAGCCAAAATGTCCATGTACTGGTGGGTATAGTTTTAACTGCAAAATATCTCTAGAGTTTATTTTTCAGGATACGGTTAAACCTTTCTATGACTGGCAGCTATAGTTTTACCATGAATAACAAAGTGATGAATGCCATAACATTCTAAAAGTTTCCTCAAAGAGAAGAATTATTATTGTTGTTGTTGTTGTAATTTGGGGGACATGCCCTGTTTGGAAAATGTTCTGAAAGGCTAACTGTCTGTCCAACCTTTAGGGATGGCAGAGGCATATTTAGATAGTACAACTATCACTGATAAGATGAGCATAGTTTTCATAGATTTCTATCTGAGATATTCACCTGCTGATATAGGCTAGATCCTACCATTTGACTTCAAGAGGGAAGGGAAACCGATACTTGAAGATTTATGTAGTACCTAGGCCTCTTGCCACAAAAGCAAAATCCAGACCTGTTTCCTACACAGCTGTTTATTGTGTTTTCTGTTCTCTCCATGTAGAAAATCCACGCTCTATAATTCCCTACATGATCAGGCGTAAATATAATTTTTTGGGTTTTTTTCCCCCATATTCCAACATATTGAAGGACTGTGGGATAATGATCACATGTTGACTTTCTAACATAATTTTATTGATATTTACATTGATAAATGTAAATATACACTATTCAGAGGGGCACTTCTATGTCACGTGATGCAACTCAGTCAAAAGCAGACCAGTCTTTAGCTGAAATACAGCATTCAAACCACAGTGAAAACAGGGCGAGCCTCTCTGATTGGAGTCACAGCCACATTCCAGATCAGAAAAATCCTCAGAAAATTTGTGACAGCAGCAATCATCTTAGTAATATAACAACAGCTTCCCTCTAACTGCTCATTTTCTAGTCAGTGTTAATTCAGAGACTGCAATTTATAAATAAAAACTTTCAGGCTGACATCCAGACACTGGTATTTACATAATAAGAAATAAAAACCAATTACTCATCAGGGTTCCTTTGTGGGCATCTAAAAGGGGACTGTTCACCATTTGAAAGGCTGCCCGGTAGGGATGACCTTATATTGCCTCTGTTTTTCTCGGTTCCTCATCAGCTCCACCAGAATTTCAGCACTGTTTTATGACAGATTTTACTGCATTTTGTCAATAGCCCTCATTTTCTCCACGGAGGCTATACCCTGGAACCTCTGAGAAGCACAGACTTGAATTGCTTCAAGTGCTGGAGTGCATCTCCAGTGATGTAAAACAGTTTGTAGAATCTTTGAACTCCTCTTTGGTATCTGATGTCACCATCTTCAAAACTATAGGCCTTTATTTTTCAAAAACACACATGACTTTAAAAAATAAAATTCAAATGCAGCCTCTGCCCAGAGATGCTAGGATATGGAATCAACACCCCCTTCACTAAACAACAGCTATTTACCCTTGCCTGCACATGTAACAAGACTCCTCTTGCAGGATGTACTTTGCACGTGTCTGAAGTCATTATGAGAGTATGATAATTAACTAGCTACAGACCTCTAGTTAAACCTTTTTGCACAGTTTTTACTAGCTTTTATTTTCCTTCAGAAAGGCTCAAAATAGGGTTTGCTTGCCGTGTTTATTTTTTCATTGCTTACTGGAAGGCTGGAATTGTGTGTGTTTCTAATTAAAATATATGTATTATTTAACTTTCAGAAAAGACAAAAAAACTGGCTATAAATTCAACAGTTCTTTTTTCCTGCATTTAAGGGTCTCACTAAAAAAAAAAAAAAAACCCTCAACAAAAATAAAATCATATTAGGGTTTTATTTATTTCAAAAGCAGTCAAAATAAGTTTATTTCAAAATATAGGTTTTTAATACACTCAAGCCCTAGGGTTACCACAGATCAATACAACCAAGTGGAGGGTTATGTTAATCATTAATTTAGGGTTGGTAAGCAGGCTTTCCTGATAAGATTAAGTAACATGCTATATCCAGTAGGGTACATGAACTGGTGACATCTGTACCACATAGGTTTTGATAGTTTACTTTGATGACATCACTGATTAAAATTACCTATAAGCTCCCATTAAAAGTTAGTATATACTATGACTACTGTCCTAGAGATCGTGGAGAGAAACTATTTTTCATTACCACAGAAACTAGGATCAGAAATAATGGATATAAATTGTAACTACCTAGAAGATCACTTAAATACCAGGAAACATTTCCTCATGGTAAGTACCACAACTTAGAACCTACCTATGGAGGCTGTGGGTTCTCCTTCTCTGCAAGCTTTTAAGAAAAGGCTGGACATCCCCCTCTCAAACAAGGTTTAAGACTGGTTTTTCTGCACATTTCAAAGGGTTAGGATTGTATTACATGGTCCCTCCAACTCCATTATTATGTGATTCTAGGATTAATTGCAACTCAACACAGTTGAAGGACACCGGACTGGGTGTCTTCAGCAAGTTCTTTTTTGGAGCTACAACCACAGCAACTAGTGTACAGTTTCTGTATATCTGTGTGGACAAGAACCATAAAAAGGGTGTGGTTCTTTATGTGAGGAGGGTTGCTGGGAAGAACTTGCACCAGTTGTTTCCAAAAACAATCAAGCATCATAGGTCAGGGATTAATATCTACTCCCTCTCCTATATAACAGTGTTTATGTTGAAAAATGAGTAACTCTCTAGACTATGTTTGCGCTGGGAATTTCTTCAGGGAAGGGAAGTGTTGCACCTGAAATTAGATAATGACGCAGTAGAGGATATAGGAGGTGACAAGTTCTATAATTTCTACTGCAACTGTTTGCAATGTCTTTATCAAGCCAGCAGTGTTAATATTTAATAAAAAGAAGCAAAACTTCCCTACCAACTGTAGCATTTGGAATATTTTGTAGATTTGGTTAAACAAGGTTCTACTTTTCTATTTTGTGCTCTTTCAAACATATGGATGCACAATTACATATAAACACAATCTATAAAGAGTGTCAGTACATTGGGTACCTAAAAATGTGTAATTTCACTTCATAAGGAATTAACAAAATAGCAGTTTAAGTGGATGGAGAACAATAAACGTTACCCTTTAGTTTAGAAGGAACAAATAACATCAACAGATTTTGGCTGCTGGTGGTGTGAATTTCACAAATTAAGACCCACCCACCCACACCTGCATGATAAATTAACTATGCAAAACTAGCACAGAATTGTTGAATGGTTCCCACCCCATTCCCCTTTTGTACATGTGTGTGTATGTGTTAACTGTAATAAAAGGTCTCTTGGATGTTCTTAAGAGAAAGTGGCATTTGAAGTCACATTCAGTTAATATTTCCTTCAGTAGCCATGTTCAAGGGGTAGGGTGGCACGGTATATAAGTGATTGTTGTATAATTTAAAAACAGCACCAAATTCAGTAACAACTTTTTTTCTTGCTTTCACTCCATCATTTTTGGTAAACAATATTTGTATCACCATGCTAGCCACTTTACTGCCTCTCTGTTCCTGTCACTGCATTTCTAATATCAAAGCTAAAAGGCTGTTCAAGGTTACTCTGAATCAGTTCAAGGTCTTCCAGGATAAATTAAATGAAAATGATTGTGTAGGATTTTTTTTCCCTATTACAATGCCACCCTAGAAAAAAATCTTGCAAGATCTAAGCTAATGCAATATGCAGCTGAGAGTTAAAACTATCAAACAAGGTTTGATTTGTATAAAAAGCATTTACTTTCCCCTTGACAGATTTTTCAGCTTCTTTTAGTAAATGACTGAAATTATTTTAATTTGCCCTGTAAAAGAAATCTACATTACAATTTATGATCAAACTCAATTTGCCCTCATAGCTCAGAATAATTGCTTTTAAGTAATGAATTGGTAACATCACATTGCAGAAAACAATGGGAAACAAGTCAGATACCTAAGATAAATTTTCAGTGGTTTCATTTATTTTTGTTTATTGAATTAAGTATCTTGGTCATTTTCTTTCATTATATTGGTTAAAGTTAACATCTGACATACATTAGCTGGAATCTAGCATAGACAAGAGATAGTAGTGGGGCAGCACATATGAGGCACCCCCAGTGACAGGAAAAAAGTGATAGTTTATAGAAATATCAATGTACTGGTTCGTCCCATCAGGATTTACAGCTCCCTTGTTCCCAGAAATAAATTTATACAAACATTAGAGTTGGTTGAGCATTCCCCCCCCCCCCACTCTTTTTTCATTCAGGATGGCACAGTGCTAGTGCTTTTGCCATAAATTCTCCCCTTAATCCTAGGGATTGCTTTGTCCATGCAGTAAAATGATTTTCAATAAGGCTGATGAAGCTTTAAGCTTTCTATCACTTGAATTAGCTTTGAATTACTTCTATTCAGAGCAATATCACCCAGGAATCTACAACATATAACTCCACAAAGCCTTGGCCACGCCCCCAGAACGCTTTCAAGGGTTGCTACTACATCATAATTTTAAGATGCAAGAGGGGTAAATTAATAAGTATAGGAGTTTTACTCATATAACGGTATTTAATGTGGTCGTGTGGTGCTTCCAATTCAATTAAGAAAAGGTGTTTTGGAACATATGGGAGAATGGCCACAGCACATATTTTTGGCTCATTAAAGCAACCGTGTCAGTTTCCAGGGTTGATTGCACATCTACGGCAAAAGCCCACAACAGACAGAATTACCTTAACAAAATATCTTATTCTGTGAGAGGAGAAGGTCTGGATTATACCTTGCTTTTCATGACTTAAATTTCAACAGTTTAGGCAGAATAAGATACCTTTGGAACTGAGGCTTGCATTAATTATTCTGCCTGTTGGTTCCCACAGGATTATCAAACATCACAGCTTTCCCTCCCCCAAAACAGTGGCAGGGAAAACAGCAGTTAGCACCTTCAAAATACACTGCAGAGAATCACAATTCAAGACCCTCAGTGAAGACATGCAATCATGCTTAATGCAAATAAGAAACATACTTTGACAGCATGCTGAAATAATAAAAATGATATGCCATACCTGCATAAAGTTCTGAAAAGTACAGAAAAGGATTCATTTATTTTCAAGAAAAACAAATCTAAAGCTTATTTTCATATAAAGAACCATGTCTGCAGTATTTTTATGATTAAATAAAAACACTCTCAAAAGAGAATACTACATAGGTACTACATAGAATTGTTTTTCTAAAGATAAATAAAGGAAAAATAAATGTCTACAGTCTCTCTATACATCTGTAAAGCACATTCATTTTAAAAGATGTTTAAAATATGGGAGTAAAGAAGGTAGAGCTTTACTCACATAGTGGGCAGCAATCGCAGCAAAACTCAGACTTACTTTTCAGACATGTATAGGAGTGCACTGCAGAGACAAGCTCACCATATCCTAATAAAAACATGAACATTAGGCTAGAATTGCTATGTCCCCCAACTGATCCTTGAACTGGCTTTTTCAGATACACCTTATCTATCTATCTGTCTGTCTGTCTGTCTGTCTATCATATTTATGTGGCCTCCCATCTCACAAAATGTGAATCTGGGTGGCATACAATAAAAAACCATAAAACAACAGTATTAAAAATAGTCCACAATTAAAAAAAACATTAATATTATTATTAAAAGACTAGGAGAGTACATTAGATGTTAATGTAGCCACCTCATTAACTCACCATTTCCCAGAGATCCTTAAGCCTGTTGACACAGCCAAGTTTATAATTAATTAAATTTAATTAATTAAATGTGTGTGACTGCCCACTTATAATTCTGGATGTGATTCTAACAATATTATTCTCTGATTGGGAAATGCCAAATGGTTACAACAAAATAATTTTCTTTGGCTAAAAGTACATCAGAGTGTATTTAGATCATAATGGAGGCCAAACTCCCTATAAAGTGTTAATAAATGCCAAGCAGAATGCAACCACCTAGGAATATTAACTTTTGAAAAGATGATTCATGTATTACTTATATGAACAAACTCCAAGAAAATTTAAGAACCAAAACAGACAAGAAGCAGGAGACCTTCATAAATTTTAGGAATTTTTTATGGTGTCTGGAATCTATAGAAGTTCCCATGCACATTTCATTTCCCCTTCTTTGTAGCCTTCCATCCCACCTTGCTCAATGCCCAGACAATGATCATGAAAAAAATCAAAATGCTTGTAAGCAGATTTTGGCATCTCTTTATCTCTTCAATCAAGCCACATTCTAGCAAATTTTCAGCAGCATTAACTATTTTTATGCAAGGTATATAACAGATTCTATGTAAATTTTACAGCCCTTTAGATTTAATGGAATCATCTGGTGATTCTTTATCAGATCAACAGGAACCAGAGATTCAACTGGAAATCATAGCTTTTATATTTCAGCAGAGCCTCACATTTTAAAAATATTAGATGCAACCCTTCAATGAGATATATTACAAAACACATAGCCTGAGATCTACTGACAATCATGAGTATGCAAAGCATTCAAAGGGCATGCTGTAAAAGGTGAGGGCACAAGCAAAGGCCTGTCCTGGAACTGCTGAGGCAGCTGCATCCTCCAGAAGGTTTGGTGAAGCTTCTTCATGGACTTCCCCAATTCCTTCCCTTTCCCAGGAGTCTGGTCCAAGTGGAAGTACTATCTATACATGTTCATGCATATGCAGACAAGCTGGGAAAGCCTCTGAAGCATCTATAGTACGCTGAGCCATCCAGAGAGCACAGCTGCTTCCATACTTTCATCGCAGGTGCTTTCCAAAATGGCCCTCCAAAAACTTTTCTGACACTATGACAACTAATTCTGCATTTAGTCAATTATCTGTATCCTTCTTTCTTGCCTCTTTTCATAAGAGGTTAAGAAATGTGCATTGGTTTCTAGTTATTTGTTTACTCTTTCTTTCCATTACAGTCCTGGTAATTAATTGTGAAGAACAGGTAAGAAACACTTTTAAAATACAAGTGCTCCTACAGTCGCTTTAATGAGATGGGCAGCTAATTGTCTAAATGTATAGAAAAATAATAAAGAAAGTAAAACTAGAACCAGCAAAAGTAATTATTAATGTTTTACTTTTTCTGTTTTAATCCTTACTGCTGTACATTTGAGGACTTGCATTTTTAGGTTCGCAGCGACATATTTTTTTTAGAAGCACAGTTGAAATTTTGACTGAATCAGGAAGCTTTAAGGACATAAAACAATATTCCTTCTTCAGATCCATAGGAATAATTATATGAATATCACCTCAACTTATTCAGCCATTTCTACAATTGCTGCATGTTAAATAATGGTGAAATAGTTTGTACTTTGAGCATGTTGTGTATATCTTACAGCAAGCTGATAAAAAAGAAAATATGTTCTAAGTGTGACCTTCCTTACATACAGGCAAATTATGCTCCCCTGTTCTGTCATACCCCAAGTATACAGAGTGCAGTTGACATGTTAGGCCTTTACACTTTGTTTCATACTTTCTCAATATGCTGTTTCCCTTTTTCTGGTGACTACATAATGTTTTATACTGGTTCCTTCTCTATGCCTTTAGGTTGAAGATATTTCTGTGTGTTGAAGCAATGGGCAGGGATTTTTTACTTCACAGGTTCTTGGTGCATGGTAAACTCATCACATACATTTAGACTGGAGAAACTAGTAGTAGAGGATCAAAGGCACAATGTGTAAAATTCTATGTGCTGTGGCTCTGGGTGAACTGGTCCTATAAAAGCTAAAGGTGTAGTTATCCAGAAGACTCTGGCTGGGGCCTGGTATTATAAAAAACGATAGCCTGCTTCAACCACAGTGGCTAATACAATACGCTTATCTAAAAGAAAACAAAGCATATCATGACTTAGCATAGTAAATGAACCCATCTTTACTTGAAGGAAAATGTGAATCAATTCTGAAATTTGGAGAAAAGTAAAGGGGGTAAGGTAATGCCCAAACCAAGCAGTTTACGCTACCATAAACTGGAATGGTATTGGAAATACTGGAAATGAAACCGATATGAAGGAAGATTTAGAAAATATAGTACTTATGTGAGCTACCCTAAAAATATTCTTGAAGAAAGAAGAAAATGATTTGAAGGAGAAAATGGGAAGAGGCGGGAGAGAAGAAGCCAGGGTGAGTGGCTTACTTCAGGAGTAAGGAAGGCTAATTACCCCCAAAGGAAATACCTGAAAAAGCTGCACAGCCCAATGAGGTAATCACTGGAAAGGAAAAATGTGGGAATTGCTTTTTTTCTTTTTTGCTTTTGAGATTAAAAAAAGGGCTTTATCATCCCATCTTTTTAAAGGTTATTTCCCCCTCACAGTTCTCCCCACAGAAGAGAAACTATAGTTAAAGACACTTCTTAAGAACAAGGAGTCATAGGTATGTTCTGGCAAAAAAGACTCTGTGTGGGTTCCAAAGTCTGTAAAATATGGTTTCAGCAGAACTGAAAAAAACTCCAAGTTTGTATCAGTACAAAAATATTTATGGAGGAAATAAATCTCCTAAAGATCTAATATGAGCTTGATTTTTTGGGGAGCAGTACAGAAGTGCTTTGTCACTGCTTTCTTCAAGTCCCCCCCCCCCCCAAATTTTTCCCAATTTCTCTGTCCCATGTATAGTATAACCCTTGCATTTTCTGGGGATTTCCCATCGTAGTATTGACTTGGTCCCACCCTTCTTAATTTCTTCAAGATTAGCCAAGGTTGGTTAGGTGTTAACAATTGGAATGAGGGCTAAGCACATTCAATGGCCATGGAATACTAACTGATCTGAGAGAGGAGACAGGAATAGGAAAGAAGATGAAAAAGCAACAGAACATGAGTGCTAATACTGCTAACAGACCTCACTTCTTATTAAATGCAAATTGTATGCAAATATCACACTAGCTTTGTATAAGAACAATGGACTATAATAGAAATATATTTTTATTTTTTATACGCAATGGAGTGAATTCTACCTTCACACTCCCACACAACAGTAAGAGCAAGTATGTATTCAAAAAGATAAATACTTCTGTTGAATATACTTCCAGTTATCCTGGATCCTATAAGCAGGAAAATCAAAGGCTGCTTTGATAATATGGGTCAACATGCTATTGAGAAAAGAGAGCTTCAAATAAAAATATCACCATTTTCCAGTAATATTCAGCATAAGAACCAAAGCAATGGAAGTAATGAACTGAATGAGAAGCCACAGATAGTTTTATACATACATACATACATACATACATACATACATACCTGAAATGCTCAATACTTTCCAAGGAAAGCCTCCCACATTTTGCCTACCTTCTAAATTTTTATCATAGTTTTAATGGTAAATAAGTACATTTTTGAAACCCTAAATTGAATGCAACTTAAATTAGTGGTCATTAAATCCTACTGGTTAAGTGTTCAATAACTTTTTCATCTTAAAGGCACCATGCTAGAATAAGTGATTGGTTGCCAGAATAATTTTTAAAAGACTTTTTTTTTAAGAATTAGCAAAAAACTGCATTGGAATATGCTTATAAAACATAATTTTGAGAATAGCCGAGTCTTAATTCCACTCCTTCTTGGATCAGAATAAAAGAATTATGATTTTCCCCTGTGAGTCCACACATGGCATTCAATTCTTATTTTGTGTTTACTATATCTGTTAGTATCTCCTCTAATAAATGCACCGACTTTTTCAGCGGATGAATAAACAAAGTTTATTTCACATTAGTCACAGCCTAAGAGATAATTGGCTGGTCACTTTTGAAGCTTGTATCGAGAAAATAACAGCCTAATAATTCTGCTTGGAAGAGTGAAATCAGTTCAGACAAGTGACAGAAATGCTTTCTAAAGTTAATTATGTTTACTTTCCCTTCTCCCTTGGTGTTCATTACCTTTAAACGGAGCCACACACTGGCAGGAGTAATTACCAGGCTGGTCAATGCAGGTGCCTCCATTCTTGCAGGGGAAAGAAACGCACTCATCTAGATCAGTTTCACAGTGCATACCTTTGAAAAGATAATTGAAGATCCAGCAATTCAATAGGACAAGCAGGTGCCAATTTATAATTGTTCCATTTGTACCCTAAGATTCACGTCCATTTTGTTCTGAGAAATCAATCTAAATCAAGGAAATAAGGCCCTTACATACATTACAGTCAGAGTCTATTTATTTCCCTTCATCACCACAAAGCTTTCCTGCCCCTCAATTATGCTCCTAATTTCTCCAAGAAGCATGTTTCTGTACCAGATACAGACAAATAAGTCAATTCCATTTCTTATTATCATAGCCTTAAATTTGTTTTGTCATGTTTCAGTGTTTCTTTTTAATATACAGCATGAAAAATTCTATGTATCTTTATGTGCATTGTTCTGAATAGCTGTATTTTCATATGCAAGTTTCATCAATATTTTTTTCTCCACGCTGTTTTCCATTATGTAGTTTTGCTTTTCCTAGTATGCTGACAAACAGATGCATTTTTCATGGACTTTCTCCTATTGTATAGATTTAACTGAGATTTGCACTGCAAAACATGGAAAAGTATCAATATTAATACAAGTATTTTCAGTGCATATATTAGTTCAATAAATGCAAGTTAATTTATACAACATGCAAATTGAGTGAAAATCTCATCCATTCCTAACTACACCTATTTAATCATCTTTTTCCATGTTAAAAAAATAACACAAATTCTGAAATATGTATGACAAGAGAAAATTTAGCTACATTGTGCTGGGGAACTACTTCCCAACATGAACCTAGCTAGAAGACAGAACATTTTGATCATCAGGAAGGCCAGAAATGAGATTCTTTTTACATAGGACCACAACTTGTGTAACATACCCTTCTTTAATAAGGATTATAGAGTACTCCAATAAGTTATTTGGGAGGCAAAAGAAACAAAATCAAAATTTGCTGAGGATATATAATAAGCACATTTTAATAGTTAACTATGAAGATTATCCTAAAGGTGAAAAGAAGTAATAAAAGCAATAGCCAGCCCTTCCAGCATTTGAGGAGGAGGGTGCTGCAGTTGGTCATTGTGGGAGAATTTAAAGAGTTATTTTAATTCCTTATGCTCTGTACGAAATATAGTGAAATAGGGGGAAAACAATCTTTACTTTCAGGCTAAATCCATTAACAAGGCAAAAATGAAAGATTTATCAATTTGGTGTGGATCTTCCGGGCTGTGTGGCCGTGTTCTGGAAGTTCTGTTTCCTAACGTTTCGCCAGCATCTGTGACTGGCATCTTCAGAGGGCAGGAGCACAGACAGGAGCAGTTCTCTCTGTGCCCAGGATGGTGTGACCCTTTTGTGGGTATTTATAGAGAACTGAAGGGGGAGGTGGGGGGGGCTGGGGGGTGGGGGGGTTAATGAGTGGCTGCTTGTTTTGGTATCAGAATATCTGTGTATCTTCCTGTGGGTTAGGCAGGGTTTTTTCTTCTATTGAGTTGTTAACGAGTGACTGCTGAGGGTGATTAGCATGTTCATTGTGTGAGTTGTTCACATGTCCTGGTGGTTGAGCTCAACCACTAGGACATGCGAACAACTCACACAATGAACATGCTAATCACCCTCAGCAGCCACTCGTTAACAACTCAATAGAAGAAGGGACCCTGCCTGGCCCACAGGAAGATACACAGATCTCCTGACACTTGGGCAAGCAGCCACTCATTAACACCCCCATACCCCCCCCCCCCAGATCTCTATAAATACCCACAAAAGGGTCACACCATCCTGGGCACAGAGAGAGCTGCTCCTGTCTGTGCTCCTGCACTCTGAAGATGCCGGTCACAGATGCTGGCGAAACGTTAGGAAACAGAACTTCCAGACCACGGCCACACAACCCGGAAGATCCACACCAGCCTTCGTATGCCGGCTGTGAAAGCCTTCGAAAATACATTTATCAATTTGTTTATTTATCAAGTTTGTACACTGATGCAATCTCAGCAGCTCACAAGACAAAAAAATATGATAAAATAAAACAGCATAAAAATAAGACAAATAAAGCCCAAATACAATATATGGCATCAGGCCCCTGAAACCCTCCAGAAAAGCTTCAGCTTCTTCCTGAAGGCAGACAATGTTGGCAACAGATGTTGCAACAAAGGTTGGAAACAAATCCCCACTTTCCCCTCCCTGCTTTTCTGCTAATTCCACTGGCAGAATTGCAGAAAAAGGAAGTTCACAGTAGGCCTACCAGATGAAGATCCTAACTTGGCATTAGGTTGTATCATACATGTTTCAGAAGTTGTGCTATTTCCTGATCATGGAAAAATATGTTTAGATAGGCGTAGTTAGGAATGGATGAACACAACATGAGTTGTGCAGAGCAGGAATAAGCAAGCTGGGGCTGTCCAGATATTTTGGATTAAATATCCATGAGCCATACAAGATGGCTGGAGCTGAGGAGAGTTGAAATCCAAAGGGTCTAGAAGATACCAGATTGCCTAAATCTGGCATAGCATAGAGTTACTATATGTCCTGGTTTCTGTCTTTGTTTTAATAAAATAATTATAGTGATGTAATGAATATCCAAATCTCATTCATATTAGAATCTATCTCAAATAGGCAAGGTAGACAGGTCTTCCCCATCCCTGCATACAAGCTCATGCAGATATGCCTAATGTGCAAACCTCACTCAAATGGGGATCAATTTCTTTGCTTCCCAAGTAAAAGATATATGGTAGCACTTCCTTTTTAGCTAGAGAGATTTTTTTTTTTAAATGAAATCTTAGCCTCAAAAAGACAGGGTGAAAAATAAGGGCAAATCCAAAAGAAGATCCACTCCAGAACTATGATTTCCGGAAAGATCCACTGAGCTCTACCCAGGAAAGCTGATCTCAGGAAACTGAGAAGTACAACTCTGCCGGTGACCGGGGAGTCTCTGTGGTTTATGGAGAGGAAAATCTGCATCTGTTCTAAGGATTTCCAAGCTGGTTTCTCACAGGAAGGAGCTCTGGTTTGGAATCTCAGAAACCTCCAGGAAATAAAGGAGTAGAATGAATTGTTGGTAAACCTCTAGTTAAGAGTTGGAAAGCAAGGCTTATCCAGATAACCACTGAACCACAAAATACCAGGGCTCAATAGGTTAGAATATACTATCAGGATTTTATGGCTTTTTTTTTTGGCATGGGGAGGGCTGATCTGCTTTATTGTCTCTGATATCATGATTGTTTCTAGTAATTGTTTCTAGCACCTTTGTGTCTGAAGTTAATTGTACTTGTGCAAAGCAAACTCAGTTCTTAAATTTTGTTCTATCTTAGGTTTCTGTACTATAGATCTGGGCCTTGATAACTTTTCATGGGAGTCTGATGTTTAATATGCTGTGATTTAATGAACACTAAATACCCACTTGTAATTCTTTGGGGCATTTGCCTAAAACCGAAAGGAAGTTTATTTTTCTTTTTCTTATTTTTAATAACATTGATTTTAATTACTATATAACTTTGTGTCAACTCTTCTAAAAAGGAATTATTTTCTCTGGTCACACAACTCAAAGCTATAAGCAGCAGGACATGATGCTGCAGAGTTTAAATAGCAATAAAAGTTGTTGATGTTATTCCCAGTTTATGGCAAGTGAACTGGACCCTTGCCCTAAAGATCTGAACTTAAAAACTGCTTCCCTTTCACACCTGTATTTATGCTTATAAATAAATAAATAAATGGTGATGCCAAAGGGGTTCATCAAATATTTGGAACTTTTATATTTAATATACTTGACACTACTGACTTAGGAAGTTCCAAAGAAAAGTAGTTTCTTCCGAAGTACTATGGTGATACCTCCATGATACCTAGGCCTTTGGCTAGAACCCAAACAACTGGAAAATATCCAGTCTGAAAAATATGACATTCATTGAATGAATACATAACCATAATCATCATGTAGGTGCTACTACATGAATAAATGAAAATATTTATGTGTATTTTATCTCTTATACCCTAATGTGGCTATAGCTATTTTAGGAAATGCATTGTTGGAATTATCTGAAGCTTCATGCATCAAAGGTCAAGAACAAGCATAAGTAATTAAAATTATTTAAGCAGATCATCTGTTAAGGAAATTAGTAAGGATGTACAGGTAATTCAAGTAGCTGAAGAATCATGGAAGAAGATACTGTGAGTCTAGGAATTCTTAAATACTTTGCTTACAAAGATTAATGAAAATGAATGTTGTCTTGGAATAGTAAAAGCCAGATGCACAAAAAAACGCTTGCTTTTTTCTGATTGGTAAAAGAGAGGGTATATAAGTAAGTCATAGGCTTAATTTAAATAATTTATTTTAAAGTACATTCCAAATCTCAAATCTCGTCACACCCAATTAATAGGTTTTGAGGTATTGTTTTTATTATCTTCTTAACTTGAGGAACATTAACAATTTTATTAGGTCTCACTGCTATGCAAAATGAAGATGGAAACTCTTCCTTTGTCCTCTGCAACAGGCAGTTTAAGTGGGGAATTGCAAGATCCTTTGGTCTTCACTGCTATATCTCTATGACCAAGCTGGTCATGTATTATAAAATAATAATGAAATAATTTTACTAAGTGGAGATGCACAAAAGAGAGATGAAAGAATCTTTTATGATTACAGGCAAGAAAATATTTGAAATCTTTCCTATATATGATTAGATTTACCTAATGTTCACAATGATCCAGTTTGCTGGGGATGTGTGGGAGATCAAGGCTATCAGAAAGGAGGGGGTGCATTCCAGAAGGGGGGTATAGGCAAGAGGCAGCATAATCCACAGGGGGAGCATGAGAAGAGAAAGAGATTCAGGATAGCCACTCCCTAGAATCTCACAGGGTATATCCACTAGTGGCTGAAGTATAAATTTAGTTGGCAAGATTCTATCTATAAGGTGTAAGCAAATAAAGGAACTGGACTGGACTGGACTGTTTCATCGTTGTTCTTGGGTTGGGCCTGACAGGATGCAAATAAAACATTAAATTATGGTGTATAAAGAGTAATGGCAAGCACAAAATTAATAACCTTGTGATAATATTCCTTGGAGACTGGGATTCCCTAGGTAAGGAATTATGGTACTTACCAGCAAAGCCAGATAAGCAGATGCAGCTGTACCCATTGATAAGATCTGTACAGGTTCCATTATGGAGGCAGGGGTTGGAGTGACATTCATTTGTATTGATTTCACAAAGCATGCCTATATAATGGTTGGAGAGGGAAAAAAGGCAGTATCTTACAGAATCCAGACATTTAATCAAGACTATAGTTTTATTTGGCACGCTCATGTAAAGTAACTCACTTTTGAGAACATTCTGTCAGTAACGTGATTATAAGTTCAACCTGTCATGCTAAAGTATTCTGGAGACACTTTATTATCTGAGCTGTTGCAATGATTTGCTAAGAAGGCACAAAAAGAAAGTAGTCTTCAGTGACACTGAATTGATTCTCAAGACTTACAACAGCCAATTTCTTTATCAATTTGTATCAATGAGGAAGAAAAAAGAAATGACAATGAAATATAATAGAATGCATTTGCAGTGACATCAAGGGAAATCTTCCTTCTGTTTTTGTTAAGATAGTAAATGACTTCTCACCAAAGTAAAAGGAAAATTTCAAATGTGAAAATACATTACCTTATTTAAAAACCTGTGAAATTTCATGCCTTAAGGGATGCTTTTTGGACAGAAATTTCCAGCTTTCCTTGCTTCAATTACTATCACTTTCAGCTCCATTAAATTTTTCTCCTTTGTTCTTTAAGCTCATGACAGCTTAAAGTGTGTGATCAAAGAAATATATAAACAAACAAGCATTTCTCATGGGTTAATGTAAGGAGAGGGCATCATGACCATTAGCCACATTCCTTCAATTCAACCCACATAATAGACCCAGCAGAAGTGCTTGGGGTCAGTGTGAAAGTGGATATGTAAAGATGTACGCATGTTGAGCTTTTCCATGGGAAAAGATAGGCTAGATTCAATCAGAACTGCGTCTCATGTGGAGTGATTCTATATGCAAACACATGGGTGATACTGAATGCACAGTCACTGTGGGAATATGTCTCTTGCATGTACCCAAGTGGAGGAAATATGGTTAGCCTTCCCAGAAGACTCCCACTGAAAAAAAGGGGAAGCTGACTTCCAGAAATTCCTGCTTGCTCTCTGGACTCCAGTAATGACTCTTCCACTCCTCCCTAGAACCCTTCCCCCACCCTTTGAAGCAGATTTTCCAAGGAACAGAAAGAACTGCAGGAACTGTGACAATCAAGGATGATGTCCTCCCTCCTTAGTCAGCAGAAAAACTTTACTTGATCGAAGTAACCAAAAAAAAAACAAACAAAGAAAACCCATCACCCTTCTAGCCACAGAAGACTTATACCAGATCCAACCCAATGAACAAAGACTGAGACCATTTGTTTTAGGTTACAGAAACGTATCACCTGATTTAAAGGTGATTGACACATTTTATTCAGGATAAACATTAAAATGATTTATTTAACAAACATTGCCCAGCACAGTGTTGTCAGTTTTAAGATAGGAATGGATGAAATGCTACTACAATTCTAGCTTGGAGCAAATTTAACATAACACAAGTATTCGAACCCAGTGATAATTATGGTTGAATAAACAAGCATAGAATAGGAAAGCTAATCTTTCCTCCATACAGTTATTGGGCACTATTGCATTTTAAAGACTGGTAACTGTAGGTTGACCTCCTAAATCCTGTACCTGTATTTTATATTACCTTCAAATCCACTAGAGCACAGGCAGTTGAAAGCATTAAGCTGCTCAGTGCACGTAGCACCATTGTGACATGGATCACTTAGGCACTCGTTCACTTCTATGTCACAGTTAGCACCTGGCAGAAAGGAAAGGATTTTGTTCATGAGAAACATAATTGGACAAATCAATTAAGAACAACTGCAGTTGGGAGGAGCAAGGAAAAGGAGGTGCTGTAACCTTTGGAGTTCGAGCCGGGGGAGATTCTTTCCTTTCAGGGAGTCATGATTTCTCTGCCTGCAAGATTCTGATGACATCAGTCAGCTTGGCAGCACAGCCTACGGCGAGCTCAGCCAGAGGGCGCCTCTTCCCCACCCCGACCCAAATTTGCACACATGTGCAGTCCCCATGGTTTCTGCAATTCAGGCAATTTTATGTAGTACCTTGACTCAGGCAAATTGCATTGGTTGCATATGAAGACACTAAACTGAAGTTCTGGGTCTTTCAGGGGACAAACATGTTGGTATGCACCTCCTCTGGGGCTCACCGGTCTCCCTTTATTGCCTGATGTCTTACATGTTTCAGACAAACATTAAAAAACAAAAAACAAACAGGAAAGCAAAGGTCCAGTCTCCAGAATCACCTTTATTTCCAAGAATGACTCCAGGCCCAGTGGGCCCCATAAACGTCCTTAGAAAATAAAAATAATGGACAGCTGCCAATCAGTGCTTTGCTTGAAAGGATATCTACCTGCTTAGAAATAGGATGCAAGTAAACAGGGACAGTAGGAGCATCCTGCAGTTAGAGAAGGTAGCAGGTAACTTTGTGGTAAGCCAGTGATTTGAAACTCATTATGACTCCGATGGCAGTTGTTCTGTGAAATGGCAACCACTCCTTCCAAAGCCATTTTGTAAGCATGCCCATGGCATGTCCTCAATATTCCAGGGGTGATGCTAATCCCTCCAAGGTTATCCAACCTTTGTGGTTTGTATGCAATTTGTTCATACAATTAACATTTCTTTGTGCTTTCTATAGGTTCAGGAAAGTGCAACATGTGGTCCCATAATAGATATTTGACCTGGATTATATATGTCATTTGTTTGTTTGATTTACGTGGTCACCCATGTAGTGACCCTGAGTAGCATACAAGGTTAAAACACACTTATCCATCTAAACCATGATGCCCAAGGTTAAAACAATTCAAACATACCTATAAAACCAGGTGCACAGAAACAGCTGTAGCCATCCAGCTCTTCCTGACAGATGCTAGAAGTTCCACAGGGCTGTGAGAGACAAGCAACCATCTTTGATTCACAGATAAAACCTATTCAGTACAGTAAAAGAAAATGTAAATGCATATTACAACAGTGTGAGGAAAAGAATACTGTTCAGCAAGCTAAAGAAAAAAAAAAAGTGAGTGGTATTATCTTTCCAAGTTTTAAGCTGTAATAGTTTGATTATGTTTTTAATTGGATTTTTTTCACTCACATAAATATCACACATATATAAAATGATAAAAACATCCCTACCTCCATATTACAGGGTAAGAATTTGCAATATCTTAACTGATGGAGAATTTATGTAAAGATAAGAAAGAATGGTCCTTAATGTGCATAAATTATCTCATGACTTAAAAGCAAAACCTCATGAAGCAAATCTAGGCAATCACTTTTTCACTGACAAAGTTGGTATGATATTTGCTTTGTTGCCACAGAACTTGTACAAGGTTGAAGACTGCCTGGATCTCCATAAGTGAGCTTCCCTCGAGTAATGAGTCACACAAAGAGTGACTCACAAACAGCGACCCAGTAAACCAGAATGTTTATATTCACTGACCATATCTCAAAGATAGTATAGCTAACATGCTGACCTGGCAGGAAGGGATAAATAATAATAAGGACACCCAGATGGGTTATCAAAAACATTCCAACGTCATGCTGTAATTTACACTGTCTTCCTTTGTCCTGTCTTTATAAGGTAGAAGGCCAAAGGTATATATGCTGTGGTTCTGCTTTTGCTCAGGGCAGTTCAGCAAGCTGCCAATGCTTTACTGGAAGCTCATTGTACACTGTAGTTGTTTGCATGCTAAACAACTCTATGTCGTAGTTTCAAAGTGATTTGGTTGCTTTAGTTAAGCCATGTTTTGGCCACAACATTAGCAAGTTTGTAGCATGGGGAGAGTGAAAGGAGAGAATCCTCTCTCTCTCCCAATGCTATAGAATGTGCTAACTATAGAAACTAGTGATCAGTGACTTCCATATCTAGACCCTGCATGATTATTTCTCTAAGAATGTATATTCTGGTTGTTGTGTGTTTAACCTGGAGAGGTTGATTTGATTCTATTAAGTCACCCTTTGAACTGAATCCTAAACATTAAATCAAGCATCTGAGTCTTTTCAGGGAGATTCAGTGGAGCTTTTGGCTGGCTTTGTAGTCACTCAGAAATGGTTATGTCTTTCCTTTCTTCTGCAGACAATGCTGGAGGGAAGGGACTGAGAGGTATGATTGGTTTTTGGCACCAATAGGAGTAGTTGGTCAATGAACTGCAAATTGATCTTGGATATATCCAAAAACAAGCTTTTGAATCTTCACATGAATCTTGCGCTTTGCATCAGTCCCTTCCTAATGAAATGGGAAATAGTATCACTCATAGTGTCCTGTGGCCATAATTTATATGAAGGTTCTTTGTACATGCAAAGCGCAAGAGTCATGTGAAGATTCAAAAGCTTGTTTTTGGATATATTCAAGATCAATTTGCAGTTCATTGATTATGCTCATGTAGCCTTTGCGGCAGGATCTGTCTTATAGGAAGTCCTCCTCAATCATTTACAGATTATGATCCTTCCTTAGTTATATATACCCTTAGAGTGAAAAGTTCACTGACTCTTTATCAGTTAATGCCTGACCAATATCCCACGCAGTTGTTGCTCTTTGCATCTAAAATACATCAGCAGTAGCACTGTGAGATACTTTTCTTGAGCACTGGTTAAAAGGCTAACTGAAAGATAAGAAGGACAAGAAGAAATAACACTTCCCCAGATGGGTATACTGGACATATTCACAGCATTACTCCAGAAAAAATACAATGATCATCATCTTAGCCCACTTGCAGATGATCTCCTTTGATTGTAATAATATGTTGTTAAAACTTTGTACAAGTCACTGTTATTTTTTTTTCTTCAAGTAGAAAGGTGGTATCTGCTAGTAAGGAAAGGCAAATCTGCCCAATTTCACACAACAATTCTCAGTATACATGAAAAGGAATGTTTATGCATGCCTTTTTTATGATTGACAAATTCATTGATGCTTTTAACTTGCTAGCTATGCAGAGTCATTTGGTGAGTGGGTGGCTCTATAAATTGAAGTCAAATGAATAAAGAAGAATGAAACAGGCAGATGTCTTCTCTAGCTGTGACTTCATGAGGCAAGCTCCACTCTTTGGTAATTGCACCACAATGGTACAAGCAAGCACAGGGGCAGAATTCACCTAACAACATAATGGCAGACATTTTGTCCCTTGTTATTTTTGTCCTACCCCATTGCCTACAGCTATCTATGATTGTTAGCAAGCAAGTATAGCCCTTTGCTGATATTAAATTTGGCTTTTTGATTAAGCAAAACTTTAACTGTAGAAATATCTTAGATCTAAGTCTTTTCAAATCTAGTGTACTTATACATTTACTTACTGTACTCTGGAACAACATGTTCCCAGTCCCCTTCCTCCCAATTAATAACGCTTCCAATAGCTGCAAAAGACATACAGTTCTACACAATTCAAGAAATCTGGATGGTGTCAGTGCTGTTTTCTGCATAGTTACCATCGCTTCAGGTTTTATAAAGAATCTTATTTATAGGACAATTGTTTGAAAAAGGAAATGTCTAAACCAGATGAACTAGAAATGTGAGAGCTCTGGAAATAAGTGTTTATTACCTCCAAGCAATAATACCGATTTTTATTCTTGCATTTTTATTCTTTGCTTTTTTTTGGAAAACAAAGGGGATACATAAAACAGATTTATAGTAAAAGAGAAACATTGTGATCAGTTTCCTAACAGAAACCATTAAAAGCTCCTAGCAACATTAACTCTTAATGAACATCTTTGAAGGATCTGTCTGTACCAATATATATTCTCATCTTCAAGTATTTAAAGAAGCTTCTTATAATTTAAATGCCAGCTATCTTTTCTTAAGAAAAAGTATAGTAACTAACACTGAATGACATAAAATAAATCAACAAGCACTATAATGAAATTATGTATCAATAATAGGACATTTTCATTCATCAGTAATAAATATGTCATTTAAGCCACCAAGAGACTGAGGTAGCCTATAAATTTCATAAATAAATAAATATATCAAAATCCCAACATTTTCCTAAAAAAAAATTGATTTTTAAAGGCATCTTTTTAAGAAGTATACATGTTGATGTTATTTTCATATGCTGCCTTGAGCCCAAAACTGCATAACATTTGGCAAAGCAGAAAATCCAAAGGATAACTACACTGTTATGTGCAGATCAGAGAACATTTTTTAGCATGCATGAACAGATCATCAAGCATTCTCGGCCAAATTATTTGGGAGCGTCCACAAGAAGTCCAACCATCCCAATTTCAAATGCATGAGAGAAATCAAGATGGGGAAACAATTCCATTCTGAAGCTCTTAAGACATCTCTGTGGCTGAAACACTTTCAAAAAGCTCAGATAAACCATCTAGATCCTTTCAAGAATGGTGTCAGATCTGACTTTGGCAGAGAAGTAGTCTTAGTCATTCTGGTGGATGATTTCTACTAGGAGAGATATAAGGGAAACATGACCAGTTGATACTCTTAGATTTCTCATAGCTTTTGAGACTATCAATCACTGTATATATTAAATATATATATTTAATATAATTAAATATTTAGAGCATTTAATATAAATATATATATTAAATGCTCGAAGAAATAGGAATAGGAAACAGTGATTTCCCCCCTGTTTCTCTGCTGCAGTCAGAATGGAACTGAGAGAAATCTGTTCAGGCCCTTGCATAGCCACATTGTTTTTCACTCTTAGAGATTCAATGGGTCACCTTTTACAGGAATTGTGAATGTTCTTAACATTAACAATTATTTCTGCCTCTCCAATAGTGGGGTCTAGGTTATGGAGCAGTTTACCAATGGATATGTTGATTCTTGTTATAATTAAGGCCCTCGATGTCCCATTTATGTTCAGGATTGAAGAAAGAACATTAAAGCCCTACTGCAGAAATTTGAAGCCTACTATGTGCAATTCTACCCCCCACCCCAAAAATACATTAAATATTTGTCTTCAGATCATAGCTATAAATAAAGAGTGAGAATGTTGAAGTGTTTGTAACAAATCTGAAACTAAGGAATAAATCTTGTGACTTTGATACATTGATTGAATCTTTCACCAAAGAACAAACTGTTTGGGACATAAAAAATGTGAGTGCAAGAACATTAAAGAGGTGAAATTGTCCCTAAAAATGCTATTGATATATGTCAAGCAGCAGGTCACTCACAACTGAACATTATGAGACACAGCAGTGATAATATGCTGGCATGGGCCATCACCCAGGATGAAGAGTTATGGAAAGGAAGGAGGCTAGCACACTCTATTAAGAAACACAGTTTTGGCAGTAACAAAGGAAGAAGCAAAAAAAAAAAAAAGCTTTGAAACAGAGCAAAGTGCAGTCAGCCAATGCAGCATAGAACGTGCTTCTAAACAATGGCCAACATATCAGCATAAATATCTCAAGCGGGAAAATATAACAACATGATTAAAATATGCAAAACTGCAAAAAGAATTCAAGAAATATATACAGATACACTAAAGGAATATGAGTCTGAAAAATATGATTTCTTCACAGGATTCACAGAAAGAAGGCTGACATCTGTGTGACTCCCATCCTGTTGGCATTCTGTAAACCTTTGAGGACCCAGCTGTTCTCCCAGGCCTTGGGGTAGGATGGATGGGGCCCCTTGTTGGGTGTATCTGTTATTTTTGTTTTTCTTTATATACAGTGCCCAGATACCATCTAGCTTTTGGCTTCTATTGGTATTATTTGTGAACTGTACAGAGCCACTTGGAGTTGGGTGGTGTCTAAATTGAATTTTAAAAAATTCAGAAGTGTTGAAACAATACCAGCTAATGGGATCCCTGCTGCTTATAAGACTGACCTGTGTCCCAATATCACTCTATCGTTTGGAAGTGATTACGGGGTAGTCCTTCCTTAGCAACCACAACAGGGACCAGAAAATTTGTTGTTAAGCAGGATGATCATTAAGCAAGTCGCCACATGACTGGATCTGATTTTATGACCATTTTTATGATGGTTGTTAAGTGAATCATGTGGTCGTTAAATGAATCATGTGGTCGTTAAGCAAATCCTACTTCCCCAATGGATTTTTTTTGCTGGAATTCGCTTAACGACCACATGATCTGTTTAATGACCATCATAAAAAAGGTCACAAATTGTGATCACATGACCACAGGGGGTGGTATGATGATTTGCGATGATCATAAGTGTAAGTACAGGTTGTAAAGCACTTTTTCTGAGGCTACTGTAACTTTGAACCATCGTTAAAGGAACATCATTAAGTGAGGACTACTGGTACAACAGAATAAAGTCTAAACCAGAAGCTATATTCAGTAACCATGCATCTAAAATCATAGACACAGAATACAATAGCCATACTAGGTGGCTGGTTCACTTTGAAATGGAAAGGCACCTATCTGATACAAAACCATTTGTAGTAGAACCATATCCATAATAACCATGAAACTTATGAGATATAAAAGATACCTAAAAACTACCATTATCAAAACAATATTATGATACTAAAACACTAAGGTCTTTATATGAAGGTTTTTAATATTAAGACAAGCACTATAAACTGTGAATTGAAAACAGAATAGAATATAAAATTGAATAGTATAAACACTAAATGATTGAAATAATTAAGCATGAGACAAGAACATAAAGTATATTAAGAATACTTTAAGTACTTTACCCATTTTGCAATTCTGTGTTACTTCTAAAGGAAGCCCACACATGTTTCCAAGAATAACTTGGGCATTATTTTGCTCCAGGGACATGATAGTCCTATCTGTCTGATGCATATATGTTATGTGCATTGGCCATCAATGAAGAGATGAATGCTCTGGTAGAAGACAAGTCATTTGGATTGTTCTTTGAATGCAAACAATTTTATATCTTTCCATGTGAAATAAAATTTATTCAGGAAACCAATCACAGTCCTCTGGATCACTGTACTTAAGAGAGGACTTATTAACACTCAACCAGGGGTACAGTGACTATTGCTGGCATTTCAATGATATGAGAGTTGTAAACCAGGTAAAGATTCATTAATAGCAGATGCTTTATCTAGAGAATGGTTGTCAGCCCTTCAGGGTAGGCCATGTCAAGAAATAGCCCAGCAGGGATTGCAGGAATGCTTTATCTATCTGTGTGGTCATTAGGAGTTGACAATGACCTGATGGCACATAATCAATTCCCCCCCCCCCAAAAAAAAGTAGAGTAACGGAATCTTAAAAGATTATCCAACCTTCTTTCCATCTTAACTAAACAAAAACATGGTGGTCTTATTTGAGTTTTTTCCTCACATTCACCTCTTTTTCAGGACTGAGCAACAAGAAAAGATGAAATGACACACTGGAGCCTAATGATAGATGATATAAACCAGTAGCCATGAAAAAAAAAAAATAGCACCACTTGGGCCTTCAGAGACTTTAACTTAAATCTAGACCTCCTTCTTTGGACAGATGAGGAGAAAAGTTCTTTGCCTTCAGCAAATCTAGAAATCATGACTACTAATGCAGGACTTCCATACTCTTTTTTTTTTTGCATCCAAAATAACTGGTTTTAGGTCCCTGAATTCAACCCACTTCTTCTCAGATGTACTATAAAGCCAAAGACAGATAAAAACACAACCTGGAAACATTCTGATCTCCTATCTGTGATATGTCACTTTTCTATCTTGACTAAAGAATACAGAGTTATCCCTTTATCATTAATAAGTGTGCTAATTCGTAAGCCAGCTATACTGAGCAAACAGCACTCTGTCTTCGGGAAGATGAATGCAATAGAAATGATTTCTTTAACTAAACTGATTTGCTCCAGGCATTAATATCTGGAAGGATTTAGTCCTTGAAGACACAGGAATAACCTGCAGACATGATGGTAGATCAACATATAACTTTATTTTATTTATTTATTTATTTATTTTGTGTGTATGTGTGCGTGCGTGGAGGTGAGGGGAGGGGGGTGGAAATTACACATGCATATGTGTAATTTTCCCTATGAGCAAACATCAACTAAATTCTTCAGTGCTAGAATTATACATTGTAAAATGCTCAGTTAACACACTGTGTTTTGTTAAAGGTATGATGTATAATACCATCCTTTCAATATATTCTACTGCAATTCATACATCTTTTTGCAACAAGTTATTCTCCTTTAATCCCATTGCTGGGATTTATAACACAAAATATTCTTAGTTTAAGGACCATTACAAGTGTTGATCATTGATAGCCACATGGAACTCAGGGTCTTGAATTCTTTGATATTTCAAGTAAAAGGATTGAATTAGCTCACCTTTTGAAAGTTCAGAAGCAATTGCCATTTAAGTAGAAGATCAGACATATAGAAATAAATTGTATATCCTCCATCTTCCATTAAAGACAAGCAGAAACTTGCTCCTGATTTGAAAGGCTGCTATTCATTAAGGAATATATACATTACCATAATAATAGAGAAGCAGTTATTACATATTTGAATTCTGGCAGCATGGAAGAGCAAAAAGACACTGTTTTTTATGAGAACCATCAGATACTATGGATGGCTACCCAATTCTTTTTTTATTCCAAATGTGTTTGTTTATTCATGATATGGACAGACTTACAAGCTCTAATATTGGGTTACATCTCCAAAATCTAAAGTCCTAAAGCCTAATGCTAGGTATCCTTTTTAACCTTAGCAGTTCAAATTTAATATTAACTTCATAGCTGCTTATGGAAAAGGCCACTATGAAATGCAGTTATGGCAAGATTATCCTACAGCCACTTGCCCTGCTTGAAAATGGGTTAATCTTTCATACTATCTTTTTTGAGTGGCAACTCATTGACAATAATTTATCTGCAAAGTAAATATAGATAGATAGATAGATAGATAGATAGATAGATAGATAGATATATTTTGTCTGCGCTCAGTCATTACTGACCCTGCAGTGACTGCCTGGACGAATCCTTGCAGTTTTCAAGGCAATTGTTTTTCGGAAGTGGTTTGCCAGAGCCTCCTTCCTAGAGCATAACCCAGCTGGCGAGCGCAGGAGGCGGGATTTCGGGTGAGCGCGGTTTCGCGCTTACCGGCAACTGGTCCTGTCTCTCTGTGCAAGGCGCTGCCAGCATTTTTCCTCCCACCGGAGTGAGAGTACCCATTTATCTACTCACGTGAGTTTTCGACCTGTTGGGTTGACAGGAGCTGGGGAGGAAACAGGAGCTCACCCTGTTAACACGAAGGCTGGACTCGAACCGCCGAAGCGTTAGCCATTTCTGGCCGGCAACTTTCAGCGTCATTAAGCCGCTGCGCCACCGCGTCCCCTATATATAGATATATATAGATATAGATACACACACACACACACAGATGAATAAAAGTGAGAAAGACACTGGTCTGCTTTTATTCTTCTATGTTGCAGTGCTTCATATACCAGAGGAATATAGCAAAAGCCTTCTGATAAAACTATCTGATGATCATCTACAATCTAGAGGGTACACTTTTTCTGTTCCTGAACCTCTACCTCATTGCTGTTTCTCTTTACAGTTTTGGGGTTTTCAGTCAAATTTTATGCAGTTAACAGCATTTTATAATAGATTAGAAACTGTACCACAGCATTTGAACACATCCTGGCATTTCTAAGCAGATGATATCTGATCTTCTGTAAATGAAAAAAACGATGTTTTTTTTTGTTTTGGTCTTTGGCCTGAAGAGCTGAATTAGAATCAAAGAAGGAAACAACAACAACGTTGATAATAAGAGTGGGTAAGAAACAGCTGGCTTTAGTTGTTAGGCCAGTAGCAAATCCTAACTAAAAAGAAGACACAGAAGTGAATTACAGTAGTAGTTGTCAGGCCAGAAATAGAATAGAGAAAATAAAAGTGGAAAAAAGACGGATGTGAATTATTTTGTTTTAGAGGAAAAATCTGAGCCAGGCTCAAATGGTATAGTGCACTTAATGCTTTCCCATGTACTATTTACACTAGTGAACAGCTGTACCTAAACAGCCTACAAAACCAAAGGAGAGCACTCTAATTGTTGAACCAAAAAAAAAAAAAAGCTTTGTTAATAGTATTTTGCACCATTTCTTATACCTGGCAAAAAAAATCAGCAATGCACCATGTTGACTGGTTAACAGAACCTGAGCATATTTTGGATACTTATTGAACATCTCAGGCTTTCACTAAGTACAATATATATTGTGCAGTAGAATTAAAATGAATGTTATAGGAGACTGTAAAAAAATGGGAGTGCAGTTCAGCAGTTAGAACTGCATTCATTTCTATAAGTTAGCCATTGACAAATAGCTTAGTCTTAAAACTTTCAGCAACAGTTCCCTTTCAGCTGGAAGGAGAGAGTAATTTCTCTCCGGGACCACCTTGCATGATGCATAGGAACAGTTTTGAAAACCACCCCACACAATAAAATGGTTGCCTGAATGGCTAATAGAGAGATTCACGAGGCTATCCAAGTCTCCAGTATCCAGCATATAGCAGTCTTCTGTTTCTAAGCTATTGCTATTTTAACTGCTTTTATAGAGCTGCTTGCATTTTCAAAATGTGCCATGAATTAGATTTATGAGCCATAACATACTATGCATTTTCTGGGGGAATGACACTGAAAATAAACATTACGGGACTTTGCACAAAATATGACTTTGAGCAATAAAAGACCTGAGATGACATGATCAAGGTTAAGAAGTACTTTGTTTTGAAGAAAGTGATACATCGGTATAAATCTATTCAAGCTGCAATCTTAAACCTACTTATTTAGATGCAGCTTCTACTGAACTCACTGAGACTCACTTCAGAGTTAACATGTATAAAAGTGCAATGTCATTATCTAAGCATACATCTGAAAACATCCTGTTATAAACAAAATGTAAAGTATTAAGAATCCTTAATTTATTGCTGAATAAATAACTTACTTTCTTCATTCTGCTTATCATACATTTATTGACTGCACATATATTTTTGTTATTTTATACACTATTCTGCTAAAATCTATATACAGTTTAAGAATGTGCCAGTTTTAATTTCCTTCTGGAATACTGTTATCCTTCAGGTATTCTTATGATGTGTTATTAATACCATATTAACATTCACTGAATGACATTGAAGTGCCAGGTTCTTCACAGAACATATGATTTATATGTATATTTTACCACTAACTCTGGAATGAATAGTTGTCATCATAGCCTAAGTCTAGGCTAAATAAGAGAAAAATAAATGAGAAGAGGGAACCAAAGTCCCAGCCATGTATGGTAAGAGACAAGATCTGGGTTTTAGAAGGGAGGGAGAAGGGCAGTTAAAGAAAATGGTTCAGTAGAAAAAATGACTTAAAATGGAGAAAAAACAGATGTTTGGGGGATGAAGAAAGAGTTATCTGAAGGGGGGGACACAAGTACCACAGGACCTAGTAAAACTGGGTTAAGAACCACCTAATAATTGACAGAAATACTGGAAAGAATCCATTAACTGTAATAAAATATTTGTTGGTAACAGCTAAGAGCATACTAGCCCCATACAGCAACTAGCATCAAGCACAAACAGGAATGAAAAAAGATATGTATTAAAGGAAGGGAGAATTACTGATATTAAACTTCACATGACAAAATCCTATTAATTTTAGGCCTGTGCAAATATGTGCAGAAGGGTGCTTCCCTAAGTGACCCACCACTTGATGCACTGAAACACTGTATCCTCTCAAAGGCTTAGCTACATCATCTGAGCATGCAAAAGAGATGGTCTTTTTGCTGGGAGTGCTGTTGAGGGAAATCCACTTTCTGAAAGATTCTGCATAGCTCTTGTCAATTTGTCTGGTACTTATCTGGGTTTTTAGTCCCTATCCAAAATCTTGAACTATATGAGCCAATAACTTGTGTCTACCAACTCTTCACTTTCAAAAGCCATAGGGTCTCTTAAACAATGTTCAACCACAAAGATCACAGCACGTGGTACAAGTAGCTCAGCCTGGATGATCCAGGATGCATGTCCAATCAACAGGATTGGAAAGAGAGCTCCCTCTACTACTCCGGGTTTATGGCCTACTAGCAACTCAACAGACCAAGGGCAAATCCATCTTGATGCTCAAAAGACTGTGCATGCACACTGGCAGTGCCACTTCATATCTGTTTCTGGCATAGTTGCTCAAAGGTTTGATACAGGTAATTAAGGTTTTTTGATTGACTTTAGATCTATGAGGTTTAATTGGCTTGATTAGTTAAAACAGTATATAGATATAGGCTGAATTCATAAATTCTTAACCAATTTTTTTTCCTAATGAAATAATGCAATGCTAGAATGATTGGGTCCATGCATTAAGCTCGGCCAAAATTAACAAAGAAAAAAATATGGCTTACAATTTTGCATAAACCAGATCACAGACCTGTAAGATTATTAGGAAATATATACAACATAATCCAAGTAATGCCAGTGGGAACAAAAGCTATGTCCTCTGGTTTGCTTAAAGGATAACTGACACAAGATAAAGGTTTCCCTGGACAGAATAATCTGCTAACTAGTTCTTATTTCACATTCTCTCTTCTTTTTATAAGTACATGGTAATATTAAGAAAGATTCCTCAGAGCTACCAGGCCAATAAGTTTTATAAATGAGCCTTGCCAGCCATCTCCCAATCTTTTGAATCTCCTTGTGCATCCCTTTCTTTTCCTGGTGTATATTTCCCCAGTGTCTAAAGCTGGATTTCCTTATGTGTCAGAATAAAATTATGAGATACCAGAGCAGATGTTGCCACTTTGAAGCTGTAGGTTGTGAATTACATTATTAGATATTTCTTGTGTAGAAAACAATCTTACAAATAGAAAACTAACACATCAAGGACACTTTTCTCCCCAGTGTGATTTTTAATTTGTTTTTAATCTGGTGGAACATTAAAAATGGATAGATTACCCAACTGAAGTCTGAAGTACTACTGTTCATCCATTGTGTCCAGCATTTCATCATCTCTTTTTAGCAGTACTGGAAACACACACAGTTATGGATGAGAATGCAAAGTTCATCACAATGTATTGAGAAGCACACACACACATCCATATATAGTCACAAACAGTATGGATCAAACACTTTCTTGCTTTAATTAATATATATATATTGAAGCTAGTTTTTGACTCCTGGCAACTGCCTGACTACCCCTGCAGTTTTTGGCAAGGTTTTTCAGAAGAAGTTTGCCCTTGCCTTCTTCCTAGGGCTGAGAGAGTGTGACTGGCCCAAGGTCACCCAGCTGGCTTCGTGCCCAAGGCAGAACTAGAACTCCCGGTCTCCTGGTTTCTAGCCTGGTGCCTTCATCACTACACCAAATTGGCCACAGCAGCCATACCCTGAAAATAACATCTGTATCAATCCTAAGTATTACATTTACCTATCCAAGAACTAAATATTACAATGGATTGCTCTTGTCTGTTAAGTGTGACATTATAATAATAGTAATCAAATTCCCATTTTGTTTTTATCATCTGTTAATAGGTGAGGTCATAAGAGAAAACTGATCCCAGGCTGTGACAGGTCTTTGGGGGTAAATAACATAACTTGTATTTCTAAATTACAACCAGTCTCCCGGTTTCTAGCCTGGGGCCTTAACCACTGCACCAAACTGGTTCTTTACCTGCAACTTAAAGGACAGCTTGAATCAGAGTACTGTGAGATAGAGCACTAAAGTACTATCAGGGCTTGTATTGAGGCTACAACGAAGTAGAACCAGGTAGGAATTTCATATCTCATATTCTATTCCATGGTCTCTGATTCCACACATGGTAGGACTCCTTAAATCCAATATATTGGACTATATACATAACTGTAACACTTGAGAAGAATAGTAGTAGAATCACCAAAGCAGAAGCTGGAGGATATTGCAAAGACCTTTGCAATATGATACATCAATATTTTCAACATAAGTCATTCATCAAAGCATTGGAACTTATTCAATGGGAGATAACCCCCCAATGTGCATTATCAGGTAGTTCTGAAATCAGTTTGCTCATTTCATTGATATGTTTACCTCTCAAAATCCATTAGTCCTTTGAAGGCCAAACAATTTCTGAAAGCTGTTTGAGATATGTATGTTCTCCTTCATTACTCACTGCCTTGTAGAAATCATGAATATACTGTACATATATCATGAATCATGAATATACTGTACAAAGCCTTGTAAGATGGTGCTGCGAATGGCAGCCTCAGTGAAACGCTCCCTGGTGGGTTTGGCGTTTTTCTTTATATTCTGCAGTTCATTGCAGATTACAAATTCTAGAAATGAACTTTTAAATATTGGACAGTTTTTTGCTTATACAATTTCTCCTGTTTTTTGTGGCTGTGGACTTTTTGACTGCGGAGGTGGCGGCTCCCCTCAGCTTCGTCGGTGGCTTTGTTGGCAGCAGCTTGGGAACTAAACGAAAACGTATGAGACACAGATGAAGAGGAAAGCAAGCCGGAATCTTGGTAAGACTTAGAAAGCAACAAACTAGAACTCCTCTCCCATCGATATATTTAACAAATATATGTTCACTAGTCAATAAAATGGATGAGCTACTTATTTTAAATGGGAATAATCCTGACTTCTCAAATGCTGCAGCCCTTTGTTTAACTGAAACGTGGCTTAATCATTTAATGGAGGATAGATCTCTACAACTTTTGGGCTTTCATCTTTACAGAGGAGTTCGAGTTACAGAGTCATCGGGCAAACAAAGAGGAGGTGGAATTTGTTTTTACGTTAATATTTGCTGGTGTAAAGATGTTAAAATCCTACATAAATCTTGCAGCATGCATTTAGAGACTTTAGTTATTAACTGCAAGCCATATTATGCTCCACGTGAATTCTCATTCATCCTGGTTGGAGTTTATGTACCTCCTGCTTCCTCAAATAGCGCAATACAGACTTTAGCAGACCAGATAGTTGGTATAGAACAGAAATATCTGGACTCTTTACTTATTGTTTTAGGAGACTTTAACAGTACTAATCTTACTTACGAGTTGCCCAGTTATATACAACATGTCAGTTGCCCTACTAGAGGCAAGAATACATTGGATTATTGTTACGCTACATTAAAAGGAGCCTACCGCTCTATACCACATGCAGCAATTGGATTGTCTGATCATTGTATGATCCATCTTATTCCCACCTTCAGGCAGAGACTTAAAACTGTGAAGCCTGTGATTAAACCAGTGAAGATATGGTTTGATAATGCTAAGTGAAACCTACATGCCTGCTTAGAGTGCAGTCTGGAATGTTTTTGAAGCTGCCTTGGCAGATCTGGATGAGTATACTGATGCTGTGACATCATACATTAGTTTTTGTGAGGTTATATGTGTGCCCACCAAAAATATACATATATATAAGAACAATAAGCTGTGGTTCACAGCAAAGCTGACAGTTGCGTTGTGACAAGGAGGAGGCCTATAGGAATGGGGACATTATTATGTATAATTGGGCCAGGAATGTATTTACGAGAGAGATTAAGGCAGCAGAGAGAAATTACTTAGAAAGCTGAAAAATCGGTTTTTGGCAAATGATCCTGCAACTGTGTGGAAAAGCCTGAAGAACACCATCAACTACAACAACCCACCTCTCTTGACTGAAGAGAGTCATCAGTTGGCAGATGACCTCAATATATTTTACTGCAGGTTTGAGAAGAAATAACTGCTATCTGCTGCTACCAATTGTATTTCAGATACAACATTAGCATCAAATTTCTCTACCCGTTCCCAATTTCCTCGGTCCCTTACCTCTGGTGATCCTAGAAAAAGAAGTGTGAGATCTATTTCAAAAACAAAAGATTGGAAAAGCTCCAGGCCCACACGGTGTGACCACCTCTTATCTGAAAGCTGTGTGGAAAACTGGCCCCTGTTTTCATGCATATTTTTAATAAATTGCTGGAGATGTGTTATGTCCCTTCCTGCTTTAAAAGCTCTACAATCATTCCAGTTCCTAAGAAATCTTCCATCAGCGAGCTGAATGACTACAGACCTGTTGCACTGACATCTGTAGTTATGAAGACTTTTGAGAGGTTAGTGCTGGCTCACCAACAGGATCCCCTGTTAGACCCATTGCAGTTTGCTTATCGAGGAGATAGGTCAGTAGTTGATGCTGTTAACATGGCCTTACACTATATTCTGCAACATATTGAATCTCCAGAGTCTTATGCACGAGTTCTTTTTGTGGACTTCAGCTCAGCATTTAACACTATTATTCCAGAAATCCTTCACAACAAACTGATCCAGCTTACTGTGCCTGACCATACCTGTAGGTAGATAATCAGTTTCTAACAGATAGGAAACACCACGTGAAGTTAGGCAAAACTATATCCAGTACCCGGTTAATCAGCATAGGCATCCCTCAGGGATGTGTGCTCTGCCCGTTGTTTTTCTCCCTCTACACCAATGACTGCACCTTGAAAGACTCTTCTGTTAAAGTTCTGAAATTCGCAGATGATACAACTGTCATTGGTCTCATTTGAAATGGTGATGAGTCAGCATATAGATGGGAGGTTCAACAACTGGTCTTGTGGTATGGTCATAACAACTTGAAACTGAATACACTCAAAACTGTGGAGATGATTGTGGATTTTAGGAAGAACCCTTCTAATTCCCCTCTCCTTACTATACTCAACAGCCCAGTATCAGTAGCAGAGTCCTTCAAGTTCTTGGGCTCTATAATCTCCCAAGACCTGAAATGGACACTTAATATCAGAACCATCATCAAAAAGGCACAACAAAGGATGTTCTTCCTGCATCAACTTAGGAAGTTTAAATTACCTCAGGAGCTTTTGGTACAGTTTTACAGAGGAACCATTGAGTCTATTATCTGTTCCTCTATAACTGTCTAGTTTGGCTCCATAACCAAACAGGACAGATACAGACTCCAATGGATAGTTAAGTCTACAGAAAGAATAATTGCAATCTGCTTGCCTTCTATAGAAGATCTGTATACTGTGAGGTTTAAAAGGAGGGCAGAGAAGATATCTGCAGATCCCTCTCATCCTGGACATAAATTGTTTCAACTTCTTCCCTCAGGATGGTGCTACAGAGCACCGTATGTTAAAACATCTAGATGCCAGAACAGTTTTTTCCCTCATGCCATTGCTCTGTTGAATGCCTAATTAATACAGCATGACATACTGATTGATATTGCATAAGATATGACTGCTAAGACGTGACTGATAATGTTCTGTTAAATGTGAATATATGTTGGATAATAGCTTCTCCTTTTAAAAAATGAATATATGTTAGTCAATAGCCACAGTATTATTCTTTCTCCAATTCTCCTCTTCTGACTGCATAGTTTTAGTATATAATGATATTATTTTTATTATTCTTTATTTCCTGATGCTATGCAAATACACTGAGAGCTCTTTGCACTGAAGTCAAATTCCTTGTATGTCTAATCATACTTGGCCAGTAAAGTATTCTATTTTATTCTACATAGAAAGGATAACTTTGTTGTTTTTGCTGTTCTCAACTGACTGTGAAATTTTTGGTTTGTTGTTACAGAAAACTTCATCATACCTTACACTTTCTGTAGAACTTCTGAAAGGAATGTGAAAGATTTAGAAATAATGTGTTGGACTCATTTTATGATGTAGTGAATTTTAAAGCCTTGGTAGAACAAGCAATTGATGGAAGACTGAAATTAGAGACCCTGACTTCCTATAACAAATGATATACATATTTTTTCTCCTCAAATTCTTTCTCTTTCAACATATTAAGAAGTCAGGGAAGAAAGAGAAATAGTATACTGGAGATATCCACATGAACAATGGGATATCCATTACTTTAATTCAATCCAGTGAATCAATCAATCACCATCACATAGAAATTGCCTTTCTTTTTCTCAACTCCCATTTTTACTCTGCAACATTCCTCTTTATTTATGAAATTGTTATCCTGCTTTACCATTAAAAGCAATCCCAAAGCAGGATATAATACATCAACAGCTAGTCATGATGAGTTATATTTGTTTTTCTTGGGGCAACGGAGTAATTCTGTATATGTGATTGAACTATCTATTGCCAAAAGACCCATAAGATTTTTTTTTTAAGTTTAAAAAATGGCTGTAATAATATTTTGGCAATTTGCTACCCAAGATCTCATTCAATTTCATGCGAGAAAGCCAAAATTTTACAATATTTACTTCATTGTAAACATTTGACAGAAAGATTTATGTCAAAAAATAATTTTGTAATTCTGAATACCAATTCACTCAATTAATATATATATATATATATATATATATATATATATATATATATATATATATATTCCCCTCTCACCCCTATGGGTGGTATGTGTCTTCCTCAATCTTGGGTCCTCTACCAGAGGCCTGGGAGTTTGAGGGTTCTGCGCAGTATCTTAGCTGTTCCTAGCACTGCACTCTTCTGCACAGAGAGCTCTGATGTTGTTCCTGGGATCTGTTGGAGCCACTCTCCCAGCTTAGGAGTCACGGCCCCGAGTCCTCCTACCACCATTGGGACCACTTTGGCCTTGACTTTCCACATTCTCTCTAGTTCCTCCTTCAGGCCCTGGTACTTCTCCAGCTTCTCATGCTCCTTCTTCCTGATGTTGCTGTCACTTGGCACTGCTACATCTATCACTATCGCTGTCTTCTGGTCTTTGTCTACTACCATGATGTCTGGTTGATTAGCCAGTACCTGCCTGTCCGTCTGGATCTGGAAGTCCCACAGGATCTTAGCCCTGTTATTCTCCACAACCTTCTGTGGAATCTCCCATTTGGACTTTGGGGGGTCTAGCTCATACGCTGTGCAGATGTTCCTGTACACAATGCCAGCAGCTTGGTTGTGCCATTCAGTGTATGCTGTTCCACGATGTCTGGTTGATTGGCCAGTACCTGCCTGTCCGTCTGGATCTGGAAGTCCCACAGGATCTTAGCCCTGTTATTCTCCACAACCTTCTGTGGAATCTCCCATCTGGACTTTGGGGGGTCTAGCTCATACGCTGTGCAGATGTTCCTGTACACAATGCCAGCAGCTTGGTTGTGCCGTTCAGTGTATGCTGTTCCTGCCTGCATCTTACAATCTGCCACTATGTGTTGGACAGCCTCTGAGGCCTCTTTGCACAATCTGCACCTTGGGTCCTGTCTAGTGTGGTAGACCCCTGCTTCTATGGATCTGGTGCTTAGTGCCTGTTCTTGTGCTGCTATGATCAGTGCCTCAGTGCTGTCTTTTAGTCCAGCCCTTTCCAGCCACTGATAGGATTTCCCAATGTCAGCCACCTCAGCTATCTGTCGATGGTACATCCCATGCGGGGGCTTGTCTTGCCATGGTATTTCCTCTGCTTGAACTTCCTCCCATGTCTGCTGCTGTCTGAGGCATTCTCTCAGCAGCTCATCTTTGGGTGCTATCTTACTGATGTACTCCTGGATACTCTGGGTTTCATCCAGGACAGTGGCTTTGACACTCATCAGACCCTGCCCGCCCACTTTGTGGCTGGTGTACAGTCTCTGGGTGTTGAACTTGGGGTGGAAACCTCCATACATTGTGAGGAGCTTCCGGGTCTTCACATTGGCAGCCTCCATGTCTTCCTTTGGCCAGCTCACTATACCAGCAGGGTATCTGATGACTGGCAGGGCATACATGTTGATGGCATGGATCTTGTTCTTCCCACTGACCTGGCTCTTCAGGACCTGTCTTATCCTTTGGTGGTATTTGGATGTTGCTGTTTTCCTTGCCTCCTCCTCATGGTTCCGTGTGACTGTGGGACACCAAGGTATTTATAGCTGGTCTCTATGTCTGCTATGTGGCCCACTGGTAGTTCCACTCCATCGATCTTAACTACCTTCCCTCTCTTTACTATCATCCTGCCACACTTCTCCAGTCCGAATGACATCCCAATGTCCTTGCTGTAGATCTGTGTCAGGTGGATCAGTGAGTCAATGTCTCGTTCACTCTTAGCATACAGCTTGATGTCATCCATGTAGAGGAGGTGGCTGATGGTGATTCCACTCTTGAACTTGTACCCATATCCAGACCTTGTGATTATCTGGCTGAGGGGGTTTAAGCCTATGCAGAACAGCAGTGGGGACAGTGCATCACCTTGGTATATGCCGCACTTGATGGCCACTTGTGCGAGCTGTCTTGAGTTCATTTCCAGTGTTGTCATCCACAGTCCCATTGAGTTCTTGAGGAAGGTCCTTAGTGTCCTGTTGACTTTGTATAGCACCAGGCATTCACAGATCCATGTGTGCGGCATTGAGTCATAGGCTTTCCTGTAGTCTATCCAGGCTGTACTCAGATTGGTCTGCCTAGACCTTGAATCTCGGGCGACTGCTCTATCTATGAGTAACTGGTGTTTTGAGCCTCTGGTGTTGTTCCCAATGCCCTTCTGAGCTGTGCTCATGTACTGGCCCATATGGTCTTGTAGCTTGGCAGCTATGATGCCTGATAGAATTTTCCATGTTGTGGGGAGGCAGGTTATTGGCCGGTAGTTGGATGGTGCTGTTCCTTTGTGAGGGTCTTTCGTGATCAGCACTGTCCTTCCTTGTGTTAGCCAGTCTGGGTGGGAGCCTGCTGCTAGCAGTTGGTTCATCTGTGCTGCTAGGCGTTCATGCACTGCTGTAAGTTTCTTTAGCCAGTAGGTGTGGATCATGTCTGGGCCAGATGCTGTCCAGCTTTTCATGTTCTTGACTCACTGTTGGATGTCTGCTACTGTGATGGTGACTGGTTCCTGTTCTTTGAGATTGCTGTGGTCTGCTTTCAGGTCCTGCAGCCACTTTGCACTTCTGTTATGCGTCTTCTCTTTCTCCCATATGTTCTTCCAGTACTGTTCAGTTTCCGCTGCTGGTGGCTCAGCTGCTACTCTGTGGTTGCACTGCAGTTGGGAGTACACTTTGGATGGTTCTTTGGAGAACAGGGCATTTATCTTCTTGGCCTCTGCTTCTCTAGTGTATCTCCTTAGCCTGGTAGCCAGTGCTGTGAGCCTTTGTTTAGCAATCTCTAGGGCTTCAGATGGAGTCAGGCCCATGTATTTTTTCAGTAGCCGAGTCTTATCCTTAATCTCCACACGCTTCTGTAGTTCCACCAGCTGACTGACTTCTCTCCGAGTTGCCTTGATCTTAGCCTCCAATCTCATTTTCCAGGGTGGGTATGTACTGCTGTTCTTCTTGATCGTGTAGCCAAGCAGTTCCAGGATTACAGTGGCTGTAGCATATACCAATTAATTGGTTTCAGTTATGGTGGTAGTAGGGATTGTCTGGAGGGCTCTGTTGGCATCTTCTAGCATACTATCTGATGGTACTTCTCCACTGAGCCTTGGTAATCGGACTCGAGGGTTGACTGTAGCTAGTTTATCCATGATCTTATTCCTCATATTAGCTGCTGTGCTCTGTAATGGAAGGGGTGCCAGTGACATTTCAGCTTCAGGTGTTGGCTGCACATCTGCTTGTTCTTCCAGGTCTGCTTGAGTCCGGGTTGTAATGTAGAGTTGGTCTATCTCAAGTTGTGAGAGCAGCTTCCTCTTCACTATGTTGAAGCGCTGGGTAACTAGTTGTTTCTCTGTCTATCCATAGTTTCCTCATATGTTTCATATATCCCCTCTCATTAGGGCTGCTGTTGTAGTAGCATTCCATCAATTCCAAGTTCTCTTGTCTTGTCCATGTATGGTTTGTTTCAGTAGCCCACTTAACATCAGATTGTCCTGGTTCCCCAACATCTGACGTGGACCTTGTTAATCCGGGCGACGTCCAAGCCGGCATGACTCTCTTAGTTTGTGTCACTCTCATATTTTTGAGGTAGGCAGGTGAAGCGTTAGGGGGTCTTTGCCCAAGGACCTCTACTGGTAAGGTAGGTACCAGCCGGGATTTGATCCCTGGTCTCCTGCATCAAAGGCGGTGTTCTAACCACTACGCTATCCAGCCACATATATATATATATATATATATATATATATATATATATATATATATATATATAATATTTCTACATTATATATATATTATATATATAGAATACATAAAATGTAGAGATTCTGAAAACATGCATCTAGGGAGGCCACACTATTAACTCCTCATTGTAAGTTGTTTACTTTGGGTATAGCCAACAGGATCTAGCAAAAAGAGAGTATAGGCAGTTCACCTAAAATTGTATCAATATGATGAGGATTTTGAAAAAATGTATCCTTGAATAAATGTATTTATTTTGGTTTCTAAATCAATAGAATATCCAGCTTAAAAGAGGCTTCTTTCTAACAACTCCTTGCCAGAAACATACTGTTTCCTGCTGAAAGTACATTCAAACAAGGTAGGAATAAGACATCCAGAGGAATTTAACACACACACACACACACACACAAAGAATTTTTTCACCAAAAAAAATTTGTCTTGAATTCCAAACATTTACTGTTAACATTTTAACCAAAATACATATTCCAATTACTTGTATTATAAAGGTATTATCAAAATATCTCTGTGTGAAGCTTTTGTAATATTAATATAAACCTGGTATGATATGGCAGTAGTTCTTGGCACATCTTTTTAGTAATTATATTACTTCAGTATCAAATTATAGGACAGGACTATAAATCTTTAATCATCATATTATATAATATGCTTATATATAAGAGGAATACTTATAGAAACTTGTATATATATCTTATATTTATATATAAGAGGAAGATCAATATGTCATCATAGAGTTGATGAAAAGCCTAAAAAGAGATGAGAAGTTTAAATGACTAAAGGCAAAGTATGACATGGTGCATCAAAATGGTGAAAGCAAAGATGGTTTGTAAAGATAGCGTGGTATGTATAGTGAATAGTGTTACTGTAAACTAGATTTACCTATGTTTCATTTCTGTTGTTTGCATAACATTAGTTACTCTGAAAGAGAACAGCGTGATGAGAATGTATATAGTATGTATGTTTGAAAATAATAGTTTTGAATGTTTATCTAAAGTAAATGTGAAGCAAAAACAAAATCACCATTTTCCATTATTTCAGTTTGATTACCTGATTTTAGTAATATGATTTAATTCAGCAAATATGATAATTAATTAGATTAAAACTATGAAAGTTAACTATTTGGACTATAATTTTTAACTTCTATTAGAATGTGAGTTTTGACATTGATCCAGCTAGCCGCTTTTGAATATGAAGCAATGCGTTCCTAGGATTTATCTATTCTCCTGTCAAATGCATCCTTATGCCTTACGTGAGACACTTAAAATAAAAGGGATGGGCAACCTGCAGGGCTCATGTCACCCCACAATCCCACTTTTTTGTCCTCCAGAACACCTGTGATATTATTAAAGTTCACCACCTAAACCACTGATTCTCAACAGAATGAGTTTTTCCACATTTAGAAAACAGCTAAGTATAAAATAAGCAATTAAGTCTCAAGGCTTAATGCAGCTCTTTTAAGTTTAGTCCCACCCCAACTCCTGCAAAAAAATTATAAACTGAGAAAAAAATGGTCTTGTCTCCTAGAGATGTTATCATGCAACTAGCCTCATCTTCTGCAACCCTAAGCAGCCCATGTTTTAAAACAACGTAAATAAAAGGTCATTGTCTCAAAAGATTATTTCCCTCCACTCATTGTTAAGACACAGAGCAAATTCATACAGTTGCCAATTCTAGTTTGCATATTAAATGCAGCCAAATATGATTAATAACACCAAATAAAGTCAAGCCCCTTGAATAATACTGTGATATCTGAATTGTGATCCTGTTTTGAACTTAGCTCAAGTCAATTCTGAAAAGAACAAAGTACTGTACCAGACACTGATAAATCTTTCAGGCGTTTGGGCTGGGTGCCAGGTGAGCCCTGTTCATTTGTCTGTTTATAGTTTTTTGTTTTGTTTTGTTTACTGATTATAAGATGGAATGATCTTTTTCTTTTGTTTGAATTGTGATTGCAATTTTTTAGTGAATTATTCTGTTGTTTTCTGGCTTTAATTCCTTGTTCACCAACTAGAGTCACAGTAATGAGATAGACAGCCATATAAATGGTGTGTGTGTGTGTGTGTCTGTAAATAAGTAAGTAAGTAAGTAAGTAAGCAAGTAAGTAAGTTTCCAGCTCAGCATCTCCCATAGGTCAACTACAGGCCTTTATCGTGACTTGTTTCTAAAATAGTGGTCAGATTATAGACTGCCTCTCCTTAATTTATTCCTTTTCTTAACATTTATTTTTCAACCTTATTTGTATATGGTATTTTCAATTCCCCTACCTGTCATTCAATCAAGGAAAATGAGAACAGACTGATTAAGGATTTTTCTTACAAGCCAGCTTTCCAACTTGGCCTTCCTGTCAGCATTTTTTTTCCCTCCTTAACTGGTAAGCATTTAGGCTGAATGCACATGAATGTGCTACAAATTTTGATAAAAGCACAGGGTTAATTCCAGAACTGAGGAAAGCAAATTTCACAAATTCTCCTTTTTCAGAAGTTTTCCTCCCTCCTCTTTTGCATCTGCTTGAGATCTTTCGGAAAGTAAGTTAGGGTGGGTCCTGGCGGTGGTTAATTCATCCTTGCAGGAGGGGGTGTTCCTGAAGCCTTTCAAAGAGGCTTTGGTCTGCCCACTCCTCAAGAAACCGTCGCTAGACCCCACCCTCCTGGACAACTTTCGTCCAGTCTCCCACCTCCCCTTTTTGGGGAAGGTGGTAGAAAAGGTGGTCGCGCAGCAGCTTCAGAGGATCCTGGAGGAAATGGATTATCTGGACCCCTATCAGTCAGGATTCAGGCCCGGTTATGGAACAGAAACAGCATTGGTCGCACTTTTAGATGATCTCTGGTGAGAGCAGGATGGGGGAAGTGCATCCATCCTTGTTCTTCTTGACCTCTCGGCGGCTTTCGATATCATCGACCATGGCATCCTTTTGGGTCAGCTGCAGGAGTTGGGGTTGGGTGGCACAATGTTGTGCTGGTTCAGCTCCTTTCTCCAAGGCCGAACCCAATTGGTGTTGATAGGGAGTGAGAGGTCCAGCCCCCGGCCCCTACTTTGTGGGGTGCCACAGGGGTCAGTGCTCTCACCGCTCCTATTTAATATCTACATAAAACCACTGGGTGAGATCATCCGGCACCATGGGGTGAGGTATCATCAGTATGCTGATGATACCCAACTATACATCTCCATCCCAGGTGCCCTAAGTGACGCTGTGACTGCCCTCTCGCGGTGCCTGGAGGCTGTGGGGGCCTGGATGGGGGACAACAGGCTTCAGCTGAACCCTGGTAAGACGGAGTGGCTGTAGATACGGGGAGCCTCAAGATCTAGGACTTTGTCATCTTTGGTTCTTGACGGGGTTGCACTACCCCAGACAGACCCGGTGCATAATCTGGGGGTTCTCCTGGACTCACGACTCCTGCTCAAAGAGCAGGTGGCAGTTGTGGCTAGGAGGGCCTTTGCACGACTTCGTGTGGTGCGGCAGTTATGCCCCTTCCTAGATCAGGGGGACCTCCGCATGGTCACTCATGCCCTGGTCACCTCTGGGTTAGACTACTGTAATGCGCTCTACATGGGGCTACCCTTGAAGAGTATCTGGAAGCTACAGCTGGTGCAGAATGCGGCGGCGCGGACAGTCCTTAATGCCCCTAGGAGGGCACTTATAACACCACTGTTGCATGAGCTGCATTGGTTACCGGTTTGTTTCCGGGTCCAATTCAAGGTGTTGGTTATTACCTTTAAAGCCCTTATGGCATGGGACCAGGTTATCTGAGGAGCCGCCTCGCCCTGGTCACTTCAGCCCGTCCCACTCGGTCCAGCAGAAGGGGCAGGTTGCAGACCTCACCAGTCAGGGAATTTCGATTGGTGGGGTCCAGGCAGAGAGCCTTTTCTGCTGTAGCACCCGCCCTATGGAACATCCTGCCTCCTGAGGTCCGGTGTGCCCCCTCCCTCATGGCCTTTAGGAAAGATATTAAATCCTGGCTCTGCCAGAAGGCCTGGGGGCCAGAGGGGGGCCCGCACCTGTGGAGATGGCTGGTGGGATGATGGGTTGTCCCCCCCCCCCCCCAGCATCTTACAGGTTTTTTAGGGCCAAAAATCCGAGGTGGTTTTTTAGGGCATTTTTAATATGTTTTTAATTATTTATAGATTATTATAGATTATTTATAGATTTTAACCATCTTTGGAGAAAACTGTGTTTTTTATTGTGAGCCGCCCAGAGTCACCCGTTGGGGGAGATGGGCGGCATACAAGCTGAATAAATAAATAAATGAATAAATAAATAAATAAACAGTTGGCCTGAAGGGAGAGGATGAGAATAGCAACAAAAACAACTTCCTTTCATTAACAGCATCTGATGGATCAAATATTCTTCCACTCATTGAAAAACTCCTTCCTTGAACAGACTTATTTAGCTCAATTAAACTACTTTAGAAAATAACATCTTAGGCACATTTACAGTAAAGATGTCTACGTATTTGTAACATTTTAGAAAATTAAGAGGTGGTGAAGATAACAGCTGTGACCAAGTATAAACATATAGGCATGCATGCATGCATGCATGCATGCATGCATGCATATATATATATATATATATATATATATATATATATATATATAATCAGATCCTATGTGCTTATTGCATCGTCCATTTGAGCATACTGAACTAACAATGGACTCTCAGGGTCAGCACATGTATCTACCCAAAGCGGGGTCCAAATAGTGTTCCCTAACAGAGCAACAACTTTCTGTATATTTTAGATATCAATGCCTGCCTTCATCCAGTGCTTCCTTCATGATGCAACCTCAAGCAAATTGCTTCATTTTGTTCCATTGCACGGCTCAGCCTGTAAGCTACTCACTTAAGCATATCCCAGCTTTTAACTTCCTTTCTTTCCTATGCCCTGTCCACTTAAGTAGACCCCAGTTTTTAATTTCCCTTCTTTGTTTTGCCAGTTTTCCTACACTGCTAAATTAAAAAAGTAAACATTAGCATCATTATTTGTTTTCCTATCTTTTAATGTGCTATTTGAATGATAAATTTAAAGGTTCTTCCAAATTTCTAACATTAAAAAAGGAAGGAGAAAGGGATAAAAGGAAAGATGATTATACAAATGCAAACATTTCTTATGAAGTTAAAATTTTGTAAGATCTGAAAGACAAGAACAAAGTGTGATTCTTTTTCTTATGTGAGTCTTATGTAAAATAGCAGTATTATTCCACAATTATCAGTGTTTCTTAAACTATACTTAAAAGTCTAAGAAACTGCAGCACTCATAAGGAACTCTTATGAAAGGCGGCTGATATTTTCATATAAATAACCTTTCCTCATTAGTATGCAATACCTCATCTTCAGATAGGCATTCAGGCGACATGGTCGGAAAGGAAATTCATAAAAACAGAGGACACTGTCGTAATAATAAATGTGTTGTATATTACAGAACATTTGCACAGCTTCGATGGATGATTGGGGAGGGGTGTAGCTGAGATTCACACAGCAAATTTGAGCCTAAAATAATGTATCTGAAGAAACAAGTTCTATTTCTGTCCTGAACATTTCTTCTAACTCTTCTTCCCACATACCACCTGAGCACCTACCTGGCAAGCAGTTACAGTAAAATTTGCCAATCAAATTATGGCAACTGGCTCCATTTTTGCAGGGCTTGAAGGCACATTCATCAATGTCCATTGAACAGTTTTTGACTGACAGAAAAGAAAACGAAATGTTAAAACTATAAATCCTGTAAGGTTTGGGATAACAGAAAAGCTACTTCATAATCCAAGTGACAACTACATAATTTAACTTTTCCTGGTTGGGAACACAGTATTTTATGTTTGTCTGACAGCTTTGAAGCAAGAGATTTTTTTTTTTAAAAATGTATCATAGCTAGTAGTTAAATAATTTAAATGTTTTATAGGCAAGATTATACAAACTGAAGAGAACGTGTTTACAAATATATTTCTAAGGTTGCTAGAAAACGGTATTTGCTACAGCATAATTATAGTTAATACCATATTTGCATAGCATAAAAAAGGATATTCGTAAGCCCAGACACTTTAAAAAAATGTGATTTGGTTTTGAAGCATAAGTAGACAAAAAAGGATCCCAGTGACAATCAATTAGATATTGATAGAATGGGTAATCTGAAGTACAGCTGTGTCTAGACAGCTGCCACTGTGCAATGCAATCACCATCTCAAAAGAGTCCAGGTCCTATTCTTTCTCAGCTACAACTCACTTGTGCACAAATCATATCAAGTGCAAGCATAGGAGCAACCATAACCACTTTGCATCGTGAAATCTAGTGTTTCTAATGAGCCCTTTCAAGCCACAAACATTCATCCTGAGTACAGCACTATCAAGGAGGTCTAGCTATCACTACTTAAGCCTACTTTTTTGCCAGAATGTTTCCTAAGACAATGATAGGAACCCATAATGGTAGCCACACACTGACTTCTTCATGCCATGGCAACCTTTTTTTTTTTTGGCCTTTGAATCAGTGTTGATTCCTGGCAACTCCCTGGGCAAGTCCTTGCAGTTTTATTGGCACTGTTTTTGGAAGTGGTTTGCCACTGCCTTCTTCCCACGGCTGAGAGAGTGATTGGTGCAAAGCCACTTAGCTGGCTTCATGCTAAGGTGAGATTAAAATTCACAGTTCCCCAGTTTCTAGCCTTCTGCCTTAACCGCTACACAAACTGGCTGTCGATGGCAATATAACTGGGAAGAATTCTGTAGTTGGCATTAAAAAAGATTAGCAAATACTAATTCTGGACAATGGTGAGACTTCCCTTACCAGTTCAGGAGCACCATTTCCAAAACAGTTTAAAATTGATTTTGATAGTCTTAATGATGAGAAGGGAAAATGAAAAATATGATAACCAGGTCTCCAAAATAGTTTGCTGCTTAAAGCAAAGCATAAGATGGTGCATCTTCTTTCTGCTAGTCATCATGCTATGCACCAAAAAAACCTGATTAGACTAGCAATGGAATAATTTCAGTGCTGGTATGAAGAGCATCCTCCACTGCCGGAGCATTAAAGTGACCTAAGGTGACCACTCACAAAGCAAGCAGCAGATGCAATTCTGTCTATCTGATATTCAGCATCCCCACTCAATATGCCTTATTTTTGTAGCCAATACTGCATGCATAAACTTTTCTTCATTCAACAAAAGTTTCCCTTCTTCTCTCCCTCCCCTTTCGAATGTGTGGTCCTCTCCCAGATTTCGCTCTAGAGAATCACTCGCTTCCCTAGAGCAGATTCTGGCAATAATGGTTCCGTAGAACTGTTTTCAGTATGTGAATACATCCAATATGATTCTTTTAATGATTCTTGTGTGGTTTTTACTACAACGTTAGGATATTTTGCTGGAGTGATGTTTCAATTGATGTTCCATTACAGATCAGTGCAGAAAACAATTGGTGGTACCTGCATTTTATTATCGTAGTAGCTTTTGTCATTTTCTGGCATTATCTGTAGTTTCAATTTATCTTAGGATGCATTACAACTTTGGTTTTAAAAGGCATTAATCTATTTCTAAAAACATTAATCTATGGGCTGGTCTGAAGCAAACACATTGTTTTCATGAAATTGTTCCCAAAGTAAAGGCCACTGACTGAAATTTATAAATAGTAAATACTTGATAGCATTCCTATGCAGCCATCACAAAAAGAAATAACAAATCTAATTTCATCTCATTTTATTCTTAGCTGAGGAATGAACACATTTTCTCCAGATGATTTCAGCTCTTAAGCTTTCATTCTAATTAAAGAAATCGTGCTAATTATTTGCAGATGAGAAACTTTCAGCAAATTATGCCTCTGATTTCATGTAAACAAGGCACTTTGGTTAATTTCTAACAGGAAGAGAAAATTGTGTTGTTGAACCATAATTGATTTTCCCTTTAATTTTATGCAACTTGCTGCTAGCTTTACTCTTCATTCTTTATGCAGAAATTAACTGTTTAGACTAGTATAAGAAGACTCTTGACAGCCTCTGAAACATAGAATCTTTAGTAGTAAAGAACATGAATTTTCTGTGGATTCTAATTCCTTCCAATTCCCACAATAGTATATTGTTTCTGTCTGATTTTAACTTTAGTGCGCTATTTTCTCATACAGTATGCCATTCACAAATTGCACAAAGATGCAGGAACTACTCACTTGGTTTAAAATTTGACTACAGCTTTATTGAATAACTACTATTGTTAAATTATCAACTGGGATGTATGCGTTTTCATTGTTTCTGATATGTCTGTGACATCTCTCTACCTAGCTAGCTGCCTGATGAAGTGATCTGGTTATCTACCTGGCTGCAACTGACTGATACCATAGGTCAAAGCTTTAACTATATTGAAGCCTTCTTCCCAACCATAAGGCTAAGCCTAGGGTTTACAACTTGCCACAGTGTTCCCAGAGCCTACTAATACCCTACCATTAATCCACCCACCTATCTATCTAAACACACACACACACACACACACACAGATACACAAAATGTTTCCTGGTTGTTGCTCTTGTATCAGTGTTTTGCTGGCCTCAAATCCCATGAAAGCAGGAAATCTAAACTCCCATGAAACAGATTCTCCAAATCTTATAATGGATAGGAGTCACTCTTCCTCAGCTTTGCAATTAATCCCGCACATTGAAATGCTGTAGTGCACATGGGAGATTATTATTGTACTGAGGCCTCCAAAGATTTGGCAGGTAAATACCTGTATTAAGTCAAAACTAATATAGTTTCTGTTTGTTATGTATGAGTGTCTGAAAACTCTTGTTGGACAAAGTAAAGAAATATTAAGCAAAAGTACAGTTCTTTGAGTAGAAAGAAGATTGATTCATGCATTAAAAAGGATCATAAAATAACATTCTATCTATCCTGATTTACTTTGACAGGAAGGATGCAGTTCAATTCATTCCTTGGAATTTAATTCTGAGTTGTTGTCCATGCATGAAGTCAGGCTACATTATTTACAAACTTCCACAAAGCTTGCAATCACTTTTTCACATGTTTATTTCTTTTCTCACAAAAGATTTGGAAAGAGATACAAGGGGAAATTAGAACTGCAGTATCATATTAGCTAATGCTCATTTGTGCCTTTGAAGGAATGACAAAAAAGCCTTTCTGTATTAGGCTTTGAAAAAGCTTGAAATGATGCATATTCCGCCCCCCCCCCCCCAAAGCCGTTTCACAAAGCAGCATGCTCCCTTCCTTTCAAAGAGGTAAGCAATGCAAAGATATTGCTTGTCTATTCCCTGCAGAAAATGTGCTGAGGGAGACTAAGAGGAGTTTTCTTCCACAGCATTACATGGCCTACTGCAAGCTCTGTTGAACAAAACTGAGCTTTGACTGTAATAATAAAAATTTGATTTATACTTGCATTGATATCTTTCTCTATCTCTATCACATATTCCAAGTAAAAGTAATTCAGCAATAGCGACTGAGAATGGATGGAGTACAAGATTATAAACAAGATTTAAATTAATGGTTGCTGTTTCTTTTGAAACTGAACCCTTCTTAAAATCTAAGAACAGCCTGACTGGTTTGACTAATATATTCTATAAATAAATAAAGCCATATGGTTATTTGCCCTCAATATTCTAATTGGCAGTTTGCTGCTGCTGTTGCTGCTGTTGCTGCTGTTAATATTATTACATTCCTTTCCTCCAGGAATTGAAGGTGGCATACATAGTATTCCCTCCTCCAACTTTTTTTCACAACAACTTTGTGAATTAGGTTGGTCCGAGAGAGAGTGACCAGCCTAAAGTCACCCAGTGAGCTTCTATACCTGAAAGTAGATTTGAAAATGGGACTTCTCACTCATACCCTAACATCTAAACCACTACACCACTAACTACTTATTTCAAATTAATGTATTCTCTTCAAACAGAAAAATCCTCAATAGCACTGAATCTCAATAACTTTTTTTTTAAATCAGAATTACTAAATGGAAAAAGAGAAATCCTTTTGTAGAATGGATTTTTGTAGAAAGAAATCACTGTATGTACAATGGCCATCCCTTGTTTGTGAATAGCAGGGCTGGGCAAACTGCAATCTTCAGCCAATTCTCATATAGCCCTTGGACTAGTACATAAAGTTTAATTTATACTTCTGGCAGGAGACATTGGTTCCTCCAGCAGCATGATTGACAAAGAAAAGGGACAGAGAGAAAATAAAAAAGGAATGTTAAAAAGAGATGAATAGACTGCAATAAAAGGTTGAGAAGACAGAGAAAATGGTTGCCCAGAGTTCTTCAAATTCACCAGCATGTCACCCCATAGATTACCCACAAAATGAACAAAAAACAGAGTGCATTCCACAACAAAAACACCCCATCAGAGTATAAAGTACACTTGAACTAGTCATTAAGGCTTTGCTAGAAGTGCTTTGAAAAGAGCAGGAGAACATGTGGCGCACCTTCTTTCAATTTGTTAGAGCGGTCACAGTCTTTCCAAGACTCAGGTAACTGCTTCAGAAGCTGCATACACTTACCTATGGGAACAGCTGGGAGCCTTTCAGAAGCAGCCACGTGAGTCTGAAAAAAGATATAGCAGCTTTAACCATTTGAAAAGAGGTGCTCTGTATGTATTCCCATATGTTTCAAAGCCACCTCTTTCAAAGGATTTGCACAGCACTACTGGTTATTAATCCTTTTGTACAGAGTGGATTACCAGTACTTTTAAAACTTAGTGTCAATTAACTCAAAAATAATGCCAGCATTTCAAACTTTCTTCTTATGATCAGTGCATTAAAGGACATAATCAACGATCCTTACTGCAAAATAGCACATTATTTATATCTAAAATGTAATCGTGACCAGCTATTTATCTTAATTTTGCAGGAAATAACAAAGACTTTAAATATTTATTCTTTCATTTAAAATCTTAGTCAACATTAGCAGTGAAACCTGGAGGACAAACACAAATGTAATCTGCAACCAGGACTAAACAATTTGAATTGTTTTTGCAGAAGCTGTGGGAACAATAATCAAAGTTAATTTCACAGTTCAGACCTTCAAATCCTTGATTGGGGGAAAAAAAGAGAGAGAGAGAGAGAGAGACAGAGAGATGGGATTTATTATTTATTAATGCCGGTATCTTTTTTCTGAATCTTCTCTTTGTAAATAATAAACCAAGCCTTATCAAAATACTCCATAAAACAGAAACAGTGTTCTTCCCTGGCTCATAGCGATTTCTTTTCTAAAAGCTGCCAAGTTTTTCAACCATCATTAGTAAAATTTTCCCCTTTGTCCTTAATCAGGTATTATATTTTAAGGAACTGGAGCATCAAGCAAAATGCTACAAAGTGCACCAGCATGTAAATGCTTAGGATGTGCTGATGGCAAACATACTGTTCACACTCTATAAGCCTTAAAGTGATATGTTCTCACTTCTACCGCATATTTCCTGCTCAAATTATTGATTTTCCCAATTCAATAAACTACCTTACTAAATCCTCTATTTGACGATAAAAAGCAGACTCTGGCCATATCCACAACTTGAACAAAAAATCCTCCAGAAAGGCCTCAGCTATAACATGGGCAATGCTAATTAGCTAAAATTCTGTGCAGCCTTAGCAGCAGCATTTAAAACCACAGACTTAACACAGAGACCCAAGAAAATATAAGGCAGACAATCATACCACAGATCAGAAGAACACAAAATCAGCACCAACTCAAAGCAGAGTACAGAGCAGCCTCAAAAGCCTACGGAAGGGCCAAACCATCATCATCCTCCCAGCAGACGAAGGCTGAACTACAGTTATCATGGATAAATCACAATATTTGCACCCCCCCCCAAAAAAAATAATTAAAGGACAAAGAAACCCACATCCCAGTTAACACCAACCCAGTATAGAAACTAGACAACCTGATCAAGAGAACTCTTAATGATCTACCTGAGAAAGGCCAGATCACAAAAGAAGAACAGTGGTGGATAAAAAGCAGTGGACCCATCCTCCCATGTTTCTATGGATGACCAAAAATACACAAGCCCAACATACCTCTCCAACCAATTGTACCTTTACCAGGGACGCCAACGTACAACATAGTGAAAGAACTGACAAAAAAGCTTGGACATCTCACAGAGAGGAACAAATATTCCATCAACTCCTCACTACAGTGCTCCATAAAATCAAAGAAGTACACATAGATGAAGATGAAATTATGGCCTCATTTGATGTCACAGCACTCTTTACATCCATAAACCCAGAACTAGTGAAAGAATCCATGTCAGCAGTACAGCACAACACACCTGACCTAACCAAGTACACAAAGATCGAAATACCCAGAATCCTGGACCTCATCAACCTCTGCCTCACTACCTATTTTCAGTTTGATGGACAAGTATACCAACAAACTAGAGCCACATCCATGGGATCACCACTGTCAGGACTCATAGCAGAGATTGTAATGCAATGCCTAGAAACTATAGCACTTCCACACATACAACCTAAAGTATGGATCTGGTATGTAGATGTTATAATAAAAAAGAAACAACTAGATAAGACACATTAAACTATCAACAACATCTAAAGAATAAAATTCACCAGAGAGGAAGAAAACAGCAACACGCTACCCTTCTTGGATATCCTCATCAGCAGAGGAAACAACAGTAAATTAGAAACCCAAGTTTATCGGAAGACAACCACACCAATCAAGTACTCCACTACCAAAGTAACAACCCAACCTCCCACCAGAAGAGCTATGTAAGAACATTATTCAAGCAAGCACAAACGCGTTGCAGCAACCCACAACAGCAGAAAAATGAAACAGACCACCTATACAACATCTTCCAACGAAATGGATATCCATGCAATTTTATCAAAAAGTGCCTGACAACTCAACCTACAACAATACAACCAACACAAGCTATGAAAAGGATTACACTGCAATACATTAGAAATGTCTCAGAAACCACCAACAGACTATTATAACCACATAGCATCTCTGTAGCACACAAACCAACTAAAGAACTACCAGGAGGAAAACACACACACAAACCAAAACATCTTAAGCAAATCAAAAGACCCAGTAACCCAAGAAGAAAAAACAGGAGTCATCTACAACATACAGTGTAAGGACTGAAACAACCACTCTGTAGGACAGACAGGCAGAAGACGAGCAGAGCGCATCCATGAACACCAACTAGCAGTCAGAAGACATGATGAAAACTCCTTAATCTCACCACACATGGACAGGCTTAACCATAGTTTCAACTGGGAAACTGTCAGCATCTTAGATCAAGCTAAATCCAAAAATGTGAGGGAATTCCAGGAAGCTTGGTATTCAGACAAGGCAGCCATCAACAGGCACATGGAGATAAACAACATTTACACACTGCTCAAAAGAGGCAATAAAAAGGAAACAAAAGACCAGAATACCTCCTCACCAGCAATCATCACCCAGATAAGCAGAGATTAACACCAAGATTATCACCAGACAATCAAGCAGTAAACAATACCCTAATCAAAGAACTACCAGGAGGAAAACACACACACACACACACACCAACCAACACTGGGAGGGCAAGCCATTGTATATAAATAGCAAACCCCACTCCATTCTAGCACTGAAGATGTTACCTAGCCCTGTAACAAAATGTTTGCAAGAAAACAACCAAGCTCAGAGAACCCCAAGGACTCCACAGTTCAGCCCTGAGCTACATGTATTCTCTTCTACTGGTATTTGAGTTTAAGAAACTCCTGACTGACATCTTCTATATTATTTCCAAAGAACAGTAAGGCAGGAAAAGAAATTTCAGAATTTTATTTGCATTTCTTTTCCTGCTGTACAATTACTATGAGGAATACAAAGTATGCTTTTAGATTGGGGGATCAATGTGATACAGAGGTTGGGGTGATCATACTAGAACTGGAGAGATAAAGTTGAAATTCTTGCCGAATTAGGAAATTTGCTAGGAAACCTTAGACTACTCACTGACTTTCAGCCTATTTTTTTTTTCTTCCTAGCATTTTCCTGCAGGTGCAGGTTCCACTTTTTTTGGGATCAACTGAATGTTGATCCATTGGTTGCAACAGGAATTTACTGACTGGCTTGTTGCCTAAGCCTGATGTCATGGGCTGAGAGAGAGTGAGTGGTCCAAAGTCACCCAGCCAACTTTCATGCCTAAAATAAAATGTGTGTGGGTGTGTGTGTGTGTAAAAAAAAATCGGCTCTCAGCCTAAAATGGAGGTGACCTGAGCACACTGGAGAAAAGGTAGAATAAAAATGCAGGTAACTAAGAAATAATTGAGCAAGGGTAATTTTCAAAGAATGCTTGTTACATGAAACTTTAGATGTCATAATTACTGCCTGAGAAATCTACCATCTTTCTGAATTTTTTTCCCTCCTGCAATCAGTCCTGTCAGTCTTCAAAACTGAATATTACAGGATGGTCAAAGATAGCTGGGTTGAAATGCCAGCCCAGCCAAGCTCATTTTTGATGCTGCATGCATGCAAACATAGACTTCTATGTTACTCTCTGTTCTTTGTCCTGAATATCCTGGAAAATGAGAAAAGGTTTAGCTACTGTAATGTTTGAAGCAACATTTTTGATGTTCTTGAAGGGCACAATCACATCAGGAACTTTCAAACAAATTACTTCCGGGATGAAGTTGAGACAGTGTAGTAGTATCAGTTACACATTTGAGCCTTTCCAAATGAAATAGAGAAAGATTCCTGGTGACTTTATATCCAAATGCTTATCCTCAACTTCTTCCAAGGATATTTTACTTAGTTCCTGTAGCCATACATTTCTTCAGCAATTCATCTGAAAGCAAAAATTAAAATTCATACATCCCAGATTATTAAGACAAAATGTGTTAATTATTTGAGTTCCTGAGTACAATTCACTGTTACAGTACTAACTAAAAAAAATAAAAAATGAAAACAACCCCATGATTTACAGCATATAGAACCCTTATTTGTCGGTATATTACCCCTTTGTTTGCTTCTGGCAGAATGATTATCCTGCCTCTGAGTTACAACTGGTCCAAAGTCCTTGCTGTATAGAGGGATTTTTGTGCTAAGAACTGACAAAGAACTCTCCATTTTGGTATCTGACATTTTATGCTCTTGTAAATCTATTCTAATGCATGGTCACGCTACAAAATGACTATCATTAAGTGCTGTCACAGGCCATGGCTGCAGGAAGACCATGACTAATGCTAAGCTATCAGCACCCACAGTGCGAGGCATATTCTCGTAATTTCTCAAAATGACCATGGAACCAATTTTTACTGATCCCTAAGTCATAAAACTTTACAATTACCCTGACTTCATTAATAATGTATACAGTTACAGATCTCATTCACATAAAGACTTTAATCAGACCCATGTCTCCTTTCCTGATAACAACCAATCCAGTAAATTATTGCTGTGAATACCAAGTGCTATTTTTCTCTAAATCCAGACAAGGAAATTGTTGAAAAACAGAACAGTGGGGTCTGTCTAAAGTGCTTTCTCAGATCACACATTCTGTGCATTCTGACCACAGATCTAAGTCAATGGAAGTTACTGAGTTATATTTTAAATTAGTACATGAGGTAATTGCATCTTGCAGGACAGCATCCCAGTAAGTTTATGACATTATCACAAATTCTGTTAAATATTGGACATTTTGGAATTATTCCACATATTTGCACAACCCCCACATAATGAGAGAGATCCCATAGAAGCACAGGCATCTGCAGAGGGAGCAAGGGAGACAGAGAAAATGACAATATGTGTGTCCTAATGTCAGGATGCAAATTATGTGACAAACTTGCTTGCAGCAGAGGCCATGGCACAGGTAAGTAACTGTCTCATCTGCACGATAATGTCATGATGCCTGTGTTGTCATTTGGACATCATTGTGGATTGTTATACATGCCTATGCAAAGAGGGTCACAGAATCCTGTACCATTTCTCCATCTCAGATATGTATACAATCACCAGACATGGTGCTCATACCATGTAACAGAATCAAGTTTGAGAACTGGATGAAGATTTGGAAGCTGCAGGCAACTTCCTGTTCCCCACAAGATCCCAACTGAGTCAGAGTCTGCCCAGGTGTTTTAAAGAGTAAATAAGAACTCTATTTTATCCTATGAGGATCCATGTCAGTTATAGGTTGGAATAGGAGAATTCAGAGCTTCTTCAATTAATATACAGAATGGTCACTGACTTTTTGTTCAACATGAAGTATTTAAGATACGTGACCTTAAAGCATATGTATCATACTTAATTGTACATTTAATATCCGTTTAAAAATGGTTATTCTTCTTTGAATCAAGCCTTGTTTTTTGTTTAGTTTTCCAGTTTATTCAAATCCCCTGGCATTTCCTGGTGGTCTCCCATCCAAGTATAAACCAGTAGGACCATGAAGCACTTTGGATTAGAGGGCAGAAAAGTACTTCAGTGTGTGCAGAGGCACAAAAATTGCACCTATCTACAACTTCTTAGACCAAATGTGTCTTTTCCTGATAGCCTGCAGCAGTTGCAGGAAGCCGACATGCAATCCCAGGAAAAGCTACAGCTGCTTTAAGAAGTTGCAGACAAGTGCTATGTTCACATTCCCATGTGCTCCAAAAGACATTTTGTCTTTGAAACCAAAGCACTACTCAGCCTACCACCCAGGTTTAACCCTGCTTAGCTTTTTGACATAATTTAATCCCATTTCAAAAGGTAAGATCTTCAAAATGGTGTATTTCATATTTTACATCTTGGTAACAATAAGGAGTAGTATGACTAAAGCACACTTTTTTTTTAATTTTCAAAAGCAGCAGACTCCACAAGAAATTAAAAACCACATAAAGCATATTAAAAGCCAGTAAAAGCATCTATTGTGATGCTGAGAAAGCAAAATTTAGTCACTGCTATGGAGCTTCTATTTCTGGATAGCAACCTGTCTTACCTATGAAAATGAGTTAATGATGATCTCAACAGTCTAATGAGGTTCAGTTAGAGAAGACATCGTCCTTTTAAACATCCTGATCCTAGTCATAAGATCTTAAAAGAATCAAACCCATTATTTCATACTGTGCTGGGATAAAATGGACAGGTAGCCAGCGCAGATAGCAACATGACATTTTCTTATTTATAGGTCCATGGCTGAATGTGAAACTATTTGAAATGTCTGAAAGCTCATCAAAATAATAGTCGTTGTCGTCATCATCAAAATAGTACCACATAGTGGGCATGATTTTGGTCTAACCTGGAGGGTAGCAGGACAAATATAACTTTAGCCACATTTTCTTTGCTAGCAGAATTACAGAGTTGTTCAGCAAGACATTCATGGACTCCAACATGTTCACTGGGCTCCGTCCCCCATTCTAACTTTCTTTTAAAAAATAATGAGAAGCTAGATTTTTATTTATTTATCCTATTTATATAGCTGCCCATCTCACACAAAGTGACTCTGGGAGGTGTACAGCAATTACATTGTGCATAATTGTTGATGTTGATGTGCCTTTATTTTGGTCAACTCAAGGCAACATGCATACCTAATGCTCCTGAGTCCTTTTTTCTCTACTATAACAGCCGCCCTGTGAGGTGAGTTGGGCTGAGAGAATATAACTGGCCCAAAGTCACCTAGCTGCTTCTCACACCTAAAAAAGTACTAGAACTCATGGTCTCCTGGTTTCCACTCCAGAACATTAACAACTACATCACACTGTTAGAATGCTGAAAAGCAAAGTACCCATCTCTAGCAACATTATGATTTCAACAGCCAGTGTGGTATAGCGGTGAAGCTGTTGGTCTAGGACTAGGGAGACCCAGATTCAAGTCCACCCTCAGCCATGGAAACTCAGTGACTTTGGCCAGTCATTCTCTTTCAGTTCAACCTACCTCACAGGGTGCTTGTGCAGAAAACCGAAAAGAGGGGGTACTTTGTACAACTCCTGAATAACAGGCAGGATTTAAATCTAATGCATAAACAAATAAGGTATAAAGAATGCCTCTGGACCATATGTAGTCCCCATAGGCATTTTTAGAAAATAATAATATTGTAACCCAAGGCTTTGTCTGCAAAGAAAAAAGGAAGAAAAAAGTAGACAGGTGATAGAGACTGTGTGTGCATGTGTGAGAGATATATTGGGTAATCTGGAAGGGCATCACCAACTTATCTTCAAGACAGATGTTACCTAACTACTGTGAGGTTTCTTTGCTTTCCAAGGACTGGACAGACCACAGCATAGCAAATCTGTACACAATGCTTTATTACAGCACTCATCTTCCCCAGCAACAGACTATTGTTCTCCACCCTTCTAGGATTTGCAAGGTGATGTTGCCATGTATATATGTCTTTAATGCTCAGTCCTTTAGTACAAAGTTCAAACAAAAGCCTCAAAGTCTGCAAAGTGGCATACAACCTTTGCCTCCTTCTAAAAGTTCTTATGCTAGCTGAGATGAGGTGCTGCCTCAGTGTGGTTGTTCCTCTTCTTGTTGCTACCGAGCTTCCGGCAAAGCTCCAGGCTCCAGGCGGGATTCCCACCAGGATATACTGCTCATCGTTGCTTATGGTCCTGGCAGTTGAACAATAAATAGTCCTCTTGCCTGCTTGTACTAACTGCCAATCTCCAGATGTCGCCTCTGCTTCCCCATCTGCATGTAGTTTTCTTTTCTCCTGTTTTCCTGCACCCTCACACATACTCTGTCTTAGCATTTGCTTTTGTAAACTAAGGGCCTGGGTGGGGTGAGGCTGCCTCTAGACATTGGCACATCCTTGAAAATGTCAAGGTGTGGCTCAATTATTACAGGCAGCTGGACCTCCACCTTGGATGCTTGTGAGTAAAGTTGTGAGTGAATGCATGAGGGAAGTGGGGTGAAAAGCATTTCTCCCAACTTCACTTCCTCACAACTACACTCCTCATAAATCCATGGCAGCCATTCTGTGAAGAGGCAAGCCCCTCGTGGCAGCCATTTTCTGAGTGTCTTTCACGTTCTCTCAAAACTCCAAATGAGTTGACTGCCTGGCCCAGAGAACATGCCTGTCTCTCATCTAGCATTCCCTAGTTATTTTTTTTTAAAAGACTTTAATCATAATTTTTCTGTATATTTCTCCAGAATAATGCATAACAGAAATGGCCTCAAAAACAAATGATAAATGCATTCACTTTTCAGCCCAATTAAATCTGCACCATGGCTTGCATTTATGAGTAAAATTCATTGATTATCACTACCAAATCCTTTAAGAAGCTCATTTCTAATTTTGCTATCAACAGGGAAAAAAATAAAGGAATAAATTAGTTTTTAGTGAAAATAGAACTTGTTAAGGCTTGATACTTGAAAACAAATATGACTACTTATTGAGTTTTTGTTAATGTAATATTCCTCATGGCCAGATGCTTATAACATATGAGAATGTATTTTTATGAAGCAGCATAGTTTTGTAGACAAGCTCACTGACCTCTGGTTTATTTTTCTGCCTTTTATTACTGTTGTTCAAACATAGTTAGGAAGCACAAGCAGAGTGTCAGACATACATTCACACTTGCTGAGAAAACTATTTACAGCTTGCCTCCAAATAAGTTGCATTGGCGGACATGGATGCAAATGAAACTTCAGGACTGAACAAGTTATTTTGGTAGGAAGGATTTGTTATTGTTGTTGTTCGTGTTTTGAAGATTGGTAAGAAGACAAAACTTGCCATTTTCAGACAATTTTGGCAAACTGTGATTTAGAATAAAGATGCATTGTATTCGACAACATACCTCCCGGGCAGAACCAATCATATCCATTGAAATCAACCACTCAGTAGCATTCAAGCAAACTCCTGAGTCACATGTATTGGCTTCTGTTCCACAGAAATACCCTGAAAAATGTGGAAAAACTAGAGCACTGCCTTCTTTCCCATTTAAATAGATATCGTTCTTAACAGTCCTTTAAACTGTTATTTCTTCTATTAATCATGAAGAGTTAAACAAAAACATACCAGTGGCAGGTGTTATATACAGGAAAGCTGCTGAGGAAATACAGAGATGGATGAAGAGTTCCTCAAGAGTTAGTTTTCTAAGGCTGACACCTCAGGAAGAGGTTTCAATGGAGGGAAGGAGAGACTGAAAGATGAAGTTGTTCAATACACAGCATGACTATACACATTTTCTGTTGTTCACTTCACAGAACAATGGTCAGCCCTTTTTCTCACAAACATTTTTTTAGATCAAATTTCAAGAGTAGAACCATTCTATTCTAGTGCTGGTAGGAACATCTGTCAGGAGTAGAGTGGGCCATCCCAAGGAAAACTTGCCATCTATTATCCTTTTTTGGGGAGGGGGTGCCACATATTATCATATTCTGGAATGGGGTGGATCCTGCTACCTTTGGGTAAAAAATGAATCTGATCATCAACAATTGGTTTAAATATTCAAGGCAGACTCACAACATACTAACCCATTGCTGAATTACCATGACACTTAAGAGTGGTATATTTAAATATATCAACCACATTGAGGTGTATTTTTATTGGATATTAGAATATTCTTAAACTGTATTTTTTTTTGTTTTTTGTTTTGTTTTGAGATGCAAATCCAATTCAATTGAAAGTATGTTGAATTGAATATGCATTCATAAACTTCCTTGCCCATAAAGTCTTAAAAAAAAATCCAGAAATATTCCAAATACAAATGTTGTCCAAATTCCTCATATTATTGTGAAAATTTGGGCAGCAGATTCTTAAGGATTACCAGCAAATGAAGAAATGCAATGAATTCCCCAGTTGATATCACTCACCTGGTTTATGCCTAATTAACATTTCTTTGCATTCCTTCATCTGCCCTGGGCAATCTTGTAAATAAACTGAGTGACTTCTCACAAAATCAACACGTGGCAAAGCCTCCGCTAGCCAATCCAAATTCAGCTCTTCCTTGACATCAAAATCACATTTTGAATCAGCTAGAGAATCTCTCCCTCCTCACCCCCTCCCATGCATACACACTGCTGTTGCAGACAGACATAAGCTTAGAGAGCCCTGCAGGAATCTCCCTGGTTTCATCAAGCTACCAGGGAAAGTTAACACACAATTAACTTAATCAATGTTTACTGAATTCATCCAATTTCCTAAACTGGCATGACACATGAACGATTAACTACACAGGCTGAGTTCACACAACACTCTAGGCTAAAATGAGACTCAGTTGCATATGAAAACAGCCGGCATGTAATGTCGCAATGCAATGCAATCTGGAGAAGAATCCAGGGTTTACAAGGTTTGCCTTGTGTTGCTGCCCTTAAAGGTTCTAGTGAGTTTCACTGGCATCTAAATGACCTTACTCGGAATAGTCCAGTTCTTGAAAACTTGATAGTTACCTCATCTTTCTTCTGACTGCTTCCAATTATCAAGTCGATAAAAGAAAATTATTTTATTTTGCATGCAAACAGCAGAATTAGGCCAGGCTCACTTATTTCAATGTTAACATAAATTGCTTCTATAATGTATTTACTTGAACAGCATACCAAATTAACAGATTCAGTCCCTATTTGTATTTTGCAAACCCAAATTGGCTGTTGAGAATTCCAATCTCCTGAGACACTTCACTCTATGCATAGTTTATGTCAGGTCCTATATTATAATCCTGGAATATTACTGAAATATACTGCCAATGTTATTTATACTAGAAAACCTATGGGATTTTTTTTTTTAAATTTCAAAACAAAAAGGAGGTCTTATTCCCTAAGTTATCTTTAGCAGGCTACCCTAGGATCAAAAATCAGGTTTTTCTTCATAATCCTTGATTGCATTGCATAACAGCTCTTCAATATCTGAATGACCAGCTATCTATGTAAATCCCATTAGATTAAAGGGCCAATAAATGTTCAGAACATTATTTTATTAGATAGAGTTATCCCTCTTCATTTGTAGAAACGATAGTGTTTAAAATCCTCTACCCTGATCCCACTCTAGAGATGGGGAGAAGAAAGAAACATCAATTTGTAGCAGACTGTGTTTCTCTAAAATGAAACATTATTAAATATTTTAGATCATCACAATTCTTTCCCCAGCATATCCTATACTTCTAATTATGCTATCAAAGTGGAGAAAGGAAATCACATGAGATTTAAATTTCAATCCCGGTTTAATGCATTTTTTAAAAACTGGGAAAAGATCCAAAAGGCTTTTCTACTCACAGTAGTAAGAATAATTTCTATGAAGACATTTTTTGAAGAGTCCTATACTTATATACTAACACAGCAGTATCTCTGCTCCTGAATGGAAATCTCACAAAGCAGACTCTTAGCTAGCAGGAATTGTTGGGAGAGCAAAGGCAAGATCACATCACAAGGGATCATACCAAGCTTTGCTTGGGGGGGAGGGGAAGGGTCACTGTAAAATGGATAATTAGGAGGATGTTTAGAGTTTAAGATCTATTTAGAAGCTTTGTCAATGAAAGAGAGGTCAAGGAATAGACTAGCAGAAGGATGGGCAAGATATACCCATAAGCCATGTATAATCCCAGGCTTATTTCTGCACACTCCTAAAGCACCCCCCCCCCCCAACTGCAGTGTCAAACAATGGCAGCATTGTTTCTGTAGGTTCATGCATGGATGTGTGCATGTGAAACAACACATAAAATAAGTGCATTAAACGCTTCTGGTTATCAATACTTTTTATCTTACCCACAAGCCCCAAAAAAAATAACAAGGGGGGAAAAGGACCAATCTTCCTCTTTAGAGGATGTGATCATGTCATTGACATGCTTTATGTGGTCTTTAGCCAACAGGAAAAAAAATGATAGGTTCCAGCTGCAAAAACATTACCCACTTCTGACATATTCTTTGCCTAGTGAACTCTGTTATTTTTAATTTGAATATATCCTGCTTCCACTCAGTATAATCACTATTGCAGTTGTTTTAATATCCCCTATGCCCAATCTTAATTAATGCTATTTTGTTTCAGAAACAAATATTTGTGAAATAGAGAGATATTCATTTATTTATTTAGCATATTTATATAGCTGCCCATCTCACATACGTATGATTCTGGGTGGCATACAAAATGGTTAAAAACTCTAACAATCTAAAAATAATCAAAAATAAATAAAATAAACAGATAAAATAAACAGATAAACCCAAGAAAGCAGGAGAACAAACATCACTTAATCAAGCCATCTTGCAGACTCTCCCTGGGACCCCCAGGCCTGTTGACACAACCAGGGTTTAAGGGACTTCTGGAAGGTCAGCAGAGATGGGGTCAATCTCACTTTGAGTGGAGGGATGATGTTCCACAGGGCGGGTACCACAGCAGAAAAGGCTCATCTCCTGGGTCCTGTCAGATGGAACTCCTTAGCAGATGGGACCCACAACATACCTCTTCTGCTGGAACTGATGGGATGGAAAGGGGAAGTCCCTCAAATAACCCAGCCCCATGCCATGAAGGGCTTTAAAGGCCAGAATAAGCACCATTAATTGGAACCAGAAGCAAACTGGCAACCAGTGTAGCTCATGAAGCAGAGGTGTAATGTGCGAACTGGTGGGCTCTCCACTGAATCTACGCAAACCATTTGCTGGGGATGCTTTAATTTAAATGCATGTGATGAGCAGTTGGTTGGACCAAATAGGCTAAAAGGTCCCTTCCAACTCTATAATTCTAAGATGATCACCTTCTATGATGATCATCTTTTTTCCAAAAGATATTTATTTCTGTGGGGTTCTTGGTGCTCTCTGAGCTTGGTTATTTGCTTGCAGATATTTCATTACCATACATGTTACCTACCTGGGTAATGAAACATTGGCAAGCAAGCAACCAAGTTCAGAAAGCATCAAGAACCCTACAGTTCAATCCTGAGTTACACATATTATCTTCTTCAATAAGGCATACACATCTTTGCAAGAAATTACAAAGTACATATCTAAAATTATATTGTACAAGTAGAATTCCTTTCCGTGATGCATCAGGTCAGTTGATCCTTCATTTAGTCCACTGGTTCCAATAAACAAAATTCAGTCTATGTTTCCATTGTGAAACAACTGTTGAACTATGCAGTTTTTAAAGTTCAAAGTGAAACTGAATGTTTTTGGACACTGAAATATTTTGTCCACTTCTGGGTGTGCTAGCAAATTACCCATCTCTTCATTGATGTTGTTACTTCCATTATTATTTTTTTTCAGATTCTTGAACTGATTGAAATGTATCACTTCATTAATTAGCACTTCATTATCAGATATTTGCAGACTAGCACTTGATAAAGCAGCCATGAAGGCCTTCAAAAAGATATTTAGATGCCATGATGTATCTATACCTACAAAGATCAGAATAGTGCAAGCTATGGAATTCCCTGTTACACTCTATGGAAGCAAAAGTTGGACTTTGAAGTAACAGGATTGAAAGAATATTGACACTTTTGAATATTGGTTTGGAGAAGACTCCTAAGAATATCATGGACAGCCAGTGAAACAAATAGGTCATCAGGAAAATCAATCCAGAGTTCTCACTTGAGGCACTAATGCCCAGGCTCAAATTATGCTATTTCAGACACATTACATGAAGACCTAGCTTTCTGGAGAAGGCTCTAATGCTGGGAAAGGTGGAAGGAAAAAGAAGAGGACAAGCAGCAGCAAGATGGATGAAGTAAGTTACAGTGGCAATGAGTGCACCATTGTAAGATCTGAAAGACCAGGTTGTCATGAAGATTGTCATGAAGAAAATCTATCTATGTGGTCGGTAAGAGTCAGTGCCAACTTGATGGCATATAATCAGTTAATTAGCATATATTTGACACAAGATTTTCCCAGTGTTCCAATTCACTGTCTCATGAGACAAGATAAGGAGTCATGGCAGCTCTAACTCAAAGGATTTTGACAGTGAGGAGCCTGATCTGGATACCCATGACAAATTCCAGAGTAATCAAGCACCTGAGGCCCACTCAGAAGGCAATAATCAAGAGCTCACAGTCAGAGGATGAGCACAGAAGTTGGAGCAACCGCCCAGACCCCAGGCACGCTGCATGATATGTAAGGAAGAGCAAGATCACACTGTGTGCCTTGTCCTCACTGGCCAAGGATGTTCCCAGCTTTGATTGAGCCCCACCTGGCAGACAGTCCAGCACATTAAGAGCATAGGTAGCATCAGTAACTCTGTTGGCAACAACTGCCATACTGGACTTCATGCACCTGAAATCATGATTTTATTGTCATTCTGTCTCCAACCAGCTGATGACCTGCCCACAATGCTTGGACTTTCAGTGTGGAACCTGATGATGCTCTCACCTGCTGGTTTAGACTCTGGTTGCAAGAACTCATGCATGCAAACCTATACCTTTGTTTGGGAGTTGCTGGAACAAACTACTATTCTTTCGACTGGAATCCTGAATTGTTACTGAAAATAGATTCAGTGAGCCCTGATTCCATCTATAGCAACTCCGCATGAAACTAAACGTGGCTTTCTTTAAATGCTTTTAGAACCACATCAAAAGAATATAGTGCAAGTATAGTTAACAACTGCTTGGTTCAAACATTTGAACATTTTTAGGGAATCAGGGGATATCTTCTGAAACAAAACAGATAGTAGTTGAATGAATTAAAACTACTGCAGTGCTTAACACTATCAAATGCTGGACTACCCTCTGCTGCAAAACCAACATCTTTAGTTTTTACGAAATAATTTATCAATTTTCCTGTTAACCTCTTTCCCTGAACTGCTTTGTTATGCTTGTGTGAATCCACATAGGGCTGTAAATCAATAGTACCGTTATATGCCATGGTCATGCTCTGCATGCCAAGCACTCAGCTTCCTATTCCTTATTACTGTTTTGGAAAGAAAAAAACAACACTATTCCCACAGTCCATTCTTTCACCTCAGCTTGGAGGGATGGGTATAAGGAGTCCATTGCAAGAGCATTAAAGATTATATTGTTTATGGATACAGAGAAGGCAAGAGTGAATAACATATTATTTTTCAGAGCTTTTATTAGTTTAGCCATAGATTAGTTCAACGTGGTAGGGTAAGCAGAGATAACACACATTCTGGAGTTAGTAAATCAGGAGTAAGCTTGCAGCAGAAAGTCTCAAAATAATTGCCTATCTGCTGTAGTAGAGAGTCCTAGTAAAATGGACTAGGATGACAGCTGAGGAGAGAATGCTGTTAGTCTGAAATCTCTGGATTGGTGCAGTCACAGGAGCCACTCTGTGTTGGAAGCCAATGATAAGTCTCCAGAGCCACAAGGAGCAAGGAATTCAGAAGCAATAGGATATAGGCCCGGAAGCAGAAAAGACATTTTCAACAGGAGAAAGAGCAGGGGGTGATCCTATAAAACAAGAGCCTCCAGCCTTGTTAATTAGCAGAGGTGACACCCTTTCTTCACAAGGAGTTACACCAGTCTCTACTGTTTGGCTCTTTTTAACTGCCATCTTGTTTCAGAACAGAACATTTCCCAATCATATATAGCCGTACAATTTTATAAGCTGTAAATGTTATAAATGTATAATTTATATTTCTTTCCTGAATCTGGAGTTAAGAAATAGAAATGAGCAGCATGGCATCTTTCAATAAGAAAGCCAGAGTCTGCATATGCTACACATGGCAATTCTTCATTCTCAAAAGCAACAGAGAGAACAGAACAAAAAGAATCAGAATTTGCTGCCTTGATTTGCCCGTATATAGGTTTCTCATTTGAAAGGAACATGTTTGCCTCTAGTGTTGTTACTTTAACCTTCTTCCTAATAAATCTTACTAATCAGAGCTCTGAGAGAACTAGTTTTGGGGGATTAACCATTACCAGTCCAAGCTGCTACTAGAAAACCAGGACGTTAAAAGATTAGTATTCTATTCCTTATAAAATCTAAACTGTCCCTTCAAACCTTCTGATTTTTTTTCCCCCACACATTAGGTGGCAAAGACAAACTCTATTCAAATATGGGGTAGACTTGTTGGAAAGTACACAAGATTTATATTTTAGGAATTATATATATTCCTTCACATTATTTCAAGTGCAGTTTGGGCTTTTCCCCACTACCAAGATAAAGAACTGTCTACCCATCCCCAAATCATCCAAACTCTGCTGGCATAAAACATGCTGTCTCACTGACAATCTAGATCCTGCCTCTGTTGCCTCTTGCCGTCAAAAGACGATGCTCTGTTGCATTGTGTACAAGGATGTTACAAGGTATACATGGTGTACACCTTGTACATTGTGTACAAGGTGTTAAGTAAAGCTGTTGGGAATTCCTGTGGCTTAGTTTCTCTCCCCCAACTTGGAATTTTACCACCTGGCAAAAAGAAAAGAAAAGAAAAAACAACCTTCTCACAATCAAGAAACAGCTGTAGACTTTGACTTGGAGCATACTCTCAGGGAATTCTGAGCACTGCGGTTTAAATATTCTTTGAGGTTGGGGGAGACTGCTATTTGTAATCATATTATGGAGGTTCAAATTTTTAATTGTTTGGAATTTGTTTTCTTTCTCTTTTCCCTTCCCCTCCCCTTTTTGTATAGAGATCTTCAAAAGCCCAGGTTGCATTCAAGACAATTATACTCCTATCTCCAAGGAAGCGCTTTTCCCCCAAGTTTCAAACAAAACAATTGTAATCCCCAACCTCCCAAAGTTAGCTTATACTGGAAATGTTTTAATTAGCAAAATTAACCTTAGGGTTAGTTTATTTGCCTTATTCTCTGCCTTCTTTCCCTCCCTCTTCCCTTTTATTTCTTTATCCAGAAAATTCACATTACCTGACCAAAGTAAGTAAAACTCCCTGGTTTCCCACTCTTTCTCAGACCCCTTCTTCTTTCAGTCAAGGCAGAGCTATTGTTTCCCCTCCCCAGTCTCAGTAGACTATAAAACTAATGTGGATATTAATTACGTTGCAAGAGACCCACTGAGGTTATTAGTAAATCACTCCAGGGAACTTAAGAAAGCTTATATGTGAGTGTGTGTGTGTTAAGAGAAATCTCTAATGCATTTGCACCATCCCTAACAATCTAATTAAAATGTTGCAATTAGTAAGGCCAAATGCTTGCTTTCAGACAGGCCCATTCAGTTTGAGATGAGCTGCCATGTATGTGGTTGGATGCTCCAAACTGGTTTGCTGCAACAAAGCATGGACCATTCAGAATGGGTCCTCTGTGGTGGACTTGGCACTTCAGCTTCTGCCTGCCATAAACTACCTTGGACTTTCACTGCCATCTGCCTGCTGGTAGAGTCACCCCCATACTGTGGAACACACACTCAGCTTGACTGATATCCTAGAATGAAGCAAATTCAGCTGATTCTAGTGTAGGTTCCCAAATCCTTAATGGCAGGGATTATCCTTCTGTCACACCAGAAGTTATATGTATTAGTTGTGGAGCAATAGGCATACTACGCTGTATCTATGTTGCAAAAATCTGAATGACAGTAGATAGCAGCAAATTATAGTTTTTTATCTCTCTCACTCATATTGATGTTACCTAGTTAGGTAGTAAAACATCTGCAAGCAAGCAACAAGCTCAGAGAGCATCAAGAACTCCACAGACTTTGGTAAGGCATTTGATAAAGTAGACCACAGTCTCCTAATAAACTGGAAAAATGTGGGAAGGATAGTCCCATTACTAGATGAATTCATAGTTGGCTAAAGAGCCATAGCCAAAGTATGGTCCTTAATGAGTTTAGATCCACTTGGAGGGAGGTATGCAGTGGGGTACCTCAGGGTTCTGTCTGGGTTCCAATACTCTTCAGCATCTTTATAAATGACTTACTGTAGAGGAGGGAATAGAAGGGATGCTTATAAAATGTACAGAGGGCACAAAGCTGGGGGTGGGGGTGGGATTGCTACCTTTCCAGAAGACAGATTCAAGTTCAAAAGGATCTTGATTGGCTTGAACATTGGGCCTAACCAACACAATGTTCTTCAGTGGTGAAAAATGATTGGCTCTGCTCTTAGGCAGAAAAAACCAGATGCACAAGTTCAAGATAAGTGGTATCTGACTTCATAGTACTTGCAAGAAAGATATGTGTTTCTTGTTAGGCCACAGATTAAGCATGAGCCAGCAACATGTTGTAGCTGCCAAAAGAGCCAATGTAGTCTTGGGCTGAATCCATAAAGGCATAGTGTCAGGATTACTGGAAGTGATAGTACTGTACTATGCTGCACTGGTCAGACCATACCTGGAATATACCTTCTGGTCACCCCCAATACAAAAAGAGTGCTGTGAGACTGGAAAGAGTGCAGAGAAGAGCAACAAAGATGGTGAGCGGCTTGGAGACCAAATCCTATGAAAAAACTCATTTTTGTAAGAATCTTTGCCAGAAAGTTAGTCAATACATATTTGAGCAAGCAGAAGTCACGGCTCTCTTTAAAAAGCAACTAAGTCTCATTTACATCAAGAAACACTCTAAAGAAAAGATTTGATGGGTCTTTTATGGCGTGTACATATATCTACCATTTTCCTGCCAATATACTTCTGTATAATACATTTGAGTTCATATATGATTTAGTTGCAACTTTTAAATGATGTATTTTAATAATGCAAAAGTTTTAATACTAAATACTCCGCCACAGAGTTTTGAAAACATTCCATACTTTAATTTCAGGGAAAAGTGAATCAAATATATTTCTTCAGAGAAATTTCATTGTATTCCCAGTTAAGTAGCTATAGGATTCCACTCTTAACAATGTCGAAGAAATAAACTTAAGGAGAAGTGGGATAGGAAAAATGGGATCAGGCATCAGATAAATATTATGTGAGTTTATTTTGGAGGAGAGTAAGAAGTCCAATAGCTCTCCAATTTATTTATATAATTTTTGCTTGGCAAATTAATAAAAAAAACTACCTTTGAAATGCATGTGTTAATATTAAATAGGGTGCATTCAGACATGCACATACACACATATACACTGTAGGTGGAAAGAAGACAAACTTCATTATGTGTCACTATAGAAAATGATTGAGGATGCTGCAGACATGCTGAATTTTTGCCTGAACATTTACATAGTATACTACATAGTATATAGGATGGATAGATAGATAGATAGATAGATAGACAGACAGACAGACAGACAGACAGACAGACAGACAGACAGACAGACAGACAGACAATTTTGGGAAAATAATATGCCTGGTTTAGAGATGCAGCAGATGTGAATGATGTCTGGATACATTCCTTCACCAATTCATGTTTTGGTGAAAAACAGGGCTAAGAAACACTTTGAAGTGGTTTCCCTTGTTGGATAGTTGACACTTTTTTGATGCAAAAAGTAGATCACTAATTAGGCCAATGATTATTCAGTGGCTGTATCATTATTATAATGGGATATTAAAAGAAACAAATTTATCTGATGTCAAGTGTTGTGTAGAGACTGTCATGCTTGAGCACCTTTGACTTGCCAAGTTGAAAGCTGTTTTATTCTGCTTAATTCACCAGATCAACAATAGGTTTTTTTGCTAACAGTCCTAGAGATCGAAGGTAAAATAATGTATTTTAATTCATTTCACTTTTCTCTTTATTCATCCATTGCATTAAACATATATTTTCTGTTTAATGAATATATAAATACTACCACAATTATGCTGATAAGTTGTCCTTTTCTCTTAACTATTAACTACCTAACTTTCTTTCTTTACTGGTTAGTGTCTATACTTCTATAGGTCTAGCCCAATTTCAGAGCTCTAGAACTCAATGTATGCTTCACAAGGGCCAGCCCAAAGATGAAGCCCTGATGGATCACTTTAAGAAATCCAGGTTTATTTCAGGTTAATTCTGAGAAGAAAGAGAATAAAACCTGAATTTTCATGTTTAGCTCATCTTAGTTCTTTGGCTTGAAGCAAATACTATTCCTTTATTCAACTTCTTCATTTCTTTCCCATTTCTACCTCATCTATATTGGGGTTATGCAAATCATACAAAATAAGTGTTTTACAGTTGGTATGAGGAACAGACCTCAATGTTTTAAAGCACCCATGTCCTCTGGAAAGCTCACACAGCTGCCTTGATGCCTTACACATACTGACATTGGGGCACCTTTGAAGAAGCTACATGTGCTTTTCTAAAACAAATTTCCTCTCAAGTGTTTAATGCAGTGATTATGTTGTAATGGAGGCAATAACTGAAGAAAACATTTAAGCTGTCCTTCACTAGGGAGAATATAACTGTAGCTAAAATCCCATGCTTTTAATTCTGTCTGGGAGATCAACCATTAAAATTCCTGCTTGTTCTTAGTAAAAGAGAAAAAAAGCAACATCTAGAAATACAGAAGACATATATTTTCATTACTTCAGGAGTTCAGTTAATATCACCAACTTCAAGCAATATTTATTGTGTTTGTGACTGCTGATTAAATTGAAAAGATTAGTCTTTAGGACACAAACACATTTGGGAACAAAATTATTTTACTCTGTCAAAAGGTAAATACATTAAAATAATGGTTAGATTTAACAGACGCATAATATTTGTGCATGAACATAAATAAGTTAGAGCATAGTATATAAAAATAAACATTCTGATTTTAGTCTGATTTTATAAATGGATATAAAATAAGTGTTAATGGGAAAATGGAAGAAGAGATGATGCAGAAATAGCAGAGAAATGGTGTGTGATTCTTAACCACATACTAATGAAATAATAAGATTTAAGAAAACAGAAATTCTGCATATGCAATGGAGATTTTGCTGATAATCAAATTCTGGATTACAATTATCATTTATAAATGAGTGAGAAATAAGCCACAAAAATCTGAACATATTTGAAAGAGATAGCCAGAATTATTTGAAAACAGAAAATGGTACTTTCTGTTTTCAGGTACTCAAATTACAACAGAAAAACTATTTAATACAGTTTTATAAAATGATATTGGAACATTTTTGCCTGACTCCTTACATTCATCCTATCTTTATAGCATCAAACAAAAATCATTAGAACATTTTCATCTAGAAATTTAAAAACACTGAGCATCTGCTGAGAAAAAAAAGGCAATTTTGCAAATAAACATCTCATAAGAAAAAAGCATTTATTTTAAATAATGCAATTGAACATTTACAATCCACATTCCCTAGACTTAAAGCCTGTTCAAAATAATGCCCTGATAAATGAAATAGTGAAGGCATATTTTTTTTCTTGTTATAAAAAATGACGCCTACGTTAATAACAGAAACCTGCAACCACTCTTATATTTGATTACTGTGTAATTCACTACTGATCATTTAGGACTAGCAGTGGTATTTTAATTTTGTTGCCTCCAGGGATGAGACAGAGCTGACACTCATCATACCCATATGACTTTTTGCTAGGGACCTCTAAGGATGGATATTTCATATAGGAGCCCTTGGCTCAGGATTTCATTACTTTGAAAAAGCATGCAATACGGAACATGGAATATGAAACAAAGGACATTTAAATATGTAACTCTTATAATTAATTTTTAAATCTGTTTGCTAACCTGATATCAGTAGGGAGCCTTTGTGATATACCAACCTGTCATTGGGTCTTCAAATCACAGAAATATTGTGAGCAATGTTGTGAAAACAACAAATAGCTTTTTTTAACTTCTCCTTCCCTCCCTCCCTCCCTCTCTCTATCTAGAGCATTGTTTTTCAAACTTGGCAACTTTAAGATGTGTGGACCACAACTCCCAGCAAGCTGGCTGAGGAATTCTGAGAGTTGAAGTCTACACATCTTAAAGTTGCCAAGTGTGAAAAACACTGATCTGGAGTGCTTTCAGAAAAATGGGTTAGCAAGCTTTCACAACGTCCCTCTAACTTACCTTGGTAGCACTGCTACTTAAAAGACTGCTAGCAGCCATACTCATCTAACTTTTGAGTCTGGTTAAATCTGATCTGGGCAATACATAACTGCAGGAAAAGATGTCACATATTGCCCAGATTTAAAAATCCCAGATCACCTTGAAAATAATTCACTTTGTATGAAAGGAAGGTGGCACTCTCTACTACCCTGCTCAAATCCCTTTGAAGTATCTGAGATATTCTTTATTGATCTGAACAGTTTGTATGGTAGGCCTTACAGCTACATATCTGCAAAGGGAATCCTGCTTTGAGTGCCTAAGGCATCTCTCATTATAGCCATCCTGTGGCATAAGTAAGCTTTAGACAGTGAAAAAAAAAATCAGTGAGGATTATATAGTTTTAGAAAGAAGTAGCATTGAATGATGATTCAGGTAGATCTGGTGGCTTCATGTAGATATTAAGCTCAACAAGGAAAGGACTAGTCTTTATTGATTGACTGATTGATTGATTGTTGCAATCACTGGGAGTCAGTGCAGAGAACACTGGTGTATTAAATGAATCAATGAATAAGTCAATTAAAAATAAATCTAATAACTAAAGATTTTAGAGTCCCTATCACATTAATATGAACTAGAATGTTATACAAGTTGAAGAAATAGCAACAATTTACTTCCTCCAAAACACAACTTCCTTAACCAAAACATTAAGTATTCTAGACTGAATGAGAAACAGGAGTTACTTTATAAAGTATCTGCACATCATTTCTACACAACATAGAAATCTTTTTTTAAGCTCTTAACTATGATCTTACTAAGGTGGCTCACAATTCATTATGAAAGCTACTAACAGCCAATATCACAAACTTTTTTCAATTAAAAAAAATTACAGAGAGTAGTTAGCATGTTTTTAACTCTGTGAAGAGCACCAACATACAAAACCAGCCTCTTTCTTTGAAGGAAATTTCATGAGTAGACCTAGAGGGATTATTTCTAAGGCCTGATAGCCTTATTTATCTCAGGTGCAGACCAGTCAGTATTGCCTGCAGAGCTTCTCTTAAGTCCCAATGGCCCTGTTCCTCTAGATGAAACTGGTGCTTCAAATTATATCATATTTCACTGAGATCTGGAAACATATGAGGAACCAAATGGCTGAGCAAATAAGACTGCAAAGTTTGAGTGGCAAGCTTCGGTGAAAAACAAATCCAGTGATTTGGAATGGGCTAAAGTAAGATTTATATTGCTAGGAGCCAAAGAATAAAACAATAGAAAATCCCAATTTGAATCAGCCTGACCTTAGGCCAGGAGTGTCTGTAAGGGGAGTCAAAATATACAAGAGAGTGGTTGCGCATACAATTGGACACCCTCATACAAAAGGGGGTGGGCTTCAATTGCAACACTCCACCTGCCATCTTGCACATGTTGACATCCCTGATGGACTCCCCTGCTTTAGGAACTGCCTTTCTGTTCAGTATTTAACATACAGATCTATCTTTAATTCACTGTATTTGGAAGCACTGGAGGACTCCCCCCTCCCCCCCCAGATTACCAAAGCTATAAGGCTTACCTGCATTTTTAAATTCTGTCTTTGCACTATATTGTGAAGCTAGTTTATCTTGTTTCATCAGCTAAGTTGCTCTATAGCCTCTACCTGCCATGCATGTTACAGCCACTTCCAGATGATCTGTGTCCAGACCAAACACAACTTTTTGTCTGCACCTAGACTCATATGCACATGTATAGTCTGAATCTGAAATACCTGTATTCCAGGCAGACATGTTCTAGGATGGGGAGAGCTGGATAGCATGACAGTGGGGGAGACCAGCTAAGACAAGGTAAGTGGAATAAAGAGAATGAAAAAGATTGGGGGAAGAACAGGCTGACCAGTTGGGCATGCTGCACTTGAATTCAGGCACAGTGTCGGTAGAGGCAGGTAAAGGAAACATTAACACTCAAAAAATCATTGGGTGTGTTGGCATATAGAAGGAAGGAAGAGAGGGTGAGAGGCATCAGCCTGGCCCTACTTTTTCTATAAGACCCTCTAGATGTTGTCCTTGTGTTGCAAGTTTTAGTTTAGCCAGATTACACCCCCCACAATGGTTTGTCTGAACCACCAAGATAAAATGTGTTTATTTCAAGTTTCAAACAAAACATGTTTTCCGTTATGTGCACCCACCCACCCACCATTGTGTAACATTCAGCTTTTTATTTTAACCCAGAGCTACCTTTTGGGAACAAACGTTTCAGATGAAATCTTGCTCACTGGGATACTGTATATTGGATGCCTTTAGGTGGCTGAATACAAATGTGGATAGGATTGTTTGGTTCTATTTGCAAATGCAGTAGAAGCAGCTATTTTATTTTCTGTTTACCTGGACTTCTGGATAGGATACTAGAATTTGGTAAATTGAACTTTCTAACTGCATGGAGAGGCCTCTGGAAATGAATAAAGTATCATGAAATCAGTACATAAAATAAACCTTGACCTAGTCCAGAATGAGATATCCTAAAAGACTGGACTGGACTAGGTATCTGAGATATCACTAGGCTTTCTAAGCTGAAGTCTCAATGACACCATCTATATCTGGTTTAAATTTCATTTCAATGTCAGTCCTGTCTAGATGAATAAGAAATCAGAACATTTAACTTAAATGGCAATTACCAGCTTATGTGAAATAGTCATTTAGTCTATCTGATGAATTAAACAAAAATATAGTATTTTGATCCAAGAAACTGGAAGTTAAGATTAATTACTTTTTTTCTGATGACAGTCTCCTTGATAGCTCAGGAGGATGTTTGGATATCAGCATAGTGGGACAACAGCTTGCTTAATTCATTAGAGATATACAGTATATCTATATCTGTATATTAAAAAATCTTCACATAACTAAGAGGTCCCATTTTTCCTCTGAAAGTAAATATTCCTCCACAGATATGTAGATGAATATTAATGTATTATTCTGTGCCAATATTATGATGCCACTGTTTTATTTTCATTTACCAAGAATAGTTCAGAATATTTCTGAATCAGTGCAGTTTTCTACATATTCTAGCAACTAGCCTTAGAAGGTTTATCTCCAGGCTGCCCCAATTTTGGTGGCCTCAAGATGTAGAGACATCAACTCCTAGAATTCTCAGAAATGGCTATCCTAGCTGGAGAGTTCTGGGAGTTGGTTCAAATATGTGGAGGTTCCCCAGGCTGGGAACCTTGGGTCTTCCTGGTCCTAGTCTAACATATTAACCAATATGTCTCATTGTATGGAAGAATTACTAAGCCATATCTATTGTGGCGGGGGGGGGGGGGGGACTACTTGGAACATAAGAATGTTTCCTGAAATACTAAGAAGCAGCAACTTCCATAAAGAACTGAACCATACTAGGAGTTCAAATGAGTGCAACTTTATCTTTGAAAATTAAGAAAGCAATCACATTCATAGATCTGAATGGCATAATTCTACAGTCCATTTTCAGCTTGTTATTTTTTGTTGGAAGACACAGCCCTGAGTCAAGAAGTGCAATCTCACCCAAAACCAGGGGAGGAAAATCCCCAAAACCTGATCCCATGGGGCCCAAGACCCACAACCACATGTTCTTGCTAGGGCTCAGTTGGTGTTTGTTTTTCCCCATCCAGCCCCCACAGCTTCCAGACCCTGGAACAGAAATGAGACAGCATCACTGAGTATCATCTGCACATTGATGATATTTGATCCTATGTCAATGGATGACCTCACTCAGTGGCTTCATGTAGATATTAAGCAAAAAAAGGGGACAGAATGAACTCCTGAGGACCCATGCAAAGCAGACCTTTCTCTCCCACTAACACCAATTGGAACCAACTCTGGAGAAAGAAGGAGATCCACCATACTCCCACTCTCAATCCTCTGAGTTGGTCCAGAAGGATACCATGGTTGATGATATTGAGGACAACTAAGAGATCAAGGAGGGCCAGGAGGGATGCATTTTTCCCATCCTGAACTTGCCATCAGTCAACAAAAAGCATGACCAATGCCATCTCAGTACTATGTCCTGGCTTGAAACCTGACTGGAAATAATCCTGATGACATGTTGCCTTTGAAGCTGCAATTTGACCATCTTCTCAACAATTTTCCCTAAAAAGGAAAGGCTGGAGATTGGACTGAATACACTGAATTATTCAGTTCTGCTAGATCCAGTGATGGTTTCTTGTGGTGAGGTTGGACCACCACTCCCTTAGAGCTGGCAGAACCACTTGCTCTCTCAAGAATGCATTCATCATTGCATGAATCGAACCATGTCACTTCCTGGAGGGCCTTAATGAACCAGGAAGGACATGGATCTAAAGCATGGGTGGCCACCCTTACAATCCCAAGGACCATGTCCACTTCTTCAGGACTAACAGGCTCTAACTCTTCCCAGATAACATGACTTAGTCAAATCTATGGGACCTGCACATCTGGTATCCAGTTCAGAGCAAATCTGAGCAACTTTATCCCACATATGCCAAGAATAATCCTCACAGTGGCTTTGCAGATGGACCATCCTTTCCAAAAAGTGAAGTGAGTCACCTTGAATAAGGCTAGTAGCTGGCAGTCTGGGGGACCCTATGGCTGCTGGCTGGCAATCTGCAAATGCTGTGGAGAAATATTCATGTTTCACTGCTCTTCTGGGTATGTGGTGATCTTTAACAAAGGCTCTTATCCATGCTTGGCTGGATTTGTTCCTCATTTTTCTTCATTGGTACTCTAATGTCTCTTGGCTCCTTTTATGTCTCAGAGTACCTCTGAAGGTTTTCCGGGATCCACAGACAAAGAGAATCCACAAAGGTATGATCCAATCCAAGGCCATTGTATCTGCCCATTCAAAGCAGTGGCTAAGACTCAGTCAAACTGTTAACCAGGAATTCAGGGACAATTACAACTTTTCTCTGAAACCCAGTGGTGCCTGGGGTGGACCAACCTAACAGGTATTTCCTCTCTGTGCATTAAATTAGGAATGTAACACCCTAATTTAATTTAATTTAATTTAATTTAATTTAATTTAATTTAATTTAATTTAATTTAATTTAATAATGCGATGCTTACCCTATTGACATCCAGGAAACTACATTTGAAGCTTTTGGCTAATTCTTCTCCTTTTGTTGCCATCAGTCTAATGTTATATGAGGCAGGTAGATTTAGTGTGTAAGGCAGTACAGGCCTGTGGTGGAAACCACGAGGACATTACACTTGTTATACCATCATGCAAATGACATGAATTATGTAATATATGTTATAATATTATGATGTGTATGATATCTCTTGCCCATCTTCCCCACCAGTGGATGCTCATGTAAGACAGAGATATTGGGAGCTCCTCAGAAACAAAAAGACTGAAATATTCTTGATATGTCTTGATGCATGTATGCAATGCTTCAGCTACAAACATATAAAAGTCTCCTGCTGCAAATCTAAAATAAATGCAACTTTCGATACAGTGACTGATTCAAAGTTTACAATATCTTCAGAGAGAGAGAGAGAGAGAGAGAGAGAGAGAGAGAGAAGAAATAAAGTAATAATTATTTGCTTCCACTAGCAGCATACCTATAATCTGCAGATCTCAAGCACTCTCCAAAATTAATTCATTAAGCTTCACAATACCCCTGTGAAGGAGATAAGTACATTATTATGCAAGTTTCATAGATGAGTAAACTAAAGCCTACAATTAGGAGAAGCTATGGTAGCACAGTAACAATATTAGCTCAGCATGACATAAGAATAAAATACCCTGTTGCAATGATTGGTTCTATTAATAAGGGATGCAAACAAAACAACATTCTGCTCAGAGAAAGAACTGTACTTTTTAATGTATGCAATTTTAATCAAAGACAGCAAAAATATGGATGTGACCATGGTAATCAACATACCCATTTTTCAACTTCCAAGTGACTTAGGCATTAAATGAAGAAATATGTATATTTTAAATTTTCTTGAATTGTATCTTTCCATCATATAAAATCTAAAATTTAACTAAAAACTACTTTAAATCATCTTCCAAATTTCCTTAGTGACCCTACTTGGCCTTTTTAAAATTTCAGGCCCAAACTTTTAGTAATCATAGTTTTACCCCTGACTTCACCTACTGGACTTATTTTAATGACTGATCAGTGATTCTATCTGTCACAAATCAAATGTGTTGATCTCTTGACAAATCCAAATATTATTTTACTTCATGCATATGTAACTGAAGTTATCTTTTCAATATGTCGGTAGCAAAGCTTTTCCTTCATTAATTGTTATTAAGACAACTACAGTTGTCTTATGTCCCATACAAACTAGCAGTGTCAGCTTTCAAATTTATTTTATTATACTACAACCGAACTCACAGGATATTTGCTATAAATAAATATTTATGCAAAGCCTATCAAAACAGATAAAATATAGCTTGCTATTTTGTTCTGGGTACTTCTGTTAAATATGATGAACTCTCACAATTTGAAGTTTGTAAGAAATGCTGTCCTACCCAGAACTCTTGATCCACATAAAGTTTTTTCTTTAATTGTACAGGTTTGTTAAAATGAACTAGGAAATTCTGAGCTAGAAGAATAAAAAATGCCTAATCTTTATTCAAGGGTATAGTAGCAAAAGAAACCTAATCTTCAGTGGCCACTCGTAATGCAGTTTTAGTTTAGCCAGGTATTAGAGGAACTCAAAATTATAAGCACATTAAGAAATGATAACTAAACTACTGGCAGTGAGAAGAAAAGGGCAAATGTGAAAAGGAAAGGACAATTACAGGATAATTATTAGTCACTATAAAATTAATTAAACTCTCTGCATAAGCCTCCTATAAATTTACTATCATAAGATATTTTGTGGTTTTCAAAGTAGGACCTCTAATAGTATGAAGACAAAGATTTTTGGATAAGCCCTTACTGAAAAGGGGTAATTGTGATTATGAAAAATACCAAATTTCCCCACTCCTACTTTTATCACTACAACATTGTAAAATTATTTTGCAGACAGTTTATTAAAAGCCTTCTAATCATTTCAAATAGGTTCCATAATATAAAATGGTTGCCATTTTATGTCTGTAAATTTCAGAACTTTTATGCACTCTAATGAGGGCACTCAGATGAAATACCCTAAAGAGAAAGAGTTTAAATACTGTTCATAACCTTCATAACTGTTCTTCTTTTGATTCCACTTTCCACTTTCTTTCAGAGTGAACAAAAAAGGGTTCCAGTGCACTGAGCCATTCTGAGTTTGGAAAACATTCAATACTCTATTTGGGAAGCCGCACAATTTCCGTTTAACCTATTCTTGGGCATGAGAAGCCTGGCAGCCTTTAACATTTTGATCAAGTACTTGAGTAAGATTGGTTTGGCCAGTATCACTTCAGATGTTATGAAAGGTCTGCTCATTTTATAAAGAACATTTCCATCTCAACAGAAAATTAAACGAATGATACTTTTTAATATATGGAATTTTATTTCTGTAAATTCACCTCTCATTGAAATTGCATAAATACAGGATCAAAATTCCCTTTCTACTTGCTAGACTGTTCCTCTAGCCAAGGGATATGATCAGCCAGGTACGCCAGACCAAAGCCTACCTTAATCCATATCCTAGACTAATTTTCCTCTTACCCAGCCTTAGGCTCAATAGGGATTGAAGAATTACCAGGGAGATACCTGAGCAGATTATTCAAGGCACTGATGGTTCAGTTTACATTTTTATCTTTGGAAACTACTGTCATCATTTAGAAAATTCTGTGCTGGGTGAAATCACAGCTCCAATATGGACCTTACGATGTTAATCTTCATTGCTTCTCTTTCCAAACACTTCTGTGGGGAAGTGTTCTTGTACAACATTTTGGAAGAGTACTAGAAAGAAATCTTTCCCTCCACCAATTTTTTCCAGTTAACTTAGATTTCTTGCCATTGTCTTTTTGGCAGCCAAACATATCACCAAAGTTTAAAACAGTGTTGTCCGTATCCTTTGGTTGTCTTCTTGGCTGTCATTACCTCCTGGGAGATCTGAGAGGAGCTCATTCAATCATGCCACCTCTCCCTGTTTATTCATGTGAAAAAGGTTGTGACTCAATTTGACACTCCTTCCTTAGGAAAAAAATTATATGGAAGAAAAATGAGTTCGTTTATTATCTATCTCCCAAGGATGTTTTGAGAGTTAACCAACTTCTAAAGGTATCCCTGTACAATATATCACTGACACTTCCAGCCATCCAGTGGACATCCAGTGGGAAATATTGCCAAATAATGAAACATTTCATCGTGAACCACATACTATATGAGTCTATGTTGATAATCTTATTAACACTTACAGAATTAATGGCAAAAATTGCAGTACTGTACTATAGCTGATTAATTACATGGATTTTAAGGAATTACTCATAAAGCTAGTCTTTGCAAAGAGCAAACATTTAAATATATAGTGCTCAGTTAATCAGAAAGCAGACATCACAAATCACTCCAGTTATCTTAGAGTAAGATTTTGGTCTGTTCACTAGTGGATGAACTGCAGGAAGGTTATGAAGGGAACTTTGGAAAATGCATAGGACAAACTTGGGGAGTAAAGAAATGGAAGTCTAAAATTCTAATCCTAACCCCATTGCCCATGAGAATAGCTGTTTTACTATTACAGACAAACGAATACACATTTGAATCAAGGGGTGGGGCAAAATAATTGGTGTCCATTTTTTGTGCATACACAATCGTGCATGCAATTTCTAATCGTTAAGCCAAAAATTACAGTTTACTATAAAAAGGTGTTCTAACTCTGTATGTAAACAGTTCTTGAGCTTTTTCATCATGCCATGCAGGCTTAAAGATTGGAACAACAACAACAACAATAAAAAGTGACCAAGCATAGAAGTCAGCTTCATCCACTCAGTCCTAGTGGAAAGGATATTATTTCAAGCTACACTATTACAGGCTGCAAAGCAAGCCATCCTGAAAAAGATAATGAAATGCATTATTTCCTATATTGCCTGCCTGCAAAGCCTAATCAGCCTGAACTCATCATTCCACTGACACAGATTTTCTGTCCAGAATGTCAGTTCACCACAGCGTATTTCTATTCTTTGTGCTGATATTTAGGATGAGCACAAAGATAATAGCAAAGTTCACTTGCAAAGCAGATTATAGCAGTTTTAATGAATAAATAAAGTTTATAAATACAAAGTGCCATTTTTACCTCTTTTCAAAAACAAAAAACAAACATTTTATTTCATATAATATATAGCTTTTCTAAAAATACTATAGAAATAAACTGGCATCTAATGGAACCTGATATATAATGGAAAATGTGACTCTTTAGGTGATACTGAACTTCAAATCTCATGAGTTTCAGGCAGCATAACTATCAGGGAAGGTAATACTTTAAAAAATATTTTTAAAAGTTTAATCATGGTAAATATTTTAACTTCAAGGCAAAGAATGCCATTTCTCATTCTCACAAGTTTAGTCATTACCATTTGATTAAAGCTAGAGTATTAGCCTTACTCCAGTGACATTATCATTTTTAGTCTGGGACTGATTATGCTACATAAAATTTAATCAGAGCTTTGATGTTGTTAGACAAAAGTCAGTACAATTTGTTTCCTCTTTGATTTTTAAACATATAGGAAATAATTATTGTAAATGATCCAAAGAAAATTAAGAACACTTAAGACAGTTCAATTTTGGTGGAATGTTATTAAATACGTGAACAATTTCATTGCAATTAATGGGACTTAAATTGTGCTTAGATTTGGTTGGATAATTACAAGAAACATGCATTATAGCTCCTCTCAGCCCACACAATTTGTGGCCCATAAAGCCAAGGGCAGCAGACTAACCTTGTGTAATGCTATACCAGGGACTAAAAAACCCCAAAAACAAAACTCTTAGTTTTGTTATTTGACTGGGATTGCTCAAGCAAAGACTTTGCCAAACTACTGAGTTTTCAATTCCCCTCTGAGAATTGTACAATGGAGAAGGGAAGACTAGAGCATTTCAAAGACCATACTTCCCCAACTATGTACTTCCAGATATGTTGAGATTAAAATTCACAGCCATCATGGCCTATGATCATGGTGGTTTGAGATTCTGGGAGTTTTACTCCCAACACGTCTGGAAGACTCTACTTTGGGAAGCACATCTAGACACAGATGATCCAAAATGGTGTCATATATACCCCATCTGCTGCATACATAAGAAAAAAAAATGTAATTGGATTGTCCTCTACTTATTTATGAAATAGAAAATGCTACCGATAATTAAAGGAGTACTTTTATTTAGGCATTTTATTTAAGTCTCAGATGTGAGGGGTTCATGCTTAAGGAGACCCTTAATCAAAGCTATTGCATCATTTGGGTATTGCACAATGTTTGAACAAACTAGCCATTTGTCTCATTCTCTGTTTTCATGTTCTATTGTTAAAACTATGTCATAATCAACATCTATCAAGCAACCATGACCTATGAGCACTGAACATACCAAAAAAGGATATTTTTATTTCCCATTATTTATGGCAGGGATGGTTTAAGAGGGTTACAGTGTATGCAGCTACATTGGGCCCCAGAGAAGCAGGTGGGATGGGGCTAAGCAAAGCATCAGGCTGAAGCTGCCTATAAGTGATTGTAATGGATGGCATGAGTGGGGAAGATTCTGGAATGGAAGTTCAAGGTTGTCAGGAAGGGGGAGAGGCATTCCAGAACAAGCACCTCTTCAGCCCACAACAAGAGTATGGGAAGAAGAAGAGGATGAGGCTGGCCCCTCCCTAGAGTCTCACAGGGTAGATCCACTAGTTGCTTTAGCATAAGCTTAGTCTGGCGAGATTCTGTCTATTAGGTGCAAGCTAATAAAAGAACTGAACTGTACTGGATTGCCTCATTGTTGTTCTTCGGCTGAACCTGATGGTGATTAAAGATACAAAGGAGAAGAGCCTATGGCTGACTGCTTCCCTTGCTCCACCTTTGAGAAAGTGTTTCATGTCTGCTTTAAGCCAGTGGGTTTTATGGGTCAACACATCCACCCATAGGCTAATATGGCTCCATCTTAGCCAAAGGGTAGATTAGGTTGATGGTGTTCTTGAGTGGACCAGTCTACTTAATGGCTAATCATGCTCTGCATTAGACAATATGTACACTGGGCTCAAGGGAGATTTGCAGGGTCAATTCCACCCATAGGCTGACACAGTACCTTGTTAGTCAATTGGTAGATTGGGCTGACAACATTTTTGAGTAGGCCGGTGTACAGACTGGCTAATGCAGATTAAATGTATAGTTTTAACATCTCATTTGGGAAAAATATATTTACAGTGTTAATCTAGGACTGTGGCTGCCCCACAAATCCCTCAAACTTGCCCTGATTGATGGATATATTTACTGTGAAGTCCTTGGGGTTCTCTGAGCTTGGTTCTTTTCTTGCAAACATTTCATTACCCGGCTAGGTAACATCTCTAGTGCTAAAATGGGATGAGGTTTGCTCTCTATCTGCTGTGGCCTGCCTTGCCAGTGCTGGTGGGGGTGGGGGTTTTGTTTTGCTCTTCTGGTAGTTCACTGAACGTATGTTGGCTGCTTGATTGTGTGCCTGGTGGTGACCTTTGCTTATCTGGGTGATGATTGCTGGTGATGATTGCTGGTGAGGCGATCTTCTGGTCTTTTGTCTCTTTTGAATAGTATGTAGATGTTGTTTATCTCTATGTGTCTGTTAATTGCTGCCTTGTCTGAATGCCAAGCTTCCAAGAATTCTCTTGCGTGTTTGGATTTGGCTTGGTCTAATACATATGTATATATATATATACAGTTTACCTTATAAATATTAATTCTTGCAAAGATAGATAGATAGATAGATAGATAGATAGATAGATAGATAGATATTATACGAAGATAAAGAAGTGTCAGACACTGGGGAACACTGTCAGATGGACTGTCCAAGTTTAGCTTAGTTATCAAGTAGAATAGATGTGTCTGAGTTTATTCAACACTTTACTATATAATCATTTGACTTTTTAAAATATGCAATTCCTCTTAATTACACAGAAGAATTTATTATCAAAGTCCATTGTGTCCTTAAGTTCATCTTGTGCCAATATAAGTCAAAATTAGTTGAAAGTAGTTTAGTAAATTATACTTCCTGAGGCACATGATTGATGTTCTAATGCTGTGACCTACTAGCAACTAAATGAATAAGATAGATTCAAATACAACTACACCAAGATATCACAATTATTCTTAGCGCTCACCAATATTGCCTTGAAATTTTACTTCTTTACCAGTACAGTATAATAGTGAAGAAGAAAATAGAATATAACTCCCTGAAACAAACTTACCATGCCTTCAGTTTGTAAGGTATACATTAACATGAAAGTTTCTAGTTGAGTTGTTTATGTTAACATGCTAGTTTTTTAACTGCAGAGGTTTAGGAGAAGGCTTTATGGATGAACATGTCCCAGATTAGCTCCTGCCTGCAATTTAAACCAGTGCAATTATTAAAAGAGGATGAGATGGTTATATAGAATCACTGAAGCAATGAGCATGAAACTGAGCAAACTCAGGAAGGCAGTGAAGGACAGGAAGGCCTGGCGCAATATGGTTCATGGGGTCACGAGGAGTCGGACACCACTTAACGATTGAACAACAACAACAAAATTATTAAAAAGATTATCATGTCCTCCATTGTTAGTAAAAAGGACTCATCTTACATTAGTAAATGGTAAGTAGAGGTTCAGAAGTTAAAAATGGCTTATTTAAAGATAGCTTATTTAAAGTTGAGATATTTGACATCCATGCAGGTGGCAAACATCAATAGAAGACCTGTTATTTCTTGCCTGCTTGGGACTGCCGAAGAACACTGTGTATGGCTGCTATTAGAAACATAATGTTGGATAATATCAAGATGGGTTGGATCCCAGGAGGTGATTCTTATGTTGTAAGGGCTTTTTATTTAGCACTGATTCTGATATACAGCAGTAAGTGCAGAGAACGGTATTTCAAGAACAGGTTGAAATTTCTCACACAAAAGAACTATGGCAACTCAAACCATTCACAGAGATCAATGTCTCAAAACTGCATTTCAGAGAAGCAATAAAGCCTTATCCTAAGTTTGGCTTCAGAGAATCACACTGTGAAGTGCTGAAAGAGAATTCATACTGTATATAAGACTCTGGTAAGATCGTGCCTTGTTCAGGAAGTAATAGAACCTCTGTTCAGTGAAGAAATTAAAAAAAAAGCATCCTCAACAGATAGCGGTCCAGATTTACATGAACACATCCAGTTCTGTTCCACTTGATTAAGTAATCGATATCATTATCAACTGCTCTTATTGTTAGGAAGTTTTTTCTTATGATTTGTCTTTCTGTATCTGGGGACTATTACTCCATGCTCTACACTCTTGGAAAATACAAGGCACCTGTTCACCTTCTTATGTGAGTCCTCCCTTCATGCTCTTGAAGAGTGTGACCATATCTCACTTTATTCTTCATTTCAAGGTTAATAATACTAAGTTTCTTCAGTCTTTTCCTGTAGAACTCTAGTTTCCCTTTTTAACACATACTTGCATTACCCCGTTCTGTATCACTCTTTAAAGATGGCACCCATAAATCAAGGTGACGTCCAACTAATGCAGAACAAAGGCTCTATTAATATTGCCTAAAATGTTGTCCTTTTTACAAGCACATCACACTGCTGACTCAACTTCGGTCTGTGATCATGTAAGGTTCCAAGATCCTTTTCACATGTATTATTACCAAACCAACTCTTCCTTTTTCTGCTCCGACACATTTGATTCTATTATTTTCAGCCCATTTCTCTTGTCTATCAAGATAATTTTGAATTCAGTTCCTGCCTTTTAGGATACAGCTATCCTGCCCAATTTTGTGTCATCTGCAAATCCAATAAGCATTCTCTCTATAATATTATCTAAGTCATAAATAAAAATAGCTTGAACAGCAATATGCCAAGATGAACTTAGTGGGCTTACCAGCATAAGTTACCTTGGATTTAGATTTCAATATTATGCAGCATTTTGGAGTTTCTAATTGGTGTACCTGTTAGCAGTTCCCTTGCAACCAAACAATTCCTTCAACTTCTTGATTTTATAATTTGTATTAAAGAATTTTTCAACAGAATAAAAATACAAATTTTGAATTGAAGAGAAAAAGAATAGAGAAAAGTAATAAGAAAGTAAAAAACAAAGAAAAAGAAAGAAGAAAGAAGAAAGAAGAAAGAAGAAAGAAAGAAAGAAAGAAAGAAAGAAAGAAAGAAAGAAAGAAAGAAAGAAAGAAAGAGGCTTCCAATCTTCCAATCTTATCATAATTTCCTTCTTTCCATAGTCTATCATTTCTAATCATCAAATCCATATATCACCAGTTCATTTTTTTGTTCTTTTTTCAGCAAAAAGTCCATAAGGGTTTCCAGTCACTAATAAATGTAGTCACTGATCTTTCTCTAAGCAAACAAGTTAATTTTGCCACCTCTGCTAGTTCGGTCATCTTCACCAACCATTCCTCCATTGTGAATATTTCAGAGTCTTTCCATTTTTGCACATATAATTATCTCACAGTGGTGATCATATAAAAAAATAATGGTCCATGGCTCTTTTCTAATTGTCTGTCCATTAGTCCTAGCAAGGAAAGTTCTGGTTTCAGTTGTATATTAATCTTTAAAATTCTTTGTATCATTTTATGTATTTAAACCCATCTTTTTCTGGCTTTTTACAATGCATGATAAAATGACCCTTCATGTTGTCCACATTTCCAACATAAATTTGAAGTACCTTTATACATTCTAGATAATTTTTCTGGAGTCATATACCAACAGTATATCATTTTGTAAAAAATCTCTTTTAAATTATAACATAGTGTGAATTTTAATCCTTTCAACCACATGTTTTTCCACTGTTCCAACGATATGTTATAACCAAAGTTCTTAACCCATTTTATTATACACTCTTTCGCTTGTTCTCCATTTCAGATTTCAGCAAAAGTTTATATATTTAGCAGTTACATGTTCATTATTTCTGCATAATTCAACTTCAAATTATTTCTTCAGCTGCTCAGTTCCAAATGTCCTATTGTCTACTTTAAATCTTTCTTTTAACTGCGTGTACGAAAACCATTGAAAACTAATTCCTTCTGCAACCAGTTGCTCTCTTGGTTTCATCTTATATTCTCCATGCTCTTGTATTAACGTCTCTCAATAGGTTAACAATTTCTCTTTACCTGCTGTTTCTTTCCTATTAAATAGTTGTGCTGAGACCCATAAAGGCATTTTTGGGCACAGTTTGGGTTTATATCTATTCCATATTCTCAATATAGCACTTCTAATATAGTGATTTTTAAAATCTACATTAACCTTAACTTTATCATACCATAGAAAACCATGCCATCCAAGCCTCAGATCATTATCTTCTAGTTCTAGAATTCTTTTATTTCTCAGCCACACCCACTCTTTTATCCAAACCAAACAGTAGGCTGCAAAATAGAACTTCAAATCAGGCAATCCCAATTCTCCTCATCTTGGAGGATTTTGTATTTAACCTTTGGTTTCTTTCCTTGCTATACAAACCTAGATATATCTTTCTGCCATTGCTTAAATAGTGAATCAGTTGTCAAAATAGGTATTGTTTGAAAACAAAAACATCATTCTAGGCAATACGTTCATTTTTATCACAGAGATTCTCCCCAACAGTGACAAGTATAATTTCTCCTACCTTAACACGTCGTTCTTAATTTCATTCCATATCTTAACATAATTGTTGTGAAATAACATACAATTCATATTAGTCATAATAATACCCAAGTATTTCACTTTTTTCTCAATCTTAAAATAAGTTTTTTTCATCAGTTTCTTTGATTCTCCATTTTCATATTCTTTGTTAACATCTTCATCTTTTGGTTTTTAAAATTTTTTAAATTTATTTATTTAATTAACTTAATAAATAGTATTAAACTCATGCCCTGTTCATCTTCTGAATGGACTACTATAACGTGCTCTACATGGGACTGCCCTTGAAGAGTATGCAGACGCTTCAGCTGGTGCAAAATGCAGTGGCTTGGACAGTTATGGGGGTTCCTAGAAGGACACATGTTACACCTCTGCTCCATGAGCTGGAATGGTTGCTAGTTTGCTTCCAGATACAAATCAAGGTGCTGGTTTTGACCTTTAAAGACCTACATGGCATAGGCCCAGGTTACCTGAGGGACCACCTCTCCCTCATTACTTCTACCCATCCCATCAGGTCCAGCAGGAGAGGCATGTTGTGGGTCCCGTCTGCTAAGGAGTTCCATCTGACAGGATCCAGGAGATTAGCCTTTTCTGCTGTTGTGCCTGCCCTATGGAACATCATCCCTCCTGAGGTGAGGTTAGCCCCAATCCTTACGCATTTCAGAAAGCTCTCAAAACATTTTTTTTTTCATTAGGCCTGGGGATCCCCTGGCAGCAGTGAGCCCACACATTGGTTGTACCACATACAAGATCTTAATTAAACCTCTCACAATCTTGTTTTTACTTAGATTAATCATTTGATTGGTTTAACTGGTCTTTATATTCACTTTTAATATTTGTTTAGACTAGGACTATCTAAACACTGTGTTTTGGTGGAAGAATGGTGAGTTCTTAAAAAAGGATCAGTAGATGGAATAAACACCTCGTTTCATCAAAATCACAAGAAAATGCCACTTTTGAATAGCCAGATGTTTAGGAGAACACAAAGAGTTCAGTGGTAAGAGGAACCAAATGGAAAATAGATGGAGATCAAAGACAGGAGAAGAATGAAAAAGCACACTAAAATATTGACAAAGAAAAGAGCAGATTGATGCTCTTGATGAAGCATCAAGAGTTGATGACAGCAACAAGAGTTGATGAAGATAACAGGAAAGAAGAGTAATTAAATCTAAGCATAAGCAAATGGAAAATAAATCATATATTCCTTCCTTGTCAGTCCTGCTTCTACTCCTCCCCTTTCCCTTGTAATAGTATTATTAATATTATCATCATCATCATCATCTCTTCTATTGTTTAAAGCATAAAAACCAATCTTTTTATACTTCATAAAAAAAACATGCACAGTTAATGACAACAACAGAAGGAATGTCCATCCAACTGATAATATAGGTAGTAATGAAAGTAACTGAGATTGTAAGTTTCTGATTTGTACTTTACACTTTCTAAGGTCATATGGAGATACAAGCATTTTGGTTTTGCATTACAAGTACAATGGTCTATATGTGCGTGTATACTCACACCTGAATTAGAAAACACCAATATTTTTTCAATATATCAGGTAAACAGTTTTACCCCTTCATGGATCACTGCCTTGTCGTGGCGAAGGGGCTTGCGTAACTCAGTGAAGCCATGAGCTATACCGTGCAGGGCCACCCAAGACGGACAGGTCATGACAGAGAGTTCTGACAAAATGTGGTCCACTGGAGAAGGAAATGGCAACCCACTCCAATATTCTTGCCAAGAAAACCCCATGGACAATGTTAAAAGGCTAAAAGATATGATGCCGGAAGATGAGCCCCTCAGGTTGGAAGGTGTCCAATATGCTACTGGGGAAGAGCGGAGGGCAATTCCAAGTAGCTCCAGAAAGAGTGAAGCGGCTGGGCCAAAGCCGAAAGGACGTTCAGCTGTGGATGTATCTGGAAGCGAAAAGAAGGTCCGATGCTGTAAAGAACAATATTGTATAGGTACCTGGAATGTAAGATCTATGAACCAAGGCAAGCTGGATGTGGTCAAATATGAGATGACAAGATTGAACGTCGACATCTTGGGAATCAGCGAATTGAAATGGATGGGAATGGGTGAATTTAATTCAGGTGACCATTATATCTACTACTGTGGGCAAGAAACCCTTAGAAGAAATGGAGTTGCACTCATAGTCAATAAGAGTGGGAAAGGCAGTAATGGGTTACAACTTCAAAAACGACAGAATGATCTCAGTGCATATCCAGGGCAAACCATTCAACATCACAGTAATCCAAGTCTATGCCCCAACCACTGATGCTGAAGAAGCTGAAGTTGACCAGTTCTATGAAGACCTACAACACCTTCTAGAACTAGCACCAAAAAAAGATGTCCTTTTCATCATAGGGGATTGGAATGCTAAAGTAGGAAGTCAAGGAGTAATCAGAATAACAGGCAAGTTTGGCCTTGGAGTACAAAATGAAGCAGGGCACAGGCTAATAGAGTTCTGTCAAGAGAACAAGCTAGTCATAGCAAACACTCTTTTCCAACAACACAAGAGACGACTCTACACATGGACATCACCAGATGGTCAATACCGAAACCAGATTGATTACATACTTTGCAGCCAAAGATGGAGAAGCTCTATACAGACAGCAAAAACAAGACCAGGAGCTGACTGTGGCTCAGATCATGAGCTTCTTACTGCAAAATTTAGGCTTAAATTGAAGAACGTAGGGAAAACCACTAGACCACTCAGGTATGACTTAGATCATGTTCCTTATGAGTACACAGTGAAGGTGATGAATAGATTTAGAGGATTAGATTTGGTAGACAGAGTGCCTGAAGAACTATGGACGGAGGTCCATAACATTGTACAGGAGGCAGCAACTAAAACCATCCCAAAGAAAAAGAAATGCAAGAAAGCAAAATGGCTATCTGATGAGGCTTTACAAATAGCTGTGGAAAGAAGGAATGCAAAAAGCAAGGGTGAAAGGGAAAGATATAAGCAACTGAATGCAGATTTCCAGAGAACAGCAAGAAGAGATAAAAAGGCCTTCTTAAATGAACAATGCAAAGAAATCGAGGAAAACAATAGAATAGGGAAGACTAGAGATCTCTTCAAGAAAATTGGAGATATCAAAGGAACGTTTAGTGCAAAGATGGGCATGATAAAGGACAAAAAAGGCAGGGACCTAACAGAAGCAGAAGAGATTAAAAAGAGGTGGCAAGAATACACAGAAGAACTATACAAGAAAGATCTTAATGTCCCTGATGTCCATGCTGGTGTGGTCACTGACCTTGAGCCGGACATCCTAGAGAGTGAAGTCAAGTGGGCCTTAGGAAGCATTGCTAACAACAAAGCTAGTGGAGATGACAGTATTCCAGCTGAGTTATTTAAAATACTAAAAGACGATGCTGTTAAAGTGCTGCACTCAATATGCCAGCAAGTTTGGAAAACGCAACAGTGGCCACAGGATTGGAAAAGGTCAGTTTATGTTCCAATTCCGAAGAAGGGCAATGCCAAAGAATGCTCAAACTATCGCACAATTGCACTCATTTCACATGCTAGCAAGGTTATGCTCAAAATCCTACAAGCTAGGCTTCAGCAGTACGTGAACCGAGAACTACCGGATGTACAAGCTGGGTTTCGAAGAGGCAGGGGTACTAGAGATCAAATTGCCAACATTCGCTGGATCATGGAGAAAGCACGAGAGTTCCAGAAAAGCATCTACTTCTGCTTCATTGACTATGCAAAAGCCTTTGATTGTGTGGATCACAACAAACTGTGGCAAGTTCTTAAAGAGATGGGGGTACCAGACCACCTTACCTGTCTCCTGAGAAATCTGTATGCGGGCCAAGAAGCAACAGTTAGAACTGGTCATGGAACAACCAATTGGTTCAAAATAGGGAAAGGAGTACGACAAGGCTGTATACTGTCACCCTGCTTATTTAACCTATATGCAGAGTACATCATGAGAAATGCCAGGCTGGAAGAATCACAAGCCGGAATTAAGATTGCAGGGAGAAACATCAATAACCTCAGATATGCAGACGATACCACCCTAATGGCAGAAAGTGAAGAAGAACTAAAGAGCCTCTTGATGAGGGTGAAAGAGGAGAGTGTGAAAGCTGGCTTGAAACTCAACATTAAAAAAACTAAGATCATGGCATCTGGACCCATCAATTCCTGGCAAATAGAAGGGGTAGAAATGGAAGCAGTAACAGACTTCATTTATTTGGGCTCCAAGATCACCGCAGATGGAGACTGCAGCCATGAAATTAAGAGACACTTGCTCCTTGGGAGGAAAGCTATGGCAAACCTAGATAGCATATTAAAAAGCAGAGATGTCACCTTGCCGACAAAGATCCGCATAGTCAAAGCTATGGTTTTTCCAGTAGTAATGTATGGCTGTGATAGCTGGACCATAAAGAAGTCTGAGCGCCAAAGAATTGATGCCTTTGAACTGTGGTGCTGGAGAAGACTCTTAAGAGTCCCCTGGACTGCTAGGAGGTCAAACCAGTCAATCTTAAAGGAAATCAACCCTGATTGCTCATTGGAAGGATTGATAATGAAGCTCAAGCTCAGATACTTTGGTCACCTAATGCGAAGAGAGGACTCATTGGAAAAGACCCTGATGCTGGGAAAGATTGAAGGCAAAAGGAGAAGAGGATGGCAGAGGATGAGATGGTTAGATAGCATCACTGAAGCAATGAGCATGAAACTGAGCAAACTCAGGGAGGCAGTGAAGGACAGGAAGGCCTGGTGCAATATGGTTCATGGGGTCACGAAGAGTCGGACACGACTTAACGACTGAACAACAAAAAAACAGTTTTATTTAGCATATTTTACTTGCATTTGGAAATTGGGGCGGTCTTTTGGGGTAAGGCTGCCTGCTAATTTTTCTGACTCCATTTTGTCATGAAAGACAGAACCTCTCATTTAGATAGATATTTTCCAACAACTTCCATGTTTACGGTCTGCCAAAATGTTGTACGCTGGCTTTAAGCCTCTGTTTTATGGTTATGGCTATAGCTATTCATTTTCATTAATTGTTTTTAACTGTTGTTTTGCATTATGATTATGTTTTAAATTTTAAACTCTAAAGCATTTAAAGTATTCCTTTATGTCATCCCAATAGCTACCACTTTTGTTACCAAGGTAACATAAGACATTTTGATAGCTGGAGCAGAAAATTAAAGTGGTAAACCCACTGTCAAGGTACACATAGAATAAATTTAATCAGTGCTGTCCAACCAACTTGACCAGTGTACTTAAATCAAAATAGAAAGTAGCACTCCTGGAAAATGAATGCAGCAAGTCTCTAGCCCTTTGTAGTTTGAGGTGGTTTGGCTTGTAGTCTGCATTGTTAAGTGTGGTGGATGATGGGCAGAATACAGGCCCAGCTGTTAACAGTCTAGCTCCTGTCTGTGGTGCCATGTGAGAAACTGGCAGATAATCGCCTAGATAGTTATTAGGGCTGTGGAGCATGTCGGATTCAAAAAGTGTTGGGAATGCATAGTATCATACTTCACCCTGCCTATTCTAGGAAGATTTGTACTAAAACATTTATCATCTTAGAAAAAGAGTGGGGGAGAGATCGAGTGCATTGTACTGTTTCGGAATCTTTTATTACCTACCTCCTTGTTTCCCCGTATATTTGTAACTTCTAATATATTGCATCATGTTCTTATTTCCTGTATATTTGACATGTCCTCTCTAGGGGGAAAAATCAGTGGAATGCTTCAAATAAAACAATGGTTTTCAAATAGGTTATTTTTATTCATAGAGAAAAGAGAATTACCTTTTGATTTTTCAACTGCTGGGCTAAGCACAGTCTTTAGATTTTCCATTTGAAGGTATGCATGTTTTAAGTTAAAGGCTGGTTTTGAATGGTTGGCTCCTAAAAAATATATTTGCTACCTTTTATCTTTAGTAAATAAAGTGATTGCTGTCAGTGGGAAGAAATACTGAACAGCTGGAATGAGACTTTCATTATCCCCTATTATGAGATGAAATCTCACATTTTAAAAATGGCAGTTCCCACTGGCATCTTGTAGTACAGAATAAAGCAGTAAAACAAGGAATAAATCAAGATGATAGATCTAGTTATAGGTAAATTATATATGTGTGTGTGTGCACACACGTGTATGTATATGTATATAGACAGAGATAGAAATCTCAATATAGGTAGGTTGATGCAGGGCCATTTTCTCACTGAAGAAACTATTATATTTCTTTCAAATAGCCATATTCCTGATACAGACTTTGTGTCTTCGTAAACAGGAGAGTTCTCCAGCAGATGTATTTTGTGGAATATATGAAGGAAAATGACTTTTAAAAATAGGAGGAAGCACTATGTACACTGCCTTGAGCTCCTGAACAAAAGGCAGGATATAAATCTGATAAATAAATTGTGTAGCATGGATGGAAAAAAGAGAAATGTCAATTCCATCACCATGCATGGACCAGTACCACAGAGTAGGCATGGCAGTTCCATTTTATTTATTTATTTTTATTTATTTATTTATTTATTTATTAAATTTCTCCCCCGGCCATCTCCCCCCAGTGGGGGACTCTTGTTGACTCATACAAAACTAACTTTAGTCCACCAAACCTCCTATATGCCATATGAAGATCCTAAGGATCTCAGCCTTTCCTTATCCCTATTACTGGATTCAGACACAGCCTCCAGTGTCTGACCTTTGAAGTTGTCACAGAAATAAATAACATTGCATCTCTAATTAAAAACTGATGCAACATAGCTGTAATGAATGCATATCATTGCCAGTGGCTTTGCTCTGGGCATGCTGGGACCAAAGACAACTGCCACTATTTTTGCCCCTGGAAGCAACCATAGAACTCCAGTAGAAGAGAATATATGTAGCTCCACAGCCATAGAAAGTTTGGAAAGATAGGCAGATTGCATTGGGAGCACGCATGTCCCAATCCATGTTGTAATTTATAGATTAAAGCTGGACCAGAAGTACAAAAATCTTCATGATATCTAAAGCCCTGGCCCAATGACCCAACACCCCTACTTATTTATTTATCATTTACTCAATGAGTTAGTCCCTAGAGTCTGCTTTGTCCCCAGTTTGCCAACCAACCTTGGTCCTGAAGTCGTAGGTATCATGCCAAGCCCCAGTCCTACTGCTTCATTCCTGCTCCTTTTCTTAGGAGCCAGCTGAGCCTTCCTCTCTGAGACATGCTATAGTTCATTCTCAAAGCCCCACCCTAAGTAGCTTTTATAGCTCTTGCTGATGAGAAACTATGGCAAGCCTAAGTGGGAGGAATTGCCAGTCCACTACTGGCCTAAGGAGATATTTTAGTTAACAACTTTGAAGTTATAACATAGGATTTTATTATTTGTTTGTTAATTTATATGCTGTTTCAATCACAAAGTGGCTCCTGGTTTTAGTCTAGCAGTTGTGTTATTATCACAATTTCTTGTGCTATAGTAGTGAAAAGGATTGGTATTCTACTTCTTAGCTCAGCCAAAACCTATAATGTATGAAGTCTTTGAATACCAATAGAAGAGAATATCTGTAGCTCAGGGTTGAACTGTGGAGTCCTTGGTGCTCTCTGAGCTTGGTTGTTTCTCTGCAAACGTTTTCTTACCTGGCTAGGTAACATCTTCAGTGCTAGAATGGAGTGGGGTTTGCTCTCTGTTTATATACAGTGGCATATGTACAGTCTTTGAATAATTTGTGTCATCTATGAAAGTTTACTGAACCTCATTAGGAAGGCGCTCTTGTACTTTATGATCCATAACAAAAAGCTCCATGATTAAAAGCCTTACTCAGGTTCATCTGCAGAACAGTGGCCTCATATGTTTGCTCTACGGCATTGACAGACTAAATCTGGCAGAATACCCTTTATCCAGGTGAAATTTTCTTTCAGAAAACATGAAAGAAGCTATATGCCAGTCTCTTTTCTAGAAGAGACTACAGGACAGAATCCCTTATCATATGGGATTCAGATAATTCTTAGACTATAAGGCTGGTGATGAATAATAGATGGGACTTCTGTTAGAGAAAAAACAGTCTGAAAGAAACTACACCAAGGGGGATTAAATTCCTGTTGGAAAATGCCTAGCTAATAATATTATAAAAAAACAGGAATGAAAAAATGAAAACATTCAGCTCATTATAATGAGTTACGCAATCATTAACAGGGCATTTCAGTTCTTAAAGTTTCCACTGTGACCTCATCCACATCTCCAAAAACCTGTCTGGCTAATTTCAGAAATATTTATTAAATAATGTCATATTAAGTTATATGTATATGTATATGGGAAAGATGGAAGGCAAAAGGAGAAGGGGATGGCAGAGGATGAGATGGTTAGATAGCATCACTGAAGCAATGAGCATGAAACTGAGCAAACTCAGGGAGGCAGTGAAGGACAGGAAGGCTGGCGCGATATGGGTCATGGGGTCACAAAGAGTCGGACACGACTTAACGACGGAACAAAAGTTATATGTACAATAGAAAGTTATTCAATGGAATTAATACATTTGAAAGCTGTGGCATGGCAGCTGCCAGAAAAGATGGCCATTTTCTCTGCTGAAGCCAAATAGCATTTAGAATATTTTCTAGGAAGATTTGGAGGACTAACAATATACAAATAGGGTTGTATCTAATTCAGTTCTTTGTTCCTTCAAATCAAATCAAATCAATTTTTATTGCAGTCACAGATCAGCATAGTTTGTTCCTTCCAACATTCTGAAGGATTATCCCCACTTCTAAAAGCAACTTCAAGGTACATGACCACAAAAATAACCTTTGCTGACAGCATAGCATTAAACTATAAAATTATCTATTAATAAACATAACATAAATGACAATAAAGCCACATGGTACATTACCAAAAAAGCACAATCCAACTTAAATGATAAGCATAACATGCCAGTCAAGAAGAGAAGGCTGCTTTATATCAGTGGCTTTTCTAGGTTCAGGGTTGCTTTTATTTTTCAAACAGCCAGAAAAGACAGACTGAACTCAAAGGGGGAGAGAATTCAAGAAAATGCATACATACATTTAAATAATTTGTTCTGTAAAATAACTATATTAGGCAAGCCACATGCAAATGCATTATGTAGAGGAAGTGTTCTACAGGCATGCAAATTTAGTAGAAATTCATGTGATTAAAAAAAACAACACACACATGACAGAGAAGTTGAGAAGTTACAAGTTGTCAGGCCTAGCCCAAGGAACTCCAGGAGACCATGCAGATTCAGTTCAGCAATGTTTATTAGCTACAACCTCTAGCAAGAATCTTCCCAGACTGAAACTAGTTCCCAAGGTCAGCCAGTCAAAACAGAGTGAATTCCTCAGGGAGGTGCCAGCCTCATCCTCTTATCTCTTCCTCACCCCTCAGAAGACAAAAGCGGATGCTTCCCTCCCTGAGTTTGGTCTTCATAATTCCATTCCATCACATCAAGATTGATGTCAGGCCTAGCCCAAGGAACTCCAGGAGACCATGTAGATTCAGTTCAGCAATATTTATTAGCTACAACCTCTAGCAAGAATCTTCCCAGACTGAAACTCAGTTCCCAAAGTCAGCCAGTCAAAACAGAGTGAATTCCTCAGGGAGGTGCCAGCCTCATCCTCTAATCTCTTCCTCGCCCCTCAGGAGACGAAAGAGGATGCTTCCCTCCCTGAGTCTGGCCTTCATAATTCCATTCCATCACACAAGTGAGGTTAAATGCAAAAGAAAGAGGGAAAGATGCTATCACTAAGATGGCAACCCATTCTCAAGCTCCAAATGACCTTCCTTATGTCAGATTCAGCCGGCATGGCCCGGCACGGTGAAGGCACCGCTCAGCTTAGCCTAAGTCAATTTCACCGCCCAGGCGCAAGCAGAGAAAAAGGGGAAGTGAAACCGCGAGCTGATTATGGACAGGTGGCGGTGCTTAACTCAAAACCGCAAGCGGATACTTTGTATCAGCGCGGTTTCCCCTCAGGCGCTGCAAACAAAGGAAAGCGCAGAGGCTCGGAGGCGAAGCAATCAAGGAAGGATCGAGAACTCCCGGCTTTGCGCGCAAACAGGCAAACCCAACAAAGGCAACAACAGCACAACCCATAGACGGCAACCAGAAAGACAAATGCACCGGGCTGAATCTGCCATTTGGGCGAGGGGGGATTACTGCGGGTAATCTGTAACTAAGCAACGGGTAAAAGCTCAGGAATGGGGAAGCTATAAAATACCATGTAAGCTATGCCAAGCCAACCCTGGCTTTTTCTGTACTTACTTACATTACGCTTGAGTAAGCTGCTTTGCTGAACACACGTGTCACGAGAGTTTCTCTGAGATGAACGGGGTAAACCTTACACCTCTACAGATGTTAACCCTGGGCCTCATAGCAGGGCTTGGTCATCAATCATTGCTCTTTACACACTTAACCTCTTATGAAGAACTTGATTAGTTTTGGAAGATGACTATCAGATATGACTCGGCTAGATTAAGAATTTTACTGCAGACAACAGTGAAGCCTCTAAGTTGATTGCTAATAACAGAGCAAGGCATTCAGAGGCCTGCATATCTATGTTCTTGGCTTTTTTCTTCCACCTTTTCTAAGCCAGTGGGTGCTTGGCCAGTCTCTTGATGGCCTTGGAAGACATTATGTCTTCAGAAAGGTACTTTTTTAGCCTGGAAACAGCTAGTTCTAGCCAGTTTCAGCCCATACATCAGTCCAAAAGAGTCCTTACAGGCACAGATCTTAATCAGCTCATATAAAATTCCCTTATTTGTCACCTACTTATGTCAATGTCACCATCAGCTCAACATTCTCTACATATGGAAGTGAAGTTGCCACATTATATGTTGTCTGTAACAATCTCTGTAGCGAGAGAAAAGTCATGAAATGCATATGTTTCAGAAAGGTTACAAGTAGTTTACAGCCATCTGATTTGATTTGCTGCTTTGAAGCAGCTCCTCACACTTGATTCACAACTCAAAGCACTGCCCTTTAATAAATGTTTACTTCACAGTGCCCTAGAATACATTAGATGTGAATTTCTATGAGAACTAGAGAACATTAATGTATCAAAATATGCACTTTTTCAAATTCTGCAGTGCAGGTGGCAACTAAAAATATGTTACAACTAAAAATATGTATACAAAATGTTCCCATTAAACAAAAGTACAGACAAAAAGTGCATATAATTCAAGAAAATGCATACATACATTTAAATAATTTGCTTTGGAAAATATCTATATTAGGCAAGCCACATACAAATGCATTATGTAGAGGAAATGTCCTACATGCATGCAAATTTAATAGAAATTCATGTGATTTAAAAAAAAAAAACTTGACAAAGCTGAAAAGTTAAGTATATCCAAACTTCAGAGATCTGCCCATCTCTACATCTGAGAAGAAGTTCTAGATTAATGGCAAATATAGTGCAATACTTAGAGCTGATGCAGTGTAGACTAGTAGCAGGAAGTCAAGGCTCTTGCCCACTCTCAACTCTAGATGCTCACTGGGTGACTCTGGGTTAGTTAAAAAATTCTTTCAACCCTTCTTTACAGGGTTATTGTGATGATGAAAAATAGGAGGAAGTGCTATGGATGACATCAATGAACCTAGTGAGAGATGAATATAAATATAACACGTTCATACGTACTTATGATGTCCCAAATGTTTGGATGATAGAAAGTTTATGAGTGAAGTTAAATGCAAAAGAAAGAAGGAAAGAAACAAAAATTACAAGATGTGAAATAAATGTGCTGCAGGCCTCGTGTTATAGAAGAGCAATGGCAAAGAATTTTTTTTAATGTTGAGTAGTGAAAGAACAAGAAATAATAAGACAAAATATATACCTCTGTAGATTTAGCAGGACACATGTGCACTCTTAGAGATCAGAGAAATACGAGGGAGCACTATGGAAACAATAGATACAGGAGAAGAAAACATCAATAAGTATTTCCATTAAGTAAAAGAAAGTATTTCTGAACTTATTAAAGTGACTTGAAAAGCTAGAATATGTGCTTTTCTCTGTCTAATACAAGATACCTTCTGACCTGCCTTAACTGAATGTGAATTATGGCCAATCCTGGTATATTTATTGTACAGTAGATGGTATTTTTTTTCCTTCATAAGGTCTCTTAGACAGCAAATAGATCACTTTCCATTGTTGTTTACACAAAATAATTCTTAAAATTCCTGAAATATTTAGGTCATCCCCATTAAACAAGAACTGGAATGTGTTTCACTATAGTTGGCTGAAGAAAGCACAATGGATTGTGTTTCCACAGCATTCAAAGCCAGAAACAAATGAATCACGTTTTAGACTGATGTGCAAGTCTAGATTTTTTCAAGCTGTGCGGGTCATCACTTGCTGTTGATAATTTAAATGAAAAGGGAAAGGATAAGCATCTTCCTCTTGTCATGCCTGCTTTTTGACTGCACAATGGCACACACACACATGGAATTCAGCTCACTGAACACATTGCAATTTGATATGACTGGCTGTTCTTACAGTTGTGGTGTAAATGACCTTTTCCACACTGAAGTCTTATTATACAAACCAAAATCAAATTCTCTTGTACATATCTATATGCAATACATATCTATTCCTGCTTTTTAAAACAAAGTATGGTCTTTCTTAAATTCCTCCCCCAGAATATTTAATGCTGAATCCTCTTCTCCCTTTAATAAGCAAAAGTGTTGTTACGTGCAAATGGGGGGACTATATTCTCAGAGAAAGTTGCTCATGGTTTCTGGGCAAATATGGAGCACATATTAATACATGGGCTGGGCTCACATAGTAATCTAGGCTCAACTATTAAGACCCTGTCTAGGTGTACACATTCTGCTAAGCCAGGATGGGGGAAGCTGTGGTTCTCCAGTGTTGCACTTACGGATTTCATCCATCTTCATATGGCCTCCTGCAGCCCTCTGGAAGGTTGGGAGGCAGAATTATAATTTCCAATCCTTCCAATGTTGCCAATCCCTGTAACAAAGCATTGCTATTTCAAGTTACAATAGCTGGATTTACCCCATCAAATTAAATGTAAATTAAACAAAGCAAATCTTAGCGTGATTTTGAAAGTAGAAGGCTCTCTAAGTTGTTGATTTGGCCAGAAAGGAACAGTTGGCCCACCATATAAATTATTCCATTCAAACTATTCCCTGATTCATCTGGAGGATTTTGAATGCAAATTCTTAGTTCCTCTGTATCATTCTGGTATGAATAATTTAATGTGATTCATGTGTTTCACAATGTATACTTCCTTCTATCTAGTTATTCCAGTATACTACTATCATTTTTAAGCAGTTTTCCTTACAGAAACTTGATTTAAGTAAAACTAAGCCCTAACATATGTTTAATTTACATTTTTCCCAAATGGACATAGATTTTGAGAAAGGTCCCTAACAAGGAATAATTGATAGCAGTGGAATCCATTAACTCCTGCTGTTCATGCTATAGTGAAGTCTGCTTAGGTGAATCACAATATTTCACAGTAAAATAAACTGGTGACAGATTTGTTTTGCACCCTAACCCCAATTTGAGTTGTTCCTCCTTATTTCTGATGTTTTTAATTCAGTGTTGTGACATCACATTGCATACTTCCTTGTTCCTGATTTTTTGGGGGGGAGGGGGGCTATCTTTTTATTCACCTCATCCCTCAAGTCATTTTCATTAGATAACGGCAGAGAGAGATGTGAAGGGAACCAGTGCTGAATTCCAGGTTCTTTTCTTCTTGAACTGTACTCATTTGTTCATTGTTTAAAAAATAGTATTTAATTTAAAAATGTGGTATGATCTTCCTTCCCCCTCCTTCCTTCTCCCTCCCTTTTCCTTAAGTGTCATGTCCTTTAGACTGCAACTTTAGAGACAGTGACTTCATATCGTTGTTTACTATTAGTGGTGGCAGTAGTAGAATAGTAGTGTGTAATGGGCTGTTAGAATAACCTTGGGAGACAGGAGGAAGAGCCGCAGCCTAGACAATGGTCTGATTAGAGATATCTGAGTCCAAAGGAGGGATGGGGGTGGAGAAAGCATTTCAGAAGGGACCCTCCCATGTCCTCTGAAAAGTAAAGGCAGGGGAAGGGGAAAGTGCTTTCAGATTTGCAAGATACTGTTATGATAAGCTTACAATAAAGGTAGTATTACTACTCATGGTTTTGGTTTCCTGTCTGGACCACCTCAAAGGGTTGACATAGTTGTAGTGGTACTAGTATGCAGGCTGTTCTAACAGCTTCTGTAATGCTAATCATCTGGATGAAGCCATTGGGGAAGGTCATCCAATGGTTTGGGGTGAGGTATTATCAGTATGCTGATGATATTCGGCTTTATACTTCCACTCCATGCCATCTGAGTGATGTCATGCAGGTTCTTTCTTAGTGCCTGGAGGCTGTGGGGGCCTGGAGGGGGCACGACAGGCATCAGCTCAACCCAAGCAAGGCCAAATGGCTCTGGGTTTTTGGACCTCCTGGTTCCAGGAACTTTTCATCTTTGGGTCTGGATGGAGCAGCACTGCCCCACATAGACCCAGAGCATAATCTGGGGGGGTCCTTCTGGACTTGCAGCTCCTCCTCAAGGAGCAGCCATGGCTAGGAGTTGTTTGCACAACTTCAAGCTGTGCATCAGACGTGCCTATTCCTGGACCAGGGGCCCTGCTCATGGTCACTCATGCCCTTGCCACCTCTGGACTGGACTATTGCAGTGTGCCCTACATGGGGCTGCCCTTGAAGAGCATTTGGAAGCTTCAGCTGATGCAGAATGTGGTGGCACAGGCAATTAATCATGTTGGTTATTTGGTGCATGTGACACCACTACTTCACAAGCTGCATTGGTTTCCAGTGTGCTTCCAGGTGCAATTCAAGGTGCTGAAAGTTACCTTTAAAGCTCTTCATGGCTTGTGACTGGGTTACTTGCAGACCACCTCTCCCCAGTTGTTTCTACCTGTCCTACCCAGTCTGGCAGGGCCTAACAGAAGAGACTTTACTGCCACAGTGCCTGCCCTCTGGAACATCATTCCACCTGAAATTAGACTGGTTCCAACCCTGTTGTCCTTTCATAAGGCCATGAAAACTTGGTTTTGTTCCCAGGCCTGACCCCCCTCCCCGGTATGTAATGGACCCCATCTCTTGGCTTTGCTGATGATTGTTTCTTATGATGCTCAGCTGCTATGTGTTTTTATTTTTCGTATTGTACATTTTTGATAATGTATATTTTATATATTTTATTTTAAGCCACCGAGAGTCCTAGAGATGTGAAATGGGCAGCTGTACAAATCAAAATAAATAACTAATAAACAAACTCAAGCATTGGGTCACTAACTCTAGGCTGTAGATCTAGTTCCATCCTATCCATTACTCTTGCATTGTTATGATCCTCCCAAGAAGACAGCAGCAGCTGCAGAGTTGAGGGGAGGAAAGAGAGGGAAGAGACAAGATGCTATCTGCAGCAACGCGATTGAAGCCCCACGCCTTAGTACATGCATGCAGGAATGGAGCTTCAGTCACGCTGCTGTAACTGCTGTTTTGACACCCCTCACAGATGCTGCTAGAAGAATAGCATAGTTCCGGCCACTTCTGTTCCTGCTGAATTACAGGTTTGGTTTGTTGGTGTTTTTTTTTTTTTTCACACATAGTCATGCTGCAGGAACAATATTTTGGCTGAAATCTTATGCACACTTAAGGGAAAGTAAGCCTTATATGCCACAGCAGATTTTTTTTTACTGAGCAAATACGCATAGGATCGCACTATTAATAAAGTTCCTTCTAAGTGAAAATAATAGAAGCAGAGATTAGCTTTCTTGAGACTACCACTTATGTCTCCTGCGAACCATCATCCTTTCTATAATGCTGAGCATGTCAGCTCTAAAAAGACCTTTCGTTAGTACATTTAAAAAGTGTTCCCTTGTGCAAGATTGCTTATGGTTCCAAATACCACTAAAATCTATTTAAATGACATGTCTCATTACTGGATGCAAAACCTTGGCCATAAATTTTTTACCTCCAGCCAAGAGAATGCTTGGTCTACTGGGACTTTGCATTTCAACATACAACCACATTTGATTGACATATTCATTGTGTGCCCCTCCCCCCCCAGCCAAGTTCTGCAGATCTTTATTTTTTGCTTGAAACTTCTACATAAGGAGTTAAAATTATCGTATAAGTACAGATGAGTACATTTTGGAGCATAGTGACAATACTGCTTGATTTGCTATGCCTGATTTATTTTTATAGGGTTCCCCCCCCGAATTTTGGGCCACAGAAAAAGGGTTCCTTGCAAGGGCTAATTGTAGACAACTCACAGTTTCTACTTAAAAAACTAAACACATACAGTACTGTGCAAAAGTTTTAGGCAGGTGTGAAAAATGCTGTAAAGTAAGAATGCTTTCAAAAATATATATTGTAATTGTTTATGTTTATCAATTTACAAAATGCAAAGTGAGAAAACAGATGAAAAACCCAAATCAAGTCATTATTTGGTGTGACCACCCTTTGCCTTCAAAACAGCATCAATTCTTCTAGGTATACTTACACAGAGTTTTTGAAGGAACTCCGCAGGTAGGTTGTTCCAACCATCTTGGAGAGCTAACCACAGATCTCCTGTGGATGTAGGCTACCTCAAATCCTTCTGTCTCTTCATGTAATCCCAGACAGACTCGATGATGTTGAGATCAGGGGCTGGTGGGGGCCAAACCATCACTTCCAGAACTCCTTGTTCTTCTTGATGCTGAAGATAGTTCTTAATGACATTGGCTGTATGTTTGGGGTCATTGTCCTGCTGCAGAATAAATGTGGGGCCAATCACACACCTCCCTGATGGTATAGCATAATGGATAAGTATCTGCCTGTATTTCTTAGCATTGAGAACACCCTTAATCCTGATCAAATCTCCAACTCCATTTGCAGAAATGCAGCCCCAAACTTGCAAGGAACCTCCACCATGCTTCACTCTTGCCTGCAGACACTCATTATTGTATTGCTCTCCAGCCCTTCGGTGAACAAACTGCCTCCTGCTACAGCCAAATTTTTCAAATTTGGACCTATCAGTCCAGAGCACCTGCTGCCATTTTTCTGCACCCCAGTTCCTATGTTTTCATGCATAGTTGAGTCACTTAGCCTTGTTTCCACGTCGGAGGTATGGCTTTTTGGCCACAATTCTTTCATGAAGACCACTTCTGACCAGACTTCTATGGACAGTACATGGGTGTACCTGGGTCCCACTGGTTTCCACCAGTTCTGTGCTGATGGCACTGCTGGACATATTCCAATCTCAAAGGGAAGTAAGCATGATGTGTCTTTCATCTGCTGCATTAAGTTTCCTTGGCCAACCACTGCATCTACAGTCCTCAATGTTGCCCATTTCTTTGTGCTTCTTCAAAAGAGCTTGAACAGCACATCTTGAAACCCCAGTCTGCTTTGAAATGTTTGCCTGGGAGAGACCTTGCAGATGTAGTATAACTACCTTGTGTCTTGTTGCTGTGCTCAGTCTTGCCATGGTGTATGACCTGTGACATGAAACTGTCCTCCACAAACTCACCTTAGTAGCAAAGTTTGGCTGTTCCTCACCCAGTTTTAAGCCTCCTACACAGCTGTTTCTGTTTCAGTTAATGACTGTGTTTCAACCTACATATGAACTTGATGATCATTAGCACCTGCTTGGTATAATTGGTTAATCATACACCTGACTCTGATCCTACAAGATCCCTTACTTTGTGCAAGTGTATGAAGTGTGCAAGTGTAAGAGCTGATGCTGTTTTGAAGCCAAAGGGTAGTCACACCAAATATTGATTTGATTTAGATTTCTCTTCTGTTTCCTTACTTTGCATTTTGTAAATTGATAAACATAAACAATTACAATATATATTTTTGAAAGCATTCTTACTTTACAGCATTTTTTCACACCTGCCTGAAACTTTTGCACAGTACTGTAGAATTGACTCACTTTGTTCACATAACACAGTGACAAGCCATAGCACAGGTTGTTTCAGTTTGGCTTAGCATGTTGTGTAAACTCAACCAATGGAGTTTGCAAATGTGTGTATTCCCAGCCTTTTGCTTAGAGTAGATCTGCTAAGTTTGGCCTAATTGATTTCAATGTGCTTAGTTTAATCATGACTATGTCTGGATCCAGCTCCCCCCCCCCATAACACATGGAGAACTTCAACTGAAATGTTTACTACAAGTTAAGTGTGATGACAGGTACATTTTTCAACAGGTCCTACTAACCTAATTCACTCATAATGCTAAGCTATTAACTAGATCCCTCCTGCCATTCTCTAATCTGTCACTACACAAATTAAATAAACTTAGACTGAAAACAGAACCAAGTCATGAAGGGAGCTGAGTCACAAGCAACACTTTTTTTTTTTTTAAATTTCTTTCTCTTTAATTAAGCAACAAAATAGTTTTTAAGCTTCTTCTGTGCTCTGTTCAGAAGACAGTGAGATAGGGGGTTAGTCCCATCATTCTACTAATATGCTTTTGTAGCCTTACATTATACTAAACTAGAAAGAGCCATACAGTTAACATGATTCTCGCTGAATAGCCTAGTGTTACTACATAGTTCTGGTGGATTATCCACCCAGAGATGCTGCATCCAACTCTTTTGGGAAACAAGAGCAGAATGGCAGCAAACATGGCTGACCAAGATCTGGAGAGCCAATAAACACTTTTCTTATATACCACCCATTGCTGGTCACCTCCAATGTGATGGGTGACATGACAATTTTACATACTTTGCAGCTGTCATTGAATATCAGGAAAACAGCACTTTAACACTGCCACAGCTAATGATTACATAACCCTGTCGACTTTATGGGTTGGAAACAAGAAGAAGGCATTCATTCACGTGCCTGGATACTGCTGTACTCCATGTGACTCAAGGCAAGCTACACTACAGCAGTAAGGGGACACAAAGATGTTGCCAGGATATCTTTGCATCAAGGGCATGATTAGATGCAAGTAGGCACACTGTGTGCATGTATGTGTGCATGCGTGTAAGAGACAGAAAGAGAAAAATATCTTTGTTGGTCATGTTGAGGTCTATTGGTCTTAATGACAGACATGGTGATGAACTTTGGCACAAGAGGAGAAGATCTACTTTGTTGGGTTTTGAAAGAGACATGAAAAATCCAACTCCTGCAGGCAAAGGCCCAACATCTGAAGATAAAAGGTTCTTGTGTTATTTAACTGAGGTGCAGAAGAGAACTGCTTGACTGTCACAACACCTGCAGCGGGGGAACTAAATTTTCTATGTAGAAAAAGTATTTATCGAAAAACTCTAAGGAAAGATTGGGAAATACAGCCTCTGTGGAGTTTTCCCAATTATGAAGAAGTAAATTGCAGAAAGAAAGGGTTTTTAAAATACTCATCAATGCCTAAAAACAGATTTTTTAAAAAACCACTGTGAGTCGATATGTTGAAATGGGTGTATACAAATTTAGTAATAGACAAACAGTGTTTTTCTAGAAGAAAGTTGTTTAATTATTGAAATTCTTAATCCTGTTGGATTGCATTAACTAAATCTGCCATCTTATGCCTGTTTACATGGAAGTAAACTCAAGCAGATTTAATGGAAGTTACTTTTGAGTAGCTATACATGAATTATATTGAAAACAATGTAATTTGTACTCTCAAATTTAATCACAAGCATTATTTTGAACAGCAGAGGGCTCCCTTATTCTTCCAGTTAATGAGGTCTGTGCTATTGTATGACTATAATCAACTTGAGTTTTTTCACCCCAAGGGTAAGAAGTGCTTAAGTAGACATATATTGACAACTGTAAAGAGAAACTGAAATAGTAGATTCAAACAAGCTAGTGTGTGTTAAACATATTTCCCATTCATTTTCTACAATCAGACCAAAATGAAGTACTATCATTTTTTATATAGAGTATTAGAGGTATTCTTAAATTCATCAAGAAAATCATCCCTCAAGTTTAGTTCACAACAAAGGATAATGTTTTTTGTCCACTGTTAAATGGAAGTGATTTTGAAATTATTCTCTGTCCACCCCCTGCCAAATTAAATAAATTAAAACCAGCCAGGGATCAGTTTAGATATGTGTCACTTCTCTTTATGCATACCACACTTTTAAAAGTCTCATTGATTTTCCATAGGAAAGAACAAGAGCTTTAATCTATGTCTCAAACAGTACAATTCTATATGTTTTCCAGAAGAAAAAGTCATTGAATTCAGTGAAATTTACTTCTGGATAAATGAATATAGGAGTGTGTTGATAAATGTTAAACTGAGATTGGCGTGTTTCAGTTTGCACACTGTACTTTTTAAAGTAACCTGCAGTATATTACCATAATATATTCCCAAAAGGAGACAGTTACATTGTATGTTTACAATGCATGTTATGCTCTGAAATTATTAGTGTTGACACCAATTTCCCAAATTTTATATTTAATAAATTGATTGATTGATTTGAAATGCATGCAAAACTATATAAATTATGTATAAATTTCAAATTGAAATTGAAATAAATAAAGCAAGCAAGTAAGCAAGCAAGCTGGTTCATGTCATCAAGTCATCAGGAACTCCCAGATGGCTTTAGGTACATGCCATACATCTAAGAGAGAATGACAGGAAAAAAAGTATGAAGATGCTACAAGGAACCAGTAAGTAATTCAAGTGTATCTGTGCTTGAAGAAGAACGGCTCTCAAGCCCTGTCATTCATTTACAAAAGAAGAGTGGCAAAAGGAATGTGAGAAATTGCTGAAATAACATTGTCCTGTCAGACACTAGAAAGGATTCACCTAAATGTTGAGATTCATTGTAATATTTAGATTTCATGCAAGCAACTGGCAAAACAATTTTTTGGCTTATTGCCAAAATGTTACTCACTAGAATGAGATGAGAAAAGAATAAATACCTGAAGGATTGGAAAACCTAAGCGAATAGAGTCTGGAAGCATTTTAATTTATGCACAGAATAGTATAGCTATGTTGTTGTTTTTAAAAGACTTCTCTCTTTCTAACATGGCAATTCCCAACATCCCTTGGACAACTGAAAAACAATGTATGAAATTGTCTCCCAAATAAATTTGGTAACAAACCATTGATACAACCAATGATAATTCTGGATTCCTCTGCAGAAACTATAGGAAACCTTATGGAAATATCCACAATTGTATAACTATATTTGTGTTATCTTCTGAATATTTTTGTTTGTTGTTTTTTGTCATGACTTTCACTTTTGGATTTGAGTTTTACGCAGGACGATAATGAAACTTCATTAGCTTCTGTTTCATACTGGAGATTATTATTATTATTATCATTATTATTATTATTATTATTATTATTTTAATGGAAAACAGTTTAGTTTCTGAATGTTGGTTGTATTGCATCTGGCTGGACGCAACTTTTTTTTTTTAAATCAGACTGCCACCATTTTCCCACGGAGTACTTTATTTCAGTGTAAAACTGCAAATTGCAATATTCCTAAATATGGATTCACCAGAAGATTCTTTAAAAATACAGTGAAATATAGGTAGTTTAAACTAGTACTGGCATTTATGTTCTGAAGAAAAGGTTGACATCTCACAACCCAGAGGCCACATGTAAACTGGGAAGAAAAAAAAAAAAAGGACAGCAGAAATGAGGTAACTCCATTCGACAAATGACCTTGTCAGTTATATTGCTTGTTTCTTTTCTTCACTAGCTGTGTCATCTGCTTAGAAGGAAGGAGAAGAAGTAAGAAGCAAGATCATGGAGGAAAGTGCTAGAAACAGTGAAGGGCAAAATTCAAACGGTGAGGTGGCTAGATTTATTGGAACACCTCTTTCAGCCCTTGGGATCTGTGGAACAGACCTTGCTAGTGCTGCTATGGAGTATTTGCCCAAGCTAAGGTCTTCTTAGTAGTGGCAATTTTACTGTGGAATTCCCTCCCTGTACATGTTTCAGGCCATAAGCTTAATGCATTAACTTATTGGGCAGCTTGGGAATGAATACAAATACAAATACTGATTCTATTTTGTAAAATGAAAGTTAATTATGATCCAGTGTAGGTAAAGAAAATAAAGAGCAATGAATAGGCCCAAGATAATAATGAGATTATTTAAAACATATACACATTAGGGCTCTGCAAAATGTTTGGTTTCGAATTATTTTGAATGCAAACTATCCTGAAACATGCTGCTTCAATTTTGAACTTGCCATTTTGGCTATGAAATGAGCTGTTTTGAGCTTAGGACAGCTGTTTCAAGTACAAAACACCATTTCAAAGCCTGAGACACTCTGAAATGTTCAAAGCAGCACATTTTCAAGCTTTGCACGTGGAAAACTGGATGTTTTGTGAAATTTCATACTAAAAATGATTCAAAATGAAATGTTTTGCACAATCCTAACACACACATGTGTATGTATACCTCCATAATGGAAAGTTGCTATGGAAACATCCCATTATAGCTTTTCTTATTGTAGTTTTGTTGTGCATCCATCTTATATAATCCTTGCCAGGTTTTTATATTTTAACAAATTGACCCTCCTAAACATTCAACAAACTGTGTTTTCATTTTATGTCTTCAAATCAAGACATTAAGAGCCTCGCTTTCTCTATGTATTTGTCCTTAGAAAAAAAACAACAGCAGCAAATTTAATTTTAAAGAAACAGAAAGGAAATGGCAAACTGATGCAGGATTATTATTCCATAATTTCCACATGGCATATCTAGGCAGTGTTCCAGAATGAAAGACTAGTTAAAAATGAAAGCATGTATTATTTCTACCTGCAAGACACAAAAGAATGAAAAAGATGAGTGGAATAGCTGAAGCCAATTTGATACAACTATTATATCAAGATGACTTTTAAAGATAAACCTACCTTTGTAATTAAATGCTGAAAGCTAATCATATCAAGAATGTACTTGATAGGAGAACAGACAGGAGGGAACAGGAGAATGCAATAAATCTGCAGGAGTGCATCAGCAACAGCAAGATTTCTTGCAAATAATATTGCATTTTTTTCCATCAAAAAGTGGAAAGGACAGGAGACTTCCTTTGATCAACGGGAATGGTATCTTTAGATTAAAAAAATTATAACAGATAAAACAAGAAATCAAATGAATGAAAAGTTGTCCTAACCAAGAAAAATAACCTGCTTCAATATGTAACACTATCCTTTTTCAAAAGTAGAAGGGGGGGGGGGGTAACTAAGGATTAAAGAAATTAGAACAGAATTCAAGATCAGACCACAGAGAAGTAAAATATATCAAAGAGCCTCAAGATTTTATATGTGCAGCCTATCACAGACACAGGCCTGAATCAGATGACTTGTCAACCTGATTTTGCCATGATAGTCCCAGTTTTGGAGGAGGCATCACCAATGCCAGCCATATCCCTCAACCTCAACAAACTGTCCTGTTTTCCAGAAGTCCATCCTGGCCAGACTGTCACAAGCAGCACAAATCACAATACAGAAAACAACTTTCCTGTTTCCTACTTACTGTACATGTGTGAGCAAGGCTTCCATTTCCAGGCTGCAAAATCCAGATGACCACAAGATGGCAGCAAAGAAGCACATAAACTCTACCCCATTGTTACTATCTACTGATTGTCCAGATATCTGCATCCTGGATATGGTAGCCCTCATGTGAACAGCTATAGCAAAGGAAGCAATGGTCATAGAAGTGAAATCGGGTAATCAGTCTCTGCAAAGTACCTAGATTTTGTTTCAGCCCTCAAGTTTGGAAATGCCTCCTAGTGGAAGGGGAGATGGCAGAAAAGAATAAACAGAGGGTTCTACTGTTTGTTAGACAACCATTAATTTGTCTGGAAGCTCTTTCATAAACTTTCAGTTTGTTTTCTTTTTTAATTTAATTTTTGCTTAAGATTTGCTTATTAAGACCACTCAGACCAGATAACGACAAAACCAGTCATGCCTTCTGGTAGACAGTATAACTGAGAATACCACATAGGATATATACTGTGTAAACATAGAGAATTCACCCCCCCCCCCACAACACACACTCCCAAGAGGATGATGGAAGTCATGCAAAACCCTGTATGTGGGGGTATAACATAATGTAATATCTGTATCTCTCCACTTTGAGAGCTTGAAGGAAGGCGAACCTATATACCATTCTGATAGGAGAAAAAAAGTAAGATTCTCAGATTAAAATCTTATATAGCAAGGTCTCCCAGAGCATTTCCATCTGGTGTGGAATTCCTGAACATTGTTTATTCACTCCCCCCCCCCCCCCCTTTGAGGAGCCAGCTACTGCATGTTTTCTAGGATACAAAGAGACTGAAGAGTTTGCTCGGTTTTAATGCTAACTTTAAGTGATTAGTTTCCAAATATTGATCCATGCTATATTGCACCCACTAGGTACACAAGCCATGCCCATTCTTGGCCTGCTAATCCTCTGTTTCACTGTTATTGTTGCTATTGCAAAATGCAGGCTACGAGGCAAGAGCCCTGATAGACAATCAACTTCTCCATCAGGAAGAGACAGGTCAGGAGACAGAGACACAAGCTTTACACCTCCCCAAGAAGAGGCATAGCAAGCTCAAGAGCCCTATTTCTAATGATTGACTAGTGGCTGGAGTTTTTGACAACTTGCCAAAGGATATAGGTAGTGGTATGAAAGGATGGGGGTGGGGGTGTCTCTAAGTGTAGAAATTGGACTTTCCCTATATGAAGGAAGACTCACAGGGAGATGTTAGAGAACTTCAAGGAAGGGCATTTGAAATTAGCAGGTTGTGGAGCCCTCATCCCCACTGTTAGACTATTCATGAGCAAAGATAAAAGTAGCGTGGCATGCATTATAAAAGAAGTTCTTGAAAACTTGCTGTTCGAAGAAGCTGCATAATGCAACAAGAAGTTGCAAAATCAAATGTTTAATAACTTTTCTATCGCCATCATTATAACTATAGGAAAAAGGTGCTAGACTTGAATATTGCTTTTCTAACATTGTCAGTAAAAGGAGACAGAATTTTTAACCAATTAGTTCAGTGCAGGGGCTAGTGTGATACAGTGACTAAAACGTTTGTTCAAAATCTCTATTTGGGAATGAACTTCACTAGTAATGATATGCTAGTCACCATCTTACCACCAGCTCTGGTCAAATTCCTTTATGATATAACAAATGCTATTGGAAAAAATGTAACACCAACCACATATACTGCTCCATGCTGCTTTCAGAAGGATAGAATGAAACTGGAAGTAATTACATCAAATTCAGCGAAAGACAGAATATTTTCAAGGGCTTGATGATTATGTAGCTATTGTGTGAAAACCAAGAATATTCAAATGCTGCAACACTCAGAGGTTTAGCCCCAGAAAGTCAAGAATACCTTTTCAGACAAGCCAATTAGATGAATCTTTCCTGAAGGCAGAAAGGTTGAAAAGCACTGTGCTACTCCATTGCTCTGTAAATCTTGCAATGTGACTCACAGCAATTTTAGAGGTGCTTTTCCATCCCACTGATCTTTAGAAGTGTGCATATTAGGAAAGCTATTTGCCTTAATCTGATTTCCATCTGCTTCCCCATCTCTTTCTCTATCTAAGGAAGATGAGAAAGCTAAAGGGTCTTTACCTCTACCTCTGTTCTTCTAAGTGTATGACATATTAGATGATAGAGGAATAACCAAGAGAAAGAATTTGAGGTTTAATAGCACGTACAGAAAATCAGAGGGATGTGAAAATGGAAGCTTTATGTATGTACATATGTATGTATGTATCTACATATGTGGTTTATATAAGAATGCATGAAAATATATGTTGAGAAATGGAGAGAGAAGGAAACAAATAACCGCAAAAGAAAGAACAAATGATGGTTCACATTATCATACATTATAAAATAGAAGTCCCATACAGGTAATTTAGTTATCTTGGGAATGGACACCATATTATTCAAAGGCTTAATATATTTTCTTAAACACCAGTTTTATGATCATTTGCTCCTATATCTAGTTGTCTTGGTTCCTGTTAAAAACTTAGGAAGAAATACATATACAAATCTGTCATAGTATCTGATGTTTCAAAGACTTCTCCCTCCTTTCACTCATTCTGAATATATTCATCAAAAGCACATCTCAACGCTGGACTCGCTATGCAGATGAGCAACCCTGAATGTTAAGTTCTTCCCTCAAGCATCCAATCTCACAGGAATAAACTCAGCTTTGGGCCATGAATACAAGGGATACGAACGTGGCTTTTTAAAGTAGCACCTGAAATTCAGTGTCTTCAGTTACAGAGTAAAGAAAACTTCTCAGCCAAATGAAAATACGCCTTGAAGGCATCTTAACTATTTCACCAAAAAAAAAAAAAAAAAAATCAACAGGATAATGATATCATTAGGTTTAGGCAAAACAAGTTGAACTTATTTTGGAACTAATATTGAGATGATTTCATGTGGGTACAATTTTTACTAAGCTGAGTCATTCAAGTTACAGCTGATCCTCTATAAATATTTGAAGCGTTTTGCTTTCTATCTAAGTCAGAATGTTTTCTCTGACATTTCTCCTCTATGTCCAGATTCCCTTAAGAAGGGAGGGGATATTATTCTGGGAAAATGGAGGTTTCTTTCAAGGTGAGTCTGATTTTTGCTTTGTGGACATGTCTATGTAGTTTTCTTGGTTACAATAAAGAAGGAACTTTGCCATGGCCTTTTGTTCCATGGGATGTTTTTTCAACTCAACAATCTAGACTGCCACCATGCTGTTTCTTGGTAGGGTTTTATCCATATATTCATCCCATCCCATCATAAATAGCTGTATGAAACCAAAGAAGTTGGTGAAGTCTGCCACCTAGTCAAATTTGTTTGTTTGTATTTATATTTTCTTCTAGGAATTCAGTGCATCTTACTTGGGATCTTCCTTCTTTAGTTTATCCCCACGGCCCTGTGAAGTAGATTGGACTGAAGGAACTTGATTGGTCCAAAATTGCTCTCTGTGTTTCCATACCTAAGGATAGGTTTGAACCTGGATCTTCCTGGTCTTAGTCCATCTTACCCACTAGGCTATATTGAACTATTATTTTCCTGATTGTGTTTCATCACATCATTTATTTGCATTCAGGGTCAAAAGAAAAAGTAAGCTATGTTTTCAAAATTCTGCCATACCTGACTGAGAACTCAACATTTTGATTAAAGTAGATGTACTGATGTTAAGACATGGTAATAAGACTGATCGGCCTCTTGGATCTTTTAGCCTCTTTATTTTTATCCTTATTTCTGTAAATTCTGGTTTTTATAACTTTTATAATTTTTAAACTTTTTATAATTTTAATTATGTATTTTTGATTTTAGTTGTTGTAAGCCACCCAGAGTCCCCTGTTGTGGGGAGATGGGCGGGGACAAGTTAAATAAATAAATAAATAAATAAATATTGATAGCTTTTGCACCACACAGGTGTTGTAAGAGAGGGGGCTAGGCAAAATAGAGTAAGACATTCTTGCTGAAGGGAACTTGATTCTTAATGACAAAATAAAGAAAGGATCACAGTAGATACTATTCCTCTCAGGTAATTTGCATATTTCACTAGAAATAGCCCCTTTTTTAACTATTGGAAGGAACATGCTATTACTTTAATCAAAATTGGACAAAATCTAGCAGTTTTTCTTCCCACTGCCAGTAGCAACCCTAACGGCAAAAGGTTAAAGCTCACAAGCATTCATATGCTTGCACGGGCCTGCAAACAAACAAACAAACAAACAAACAAACAAACAGTTATAACTTTATTGATTAGTCCATTGACCATATTAAAACACAATAAAATGAAATAAGGTAAGGTACTGTAAAATAAGATAAAATAGACTAAGGTACGATAATAAAATAAAATAAATATAGTAATGTAAGATAAAGATAAAAGAATGAGATAAAATAGTGTAAGATAAAATGGAATGCAGAGTCAAAAACTAAGCTGAATATTAAAATATAAGTTTTAAGATATAAAAGTATATGTTTATGTGAATTCATCACCTCTACATGCAATCCCAGTGTGTTCTATAAAGTAGGTTCTCAGTTGGACAGCCCTAACTATAAACTGAACAGTTCTAATGACTATATATGTGTTTGTGCACTGCAGGAAATAAGATAATCTTTTGTTACAGTCCCAATATATGGTTCTGTCAAGTAGTGTCTGTAAATACTGAGCCCTTGCTGGGGCATATAATTGGCAGTTGAATAGAACATGCACAGTGTCTTCTGTTTTTGGTGCTATACAAAAACGGATTCTCTCAGAATATGGCACTTGGTGGAATTGTCCATATTTACCTATCAAATCCAGCTGCTTAAATCTTGCTCTGGTAAGGGCTATCCTATGGAACTGAGTCAAACCCATTGTCGGGTACTTTTCTATTTGAAAAGACATTTTATTTTTGGCCAGCCATTTCAATGCCCTGGTGTTTGCAAGTGAATCAATATCGGTTTAGGTGTTAACATCCAAGACTCTTTGTTTGAATGTTGCCTTGGCCTGATGTCCAGCTGAGAGTAGATATTGTGCTGAGAAGCCAAGCTGTGAGATGATTTGAAGAACTTGATTTATCCATGTGATGGGTAGAAGTGTGTCCATCTGTTCTTTAAGGCACATTTTTGGTAGTCTGTCAGGTTCCATTGGGAGAATCCTCCACCAGTAGTTTAAGACTTTCATTACTGTTAGACTAGAAATGGAGTGGGTGCCTGTTTCAGCTCTGACTGCTGATGCAGGCATATTCCTGTTGGTCCACAAAATAGATCTTAAAAACCATGCTTAATTTTGTTCAAGTAGGGGGGCCTTTGATAGACCCCACAATTTTGTGCCATATGTTAGCACTCTTACAAATTTTGCCTTGTGGACCTTTAAAATAGAAAGTAGAATGCTTGGGTAGTTATAACTGAGTAATTTAGTTAACATTTTAGAGCTTGCTGTGACCTGTATTGAACTTCATTTGAAGTGGTTAACCCAAGAATTTGTATCTATAAAAACCACTCCTAAAGTCGATTGGTTCTATACAAATGCCAGTTGTATTTGGCCCATCTTTTTCTAAAAACCACTACTTTGGATTTAGTCTTATTAATATTCAAAAATTTAGAGGTGCAATAGGCACCAAATTTCCCCATCAATCTCTTCAGGCCTACTTGGGACTGTGGCATCAGAACCATGTCGTCTGCATACAGCAGGATGCTGATATATCTGTTAAGGATCTTTGGCATGTGAACATCCATAGAGTGGAGGAATAAACATTGACATAAAGGTTAAACAATGTTGGGGCCAAGATGCATCCTTGTCTAATAGCTTTGTAAGTGGGTATGATCTGTGTGAGAGAGCATTGACTCAGATATGGACTTTCAGACATGTATTTGTATAGAGGGTCTTTACCAGGTATAGAAGTCTGGGTTCCATATTTAGCTTGGCCAGCTTCTTCCATAAGGTGTCTCTGTATGTGGGAATGACCTTGGGAGACCGGGGGGGGGGGGGGGGGAGATGCTGCTTAGGGAATGATCAAATAAGAAAGGGTGTAGCCTGCAGCTGGATAATGGGCAGAGAAAGAAACTCAGAAAGGAATCTCCCTAACTTATCAGGCTGTAAAAGAGACAGCAGGAGATTTGTACTTTCAGACTTGCAAGATTCTGCTAATGTAGCCTTACAATAAAGTAGAAATAGCTAATTTGGTTGTATTTCCTGTCTGATCTACCTGGGAAGGCTGATGCTCTGTTTATGGAGTCAAATGCCACACTAAAATCTATGAAAGATGTAAACAGGTGTTTATCATCTGTTGTATATTTAGTAACAAGATGGTATAGAATGAAGCAGTTATCTACTGTGGAGTGCCACGTCTGAACCCTGTTCTTCCACTAATATGTTCCTCTCAATCACCCAATCCTCTGTTTTGCTCAAGAGATGTTTTGCATATATCATACCTGTTATATCAATGATGCTTATGGGTCTGTAATTTTTTGAGTCTTCCTTGTCTCCTTTTTTTGTGCATGGGAACTATGATGGAGAATTTCCACCCTGCTGGGATACAGCCAGTGTTGCCTATATAAGTAAACAGTCCTACCTGCCTTGAAACCCCGCAGTCAATGTGTATCCTGGGGGGTAGGAAGTCTTCACCAGGTGCCTTCTTGGGTTTCAGTGATTGAATAATTTGTTTAATTTTTGTCACTGAACCTGGTGGCCAAGGAGAAAGGTTATCAGGGGTCAATAATCATCATTCCTGGATGATCCTGCTTGGAGCTGGCAAATAAGTTAGTATAAGAATCCTCCTAAATTAAAGCTGAGATGGGGATATCAAGTAGAAGCTTATGCTTCTTCATCCTGCCAGATACGATGCTCAAAATATGACTGAGTAGGACCTTTTCCTGACTTTTCTAGTTCAGGCCAAACTGTAGCTGTATGTTGGGCCTTCTTGGTGGCTCTTGGTTGCTTGTAATTATGTCTAAGCTTTAGCATCTTGGCATGATAGTTTGGTGTGGGGTTTCTTTGAACCAAATGCATAGCTGCTTTTAGGATCTTTCTTGAGTGAGAACAATCAAGGTCAAACCAATTAGATCTTATGTACTATTGGTTCCCAGCTGTCAATTGATTTATTAAAAAGTTTCTTAGCGTGTAACACAGAGTGGTATATCCAGTAAAAATTCCATTTGGGGTTTGAGTAGATGTGACACTATTTTTGTCCAGGACTGGGCCCTCTCAGAATTCTAAAGCTAGAAATTGCCTTGGTGTCCACCTTAGACCATTTGAGCCTTCTGGTTTGCCTTACTTCAAGGTTAGCGAGTAGCCTCTTATCATATGGTATTTTTTTTTTTTTTTTGTCTGTGCTCAGTCATTACTGACACTGCAGTGACTGCCTGGACGAATCCTTGCAGTTTTCAAGGCAATTGTTTTTCGGAAGTGGTTTGCCAGAGCCTCCTTCCTAGAGCAGAGCCCAGCTGGCGAGCACAGGAGGCGGGGTTTCCGTTGCTTCGCGCCCTTTTCGGGCGAGCGCGGTTTCGCACTTACCGGCAACTGGTCCCATCTCTCTGTGCAAGGCGCTGCCAGCATTTTTCCTCCCACCGGAGTGAGAGTACCCATTTATCTACTCACATAAGTTTTCGACCTGTTGGGTTGACAGGAGCTGGGGAGGAAACAGGAGCTCACCCTGTTAACGCGAAGGCTGGACTCGAACCGCCAAAGCGTCAGCCATTTCTGGCCGGCAACTTTCAGCGTCATTAAGCTGCTGTGCCACCGCGTCCCCCATCATATGGTTTAGGAAGTCTTAAATCAGAACTGCCATTAAAGTATTTATATATTTTATATATAAATACTTTATATAGGGAATTTCGATTGGTGGGGTCGAGGCAGAGAGCCTTTTCTGCTGTAGCGCCCGCCCTATGGAACATCCTGCCTCCCGAGGTCCGGTGTGCCCCCTCCCTCATGGCCTTTAGGAAAGGTATTAAATCCTGGCTCTGCCAGAAGGCCTGGGGGCCAGAGGGGGGCCCGCACCTGTGGAGATGGCTGGTGGGATGATGGGTTGTCTCCCCCCCCCCCAGCATCTTACAGGTTTTTTAAGGCCATAAACCAGAGGAGGTTTTTTAGGGTTTTTTAATATGTTTTTAATTATTTATAGTTTTTAGCCATCTCGGTGAGAGCTGTGTTTTTATTGTGAGCTGCCCAGAGTCACCCGTTGGGGGAGATGGACGGCATACAAGTTGAATAAATAAATAAATAAATAAATAAATAAATAAATAAATAAATAAATATCTAACAAAGTAACTTACATTATCTAAATGTCAAAATACTTTGCCACAGGCAGAAAACAGTTTGGTCGTCGTGCCATAGTCGTTTATAGAACACAGAATAAAGTCAAGACATTCTATACCTTTTTCTCATCACAGTTTCTCCATGTTCTTGGGCTGTTTTCAGTCATGTGGCAAAACTCCACATGAACTGGAGTTATAAGTTAAAATTGGAGTTATAAGTTAAAAGAAGGTTATTGTTCTTTTTATTGTTTCTTTGCTTGAAAACAGTGCTTCTTCAGTGATTCTACAGTCATGACATAACAAGAGCTGTGTGAAAAGTTGGAAAAAAGTTACTGAACTCTGGATGTGTGATTGCTCTGCAGCATGCAGATTTTCCACACTTCAATCCATAATCCAGAGGTTTTGCCAAAGCAAGATAGTTTGCTTTCACCTTGTGCAAAAACAGTGTGCTCTCTCTCAGGTGTGTGCAAGATGTTTGACAAAAGTAATGATTTCCACATTCAGCTCATATTGCACAACTGCTTTGTATTTATTCATGTATTCAATTTCTATTACTGAGAAGATTACATGTGCCGTGAACATTTTGCAGAGGAATAAAGGTTGTTTTAAAAGGTGCATTTGCATTATTTATGATGTACCGCTGGATGTGTAACCTGACCCCTTACATCACAGTGTATTAGAGGTGACACCATGCAGGGAAATATGGAGAAAGCATGTTAAATCTGAAATGGCTCATTTATGCATAGAATGAGCACCATTCAATCCTGCAGTCAAGCAATATGGTGGTAAATGTAAATGTATGCATTAATGACATACCAAAGCAAGTACAGTGAATGCGTTTATAAACTAGCCTGCATCCTCTGTGCAGGAGGGAAATCATTTACTAGTTTTCCCAGGAAACGTCTAAGGGGAGGGAAGGATAGCCTGAACAACTGCAAGGGGATATCAGCACATGGATCCCTGCAGGAGACAGAGAGCGAGAGAGAAACCCAACCTATGTGAAAACCAGAAATTAAATAAATTATACCTGCATCAGTTAGCACTTGCTGACCCAAGAAGCCATGTAAGAAGAAATATATGTATTTAAAGAAATTCTCACAAGTTTTACCTGATGAATAGTAGCACTTGAAGCCATTTACAGTATCTTCACAAGTTGTACCATTCCTGCAGGGCTCATCCGCACATCGCTCTGCAGTCCTGTTGCATGCGTCACCTGAATGTATAAATGCAAAAAGGATAATTAATCACACCAAGCTGTATTTTTTTGCAACATCCAAGGAATATATTGGTAATAACGCACTGTTATTTGAATAGTTTTGAAGTCTGGACTATCCAGGTTATACAATGGTGTCTCTTTCTAAAGACAGCAATATTATTTGTTTTTGTTTTTTTAAAGAAATTGCATTAAAAACCCAGATTTTTTTTTTAATGTTATATAGTTTCATGTAATTGCTGTTCCTATTTCCAACCAGCTTGATTAACAAGTTGGGGGTGTTAGTATATGTTAGCTATACATAACATATTACTCTAAATGTATTGTCAGTAGTGTATACTGCTACACACACACACACACTCACACGTAGCTTTATGTCATGTATCTGAGAAAAGGTGTAAATAGATATGCATGAAAGATAGAATACATGAAGCCCACTCAAAGCAAGTTACAGAGCAGCAGAAAGGTTTGTTTTAGAACTGAGCATATAGAAATTGACACTTTCAAAGAAAACACTATAAGATATGGTTCTCATACACTCAAAGACACATAAGTTGGTTCCTGCAACAGCAGCCAGTCTTTTATCAAGTGGATGAAGCAATGGCATTCAGGTGGAAGAACACAGGAGGTAGAAATGGTCAAACCTTTATGGACTGATCAAGCCTTTTGAAAAATTATGCTAGTATAAGGGAACTGTAATGCTATTCTATCACATAGAACAATGTACTGTGCATGGTGGGTGATTAGTCTCAATTCCTCTGGACCTCAAACCTAGTTTGGCAAGCTAGACTTTGAGATGGGTAGGTATTCATGGTTCTGTGAATATGTGAGTGAATGGAGCACTGGAAGATACCATAAAAACCTGCTTATTATGAAAAGGTCATATATTTAGGTACCGATTCATCTATTGCCAGACCAGAAGCAGCTTTAAACTCCAAGGATTGCAGACATTCTTAGTGTTTTATTCTATACCACATAGGACATTTTTTAAATGGTGAGAAAATCCATGGAAATAATAAATATATACAGTAAAACAAAATGCATAATCCTTTTTGAGAGCCCATGCTATATTGCATAATACTGATTTTACATCTGTTTCCCCTTCTTCCTGTAGAATTTGCATAAGGTGGAGTTCAACCTTGAAACTCAGAAGTGTCTTGATATGTACAGCACTAATACACAATCTATAGATAGCTGGGAGCCACATTTCTCTTGAAGGGGGTCAACTGAGGACTGCATTGGATGGATCAGGGAGATTACATACATGATGGGGCGCAGATTGTGAAGTGCAACATTCTTTTTTTGTGTGTATTTCTAGGGAGGACTTGAGATGCAATTGTTAAATCTTAAGTATGTTAAATTTGTTGGATTATTGGCACATTATTTATATTTAATTTCAACAAAAAGGAGTTGAGAGGATTGAAATCATAATTCTGTTGTTGGCAGTTCAGCTGCCAGATTGTGGTAACATCATTGCCACAGACTTTAGTTCCCCCCAAAGGGAGAGTGGATTTAGGGTGTCCTTTGAGCTTTCATCTGAATATGAGTTTGACTAACCAAGAAAGAACCTACATGAGTACAATAATACACTTCAGAGTTTTGCTCTATTTCTGAAAGTTAGATAGCTGAGGGGCTGTCGCATTGTCATAGACCCTGGTTTCTTGTCTTCTTCCTAACAAGGTGCACAAGTATATTTCTTAGTACAGTTTTTAACTTTTCATTTCTTGTGTTAATTCTGTACACCTTGTCCACTTTTACATCCATATCTTCTTCCTCCCATTCTAATTTTTTTAAGGGCTTCAACAACCCTCTTCTTACTGTCTTCACTAGATTGTTCTATAGCTGCTCTCAGTCTCAGTCAAAATTGTTTTTCTTTTAAATCCAGTAGTGTCACATTGTCTTGGCTTATTGTTTCTGTCTCACTCATTTGTATTACAGATTCTTCAAATTTTTTATTAATCTTTTCTTTCAAATTTGCAGATATTTCTTCCATTCTTCCTGTTAAGAGAAATCAAATTTCTCTTAACAGATTCAGTCAATGATACTGCCACTGCTGCTGTAATATTCTTTTCAAATTTTTCCAACATCCTTTGCACAGTCTCTGGAATAATCCTTATTTGCTCTATTGATGGTCCTTTCCTTCCTTCTCTCATTGCTTTCCTAATATTAGCCATTCCTCTTCTTAAATTTGTAATCCAAAAACATAAAGCAACAGAAATAAGAGAGCCTTTCTTTCTTTTCCTTAACTCTTCAGATCCATCCAGTTCTCCATGATTCTATAGTCACATGACCTCTCACAACTTTCCCTTATCTTTTTGTTAAGTCTACCAATCAGTCCTGTTAAGAGTGTTAAACAGTCCTCTCTCCCACAAAGGTATTTAATTTGTTTAATTAAATCCAAAGTACTTTAAGATAAACAATATCACAAATTTAACTGGTTCCTTTATCCATTTTAAATGTTCATAATTCAAACTCTTAATAAGCTTTTTACTTTCAATTAGTTTTAAATCCTTATAATTATTTCTATACATTTCACTTTGATCTTGTCCCAGATTGAAGGAACACATCCCAAGTAGTCCAGTTGCTCAGCTGTTTAGAAGATCTCTGTAGCTGGCAAAACAATTATATTCCAAATGGGTGCTAGAAAGTGGGGTTTGGGTTGATCCCAGTCCTTAAGGCAGGCTCTGCCTGAGGCTGAGAGCTTGATGTTTCTTTCTTGACTCCTAGCATTCCACTCACGGTTCACCAACAGATTCTCTAGATCCTGTGGGTTTCCTTGTGAGGAGTAGCCTTCTGGAGTGCACATGAGCAATCTCTTGGCTTCTCCTCCACTGGTCCGGCTCACTGCCCAATTACTGGTCTTCATTTCGATGACATCTCTGCTCTTTGGAGATGTGTCAGCTCACCATTTTCCCCATCCAAAGTCCACATTGACCTAAACTTTATGTGAAAGATCATATTATATACATAATGGATGAGTCAAACCACAAGCCTATTTTTATTGTCTATTGTAAAAAGGGATTTATTTTGTTTTCAGGACTTGTACAGACTTACAACCAAATAAGAAATCCATTGGATCTAACTAGTGGTATATCTAATCTAGCATCCTGTTTTATAGAAAATGTAAGTAATACCATTTTTTATCTAAAATATAATATGTAGTTCCATTGGATATAACCAATAATCTTTCTTACCTACCCTCCTGTTTCATGCAATCATTGGATCAAACTTAATTTCATGAACTTTGGGCCCAGTTTTGACCAAGCCATAACATTTCAACTGACAAAGTAAACTCTAACCTACATACTCATTTACATACACTTAAACACACACACACACAGAGTTTATCTTGAAGTTGCCTTAAGTCTCTAGGGTAATGTTGTTTTACAACTCAATAACTTGGCTTCCCATCTGCAGCACACATATACATTAATATTATTGTTGACTGCATCTGTGCGTCTTTAGTTAATCACCTAGCTATCAATCATCTTTCATTAGCTGAATCAGTATCAGGTAACTTTAGCTACTTATCTAGCTGTCCATCCATCATTAGAGGCAAAATATAAACTGTGTTGTTAATTCTAATTTGAAAAATGAGCAGGGGAGGGGGTGGAGAGAAAAGATTTGATTTTTTTTCCCCCAACAAGAGTGTTTGTGAGGCTAAATTATTCATATGACAAAGTCACTGACAATTAAATGCCACAGACTCATCTGGATCATCAAACATAACTGTAGTAAATGTTTCCTAAAATTTATAGCATTTCAAACATTTATGCTATAAACCCAGATTTCCTAAGTCAGTTGTGTATGCATCTGAATATCCTCTTCTCAATTTCTTATGTTTGTGCATTTGACCATATGGTGTGTATTTCAAGTCAGTTCTAAATATAGGAGTCCATTCCTAATCATGATAATGCCAGAATGACAAAATGTCTGTTGTGTCATCATGCCACAAACTCTGTCATTTTATACTTGTGTTGCACTGTTGCACACAAGTATATAAGAAGTGGAGTTTGCATCATGATGTTGTCATGCATGTTTCATTACACCCCCCTCCCCTGCTCTTCCTATGGAACCTATGACACTAACCATATATCTGAATATATCCTGTGGATTTCAATGGAATTTACCATCTAAGAGCCATAAGGAAAATGCTCTGTCTAGAGATACTTGGAGAAGGACATTGTGTGCAGATGGTAGAATAGCACTAGAATAGAAGCCAGGTATGAAAGTTGGAATAGCTGGCTTTAATGAAGAACATAGATATAATAAGCTTAATGGACGTTTGACAGAATAGGGAGAACTGTTAAAATATAATTAGTTCCAACTGCAACCTAGGTAAAACAAGAAGAGGCATACTGGAGAATGGTTTTGCTCTGTATGGCAAAAAAAAAAAAAAAACTATTAAATAAATGGGAAACCAAAAAAGAGGAAAAGTCTTCCACAGAGCTGTCAAGACTAAAAGCACCATAGAATATGTTTTGTCTCCCTGGTTAAGATTCACTGAGTGGTCTTAATGTGGAGAATCAACTAAGGAGGAATCCAGCTGGTAAAGTTTTGTAGCAATAGATGACTCTAATAGGTGGCCTCATGGATGGCTTCATTTTCACCCAGAGTGGAGGTACATGTGTGTTAGCCATGCCTCCAAATATTCTGGAGCAGTTGTTGAGGTCTTGCTGTGGGAAGCACAAGAAAAAAAAAGAAAAAGTACTTATGCAGTAAAAGTCCCCTAATGTGATATTACATTCCAGTTAGTAATAATCATCCTCCTCTAGTTCACTCTGACATCCATTTAGAATACAGCTGAAACATCCCTGTTCATTAGATGCAAACACATATCCAGCTAGCTTCTAGTGAATCGTAACTATGGTCCAGTTTTACCTGCACTAACTTGTAGAGTCCCAAACCATGGTCCTACCTGACCATGCTGCCTGAAATCCCAGAAATAATTTCCCCCCCAGTCACCTTACAGTCGGAATAAGAAGCCTAACTGTTTATTAAGGAACTTAAAATGTGTGGCAGGCACTGAAATTAAAAATAGTTAGCAATTTGGGAGTTACAATTACAACAAGAACATAAAAGCAAATATAAAATTGTGTGGGCCTTAGACATGCCTGAGATTTTTTCTGCCAACACATTGTGAAAAACCCCTACTTCACAATATGAATTCTAGCTACTTTTACAAAATAATTAGGGCATGTATCAAGATCAGTATGTATGTATGTATGTATGTATGTATGTATGTATGTATGTGTGTGTATATATATATAAAATAAATTCCCCTCTCACCCCTATGGGTGGTATGTGTCTTCCTCAATCTCGGGTCCTCTACCAAAGGCCTGGGAGTTTGAGGGTTCTGCGCAGTATCTGAGCTGTTCCTAGCACTGCACTCTTCTGCACAGAGAGCTCTGATGTTGTTCCTGGGATCTGTTGGAGCCACTCTCCCAGCTTAGGAGTCACGGCCCCGAGTGCTCCTACCACCACTGGGACCACTTTGGCCTTGACTTTCCACATCCTCTCGATTTCCTCCTTCAGGCCCTGGTACTTCTCCAGCTTCTCATGCTCCTTCTTCCTGATGTTGCTGTCACTTGGCACTGCTACATCTATCACTACAGCTGTCTTCTGGTCTTTGTCTACTACCATGATGTCTGGTTGATTGGCCAGTACCTGCCTGTCCGTCTGGATCTGGAAGTCCCACAGGATCTTAGCCCTGTTATTCTCCACGACCTTCTCTGGAATCTCCCATCTGGCCTTGGGGGGGTCTAGCCCATACGCTGTGCAGATTTCCTGTGCACAATGCCAGCTACTTGGTTGTGCCGTTCAGTGTATGCTGTTCCTGCCTGCATCTTACACCCTGCCACTATGTGTTGGACTGTCTCTTAGGCCTCTTTGCACAATCTGCACCTTGGGCCTGTCTAGTGTGGTAGACCACTGCTTCTATGGATCTGGTGCTTAGTGCCTGTTCTTGTGCTGCTATGATCAGTGCCTCAGTGCTGTCTTTTAGTCCGGCCCTTTCCAGCCACTGATAGGATTTCCCAATGTCAGCCGCCTCAGCTATCTGTCGATGGTACATCCCATGCAGGGGCTTGTCTTGCCATGGTATTTCCTCCGCTTGAACTTCCTCCCATGTCTGCTGCTGCCTGAGGCATTCTCTCAGCAGCTCATCTTTGGGTGCCATCTTACTGATGTACTCCTGGATACTCCGGGTTTCATCCAGGACAGCGGCTTTGACACTCATCAGACCCCACCCGCCCTCTTTGCGGCTGGTGTACAGTCTCTGGGTGTTGGACTTGGGGTGGAAACCTCCATACATTGTGAGGAGCTTCCGGGTCTTCACATCGGCAGCCTCCATGTCTTCCTTTGGCCAGCTCACTATACCGGCAGGATATCTGATGACTGGCAGGGCATACATGTTGATGGCAAGGATCTTGTTCTTCCCATTGAGCTGGCTCTTCAGGGCCTGTCTTATCCTTTGGTGGTACTTGGATGTTGCTGTCTTCCTTGCCTCCTCCTCATGGCTCCCGTGTGACTGTGGGACACCAAGGTATTTATAGCTGGTCTCTATGTCTGCTATGTGGCCCACTGGTAATTCCACTCCATTGGTCTTAACTACTTTCCCTCTCTTTACTATCATCCTGCCACACTTCTCCAGTCCGAATGACATCCCAATGTCCTCACTGTAGATCCGTGTCAGGTGGATCAGTGAGTCGATGTCTCGTTCACTCTTAGCATACAGCTTGATGTCATCCATGTAGAGGAGATGGCTGATGGTGATTCCACTCTTGAACTTGTACCCATATCCAGACTTTGTGATTATGTGGCTGAGGGGGTTTAAGCCTATGCAGAACAGCAGTGGGGAGAGTGCATCACCTTGGTATATGCCGCACTTGATGGCCACTTGTGCGAGCTATCTTGAGTTCACTTCCAGTGTTCTCTTCCACAGTCCCATTGAGTTCTTGAGGAAGGTCCTTAGTGTCCTGTTGACTTTGTATAGCACCAGGCATTCACAGATCCATGTGTGCGGCATTGAGTCATAGGCTTTCCTGTAGTCAATCCAGGCTGTGCTCAGATTGGTCTGCCTAGACCTTGAATCTCGGGCGACTGCTCTATCTATCAATAACTGGTGTTTTGAGCCTCTGGTGTTGTTCCCAATGCCCTTCTGAGCTGTGCTCATGTACTGGCCCATATGGTCTTGTAGCTTGGCAGCTAGGATGCCTGATAGAACTTTCCATGTTGTGGGGAGGCAGGTTATTGGCCGGTAGTTGGATGGTGCTGTTCCTTTGTGAGGGTCTTTCATGATCAGCACTGTCCTTCCTTGTGTTAGCAAGTCTGGGTGGGAGCCTGCTGCTAGCAGTTGGTTCATCTGTGCTGCTAGGTATTCATGCACTGCTGTTAGTTTCTTTAGCCACTAGGTGTGGATCATGTCCAGGCCAGATGCTGTCCAGCTTTTCATGTTCTTGACCCGCTGTTGGATGTCTGCTACTGTGATGGTGACTGGTTCCTGTTCTGGGAGATTGCTGTAGTCTGCTTTCAGGTCCTGCAGCCACTTTGCACTGGTGTTATGCATCTTCTCTTTCTCCCATATGTTCTTCCAGTACTGTTCAGTTTCCGCTGCTGGTGGCTCAGCTGCTACTCTGTGGTTGCACTGCAGTTGGGAGTACACTTTGGATGGTTCTTTGGAGAACAGGGCATTTATCTTCTTGGCCTCTGCTTCTCTAGTGTATCTCCTAAGCCTGGTAGCCAGTGTTGTGAGCCTTTGTTTAGCAATCTCTAGGGCTTCAGATGGAGTCAGGCCCATGTACTTTTTCAGTAGCCAAGTCTTATCCTTAATCTCCACATGCTTCTGTAGTTCCACCAGCTGACTGACTTCTCTCCGAGTTGCCTTGATCTTAGCCTGCTTGAGTCCGGGTTGTAATGTAGAGTTGGTCTATCTCAAGTTGTGAGAGCAGCTTCCTCTTCGCTATGTTGAAGCGCTGGGTAACTAGTTGTTTCTCAGTTAGTGTGGATGTAGGCCTTCTGTCTATCCATAATTCCCTCATAGGTTTCATATATCCCCTCTCATTAGGTCTGCTGTTGTAGTAGCATTCCATCAATTCCAAGTTTTCTTGTCTCGTCCTTGTATGGTTTGGGCTGGATAGCGTAGAGCGGCTGGATAGCATAGAGCGGCTGGATAGCGTAGTGGTTAGAACACTGCCTTTGATTCAGGAGACTGGGGTTCAAATCCCGGCTGGCACCTACCTTACCAGTAGGGGTCCTTGGGCAAAGACCCCCTAATGCTTCACCTGCCTACCTCAAATATGAGAGTGACACGAACTAAGAGAGTCATGCCGGCTCGGACGTTGTCTGGATTAACAAGGTCTGCGTCAGATGTTTGGGAACCAGGACAATCTGATGTTAAGTGGGCTATTGGAACAAACCATACATGGAATATATATATATATATATATATATATATATGTATGTATGTATGTATGTATATATTTGGACATTTAATGTAAAAGGTAAATTTTTAGCTGCTAAAGCATGGATGTATTTTATTTGGAAAGTTTACTTTTCATAATCAGTTTTCTTTTGGAGGTGCACTGAACCAATTCCAACTCTGTCCACTTGCTGACAGTGCTTTTTAAGATGTAAATAAAAAGTCACTTCTTTCAGATGAAGAACATATACATTTCCACTGCTTAAAGAACGCCATACCTGCTTTGCTGCCTTATAGCTATGTGGAGTCCTTGGTGCTCTCTGGGCTTGGTTGTTTGCTTGCAGACGTTTCATTAGGTGAGTAGGTAACTTCATCAGTGCTAGTGGGTGTGAGGTTTGCTTTTTGTTGGTTTGTGTGGTATGGTGATGCTGTGTGGTTGTAATAGTCTGTTGGTTGTTTCTGTTTTTGATGTATGGTAGTGTTACTCTTTTCCTAGTTCGTGATGGTTGTGCTGTAGTGGGTTGAGTGGTCAGGCACTTTTGGATAAAGTTGCGTGGGTACCCCTTTTGCTGGAAAATGTTGTAGAGGCCTCTTTCCTTTTTCTGGTGTTCTGGGTTGCTGCATTGCATTTGTACTCCTCTAAATAATGCTCTTACCCAGCTCCTCTTGTGGGAGGTTGGGTTATTGCTTTGGTGGTGGAGCACTTGATCAGTGTGGCTTGTTTTGTTGATAGACTTGTGTTTCTAATGTGCCTTCTTTTCCTCTGCTGATGAGGATATCCAGGAAAGGTAGTGTGCTGTTGTTTTCTTCTTCTCTTGTGTCTTCTTTAATTGTACTTTTTTTTATTAGGATGATGGTGTCTTCTACATACCAGAGGCATACTTTTGGTTGTATGTGTGGGAGTGCTACAGTTTCTAGATGCTGAATTACAGTCTCTGCTGTGTCCTGACAGTGGTGATCCCATGGGTGTTTCTCTGATTTGCTGGTATATTTGTCCATCAAACTGGAAGTAGGTAGTGAGACAGAGGTTGATGAGGTCCATGATTCTGGACATTTCCATCTTATTGTATTTGGTTAGGTTGGGTGGGTTGTGTAGTACCGCAGCCATGGATTCTTTCACTAGTTCTGGATCTATGGATGTAAAGAGCTCTGTGACATCAAATGAAATCATAATTTCATCTTCTATTTTTAGGCCTGTGATTTTTCTGGAGGCACCGTAGTGGGGAGTGGATAGAATATTCACTCTTCTCTGTGAGATGCCCAAGCTTTTTTTTGTAAGTTCTTTAGCTATGTTGTATGTTGGGGTTCCTGGTAGTGATGCAATTGGACAAAGAGGTATGTTGGGCTTGTGTATTTTTGGACATCTGTAGAAGCATGGGAAGATGGGTCCACTGCTTTTCATCTGCCAATGTTCTTCTTCTGTGATTTGACCTTTCTTGGTTAGGTTATTGAGGATTCTCTTGATCAGGTTGTCTAATTTCTGCATTGGGTTGGTGTTAACTGGGATGTAGGTTTATTTGTCCTCCAGTAATTCTTTGACTTTTTGTATATATTATGTTCTGTCAATGATAACTGTGATTTGGCCTTTGTCTGCTGGGACGATGGTGATGGTTTGATCCTTCTTTAAGTTTTTGAAGGCTGCTCTGTACTCTGCTTTGAGTTGGTTCTGATTCTTTGTTCTTCTGGTCTGTGGTATGATTGTCTGCCTTATGTTTTCTTGGGTCTCTGTAGCAAGTCCTTTGGTTTTAAATGCTACTTCTAAGGCTGCAAAGAATTCTAATTGATTAGCATCATCTATGTTTATAGGTGAGGCATTTCAGGAGGACATTGTTGCTTCTGTACCAGCCTCCCTGCTACGTGGCAACCTCCCTGCCTGAGCTGCTGGAGACCGTCTTGGGGCTGGCGGTGGAGTTCCCCAGACTTATCGTTCTGGGGGACTTTAATCTGCCATCCCTGGGACATGCTTCAGAGGCAGCCTGGGAGTTCATGGTTACCATGGCAGCCATGGGCCTGTCCCAGATTATTTGTGACCCAACTCTGGACAGTGGCCTCACACCAGACTTGGTTTTCTTGTCTGAGCAGTGGCAATGTGATTTAAAGGGGGAATTACATCTATCCCCCTTGTCATGGTCTGATCACACCCTGGTGGCCTTGAGATTCTCCTATGCCAACCCCTTCCGCAGGGAGGCAGGACCCATTCGATTGGTCTGCCCCCAGTGACTGATGGACCCAATGGGGTTCCAGAGGGAGCTGGGGGTTATACCCAAGGATCTGCTGCATGGTCCAGTGGAGGCCCTGGCCGCCACCTGGAATAGGAAGGTGGCCAAGGCCTTGGACAAGATCGCGCCAATGCGACCTCTCTTGACCCATCGAGCCTGATGCCCCCCATGGTTTACGGAGGAGTTGAGAGTTCTGAAAAGGATTAAAAGACATCTAGAGCACCACTGGAGGAAAACAAGGACCGAATTCGACTGCACAAAGGCTAGAGCTGCTATTAAGGCCTACCTTGTGGCCGTAAGAGCGGTGAAATGCCAACATTTGTCCGCTCTTATTGCATCTGCAGAATGCCACCCAGCGGCCCTGTTTAAGATCACTCAATCTTTTTTGGGAAAGGTGGGCCCAGTGACCCACCTACAGGGCCACACGGAGGAGATTTCTAGGCACCTGGCGGATAAAATCACTTGGATACGTTCCCAGTTGGATGCCAAGTGTGGGGCAAGGCCTGTGGAGATCCCAGGGATACATACTTACCCTGTTATCTGGGAAGAGTTTGACCCTGTTGGACCTGAAGAAGTGGACAGGGTCCTCCGGGCTGTAAATGCCACCACCTGTCAATTAGATCCATGCCCCTCCTGGCTGATTAAGGCAGCTTGGGAGGTGACATGTGGGTGGGTCCAGGCAATGGTGAATTCATCCTTAAGAGAGGGAGTGTTTCCAATGGTCTTTAAAAAGGCACTGGTACATCCCTCCTCAAGAAACCATCACTGGATTCCACCGTACTGGACAATTTTCGTCCAATCTCCCACCTTTCCCTTTTTAGGGAAGGTGGTTGAGAAGGTGGTGGTGTTGCAGCTTCAGAGGATCCTGGATAAAATGGATTATCTGGACCCTTTCCAGTTGGGTTTCAGGCCTGGATTTGGGACTTAAACAGCATTGGTTGCACTCTTGGATCATCTCTAGCAGGAGCGGGATGGGGGTAGTGCATCCATCCTTGCTCTTCTTGACCTCTCAGCAGCTTTGGATACCATCAACCATGGTATCCTTTTGGGTCAGCTTGGGGAGTTGGGGGTGGGTGGCACAGTTTTGTGCTGGTTCACCTCCTTCCTCCAAGGTCAGTCTCAATCGGTGTTGATAGGGAGCGAGAGGTCCAGCCCGTGGCCCCTCCTTTGTGGTGGTGCCGCAGGGTTTGGTACTTTCCCCGCTCCTTTTTAACATCTACATGAAACCACTGGGTGAGATCATCCACCACCATGGGATGAGGTATTATCAATATGCAGATGATACCCAGTTATATATCTCCATCCCAGGTGATTTGAGTGATGCTGTGGCTACCCTTTCATGGTGCATGGAGGCTGTGGGGGTCTGGATGGGGAACAACAGGCTTCAGCTGAACCCTGGTAAGACAGAGTGGCTGTGGGTTGGGGTTTCCTCTGTATCCAGAAGTTTACCATCTTTGGTTCTGGATGGGGTCGCACTACCCCAGATAGACCCAGTGCGTAACCTGGGGGTCCTCCTGGACTCATGACTCCTGCTCAAAGAGCAGGTGGCAGTCATGGCCAGGAGGGCCTTTGCTCAACTACGTGTTGTGCACCAGTTATGGCCTTTTCTGGATCGGGGGTCCCTCCAGTCAGTCACTCAGGCCCTAGTCATCTCCCATATAGACTATTGCAATGCACTGTATATGGGGCTACCACTGAAAAGTATCCGGAAGTTTCAGCTGGTTCAAAATGCAGCCGTGCGGGCAATTTTAGGTGCCCCAAGGATGGCACATGTAACACCTTTGCTACGTGAGCTGCATTGGGTCCCAGTTTGCTTCCAGGTCCAATTCAAGGTGTTGGTTATCACCTTTAAAGCCCTACATGGCATGGGACTGGGTTACCTGAGGCACCGTCTCACCCCTATTATATCCACCTGTCCCACCCAGTCAGGCAGGGAGGGTATGCTGCGGACCCTGTCAATGAAAGAATGTCAACTGGTGGGGTCTAGAAAGAGAGCTTTCTCTGCCGTGGCCCCCACCCTATGGAATACTCTCCCCCCAGAGGTGAGGCAGGCCCCAACTCTCTTGTTTTTCCGGAAAGCAGTCAACACCTGGCTCTGCCAACTGGCATGGGGTGCAAAAAAGGGCAACCACTCCTGGGGGTGGCTAGCACCTTGAAGATGCTCCCATATGTTAACATCTTACTGACCATCAACATCTTGGAAGATATTATTTGTGTATGTGTTTGGTTTTTATTCTACTTTTACTGTATTTTATATTGTTTTCTTGTATTTTAATATTTATTGCTGTTTTATTGTGAACCGCCCAGAGTCACTTTTGTGAAATGGGCAGTATCTAATTTGAAATATAAATAAATAAAAATAAATAAAATTGTGTTCTGCAGTGGATAGTGGGTGGCTGGACCTGTTGACTATCCATTTGGGTTCAGGTACCTCTTTGCTTCTGGGCTTTAGCCTGAGCAATTTGGTTTGGAGTTTTGTCTTAGAGATGTAGTCCTGATGGCAGTTGTCAGCACTTTTGTGTGTTCTGGGGTCATGGTTCGTTCCAGTTGCTCCTTGAGGTTATATATGGTGTGCTGGTTTTTGTTCAGTCTGAGGTAAGTATCCATGATCATTAGCTGTATCAATGTTTGTCTGCTTTGTTGAGCTATTTTCCATCCAGCTGTGCAGTTTTTTGGAGGTTTGTATCTGACACTGGTGGGCAGGGCATGCTGTTGTACACATTCGTGCGGAAAGAATAGCTGTTCCTTGGTGGAGGTTTGCTTACATGCAAATTTCTCCCAGTTGCATGCTTTCTGAAATGTTTGACACTCATATGGGGTTCCAATAGAAGAGCATGATAACATTATATATAGCAATATAGCAATATATAGCATCCATGATAGCAATGGACAACAAAGGGTGTGAGGGGGAGGTTGTTTGTTTTTGTTTTTGTTTTGCTGTCTCTGTGAGAAACTGTGAAAATCACTACTCAGTATTTCTGCATCAAAGCAATGATATCTAGAGTTTATGAACGTACAACTATTGGACTAGAAGATTCAAGTCATGCTATCTAAGACACTGAGCCTATGGACCATTTGATGTAGATAGAAGAACCACCACTAATGTGGATGATAGAATATTCTCTCCTATTCATCAAACCCACTGCAATGGTAGCGGGGTTCACACAGCATATTAAACTGTTTTTTGAATAAGGTTTTAAAAACCAAGGTTTTTAAATAAGGCATAGTGGTTTGGGTCACATGTATTTCCAAGCTGTAAACCATACTTTTGATTTGATTATGTACCATCAAATCATTTTCAACTTCTAGCAACCACATAGCATACCAAAATGACTGGCTTCACATAAGACACACACACACACACACAATAAATTAAACCACATTATTGATGGTCGCACAGTCAGCCAGATGCTTAGACTGGGTTTGGCATTTTTATCCACCTATTGAGTCCTTCCCAAGGACCTGGGATAGGCAGATGTTGTTGTTTGATGGTGTTAAAGGTATCGTCACAGGATGTGAGCTGTTCCAAGTAAAGCTGCCTTTTGCAATTGACTGATGGTGATTTTGTCAATGTCGATGGTCTTCAAGTGGTGCTCCAAATGTTTTGAGATTGCACCCAAGGCACCTATTACCATTGGTACTATCTTTGCTTTCTTTTGCCACAGTCATTCTATTTCTATTTGCAGGTCTTTGTATTTTGCAATTCTCTTCAGTTCTTTCTCTTCTATTCTGCTGTCTCCAGGTATTGCAATGTCCACTATCCAGACTTTTTTGTCTTTCTTATCCACAAATTGTTAAGTCTGGGGTGTTGTGTGGCAGGTGCTTGTCTGTTTGAATTCTAAAATCCCAGAGCATTTTAGCTTCTTCATGTTCTATTACTTTGTCTGTTTTGTGGTCCCACCAGTTCTTGCTTGCAGGCAAATGGTATTTCTTGCAGATATTCCAGCGCACCATGGTTGCCACTTTGTCATGCTGTTGTTTGTAGTCAGTCTGTGAGATCTTCTTGCAGCAGCTAACTAGGTGGTCCCCTGTTTCTTCAGCTTCTTTGCAGAGGCAGCATTTGCTGTCTGTTGCTGTCTTCTCAATTCTGGCTTTGTATGCATTTGTTCTTCAGGCTTGGTCTTGTGTAGCCAGAATTAGTCCCTCTGTCTCTTTCTTCAACTTTCCTGCTCTTAGCCATTGCCAGGTCTTGTTATCTGCTTTGCCTGCTAGTATTTTGTCTACTGGACATGCAATACTTTGCTTTGCCATGTCTCTTTTCTATTCTTCATTTGGTCTTCCTTGTAGGCCAGTATGGTTTCTTTGGCATTCAGTAAGCCTTCATGGTGTACTAGCTTCAGTGCATCTTCTTCACCATTCTTCAGATATTCTTCAAATGCCCTTTTTTCTTCTTCAACTGTCTGGTGTACTTATAACATTCCACACCCACCTATGCTCCTTGATAAGTAGAATCTGTCAATGTCACTGCATGGATGAAGGGCATGATTCATTGTCATTATTTTTCTGGTCTTCCTATCCAGGGCTTTTAGTTCAGCTTGAGTTCAGTCTGCTATTCTAGCTGTCTATCTAATGACTGGAATTGCCCAGGTGTTAATTGCCTTGACGGTATTTCCTCCACTGAGTTTGTACTTAAAGATCTTCTTCACTTTCATGATGTATTCTCTAGTAACCTTCTTCTTAACTTCAGTGGGCTTGATGTTGTCAGCTTGAAGGATGCCCAGGTATCTGTAGTGATCTTCTTCATCCAGACTCTTGATGTTATTTCCATTGGGCATCTTGATTCCTTCAGTTTTCACTATTTTTCCTTTTCACATTTGTTCAGTCCAAACTCCATTGCAATATCTTGGCTGTATATTTGGACCATGATGAGCATCGGTTCCATTTCAGATGGTGTTTTTCCATACAGCTTCAGATCGTCCATATAAAGGAGGTGGGGTAGCCTGGCAAATACTTTTGAGGTTTGATAGCCATGGCCTGATTTGTTCAGTATTGTTGACAGATGGAATGACAAACGAGTGAGTTTCCTTGAAAGATTCCTCTCTTGATATTAACCTCTCCCAGAGTATCACCATTGACCAGCATCTGTATCTTCCATTGTGCCATTGATCTTTGCACAAAGCTTATGATGTTTCTACTGACTCCTGTTATTTCTAGGCACTTGATTATCCAATCATGTGGTAGAGAGACAAATGCCTTCTTGTAATCAATCCAAGCTACATTCAAGTTGGCCTTCCTTCTCTTGCAGTTTTCCAAAATCATCTTGTCAATTATGAGCTGATCTTTTGTCTCTCTGCTGTTTGGGCAGTTTCCTCTCCACTCAGATGGAAAGAGCTTGTTTTCAACTAGACTGCATCAGCTACTGCATGTTGGACTGCATCGGCTATTACCAGCACCAGTTTGCTGCTGCTGCTGCTGCTGTTGTTATTATTATTATTGAAAAAACGCAATTAAATAGAGTTCAACCTATTCTGGAGGGAGTCATATGCCATTCATCCGAAGGATCAGAACATATTTTTGAGTATTGTTGGATCCAGAGATAATATTGGAGATCCATGACCTCAACAACTCAATTAGGCTCATGAACAAACTTCAGTTATATGTTGATAGTCTAACTGAACTCACTCATGGTCTGGTAACTTCTCATTTGCAACACTGATCTTCTCCTGAAAATGGTCTAGAAACTTCATCTGTTGCAAAACAGGGGAGCAAGTTTAGTAACTGGATTCTAGTGCTATGATCATATTTTTATGCCACATAGATTTGCCTGGAATTGGAATTTATCTGATGCCATTACCTGGGGCTCTGACAAATAAGTGTTTTGGATGACTAGAAAAGAAAGAGCTTTTCAGTGATGTTCCCTGGCTTCCTGCCTTAGTTGTTTTCCTCGTTTCAATGTTTTGACTTTTTTGATGGCCAAAGAAAGTCTATTTTGTTTTCTCAGGCTTAAAAGCTACCAGTGAATCAAGAGTTTTAAAACTATGGCATGTCAGCATTTGAGGATACTTGCTTTTACTGACTTCATTTGCTGCTGCTTGTTTTATGTAGCATTACATTTTATGCTGCATTTGTTTTTATGGTTTTATGATCTTGTTTGGTATTTATTTATTTTACCTTTTTATTATACATATTATTGGGGAGCATATCAGAATCACCACGAATTAAATGAAATTGGGCAAGTTGCCACAATTCTGTATTTTTATAGGGAAATGAATTATATTTATCCATTTCACACCACCCCCATCACTGTTGCAGCAACCACTGAGACCAGAAATGGCATTTATTATCCATGGACAGGGAATTTTTTTTTTAAAATAAAAACCCAAGTTCACTACAGTAGTAGGGATAAGAAAGCACTCTCCTATTCCATTCCATTATAGTTTCTCTGCTTTCTTCTGCCTTACACTGAATTTTGGATTCTGGTTTGTCTAGAACAGTGTCCCCCAAAGTGGTCAATGTCGACCCCCAAGGGTTGATGGGACTATCCAAGGGGTCAATAAATAGCTTTGGGTCAAAAAGGGTTCAGTAAATATCTGGGAGTCAATAGGTGGTTGAGAAATGATGGAAGGTTGATTGGAGTCAATTAATCTTTGGGGGTAGAGTTCCATGCCAGTCCCTAGTCCTGAAGGTGAGGTGGATATCAAAAGTTTCAATAAAAAAAAAATGTTGAATGATATATTTTTCATATTTTAAATGTTACCTATTTTTATGAAGACATTATTATTGTTATTGTAGTACTACGTATTGCAATACTTAGTGTTATTTGTAGTACTAAGAGTTAAAGTAGTATTTATTAAATTATTTTCATATAATAAATGTTTGGGGGTTGGTGAACAATCTGAAACTCCATAAAGGGGTTGATGAGCTGAAGAGTTTGGGGATGCCTGATCCAGAATAATTTATAAAACTAATTCTTGTAAATTGGACATTTACTCTTTTCAATAGTTTCAATAGTTCAATTACATCTCCCCCCCTCCCCACTGAGCATTACTGATGCATATATCTGCACTGAGGGGGGAAAAAAGAAAGCTGTTGATATAGTGATCTGTATGAAGACTTATTTTGAATTGTGCTTTGGAGATAAATATATATGAATTTTAGTACATGATGACATTGTTACTGAATACTGATGTAAGCACATGTACTTTTTCTTTCTAATTCTTCTGGGTTTGAAGAAGACACACTATTGTGCAGTTCATCTGTGGACATGGAGGTGGCTCTGCAGTCCCAGTCTGGAAGCTCAGAGTCTAGCACAACGAGGGCACTGGAAGTCCATTGTTGTAGTAACTGACGGTGTTATTCTGTGATGCTGCTCACAGTTTTCTATCAGTTTTTGGCGGTGCCTGTCTTCAGTGGAGGCTTCATAGCACAAGGCTCGCTAGCAGGTTCTATCAGCAGCCACAGCTTCTAGTTCCCTTGGCTGGATGTCACAATGGTGCAGGGTTTCTTTGACAGCATCTCTGTAGCTCTTGCATGGTCGACCTTGAGGTCTCTTCCCAGACTCCAGTACACTATAGAGCAACTGGTGAGGCATATGGTGGTCACCCATTCTGATGAGGTGTCTTACCCACCCCAGCTGGGCTTTGATAATCAGGCACTCAATGCTGGTGGGCTCTGCACAATCCAAGACCTCCAGGCTGAGACACAGTCTTTCCAATGAGTGTTGAGGATGGAGCACAGAGCATGCATGTGAAATTTCTCCAGTTATTTGATGTCCCTTTGGTACAGAGTCCAGGAAGGGATAACCACAGCTCTGTAGACTTTCAGCTTTGTGGAGAATGGATGTTGTATTGATTGAGCACTCTAGTACATAGCTCCCCCAGAGCCTGGCTGGCCTTGCTGGTCCTGGAGTCAATTTCTTTGTTCAAAGATCCATCGCTTGAGATGATGCCTCCCAAGTATTTGAAGCTGTTTACATTTGTCAACTGGATGTCATCAACAGTGATTTTTGGTTCTATAGGGTTGGAATTTGGCATGGGCTGATAAAGTACTTCAATCTTGTTCAGGCTGATAGTCAGGCCAAAGAACATGGCAGCGTCTGAGAATTTGTTCAGCATCAACTGTAGATTACTGTCTTTGTGCACCAGGAATGCACAGTCATCAGCAAAGAGAGTTTCTTGGATGGCTGTATGGAGGCACTTCATCCGTTTGTTCAAGCGGCGAAGATCAAAGAGAGAGACACCCAACTGGTACCTGATGCACACTCTCTCCTTCAACCCTGGACAGCACGTGACAACATGCAAGTACAGAACAGATTGAACAGGACTGGGGCTAGCACACAACCCTGTTTTACCCCATTGGAAATGGCAAATACAGCTGATGTTTCACCATTGTAAAGAGTCTGTTCTGTCATTCCATTGTCGAGTAGCTGAATCAACTTCATGAATTTCCTCAGGCATCCATAACATTTCAGGATGATCCAGAGAGCCCCCCTGTTTACAGTGTCAAATGCCTGTGCCAGGTCAATGAAGACAGAATAAAGAGGCTTGTTCTGCTCGATGCACTACTCCTGGACTTGCCTCAGAACAAATATCATGCCTGCTGTACTCTGTTCTGGTGGAAACCACACTGCACCTCTGGAAGGTTCCTTTCTAAGACAGATGAGTTGCAGATGAGTTGCAGATGAAGATGAATTGCACAACAGAAACCTGTGCATGATGGAGTTTTAAGTGGAACGGCCACTGCACAGGGGCAGTCCCACTGTCTCCACATAAGAGACCTTAATCCAGTGACATGGAGAACCGTTACAGCTGGAGACCTCTCCTGCTGCAGTGGATGACCAGGATGTTTAAGTGTCTTGTGCTCTTAGCGCTCCACATCATCTGCTGGGCCTGCCTTCTTGACCATTGGACCATTGGTCAATCTCCTCCTTTCAATCTGCCAGGGCCAGATTTCACACGCTGGGATAGACAAATCCCCAATCTCCCTGAAAGTCGAAGATCCATCAGCTATTCTCACCTGATTTGGCCTGTTTGCCAAGATGGTTTACTAAGGTGCAGCTGTTGCATGTGCTATAGCTACTTGGAGCCACAGACAAGAGCTGAGTGTCAGGTAGGGTCCAAAGGTGAACAAGCAGCCCTAGAAAGGTCATGCCAGGCCCCTCCATCAGAGATGCTACCTCTCCTGGATGCCCCATACACCCCTGTTTCTAATATTTACTTTGCAAAAGTGTAGATCGTTGAATTTTGGAAATATGAAGCATTTTCCATACAGCACTTGAGGACAATCCTAACCACAATGTCTTGGCTTAGTTTTGAATCAGGCAGATTCAGGAGATCATAATTGTGAAATGATAGTCTTCTAAATTTAAACCTGAAGCCTCCCAAATTTTTATTAGTGCTTCAGAATCCAGAAGAACACAGAGACAAAGACAGTAACCCTGCTGAACCCTGCAGAGAGCTTAAAAGTTTTTTTTTTTTTTTTTTAAAAGCAGGATAGAGAGCTGTAGTCATATTCATGCAAATGCAATTACAGATCTCCTTCAGATCTCCAGCTGAATGCAAGGAGATCAAAGGCAGATGGAGGTGGGATTGCAAGCACAGTTCTATTCTCTAACCACTTTCCTATCTTCCACATGTTCAGCTGAAAACCTAAAGAAGGCTAATATGCCTGCCAAACTGACAGGTATCTCTCCAAGCTGCCCATTGAAGGAAAACTCCAAGGTGAAGAGAGCAGAACAGAAACAGTGGTATGTGATTCAGTGACCTGGCAACTCTACTCAAAGTTCTCTGTTCATTCACTCTTCTAGGAGCAGGAAAGTTGATGTCCCAATGGCACTTGGGAGTCTGTAGCAGTGGGTGTTTGCCTGAAAAATGCTGGATGTTCAAGTCTTTGTTCCTCTGCCACTGTTGCTAAAAATCTCTCTCTTCCCATGGCTTACTGCACATTCTATGACATTACTGCCAGTTGAGAAGGACATTATAAAAGGTTTTGAACTGTTTTCTATTCATCATAAATTCTGAGCTTCTGCTCTCTTTGAACATTTCAAGGTTCTTGTTCTAAGAACTCATCTCTGATGAAACAAAAGAAACAAAAAGAGGGAAGAGAAAGCAAATTCTTTTCTACCCTCCCCCATCCCAAACCATTCTTTTCAGAAAAAAATGCAGCTTTCTTCAGCACGGCCACCTCTGCACTGTATGCCATTTCCCTAACCATTAAAAAGGAAGATAAGTATATTATATTTTTGAAAGCCTTCAAATAGAAGTGTTACTTTAGCAGAAAAATCCTGAACTCATTCATCTGAAACTTGGCAAACATAATCCTTATGAAATGGCAAACTTTAACTGATCTTTTTTTTTTTAATTCCATTAAGACATAAAGCTCTAGCTGCAGTTACTCTTGTTTTTTTTAAAAAATAAAGGTACTTAGAACAATCGCAAAGGTGACTATTTGTCTAAAACTGGAAGATGTTATCCTTTAATAAGTAACTAACGTTCCTGCAAGTATACAAGATATAGAGAGAGATATAACCAACTCTTTATTTTTCAGACCCTAAACTGAACTGAATCGGGGAATCTCTGAAGAAGTCTGTGATTCACCAACCTCCTTCCATATTTGGGTCTTAAGAGAGGCTTCTAATCAGTGCACATTCCTAATGGTAAGTAATGTAATGTTAATTAAGGGGTTTGCCATTGTTTTTGGGGAGTAGTCATTTATTAATTTAATTTAATTTAATTTAATTTAATTTAATTTAATTTAATTTAATTTAATTTAATTTAATTTAATTTAATTTATATGCTGCCCATCTTCCCCAGAGGGCAACTCTTTTGACTTTTGACTTTCTAATCTAGTCTGAAGTCCTGGGTAGAGGCATCTGCAAATCTGATGCTTTCATCCAAGTGTTGTACTGCAGCAATGTGTGTGAGACCATGAAGCATGTATAAAAGAGGCAGAACCTGCACTGTATCAATGCAATATGGTTATTGTGGTTGCTATTTTCATTTGCCCACTTGATTCTCCCTGGTGGATGTCCCTGGCCCTGAGATTTCTTGATAGTCTCCCATCCAAGTAGAAACTAGGTCTGACCCTGCTTAGGTACCAAACCAAGTCAAAGATGACCAGGTGCTGTCATCTGCGGAACAATTTATCACAAAGCAAACTGCTTAATATTTGACAATAATGGTTAGGATCTAAGACCTCTGGAACATTGATAAATTCTGTAATGCAATTCAAAACATTTTCTTCTTTCTGTGATTCATAAAAAGATAGGATAACTGAATTTTGGAAGTATGTTTTCTTTTTTCTTTTGGTAAACATTTCAGAATAATAACCCACACTAGAAGCCCATCAACATAAAACTGATGTCACTAAAATATCAATATAAAACTTTTAGTATGAAGTGTTACTCCTTTGAATTATAATAGATTATACATTATCAATAATAATAATAATAATAATAATAATAATAATGCTTGTAACTCATAATTTATTGGTATTTTTCAATTTGTTTCACAGAAATGCTTATTAGGTAATAAAGATACCACCTACATCTCTCTTAATATACTATCTGCATAAAATCCCAACACATTGCAGTCAAGTACAGGTAGTCCTAGACTTACAGCCACAGTAGGGACTGGAAAATTCATCATTAAGTGATGTGGTCATTAAGCAATGTGACCACACCCAAACTTACAACATTTTTTGCGGTGGTCATTAAGTGAATCACTGGTCGTTAAGTGACTCACATGGTCATTAAGCAAATCACATGGTGGTTAAGCGAATCATGGTTCCCCATTGATTTTGCTTGTTGGAAGCCAGCTGGGAAGGTTGCAAATGATGATCACGTGACCCTGGGATGCTGCAACTGCCGAAAATACATGCTGGTTGCCAAGTGCCTGAATTTTGATCACATGACCGTGGGGACACTGCAATGGTAGTAAGTGCGAGGACTGGTCTTAATTCACTTTTTTCATCACTGTTGTAACTTTGAATGGTCGCTAAACAAATGGTTGTAAGTCAAGGACTACATGTTTATTAATTGATGCAGTGCTTAAATCTCAATATGTACTAAAAATGTATTAAGTTGGTATTGTTCATTTGTAGTGTTTCTGAGGAACAATTTTCCTATTCTGGTTTTGCTCAATCATTTAACTGTTCTTTCTAGTTAGTAAATTTAAGACTAACTTTGCTAAGCTTAGCATGATGTTTACCTGGTTGCAAAATAAGAAATATTTCCTAAACTCTGACATTGTGCTTTACTGAACATGATCCATTAAACCATCAGTCCAGGTGAAGTCCTGCACTTAGGTTGATAAATGGTTTTCTGGAGTATCCTATATCAATGGCAGCCCCATGTTGGAAAGTTAATTAAAATCTGTAAATTTTGCTCATGGTAGAAAGCTATTTCTGACACTAGAGTGGGAAGTAGAATAGGAATTGCTCTCTTTAAGTAGCATGAACAAACACCAAAGAGATAATATTGTAAATCACTTACAACAAAAACAAATAATTCTATAACGTGATATGATTCCCATCCTTTTGCTCTGAGGTCAGCATCCCAAAGACTATGGACTTGTAAGATTTTTATTGCTTAGGCTGGAATAAATGTTCCAGTCTCTGAATGGGAACTTGACATTCGAACCCTGCTTTCCCCATCAGACTCCATGGTTAGAAACATCAATCTCAGGAATAGAGGAAAAGAGATATAATAAGGTTGGGCAAAGTGTCAGTCCTGAAAAATCATGAGGGCTTCTAGTCCTCTGCCATACCTCCCAACACGGAGACTTTCACCCTGGTGGTATTTTCATCTACAGTCCAAAGCAATAATCTGCCTCCAAGATGGATGTATTCCAGAACGCAGTATAGTATTACCTGCCCATTAGAGTAACTCAGGAGACACCATGTCTCCAAGTAAGTTTTACTTGGTACATGGTAATGAATTAAGAAAAATGCCTAATTAAAAATAATGACTATTTGAGCTGCAGTGAAGAAGAAATGGATCAGGAAATGTGCCAGGTAAAGGGTGAACACTGAAACTTGCCTTCGAAGCCAGTAGCACAGGGACACGAGAAATGACCAATTAAATCCAAACAGGTGGCCCTGTTCTTGTAGGGTAAACATGAGCATTCATTAGCTTCCACTTCACAGAATGGTCCTTCATAGCCAAGCACACAGTGGCAGGTGTAATTATTCTGATTAGCTACACAAAAGCCATGGTCTGAGCAAGGGTGATGAAGGCAAAGCTCTAAGCCAAGTTCACAGAATGCCCCAGAGTAACCTGGAGGATACATATACCTGAAAGCCACAGAAAAGAAATTAGCCATCTAATTCCACAAATTGTAAGGGTTATTATAACTTGATCCTGGCTTCTTCTCAAAACAGTGTCATCTTAAACACAACTTGGTGACAGCTCCAAATACATCAAAAAGGGTTCTGGTGAATCAGATAAGAAGCCTTCATCACCTTTGTACTTGGTAAAACATGCCCCTTTAGCGCCCTTCAAATTATATGAAGAAAACTGAAAAGTTTAATCCAGGTAGGATGAACTGTCTATCACACTCTGATTTCTCTAATAGGAAATTAAAATTATTTATGCATCCATGTCAGAACCATTGCAATGGGACACACGCAGTCATTGGTTACATGCTGGTGGGAGCCAAACGGCATCAAAGCTGCATTCTCCAGCAAAGGCTTGGGGCAGAAAACAGCTTTGAGTAAGAAAGTTTCTCCTTGAGTTGTCAGCGACCACTTTTGTTTTGTTTTCCTTTTTTAACGGTGTTGATACAAATCTTGATCCATTATATTATTTCAATTTGGTGATGTCTATGTGATATAATTAAAGATTATTGACATTCTATTATTTAGATAACTTAGAGTATTGAAAACAGAGAAGAGGAAAAATATATTCTATCAATATTAATTACAATTTAGAATACCAGTATTACAAGCATTAACATTATTTGGCTTTGTCATTCAAGGTTGAGTATGACATTGAGAAAAAACCCACTGCAACTCGCATCAAATAATCTGTTATATAATAAAAGTTTTGGTCTTAAGCTTTTAATATCTCCATTGTTATCTCCATAATATATATTTAGATGGAAAAAAATAGATGAATGGAGCAAAGTTAACAAGAATTAAACTACCAAAAAAGTAGAAAAAGGAAATGGAAAACAACAAAATAAATAAATAAAATTTAAAAAGATTAGGCTTCTGACTTCCCCCTTTTATACATCTACTAATTTGCAATATTTGTAGATATTTAGGCCCCCTTAGAAGCCAAACTGTAAGTGATTATATTTGCCATGCTGCATGCTGTGTTGTATGCATGGGAACCATTCTTGCTTAAATTTAGTTTGCATACACATACACACACACACACACACACACACACACACACACACTTAGTTTTGCCATTGCTGCATATTCTTTAAGTTTAAGTTCCTAAGGCTACCCCTTTTGTGAGCCATTCCAGTGGGAGGAGGAACCATATGAAAGCAGCTGTAACATTCAAAGCTCTTCCTGGGATAAATCACCACATTAAAGTTTCTCTGTCATAAACACATAAAACACACATTGCACATCCAGTAAGTTTTACAAAGATGTCCACTTCTCCCAAAGTGACTTACAGCATTTTGTATTGTGTATTGTACTGTATTGTATTGTATTGTATTGTATTGTATTGTATTGTATTGTATTGTATTGTATTGTATTGTATTCAGTTTAGGTGCTGCCCAACTCCAACTGACTGTAACTGGGGAATCATCTCGCATCTCCCAGCAATAGTTACGCTAATATAGTTCTATTTTATTTAGTTTGATAGATGTACAGTATATCTTGTCTTTTGTACAGCAGAACATGGCGGCATACGTAGTGCTCCTTCCCCTCGTTCTTCTCCAGAACTACAGTCCTGTGAAGTAGGTTGGACTGACAGTGAATGCTTCATTCAAAGTCACCCAGGAAAAGGTAGGTTTGAATCTGGATCTCCCTGCTCTTATCCCACCACCTTTATTGCTACCCCACACTGGCTCAGTATAATACATATCCTCCCACTGATACATGATGGCTCAATAACTCTAGAAGTTACTAGTAGGGATCCTTCCTAATTATGACTGGGATTCCACCTGCAATGACCCTTTCAGTTTAGCAATGTCATTTGTTTTGGTAAATGATTCTACTTTCTTATAGTTACAACTTTCTGTAGAAGACAAATCGTTGATATAATAAAGAATTCCTGCAGGCATACAGGATATGATGATGGAAAGGTTATTTGAGAATAGAAGGAGTTTTCCTCATGATGAATACTCTATCAGGGTGTCCTACACGATGTGACAGGGTTGGCATGTTGCAGGTCTCATCAATTAAAGGGTAACAATTGATGGGATGCAGAAGGTGTGCCTTCTCCGTCCGAGTGTCTGCCCTTTGCAAGAGCAGCTGCCCATAAGATTCAACCGGCTCTAACCTTGCTGGTCCTTCAGAGGGCCTTGGAGACCTAATTCTTCTCCCAGACACTGGGCCTGGATGGCATGTGAGCTTTCTGTAAATGTATGAGGGTTCTGTCTTGTTCCCAACACCGTCTTTTTCAAAATTATTTTTGCTTTTATACTATGAATGTTTTTAACCCTGTTAGCTGCCCAGAGTTGTTCTGGGAGTGGGCAACCCTCTAAACTGAATGAATGAATGAATGAATAAACAAAGAAACATGCTGAATTTCTGCCTACTCTGCACCTATTAAAAACACAAGATACTTAGCCAGAAAATGAAGAAGGAAAAAGAAAATAAAAACTAGCAGTCATAGAAATCTTGGTTTTATGAGAAATGTTTCATTAAAAAAGTAAATTTCACATCTTAAGGCACTACTGCAACCGTGAGGATACAAGAGACCTTTAGACTACAAAACATCTATAGTGGTACCTCAGTTCGCGAACGCTTCTGTTCACGAACAATTTGGTTCACGAACAGCTCCGGTTGCAAAATTTTGCCTCTGTTCGCGAACTCCGCATCGGGTTACGAACAGGATCCGCAGCTATTTTCCCTCCCGTGACACGTGGTCGTGGCTTCCTGTAGGGAGGGGGACTTTCCCTCCAAGCAGTAACCGCCTCCCCACCCGCCTTTCTGTCCTCCACGCCAGAAGTCGCATCGAGCAAGGTTAGCTTTCTCTTTCTTCGTACTGTACTTTGTGTCATATTTTTGCGGTTTAAAAAAAAACAACATATGGTTCAGAACGGATTAACCGTAATTACATTGAACCTTATAGGGAAATTTGATTCGGGACGCGATCAAAAATCAGTTGGCGACCAAATTCGTAGGGGTCAGAACGGATTAACTGTATTTACATTGAACCTTATGGGAAAATTTGATTCGGTTCACGACCAATTCGGTTCGCGACCAGAGTCGCGGAACGAATTAAGTTCATGAACCGAGGTACCATTGTACCTCATAAAGGAAGAGAAAAAGTTGCAAGCACAGAGAAGGAAAATGTGTTAAACATGCATTAAACGGAAAATGGGGAAATATATATATATATATATATATATATATATATGAATGATATTCAGGATTTAATGGTACTGTTCCCCCCCAAAAATCCCACTTACATTTTTTCCCCCTATCTTTCTCCTATAATTTGGTGAAAAAGAAATCGCTTGGATTTTTTTTTTAAACGAGAGAACATTTCAGTTAAAATTTAATGAAGGGATTTAGAGTTCTTAATTTTACTTTAGTTAAGAGGCAGCCAAGGCATTATCCTATCTTTCATTGTATAATAATAGCTCCAACAGTAAGGATTGTGCAATAGGAACTGTGTAAAACTATCTCAGTTAAAAATATTCCAAAGCCAAAACAGCTGTTTTGGATGTCCTGAGGACACCCAAACAGGATGAACTGACTGTATTTTTCTCCAAGGCTGGAATGAAATGGAACTTTTTTTTTTTTAAAGATATCCAAATCATGGACACTGGAAAGTTCATTATCTAATAAAATAGCAGATACAAATGATATCTCTGCTGCCATTGGCTGGAGCTATGTGAGAGGAGAAAGGATGATGAGAATAATGGAGAATCCCTTCAGTTTATATTCTATGCTTGTTTTTGCAGGCAAGCCTGATTACAATAATAAAGTTTCACTATTGCTTTCATTATTTCTGTGTTTATGTTTTAGATTTTTTTAATGTCCCGTTTGCTATTTTTCTATACACTGAGTGGTAAATAGTGCAGAGCATGGAGCTCACTCACTTCCAGGCAGAAAGAGGGGGAAAAAAGTGAATATCCCCTCCCCCCAAATGACTACAGGTAGTCCTTGACTTACGACTACTCATTCAGCGGCCATTCAAAATTACAACAGCACTGAATGAGGGGGACTTCATTCACCTGGCTTGTGATTATGACATTGCAGTGAGCTGTGGTCATGTGATCACCATTTGCAAACTTCCCTGCCAGCTTCCCACAAACAAAGTCAATAGGGAAGCCAGCAGGGAAGGTCTCAAGTTGCTACCATAACTTGCTCCAACCACTTTTTCTCCTGAGGATCCCCACTATCCCAGGGATCTCATACTCATCCTTGCCAGATGGTCCACACTTCCCAGCTCCAGCCCACAGCCCACAGCACACCCCCATCCCCCCATGCTCCTTGCTTGGGACTCCTGCCTCTTCCCACTTATCAACCTGCACAGTCCTGGGGTTACAATGGCAACCAGGACTGCCCGGATTGCCATCACTAAGTGATGTAGTTACATGACAACGTGCTTTACGACCACATTGCTTAGCAACAGCAATCCTGGTCCCACTTGCTGTTGTAACCCAAGCACTAACTGTATCCTCAACCTCTTGGCTCTGTCAGAAGGTGGTTTCCTATACATTACGTTGAAGAAAAGTGGCCCTCAACTGAGAACAGATTTTGCAATCCTGAGCTAATAAAGCAAGAGAAATGCTTGTTTAATAAGGGGGAATGTGGTCAGTTCCTGGATATTGTTACTTGAATGGCTGCCAAATATCTAGAACCAAATACAGGGCAAAGGTGGCAACATCAGTCAATTATATATATTTTTCTTTCTATCTGAACTCCAATCTAGATATGCATCATGCTTTGAAGAAATTACTCTGTCATGGGCCTCTGCTAGCTTTGAGAGGAAGCATAAAGTTTTTTTTTTTTTTTTTTCCTATTTGAACATTTCTATCTTTCACTTGAGCCCAAGGGGTGAAGGAACCCCCCCCCCCTCTGAAATTCTGTATAGTTCTATTACCAATATTGTGAAATATCTGAAATCTTTAATTGATCTGATCAATGCTAAGACTTATTAACTGTGCCCTCAAAATCCTCATTGAATTTATAGGAGGTTAGCAATGCTTTTCTGAATGTGAATGACAATTCCCACTTGAGTAAAATGCAACAAAAATTTTTGTGCTGCTATAACTATCATATTTCTAAACTTATCAATGTTTACAGAAATCTGGAGGAAAGGGAAGCTAATATCAGAAAAGTTGCTTTTGCTTTCCCCAGAGTTATTATAATAATTGGAAATCTTTCAGCTTAATACAAAAAGTCCACTGCCCTCTTTTCAATAGCTTGGTTAGGCCCTCCAGTTTACAATATTAGTTTCAAGCTTTGTTTATCCCCTTGACTGTGGAACATTTGTTCAGCCAATCTGTTAAATATAGATGACTGCTTTGTCCAATATGCCTTAACTACTAATTATTTCTTGTATGTAAAACATGATTAGGAGAAAGCATTATAAACAGTAAGTTCTCCATATCACATGTGATTAAAAATAGCTGATATATGTGTTCCCACTTGTAATCATCATTTACTGTTTATAAGCTGTAATCTAATAGTAGTAAAAAACTTTGTTCAATTATTATTTGATCCAAATGCACAATAATGCAAACAGAATTATTTTAAATCTCATAAAAGGATATGATTTTATTTTCATTTTAAGTGGCATGCATTTCCTGGTAATGAATTCATATGAGAAGATGATATTGAAAATAAACTTTCTTTTCAGGGTGTTCCATCTATCAACAATTTAACTAATTTTCTTAAGCCAAGGACTACTTTAGCTGATTATATGTTTTTTGATGGAGTTGTCAAACATTTGTTTCTCCAGCTCCAGGGAAGATAGAGGAACAGATTTTGGCCAGGCCTATTTATATCAGAGTCAAAAACTAAATAAAACCAGCACTGTTTATTAAAATCTGCTAACTGCCTGACTTTTATTTGTAGCTTGTTCCCCTTATCTACTCAGGGAAAGTGGAAAAAGCAAGGAGCGGCAAGCCAAGTTAAGCTCCACCCAACCTTAGATTAGATATGGAGAGAGATGGAAAACCCCAGGAGGAGGAACAAACTCAGGTTTATCCTGAAAATGAGTCATTCAAGCACTTTTTTCAAATGTTTAAAAAGGATTGAGAAAGATCTGTGTAAGGGTCCTATTCTCTTTTTTCCAAAGAGAAGAAAACACTTCCCCAAATAAGGTGCCAGATGTAGCTCCTTAGAAGACAGAGCCTTCTTTTCTTTTCTTTTTTTGGACCTTCACAAAGTCAAGATGCTGGTGGTGCAGCAAAAATTGTAGTAGAACTTCCATGTTTTTCCTGGAAAAAGGTGCGGCTAATATTTACAGTCTTAGAGCCAGAAAACACAATATTACATCAAATGTGTATATCAGATATATAGGAACACATACGCATAAAATATAAATAACCAATAAACATAAAATACAACAAAATAATATAATAATAATAACTGAGATTAATACTATTCTTCAGTACCAAAATAACCCAAATTATTGAATTAATATTTATACTATAATATAATGCTAAGTAAGGGGGCTAAAATCCACTCTTGCATTATCTTTCCAGCTCCAGAAAGATGCTGCCAGAGGGAACATCTAACTCTCAATGAGTTATTAAAGAGTCTGGATAAGGAGGAAAAATGTATTTATTTATTCAATTTATATAGCTTCCCATCTCACATTCGTGACTGAGCAGCTTATAATTAAAACATAAACAACACCAAAAACACAAAATAAAACAACCATGCAAACAATACAAAACATTAAAACAATTAAAAACAATTAAAACAATATCTTCTAATTTGTTATAGTTTTACCCAGTCTTTTCTTCAGAAACCTCAAAGTAGCCTACACAGTTTCCTACCACAGGTAATAATGACATGTTTTCACTGGAAGACTCTTTGTACTAGTTTCCCACATACAATGTAAACACAAAGACAACCGTGGCATACTAGATTACTAAGATACAATATTATTTTGGAATTGATTCTTTCATGAATATGCATGTCTCACCATTCCTTTTAAATGTGCTGTGCTGTTAATGTAAGTAAATAAAGCACCCAGCACTGGGGCCACCAATCTTGATTTTCTGTTAGTAATTCTGAGAGTGAAATCACCTCTAGGAGCTTTTCCAGTTGTGTGATGAGATTGCTAACCTCAGCTATAGACACAGGCCACCATTTGGGAGGTACCTTGCTATGGGGACCACCACTGGGTTATTTAATCATTCTATGTGGAAAATGCTCTGGAAAAAATCCTCCAAAATGTTTGCATGTATTTGGCAGATAGGACCTGATCATCTACCCATAAGAAAGCAGTTAACAAGGTGCCAGAACAGAGTTCTTAAGCTTAGAAGCTGCGATTACTCTCCTCCAATCCTCTCTCAATGTTTCATGTGTCTTAGATTTTCAGATATTGATAGATCTTCTTATACTCTCTGACTGACTGAAAGGAATCTAATAAGTAGTCAGATCAAAAAGTTTATACTGCAGTGATAAAGTTGTTGGAAGTCTAGATAATGAGCCTTGGAGAATATGAATGATAAACCAGTAATGTGATAATATCTGTTCAGAGGAGTCTGCTAAACAAATGTGGGAGTGAAGTTGAAGGTGAGGTTCTGAACTGAACAAAGCGTACAGGTGTTTGCCACTCTGGAAGACCATTTATTCCAAATATGTCCTTTTATAGTGGCCCCAAGGACATAATGACCTCTGATTAGAAATGTAATACTTACTTTAGGACTCAGATAGCAGATTAATGGCAAATGATAACTATCAGGACAATTTCCAAAATAAACATATTAAATAGACATAAATATGTGGAACTGTACTATAATCAAGTACACTGGCTCCTTTGGAATCCAAAAAGTTAGGTCTCCATTTAAGTCTCCCCTAGCATTGCCATTTAATAAAAGCAGATCCAGACTAACTGTAAACTGGACCAAACAGAAGCCAGCCATATTACAGTGTTTATCTTTGGATCATCAAGTCTGTAAAGAGCAACCTTCCTTTTTTGTGTGGGAGAGACCATTTAAAGTGAGCTTGTAAGATAGCATCAAACTTCATGAGCATTCATGAGCATTTCCAGCAATAATTACTAGTGCATTGGGTACTGGCAAAGTAGTCTGTTAATATAACTTTCAAGAAGATCCCATAGGTGCTCATCTGTACAATGCCCCTACCTTGTCCTTGCAACAGAAAGTGAACAAAAATTTATGAGGGTGCCATGGAATAAAAACACTGCTGGTTAATCTGTTTATTTTATTCAAACTGAAGCTTTTACAAAAGTTTCAAGAATAGCCCTAAGTGTAGCATTACCATTTCACAATCTTCCTAACCTGGGGCCTTTCATGATATCTCTTCTAAAAATGGTCCAATCTGATTTCAAATTATACCCCTCTTTTCCCAGTTATTTTTACCTGAGAAATGACTGCAAGGAGTAACCATGGTGGGAGATTTCTTTTTTCTCTTCAAGTAAGCTCCCAAGCAAATAAGCAGAATTCCTGGGGTAAATAAGGTTTACCTCGTTTCTCAAAACTCTCCCTTATTCAATGGTTTGGGTCAACACACTGTGATACATCTTGATGGTTCAGTTGGTTTTGGCTTAGTGCAATATGTGAACTCAACAACTTGGTATTTGTAAGCCATGGTTTATGCTGTGGCTTAAATGCCATAATTAGGCAATATAAAGCAATGGCCAAATAAAACAATTTGCTCTTTCTGAATTTTAAGTAGACTGCAACTTCCTTTGGATATGTATGGGTAGAAAATATGTTCATTGCATGCCAACAGATTCAGAAATTATTGGTTCCCAGTTCAGAGATTGATGGATGTAGACCCACCATCTACTTAGGTTATGCCTATCTATGAGAATAGAGAGTAAAAAGTTATACTCAGAGCTCTGCAATCAAAGTTTCTGTACAACAGACTTGGGGCATTATTGGATAAGCACCAAGCATTTTTCAATGAGCAGGTGGTAACTGTGGCCAGGAAGGCCTTTCCACAGCTTCATCTGGTGTGCCAGTTCTGCTGCTTGCTAGTTTGGAAGGCCCTTCAGACAGCACTTATGCCCTAGTCACCTCATGGCTTGATTAATGCATTGTGCTCTACCTGGGGCTGCCCTTGAAGACCACCTAGAAGCTTCAACTGATCCAGAGTGCAGTAGTACAGGCACTGATGGGCATGCCTCAGTATGCCCATATGACATAGAGCATGGTTACTTGACAGACCACCTATCTCCTGTGGTGTCTGCCCAGGTGGTTCAATCCAACATAATTGATATGCTCCAAGTTCCTTTAATTAAGCAGTGCCATGCCATTTATCAGTACCCTTGAAGTGTATCTTCTCTATTGGGGCAACTGCCTTCTGGATGGGGCTCCTCCTGAAATCTGGGTGGTGTTTTGATGAAACAAATTGATGGTGTTCTGAAGAATCTTAAAGACCTGGCTGTTTTCCCAGGCTCTGGGCTAGTATGGTTGGAGCCTCTCGTAGAGTATGTGATTTATGTTATTGTTGTTGTCTGGATTTGCCATCTTGTCTTATGTTTTATAGGTTTTTTCCCCCACCTTATTTAATGGTATATTTGCTATTTCATTTTTTATGTCGTGAGCCACCCTGAGTTAATTTGGAGTTGGACGGTGCCTAAATTGACTAAAACAAATAAAGAGGAGGAGGAGGAGGAGGCATTATTTTCTGTGCAGGCATAATTTAGTGCAGCTACAGTTAGAAGCATCCCCCATTTTGCTGAATATATCCCTGCTTGAATTGGCAGACCTGGGTCTAAATAAATATTAATTAAGCTTTGCTAACTATGGCCTTCATGTTTTCCAATAAACAAACTGGTATAGTGTCCACCTTACCAATATTTACTACGCATATCTTTTCTCTCTCTTTTTGGTGTTAAATACATTGCTTCCACAGTCTTCTTCTATTAAAACTGCTTTGAATGATGCCAAGCAATCCTAACTCTATGTAAAAGATGTATATGAAGTGATTACATGCCTGCCCTTCTAGGGAAAGTAATCATGTTGGTCTCTAATGAACATGACCTTCATTAATGTCCTAAATCTTTCTAGCAGCAGCACACTAAATGTACTATTAAAAGCTTTGAGATAGGGTTAATTTGCTATTTAACTTTGCAGCAAGTTAAAACCTAAATTCTAAGCAATTTCAGAAAGATGCCTGTGAGATTTCTGAGATCTGAAGGTTTAAAAAACAATCTTAGAGAATTTGGTTGTTGACATATTTTATTAAACTTTTTCAAAAGCAAACATTATATCATATTTTTGCTATTTTCCATGATAACCAGAGAGGTAACATAGCATATTGAAATTTGGGGAGATGGTTTGGATTCAAATACTCACATGGATCTATATCCATATTATAGCTTTGGAGCAGTCGTTATTACTTGGTTCAGTCTAGGTCAAAGAGTTTTATTATAATGTCAGGCATACCTACCTAACATCCCTTGAAGAAGGATAAGATTCCTCTTTATTAAATAAATAATACACACTGCATACTCAGTTAATATCAAGAGAGATCTGATACGAAGTCTATGACCTTTAGGAGGCTTTAGGAAACCTTTACAGGAGAGGCAAACTTGCTCTAAATAATTCCCCATTGCAAATATGAATAATTAATATTCTCTAGCTATAACTTTTTAGCCATATTTTGCATTCAGAATTAGAATTTTATATCTGAAGATTTTGCAGAAAGAATGTTTGATATTGTCTGACAGTTGATATGCAACAGTGGTCATATCTGGCACAAAGTTAGCAAAATTTGACAGCTGATCTGTATTAATTATCATTATCTAGCATGCACCAATGAACATTTGTTGACAGGTATCTGACCAAGCATCGTATTGAAACAATCCATTTTTGACAGCATTTGAGATATAGCATTAGACAACTGACAAGCAGTGGAATTTGGCAAATTACAGCATTGAATATAAGCAATTGGACTGGACTATTTAACAGTCTGACATGCAGTAGCAACCAGATTTTGACATCTCTGACTGTTGAGTTGCAATAGAGGTTAGTAAATTTTGTATTTATTTTGTTCACTGAACACCACATTCTAACAGAATTTCTGAGAGGTCTGGTATGGTTTACACATTTTATATCTTAATTCATTTTGTTTTGTTTTGTTTTGTTTTGTTTTGGATAGGATTAACTTGCTAGTACATACTCGATTGGGTCAATTCCCATACAATTCCCATACGTAACCCCCACTTTTCAGGCAAACCTTTGAATCTTCTTAAAAATAGTTGCTACTGGGGAGAAGAAGGAAAAGGTTGTTATATGGCAAATCTTTTATAGCATAGCCATCGGATACAACAATACTTAGATTTTAAAAGTTTGTATTTTAGGTTGCGTGCAATTTGTGCCAGAGAAGTTTGTCAAAGCACATATTGTGAAGTCCAACAATTATTGATCAGACACAAATGATCAACTTTGTTTTCACTCAGTTGTGCTGTGGCACAAATGGTGTATTCTGTTACTGAGATATTCTGATCCCTCTGGAATGGAGTTCCCATAGATAGAGAGAATATGTGCTTCCCTGGCAGTTGTGGAAGGTTGGGAATTTTGCTCAGGTATGCTGTTTTTTGTTGTTGTTGTTTGTTTGATTGATAAGATAAAAATGTATCAGAAACCTGAGCAAAATTCTCTGTTCTCCACAGTTGCACGTAAAAGGCACGTTCTCTTTTGTGTGTTGTCCTCTGCATGAAGGAAAAGTGGGACTCATTCTTGCTCTCTCTCTCTTCCAATTTTTAAGTGAGGAAAAAAAATAAGATTTAAATATTGTGTCTGATCAGTAATTGTTACACTTACGATGAGTTTTTTTTGACATACCTCTGCCCCTGCTCCAGCAGCACACTAATCAGACTGTATTCACAGCCATACGGTCTTCACTCATCCTTCTGGTGATCCATACTTAAAATAAAGCAGCTTGCCTTCTGAACAAAAGCATCATTGAACACAAACACTCACACAAATGTCTGCCAAATGGCCAAGCTGTGATTTTGAGAAAATTAAAGCGTGCCACTGATGCTGAGCTTCCCCTGCCCTTATTTGGTTGTTTGTATTTTTCCTTCCACGGAGAGGCAAGTGAGGCCTGGGTGGATACATTTCCTGCCACACCAATCATCGCAATGCTCCCCCAAAGCACTGCCTGCAGGGTGCATCATATAGGCCTGGCACGTTTCCTACCATTGCTGCCAGCTTTTCACTGCGCAGGCAAGGCTTCCAGGCAGCAGGACTGAAAGGAGTGCTGGGCCCATGGAATTAAATTCACTGGTGGGGCAGCCTTGTTATGTCATCGTTTCAACATTATAATTGTATTTATTTTCCCATGAACTATTTTTTCTTCATCTACAGGTGAAACTCGAAAAATTAGAATATCGTGCAAATGTTCATTTATGTCAGTATGGCAACTCAAAAGGTGAAACCAATATATGAGATAGACGCATTACATGCAAAGCGAGATATGCCAAGCCTTACTTTGGTATAATTGTGATGATTATGGCGTACAGCTTATGAAAACCCCAAATTCACAATCTCAGAAAATTAGAATATTACATGACATCAATAACACAAGGATTGGAAATAGAACAATATCGGACCTCTGCAAAGTATAAGCATGCATATGTACTCAGTACTTGGTCTGGGCCCCTTTTGCAGCAATGACTGCCGCAATGCGGCGTGGCATGGATGTTATCAGCCTGTGGCACTGCTGAGGTGTTATGGAAGACCAGGATGCTTCAATAGCGGCCTTCAGCTCCGCTGCATTGTTCGGTCTCATGTCCTTCATCTTTCTCTTGGATAGATTCTCTATGGGGTTCAGGTCAGGCGAGTTTGCTGGCCAATCAAGTACAGTAATCCCATGGTCACTGAACCAGGTTTTGGTACTTTTGGCAGTGTGGGCAGGTGCCAAGTCCTGCTGGAAAATGAAGTCAGCATCCCCATAAAGCTCGTCTGCGGAAGGAAGCATGAAGTGCTCCAAAATCTCCTGGTAGACGGCTGCGTTGACCCTGGACTTAATGAAGCACAGTGGACCAACACCAGCAGATGACATGGCTCCCCGAATCAACACAGACTGTGGAAACTTCACACTGGACTTCAAGCATTGTGCATTGTGTGCCTCTCCATTCTTCCTCCAGACTCTGGGTGCTTGGTTCCCAAATGAGATGCAAAAGTTGCTCTCATCAGAAAAGAGGACTTTGGACCACTGGGCAACAGACCAGTTCTTTTTTTCTGTAGCCCAGGTAAGACGCTTCTGACGTTGTTTGTTGTTCAGGAGCGGCTTGACAAGAGGAATACGACATTTGAAGCCCATGTCCAGGATCCCTCTGTGTGTGGTGGCTCTTGATGCACTAACTCCAGCCTCAGTCCACTCCTTGTGAAAGTCCCCAACACTTTTGAATGGCCTTTTCCTGACTATCCTCTCTAGGCTGCGGTCATCCCTGCTGCTTGTGCACCTTTTTCTCCCACACTTTTCCCTTCCACATAACCTTCTATTGATGTGCTCTGATACAGCACTTTGGGAACATCCAACTTCTTTTGCAATTCCCTTTTGGGGCTTTCCCTCCTTATGGAGGGTGTCAATGATGGTTTTCTGCACAACTGTCAGGTCAGCAGTCTTTCCCATGCTTGTGATTCCTACTGAACCAGCCTGAGAGACCATTGAAAGGCTCAGGAACCCTTTGCAGGTGTTATGGATACATTAGCTGATTAGAGTGGGACGCTTTGAGCCTAGAATATTGAACCTTTTCACACTATTCTAATTTTCTGAGATTGTGAATTTGGGGTTTTCATAAGCTGTACGCCATAATCATCACAATTATAGCAAAGTAAGGCTTGACATATCTCGCTTTGCATGTAATGCGTCTATCTCATATATTGGTTTCACCTTTTGAGTTGCCATACTGACATAAATGAACATTTGCACGATACTCTAATTTTTCGAGTTTCACCTGTATACATTTGCATTTCAACACATAATGGGTTACGATGGGTCAAATTCAGACTACATTAGCCATTCTTTATCACCAGTAAAATAAATGAAACTTCAGTATGAATGACTAACTTGTTCCATTGATTGCAATGGGACTAAAGCACGAAGAACTTTCTCTGCACCCAACCCTAGAAAAATGGCTCTTCTGATATATGTGGATAAATAATCCTATTTGGTGTCTTTATTTTCAGGTATGATGGGCTGAACCTTTTTGACTGTTCTATAACTAACTTCCCCCCAGTCTTTCACTACCAAAGGTCTCATGCTCATTTTTCCTGGCCTATAGCAGGCGGGTGCCCCGGTTTTGTAGGTCATGGTCTCATGACATCCCCTTCATCACATCCCAGCTCACCACCAAAGTGACTTACATTTGTCTTTAGCTGTTCCAGCATTAAAGTAGTATTTTCCTTTTTCTCCAGACACAAATCTTATCATCTGAAGGACATACACATTGACCAGACTTGACTGACAATGACATGATCATGTCCTTTTGGTTCTTATTGACTACCTGAGGTTGCTGTGGAAATACCTTCTATCTTCCGATCTCTGGATACTAAATTCCAGGGCTCTCACCCTACACCAAACATCTCTTTCTTCCTGCTTCAGTCACCCCTGCCAGATTCCCAGGCTGTCATGGCTTAGAAGGATGACAGGTGAAGAAGAAGATTGCCAGTTTTCAAATCTCAAAGAATTGCTCCACGGGATTGGAGAACTGGCATCTAAAGAATTGCTGCCTCTCTGCTCTTCCTGTCTCTCTCAGCTCTGGCAGCCAATGAGGGCCCAGACAGTGCCAACGAAAGCTGAAGGAACGGATCTTCAAAAACAAGTTTTATGAAGTGTCTGATTTATGTCTGAGGGTTATGGAGTGATTCTGCCTGATAAATCAGGTGATGCTGTCTTGTTGCAACCTGGCAGAGAGCACTGATCAGTGGTGGGTGGGTGGGTTCTCCCTGGTAAAGTGGGAGAGCATTGCTTTACCAGCAGACAGCCTCTCCCTCAGTTCAGCTACCAAGTTTTGACAGATGGTCTAGGCATCTGTCAAAATTTGTATCCAGAGTGACTGGTTGTTGTTGTTTTTCCTGATGGTAGGTGATGTTCGAGAAATCCATCAATTGCATTTCTTAAGTCATCTCACATTAAATCTAGGAGGACACCACCAGTTGCTGGTCTCGCTGCTAAGGAAGAACACCGCTCATCAGCAAGGGCAAGGCAATGTATGCAAGCATATATTTGTACCACCTCACAAACTATGGAAAGCACATAAATGTGACTGTGAGAGAGTATCCCAAAATGCTGCACTCTCATTGGATTTGAATATTCAGTACATGACAGTAATATCTCTGTGCATTTCCTTTTTCCTAATTTGCAAAAACAAAACAAAACAAAAAAATCTTCTCAGGACTTCTAAGCTCTATCATATCTTGGCTGTAGAACTCCAGATGAAAAATAGATAGCAGCAAAGAGATACAGAATATTCTCTTTGTTCCCATATAGAGGCTATTCATATTTTTGCTACCCAGATCTGGTAGTCCTAATAATGGTACTTTTCATGGAAAAGGCTGCTGAACATATCTGCATTCCATGTCCCTGATAGTACAGAAAAGCTAAGAAACGGAACGAAACATGGGCTAGGTTGACATCTTTATCTGTAACTCAGATTAATGTCGTGGTCTCAAAATTTGGCCAGCTTTGATTTCTCCTCTGTGTTGTTACCACAGGAGGTTAATGGGGATCAGAACATGAACATAGCCAGCTAGACCTTGCTCTGGCATTTATGGGCTTTTGTGCAGTGCTGCCTCACTGTACATATTTATCTCATTTTAATGTGAGGGCAATTAAAATCTCCCCTGTGGAACCTGCTCAGGGACAGAGCTTGGAATCAGCAAAAAGCTAGACTGAAGGTGGGTGAAATTGCACTGCTGACGTGTACCACAATGCTCGAAAGATGTGCCCTTCACCTGAGCTTAGTACTGAATAACTGCAACAAGTCCAGATGTATAGCTTGAAGGGGACTGAATATTTACGGCTTTGCCTAAGAAACTGGATCATAGGTAGAACCCTATTATTATATTACTACTGCACAAAAGCTGGGTAACAGAACGCTCTAAGTATTACGTGTAATCCAGCTATAGAAGACTAAATGCATCTTTTTTCTATAGCCTCCGTATAGATGTCAAAGTACTAGAAAGGAAGCTTATATTTTACTGTTCGTGCTTTATCATTTCGCATTATGAGTAAAGAATGTTTATTAACACAGAAGTACTGATAGTAGATAACAATGCACTGAAGCATTTTAGGAAATCTATTCATAAAATTTCAAAGAAAAAGAAAACAGTCAGTTGCTCCATCATTGAATAGTATAGCTTGGATCCAAAGAACCATGAGCAGAGAGAGAAAATGCTTTGTCCCATGAACTCTTTTGTAAAAAGGTAAACAAAACAAAACAACACTTGAAAACATATGACTGCATATCAAGAATGAAAAATAAAGATGCAGGCTATAGCGTCTATAAATAAACTCCTGGTGGCCGTAAAGGACTATTAAGAATAAACTTATATGAGATTTTGCATGAGAGATGGTATCAGTGGAATAGCAGATCTGTACTTTTGGCTTCCCTTTTTCAGTTGATACTCTTTTGCAAAATAATAACTAAAAATAAAAAATGGTAATAACCTTTTTGTGAGTAGAAAAAGCTTTCTAGTGGCTAAGAGGACACATCTGAATACAACCTTTCCTAGGAATGTGCAAGACATTTCAAATTCATACCATTCTGAATTTGAAGCCCACTGTTTCAAACATATAACAGCTGTTTTTCAGTCATGTTGAACATTGATGTGGAGGTGTTTCAGGCTCAAAAAAAGAGTATCTTGCACCCATGACATTACTTTTTCAAGCTTGAAACATTTCATTCCACACTCAGACTAGCAGTTTTGCATTCCGATTTGGGTATTTCAGAAGATTGAGATGACATGTTTAGATATGAGATGGTTAAATATGAAACTTTTTGCACACTGTTCAGTTTTTCTATTGTCTTCTTTTAGAAAATAGAGTCCCATAATGACTGTCTTTTTCATGTTCTTCCTTATTATAACCTGTAGCTATTTTCCACTGTTGTCATAAGTTTGCTTTTCCTACATACATTATCCTCTTCCTATCTTTCTGACTTATGATATGGGCAGACCCAGAGGAACAGCTGAAGGCTGTGCCATTGTATAAATTTAAGAATGTACTGCCAATGCACACTTACTAATGAGCAACTCTAACTGAAGTCACATGCACTAAATGCTAAGAAAACAGCTGCACATCCCTTTTTTAAATGGTATTGAATTATTCATTGCAATTTAGTGGTGTATGAGTGCATGTATTTCTACAGTATGAACTTAAGCCTGCCTGATGCTCAATTGCATGTACCCACAAAATGCACAACACACACACACACACACACACACAATACAAAAATGTTCAAACACAATAATGAAAGATAACATTAATATATATATATATTCCCAAAAAGGCTAGAACTGCAACTTGAAATGCTATCTGATAATTTTAAAATGAAAAGCAGGAGACAAGCATGAACGGTCATAAGTTGAGGACTACCTGCAATTTCATGCTTTAGGTCGGCTTTGAAAGGATTCTGGTTTTGACTTTCTTTAATTTATCAGATGAAAGTGTACAAATCTCTATTTTGGATGTGAGCACTTGGTTCCAAATAAACTAAGGGAACAGTAGTAATCACCTTTTAAACAGTGATCCAGATTGAATTACTTTCTAATTCACATTAGTGTCAAAGGCTCTGAGGCAAAATCCACCAAAAAATTGTGCTATGCAAGCCACAGTGGAAGCAGTAAGAGGCATGCTAGATGTTATGGCACTACCAGCTTATTATTTCAAAAGTCACTAGCTTCTGGAAACAGAGAGGTGGACTTATAATTGAAAGGCATGCTACTTTGTATTTTTATTTTGTGCTACCAAGCAATAGTATTCAACTTTACAAACAACTCATGCTGGAACAGATAATTTGTTTTCCCTGTGTAGATTATTTAATTGGGAACAAGGTCACTGGCGTGTTATCACAAATTAAGTATTTTTATCTAGCCCTTGCTTGCTCATTTATTTATTTATTCATTCATTCATTCATTCATTATTTACTCTTGGTGGGGATTTGTAATTTCACTTTCACAAAAAGATTCTTAAGGTGAAGAAAAATTAAAACTCAAATTATCTTTTAATTCTGGTATTATTTAAAGTGAAACACATAGTAATAAAGTCAAATGAGCAGAAGTAATGAACTATACTGCAATTAATAAAATCAAATTATGTGGAAGTACATCAATAATGAATAAATGAATATGAATATATATGAATACACACACACACAGAGTGTGTGTGTGTATGTGTGTGTGTGTGTGTGTGTGTGTATATATATATATATATATATATCTGTGTGTGTGAGGAAGAGATCTTTAGAGCCTATTTTAAAATTTAAAATAGTGAAACTCATAAGTTGAGGCCTAAGGTTTTTTTCAGTGAAGGATGTCAGCTTTATAAGTAGAGGGGATAAAAAATGATCAAAGAGATTATCATATTTCATTCTTAATTAACATGGTACTTCTATCCATGTGTCCCAGATTCCGTGTTCCAACTGATTTTTTTTCCCCAGAGTCTTTTAATTAAGTAGATAAAATCAGAAAGCAGCTAGATGAATGAGTATTTTACAACATGCCAAAATCATGTTCACCATTTTGCAAATAAGCAATAACCTCTCCCATGGAAGCCATTTTATAAGAATCTCAATGACATGATCTCAACATCCCAAGAGTGCCCACTGGTCCCCAAATTTCATCTTTGCTTTATGTAGTTATGTGATTTCTGCAACATTATTAGGAAACATTTGGGGAGAAACTAGACTGGCATACAAAAGAAGGGGCTTCACTTGAATAAAAAAAGAAGACAAATACTTTTGCTTATCTTTAAATTGAATGCTGGGAAAGAAATAGGAATTGATAAGCTTCTGGATAATACTGAATCATCCTTAGGTAATGAGATGAGAATGTTTTGGATTGACACCAGCTAGAAACTGACTATAAGAATAAAGTAATGCATGGCCAGAGGCAAAATAAAGTTGCTAGACGTATTTGGCACATTCTTACGTTAAAATAAAATAAAACAAAGAAAAAAGATAAATCATTTTCCTCTACCCCTCCCTGAAAGTAATTTAATACTGGGACCATGATGCTTTTTTCTTGATAAGAAGCTCTGGAGTAATCTTCAGATGGAGAATGAAACTATGATAGAGAAGGTGATCTGATCTCAGGGAACTTCAATTACCCTTACAAAGATTGAATAAATGATTGGTCAGGTAACAACCATGAAGTACATATTCAAAATGACTATTGCCAAGAATAATGTTTCATGGAACTGACCAAAGGGGAGGCAATCTAACACTGTTGCTAAATAAAGTAAGACACTAATACTATTGTACCAATTGGAAGAGCAATCACAATATCCTCAAATTTACCTGTAAAAATTATTCTGGTTGGTCACACAGTCAGCCAGATGTTTAGACTGGATTTGGCATTTTTATTCACCTATTGAGTCCTTCCCAAGGACCTGGGATAGGCAGATGTTTGAAGATGATGACGATGACGACGACAATGATGATGATGATTTTAACCATAGAATGTTTTAAAGCTGTCATAGCTCAAAGAAAAACTTCTGCCATTCTCAGTTCCTGTTAGTAAAGCTAGTACTATTTATTTTGAAGGAGCAGATATATTCATTAGTGAATGTACCTTAGTTGCTTTACTTTCTGCTTGAGTCAATGCTTCTTTTCTTTCTTTCTTTCTTTCTTTCTTTCTTTCTTTTTTAAGTATGTCTGTGAAATACGACTTAGGTAATCAATCTGTTTACTTAAATAGCCATGTTTATTGCAAGTTACTGCCCATAACATTTTAGAATGTGAAGAGGATAAATGCAACAGCAATGACATTTTAATTGCAGTTGAAAGCAGCAGGAGGAAAACAGTATTTCAATCAAGCCTTCTAATGTCCCGGAGGATTATGGAGAAACCTGCCAAAAGGAAGGCATGTTAGTACCTGTATTCATTGATTCCATCTTCACAAATACCTCCATTCTGGCACCAGCTCATTTCACAGTCATTAATATTTTCCAAGCATGTAGGTCCAGTCCATCCAGGAGCACAGACACATAGATAATTCTGGTTGTCTTCATCATGGAAACATCTTCACACAGAACTACAAGTGAGAATTACACAGAGTCCAGGAAATGCTTCTATCTTTACGATATTGAGGCTAGGGACATTTATAAAATACATTACAGCAGGGTAAGAAAATTCCTGTGAATTTAATTTCATCAATAATAATATCCATCACAGGAGGGTGAATCTTTATCTCTATCTATCTCTATCTCTGAGAGAGAGAGAGAGAGAGAGAGAGAGGTAGTCACTGAAGAGTAGAATTCAACATTCAAACAGTTGTTAAATAATGGCACTTGGCTATATATTTTTTCTAGTGTGCCCCCTTGGTGTAACAATTCCACACAACGCTGTTTTCATTTCCCAGTTTCTTGGGGGGAAAAGTGGAATTAGCTATTCCATCATGTTCATCCCTGCTATCCTTACAACATTGAGAGTAGGTAAGATCACATTAGCAGCACATCACACAGCATTTCCTCTGGCCAACCAACAGGAGAGTACAAAAGTCATCATTCCACCAGTAGTCTATCCCTCAGCTGCCAGAGTCCCTAGAGTAAGAAAAATCCACTCATCTGCATTTCTCATGGAAAGAGGGAAAATAAGTCAGTAGAATAAGTCATGTATACATTTTTCTGACCATTGTGCAAAAAAAAAAAACTCGAGCCATTGATATGAAACCAGCCAAGTTGTGTTGATGCCACAACACTAATTTCTCAGCCAGGCACTCTTCTTAACAGCTGAAATTATGGCTGTGGTTATCAAGGTTGAACATCTGAAAGGGAGTTGTAGCAGACAGGAATGTTTCGCTTGAGCCCAGAGGCTGGAAGCAGGTGCATGCTGCTTATATAAGCAGGGATCATCAGACCCAGCATAAAAAACAAAACAAACACCCCACAGAAACTGTGAAACTGACTAGAAACTCTAATATTAGTCTATGGTGGTAAGAAAAATTAGAATCTGATAGCATCTTTTCTGACTAATACATTTTATTAAAAGGTATAAGCTTTCATGAAGCTGTGAGTTCTATGCATCTGATGAAGTGAGCTGAAGCTCACGAAAGCTTATGCCTTTTAATAAAATGTGTTAGTCAGAAAAGATGCTATCAGACTCCAGACTAGAAACTAGAAGGTTTAATTTGATTTGGTTGTTTGTGAAATCTATGGATCCAGGTTCAGGAGGCAGAAGGTAGGAGGTAGGAGGATTTATGGGGAAATGACCTGTCCCCAAGTTCTGAGGAGTTTCAGTGTTTCAGCCCTTTTTCCAGTTTGAACTGTACCACAGTCCAACCAGAAGAAAACTGACTTAGTTACCTGAGGAACACAGCAGGATATTGCTGGTGTCAGATAGGTGGAAGTGTAATATAAACATTGGCCACCCTTTAAAGCAAGATGTGGATGGTCTGAGCAAATAAAAATACTTCTAAAATTGCTGCTGAACAAAGGCTATGAAATGGTATTATTTCTTGTAGTGGATTCCAGATACAACATTTTGGACACAAGATCTGCCTTACGAAGTCAAAGGTCCATTCCATTCTCCACTCTCTCTTAATATGGCCCTGAGGTTCTACTGTATCTCATACTGTCCTTCTCTTTCCCTTAAAGTGTGGGCAGTTATGGATGTGTTGTCTATAAATATGACCACTGACATATCTTACATGATCTTGCCTCATCATATTATCAGTGCTAGTGACAGTCCCTGCATCTATGGGAATAAATTCCCTAAAGTACTTGTTTTGAACTTTAGCAGTGGGAACAAGTAAGATCAGCAGTGTTCCTCAATTCTTCTCTTTTATTTTTCTGAACATGTTTTATCAACTGGCAGGTCTGGCAGAGAAGGAAGGAATTATTTCAATCAGTGTGTCATTTGTGTGAGATTTTGTAAGCCTCTACAGTTTACTGTCTATCATCCTCGTTCTTAAAAGATTCTGGAAACAAAGATGCCAATGTTCACATATTTGTAGTATTCCAGTAGTTTCAAGTTTGAAACATACTCCATCAACTCTCTTGCAGCTGTTCCATGAGCATATCATACCTCACGTCTGTCAGTCTATACTCCACTGAACTCTATGGAGCTTACTTTTGAGAAGGAAAATCTATCATGATTAAGTAAGTTGGAAGTGAACAACTATTTTTGCATCCAGAGCTGATTTTTCCTTCAACTTCTTAGGTGACCAAAGGCTGAAAGGAGTGCAACAGTGATGCAGTTGGTGCACTGAATTTATTGAGGGCTTCAGTCACCAATTTTCTTTCTTTTCAGTTGAAAACCAATGAGAAATTGCATTGTTCTTAGTAGTTTTCTGCCAAAACTCTACAACAGGCTCCTGGTTTCCTTTTACAAAATTTCAAAAGGGGGATTTTTGCCCTGCTCAGCTTAAATGTACTCAATTTCTGCTACCTATAAAAGTTAAGGGAAATTTCACATGCCGAAAGGACTTTTGACTGAGTGATTATGTGTCATCATCAGTGTCAATTCTTAGTGACCACATTTTCTCCATGATGATCTATCCCTAACCTGGTCCTTCAGGTCTTCCAGTGGTGCACCCAGTGCCACTGTGACTGAGTCCATCCATCTTGCTGCTGGTTGCCTTCTTCTCTTTCCTTCCAGCTTTCCCTACATTAGAGCCTTCTCCAGAGAGCTGGGTCTTTGCACAATGTGTCTGAAGTAGGATAATTTGAGCCTGATAATTTGTGTCTCAAGTGAGAACTCTGGGTTGATTTGTTCAATTATCCATTTGTTTGTTTCCTTGGCTTTCAGTTATATGCTCAGGTGTATTCTCCAACACCAAAGTACAAAAGCAGCAATACTCTTCCTATCCTGCTTCTTCAAAGTCCAAATTTCACTTCCATAAGGTGTCACAATGAATACCATTGCTTGCACAATTCTGGTCTTTGTATTCAGCATCTGAATATCTTTTCCAAGGCCTTCAGTTGTTCTATCAAATGCTAGTCTGTGGTATATTCCTTGGTTGCTTGTTCCTATATTGTTGACAGTTGATCCTAAAAGGCAAAATCTATCCACCATTACATCACCTTCACTGTCAATAACAAGGCTGGTTGTTGTACCTGCTGTCATAGTTTGGTCTTCTCTATATTTAATTTTAGTCCCATTTTTTTTTTTTTTTTTTTGGCTATGCTTTTTGACTTTTATTACTAGAACTTGCAGATTCTTTGCATTTTCAGCTAGTGTCATCAATATAATGCAGGCTATTAATGTTTCTTCCTCCAATTTTAAAATTACATTCACCTTCTTCCGATCCAGCTTCCCTTAATATATATTCAGCATACAGGTTGAATAAATAAAGGGAAAATGTGTAGCCTTGTATCACTCTTTTACCAACCTGGAGTCAGTCTGTTTCGTCATGTTCTGTATGTGGGATTGACCTTGGGAGACAGAGGGAAGAGCCACAGCCAGGGGAACAGTTGCACAAGAGGCAGCTTAGCCTGCAAAATGAATGTAGGCAGGGCAAATGTCTCAGAAGGGACCCTCCCTAGTTTCTTGGGTTGTAATGGCGAGGGGGAAGAAATGTACTTTCAGACTTGCAAGTTTCTCTTAATGTAACTTTACAATAAAGTAGAATTAGTCCATCTGGTCATGGTTCCTGGCTGGACTACCACACTAGGCTGACATGTTCTGTCCCTGCTATGACTTCCCGATCTACGTATATATTGGTTTTTCATGAGAACAATGAGATGGTCTGAGATCCCTGTTTTTCTAAGGACAAAAGGACTGAAGAAAGCCAGAAATTAAGAAATTTGGGTATAGTACAGTTAGTTATGAGATGTAACAATATGAAAACCAGTGCTAGTGCTAGTGAGTGTTTTGTGTGTGTGTGTGTGTGTGTGTGTGTGTGTGTGAGAGAGAGAGAGAGAGAGAAACTTTGAGTGTTTCTAGTCTACTAGATAAAAACTCAGCAATAACTCATATAAACGAATTAACAGAACCAGTATAAATATCATTCTCTACAATAAAGCTCAGTACTATTTAGCTGGTATATGTAAAAGGAATATCTGCCTCCTCTAATCAATGAGATGAGTTCTAAAGAAAGGCGTGATTCAGGTAGAGATAATCAGCTTTCCACTCCCTCAGTTTGATTGAGGCTCAAGCCTATTTAAAATGCTACTGAGATCTGTAATAACAACAACTCTTGGCAAAAATTTGCAGTCTTAATTTGTCTTTGATTAAGTTTTAAATTGACCTTAAAATTGGATCTTTTTTCTATTCCATTAGTGCTAAGTTCTGAAATTATGCCTAGACTGTTTCTCATAGAAAACACTCAACAGCTTGATCAAAGCTTGCAAAATGAATTCTTTACTTGCAAGTATGGAAATATTCTTCCCCTGACAATTATTAAAACTATTGTTTCCAATCTAAATGCATGTAAAGTAGATTGTAAACAAGGTCCTTAAAGAAGGCAAGGCAAAGGCCATATTTGAAAATGAGTCTTTCCTCTTAGCATATCTTTCTTTCCTAGTCAACATCTGATCAGGACAGTTTTAATTATTAGTAGCCTGAAATGAAGTCCTGGGCTTAGTTCCAGATAAGGACAAGGTGGTGTTCCATCTACGCATAAAGACTTTTCCCTTTCTGCTTTCTGGTAGCAGCTTTCCCCATTCTTTTGCTCCTATCTCTAGGGCAGGATCCCATGTAGCAAAAGAAGTTAACACTGGATGCCAAAACAGGGTGTGAAACAGAATTGTGCTAGAGCTTATTCCCCTACTTGATTAGAAACCATTTCCAAAGCAATCAACATATGTAATGCTGTCCCTCCTTCAAAAAACAGACAAGTCTCCTTGTCTTATTCTTTTACATAAAAAGAATGTAAAAAAGAGTCAAAACCTACCCACCCTAATTTGCATGCATATGTCATTTGAAAATAGAACACTTGCTGAAATTCTTGTGTTATAACTTTAACCTTCTTAATGAATATAACTTATCAGAGCTCTTAGAGTTGTTTCTCAGGATTAACTACTTCCAGTCCAGGCAGATACAAGCCTGACTTTTATGTTTCTCAGTGAAAACACAGTATTTTGTAGAATTGTTGTTGATTTCTTTCAAATAACTCTAGCTAATGAAAGCTCTGAGAAATGTGTTCTTTGGATTAACTGTTTCCAGTCTGGGTTGCTACACATTGTCTGGGTTGCTGGCACATTGAATGAACTCTCTGCATCCAAGTGCTTCTATGCCTTTTAATTGTGGTAAAACATTTCTTCAGTGTACTTTTTTAATATCAGTAAAGGAATATTTAATTAAATTGGATTATAGAAATGAGTGTGACTGAACCTACTGAATTCTTGCATGCAAAACAGGAGATTAGCCCATGGTGTAATCTATATCATTCAAATGCTTCTATTTGTGTAGATGCATGAGATGGTTTGATGCAAGTACATAATTGAAGCATTTCCATGATGGTGTCATTACACATGTGTGATCTTTTTGACATAGTCACAGTTTATTATGGATGCTGCTTTTCTGCTCTCCCAGAACACACTCAAATCACTTCTTTAACAGGGATGGGACTAGCACAGAAAGAGCAAAAGGTTCCATTAAACAGGGAGATACGGTAAGTCATCCTGGGCAGCTGAAGGGAAAAAAATGGAAAAAGAAAGATATATAATACAGACAGGAATTTCAACCCATGGAGAAGCCAGAAGGATCAGAATTTTTCCTTTGGTCTTCCAAGGTAAAAATGCTTCTGGAGTTCTGGGAAGAACATGGCAGATTGAAGATGTGCCTGCACATTGCTGGCATGATCCTGAAGCATTTACTGACAGTCAGGGGGTCAAATTTACCCCTGAGCAAACAAAGTTTCCTTAGATCAAGAGGAAACCTTGAGCTTGCCCACTTGAATTCTGTGGAGTTGCTCATCAAGGCATGGTGAGATCTAGAGGGACCTTGTTGGTGCCTTTGGAGTTGAGCACCTAGGAAGTATGGGGAACATCAGGCTCCATGCCTCAGAGGGAGACTGTTGGTCACAAGAGACAGCATTCCTGTTTCCTTAAAGTTGTAAGGTTTTTCTTTTTCTGAAAAAAAAGAATTTTTTTGAGACCTTCAATTTATTGAATGAAAATAAGGCCAACCAGGTGAATGGAAATCCCTAATCTCTGAAAAATATTGAATTTTGATTAAAAGAGAAAGGTAGTGAAGAAGAAGAAAGAAGAGCAAAAGGCATTGATTAAGAGTGATTTAAGAAAGAAATAAATGGAATAAGGCGACCATTTAAATTGGACTTTTGGGAAGAAAGTTAATTAAGAATCAAAAGAGTAATGAAATAGTTAAATACATTTATGGGAATGGTGAATGTTTGGAGTTCCCTTGTTTGAAGACTGGTTGCCTACTCCGAACTGGGAGGAGGGTGACATAGAAGAAAGAATAATCATAGAGTTCTAGCAAACTAACTAGGATTGGATTTTAAAATAACAAGATATTGTAATAGACCATATAAACTTTGTTGGCTATAATATACAAATGGACCAATGGGAAAATATGTGATTGAAAGGACTGAAATTTACATTATGTTCTAGCCTTAAAGAGAATTTTTATAAAATGATATATCATTAGTATCTCTCATTAGAGAAATTGCCTAGAATGTATAAAGGTACTTTGAATCTTTGCTGGAAATATGAACAACATGAAAGGACATTTTATTATGTTTGGTGGACATGTAAAAAAAACTTTTTAAAAAATTGGATACAAATTCAGAAGATTTTAAAGTTTAAAGTACAACTGAAACCAGACACTTTTCTTTTAAGACTAATGGAGAAGCAGTTAGAAAAAAGTCACGGAACTTTGTTTTTATATATAATAACTGCAGCAAAACTATTATATACTCAAAAGTGGAAAGGTTCGACACTACCTACAATGGAAGACTGGTTGAAGATGATGGAACTTACAAGATGGCTTAATTAACCTCTTTGATCAGAGAAAAAACAATACCTACATTTATGGTTGACTGGAAGCCCTTTTTTCATGAAACAGAAAAAAATTCACTTACGATTTGTAATTTTGATGATTAGGGGGAAAAAAAGGATAATAGAAAAAAGTGAGCTTTTTTTTTTGTAATCATAGAGTAAGAGATAATTTTGCAATTGTACTTATATTTGCTACAAAGGAAATCAGAAGCTTCTTTCTATTTTTTTCTTTTTTACTCTTTTTTCTGCACTTTTGCTTTTTCTCTCTCTTATTTTCTTGCTTCTTTCCTGTTTCTACTCTATTAGTTTGTGTTAGTTTTTACATGCTTTGTAAAACTTTTAATATAGAAATTATAAAGGTATAGAAACTTTGTTGGCTAGAAGAGATAATTACCAATAAGGAAGTAACAATGGTATGAAGGGTTTTGGGAAGTATCACTTGGATATTGTGAGATTTGGGTATAAATAATAATGGCAGCTCCCACATGCAGAGTATCAAGAGCAACAGAGACAGCAGCAAGAAGAGGCTCAGCAACAGAAGTAAATATGGAAGAGATACAAGGGATATTACAAAAAATATTGGAGAACATTAGGAAGAATATAGCTGAGTCAGTTACCAAAAGGATGGAAGAAAGATTAGTTGAGAAAGAATAAAATAGGATTTTAAAAAGAAATAATGGGCTCTATCAGAAAAATAGCTGGTAAAGTGAATCAGAATGAGGCGAAAATAGAAATCCTGGAAAATAAGAGAGATATAAATGACAAAGAAATGGAAAGAACTTTGGATAATATTGTCCTTTTGGGATTAAGGGAGAAAGAATATTGCTTAAGATTAAGAGATGTCCAACAAGAATCTGAAGAAAATCTAGGACAGAAAGTGTTGGATTCTATGTCAAAATTACTAGACTGGGAAAAAGAGTCAGCATGTCAATGAAATGCAAAGATGAAAAAGCAACTTGAAAGGTAAGAGATGAGAATATAGCCAGAAATTATGACTGACCTGCTCTCAGTAAAGTGTATGATGCAGAAAGGGTGTGGAGCAAAGTCATTGTTACACTGATTCCGAATGGAAAATGACATGTGATAGACACCATATATCTTTAAGATACTATGTGGACTTCAGCTTCAGCAATCCGGGGCTGGGGAATTCTGGGAGTTGAAGTCCATACATCTTAAAGCCGCCAAGATTGATAAACACTGACCTTAGATAATAGACTAATTGAAATCTTTTGTACCGAAAATAAGGGTAGAGTAGTATAACAGTGCAACCACAGGAACTATTTAAGCCTTTGTCACAGAAGGATGGACATAAATTTACACAAATTCAAGCACTGAGCAAAAGGATTCAGAATGCAGCCCAGCCAAAGCGCCCCTCTGAATGAAAAACAAAAGGGACTAGACCTTCATTTCCAGATGGGAGAAAAAATAAAAGAAAATGACAAAGAAGCCCTTGGAACTGGTCCACAGCAACATCTGTGACCAATGCATATAATTACATCAGATGGAAACTTTTATAAAGTATTGCCCTAGGCTTACCTTTTGTTAGTTGCTCAGTAGAAAGTCAAGTACTAGAGAAATTCAAAGAAAGCATGGCTTTGATGTGCAACAAATTTGGCCAGTAGGCAACCTACCCCCCCCACCCCAATTCTATGTGCTGATAGATGAATTGAAGGCAGATAACATGAAAAAGTACCCAAAAGAACAAGGTATTATACATCAGACTACAGTGCACTCTATCACAGAATAGAATGGCATAGCAGAAAGGAAAACTCTTCTGAGATGAGGTGGAACAGGCAAATAAATACTGGAAAGAAGCCGTCAGCACTGCCACCTGTCTGCAAAATAGGCTCCCAACCAGGGCCACAAATGCAACATTTCATGGAATGATCTTCCTCCTGGCATATGGTTGGCTCTTTGCCAGGCCTTTGGGTCATGATGTACCAGAGCCCTGATCAGATGATGGTGTCATTCCTCTCTGGATCACCATTTTATTGCTTTATTGTTTCATTAAACAATAACCTACATGTTTGTAGGTTCATGTATTGTGGCTTTGCATTCTTTTCATTAGGCTTTGTTTATTTTCTATTTTTTAAAATTTTTTTGGTAAACTGTCCAGAGTCACCTTCACTGAGTTGGGCAGCCCTATAAATGTTTTAAATAAATTAAATTAAATTAAATTAAATTAAATTAAATTAAATTAAATTCCCTGTGAGCTGTGGCTTGGGAAGAAGCCCAGACTAGGATAAACTACAGTGCTTGGCTATAAAGTTATACCAAGCTAAATTGCAGATGTGAAGAAGGAGAGCTATTGGGATACTTACATACTGCAAGGGATAAAGAACCCCAGATTTCTCCAGACACAGTATTAAAACATGCTACATTGTTTCTTTTGATGAAAGGGAACAACAAAATAAATGTGAAGTGACAGATGTTGTTCCCCATGCCCAGATGAACAACAAATTGAGTTCATGGGCTTCCAGGAAGTTATTCAGCACATGCCCATAATTCAACAGCAAGTCAGAGCCAGAAAAAGAAACTGAGGCACCACAGCCAAGATGCTCAGAGAACCCAACAGAGATATTCTACCCTAAAGGTTTTCTGCATTGCCAAAAAAAAAAAAAAAGGACGGAAGATATCAAGAGAACGTCAGCCACTGTATCCGAGGAACGGAGAAAAAGGAAAGGAAATCAAAGCACTCCACAAGGACCAAAGTCAGAAAATTCCTGTACATAGCCACAGTGACAGAGCCAGACGTTGCTTCAGTTGTCAGAATCCTATGCAGAAAGGTGAGTGCACCAAGCAAAGGGGACTGAATGTAGTCAAAAGAGGTGCCTTAAGATCTCAAATTGCCAGCCAACCACAACCCAAACTGTTGGGCTTCATGGATGCAGAATGTGCAGAAGGCAGGACAAATCAGAAACTTTTTGAGAGAACAGCTGTTCCTAAATGGATGCTGGATGATTAGTTGGGCAACTAGAAAGCACTCAGTTGTTGCCCTGTTGTCCATGGAAACCAAGTATGTATTTGCAACACAACTGTTGCAAATTATGGAGTTATGGAGACTGTATGGCTACATAAACAATTTATGGATGCTGGGATAGATAAGCCAAAACCAACATCACTGTTTGAATATAGCCATGGAAGTATCAGATCTCTCAGATGGAGAAGACTACCTCTAAGACAAAGCACGTGTCATAGATGCTAAGTACCTCTATGTGCAAGATGCTCAAGAAGGGGTCTCATTTAGCTGAGACATTTCCCATCAAAAGAGATGCTGTCAGATGGACTCAGTAAGCTTATGGAGTAAGATAAGGGGAATTGTGGATCAGCACATGAGCTAGTAAAGAAAGCTGGAAATGGAAATGTTGCATTGACTCTTCAGCACTTCACAACCTAGGGAGCATGAGTGACAATGGAGTACAAATAGAGAGTTAGGAATTTATTTTCTGTTCCTTCTTCCATTTTCCCTCTGCCTGCTTTTTGTCTGTGAGACTGCTAATCTCAGAGTCTTCTTTCCCGCTTTTGACCTTCTTTTGTTCTATGGCTCTTTGGCTCATAGGTGCTAGGCTTTTCTCCCTACCTGTTGGCAGAACTGCTGACATATGTCAATGCAAGAGCGTCTGATATTTTCTAGAAATGTTCATTATGAACATGACTGCAGGACATATTATGGGTCATAGTTTGAACCTGAAGTGATAATATATTTACTAGAAAAGTTACATTCAACATAGGTGAATTTTTAAAATAATAATAATAATAATAATAATAATAATAATAATAATAATAATAATATGATGATGATGATGATGATGATGATGATGATGATGATGATGATGATGATGATACAGTAGAATATGATATCCATCACTGAGATGGACTGGTTTTAAACTGTTGCATGGTACTCTCCAAATTAAAACTCTGTAAATCTCATAGCAACTTGAAAGTAGGGCAGTATACAGTAAACAGTTTATTACTGTTACAACTTATTTCTATAGCATAGTATTTTCACAATTGTGCCAAATACAATTCTGAATTATATTTATCAATTTTTCATTTCATTAAGCAAATGCCATTAGTTTACAGAACCTTGGCATTACTGAATACCTAAAGGCCAATATATCATATAAATTCTTGTAACCTCATTTATCTCAGAAAAGAATGAAGTAATTTATCTGACTAAGTGCCCAGAATCCTACAACTACATGCAAGTAGCAAAAACGTACATTATAATCTGTATAAATAAATTAAGCAAGTGTGAGAACTTCTTAACAAATATTACACTAAAAAGCTTTAGTCGGTCCCACTGTCACTTCCTAGACAAAATGTTCATAATGATTGCTTCATCATTTCAGAGCATTGGCAGGGGAAAAGATATTTACCCTGTTAGAGATAAATGAAATGCATGACATTTTTTTCCCCACTTGACAGACAATTTACATTAAATGTTTTGAAGCAACCTGTTTGTGGATTATTTCGTATTCAGGGCTAAACAATAGACTTCAAGATCAAATAACTTGTTTGTAAATGCATTACCATATAGAGGGGTAGGAATTTATGGACCCCTAGATATTGATAAACTACAGTGTTCAATGGCCCTCACCATTGATCATAGCAGGCCAGGTTTTCTGGTTTATAAATAAAGTCTCTCTTGTATCATTCTCAATTTTGGGTGGTTTCTTGGGCACATATATGTAGTTTTATTGGCAACAATACAGAAATGATTGCCTTCTTCTGGGAAACTTTTGTCTTTGCAATCTAGCCTACAGCCCGTAGAATTTCTTGGTGGTTTCCCAACAAGCCTATCTCATCTATCTGATTCTTTTGAGAGCTGCCAAAGTTGTCTAGGTGCTGCCATCTAGCTGGGCTTCTGGTTAGTACATAATGATATATAAAGGAGGGATACAACCTTCAGATTTTGTTAGGCACAAATCCTGAAAAGAGAGGACACATGTGTCAGACCTTTGAGGAAAGCCAGACCAGGAATCCAAAGTTATGAATGCTAATACTACTTTTATTATAAGGTTAAAATAACAGAATCATGCCAGTCTGAATGTTCTCCCTCCTCCCTCCCTTTATATTCAGGAGAACTAGGGATGGTCAGGTCTGAGACACCTTTTCAAATTACATTCAGCCTTGGACTCAAATTTCTTTTATCTGACCATTGTCTTGGCTGCAGCTCTTCCTCCTGTTCCTCAAGGTTACTTTTACAGTCCATTGCAAAAGGGGCATGATTGAGAAGCATGCACCAGCTTATTCCTGAGTAATCCAGTTTGGGCTGTGAACATGACCTCTCTTTTAGGGTACTACAGAAGCCTAAGAGGCCTAGACTAGAACATACCTCAGAGTTTTCTAAAAGGCAAAACTTTCTAAACATTGAAAGCTGTAAATAGGTGCATTGAAAAATGTTGTCACTTTATAAAACAACAAGACAACTTTCTATATTTATGCAATTGCTTCCAAATACCTTGTAATTTCATCAGTGTTGCAATTTCTTATGAATATCATTCAGGAAAATCTCAATTATCAGTAAATGTACTAGATAGTGTGGGATACACAGAGTTTTTAGGATAAAAGCACTGCATATAGTGAAATATGTAGGTTATAAATTAGTGGTACCTCTCTTGCCATCTGTACATCGCAGGGCATGAAAATTGAATATTTTTGTAATACAGGTAGTCCTTGATGTATGACGGCAATTGCTTAGCAACTGCATCACTTAGTGATGGCAATTCCTGCAGTCTCAGTTGCCGTTGTTAACCAAATCCCATGGTTGTTAGACAAGGCAACTTCCTGCTGACTTCCCACAACCAAGTCAGTAGGGAAGTTGGCAGGAAGTTGGGGGTCAGAGAGGCATGACAAGGGTTGGGGAGGATGCATGAGTGTGTGTGAGGGTGCAAGGGAAGCATGGGAAGGGTCAGGAAGGGTGCACAGTGATGTGAGGGAGGCATGGCAAGGGTGTGTAAGGATGTGCAAGGGTGCAAGGGAGGTGGGCAGAGGTGCATGGGGATGCACAAGGGCATAAGGGAGGCATGGCAAGGGTCGGGAAGGGTGCACAAGGGTGCACGGGGGTGTGAAGGAAGTGCAGTGAGGGTCAGGGAAGGGTGCGCAGAGGTACAAGGGAGGTGCTACAAGGCTCAAAGGAGTGTGTGGGAGGTGTGGTAAAGCTTGGGGAAAGTGCACAGGGGTGTACAAGTGGTGGGGGAAGTGCAGCGAGGCTCCAGGAGAGTGTGTGGGGGTGCATGAGTGGCCTGTGTGGCACAAGTGCAGAGGGGCTGGGGGAGGGTGCACAGGTGGGGAAGACTTACCCTAGCAACTTGCAACCTTCCCTGCTGGCTTCCCCACTGATTTTCTGGGGGAGCCGACAGGAAAGTGCGCAAATGGCAATAATGTCATTGTGGGGTGCTACAACTGGTTGTAAGTGCAAACTGGTTGCCAAGCATCCAAATCATGATCACGTGACTATGGGAGTGCTGAGACAGTCGGAACTCCGAGGATTGGTCATTATCACCATTTGTTCAGCGCCATCATAACTTTGAATGGTCGCTGAATGAATGGTTGTAAGTCGAGGACTACCTATATCTATGACAGCATATTTAGTTCCATCATAGCTTTTGCCTCATATTTTTCTTCTCTGTAAAGATATGCGAACAACTATAGGCATTTATATTTTCCTTACCTCTGAATTTTCCTTGCATGCTGTCCTGCATCTACAGTATATGCCAATTCATAAGGTTCGTTCACACAATGAGCTCCAGAGTTGCAACTTATGTTGTGCAACAAACAGGTATCAATATCTACTTCACACTGCTGACCTTTGAATCCTATGGAACAATGTTTTTGCTTCAGAAACAAAATTACATCTATTCACGTTCTCTTAAACCAGAACACTTGAAGTGAAATTGGCATTTTGATGGTCACATTATTTTTGGCTTCTTGTGGATATGAATATGGAATCTTCAAAGGAATATTATTTTAGCATTATGGAAACAAGAAGTCAGAAATGATTCAGTGTACAAGCATTACCTATGCCCTTTGTGTGTGGGTGTGTGCCTTTGAGTCAGTGCTGACTTTTGGCGACTGCCTGGACAAGTCCCTGCAGTTTTCTTGGCAAGATATCAGAAGTGGTTTGCCCTTGCCTTCTTCTTAAGGCTGAGAGAGAGTGACTGGCCCAAGGTAATCCAGCTGGCTTTGTGCCTAAGGAGAAACTAGAACTCACAGTCTCCTGGTTTCTAGCTTGATGCCTTAACCCCTTGACACCTTAACCACTTTTGTTGGAGCAAAAGCAAAAATGAAAGTGAAATGCAGATTTTATGCACACTTGAAAATAATTCTCACTGTTTTCGGTCAAATTTCCCCCATGTTGGTATGCTTACATCTGCAACCTGTAATGCATCCTTTTTTCCCCAGCTTAGTTTGTTTTATTTATTATTTTGCACATTTCTACACCTGCTGCAATCCAGAGACACTTGGTGGCTTACATAAAGTATAAAAAACAAATAAAACATCAATACAATTATAAAACAGTAAAACATCCTGACCCAAGCAAAAACCACACAAACAATAAAAGTAAAAGATACAGATGTCTTGATAAAATCAGGAGAAAGTTCTCCAGAACAACTGTATTTTAAAGCTTTGGAAATGTTGACAAGGTTAATTATCAGTCATGAAACAGGAAAGCAATTTTAATAAAAAAGGTATATTTAATTTACCCACAATTTGGATATAATATCCTGGATGTGCTTGTACTTCACAATTGCTATAATTGTGAAGTCTTTTATTTTCCAGCAGTACTGATTTAATAAATTCTAACTATTATAAGGAAGGCATAGTTTATGTGGTAAATAGCTCCCAGATCATTGTCTGGAAAGTGAGTGGAATATTAGATAACTAGGAGTACATTTTTATTTGGATCAATGGTATGTACAAGGGTAGGAAATAGCATTGTTTGAGAAATTAATACAACAACAGATCTCAAAGAGTTAAAAATGGATTTTCTTAAATTTGGTCTCCAGGTGTTAGCTGTGCAAACATCTCTTTCAATAGAAATTTATTTATTTGTTTGTTTATTTATTTATTTATTTATCTATCTATTTAGTAGACTTGTCCCCGCCCATCTCCCCAAATGGGGGACTCTGGGCGGTTTACATCAAATTAAAACCATAAATACATAATTAAAAGTTATAAAAAGAGAACCACACTTATTGAAATATTGAATGTGGTTATTTAACACCTTTTGTATCTCCTTGGGATCAGCAGCCCTGGGGAGACCCAAGTTCATATCAGCCATGGAAGCATGCTGGGTGGCTCTGGGTCAGTCACTCTCTCAGCCCAACCTATCTCATAGGCTTATGACTGTGGAGGAAGAGAGAAGGATGAAGCATTAGGTCAGCTGCCTTGAGGTCCTGAATGAAAGCCTGAAGTAATAAGCGTAACAAATAAATAAATCAAACATTGTGTGTGTGCTTACGTGTGTATACCCATTATCTAGGGATTTTCCCCCGTTTTCCTAATATTTCTCTTGTCTGGGATATATTTCAGGGAAATGTTTGCTTTGTGTCTTATTATGCTTTTCTATGATCAATATTTTGTTGATGCATGGTTTATTTGAATCAAAGTTAAAAAGGACAAATGCTACCCACTAAGGACTTACCCAATGGACAGATGCACTTAAAGTGGTCTATATCATCCCTGCATTCATTGATTTCCATCTCACAGAATGTTCCTGCACGATTTTTAAATAAATGATTTTATGTAATGTGAAATATGAGGCTTTATATCGTAACGGCAAATTTTAAATGCTCAACATTTAACCTCAAAATTTATAATGGAAACATTAGAAGGTAAAAAGGAGTTTTCAGGAGGATAAATAAACATTAGAACAAGAAGAAAATGTGGAGATGTTTTGTGCTTCCTAACACTGATCAGAATTTGAAGGATCTTTGACGCTGCTAGAATCCCTACTGATAAGCAATTGATTAACACTGAAATGCTGGCAACATCCAAAGCATTATCTGAATTGCTGTTAATCTCTCTACTATCTAAATAATCTGGCTCTTGGGTGGAAAGAGTTCCCTTGATCTTCCATAGTCATTTAAAGTGATCCCTTTAAGACTAACAAAAGGAAAATGAACTAAAATGAGTTTAATTTAGGAGAAGCAGAACAATAGAATGTTATTATCAAACAAGAAATATCAAATCCAGAAGATTAGTTACAGATACAAAATAGCAGAAATCATAAATGTAATGTTAAAAAAAAACACTGATCTAATCAGTCTCATATTTTCTTTTATGCAATTTAACTTAAAAAAATGAAAAAGATAAGAAAGGTACATTACTACATGTGCCTCAAAGATTGGCATGTCCAGTCTGTTTATCCAGTCCTGTCTCTTTAATCTGCTCCCAAGGATTAAGAGGACACCCTAGGGCAGATTTGAAAAGGCTGCAAGGACTTCAGAGAGTTGACAGAAAGAGAAGTTGGCACATTTTTAGATGAAACCCAGAATACACTTGGCATTTAGTCAAGAATATCAGTTACCAGGGCTTAAATTAGGGGTCCCCAAACTCTACAGCTCATCGACCCCTTCGTGAAGTCTCAGATTGTTCATCGACCCCCCCATACATTTATTATATGAAAACAATTTAATAAATACTACTTTAACTAATAGTACTATGAATAATAATAACAACAACAGCAACAATAATAATAAACACCTGGAGCACCACTTGAAGACCATTGGCATTGACAAAATCACCTTCAGTCAATTGCAAAAGGCAGCTTTACTTGGAACATCTTAAATCCTGCGATGACACCTTTAACACCATCAGACAACCACATCTGCCTATCCCAGGTCCTTGGGGAAGACTCGACAGGTAGATAAAAATGCCAAATCCAGTCTAAATATCTGGTTGGCTGTGCGACCAACCATAATAATAACAATAATGGATAGTCCCTTTGACCCTTAAGGGTCAGTATTGACCACTTTGGGGAACCTTGGCCTAAATGGAGAATATACTGTCCCTTTTAATTTTCATTAATAGAATATACAACATAGTAGTGTATATAATTAATAACATAATTTGAAACAAATATTCACATGACAATATAGTTGATGCTTCTAATAAAAGTTTATAACCTTTCCCCTATTATACTGAAGTCAAGATAATGCTAAAGTCATACTTTTTTCTTAGTCCTTATTATTACTTGGAAATGCATAATTTATAGCATTACTGTTTGATTAAGTATTAAATGGATGTCAGGAGAGATCTTGACAGTAATCCACATGGCTTTTGATACCTAATTATCACTCTGTTCTTGAGTGAGGGTTGTATAATTGGAAACTGCAACAAAAGACATAGATAGGCTTTTTGCTTATGCAATATAACAGTAATAATTTCATTTTAGTAGGTAGAACATAAGACAGAGAGACTGTGGAGAAAATAAATACTTTGAAATTGTTTTACTTCCCCCGCCCCCACTTCTTACTTAAATATCCTTGGCTAAATAAAGTCTGAAAATTGTATACGATCACCATCAGGAAACTTTATCCCCAAACACAGTGTATCAGGTAAATAAAGCAAATTGGATTAGCATAGTTTGGATGATGATGATGACGATGATGATGATGATGATCTATACCTAATCCTATGAAAATTGAGATAGTAGAAAAGCAAGAAAATATCAAGTTGCTAAATGGATATATAGCCATTGACAGGGTCATTATGAGAATGGAAAGCTATAATCTTATCATCCTGTAGCCAGGCTAAACATTTTTTGGAAGCTCCATAAGTGAAGAGTGAAGTCTATCACACCATCAGAAATCCCACAGTACACCCCTGATACTTTGCTGACAATGTGAGGAAAAACAAATGCATCCAGGCGTCCTTCTCGTTTCTCTCATGCACTCAAAGAAATTGCATAACATCACACAAGTATGATTGTCACAATTATGTCCCCTCCATACCGATCAACAGGAAGCGGAAAGGGAAAAGCACAGAGCTGGGGAAAACTGAGTTAATTTATTAACCCTTTTCAGTAGGATATTATGAACACTATGAATGAGAGAATCAGAAATTGAAGTTTTGTATTCTATTTCAAGACAATAATTCTTCATTGATGGGTTTTGGGATGAAGGCACATCTTTTCATTTCTGTTTCATTTCCTTTTCCTCTCCCCTTAAATCTTTTGTCTTCTGTACAGTGAACAAAAGGGGAAGGAGGAACTCTGGATCATTATCTATAGTTCTTAACTTGGAGGGGTGGGGTGGATGCAGCTTTCCATTTCATCACTAATATCTGATTTGCTGTGGCATTTATTTCACCCTGCCGGGAAGTTCAGAAATAGAAGCAGAGTAAACTGTAACTCAAATACTCACATTCGGATTTATAGAACACCGACAACAATCCATGTTCTTAAAGTTTAATATTTGACTGTCCTTAATAGTGAGGTATTTATAAATTATAAGCAATACAGCTGCACCAAAATTGAGGCAATATTTAAATTTCTTGAACTAGAACTATTGTAAAACATACATTGGATTCTCATTTTTCATGGTTAAACAAATATTATTAAAGTAAGCTGTAAAAAAGAAAAAAAAAAGAAAATGCAAATATACTTAAATGATTTACTTGTTTTTTACTACATAGTCAATGATTTGTTTTTGAAATCATTTTGTTTGTGCTTTGGTTTTAAAAAAATCCTTACCATAATAAAATCTGGCATGTTATTTGGTTTTGCTTGATTCAGCAAACAATTATTCCTGTATAAATAATCCAATAGGAAATTATAGTTGTTAAATGTATTGACTGTGACATATGTGCTACTGAGCTCAACTGGCTTCTTTCTCAAAGCAATCCTTCGAAGCCTGGAAATAATTTCCTGTGAACATCTTGAAATTTTGGAACTTCACAGTTGAGATTTTAGTAGGTTCATTCAGATTAAACACTAAACCATGTTTTGTTACATCTGCATCCATAAATCATGGTTTGCAAGCATCTATCAAACTGAGAACTGCAGCTATGGAATGTTTATCCCCCTACTTTTGTTCACACTACTCTCAACCATCCCTGCTTCATTGTTTTTTACCCCATCTATCCTACTTAATCTTTTCATGTCCAACCAACTCTTTTCCTCTAATACTACTATCCTCATTTATTCTTTTCCTGCAGTGCCTGGAACATATCCTAATTCCAGGAGACAGAAGAGAAAGAGGCAAATACATCTTCCCCTGAGAGATACTTTGTGATGTTGGATTCAAATATTAATCCCAGTTACCTCTGTTCCTGCAGACTCAGAGAGAGCAACTATGCTTGGGGAAAACCCTGCATCCACCACCGACAATCTGACACTGGCTTGTTAGAACTAAACAAATCATCTGGCTGATCAGCATCAAACAGAAAAGAGGTCTTTCTCCATAGCTGCACCTCTGCTTCCCAAAGAACGTATTTTCAGATGCATATTTCATGCCTTCAGTGCCTTCTTAATTGGAAAGACTTAGTCATCAGTATGCTCCCCAATTCCCAGCCTGCAGATTGCAAAGAGCAGCAGGGAAGAGTGGTATAGAGGAAGTAGGCTAAATTTACTCTTTACTGCGGGCCTACTGTGAACCCAATAAGTTGTGTTGTAGCAGGGCTCATTATGCGAACTGATCTCAGGATTGTCCCCAGATCTTTCATTCCTCCCCACTTTTTTTCCTGGATTCCCAGTATTATAGTTATCTCAGAATTACAAATCACTTCAGTTTTAAATAGCATATAAACACTAGGCCTTGGCAAAAGTTTTGAAGGACACTTTCTTTCAGGCATGACTTTGAGGAAGTATCCTTTCCATGTGGCTCTACTAGGCACTGAATTGAAGCTGCTGTGTGACATCCACTTGGCTGCTTTATTATCTTCTGTATCTGCCTGCACATAGAATACCTTTTCATTGAAACAAAGCAGCTGCTTGATTACAGGGTATCCTGTGCTCAAAATACAGATTCCCTCATTAAGTTCAACCACAATTATTGTAAGCACTGATTTAAGTACAAGATCCCTAGTTTTGCTGATCTGAGTCAATCTATTGTACTGCATTAGATGAATTCATACGTTAGATTAAGCTATGAAGTGTTTTCTTTAGCTCTGGCTTCACATAATATATAATTGCCATCATGGTTAGTAAACCATCTTTGATGGTTTAGTGTGAACTATCTTGTTCAACAAACTATGGTTATATATATATATATCTTGATGTAGCGGCTGGATAGCGTAGTGGTTAGAACACCGCCTTTGATGCAGGAGACTGGGGTTCAAACGCTGGCACCTACCTTACCAGTAGGGGTCCTTGGGCAAAGACCCCCTAACGCTTCACCTGCCTACCTCAAATATGAGAGTGACACGAACTAAGAGAGTCATGCCGGCTCGGACGTTGCCCTGATTAACAAGGTCTGCATCAGATGTTGGGGAACCAGGACAATCTGATGTTAAGTGGGCTACTGGAACAAACCATACATGGACGAGACAAGAAAACTTGGAATTGATGGAATGCTACTACAACAGCAGACCTAATGAGAGGGGATATATGAAACATATGAGGGAACTATGGATAGACAGAAGGCCTACATCCACACTAATTGAGAAACAACTAGTTACCCAGCGCTTCAACATAGTAAAGAGGAAGCTGCTCTCACAACTAGAGATAGACCAACTCTACATTACAACCTGGACTAAAGCAGACCTGGAAGAACAAGCAGTTGTGCAGCCAACACCTGAAGCTGGAATGTCACTGCCACCCCTTCCATTACAGAGCACAGCAGTTGATATGAGGCATAAGATCATGGATAAACTAGCTATAGTCAACCCTCGAGTCCGATTACCAAGGCTCAGCGGAGAAGTACCATCAGATAGTATGCTAGAAGATGCCAACAGAGCCCTCCAGACAATCCCTACTACCACCATAACTGAAACCAATGAATTGGTATATGCTACAGCCGCTGTAATCCTGAAAATCACAAAGGAACAGCACCATCCAACTACCAGCCAATAACCTGCCTCCCCACAACATGGAAATTTCTATCAGGCATCATAGCTGCCAAGCTACAAGACCATATGGGTCAGTACATGAGCACAGCTCAGAAGGGCATTGGGAACAACACCAGAGGCTCAAAACACCAGTTACTCATAGATAGAGCAGTCACCCGAGATTCAAGGTCTAGGCAGACCAATCTGAGCACAGCCTGGATTGACTACAGGAAAGCCTATGACTCAATGCCGCACACATGGATCTGTGAATGCCTGGCACTATACAAAGTCAACAGGACACTAAGGACCTTCCTCAAGAACTCAATGGGACTGTGGAAGACAACACTGGAAGTGAACTCAAGATAGCTCTCATAAGTGGCCATCAAGTGCAGCATATACCAAGGTGATGCACTGTCCCCACTGCTGTTCTGCATAGGCTTACACCCCCTCAGCCAGATAATCACAAGGTCTGGATATGGGTACAAGTTCAAGAGTGGAATCACCATCAGCCATCTCCTCTACATGGATGACATCAAGCTGTATGCTAAGAGTGAACGAGACATCGACTCACTGATCCACCTGACACGGATCTACAGCGAGGACATTGGGATGTCATTTGGACTGGAGAAGTGTGGCAGGATGATAGTAAAGAGAGGGAAGGTAGGTAAGACCGATGGAGTGGAATTACCAGTGGGCCACATAGCAGACATAGAGACCAGCTATAAATACCTTGGTGTCCCACAGTCACACGGGAACCATGAGGAGGAGGCAAGGAAGACAGCAACATCCAAGTACCACCAAAGGATAAGACAGGTCCTGAAGAGCCAGCTCAATGGGAAGAACAAGATCCATGCCATCAACATGTATGCCCTGCCAGTCATCAGATACCCTGCCGGTATAGTGAGCTGGCCAAAGGAAGACATGGAGGCTGCCAATGTGAAGACCCGGAAGCTTCTCACAATGTACGGAGGTTTCCACCCCAAGTCCAACACCCAGAGACTGTACACCAGCCGCAAAGAGGGCGGGCGGGGTCTGATGAGTGTCAAAGCCACTGTCCTGGATGAAACCCAGAGTATCCAGGAGTACATCAGTAAGATGGCACCCAAAGATGAGCTGCTGAGAGAATGCCTCAGGCAGCAGCAGACATGGGAGGACATTCAAGTGGAGGAAATACCATGGCAAGACAAGCCCCTGCACGGGATGTACCATCGACAGATAGCTGAGGTGGCTGACATTGGGAAATCCTATCAGTGGCTGGAAAGGGCCAGACTAAAAGACAGCACTGAGGCACTGATCATAGCAGCACAAGAACAGGCACTAAGCACCAGATCCATAGAAGCAGGGGTCTACCACACTAGACAGGACCCAAGGTGCAGATTGTGCAAAGAGGCCTCAGAGACAGTCCAACACATAGTGGCAGGGTGTAAGATGCAGGCAGGAACAGCATACACTGAACAGCACAACCAAATAGCTGGCATTGTGTACAGGAACATCTGCACAGCGTATGGGCTAGACCCCCCCAAGTCCAGATGGGAGATTCCACAGAAGGTCGTGGAGAATAACAGGGCTAAGATCCTGTGGGACTTCCAGATCCAGACGGACAGGCAGGTACTGGCTAATCAACCAGACATCGTGGTAGTAGACAAAGACCAGTAGACAGTGGTAGTGATAGATGTAGCAGTGCCAAGTGACAGCAACATCAGGAAGAAGAAGCATGAGAAGCTGGAGAAGTACCAGGGCCTGAAGGAGGAAATCGAGAGGTTGTGGAAAGTCAAGGCCAAAGTGGTCCCAGTGGTGGTAGGAGCACTCGGGGCCGTGACTCCTAAGCTGGGAGAATGGCTCCAACAGATCCCAGGAACAACATCAGAGCTCTCTGTGCAGAAGAGTGCAGTGCTAGGAACAGCTAAGATACTGCGCAGAACCCTCAAACTCCCAGGCCTCTGGTAGAGGACCCAAGATTGAGGAAGACACATACCACCCATAGGGGTGAGAGGGAATTTTTTTTTTCTTGATGTGATATATGAATCCAGCCATTACCTGATAATTGCAGTTTGTACAATAGTGCCTTGAGGGAATTTCCTCCGCTACCCTGTTTCCAGAAACAGTTCATTTTCTTGCCCAGTGCACTTGTCTAATCTTTTTTTTTTTTTTTTTTACTGTCATAGCAAACACATTGTAAGTAAACCAAAAACTCAGAAAAGAATGCATTTCTCAGTTCCAAGTAGGCTTTATTTGTTTTTCATTACCTCATCTGATGTGTGAGTTACTTGATTTTGCCATTTATTGTCTATAGTAGTGATGGACTGCATTTAATACATGCCATTTTATGACATTGAGAAAAGGAAAAGAGGGAGAAAAATTAGCCTGTCAGCTCTTTTTAAAGTAGTGCATAGCCAACCAATTGTCCTTGAAGGAGCTTCTTTTAATTAATTACTATCTCTTCTTGCATGTAGAGTGATCATATTGGCAGGAATTGATTATGAAGACACTTGATTTAAAGGTAGAAAAATACTTTAATTAAAATAATCTTATTACTGACAACATAACATTGTCCTGTTTAAATTCATCAATCTGGATATATACTTGAGGCTCAATGATAATTTTGTACAAAAGAAGGAACCAAAACATTTTAATATCAGCGATAATAATATCAATAATATGCCTCATTTTTATTTTATTTTCTTTAAGGAAACAAAAACAAAAGCATGGGTCTTCGTCTGTTTCCCTAAATTAATGCTTCAGCAAATCACCATCTACTTTGGAGTAAATGCTTATTGGAATGTTGTGACAAGGTGACTTTTTATATAAATGTAATGTTATGTGGCTACCCCAAGAAAGAAAGAGGAAATTCAAGTTATCTGTATATCATTTTGTTTGTTTTTGTATCTTGAGAATCAGCAAATTTATACTGTAGAGAAAAAGACACTAGCTGATCAACTTTGGCTGATCTCAAATAGCTAAGCAGCGTCAGATCTGATCAGTGATTAAACATTTGGCTGAACTGATGGACCTCCTATTTGCCACATTTAATAATATAATGTATGCCACTATTTGTAAAATACTTAAATAATGTATATTGCCTGTGTGGACTATCCCTTAGCTATTAAACATCCACAGAGTTGATGAACAAGATGGTCACTGTCTCCTTTTAGTTTCTCTGCTCTCAAAATGCTGTTTATGTTTTCATGCATAGACTCAACCTTTTCTATCCTTTTTTCCAGGTAATTAATGAAACCATTCCACTCACAACCCCCTCTGTACTTTTGACAGCTCTGTCCTTAAGGCTTGAGTTCACATAGCTCTTTATGAAGCCACCAACCTTTTGAGAACAGGAATTGTGCTCTCTGTATGTGTGTATGTGTGTGTTTGTGCGGGGTGGGGGGGAGGGTCTAGTTTAAACTCAGTCTGTATGCTGTCTACATAAATATTGGGGGTGGGGATAGGGACAGCTGTGGCATCTCCCACTCCCACAATAAAAATAACATGGTTGTGTACATTCAAGAAGGGAGATGTTGAACAATTAAAAAAAGAAAAGGCATATGTACAAGCTGAAAGAATGCAAAAGTTAGTCTACAATCAAAATAGGCTGATTTACAATTCAGCACTGGATGTGAACAGACTATAATTTGCCTCAGATAAAATCTCCATTTTTCCTTAGGTCTCCTACTTCAAATAAATAGTACAACTTAATCCAAGTGAGTATATTAAAGAAAAGCATTGTTCTCTTGATTTCAGTAATAGTGGATGATACGAAGTAGGAAAAATGATCTAAATTTGAAATATACTATTTAGTCCCTATCATACAATGATTTTACATAATAATTTAAGACATTTAATAGATTTCATATAGATGATCAAATTAGCCAAAACAACAACTGTGAGAAATACATAGTAATTGCTTGCCCAAGAGCTTGAACTCAGCCAGGCAGTTTTCTTGGCAATAATATCTTCTTGGCATTAACATCTACATGAAACTGTTGGGTGAGATCATCCAGCACCATGGGATGAGGTATCATCAGTATGCTGATGATACCCAATTATACATCTCCATCCCGGGTGACCTAAGTGATGCTGTGACTACCCTCTTGTGGTGCCTGGAGGCTGTAGGGACCTGGATGGGGGACAACAGGCTTCAACTGAACCCTGGTAAGATGGAATGGCTGCGGGTACGGGGAGCCTCAAGATTTAGGAGTTTATCATCTTTGGTACCCCAGATAGACCCAGTGCATAATCTGGCGGTCTTCCTGGACTCATGACTCCTGTTCGAAGAGCAGGTGGCAGTCGTGTCTAGGAGGGCCTTTGCGCAACTTTGTGTCGTGCGGCAGTTATGCCCCTTCCTTGATCAGGAGGCCCTCTGCACAGTCACTCATGCCCTGGTCACCTCCTGGTTGGATTACTGTAACATGTTCTACGTTGGGCTACCCTTGAAGAGTATCTGGAAGCTACAGCTTGTGCAGAATGCGGTGGCGCGGACAGTTCTGCATGCCCCTAGGAGAGCACATATAACACTGCTGTTACGCAAGCTGCATTGGTTGCCAGTTTTCTACCGGGTCCAATTCAATATGTTGGTCATCACCTTTAAAGTCCTTCATGGCACAGGACCAGGTTATCTGAGGAACTGTCTTGCCCCGGTTACATCAGCCTGCCCCACTCAGTCCAGCAAAAGGGGCATGTTGCAGACCCCACCAGTCAAGGATTTTCGACTGGTGGGGTCTAGGCAGAGGGCCTTTTCTGCTGTGGGCCCTGCCCTATGGAACAATCTGCCTCCCGAGGTCCAGTGTGCCCCCACTCTCATGGCCTTCAGGAAAGGGGTGAAATCCTGGCTATGCCAGAAGGCCTGGGGGCTGGATGGGGGCTCACACCAGTGGAGGTGGCTTGTGGGGTGATTGACCTTGCCTCTCGTCATCTTGAATGTTTTTAGTATTTATGTACAGGTTTGTTTTTTGTACTTGATTTTTAATGGATTAATTTATTTCATTGTTTATGGGGTATTTTTAATTGTTGATGGGGTTTTTGATTTTAACTGTGAGCCGTCCAGAGTCACCTGTTGGGGGGAGATGGGTGGCATACAAATTTAAAAATAAATAAATAAATGAATAAATAAATAAAATATGCTCTCTTCATGGATGCTGTTAAGTGTAGTTCACTGCCCTTATTTCCCATGGTCTTTTCCCATCTATGTCCTAACCACATCTAACCCTACTTCATATTTCAGGACCAGTCAAAATCATCTTAGGTACTGCCACTTAGCTGGACAAGGTTTTAAAGGAAAAATTATCCATTCTTTATATCGCATATCTGATGTCTTTGATGAGAAATTGGCCTTACAAGCCTATTGGGAATTAGATGAATATTTAGTAGGGCAACTGCATGCTATATTAATATTACATAGAATATTATTTTTACATTACATATGGGATTTTTGTGCTGAGTTAACAATACTCCATTTTTATTAAAGACCCCAATTAATTTCATTATTCATTTGTAGAAATCAGATTTAGATTATTACTCTTTTTGTAGTTTCTTACATTTTTGGTCAAGAAAGGACTGAGGTGAGTAATATTAATGGGATACCTGTGAACAAACAATGAAATGAATGGCATCCTTAATAGAGAAAATAAAGCGAGACCCAGAAGAGCCTTCATATTCACCTTTGATGGATCTTAAATCCAGGACATTATGGGTAAATAAAATGAAGGTAAAAATAGGCACTTATCAAGTAGAAATCATGCCCACCATTCTAGGAAAGGTAAAAGGGTACAACAACTCATTTAATTACATAGTGGTTCAAAAAAAAAAAAAAAAGATCATCGGGTAACATCTTCACAATATAAGCAAACAGTTCATATTATTTCTTTAATGCATAATGCTTTTTTTAAAGTTCCTCTTCTTTTCTTCTTTCCCTCTTTCATGCATGCTCACACACAAAAAACTCAGAGTAGAAAATCCAGAATCCCCCCAGTCATTGAATCTCCTGTTCAATGGATAAAATTGTTGCGCAGAGTGCAGCAAAAAATATCCCATAAATCCTGCTCTCAGAAAAATTACACATCAGCATGAGAGCTTGCAAAATGCAATGTCCATATTTTGTTCCTCAAAGAAAATCCAGTCAGAAAATATAAACTAACTGGTCTTTATTGATAAAAATGCAAAACTTCACAAAATACAAGTTGCATACAAAATATAGAATATAACAAAGACTTCTTCTCATATTAGCTTCCAAGACTTATCACTGCAAAGCCTCTAGCTAAAAAAACACTTCCAGAGAAGAGGTTCACTACTTGGTTACTAGTTAGGACTACATAACCCATAAAAACCTACATGGTTAACTGTTCAAAGCAAAACACACTCTCACTTACTGGGCATTTCACTTCCATATATTGCTAGTATAACACCCCCACTGAATAACTAACACACACACATACAGTAGGTGGCAGTGAAAATCATAACGATATCACAAGATACTTTGTAATCTCAACACTTGTTTTGTATAGCTAAATGGGATGACCTTCCCATGAGAAAATCCTGATAAAAATTGACATTCTAGATTGCATGGTCATAATCATCATATTCTAGGGAGCAGAGGTCACACTTCTCAGATTAACGCCAGCTCATAATTACTGTTTAAATTAAGTTTTTATACTTCATATACCGGTGAGAGGTTATGCAAACTCTTATGCTTATGTCTTATAATTTTAAAAGCACTTGGTATAATGGTTCATATCTCTAGATTATATATAAGACATGTTCAAGGAGCAATCCCCCACCACACCTCCATTTTGGTGCAAAAACTTGCATGTGAATAATGTATTCCTTAGGCGGGCTTCCAGTTCATTAATAAAGATGTCAAGTAACATTTGGATTAACATTGATCCTTATAGTACTTCATTCGACACATGACCTAAATTTAAAATAAAGCCATTTAACAATACTATTTGATTTATGATTTATCACAACCAAATAAACCTGAGTGACTTATAAACTCATAGCCAAGAGAGAAAGAGATAGAGAGAGGCATTTCAATAAAGCATTTAGACCTTTTATGCAGTATCTTGGACTATTCCACCTCACTTCACTCCCAAGATATAATGGTATGTGGGAATGACCTTGAGAGAAGGGGCAAAGAGATGCTGTCTAGGGAATGGTCAGATAAGAGAGAACATAGCCCACAGCTGCATAGTGGGTGGAAAAAGAGGATTAGAAGGGACCTTCCCTAAATTCTTGGGCTGTAAAGGTGGTGGCAGGAGAACTGTTATTTCAGACTTGCAAGATTCTGTTAATATAGTTTTACAATAAAGTAGAATTGGATTATCAGGTCATGTTTCCTGTCTGGTCTACCTGGTAAGGGTGACACAAGAATTCCACATTCGGGGATTATCTAAGCCTTAGATATGATGAGACTGGATGGAAAACCATTATAATCCTGATGTTGATTCTGTTTCTTCTCTTAGCACCCCTATTTATTTTTATTTCAAAAGAATCCTCCCCAACCTGTGTCCTGCACATTCATTTCTGTAACCCCAATTAAGTTGGGAGGTCTGTTAAAAGATTAATCATTCTCGAGCAACTAACTTGGAATGGAATACTATCAATTTACAATACCAACTGTGAGTTTTTATCCCTTGAAAATAAAGCTTACCTAGTCATCATCCTCTGAAATGAAAGTTTACATATAAATAGAATTTAGATAGATAGACAGACAGACAGACAGACAGACAGATATAATGTGCAGTATTATCTTTCCTATTCAGTTTGTTCAGATCCCATCATATTGGATGCACAGAATTATAGCTTTAAAATTCAGTACTACAGGTCTATTTAAAAGTAAATCTCATTTAGTTAAATTAGGCTTTTTTTTTTTTGTCTGCGCTCAGTCATTACTAACCCTGCAGTGACTGCCTGGACGAGTCCTTGCAGTTTTCAAGGCAATTGTTTTTAGGAAGTGGTTTGCCAGAGCCTCCTTCCTAGAGCAGAGCCCAGCTGGCGAGCGCAGGAGGCAGGATTTCCGTTGCTTCGCGCCCTTTTCGGGCGAGTGTGGTTTCGCGCTTACCAGCAACTGGTCCTGTCCCTCTGTGCAAGGCGCTGCCAGCATTTTTCCTCCCACCAGAGTGAGAGTACCCATTTATCTACTCACGTGAGTTTTCAACCTGTTGGATTGACAGGAGCTGGGGAGGAAACAGGAGCTCACCCTGTTAACGTGAAGGCTGGACTCGAACCGCCGAAGCGTCAGCCATTTCTGGCAGGCAACTTTCAGCGTCATTAAGCTGCTGCGCCACCGCGTCCCTCAAATTAGGCTTACTGCTAATTAATTCAGTAAAAGATTGAAGCTTGAATCATGTTCACCCATTTTATTCTTTGATTCCTTATAAGGTCTGATGTAGTGGTTTATAATCTTTTCAGCCTTGAGATTCATTCAAATCACAGCCTGTATCACATAGCACACATTTTCTCAGTCTCTTCTTCCTTTTCCTTTCTCTCTCACTCTTATGTTTTTTTCCCCTCACGCATAACTTTCTTTGTTATAAAACTTTAAAAACAGGAAAGAAAATTGGGGCAGTCCCACTGGGACAGTCTATCTTAAGGTTGGAAATCCAGTTGCGGTCTTGCCCTGCCATAGAATATACTCTGTTCTGTTTTATTCTATTCTGTTCTGTTCTATTGATTGTACCAATGTGGCTATGGTAAAATCCTCAAAGTTTTAATATTAACACTCATTAAAAATACAGAAAGATGGCCAGTATCAGCTTGCAGTAATTAAAATTGATTCAATGTCCTAGATTTCTAGCAGGGAAGGCAGGCTAGTGTGATGATAGAACCATGAATAAGTCAAGGATGCTGCCTGATATCAATTATCTAAATCATTCTTTGGTTTCCATGTGCTATAGTTCACTGGAGGACTGATAGTGTAAACAACAGAATAGAATATGAATGGTTCTTCATGTAATGGAAGGCAGATTAACTCAAGAAATGTAAGGTGGAGTACTAGCACAGATGGAACTTGACATAAAAATCTTACTTATGGCTCTGGAGTTTAATGGGGCACATTACCACACAATGGTGCAGAGGATTTCAATCTTCAGGCCAACTGCATACTTAGTTGGATTGAAGGTATCTATGTGTAACTGATATGTGTCTATGTGCAACTGACAGGACATCTAATATACAACTTAGTGCATAAATTATATTTACAAGTCATATTCCATAACTCAGAAAGACTAATTATATTAAAACAAAATGCAGAGTACAAATTAATTCTCTAGCTTCATTTTAAGAAGTAGCTTTAAGTAGCTATAAGACACCGTAAGAGAGATACATTGTTATAAATGTAATCTGTTGAACAAACTCTATCGAAATGTGCACATTCTTCTTATCAAAGGTGCTCAGTGTGTGTAAGAAAGTTAACTGTGGTAAATAAGCAAAGGGGAAATAGCATCTAATTTGTCCTGTGGCAAGGGTGTCTTTCTCACATATACATTACTGATGACATCTAAGAGACAAATGTAGGTACAATTATCTTTGTCCAAAAGCAAGCAGATGGAATAGATCACCTTTTAAAGTCTCCTATAATTATAGGATTTTTTGATCCTGCACTTAACTGCCCAAATTGAATTACTGTCATTAATGTACAGCACACATATGGACTGAGTAACCTTGAAGGGATGGCATAATATAAAATGGTATCATTAATCATGAATGAAGTCTGACATATACTTTATCATTCAGCAGTTTATTATTATTAGCTTTCTATGCAAAAAGCAAGATACATGCTTTCTGCCCCTTCAGCTTGAGCTCACTGAAACAATAGGATTTAAGAATGTCTTCCAGCTTTTTACACTAAAATAGCATTTTGTACACATTCAGGTGCTTCCCTCAAATGTATATTTATTCCTGATTCGAAGTAAATGTAACACATAATATCTCTAAGCACTAAAGTACTTTTCCCCCCCGGGGGATGGGGGGATGATATCTTAAATCTTTCTTACCTGTGAAACCAGATAGACACAAGCACTTAGTTTGTGGCTGTAATTTCGACTGGCTTATATCAATACAGGTAGCTCCAGGGTGGCAACTGGCTGGATAAATTAAGCAGGGATTTTCTACAAACTGACAAAATTGTCTGGTCCATCCAGGAGCACAGAGGCACTAAAAAAAAGGAAATGGTTTGGCTAAATAACATGTCTGACATTACAGTTCAAAGAAGGAGCACAGGTTAATTGAACTATGATGTTTATATAGAGTTAATAAACATCATGTGTGCCTAAATTTATTACATAGGAAATTACTGACAGATAACATAATGTGATAGCAGCTCACTGCAAAATGATTTAGGCCAAAATCCTAAATATACTTTCAAGGGATTAAGTTCCAGGAGATAGACTAGGATTTCATTCTGAGCATGCAGGCTTAAAGGTAAAACTTTTACCTTGAGCTGAGTTTGACTCCTGGAAATTTCATGGATGCATCCATGCTGTTATCTTGGCAACCTTATTAAAATGGTTTGATGTTACTGTATTCCAGGATTTTTTTTTTTTTTTTTAATTTCCCAGAGTAGTCTATAGTCCTTATGTTGCTGATGGTCTCCCAGTCAAGTATTAACTATTTCAACCCTGTTTAACTTTTTCAATATCAACCAAGGTTGGCTAGTTGGGCTAAAACATCCCTCTAATTAAATTCAACTCCTGATGGTATGAATTTTCTTGGCAACAATATAGAAATGGTTTGGCATTGCTTTCAATGTTTCCCCCACCCCCAACTTCTCAAGCTATTGCCTAATATGTCCTGGAAGTCTCCCTTCTATAAACTGACCAGATCCAACTCTGCTTTCCATTTTTGAAATCACTTAGGATTACAGAATTTTCAACACAAATTGCATTGCTGTGCTGTGATTTACATTTGTATGTTGTGAACTTTACATTCTCTTATTCCAAATCCATTCATCTACTCTGAGAAATTTTTGAAGCAAATGTCAGGTATAAGAATTTACTCTAGGTTATATGATGTACAGATGTTTGGAAATGGCACCTCACTGTGGGAAAGCACTGACTTAAATTCAAATTTAATTCCAGTATCTTTATATAACTCTCTTGTTGATGTATCATATAGCAAAATTTCACATTTTTTCCTTCAACATTTGGAGAGCAAAATGACAGATCACAGGAAAAAAAAGTTTCTTATAAAAACTCTTATTAATACATAGTGTGTATATTTTGGGACTTTCCAGTAGGTATATCATACTTAAAGAAATGCCATCCCCAGAGTTTGCCTGGTACCATCTTTATTTCCCATGTGGTTTCTGATATTTTGTTTGTATTTTTGTTATGCTGGAAATTAAAATTACTTCCTATAATTTACCTTGGTTAGATTTTGGGGTTTATTGTATTCTGATAGCCTGATTTATAATTTTCTCTGAAAGCCATGGCTAATAAGTAGTTAAGATATGTTTTAGATACATATATTTCAGGAAAAAAAGGGGGGAAAGTGTGACTCGGTCAAAAGTACAAATAATGCAAAAAAAAAAAAAAAAATTAGATCCTGCAAAGCTATATATGAGCAGAATTCATTGTTCTTCCTATCACTTGTTTTTAATCAGACATGAATGTCAAGATCTTTTTGTAAGAAGGATGTGTTGGTATCACACTAAAAAGGTGGTGTGTGTGTATGTGTGTGTGTGTGTGTGTGTGTGTGTGTGTGTGTATGTATGTGTGTGTGTGTATATATAAAAAATAAAAATTCCCCTCTCACCGCTATGGGTGGTACATGTCTTCCTCAATCTCGGGTCCTCTACCAGAGGCCTGGGAGTTTGAGGGTTCTGCTCAGTATCTCAGCTGTTCCTAGCACTGCACTCTTCTGCACAGAGAGCTCTGATGTTGTTCCTGGGATCTGTTGGAGCCACTCTCCCAGCTTAGGAGTCACGGCCCCGAGTGCTCCTACCACCACTGGTACCACTTTGGCCTTGACTTTCCACATCCTCTCGATTTCCTCCTTCAGCCCCTGGTACTTCTCCAGCTTCTCATGCTCCTTCTTCCTGATGTTGCTGTCACTTGGCACTGCTACATCTGTCAGCAGCACTGTCTCTCTATATATGAATGATACATGTTTGGCAAAGCCCCAGAAGCCAGTTGCTCAACATCTAACTTCAGCATGAAATGGGCACTTTTGTAACTCTTCTTCTGTTGTCTTCACATTTGTCTTTAGGATGCCTGACTTTTTAAAAATAGCGATCAGAAGATGGACCTCAGAGAAGCCTTTTTTGGTTTATTCCACTGAGAATTTGGCCTGAAGGAAGGGAACTTTGAATCAGGTTGCTAGAAGTGTTAAAAAGAACCAAATGCAAAGAAAGCAAAACACTAGTAATCTTTACCAAGGTTGAACAAAATTTGGCATCTTGCTGAAAGGCTGAAAGTAACATGAAAGTATGCATTTGGGGAGCATGAAAAAACAAAAAGAATCAGAGAGAAAGAACAACTTATAATTTATTAATTGAATGATATAAAACTCATTTTAATCCAAAGAAAGGATTAAAATTACTCAGTGTAACTGTCAGAATCCTCGCAAGATTTCATAATAGATTATTGTATGGCTAGTTTAAAAAAATGGCTTTTTACATGCTGCGGTTCTGCCATTGTAAAAGGGGGTGGGGGGAGAAGGAATGAGAAATCGTTTAAAGCAGATGGCTCCTTATCACAGGCTCTGGCATGATCAAGGCCATGCCAGCAAGGGAATCAGAAGACCAAGAACTAAGGGCGATGTAAAGGGGGGGGGGGGGAGTAAGAAAAACAGCTTTTGGCACGCTTTTGCTCAGTCTTAGCAATGCTTTGGATCTGTACACTTATTCTCAATAAATGAACTTTCTTTTGAATCAATAATGGTTGCAAGGAAAGTTACTGGATTTGGGATGAACAGGTGGCAGCTAGTTACAGTAACTTGTTTAGTTTAATATCATTGAAGGCAGAGATGTCTACTTTTAAGTTTTTGCCTGTATCTTACAATTTTATAATGTATTAATATGTATTTTAACAATAGGAACAGTTTCAAAAGAAAATTACACCCTAGAAGAGGCTTGTTATCCAAGCTGCTCTTCAAGTCTTATGAGATGTGTGTGTGCAATTGTAATGTGCCTCTATATGTGTGCGTGTGTGCACATTTGCATTGGATAATAAGAGCAATACATTTTAAATTGTCAGAAATAATAGCAACTGTGGCTTTTGCAATTTTGGACCAGGGCTACATTTGTGGAATCATAAAGGTAATTATCAGCTATCAAAATATCTAAGACAAATACCTTTCTCTTAGAGCAAAGCACAGGGTAACAGACTAATCAAAGGGAATGTTTGGTAATAGTAGAGTAATAGTATTCAGAACTCTGTGGAGCTTGTCACTGGTTTTTCTTCTTTTCCTTAAGAAACTATTATCATGCTATTAAGCTATTATATCTTAAAGTAGAGAACCAGTTTGGTATAGTAGTGAAGGCATCAGGTTAGAAACCGAGAGACTGTAAGTTCTAGTCTCGCCTAGGCAGAAAGCCAGCTGGGTGACCTTGGGCTAGTCACACACATTCAGCCCCAGGAATGAGGCAATGGCAAACCACTTCCAAAAAAATCTTCCCAAGAAAATTGCAAGGACTTATCCAGGCAGTTGCCAAGAGTCAACACTGACTCTAAGGTGCACGTGTGCACACACATACACACACAAAAACCTTTAAAGCATAAACAGGCACAAAAGAAATCATGTAGTTTCTTAAACTTAGGGGAGCTATTAAATCCAATTCAAAGCCATCTGTTGGCTTGGATGGATACATGCTAATCTCTGCCCTCCACCCCCACTTTGCTATCAGGTTAAGCAAGGTTTATTCAATAGTACTAGAGAGGAACACCATCCTTCCTCTGAGACCAGGGGTGAGGGATACTGATATGTACAGTATTGGGAAAATGCTTAATTCAATTATCTGCAAAGTAGAACCTGCAATCAAAATGTTAGATTAGTTGATACAAGGGAAGGGTTATCCTGCCCAGGTAGTATTTTTTGTATTGGACAGCTGGGTATTTCAGCTGTTGCAGGGTTGAAGTCTGCTTCCCAATTGGCCTGTCCAGTATTAGAACGGTAGGAAAGTTGTCAGGAATTGTTTATTTTCCTTAACAAATTCATCTAGCAGCCATCTGGCAGCCGTATTCTTGCTGCACCTGCCGCTCTCCCTTCTGTACTTCCCCATAAACTGAGTACTGAAGTGGTAATGATATAACTGTTGTGTAACTATTTTGTTTTGTTTTGTTTTTTGACAAAGGCCACAGTGACTATACATTTGTCAAAAATGGAGTTGGCTTTCTCTTCATGCTAAATAAAAATAGAGCAGAGAAGTTTCAAGAGGGTTTTGGGACATTGTATGCCATTTAGATCATTGTATGTAATTTAGAATTACATTGGCCTTTGTAATGAATGGATGCATGCATTTAGTGTTCTTTGGGATAGGAAGAGTGGAGAAATGTTGGACATCCAAAATTTTTGTGGCATGCCACATGGCACACCAGTTCTCACTTTGTCTGCCTCTCCTCTGCCAGTTTCAGGTAGAATGGCAGTAGCCTTGGGTTGATTCTTTGAATCTTCTGCTTCTTTGTCTAAAATTTCAGGTATTTGTCTTGATTTGGAAATGGGGTGAATAAAAGATTACTTTCTACAACTGAATATCTTGCTGATTAAATACAAGCAGCTTGAGCCAAGTAGCATAGGAAGCAGTTTGTTATGTTCCTTCTCTTTACTCACTATTGTGGTTGAAATAAAGTTTTCTTTTTACCCATCAAAGTTTTCAAAAAGAATTCTGAAAGTAGTAGCATGAACAGTAAAAACAAAGTCTTCAAGTTGAGCTTGACTCCTGGTGATTACTACCTGAACATAACCATGCAGTTTTCTTAAAAGAATACCATCCTGCTATTCTCTGGTAGACTCTTATCCATGTGTTAAATGGATAATCCATGTGATCTGCTCAGATTCCATGCCCAAACAAGGCCAACTAGATGCTTTCACTTGCTGAATCCGTGAACACTATATCCTAGAATGGAAAAGCAAATAATCTTTCCATAGCATGGAATGCAGTTTTGCATGGGTCATCCCTGGAATAGGCTAACTATTTTCTGAAAACAAATCCAAGTAGTGTTGTAGAAAATATCTTGAAAATGACATCTATTTTAGGCTCTGACATACTTAGCAGTGAGTCTTAGACGAGTCTAATGTTGGGTGGTAATAGGTAGCCAGATCTATCTATCTATCTATCTATCTATCTATCTATCTATCTATCTATCTATCTATCTATCTATCATCTACCACATCCATCCATCCATCCATCCATCCATCCATCCATCCATCCATCCATCTATCATCATCTGATTTAATATACCCACCCACTCAAATAGACTCTGTTTACTCCAATGAACAAGTTGGGAAGATTAAGCAAGGGTACTGGGTAGAATTTTTGCCAGCTGCTTGTCTTTTTTCATATATAAAACTTGCTAAGACATAGAAAGTCTCAGATCTCTGGAGTTCAGCAGCATTTTGTGATGACTTTGAAATTCCAAATAACATAGCATGAAATAGATTCTGTAAATTGCATAATCAGTGCTAAAATGTTACCTTTTTATGCAATTCCTGCAGGGATTGTTAGCAGCCTTTTGTCACAGAAAAGTGACTAATTACTGCCAATGAATGAATATGGAAGCAACTTTGAACTTTTGCTGTCAGCCCACTCTATCTGAGCAGCAAGTTCAAAGAAATACAGCAGGAAAATTTATCAGCAATGATACACATTGCTTGTACAGTGAGTGGGCACATTACAATCATAGGGGGTGTAGAGACACTTTGAAAATAGAGCCTGTTGTCTGTTTTGTATACTTGAAACCAGTGAATTGAAACTTATGGACAAAAGAGAGCTGCAGGTTGTTTTCCTCCTCCATCTTACCATTTAGAGAAGTCTTCATAGCATTGGTATCATTCTAACAAACTGAATATGATGAATAATGTGCTGAATACATTAATTATTTCTTTGGGATTCAATACTTGGGAAACAATGTTTGATTAATATGGCACAAATGGCTTTCAGAGATCATTGTACTTACTTACTTACTTACTTACTTACTTATTTATTTATATTTCAGATTTGTCACCGCCCATCTCACTGCAGAGCGACTCTGGGCGGTTTTAGTTTTGTGGACTTATTGTTTTAGTGTCCCCAAAGCAGCACATTTTAAGCTGATTATATTTATTTAGAATTTATGCTGCTCTATGACCACAATAAAGATTTGATTTGATTTGATTTGATTAGTTAGAATGTTTCAGATATGTCCCTTCATCTAAGGCAGTGTCCCTTTTATGCAGTGTCCTTTCCTAGGGTTATGAGGTGCTCATTGAACTACAAAGACCATACATCCTAAGTGTTGATGACTTACACCTAAAAGAAGGCTTACACACTTTCCTTGGCAATTTTCTGACATTATATGGCCTGTTTCTAGGGCTTTAACATGAAGATCTGCAAAAAAGCAGAAAACAGTTATAGCTCTACCTATGTTTGAAGTGAAGATCTTTTCAAACATTTGGTTTCTGACTACACCTCTATCTCCCTCTTTTCAACATGAATATGCACAATTAAGTCTAATGCACAAGTGGTAAGCTTCTACATAAGGACAATACATTACAATTCAACTGCAAAGCTTATTTGTAAAGCAGTGTTTTGCAAAGACTGATTGGAAAAGGTAGAATGCTGATTTCCTAATCATTTAATTCCCCCTGTACCTATTTCCCAAGTACGTCTTTTACTCAACATAGTCCCAAATTTCTATTTGCGACATAACATAGTCCCAGAACAATGGCACCTCTCAGTCTTTATAAGAGCAAATAACTTGGCTTTTTGGTCACAGTTTCCATCTAATCCACTGACCACAGTGACATGGAATGGGGGAAGGGTTTTTTTTCCCAGAAACCCACTCCAGGGGAGGTTAAAAATGTTTCAGCATCACTGCCTTTTCCAAAGGTTTATAAAACCACCCAGTTTTGTCAAGCCTTTTAAAAAGAATTTACACAGTTTGCTTGCCCTCATATATCCTTTCACTGTGATTTATTATTATTTTGATTCTTTCAGTATAAACATTTACCAGCTTTTTTGGAAAAGAATAACATTTTAAAATATATTTGAAAGGTACGGGAGGAATTCAAGGAGGACGTTTCTGTTTTTTAATCTCTTAAGATCAGTTGATCTTGGGGACATTTTGCAGAGAAGAGGTTCTTTGGGCATTATTGCACACAGATGCAGTGTGCTATTTATATCAGCATTTTTGCACCTCCTTTCCTCATAAATCATACTGAAGGCAGACTACAAATAAAATGATATATTACAGACATGAAAACTTTTTCTAGGAATCAAACAAATACGAATAAAAGAATTAGAGCACTATATTTATAATAATATAGTCTCCTAGGGCCTGTTTTGAAGCAGGCTGGAAGGACTTCTCTTGGGGTTTTATTTCACAATGAAGGTACCACAACAGAATAGTTTTTCTGTTTTGTAACATGACATTTCCACTGAATAGCCCCCTACTAGACAAGAAGCACATTCAGTACCATATGTTTTACTTCAGTGATAAAATAAAGTGAAACAATATTAAGCATTAAGCAAAGAAATTCTGCAAAGATTATCTCCAAAGGACAATGGCATTTACAGTTTTACAGCTGTTGAGAAATATACTGAAGTTCATCGATACCATGCATTCTAGTAATCATTGGTAAATCAATATTAACCAGTAAAAGTTAATGCAGCAAGATTTTGTGAAATTGAAAGATCTTTCAGGTTTAGGTTCTGTTTACTAAGTAGTGCAAGCATTTGTTTTCCCTGGTTTCTCAACAGATATTTGATTTTTCTAAGCAGTGGCAAGCAGTATATTTAAAATCCCCTGAAATCCCCCCCCCCCACCAAAACCTTCTTGATAATAACAACCACAAAGAATGGCAATTTGGTCATTATTATGGGTGGCAGGTTGTTTTATATGCTCCTGTAGTAGCTCTGCATCAAACTTCTAAAGATGGCTTGACCAATGGATTTCCATTTTAGCAATCCAATTTAATATACCTTTACCATTTACCATTTACCATATCACATTTTAATTCCCCAGTTTTAAAGATTTTTCTCTTAAGGCACTTTATATTTGCCCCTTGGCTGTGCAATTTGAAGATTACTTACAGAAAGATGAAGATATGCTCTCTCTTCAAATGAGAGCAGTCAAGGAACTTTAGCCTGCCCTTTTGCCCTATGACATTAGAAAGCATATATATCACGGCCTAAGACCTTTACAGATTTTCTCTCAGATTGTTTCCCATTCCTTTCACCAGAGGGATCTAGGGACATCCATGCAGATTTAAAGGAACGATTAGATGCTTAGTCTTCCACTATTTGGCCCATTCATATGCTCTTTGCATAAGGTTCTGCTCTGATAAAGTTTTGTTTCTTGCAATTGAAACAATTTGCCGTATTTTTCCGACAAGATGCCCCCATGTACAAGACGACCCCCATTTTTCCAATCCCAAATTAAGAAATCAATATTTTAAAGATAGTGCAGAACACATTTTTATTTAGTAATTAGTTAACATTGACCTGATACACTCGGTGGGAGGAGGTCCAAACCATCTCTCTGCAGCTCTATTTCCAGGCTCTTTTGCATAACTGATTACATTCAAGCACGAGTGAAACTGCTGATAGCTTCTCTCTGCAAACAGCCTTCTCTAATTGGTTTGTTCAGCATCAGCTGATGTCAGTTACATAAGGCTCGTGATTGGAGGAAGTCTGTTTGGGAGACAAGCTATTTCACTCGTGATTGGAGGCTAGCAATAGGAGGAAGCCTGCCTGCAGAGACAAAGTATGGGCAGTTTTGCAACCGCGTGGTTCTCTCCTCGGCTGACTTCCTTGAATAAGACGCCCTTCAATTTTTAGGGTAAGGATTTTAGAAAAAAGTATTGTCTTATATTCGGAAAAATATGGTAAGTTTAACTCAGCCTACTTGTTGTTATTATTTCATCTATTTAAGAATGTTCTAGTGTTGTCGAGTTGAAACTATACATAATGACAGCCTGGATAGCAGCTTTCTTTTTTCTTTTACATATCCTTGAAAATGGATGTTTACAACTATTTTTCAAGGAAGGAAAGTCATTTAGAATTCATTGTTGACAGTCCAATCCAAGAATGAGGTTGTTTTGTCATTATGATTATTATTACTATTATTTTCAGATTATCATTACTTTCAGGTAGATCCTGGGCACAAATAGCCTTTTGAAATTCTCCATCAAATCAATGGAGGATCAGATCAGTGCACAGAAATTGGGCAGAGGATTTCTCAGAATTCTCCCAGGAGAAAGAGGAATTCTCCAATAAATTCTTAGCAGTAGGACTATCTCTTAGCAATAACAATAGCTGTTCTCATGAGATCTTCCTTTGTAATTTAATTAAAATGTTGAAAATAAGGGAAACTGAAGACTGCCAAAGAGATGATTGTATGATGAAAGTCTGGACCATTTACACAGGCCACTAGCCACTACAGAGTTAAATAAATACAAAAACACTATATTCCAATTTCTCTGAATTTCTTAAACAAATTCTCTTTCAACTACATCAATGAGATCAGGCAGATTCAGGCACCAATTCCATCATAAAACAGGATATAAGCTAACTAAATTAGGATTTCTGGTAGTCCTAGATAATTATAGGAGGAATCCAGATTCTCCATCCCTTTCATTGACAGATCCTATTTTGGTATAATCAAGTGAATGAGATAAGGTGGAACTCAGTATAACGTTTATCAGTTGTAACCCCCAAAAGAGGGAAAGTGCTCAAAGAGCTTTACTCTTATTTTTGCAAATAAATGGTCTATTGTACTCTTTAAAGAAGGGGGACGCGGTGGCGCAGCGGCTTAATGACGCTGAAAGTGCCGGCCAGAAATGGCTGAAAGCTTCAGCGGTTCGAGTCCAGCCTCGCGTTAACAAGGTGAGCTCTTGTTCTATACCCGCAGCTTCTGCCAACTCAGCAGATCGAAAACGTATGTGAGTAGATAAATGAGCACTCTCACTCCGGTGGGAGGAAATGCTGGCAGCGACTCCACAGAGAGACGGGACAGTTGCCGGTAAAAAGCGCAAAATCGCGCTCATCCGAAAAAGGGGCGCGAAGCAACGGAAATCCCGCCTCCTGTGCTGCCAGCTGGGCTGACGCTCTAGGAATTAGGCTCTGGCAAAGTCTAATTCCGAAACTAGAAAGATGCAATTGCCTTGAAAACCGCTAGGGGGCGGTCACTGCAGGGTCAGTAATGACTGTTAAGCAGATAAAAAAAAAAAAAAACTCTTTAAAAATGTTAACCCTTCCTCCCCCAGCCCAAAAGGTACAATTTGCCCATGAGCATTTCTTCTACTTGATATTATTCTGTTTGTTTGTTGGAGGTGTACAAGATGTTGCATTGGTTTCTGAGCATCTATTCTACCCTCAGGCCCTCAGCCTTTTCAGCACAAGCCTGCTTATCTGTATCTGTTCAGTGGTTTAACTTTGCCTTTTCCACAACTTTTCTGAGGAGATGTACTTTGTGGTCATTTTTTAACGTTTTGATTGATGCAACAATGGTTTTCTAGAGCCACCATAAAAATGCTACCTCTTTCAGCCATCCTCCACTTTCTTTTCTAATTAAAAGCATTTATCTTGGATTTCAGTCTCTATCCACCCCCCTTCCTACAATAGATTTATTTTGATGTCAGCATTTTCCTTTTACCACGTCACATGAATGGCATTCATTTGGATGACTTAAGCTGCTTAGACATTTTAATCCTTACACGGTAATTAATTTTACTGTCTGACACACATTAACTTATGAAGGAAACAGTTGAAATTTCTGTCCCCTTTTATTGAGCTGAACCAATTTACATCTCACAAATGCGCACACACACACACACACACACAACCTACACACAGAGAGAGACCATTTGCCAGCGTATTATTTAGCAGATCTGTATCTCTTTTTTTTTTCATTAAAAATGGGAAATTATCCATTTTAACTGGACAAGGAGAAGCTAAGATTCTATCAACTGAAATCGTACCAATTCTTGGATGTTCCAGATAGTTGTATTTAAGTGTTCTTCACTCTTCCTCGAACCTGCAGAAAATTATGTCAGTTTAAACTATACTGCTTCCAAGAGTAGTCCTTTTTCTATCACAGTAACAAGACTGGCAAACAATGCTGTCCTTAATGTTTTATTGTGGGCCAGTTAGTAGAGTTCCCTGGTTTGGTTTACCATCTTACCAAGCATCTCATTCCTGTCTAAAAAAACAACCAGCAATCACTTCCTTTTATGTGTGGTGAAGCAGGACTGGACTGGTATGTGCTCAGGGGAGAATCTCCTCTGGTTTCTTGCTCCATGTAATCCCCTCTCTGCAGCTATGAACTGTCAGTCACACCATTTCTTCTGAAAAGCACTAAACCTTTAAACAGCCTGGGTAATGGGTCGTAAACATGATCGGTGAGTGAACTTTGTCCTCAACTAGTGCTGCAAGGAATGTCTGTCCTGGCAGTGAATGATGGAGTCCATTTCTGACTCCTTGTGGTACCCAACACTCAAAAGTAGTCAGAGTTACTTCTGACTCATGACTGCTGAACATTTTTTTTAAACAACAACAAAAGAACTGTTATGTTCATGTTTGTAAGGCCTGACAAGACCTATGGAAATCTCCAAGCAGGGCTGATGCTTCTGAGGATGCTAAGTGTTCAGCCATTCCTGAAACCCAAGTGAAAATGGAAATGTAGGAATTCCCAGCAACTGGAAGGAAGTGGACAAGCCTGCAGTAGCCTACAGTGACCAGTAGCAGCTGGGCAAGTCCCAACTTCTGACCCCACCAGCAATTATATGATAATGAAGTTTGCCAGATTGCATCCATGCCCAAAACTACATCAGGAGAAGAGGTAAAACACAATGTCGAAACTGGAACTAAAGATGACTGTAAGCTGCCTCAGATTTTAGCTACAGGAGAAATAAAAGGAACATCATGGCACAGCAGAAAAAAAGGTTTATGCATTGATGTCAGAGAAGTGAAGAGGAGCCCTATGAAACACAATTCAACAAGGAAGCAACAATTTTACCTGCTGCAAATATACAAATTAGTAATGCCAGGCAATCTAGAGCCCACATGTAACCAGCATTTCACCTTCCCTGGACAGCTGTGTGGAAATAGAGAATGCTTCCTTAGTTGCCATGAGTGCAGAGAGAAGTCTGCAAATACATTTAACCTTGGCCCCAATTTCCCTCAAATGGGAAAATGGGTGAAGACCTCAGAAATTATTATGTCAGTTGAACTACTATCCATTATATGGGTGAACCAAGATTTCAGCAAGGTTCCTTGCTCTGAATGGTAGTAGCTCACAAAGTCACAGGGACAGCTACATCCTGATGTCAGTAATTGGAGATGTCAGCTAAGCGAGCATAGATCTTCTGCATGCAAGAGATATGCTTTAATCAGCTATGATCCATTCCCTTTAAATAGAAAAAGAAAATGTCTGTTTCAAGTTAAGTCTGACTCCTTGTGACTTCAGGACATATCCATGTAGTTTTCCTGGCAGGAATACAGATTTGCCACTGCCTTCTTCCAGGAAGGCTTTTCAATATCCCAGTCCTGCCTACAGCCCTGGGATTTTGTGGTGGTCTCCCAACTAGCTATTAACCAGTTCTGGTTCAGCTAGGAATTGGCCAAAGTCAACTAGGTATTGCTGCCTATCTATGTTCTGACTAGGTGGAACTAAAATAAGGTTGCAAAGAAGTCTGAGCTTCCAGGTATACGTAAGTTCACATATGATTTTAGTGTTTTCTAGTTTTCAAATTTATTCAGAACTATTGAAATAACAGATAGCAAACATTAAGCTTTTCCCAGTCTCATTCATTCATTCATTCATTCATTTTTCTGAATCATCAAAACCTCACATGGTGAAGCAATCTATCCTGGTGACTTTCTAGATTTAGAAATAAAAAAACAATTTTGTCCAAGATTCAGGGAGAGGCACATACAGTAATTTTGCTGGTGAGGAGTAGTGAAGAAAATCTTAAGTCAACTTTTGCTTACATATGCTTTGACAACCTCCGCTGAAATCACTAGGACATAAGCATCTGCCAAGTGATGGGATAAGTGATGATGATGAATGATGATGTCACAATACAAACTCTCTCACTTATAAACTTGTGTCTCATGTTGGGAAACAAGTATAAAGGGTGGGATTTATGTTGTGACATTACTCTGTGTGTGTGCGTGCACACAGGGACACACCTTTGAGTCCGTGTTGACTCCTGGAGACTGCCTGGACAACTCCCTGCAGTTTTCTTGGCAAGCTTTCAGAAGCGGTTTGCCATTGTCTCCTTCCTAGGGCAGAGAGAGAGAGACTGGCCCAAGGTCACCTATCTGGCTTTGTGCCCAAGGTGGGACTAGAATTCATGGTCTCCCAATTTCTAGCCTGGTGCCTGAATCACTACACCACACTGGCTCTCCATCATGACATTACTACAGACATGCTATCATATCTTTTTTTTTTTAAATCACAGGTACCTGCAGAGGCCTATGCAATAGGACAACCTATTAATTACTAACTGAAGTATTCATTTTAATACATCTACTAAATCTGTATTCAACCTGCTGGAAGCAATATTTCCTCCAGACCATTTGGCTGTACAGAGCACAAGACAAATTCACAATGAATCAATTTTAACCTTTCAGGAGGCTATCTCCACTATCATCCCTTGCTCTCACTTATTTTTAATTCCCATGCATTCCAGACAGAAGTGGAAAGCAACATGACTTAATCCTTTACTGATGTGTGGTCATGAAATATGAGATATGATTTATCCTCTACAATTTGGTGGATTAAGTGCCTGACTAAGTGCGGACTTAGCTTTGGTTAAAATGCAAAGATCCGTTCACAAAGTTTTTTTTCCCCTTTAGACAGAATTAATATAATATCAATGTTTCGCCTAAGTGGGTATATGGTTCACAAATTAGCCACACCTTCTTTCAAGGGTAGAACTGTTATCTAGCTATTTAAGACAAAGTCCCAACAGACAACTAATAAAAATCCATATTACCAGAGTGAATGCTTCTTGTGTTATTGAGTGAAGTATATAACAAGTACAGAAATGTGTTGTTCTTTTTTGATTCTCCAGCAGAAAATACATTTCTCAGAGTGTGGTTGAAGTTTTCCTATTTTTCAAACCTCAGAATTTATTTACCATATTAAATTACTTACACTGAATCCTCCAATTATATTGAGACACAATCCTTCATTCAGACAGCTGATGCTGAGCAACCTGCAGTTGTCAATTACTTTATCACAGTTTCTTCCAGGGTGTCCTGGCATGCAGCTGTAAATACACCAACAGATTTCAGAAAACTTGAATTCTGAAATGCTAATTCTATTTCATTAATTCCATGGTTCTGCCAAATAACATATTTCTATAGTGCATTGCTTGTTATTTGGGCAGGATTTAATCACAACAAGAACAAATTCAGGCCATCTACTGCTAATAATTTAGCCAGGTGAGGTACATTTTGGTGAAGACTTTGGATTTTTCCCTCATCTTTTAGGGATTAAATGCCTTTATGTCAGTGTTAAATACAACCTTCTGGATATACAATATATATATATACACACACACACACACACACACACACGTATGTATGTGTGTATGTGTGTGTGTATATATGTATGTATGTATGTGTATGTATGCATGCATGTATGTATGCGTGTGTGTGTATGTGTGTGTATGTATGTGTGTGTGTGTATATATATTTATAATTTATTTTATATTAAATAATTTAAATAATTTATTTTATATTATTATAATAATTATTATAATTATTATGTGTGTGTGTGTGTGTGTGTGTGTATATATATATAAAACTCAACCTTGAGCTAAATAGATAATAACAAACTGTACAGCACCTTGGGGAAGCTATTAGAATAGATGGCTCTATTACTGAGAAATGAAGGAAAGTAATAACAAATGAGATTTAGGACACTTAGCTAATGATCACTATATAATTGGTATGCTAACAGTTGTCAATAACTGACAGACACTGGCTTGAGAAAGCAATGGTGAGTGGATAATGATATAACTATTATTCTATTTCCTTAATTATAATTATAGATTTTCCTTTAGGAGGAAAAATATTTCTTATCTGCAGTAGCTCATGAGCAGCATCCATTTATGAACATGAGTGGACAATTTCCACTGCAGCATCAGTTCTGTTCTATTATTATGACCCTGGGTTCAAATGGTGATGCCCTCCTCTTTTACCAGCTCTCTCAGTTTCAAGAATCCTTCCATTTTCAGTGGAAATCAGGACCTAGTAAATAGTTCAAGAGTACTGAGATCACTCCAAGGATCTGATTTTTAGCAGGGAGGATTGGGAGATATGGTTAAATCAAATATGTAAATAAACATCAGCAAAACTTCTGAACAAATGTCTACCTTGCAAAACGTTACTTCAAGTGATGTTTGCACACATATGCAAAAATGAATGATTAAAAAAAAAGGGGGAAGTACATAAAAGCCTGCAGATGTATGCATATTCCTTTTAAATACACATACATAATTTCTTGCCAGTTTCCCCCCTCCCTTTCAGCCTGTGTTCCCCAAACCTCCTGGCTCCAAGATTTCCCAACTCCTCAACAGAGACATTGTATCATTTCCCATCCCAATTTCTTCTGGAAAAGTCCTCTGGGGGCTGCTCCTTCAGTGGGACTCACACACAAAGGATTATGGGACTGGTATACAAACCTCAGTATCCTTATTCTCTCTTATCTAGTTCCTTTTGATGGTTAAGATTCCTGAAGTCAAAGGAGCTGCAATCAATGGATGTTCCTTTATGCTGCTTCTGGATTCATGTTATTTTATGGCAATAATGTATTTTCCCAATTTATATCCACAGATGCATACAATGTGATCATAGGGCAACAGTAATTATCTAATCTTTGTCTTTAGTAACTGCATATCCAGCATTAATATCTGCAACCAGGAAGCTTTTTATATCCAACTATTTTCACACTATTTTCTATTTGATCAGGAACCTAATTTCATGAGGTAAGTCTAAGAGTATCAGCCTTCCAATCAAAGGAAAGCAAAGCAGAGACAAAGTGGGAGTTTCTTCTTGCTATCTCTATTCCTAATATCTCTACTGGTCAATAGGATAAAAGGTGCAAAGATCAATACTTCTGGAACCCATAAGAATGTCTCAAAAATTATTTTCTCTATTAAAAGAAAGTTCTAAGTAAATTCTCTTAATTTCTTTCCTCAAATGAAATGAGAACAATAAGAAAAAAAATGGCAAGTCATAAGAGTTTAAAGCATTTATCACATATTCTTAAAGTCTTTTTATGATATTTTAGTGCTCCAGAAAACATGGGAATCAAAAAGGAATGAAGAATTGTTCTAATCCATTGTGATAGATATTGCTAACCCCTAGCTACCAGTATCTCCCAATAGAACTTGACATTTGCTGGAAGAAAGTGCTATATTAGATTCTTAAATCAAGTCTGTACAGGAAAAAAAAGACTGAAAAAGTGAAATTAGGATACAGGGTAGTCATATATCAGAGCTGAAGTAAGGAAAATTAAATTGAATCTTTTTGGTTATATGTTTAGAATAGAAAACAATTGTTTCCAAGTGAAAGGAACCAGTAGTTTAAGAGGTAGATGGTTAGAGGCAAGAAAACATTTTCAGACAGATAATCAACTACAGATAAAACTAGATAACTGGAATCAAATGGATGAGGCTGGAGAAGCTTCAGAGATGAAATGGAGGATATGATGCCTAGATTGGCAGTGGTGCAGTACAAAAAAATGAATACAACTGGACTCAAGTACAAGCCTAGGTTTGGACCTACCCTGGGGAAGCATCATTTATTCTTTTATGAGATACACAGAGTTCTCCTCCATATTATTTAACATAAAAATGAAACTGCTCAGAGAGGTCATCAATATGCAGTTGATTTGGTCATCAATATGCTGATGATACTCAGTCTATCACTCCACCTAAGCCAGGCAGAAGATGTAGTGGATTTTCTGACTTAGTGTCTGGAAGATGTAAGAATTTGGATGGGAATGAAACTGACTGAAATTGAGAATCTCAGAAAAACAGACTGCCTATTTATACAAAAATCTTTGAGTTCATTCATAGTATCTACCCTAACTCTGTATAGGGTCACAATCCCCTGAATTGACCAAGGGTGCAACTTCAGAATCCTCCTGTATTCACAGCTCCTGTTGGAACAGCAGGAAGAATCCATGGCCAGGATGGTTTTTGCTCAGCTTCAACTGGTATACTAGTTACAGTTCCTTTTAAAGTAGGAAAGCTTAACAACAATCATCCATGCCCTTATTATTTCAAATTTGGATTACTGAAATGAACTGTAATTGGGATTGCCCTTGAAGACTAATTGAAAGTTTAACCTGGTACACCATGTAGCAACCCACATGCTGGTGAGTGCAAGCTACCCTAGCAATGCAACAACAATACTGCCAGTGCTGTTCTACCTACCAATTTGCTTCTGGGTACAAATCAATGTGCTGGCTTATTACCCATAAAGCCCAATATAAACATGCTGGTTTATTATCTAGATACCTACAGAACCATCTCATCAGGAGAGAATCTACTCAACCTCTTTGCTTGTCCCAGAGAAGGATGTTCTGGTTTCTTCTCATTATTTCTTTTTCTTTTCTTTTGTTCTTTTATTTTTGAGGGGGGTGGTGTTGCTCAGAAGTAGGCCTTTTCTATGGCTGCCCCAGCCTGGTACATATTATTGTACATGTTAACTTCTATGGAGCCTCACGACTTATAACATTCTGTAAAACCACTACATTCTGGGATTTTTTTTTAGTAGAATGTTTGGAAACTGATTGTTTTTCAGTGTGAAGCATTTCAATGCTTAGTGGCTGTATTATTTTCATTATTTCTGTTTAATAACAATATAACATAATTTTTCTAATTTTATCTTCTTGTTAGCTGCCTAGAGTCTCTGGGGCCAGGCAGCATATGCATTTTAGTAAGAAGTAAATAAATGCATATAGGATGTGGAAAAGAGCGCAGTCAGTGGGTGGAGGTGTTATCACACATTCTTCTGAAATTGTAAGTGGAAGAGTGATAAGTTGGTAATGCACTGGTGCTTCTGGAAATTAGATATGGTAATGTAGAATCCCAAAATCTGTGCAGGAAGTCAAATGAGAATTACAGTGTAAGCATTCTTACAATTTGTAAATATCTGTTATATACGTTAATACACTTTGAAGGAAAAACAAATGAATTGAGTGGGGAGAGACCAGAAATTGACCTTAATCTGCACAGAGTTCTAAATGACCTCTCAAAAGGGTTATTTTAAATCCTAGCCTATTTCAGATTCAGTCAGAAAAAAATGCAATGCAAAGTGGTATTATGATTCTGGAAAGGTATATTTAAGGAAAAATAAATGACACGGAAGCAACTTCCTGGCTGTTAAAAATCCTTTTTAAGAATGCTTGAAGTAGAAACAAGAGCACTTTAGCAATCCTTTTCAGAAATGGGTAGGCTTCTTCAATCTGAGAAAGATTTCTTTCTTCTGTTCTAAATTAATGTTTAAAACCTACAGAGGAGAAATCCTCTAAAGATACGAAGCAAGTTATCTCAACCCTGAGCAGGAAGCTGAATCTTTGTGCTATCAGAGATGCCATTAGAATAGGTGTGGATGCTAGCATAATCCTCCAGTGATGAATCCTATGTTTACATCAAGGAAACATAGAGATAATATCCTTTCTTCAGGAGCGCTTGTAGCTGAATAACACCATCTCTCTCTCTCTCTCTCTCTTCACCCAACCATGGAAGTTTAGAGATTGGCCTATACGAGACTTCTTTGGAAGTCTAGTAATTGCCCTTATTAAGAAGAGTGTGAAATCTTGGCTATGCCAGATGGCCTGGGAGGCTGATGGGGGCTTGCACCATTGGAATTGGCTTGTGGGGTAATTGATTCTACCCCTCCCCCCCAATCATCCTAACGTTTTAGTCTTTTTATGTATATGGTCTTTTTATATAGTTTGATTCTTTAACTAAATTAATGTGGATATTTATATTTTTAACTATTTTTGAGGCTTTATTTTAATTGTGAGCCACCCAGAGTCACCCTCTGGGGAGATGGTTGGCATATAAATAAATAAATAAATAAATAGTCATGTCACTTATGACTGCGAGCTGTATCACACAATGGTTTTACCATGCCTCTGCTAGAGTAGGTATTCCCAGTAAACACTGATTGCAACAGCAAATCACCACTGATTTGTTTTAGATTTCAAAAATTTCTGGTTCCTTACCAGTTTCCCAAAACTGGATATGGAATTTGCATTCAAAAGAGGTCAGTCTGACTGTGGGCATTTTCTTTCTTACTGGACAGACTGGGAATGGCTCCCTGCCCCACCCCTCCAGCTCCAGTTCATTCAATACAGTTAAAGCAAAAGCTCTAGAATGCATCTTTGCTGTCCTGCTAAGATATATCACAGGGCTTGTTAAAATAGTGCCATGGTGACCTGTAATCTCTTTGGTGGTGGTGTATTTTTAATAGACCTCTAGATGTTCTTGGAGGGAAGTCCAACTGGCGATCTGGAGCACAGGCAGGCACACTGATTGCCTGGCATCCTCAGAGTTTATCTGTAGGCTAATTTGAACTGACCAATGATTTACTAACAATACTAACATAGAACCCCAAGACCAGTGGTGGGCTGGTAAATGTTTAAGAACCAGTTCTTCTGGCTCCATTACTGCTGCCACATTGTGCTGCTACTGCAGAACAACTGATAAGCATGCCAGTCATTGGGGATCAGCTCTGCTCTCAACTGGCTCACAAAAGTCTCAAAAATTTAACAATTGGCTCTTGTGAGATGGTTCAAACCAGCTCCAGCACACTAGTGCCCAAGATCCATGCTGAATTAAATATGCTTGGAATGCAGGGATAATAAAAACACAGCAGGGAAACATGGATTGCTTTTAAAGCACTCAGGGTTGATTTGCAGCTTAAACAGATGATGGCATTGCAAAGCTTGTCAACTAAGGTATGTCTAATAACCTCTTAGCTAGATGTTACAAGCAAAATTGGGCCAGATTCCAAAGCCCAAGCAATAGAACAAAGTATTTTAAATAGATTATCCACAGCCTCAGTGGTCACCAATTTAAACTGACCCAATCATTCTCATACAGCAGGAATGATTAGATCCCCATAATGGATGGCCCACCAACTGCTGGAATCCAAGAGATTTTAATCCACAAAAAAATCTGTCAGCCCTTCAAAGTAGTCTAGGTCAGGAAAAGACACCACAAGTCTGACTGTGTATTGCTTTGCCTCCCTCCCTCCTCTTAACAGGGAGTTAGCAGGGAGCCAATTTGAGTTTCTTTTTTTATACTTTCTTCATTTTCTAGGCTTAAAGCATATATTTGTTTTTGTAACTGTTGCTGCATAGTTTCTCCAAGGTCACCTCTGTGGTTCCCTACAAAATTATCACCAGCATCATAAGATCCTCAAATTTTGTAAAACACAGTCAGGTGTCATGTATCCCAAAATCACTTTTGGATGCAAATTCTTTTTCATCAAATCAAATAAGAACTGATGTTTCAGCAAATGCAAGGATTTTTTTCTTCACAGCACTCATTCCAAATGTCATTACTTAAATGATGAAGCCATCAAAACATGCAAAATTCACTTAAAGAAAATATATTAAGGTTGGGATCAGAAATGTGAAATAAATGCACTGTTTCAAACTATGTCTTTGAATATTTTCTTCTGGTGATGTCAACCAATTCTTGAAAAATAGTAGGATACATTTATATGGGAAGAATTAGTGGCAGCAGGAAGGATTTTGTAACCCACCAATTCCAAGTTTCTTTTTTTCCACCTGCACTTGGATTTCCCCAACAAATGAAGGTCCAGGAATAGAGACTTTCTTGTGACATTCTGTAATCCCACCTAGAGTTAATACTCCATCAAAAATGCTTCGGTACTTCATGACATCTATCTCATTTAATTTGATTCAGGAGGAGGAGGAGGAGGAGAAGGAGAAGGAGAAGGAGAAGGAGAAGGAGAAGGAGAAGGAGAAGGAGAAGGAGAAGGAGAAGGAGAAGGAGAAGGAGAAAGGAGAAAGGAGACATTCATTGATATTTCTGTATGTGCCATTTCCCTTTCAACTTGAGATTCCTTGCAGAATATGGGGCTGTATCTGACACATCCATCAAGTTGCTTGGGCATTATACATGCACCCCAATAGACTGCCATCCCTTTATGTACCACAGAATTTAATATTCTATTTTTATGGATACTCTAAAAAGTTGAGTTTGTTTACTACATTTGAAAAATGCATGATAGAACCCTCTCTAAGGCAGCCAAATAAAAGTCAAGCAAGTGTGAAGACTACAAATTTTTACTTCTTAATGGTGTGAGGAAAAGATCTATAAATCTATATAAAAAGGGACTAGAATTAGCTATCCATGTACCTGGTCTTCTGTAGTTTGCAGAAAAGCAAAGTTCTATTTTTAACATGCAGATTGATGAACTGCATTGTGAATTATTATCAGAGGTCTATGAATTAAGAATGAGTATCTACACTTTTCTTTTCCCAAACATGATGTTATACATGCACTGAACAGGAGATCTGCCTTTCCAACTTGTTTAAATTTCATCTGGAGTCAGAGAAGTATATATTTTATCTTAGAGAATTCATGATGAAATAATGTAAAATCCCTTCCAGGCTTTACTTTTTAGTCTCCCACATTCAGTCTTCTGGCCCCTGAAAACAAACAAACAAAAAAACAACAAAACAAAACAAAACACAACACAACACAACACAACAAAAAATCTTTCATATAGAACCGCATTTATTCCTCACAGACAGGAATAATGAAATCATTATTTTTTTCACTGCAGTTTTTTTTTAATCCAAATGAAAGCATAGTTTTTCATGAACTAGAAAATATTTAAAATAATGTTACCTGCAATGACAGCTCTCCACTCCATCAATGCAATTAGCACTAATTAGGCAGGGGGAAGGTTCACAAAGTGTCACCAGCTTTTCACAGAATTTACCTGTGAACATTGGCAAGCAGGTACATGACATATCCTGTAAAAGACAGAGATTTCTTAAATCAAATCTGCAAAAAAATCCAAAATGAGGAATGGTTCTTAAATGTTCATCATGTGTTATACCATATACTAAAGAAGAAATCCATTTCTAGGAGAAACCTTATCCATAACCTACTTCCTTAGATAAGCTATCCAAGACAAGGGGGAAAAATAGATGCTGTGATCATTCAAGAAAAGGAAGTCTATTTCACAGTTATATTCTTGTAAAGAAGCAATATGAACTGGAAATGGGTCTAACACCATTAACAGAAACCAGCAGTTTGCTATTGGCTGGATGTACTTGTTTTTAATGCAAAACGTATTTCTGCTCTCACTCAGTTCAACTTATGTTTCAGGGCTAATTCTAGAGATGCTTGAATAATTTGGCCTTTGCAAATTCCAATAATAAACTGACTTCCCAAGCTTGTAATTAATTAAATGTGACTATTAATCTGCTGTGCATTTCCTAACAGTATTGATCTGAATCTTTGCTTAAAAGAAAAAAGTATCAAAATGCACTTCAAAATTCACATTTGGATAGAAAAACATTTTAAACATGTCTTCAAGTGCATCCTGTACACAACTATGAAGTTTTGGGTGGATTTCTGTGTAAAAGAAAATCACAGATTAGTACAGATAAAGGCCTGAATTAATACAAGTGATCAGATGCTAATGTATCAGTATGGACTCAAAGAGTTACTTAAAGCTTTGATGGGCTGAATCAATTTGGTGAAGTTTCAGTCACATCACCCCTCCAAAGCAGATTCATAATGGAAATGGGGGAATGTTTGAGAGCAACAAATCAGATTGGATGGGGCTGGCTTTCTTGAGGCGCCTGGGATTCTTAATGACAATACACAACTGCAACTGCAATATATGGAGATGGCTGAGGTGGGGGTGGGGAATAATGGGCTCTATTACACTGACCTGGCCAAAGAGATATCACTCACTGATCCCTCTGCCTATATGAATTCTTTGGGGTGACAATACTAACATTATTTTGGGCTTCATTCATTTTCTCAGCTCTAAGTTTTTGTTTTTTGTTTTAAATACAGATAGTCCTAAACTCTAACCAGGCTCTCCCTTGTATTATTGAGACATCACATTGCTATGCTGATTCTGTCAACACAACTGTGAGCTCAACTCAGCTTCCCACATTTTACATATGGACTCATGGCTCACTCTACTTTTAAATACTGCGCAATTGGAGCAGGTTTAAGACTCCTGACAATGAATGAATGGATGCCAGGTGAACACAGGCACTGATTCAAAATTTTAGAGATATAAAAATAGGGCTGAGGTGGCAATGTTACCAACACCCTTGATAAACAGAAATCCCAGACAGCAAAGCTACACTATCCCATTCAGGCAAGTCACTGGTTATTCCTCTGAGTCCTGCCCAGAAGAAGTCAAACGTTACCAATATGTCTTGCTGAGCCCACTGACACCAGTTTTTCCTGGGAAGGGCCAAGCTTGCCAGCCAGTTGCACTTGTACAAACATGATCAGCTTAATTAACATTCGTTGTACAGGTTTATTACAGCATAATGCTCTGTGTGCCCAAATAATATGGTTTATAGTTCAATATCCTGTACAAACCCAGAAAGCGGAGTAATTCAGTAACTAAGTTGTGTTGTGTAAATGTACTCTGAAAGACTTGGAAACTGCCAAAGTATTGATATGTGATAATGTAAAGGTAATTGTTATAAGTATTGTTATATATAAAACACTCCTCTCTGATGATAAGAAAGGACTATAACATGGTATATCAAAAATTTGGACAAAAAGCATACTGGGTACTAGAAGAAACATCACACTAAAACTGCATTGAACAACCATCAGAAAAATCAGCTCCACCACTTTCTAAGGCAGGAATGAGGAAACTGAACCCCAAGACACATATCCATCATTGGACCTTGTGCTAAATTGCTATGCTGCAATGATAAACAACAACAACAACAACCATGGATCTGTTACAGGAGAGCAAAAACAGCTCCAGACTAGACAGACTAGACTTTCTGGAGGGTTGAAATCTCCCTCCTTTACTCAATAAAAAGAGAATAATCAGTTCCATAAATACATTTTTTTATTTTCATTTAAGAATTTACAAGGAAAGGGGCCACAAAGGATTTGTTCTACCTTCATACAGTCTTAGATGTAATTTTAATCTCCTTTGTAAATCCAATAAACTGGCCTAAGGAGAACATGATTTGTATCTTTTTAAGCAGCTGCTTTCAGCAATTAAATTGTGTTTTTCTCCAAGGATCATAAAATACTTCAGGGACTGCACTCAGAATAACCTTTTTGTTTTATTGTTTGCCTGATTATTTGAGAATTGTGGTACCAATAAATAACTTATTTGCAATGTAAGCATTTTGAAATTCATCATTTCCCAGCTTTACATAGTGGTTTCATCTTCGGAACAATATGCTCCATTTAAGGTTTGACTATCATAATGTTTTGTTTCTGATCCATGCCCATAATTGTTAATGCTGTTCTCTCTCTCTCTCTCTCTCTCTCTCTCTCTCTCTCTCTCTCTCTTTTAAAAAGCTTATTTTGATTGCTGCTTTTTGAGGTTTTATATATGTGAAATACCTATTGGTTTTGTAATATATTGTTTCATCACTTAGGAGGTATACCCTGTCTTGAGTACTCATCTGGAAAATAAACAGTTAACATCATAAACAGAGAGAATATCATTATTAAGAAATCGGGGAAGCTATGCCAAGTACCCTTGCCTCTAAGCCCTAAATATAGTAGGACTTATTTCTGAGTAAATAGCATACAATTCTGTTGCAATAATTGCCACACATAGATGTGCTGGGAAGAAGCTTCATGGAACTAAATCTGATTTAGTTCTGAGTCAAAAGTTCATAGGTCTGTTCCTTAAATTTACAGTTAGTAAAAAGCAACACTATAGGAGCTAGAAATGGATGAGAACTTCATTCCATTTTGCTTCATATTTTTTCAACTAATACATGGTGCACCTCTTCTTTTTGTGACACGGTTCTCAGTTCAAGATGACATGTAAGAGAGAAATATTTATGCACCGTTAGACATTGAACTCTACTCTGCAGAACTTCCAAATTTCCTTTAGCCCAATTTAGTCTCTTCTGAGGTCTTGGGTCTTTACCATTTGACTTCTAATATGTTTACTTCTACGTTATTTAAAGCTTTTGAAATCTAAAAATCACATTCGTGGTGAAGAGGGAAAAAAAGCCTTTGAAAATATACTTTTATTATCTGATTTGTTCCCCTCCTCAATTTATATTTGTTACTTTAAAAAGCAAACCATTTGAGGCACCAGTCAATAACTAATAAAGAGTAAAAAGCACCATCGCCTGGTAAATTTGTTGTTGCTGTTGTTTTCATGGTGGAGAGGAAATAAATAATAATCTAGTTGAAATAATTTAATCAAATGAGGAGACTGGGAATGCAATGGGAGATTGCCGAAGTACATTTTACTATCTTATGGGATAAATGTCAGTACTGCATTGATGCTAATAAAGATATTCCTCCCCCCCCCACCCCCTGCACATACTTTTCAATTATCTTAGAAGTTATACTTACATTTGGCAGATCGTTACGTATGCCTCCATTCTGGTATGGTCCAGAAAAGCATTCATTGATACCAGTTTCACAATGAGGCCCAACAAATCCAGGAAGACAGTCACAACTGTACCCAGGATTATTGTGACATCCAGCTTCATTCTGACATGGCTGAGAACTACACGGTGTCACGTGCTCTTCACAAAATGGACCTTAAGAGCAATCAGTAGTAGAGACAAAACTATTTGTTAGAAAATGGGCAAAGGTTCTTATTGTGTCCCGTCAATGTATTAAAGATGGAAGTTGTGCCTTAGGCTTTTAAAATATTAAACAGAGATCATCCCATATTTCTGATATATTTTTATCTATGGAGTATAGTGAATTCCTATTCACTTTTCTTTCCAATATTTGTCTGGATGGGTTGTGTAAGCAAAAAGGCTCTCAGCACAGGTTTTCTTGGAGTGGTGCAGAACAGGACCAGATATTGATTAATTTCTTAATACAAATAAATATATCTTACTGGGATATGGGAAATTTCAGAAATATTTTGTTTCAAGTTACTTAATCTTTTTTTTTTTTTTTTTGCATACACAAGACTCTTTGCACTTGTCTTGGAGAACATGAAATTCAAGGAGATGTAAGAATTTCCTTTTGCTAAAGAGGAACAACAGATTTTTGGGGCAACAGATTATCCTAATTTCTGCTAAAGAGCATTAATTGGGGCATCCAAGCCACTATTTTAGTCATATTTCCCATCATTTCACTATGGTCCTTGTTGCACCATAAAATAGAATGTTTTGGTGATGGACATAGAATATTTTAAATATTTACTATTCATAGAGATAAATGAATAATCATCATTCATGACACCAAAAATGAGCCCTCAAAATTCTAGATTAATGCATTTTCAATTCCCAGATGTTTCAAATAATGGCTTCTTTGTTTCTTACTACTTTTGCAAAAATATATGGATCTTCAGTCAACCTAGTCTGCCAGTTAACTGAAACATTGGGATGAGACATGGGGATGAGCTGGAGAACATACAGTAGGACAAAGCTTTTTTGCCAGTGGCAATTGAAGAGGTATCCTTCCTACGTTCTTTCTGTTAAGGAGAACCCATGAATTCAAGAGGTTAGCAGAATTAATTCAGGCCCTGAAAGTTCTTCACTGAAAAGGTGCCACCTATATTTGGATGATGACATGAAACCACTGTACCAAGATCCCAACTGTTCATGACCAGAACTCATCACGTTTTGCAATCAATTTAATCCTAAACATGCCTACTGAGTAGAGATAGAAATGGAAAGTGTTAGGTCTATGTTCCAAGCAGACTTTCTTGATCTGCACAGACCCCATGCATGAAACAAAACTTGGTTTGCTTTATAATCCATACTTTCACTGAGTCATACAAGGATGTCTCAGGCAGGAATATAACACTTTTCTCCCCTCTTTTTTTCAGGCAGATACTATCTGTATGCTACAAAAAGTGTCCCTTGAAGATCTGAAGTTGCTCCCCAGCTGAATTATCTCTGGCAGAGATAACATATTATCTTTGGGGTATTTATAGCTCTATTTCTACATGCAGGACTCATGTTTCCCATCTGACTAAGACAAGGAGTCCACAGACAACTTGAGGGTACTTGCATAGATTTCAGGGAGTCTATGGATAGGAAAAAAAACCCCACAGCTTCATTTTACTGAAATTTAGTTTGTCTTGTTTTTGATTTAATGGATTAATAAAGAAGCACATATATTACCATAATGGTGTTTAAAATATTTTGATAACTGTATTTGAGCACAATTGGTTTCTCTGTAATGCAACCTATATCAATGCATTTTATTTTATGCATTTATTTTATTTTATTTCTGAGAAGGGGTCCAGAGGTTTCACCATAGTCTCAAAGGAGTCCATGGCACAAAAAATCCAAAGCAAGTTTTACTGCAGTCAGCAGCACACAATCATAAGATGTTACGCACAAATCTGTGATGTATTTTATAGGTAATTTTGCTTATGTGTGTTTTATGAAAATGATCCTTATTTTGATTTATTGCTGATTGCTTAATGTTGTAGTGCTGCACTTTCTATTTTCATCTTTTTTTTTTTTTTAGCATTTTTCTAGATGGCAGATTCTAAAAGTTGGAGCTGCAGCTGAGACATATCATAAATTAAAATATACCCCATGCCTCCATCTATTTATTTTTTGTCATAGCATAAATACATTTTTATTCACTGCTTGTACACTTTGATGATTACCCATTTAAATAGATGTTCCTTGAAAATTCTGTATACTTATATATCTGTTTAAATAATAATACTTCAGTATAAATACTTTTGTATAAATAATAATCTAACAATACTTATGTATAAATAATAATCTAGCAATACAGTACAGAAGAAAATTATTTGTGGCTGAACTGAAATATTATGTTATTATTGATAGATCTTTTCACTTAATGTGAAAAAAAATATGGAGATTATTTTGAAACTGTTGTTCCTTATTTTTTATTTTTTATTTTGGAATAAATGTATTTTGTCAGCCTCAAATTAAATGTAAAGATCCCTGAGGCAGTTAGGCATAAAGGGTGAGCGGCATATATTGCATTCTTATGAATGTACTTAATGTGCATGATTAAAAGGAGAAAGGAATTGTGGTGAAGAGTAAACAGCACAAGACATAATGAAGCAGAAAATTGATGTTTGTCTTAAGTGCATGAAGAGTACAATACTATACCTGCCTACTCTGAGGTCACATTAAGTTCTGTTCAACTGTATAGTATTCTGTATAATTCTGTATAGATTGTAGCCAAGCTGGTTGCCAAAAGCTTAGCTCAGGAAGAAGGAAAACACCCAGCTATTAGCCAACAAGAGCAAGATTATAAGGGTGCCCCATCCATTTAATTGATGAGATCATGCTTAATAAGACATCTCTTTTGGAAAGATAAATACAGTATCCTTTAGTTTCATCTTTTGTCTGTAGCAGTATATTATTTTTTTTCACATTTCAAAGTAATTCCTGGAGTCTTATACATCAAAAAATCATCTGGTCTCAATGAATGATATGAAAATTCTAAAAAAAAATTTAACCAATCCCTTTCAGCAGTACTTATTTAAGAAACACATATTTCCCTAACATTTTGCATTCTGTCTTGGTTGCATTTTCATTGCCTAAGTGTTATACTGTCCCTATGATCAAAGAATTATCTTTCTGGGAATGTCAGATGGCCACAAACTCTATTTTGTAATAAAATGGCTTGTTACCTGCATCAAATAAAAATATATCAATACCCAATTTCATTCACATTTCCCTTTTCATTCACTTAAAGGACTATCATCTGGATGACATTTTAGAAGACGTCCTGTTTTAGAGTAGCAAAGGAAAAATACTTGATTCTGAAATAAACAAATAAAGTTTCTCTTGAAGTTAGTCTTCTGAGTGTACCCAAACAACACTCAAGGGACCACCTGCTTAATTTCAACAGCAGAACTGCGTCATGGAACAAACTCTATTTGAGAATTATTCTGTAGGATAATGCATGACTAACTTAGACTCCAATTTATTGTCTGGTAGATGACTGTATGCATATTCTAGTGGGTTTTATGTAACACTGTTCTTTTCAGCTTCATTTTCTTCAGTATTTCATGACCACCTAAGATTGTGTGGTCTCATGACTTTTTCAGAAAATACCGCTGAATTGTAGGGAGAGAGCACTGTGCCACTGCAAGTGGGCATGGGAGTGGAGCTTGTTAAAATGATTACCAGTGAGGTAGAAAGAGAAAACAGTCTATCACAGCTACTTTGTCAACTTAATAAGACAAGCACATCTTTCTCCACTTTTGGGAAAGAGTTAGACACAAGCAATGACTCCTTCTCGAAGAGGAGTGAAATCTGCACAGTGCTAGTTTTGTTGCCACATACTTACCAACAACAGAGTAAAGGATACTTTGAAAAAGTCATTTGAAAAATAAGTTTAAACAAATATGAAGGCAAATCAAGGTACAAACACAGATTGATTATATTTATATAAACAGGTTTAGAATCTGTTCACAAATTCTGAAGATTCATGTCCAGAGAGCTAATGCACCAGGGATGTTCCTATGGAAATTATTGCCATTCATCCTTATGTTTTTAGTAATGATTCTCTGCCCATTTCAGATTTCTCCATAACTGTCCTAAAACAAAACAAAAAACAAACACATACACACACAAATCATAAAGCAGAGACGAATGTTTGGATGATCAGATATGTATCAGTCATTATCTGCAGGTTCCTACATGTAGGGAACTATTTTCCATGTAAAGGAGGTTCACTATATACAGAATGCCCCATGTAAAATCACATTTTCAAAATGTCAAGGCTAAGTACTACAATGTATTTGTCACAGATCTTGCAAGGAGGAAACTGGGATTTTTCACTCTCTTTTTCACTAAAGTCCAGCTAGTATTCATTCTGTCAGGGGTGAGAAGACAGATGCAGGTTGGGGACAGATGATAAACATTTTCCAAAATATATGCAGCAGCAGAGGGGACTTTGAATATATATATATAATCTGTTGAGTGGTTCTATGGCTGTTCCAGGGAATGCTGGAGATGAAGCCTCCAGTAGGCAAAGACCCCACCACTGCTGCTCGTTAGGGTTTTAAAAATGAAAGAAAAATGAAAGAGACCTTTGGTTGCCTGGTTCATTTTAAACATTAAGACCCATCTTGGTCTGTTGCTGAAGTCTAAAAAACTCCACATAAAATTTGCTAGCCCTCGTAGCCAGGCAGATGTGAAGTGTGAGCTTCTTGGGACTATTCATCCTTAATCATGTGTCTGCCAAGCTGCTTTGACAGAGTAGGCAAAGTGATACTACATGGGCCAATGTTAATTTAAGTGTCCCTCAAATTTATTAATTTATGATTTATTAATCATATTTATATAGCTACCCATCTTGCAAAAAAGTGACTCTGGGCAGCGTACAATACTCAATTAAAAAAAAACCATAAACACATACAAAACAATCATTAAAACACACACACAACAGGAGAGGATAATGTTAACCGTAGTGAGGGAGCCATCACAAGATCTCCCCGGTCCCCTGGAAGCCCCAGGCCTGATCATATCGCCAGGTCTTGAGGGACTTGCAGAATGTTAAGAGGGATGGGGCTAATCTCACTTCCGGGGGGAGAAGATTCCACAAGGTGGGTGCCACAGCAGAGAAGGCCCACCTCCTGGGACCTGCCAAATGTAATTCTCTAGCAGACGGGATCCACAGCATGCCTTCTCTGTCAGAAGTGAAATGCGCCACGGCAGTGAAATGGCAAATGGCCCTTCAGTCACAGTGCCAAAAAATAACAGAATAGAAAGAATGTTCACTCAGCATATGAAAAGCATCCTTCAGCAATTTTCAACATTCTTTATTTTTATGTGAAGCAATTCTAGCATATATGGTCTTCATAAACAAAAAGTGCTAGTCCCAGCTGATAACTTCATATTGCTTTTCTACTATTAACATAAAGTGGTATCGTTTCAGTAGTAACTGAAAAACCCTTCTGGAAGTGACGCATTTCCAATTTCTTCATTTGTCCTACATATAACTGCATAAAAACTGAGAAATTTGTACTCATAAAAAAAAAAAAAGACAGCTCTAAATGTGCATATTTGGCGATGAGGTAGGCACAAATAAGTTATGTTACAACTTTAGAACTGATTCTGAGCCTGAAATGTTTTTTTTTTTCCTTTCTCTCTAATTTGATCTCCCTCTAAAACATAGGCCAAATGTTTCTCAGCCTTTTTTCTGTAATAAACTCTTATACTTTGCAGTGTACATTTCTAATAAGTAATTTAAGTTGATAAATACCCACACATACACACACATACTCACACCCACCCACAGAGTAGATTCTAAAGAAGCCATCGAGAAATAACGTTGATTTCTTAGGGGAAATGTGAAAGGAAACTGCAATCTAAAAGAAGTCTTATAAATGTAAGAAACATCACTGGAACAGTTGAAAATATAGAGAAGGATACTTTGAAACTTTTGAGCCAAATGTATATTTATCTTCACGGGCAAAAGAACTCATGCTTTCAGCAGCATCGGAAAGTTAAAGTTCAGAATGAGCTGCTGTGAGTAAAGGATGCCAGGAACAACAAAGAAGCCTTCTTCAGGTATGTTCAGAATAAAAGGAGGAAAAAGAAAGAGCACGCTAGCCGTTCTGGCCTTTCTTTATGTCCTTTTCCTTGATGACTGTCACACTTTTCTGGAAAAAATTCCTAACGGTAAGATCTGTTCAACCATGGAACAGCCTGCCTTGGAGGTGGTGGACTTCCCTCCCCTGAAAGTTTTTTAACTGAAGCTGGTAGGTGTCCTTTTGTTTTGTTTTGAATTAATTTCTTTTATTTTATTTTCAGCACTTTCCTAAGCTTTTTGTACAGCCACATTGGTTTCTTCTGCTTTCTTCCATTTCTTGCCTCACTGGGTTTGGCAATTTGACAGTTAGCATCTCCCAGCCACCTAGATTTCCTTTTCTCATTAGTTTCTTCTGCCATTAAATAATAATTATTGCTCAAGTTTTATTAAAATCTGCTTTCCTGAGATATAAGATATGCATTCAGCTACATTCAGCTTTAGTTTTCTTTAATATCAAGAATTCTAGCAGATCCTCAAACCGGTTCTTCACATTAACACAAGTTTGAATGGAAAGACTATAGGAGAGGTCTTCCAGCAATTTCAGGCAGCTATTGAAAGTATCAGAAGCTTCTTTAAATACTCAGAAAGTTCTTTGGGCTACTGGAACTGGTGGGATGAGGGCATAAAAAGAAGCATTGGAGGCAACTGATAACTTCTTTTCATTATAGCACATTGGCTGAAACTACTATTTTTCCCTACAGGTTTGGGTTCTTTCCTTATTAAGGATAATTATAAATCAGTATGGTTCAGGACTATCTTACAAAAACTTGAATATCTCGGCTTCTCTAGTGAGGCATTCCAAATGATGAGCTACGAGCGTGCACTCCGTGAATTCAAACAGTGTATCAAAGATCTGGAAATCCAGCAGGATCAGTCTGCTTTGCCTAAGAATGTTTTTTTGAGCAGTCAAGCCTTTTCTTATAAGCCAGCAAGATATCTAAATTACATCACTGTCCCCAAATTTCGGAGGGCAATAAATCTAGCATGCTGCAATGCTATCCCTACAGCAATTTTGGAGGGCCGATACAAAAAAGTCCCATATGAGCTGAGATTGTGCCCCTGTGGACAAGGGGCTATTGAAACTATAGTACATGTCCTATTATACTGTATTTTCTCTAAGGACTCACAAAACCATTTAATAACTCCTCATCTGATAAAATATCCAGGGAATTCTGATCTTTTTTACGTCCAGTTACTGCTATCTGATCAGAATGATTTAGTTTCCTTGAACATAGCTAAATTTTGTTATACTGTCTGCAGAATTAGGCAGATTTTGACTGCCCACTGATGATCCCACCAATCTGTAAATATATTATCATGTTCTGTTCACTTCATTTAATGTATTTTCAATGTATTTCAATGTATTTTTATTTGTAATTCTGGTCTGTGACCGTAATAAAGATGATGACTGATAACTTCTTTTCTTGTTGAGGCAAATGCTTGCTGTTTCACACAGAGTGGAACGTTGTTCAGTCATTTTACCCCCCAAAAGTTTCCATTATTTCTGATTTATTTGCCAAGTCTTCCATATTGTTGAGGGTCACATCTGTCAAGACTGAGGTGGAAATCAGCAGTTACCAGGCCAGAGATGGCTATTATGTAAACATGTCACAGCTGCTCAATTTTTGCAGCAGTCTCCACAGTGTGTGTCAAAATCTACAAGATGAATAGTAAAGCAGGTCAAAATCCCACTCCTTTTGTATGTGACAGTGTTGCCCTACTCATCATCTTATATATTTATACTCTCTCCTCCCCATGCTGACACTCATTGGCTTTAGGCTACAAAGGCCACACCATATATCCATTAATTTGAAAGGTGAGAGGAAGAAGCCCCAAGGCTGTAAAATCACTTAGATCTTCTCATTGGCCACAGGCAATCAACTGTTGTGTATGGTGTCATTCTTGCCTAAAATCAAGATTCTAATGTAGCCGAGCCATGTTTGTAAGTCTTCTCTTAAGTCTAGCTGAGGAGTTACTAGCTGTGAAGTATCAGCAAATCTGTGATTTATTGTCAAGTCTGGTTGAGTTCCCTCTCAAGTCAAGGGTAGCTGATCTCTTTGTTTCAACTTCATGAATTTGAATGTCATAAAATGACCACACATGGGAGAGTTTATCCCCCAACAGATGTTGGAGAATTAAAATCCTCCTTCACACCCTTTTGAAACATCTGCAATAGTAGATAGCAATCTACTATTTCCCCCGATGTACAAGTCTTTTTTCTTTCATTTTCTTATTTCTTACTTTTGAGACATTTGGGAGTAGGGCAGCCTCTAAACCCAATAAAATAAATACATAAACTCACATCAGACTAATTTATTATGGCCAATAAATGTAGGGCTGTAATAAATGATAAAAGGTATAATGAGTGTTGAAATTTTTCACATTGTAAGAGGTTTAAATTAGGGAAGGTTTTTTTTTTTTTTAAACCCTCTGTCACGTCAATCCCTACTCCTGATGATTTAATACATTAGTGCACCATTCTTGGTAATACCAGCTTTCTTCTGGAATTATTTTTAAACTTCCCAGACTGGCCTAGATGGATAGATGGATTGATCGATCGATGGATCAATCGATGGGTCGATCGATGGATTGGTGGATCAGTTGATGGATCGATGGATTTTAGTTTAGGCACCTGACTCTGGGCATCTCATCATAGAACAAGCAATAAACACACACACATACCACACACACACATGCACACACACAACAAGATGGGATCTTGGCTGCTTACCTTCTAAGCCTAGTTTAGGTCAAGCAGGACCTATAAGCTAGCCTTAAATTAGAATTCTTATCTCCCTGACACTTCTTTGTTTGAGAAGGTTCCTAATCCATAGAAATGGAAAAAATGTAAACTCCCTTGATCCTAATAGTCAATGTGCTATCATATTGGCAGCATTTGAAAAACCTTGCCTGTGATACACACTCCAATAAACACTCTTGTGTTACATTTATTCTCACTGTACACATTGCACTGGAGAATAATAACTGATGGTCTAGTTTTAGCATATGTTCTGGCCACTGAAGTTGAACTTTCAATTCCCATAAAGTATGATGCATATTCCTGAAGAGTAACTGAATGTTTGTTAGCAAGGAAAATAGAAGCAAACTAATTTGAAAATAAAATATTACCCAGGATTTATCTGCAAAGAAACTCATTTTGTTGCAGGCTTGGAAAGCTAATTGATAAAAATAACCATTTTCAGCTGGTTGGTTTTATAGTCAGAGAGACAGACTACATTTCTGTAATGACTTATTACTGCTAAGCAAAAAATCTAATCAAATGATGCCCTGATCCTTAGAAGAAAATATTATTCAAATGTGATGATACATTTCTATACCTTCAGAAACTCGTACTAATATATGCCAGCAAATAAATGTTATACATTATAAGGGTTTCAGATAACCTTTTATGTTTTCATTAATTTATTTTATTTACTTATTTCTTATCCACAAAGCCATCTTTCAGTCATACACTACTTAACCCTCTCTGCATTACTGAAAATGAAATCTTAAAAATCTTGCTAATATCTGAGTCACAGTTGGAAAAATCCACACACTCACAGATTTAGATGGGTGAAGGCACTAGCCAAAGTCATTTACCCAACGATCATCTGAGTACAGTGATGAAACAACAGCATATATTTATGCAGTGAATTTTGCAATTTTCCATATTGCATTCATAGAAGTTTTAGAGTAGATCTAACATTTCTTATACAGTCTTTGCACCTGAGTTCATACACTACACTAAAACTTTATGTGCTTTGCCTGCTTTTTGAGAGAACTTAGCCATCATGTTTTATAAACTTAGCATGAAGTGGGAACTCAAATAAGATCTCCCCCCCCCACCATAAAGCATGGTTAAACAAACTGCATTATACTGCAATGTGTACTTCCTGCCTCTGCAACGTAAAGCTTTCAAGGAGAAATTTATTGCTACGAAAAGGATACTTTTAGTGACATGAGCCATTCTTATTTGTCACTTTGGTAAAAGTTGATAATGGTGTAAATACTTTAGCCAAATTATAGGGAGATTATATTTGTATCTTTCCCCAATCCAGTTACTTTATTTACAGTATTCATTCCCCTCCACTCCCCCCTATCCCAAATGCACAAATTTCTTACAGTAACTGATTAACCAAGAGGAATCTTAAGAATAGTTAGTAGCTTCAAGTATAACTTCCTGATTTGGGAAAAGTACTGAAGCTACTTTTTAGCAATTTAATGCAAAGCAAGTGGTCTACTGTCACTGGGGAAACAGTCTTAAGTCGTGTAGATAAAATTGTAGGCTTGATGCATTTTCTATGCTGATTCAGTGACTGAATTCACAGCATAATGTGAATCTCTTATTTGAGGTTAACTTATATAAACTGCACCAAAGTATTGACATTTCATTCCTTTAGTACTCACATTACTAGCAAGCACACAAATAAACAGGAGCAATGACCAATAAAACCAAATTCCAACTGTATTCTCTTCACAGTCATATCAGATTTGTAATCTTCAAAAAGTCATTATGTTTACTATGTTATGGTATGCACATTTTGTTTTTTAGCCTGTTTCTGAATGAGGAGGTAAAAGGGTGTCTGACTGGAAATAGAGGCTCAGAAGACAGAGTCTTTATCTATACACAAACTTCTGCTCATAGAATACCAATATATTATAGAGAGTTTCTGCTAGAAATGTTGACCAACATCTAATTTTCTTAAAGGAGGGATTTGTTTTGGCATGGAGAAACATTCCAATTTATGTGAAAGCCATTTATTTATTTATTTATTTATTTATTTATTCATTCATTCATTCATTCATTCATTCATTCATTTTATATCCCATCTTTCCATTCAAATGCAACACTGAAGTCACAGTTACCATATATGGGGTGAGAAAATCAAAACAACTGTTAGATGGCAAAAAAAGTGAGCAACAAGGCTACTCAAAGAGTACAGTTCACTCACAAATGCTCCCCTGGAACCTTCCCCTAGTTCTGTTCTTTCCATGAGCTTGGCAGTGTCATAGTTCTTTCAGGATCCCAACTCCAGGTGGAAGGTATAGGTTCCGAAGTAGGTTTTCTGTTAAAGCTGAATTTTTTGGCTTGAAATGAATTTACAAGTCACCATTCTCCTCCTCCAGGTCCCTTTCTTTTCAGATGAGGGTTCCTTTGTGGGAAGTCATACCAAATTGTAATAATTAGCCCAGAACAAGTGGGTTCTCAGAAGACTGCTGTGACAAATTTTGCAAGAGAGTGTCAGATGTGAGGGCAAAGTCAAAGTGCCTCAGTGCCTTAGTGCTTTGGGCCAGCTTTAGCTACTGTTTCAACTGCAATGATTTCTGAGCAGAGATAGTGATAGCAGTGACCTGTGCTTCAGTAACCTCTCATTTGGGGTCATAATCATGTACTTTACATTGACCTTGAAAAGTCAAAAGGCTGTCAAGAAGAGGTATGACTGTGCTGATCTTGAAGAATTTCATCAATTACCTATTCATTTCCAGACCTAATCCAAGGTTAGATGTTGCTGTACAAACTAAATTACTTACATACATATTTGTAAAAACAGAATGGCCTCTCTCAGCCTGCCAGCACTCTTGTATGGACAGGGGGTGGGAGAGAAGAGGGGAACCAGTCTAATTGCCTCATCATGTGGTGAAGAATATCAGGTTATTATGGAACGAGAAAGGGAACATAATTTGTTCAAAGAGTGTGCTGATGACCAACCCTTAACATTTTGGTGCCTGGCTGAGGCCACTTCATTAAACTGTGGATTTAGGAATTATTAGTGGACATTGTAACTCAACCATTACAATACCAATTATTATTGGACCTGTGCTCCCCCCCCTTTCTTTTTCTGGTTGTTTTATTGATTCATTGACATTTTGTTGCTATTTGTGTGATATTATTACTCATCCTTTTTTTTTAACTTTTTTTTTATGAAAAACAGATGCAAATTTGGATGAATGAATATTGCTTTTAGGTTTGTTTATTCCCAGTCAGGCACCAATTTATATAAATAAATTTTAAACTTATAAACAGATATACACATATTCAAGACTGTCTGAAAGTTACCAGGTATCATTAAGTCAATTACCAAAGTGAATACAATGACACTGTAAAACTGACAAGTTCTCATAAGTAATTGACATTATAGCTCTCTGTTTGATTAAAAACTTCTAGTTTCATAATGAAGAAATGCTATTTTAATTTATTAAGGAAAACAAATTCTTTTAACCAAGCAAATGTTTGAATGTTAAGTGTCATCGATCAAATGTGTTTTGCAGTAAAGGTTTACATTTTGCACCTTTGACACATTGTTAGTAAATTGCAAAAACATACAGTTTTAAAAAGTCTAGAATTACTACAAGGTATATTGTACTAATACTTTGCAAGTATATCTAATGAACACTAAATCTGAGTCATAATAAGAAAGACCAAGGTCAATTATACTTAAAGTTAAGCGGATACCCTCCCTTCTTTGGGCAAGTGCTTCATCAAGAGAACAAAAGGGTCCACCTTTTTCTCTTTTTTTTAGGTTTCTTTTTTTCCTCCTGCAACATTTTTTCCACTGAAAACCTGAAGGAAAGTTGTCTCATCCCTAAAATAATACATCTCCGAAATATATATTATTCTTATTACGACGTTCTCCCCATGATGTTGGCTATTTTTCATGAAATAGGAGAATCCTAATACTAATTTGAAAAAAAAAAAGTCAACTATCTACTATTAATTTAAAAAATGTCCAATATCCTACAGCTCAATACAATATTGCCTGACCTGAAAAACAGGGACATTATCAAGTATCTGCTGGATTTTTTTTTTTTTTTTTAAATTCAAGGACGTACTTACTGCATCTATCAGTGTCATTTCAATAATTCGACATGTGATTCAAGGCAGTTTATAATTTAGAACATCAGGTTAATAGTGGGAATACCTAGGGTTAAATACCAACTCAGTCACAACGTTAAATGAGCCTGCTTCACCAGATAGCTGTGAAGAGAAATGGGGAATGCTGGAGAGACCATGCACATTGGCTTTCACCATTTATATAAGATATAAAATAAAATAAAATATAGCTTTTATATGACATGAAACCATTATGCTATAATTGCACTGCCTGATGGCCCAGGCAATTCTAAACATAAATTTACAATGGGCAGTCATACATTTTTTAAAAAATAAATAAATAATACATACAAATGACCCCGCCAAAGCCGTTCAGATCAACCATAGTTTCTTGATGCTGAATTCTGCTCCAACACACATCAGTCTAAGTATATAACAAAATCCACATTGATTGTTTTGTATATCATATTTTAATGTAGCAGCCTAAAGTATTTTAACAAGGCAGTGAGGGTCTTGCAAAAGGGTATATTTCTGGCTTTGATTCCAGCGATTAGTTTTTACAACACTTGAACATCTTCCTTGTATATCAAAGTTCTGCTGTTGTTGAATTCAGCAAGATGATTGGAAGATAAGTCCTTTGCTATTAGCAAAATATGAGCAGGATATTTTCCTCTATTACAGTTCATTTTTGAAACCTAAAAATGATAGCATAAAGTAATACTTTATGTTTCTTTCTTAAATAGAGAAGGACAACTCAGAGAGAAGCTAACACGTAAGTGGGGGGGAAAGGTTGTTGTTTTTAAGAATGTTATGCTTTTATTTGTTGTGGTGGTGAATTTTTTTTTAATCCTATTATTTTTCTTTATTCATGCTTCTATTCTATACAATGTCACTTTATTTCAGGCTGAAATTAGAGGCATGTAAATTTGCATATTCCAACAGAATAACGTCTCAGGAGCCCTCAGGATACTTTACCTTGATAAAAGTTCATTTACTGGAGCGTATTTGTTTCTTTGACCTAAAAGGTTTTTCCTTGTGCAGAAGGTTTCCATCATCTAGAAGTTATGTTGACAGTTCCATTTCTTTGGATGGTATTGATTATCTATTCCTGATGAGCTTGTAGTATTACCTCAAGATAAATTTTGCTAGTATGGCTTTGAAAGCTGCACGATTCACTTTCATATACAGAAGAAATGATTTCATTTCATTTAATCTATCTTAATCTAGCGAACGCGCAACCTCTTTGCACAATATTATTTATTCAGTGTAGTATGAAAAATGCATATTTTGTTTTGAATTAGAACTTCATCTCAATTTCATCGTATGACTTTCAATCTGAATGCACATAGATGAGTAATGTTACTTTTATTTGACCTGGGTTTCCCAAATCAAAGGAATATAACAAAGGAATATAACTCCATTGACCTCTTTTTGTACCACAGTATCATGATATTCTGGTTTACATGTAATGTAAGGTAGTGTAATAATACACTACACCACATTACATAGAACACAATATAAGATAAACAATACATTTAGCTATTTTCCACATCTTTTTTGCAGTGGAGCAGTAAAACTCCTTAGCTCATTGAGTGCCTTTATCTGAGGCATATATGATATTCATTGTCTCCTGTGAATTTAAGATTGTTATAGCTAGCTGGATTAGGTCAGGAGCAAAAATAGATGATTTTAATCCTTTTTTTGTTTGTTTGTTGGTTTGGTTTGGTTTTTTATAGTGGCCAACTCCCAAACAGGGAAGGGAAATAAAGCTCTCTCCTGCCACTGTCCCCCTGCCATTGGTGTTTGAGGGCCTGCTGCCTGTAGAATTCCAGAAGACAAAGCAACAGTCAGAAAGAACAAAAGCTTAAAAGAGGAGGGATCAAAGAGACAACATGGGGGACTGAGAGAGGGCTAGGTCTCTAAGTGTTATGCAATAAAGACTTCTAAATTACAACTTACTCAGAAGTCTGTATTGGGATCCATCTAGGAAAGAACTCTGCCTTGCCCCCAAACACAGAATTAATATGACATCTTCAAGATGAGTATCCTTTGATAAGTCTGTTGCCCATGAATGCATCCAATCTCCTTTTAAAGGCATCGTGTTAGTAATCATTGCCATGTCTTGCGGCAATGAATTTGAGAGGTTCATAGTGAGAAGAAGTGTGCATTCTGTTCTAAATCACCTTCCAATCAGCTTCCTTGGATGATTTCATTTTCAGAGAAGGAAAATAAGCTTCCCCCTGTCTACTTGTCTCCCATAAAGAGATCCTAGGAAAACAGAGGGAGCTGATTATTTTACACAACTGGGAAGCCATTTCTGTTTTGCATACAGGCAAAATTTCCCTTCTGACAAGAACAAACCAGGGGAAAGTGAATCAGTCAGTGACAAAGAGTGCTGCAGCTGGCTTGTGAAATCCCTGACAGAAGACATTTTATTTCTCACTGACAAGCGAGAGAAGCAGTTGGTGATTCTGACGCAAAGGAACACTTACTGATGCACTAATTAAGGCCAATGCCCTCAACAGCTCGTGAGGGTCATTGGCCAAAATCGGACTCTTGGGTTGATGCCCTACTGATGCCCTCTATGAATCTGGGAAGCAACATGAACCTCTTTCATATTTCTCCTGGACCTGAGCAGAATGCCTGGCCCTGCTTTGTTTAGTGATGGAGAAGGTGATCTCAGGGTATTCCGAGATAAGGATCAGATATGTCTGGGGGGTGGGTGGGAGAGAACTCTTATATGTCTATTTCCTTGTCTTAAAATTATTCTTGCAGCTCTAGGAATGTTACCTAATTGGATCCTTCTCTAACACACACACCCCAAATTTGTCTCACTGTTTATATAACCTTAATAATGCAGTTCCAATGCTGTCTGCAGAGAACAGATCCCTTCCTGAGTAAAGCTGATACCATGTGCACTTGGAGGAGAAAAGACCAGTTTGAAGAACAGCATGGAGTCTTCAATAGCGCATTTCATGATGCCCTCTGTATAGCAATTCTAGTAGCAACAGGGAATACAAAAAAATATTTAAAAACCCAAGGAAGATCTTTCCAAACTAAGATTGGGCAAACAACCACGTTGTCTCTTTCCATTTGTGCTACTGACTGCTAGGTCTTGAGAAAACTATCTACAATGGCAGATATAGGAAAAGGATAGCTGCATAATGTTACCAGAGCCATATAATCTTCCAGGGCCATCCCTTATGTGAGTGCAAAAGACATTTTTTCAATGACTTGTGGGCTCTTCCTTGGAATTTCTTTATCAGTCAAAAGCCTGAAAAACTATTTTAGGACCATCAAACTGTTTTGTTCAGACAAAGAAAAAAGCCATTAACCCAACTCAGACCCAAACTTCCCCCCCCCCACTTTTTTTGGTCTCTTTCTGATTTGCTTTGGTTAGTCTTAACCATCTTTTTGTTTTCCCTTTATCTTGTGCTAGCAATACTTTTGCCTGAGGGCAAACATTTCCTATAAAAGGAGAAGGAAAATCTCACCTACTCTTAAGTTTCTCTCTGAAGTCCCTCAGGAGAACTGCAGGGCTAATTCTAAGCTTTTCTCCACACTTGCCCAGCCTTTCACTTTATCCCAGAGAAAAAAACCCTTTGTACCATCTGAAGTCAGAGGCCCATCCTTTACTTTGGTATACCACCTCCTGGAGGTTGCTGGATCCTAAAGAAGTTGAACTCAACTTATCTAGTATGCTGCCTTCTTAGGTTTGGAAGCAGAGTCTTCCTGGGTCCCTGAATCAGCCTTGCTGAATTGGATTTCAGAGCTTGGAAGAATCACCCAGATTCCCCTGATTAGCTGGATCTATAACCAAAGAAGGAGTGAAGGATACTAACTGTCCTGGGTCCCTGGTAGCAGGAGAATTGTGGCACGAAGAAGCCAAAAGTGCAGTGAACAAACCAAGCCAAAGAGCATGGGCAAGCTGCTGTTGGGAAGAACTCCCTATCTTCTTTCCTTTCCAGCTGTTGAGAGGTTCATCTGGACCTTTGAGGGCCAGAACTGTGTGCAAAAGCAGCCCATAGCACAAGGAAAAGTGATTCTTGTTCCTTCTCTGTGCCTCATCAGTCCCAGAAACATTGTCTTATTCTCCATGACAAAGTGGCACTTGTGCAAAATGTGCTCCCCCTTAACATTTGTGTGTGTGTGTGTGTGTGCGTGCACATGCGCATGCATGCGTGAATGCTATATGCTGTAAATTCTCTTCCTCTTTGTTGTGATAGGAAGCCTCCAAATTTCTGGTTTTCCCACCATAGCAAGAGTCTCTTTTTAACTTCTCTTTCTATTGCTGAACGCTGTGGGAAGCAGACGACTACTGGAAACATCTCCCTTTTCCTCTGCCACTGTCTGAACTCCACCTTCCTCTTTCTGACATTGAACTGTTGTTGTTAGCATCATCATCATTTTTATGAAGCAGAGAATTCAAACCACTAAACAGTATCATATAAAATATAAACAATTGAACAGAACTGAGTTCATTAAGGCTTTGTGACATTGTATAAATATATAGAAGATACTGTTTAAACTATATGTTGATAGTACAGATTATATCATGACTAAGACGCTATTAAAATGTGTCAAACATATCTTATCACCGTAATTTATGCTGTCACTTGATTCTGTAACTATTCATTCCACTTATCCATATACAGTGAATGACAGTAACTGTTTTCTTTCTTTCTTTCTTTCTTTCTTTCTTTCTTTCTTTCTTTCTTTCTTTCTTTCTTTCTTTCTTTCTTTCTTTCTTTCTTTCTTTCTTTCCATTACTATGAAAAAATAACTCAGGGACTGTGTTAGTAATAAAACTGCTTCCCTGTAAGAATCCACAGAACACCTTGTGGCATTGTGGTGGTGTTACTCCACTCATGTCTAACTCAGGCAATGCTTTTTTTCTAAAGAATGTTATTCTTTCGAAAAATGTTATCATGATCTGTCTCTATAATAATTTAATGTTCAGCCCAAATATCACTGTTAAGGCTGGATTCCTATGGGGCCTATTTCTAAATGCATTTATTAAGGAATAGGCTGCATAAATAGTGGTAGGGCTTTTAAGTAATCATGTAGAAGATTGCATAAATTATGTGATACTTTATAATATTGATTGTACATCACAGAAATTATTTTTGTTGTGATTTTTTATTTCCTTATTTGACATCTACCCTTTCCAAAAAGTTCCATAAACTATTTTTTTTTTTAAGTAAAATCAGCAACTGCCCTATATTTCAATGTCATGTTCAGGATATTTTTCCCTGCAAGAACTTTGCTGCTTATTTAAGCTAAACTCTGCAAACTCAAGCAAATTAGTCTGTGTTACATTCTCCTGTAATGAGCTGGTTCACTCAGATTGTTCTAGGCGCTCCGAAGGAATAATGAACTGCTAGATTTTAACATGCAATCCTACAAAAGCCCAATATCTTATTTGAGAAGGGATCTCAAATTTCTTATCTACCCAATTCTGTGAGCCAATATTTTAATTTAAAAATTCCTTCTCATCATATTCCCCTGGCTTCATTTGCCAGCTACTGTATTTCAGTGAGCACCAGGACTTTACTCTGTAATGCTTCTTATCCTTCACATGGTTGATCCCTTCCCTTTTTCAGAGCACAGCACCTCTATCTCTGATGGTGATTGAATAGAATAATAGAGTCAATCATTGGGAGCACTGACATTTTAAGCTGCTAGACATCCGAAGATGGAATGCCAGTCCATTATTTCTTCCGAAGCACAAATACAAATAAGTATTCATAAAGTCAGGCATATTTTAGCATACAATATCTCAGTTCAAGAAAAGATGGGTACAGTGAACACACTGCGATATAATTTGTAGAGCTGTTTGGTTTTTCCCTGGGTTTTATTGTACTGAAGATGTGACTTTGGGTGCATATTGCCCTGGAATCCTTTGGGGATTAAAGGGGTATTTATTTCAGTAACTAAAAAAGACAATGATGACCTGCCCTTTAGATTGAGGAGAGCAGGGAAGGGCTGAGAAGGGTGACCAGAGAAAAGTAGCACTGGCTGTGGCAGTTCCTTGTGAGGAAGGCTGAAACAGTTGTGTTGCAATGCTCAGGATATCACCTGTCTGTTTTAGCCACCACTGAATAATATTTGTTTTATAAATATGACTACCGTATAAGCCCCTGGGATTTCAGGCTCACAGATCATACAGCCTGTGACTACAAGCCAGTATTGTAATGATGGGAATAATGTGCATTCTCTTGCTTCATTGGCAGCTTGTCAAACATGCAGGTTTATTTCATTTTTTAAAAAATGTTATAATCCTTCCTGGAGACAATATTCCAGTGAAAATAAAGATGTATGGGAAAAGTAATATGATAAAATGAAGAACTGGAATCAGAGTGGTAGAGGGCATACAATAGATAAGGGGCAAAGTTGTGGTGCAAAGAGGTTCATGATTTATCCTTTTCATGTACCCATCTTTTTCAAAAAACCAAAGGACCAATGATACTTCGAAAGGCAGAGCATTTCACAGATTGGGGAAAGCTCTATTATATGCATCTGATAAATAGACTGCTCTGAGTGAAAGCAAATGAAATTTAAATTCTGCAGATTTTAAAAATGAAACAGTCATAAGAAGACAGATGGTCTATCAAAGCTATGCTTTGAGCCATTTAAGCTTTATAGGCTAAGTTCAGCAGCCTAAATTTAAGCCTGGAAAAAATATATATATATGTGATTGGTGGAAATCTTTCAATACTGGAGTGATATAATTGGAATACATTGTATTGGTTATCTGCTTAGCTGCCACATTTTGCATTCATTAAAGATTTGGGACACTTTGCACGAGCAAATCTACAATAAAGCACATTGTAATAGTGTAGACAACATGGAACCAAGTATGTAAATGACATATAAAACACAGTTGTAAAAATGCACACAATGCTGCCACTCAAATTCCTACAGGTGATGTAGGTTCAAGGGGCACCCCATATCTCCAACTTGATTTTCCAACCATTAGTTGCACAATAAGTTGAAATCCAATTCTCTAGCCAGGTTTCTTATTGACTTAACAGCACCTTCGTTTCATCTGGATTTCATCTCAGTGCTTGTTTGTTTTCATACTCATCCAAATAATGAAACCTAGGAAAGGGGATTGAAAGTTTCCTTGGACTTAGGTGACAATAGAGCTGAATGTCTTCAATATACTGCCAGCTTAAAAATAATAATCTTGATGCTATTATGGATATGGAAATTCTGCTTTTCAACTGACTTTGAGAATTGGGTAGCAAAAATACTTAAATTGACATCTGAAGGGTGAGTGACATCTATTTAATGATGTGTATGATGCTCTTCTGATGTGCTTTGACTGAAGAAAAATCTTGTCCTAAAACAAAATATGTGACCTGGTAACCAATGCCTTGTCCAGCTGACAATCAAAAACTTACAATATCACCATTCTCTCTAACTTCAGCTTCTCGATCTAGTTTGTTTTTCTTTTATCAACATGTTTTTTCTTATGTTTCTGCTTATAGAGGGAATAGTCAGATATTTCAAAAAATGTCAACCTGAAAAAATAAGATCAGAATTTTATTATTGAGCATCTTTACTGCCTAATAATCATACCCCAGACTAAAGAACATTTGTTTCACAAACATTGCATGGCCCTAGAACAACCATTTATTTTGTTTTGTTTATTAAATTTGAATTCTATGACATGGTGAGAAGTTAAAAAAAGAGTTTTTATTTCAAATGGCATTACCCTTTATTTCCTTGGCTTTGATTCATTGCTTTTTGGATGGAATTTAAGTCAAGATCTTGCTGAAAGAGGTACTAGCTGTTCACTTCAGAATGATTAATGGCAAGACAAGATATCAGGTATCAGAGTTAAGAACCCATTAAGTCAAGAGAAGACTAAACAAGGCAGAAGGAAGGAGCAAGTCACAGTAACAAAGGAACCTTGACTACAATATGCTTCCTGATTTCATCTTCTTGATATGATCCTGTTCTCTTGCTTAGTTGTCAAATGAATGTCACGTTACCTTTTACATGGTTTATTACCTAATAAGTCAGCTTGTTTCAACAGACTGGGATATGCAATTTGGCCTTAAATGAGAGAAAGAATGGATTCCCACAACGAGCTAATTTGAACATTTAACTTCAGTTTTACAAGACTGAATTAATTAAAACAGCAATCTGCTATCCATTTAAACAACATAGACTAAAGCAATTGATTAAAAAAGGAATAACATACTGGATTTATACATGCAAATAGCTCTATGTAATGCTTTTTTGTTTGTGTGTGTGTTTGCAAATAATTTGATAATAGGAATCACAGTGAGGGTATTGTTAATAAAATAGCAATATGCCTAATTCCATCTCTTCCCCTTGGTACCTTTGTCTTGTCATAATAGTGAAATCTCTTTGGAATTCTCAACTCCTAATGACTATGTGGACTCATTCATATAGTCTTAGCAGGAATAAATAAATACATGACAGTTGCCTTCTTCCCAACCCATGTACACTTTTAGGATTTCCTGATGATCTATGGCAGGTGATCCTATGTTATCTGGTAGGCAAACTAATAAATGACCTACTGATTGCAGGGATGTTGTGTCTTTGTGTGTGCGTGTGATGGGGAGATGAAGAGAGGGAGGGAGGGAGGGAGGGAGGGAGAGAGGGAATAATGCTGTTGAAGAAGATTCTGAACAATGGCCTTTTTCTTTGGAAAGTAGGGCAGAAGCAAAGAAAAGGACATTACAGTTAAGAAAATGAGAAAAATTACAAATAATATCATATACATACATATACATACCATAAGTATTGGCTCAATTCTGATCTATGTGCTTACTTTCTTCTGTACTGCCTTTTTCCATTTATATTCCACCTAGGACTTTTTTCTGTTCATGCTGACCTCATGTTAAGCAACAAACTAATAGGGAATAGAGTCGCTCTGCAGTGAGATGGGCGGTGACAAATTTGAAATATAAATAAATAAAAAATGTGCCATGTGATCAGACTGATCAATGTGATGAACAATCTGTTTTACTCCCATATTAGACTGCTGCAGAATAAAAAGGGGGAAAGAATATTACCTGCACCTAGCAATGAAGTAAGGTAATGAAGGGAAGAACCAGACCAGAAACAAGGACTGGTCAAATAAGGTCTTACTCCCAAGACCAGCTGGAAGCACTGTAGGTTGTAGCTCATGGTAGCATAACAGAAGAATCTGTGATCTTTTGTGATCACAGAAGAAAGCCTGACATAATCAGATCATCACTCCCCCGAGCTATCATTGTTATATATAGTATTTGACTAATGAAGTCAAATATGACACTACTCCATATGGACAGGCAGCAAACCCCACATTCACTTGCACTGATGAAGTTACCTAGTCAGGGAATGAAACATCTGCAAGCAAACAGCCAAGCTCAGAGAGCACCAAGAACTCCACGGTGTTTGACTAACTCTGTCCACTCCTTGAGCTCTATATTTTTCTTTTTGCCTTTGAGTCAGCGCTGACTCCTGGTGACTGCCTGGACTAGTTCCTGAGGTTTTCTTGGCAAGATTTTTGGAAGTAGTTTGCCACTGCCTTCTTCCTAGAGAGAGAGTGACCAGCCCAAGGTCACCTACCTAGCTTCCTCCCTAAACTCACAATCTCCCAGTTTCTAGCCTGGTGTCTTAGCCATTTCATCAAACTGGCTCCTGAGGTCCATATTAATACAGCTATTGTTTATTTATTATTTGCTTAAATAAAATAGGTTTAGCCTCATTACAAAGCATCTGGTCTCTACCTGGACCTTCTCATAACCGACTCCAAACATTCAGTGATTAGAGCAAAAATCTAGAACTGTTAGGATACTGTATTCCAAGAACAATGATCAAAACTGAGCACTGGTTAATAAATAAACGTTTCATTTACCTAGTTGAGAATATATAACAAGCGCTAATAAATAGCCACAATGGTCATTCTTTCCCTTTTTTAAAGAGTATATTTCAACTGCTTTTGGTGTCATTTTTATCACAGGTCTTAATACCTGTCAGAAATCTGAAAAGGAGTTTAGCTCATCGAACTTTTATCCCTTTTGCCTCCTCCTTCAGCAACATCAAATCACCCTGCAGCTTTAGTGTGCTTACTTCACACTTTCTGGTAGTGTTAATTTTTTCTTTCCTTTTCTTTCTCACGTCACATATACAGAAAGTTTCACAGAAGCAACGGAAGAAATTTAACAAAGTCAGTGATGCCAGCTTGCATGATTCAGTTCCCTGTTCTACTACTTTCAGCATGTCCAAAATATGATAGAGAGAGAGAGTGTGTATATGTTGTGACATACACATATACACATATACATATGTACATATGATACAGCATATATGGTATATATATGATACACACACATATATACACATGTATATATGATACACACACACACATATATGATACAGCATATCCTCCAAAAACTGTGTGCAAGTATACCTAGAAGAATTGATGCTATTTTGAAGGCAAAAGGTGGTCACACCAAATAATGACTTGATTTGGGTTTTTCGTCTGTTTGCTCACTTTGCATTTTGTAAATTGATAAACAAACAATTGCAATATATATTTTTGAAAGTATTCTTACTTTACAGCATTTTTTCACACCTGCCTAAAACTTTTGCACAGTACACACACACACACACACATATATGATACAGCATATATGGTATATATATGATATATACACACATATATACATGTACATATGTATATATGACACAGCATGTATTATATATATATGATACACACATACACACATCTATATGATCCAGGTTTTATATATATACAGCGTGTGTGTGTGTGTGTGTGTATACAGATAGTCCTTGCTATCTGACCACAATAGGGTGGATTTTAGGTCACTGAGTGATTTGGTCATTAAGTGAATTGGAGCTGATTTTATGACATTTTTATGATGGTCCTTAAGGAATCACTGTGGTCATTAAGCAAATCTAGCTTCCCAATGGACATTTTTTTTGCTGGAACTTGCTTAATGACCATGTGATTTGCTTAACGACTGCAGTGATTTGCTTAACAACTGTTGTAAAAAAGGTCACAAATCGTGTTGACATGACTGTAGGGGTCATAAAGCAATTTTCTCAAGACCAAGTAACTCCAGATCATTCTTACATACATACATACATACATACATACATGCTGTGTCCCAAAGATACTTGTGTAAAAAAGGCTGGATACATTTTAAAAAGTAAGCAACAAATATAATTCCACTTGTTGAAAAAGAAATCCATTATGATGAAATAATGGCAAACCTGAATTTCAATGTTTGCTTTAAATCAGTACACTGGTCTGCTTTTGAAACCTGTTTTTTTTGTTTGTTTGTTTCATTATTCTAGATCACTTGAGGAAGTTCTTTCCAGGAGTTATTCATCCTTAATGATGGAGAGGAAAGAGAATGATGTTACAGTTCTCACCCCAGTCTCTTTTCTCATTGGCAAAGAGAACAAAATGTTAGAGTCACCAAAAAAGAAAGACTGGATCTAAAGAAACTGAGGTCAAGTCAAGATAAATTCTCATTCCCAGTGTGCCCTACAGTATTGCTTTTCAAAATCTGCAAGCTTTCCACATTTCAAATACATACAATTTTCTTTTTAGCACCATTGAATCTACCTGTGTGATTTCTTTAACAATTTTTTCCTCCCAGCCAGCCTTCTATCCTCTCCTGATAACTATACTTGTTTCCCCTCCCTGTCCTCTTTTTTGTTTTGGCTGTTTGAAGCTTATTAACACTTTTTCACTGTATATTATTAAATTTAACAACATATACCTTTCTTTCCCTTAACACAACTTGGGTGCCTTTTGTAAAGAGGCAAATTTCACAACTGTTTCTATCACCACTGATAAACATTAGCATGAAATAAAACTTATTAGATTTATTTTCACAGTTCAAAAAGTGTCAGGTTTTAAAATAATAGAGCACCTCCCATCCTGTAATTGGTTATTACAACTTTGCTTGACAACTTTTAGACAAAAACCCAAAGGGCTCCAGATACATCTCATCATTACATCCTCATGTTCCTTGGTTTTGGGGAAACATGCCAGATATTTTTGCTCTCCTATGTTGTCTTGTTAGTCTCTACTTATTCCTATTTTTATTATTATTATTATTTGTAATGATTGATTGTCTTTTTCAGAATGATACTCTAGGCAAGCAGCGAACATTCCTCTGTGGCAGGTAATTCCATGGTTTTCAATAATTTCTGTATCAATTGTCCCCAACCATCACATTATTTTCTCTGAAGCACTTGCATTTCCCCTCCTTGAGAAGTCTCTGTGATAGTTTCCTACTTTTTAGTTTCCTTCATTGTTTCACATTTAACAAACTATTTTCTCACTTGCCACACATTTCATTATTTCAAAATAAAGGTGTGTAACCTGAGATCCCAGGGCAACATCAAATCCACCAATCTTATTATCAAATTGTAATTATCGTTTGACAGAAAACAGAATTATTAAATACACGATTGGATAGTGATCATATGAATAATGTATTATCTGTATTAAATATCTATAGACATGAAATTAACATCTGATTTTATTCAGATTGACTCCCTACTTTACGAAACATAGGTCCTCAGCATGGTACTCAAATGACAATGAAGTTCCTTATCCTGGAAACAACTCTATAGCCTGATGATAAGTAACTCACAACAATTCTTTTCCTTCTTAGTTTCTTGCATACCAGGTGAAACAGCCAGGATTCAGCATCACAGCCCCTTTCCCTAACTTGCCCTTGGCATTCTTCTCCATAGGATTGCAGTATTGTATGCCTCTTATGCATATTTAACATATTTAACCTTGTCTTTTGCTTCTCTTCTTCACTCTCTCTGCCCTTAATACAATTTCTGATCATTGTACAGCAATATCTGCTGGGATATTGAATTATAATTTCAAAGGATATGCTGAAAAAATATATATAGCGATTTCTGTTACACTTCATTTTTGTGTCCTTTTTCTTTTAGTTGGTAACACTATGTCAGAAGTTAAATCATTCGCTCTGGGGTTTGGCTCATGTAGGATTAAATATAATACCACATACTGTAAATAGAAATAATGTGAAAGCCAATATCAAGCTAACAAACTATTGTTTGTACTATGAATCTGTTCCTTTTATTTTCCTCCATGTTGCCCTTGTGATCTCCCAAATTGCTCCAGTGGATCTCCCAATCTTCAGAGTAGTTCTGAAGTTTACATATGGGACAGGGGATTCCTTTTTGCTTCTGCTGATTAAATTAGTTCTGTTTGTGACAATGGTTTTAGATTCTATACAACACTATTCTATTTTATAATATTTGTCCAGTCCATCCTATAATCCATTGATTATATTGATCTATGCTCAGTTCCTCACAGCACTTTATGTTGGCCATTGTAATAGTTTCTTCATTGGCTGTTCTGCTCTTCAACTTAGATTTAACATTGTTTTTTAAAGTCTTTTGCTGTTTGTTTATTTGTTTTTTCTCCTTGCTTAATCATATCTTTCTGTGTGCCTTTTTACTGGCTTCCTCAATTGTTTTCACTGAAACATCTTGTTATAACAGCTATAAATCTTTGTAATCTTGTCCATCATTTATCTTCATTGCTTTATCGCTGTTCTCCTCCTTGTTTTTTCCGTTTATTAAGCCCTAATCCTCTTAGGAAACCTCCACTAGCTTATACTATTTCTTTTTTGGTACCTACTGTCTGAGGGTTGGTCCAAAATAGGTTGTTGCTTGGGGCAAAAGACAAGATAATGTTGCCTACTATGCCAGAACTGTCTGACAGGGACAGATGTGCTAGTGAGGTCTTATATTCCAGAGTGAATAAAAGCCTCAGAAATGGCAACTGCATAGGCCTTAGAGAAAGGTGTTGGATTTTATTGAGGGACAACACAATGAAATCAGTGGAGAAACTATCTATCACTGTAGCAATGGAAAAAACTACCTATCACTGGAGAAATAGCATTTAAGCAGCACTGAGGGAACTACAGATTATAGATATTTCAAAATCTGGGGGAAGAGATGGGAAGACTGGTGTATATTTCTGATGCATAGTCCTGATTGTTGATGACTGGTGATAGATAGAACTTCCAGAACTTTGTGGAAGGAAGGAAAGGAGGGGGTTCCTATCAATCATCAATGCTTTGGTTTGAGTCAGATCAACATGTTTATTGATTTCCTGAACCCATGATCTTCTGGTGTTGGAGACTCAGTTCAGTGCAAAAAAATCAGCATTGCTATAACATTCCTCCAGTCACCTGAATTGGACCCAGGTGATCAGGTGAAACTGGCTAGTTCATCTAGGCTGTTACATGTAACTTAGAAAGGTTGTTCCAGAGACTGAGAAAGGCTGTGCTTATGAGATATAAAGAGGCAACATCAGTGGCACCTGTGTGTGTGTGTGTGTGTGTGTGTCAGAACAGGCAATATGAGGTCACAGCATTGTAACTGAAATCCTTTCTACATGCATGCAACACTGATACCTGTACAAAAGGGGCTTGGGCTTCAGTTGTGATGTTATGGCCACCATCTAGCCTGTTTTGAGTGCATCCTTGAGGATGCTGTTGGTAACATTCTAGAGGACCTAAATTCACTTCTTGGAGAGCCCAGCAACCCCTTTGGGCATAACTGTACCTATGAGTCCACCTTAGTTCTGTGGTTATTCTGGCCATCCTCCTGTCTAGTTTATTGAGGAGACCTGGCTTCAGATGCTTCAGGGTTAAGAGCTAAGAGTACACCTGTTCTCAGTCCCAACTCTGGATTGACTACTGAAGACCAAGATATTCCAAGGATATAAATCACACAATAGACAATATGCATGTGATCAAAGGTTGATGGCCTTTGATTTCTTTTTGCTTTAATATCTATGCAGAGAAAAAGTTATGAGACAAAGTTCATTAGAGAGCAGAAAGAATTTTCCTTCTTTTTTAGGAGGAACTTAAAAAAAATCATAAGTACTCCAAGAATTTAAACTAAGGAAATAATACACAATATAACAATCAGCAAACATAGATACCACATACCAACTTACAAATTCTAAGTTTTAAATTTCAATATAATCCCACACCAAAATATACATGGTCTTACCTACTTTAGAGCACAACTGGGGGTGGGGGTGGGGGATGGAAAAAGGTTGAGGAAGATGTCACATTCTCTCGGTTGTCACCTCTTCATGTATCAACGTATGACATTTATGTGCTTAAGGGAGTCTCCTGCAAGAGAACTCCCTATTATGTCTGCATGCAGGGATAACTGAAAAACATCTTTGGGGCCCAAAGTGTTTTTCATCTTTTGAACTCTTGGCTTGAGCCAGAGTAATACCTCCAGAGCTTCTGCCTGAGCTTCCTATTTGTGGTTCATGCCTGAGTTAGGACTTTGCCAGTTAACAGTCTGTTATCAACAATCCACACAACAGTTGTGAGTCATTAGTGAAGATAGCCTGCCTCCAGTCTTTGCTTTCCTGGAAAGCCAGCCTGTAGGACAGGCTGGTTGATGCAGCACCAAAACAGCTGATGAACGGTCTTTTTGAACATGATCTACTGACAGTTTCCTGGAATAAACCAAAACTGGCCAGGACAGGAACAGCTCAGACCTGGTTTCCAGCTGCTACATACTGTCTAGAGTGATTTCAGCCAGAGATAGAAAAAAGATCTCAAAATGAGCTTACTTTTAATTCTAGTCTGTCTAGTTAGTCAAAAAGACAAGGTTCTTATACTGTGTCTGCCCAATGGGGTTATTCAGAGGGATTGCTGCATTTATCCCCTAATTCAGGGGCAAGTACACAAAGGCTTTCCATTTCTGATTCTCCTACATATGAAAGATTGGGACTTTTTGCAGGATTATCTTCTTCGTACATTCAATGTGATCAGATTAGTTTTAATCCACTCAACCTTTCAACAGGATGTTTACATGCTTGCTCCTTTTCTCCAAAATACAAGTTTTATTCCTATAGGTAGAACTGGCACTAAAGCTTAGCAAAAGGTCACATTTGTAGATAGTGATGGGGAGGGGAGAAAATAAGGGGAAGAGGATTCCTCATAACACCTGCTTTCTGGTGATTTTGTGTCTCTTCCAGTTCCTGACCTGTTGTGAAGGCTTTGCCTCCTGTATAAGCCTAAAATAGTGCAGTTTTAGGACTTCAAGAGTAAGAGTTCTCCAGACAGGCTGAAGGGGAGAGGGTTTTTGAACAAACTGTGGGGCTCATCAATCATCCCATATATGGAAATTAAGCAGTGCAGTGGGTTATATTAGCAATCAGGCAGCATTTTTTTTACTGCATCTAATGCTATCACGTAGTGTAGAGGCACATTGAGACATAGAAACCAGTCGTAAACAGCTTTGCAACTACTGGTTCAAGAACATGGGTATATAGTAATTGTATGCTGGAGATGGAATGACTATATGCCTGCCACTGCCCTAGTGTCAACATTTGCAATATGAAGTGACTATCTAATGGTAGGGATGGCTGTCAGGAACTAATTTGTAGGAAACTCTTTCATATATGGACAAGCCACAGCCATAGGCTGTGTGCAGCCCTTAGTTCTATGGAGATACCCAGGTCCCAGGTCAATACTTCTTTTCCTAATTTACCCTCCCTAAAACCATCCATATATATGAAATTTTGATTACAATAATAAAAGCAAATACAAACTAAATGAGAGAGAGAGAGAGAGAGAAAATAAAAACTGTAAGGAAAGAAAAAGAAAAAAGGAACAAGAAGTAAGATAAAGAAAAAGAAAATATTTAAAGAATTTACTTCTGATCTTCATCACAAGTATAAACAAACTTAATAACTCTTCACCCCCTATAAGTTTGCAAACAAATATCTCTTCTTCCCATAATGTAAACCTTATCTATACAATAATCTATAAATCATAACTTTTCAGTCCTGATATCAGCAAAAAAGTTGTAAAGGGTTACCAAAGCTTTAGAGATACATGTTTTATTTTAACCGTGGTCAAACAAACCAACTTTATATTCCTTCCTTTTACTTCTAACAATCTTGATCTTTTAATTCATTCAGATGTTGTTATAGGATTTAATGTCTCTTCAATTTTTCTTTTTCTCATCTCAAAGGTTTCTTCAAGGCTTTAGAAAATCTCTTTTGTAAATCTCATAAAAAGTCATCATCCAGGTCTTTCTCTTTCTTTGTCATTTGTATTTCCACTTTAATTTTCAAAGCTTTAGCCAACTTCTTTTGTATATCCAGTAGAAAGTCCTTATCTGGGTTATTCTCTTGGCTTGTCATTTGTATTTCCACTTTAGCTACCTTCTCTATCTTGTAATCCACATTTTTATTATTCAGGATTTCTGGTTCTAATATTTCTACATCAGGCAGTTTGTTTTGCATCTGTCATTCCTTCATTAACATATTTTGGACATAGTCTACCCATATGAGCAGACATCATTGCTGACACTGTAGCTGCTAATTTCTGGCCCAATTCTTCAAAAATCTCCTTGAGTATTTCAAATGTAAGAATGTTTTGTGTCATTTTGTAAATCCAGGTACCAACCAAACACACACACACATTTTTTCCTCTTTTCCTTTTCTGCTGGAACCTTTAGACCCTTCTTGTGTCCAATTTTTGAAGTCATGATGTCTCAAATCTCTGTTACAACTTAGGATAGACAAAACAATTTGGTTTCCATGAATGGCTGTTTATTTATATAATTATTTCTAAAATCTTATAGTAAAAGTCTTAATATTCCCAATTTGTCTGAACCCTTAATTTTCTTGGTTCAAAATCTTATTTAGCTTTTTGCCATTTATTTCCAGTTCTTTAAATTCTTAAACTTATCATTAATTTTTCTTTTTTTCAAGAATGAAAGTAAACTCACTAGATAGCTTTTCAAATTTGTCAGTCTGAAGACCTCTATTAGCCTTAAGATAGTAAATAGTTAATTTCCAAAAGTGATTAGAAAGTGAGGTTAGTGAACCATTTTAAAAAGGCTCTGCTGTGGTTGTGAGCATGATGGCTGATCCTTTTATCTCCTGGCACTCAAACCCACAGGAAACTGCTATCCTGCAGTCTCCTGACAAGAAGCAGCCATCTGGAGCGCATGTGGGTAATCTCTCATCCAATCCTTGCCTGGAGAGGTTCCAAAAAACTGGTCTACTTGCTGGTTCTTTGGTCTTTGCCACAGTTGTCGCATCCACTCACTTGGAGACATGCTGGTTCTCCATACCTCCCCTGGAAGTCCCTTCCTTAAAACCATAGTGATGTCAGTTGTGTTGGGTAAGAAAATATGTAGTTTCTCTTTTTACATAACAGTTTTCCTAATATAATCACACTCCCAGCAGTTTGCTAAATCACTATGTAACTGTGTTCAAGATTTCTAGCGGGAGGCATTAGCAGCTGTTAAAGAACAATATTGATAACTATATATGTTCATATAGGTACTTGGCTCCCTCCACCAGATCCAAATATTTGCTAATGTTCCTCATCTCTGCTATAAATATACAGTTGGTTTCCTTTTTGTGTCCATAATTTATCTGGCTACATGTTCATTTTTAATGTTTACCTATTCTAGGGTTAAATACTGAATTCTCAAGCCCCCCCTCCCCCCAATCTTTGTTCATAGCCGGTCTCTAAGGTAATGCAAAATTTTCCTTCTTCCCTATAATTTTCATTTCACATTACCTTAGGTTGGCTTTCATTTTATTTCAGACTCTAAGGTCTGCACAGATACAGATAAGATTTATGTTTCTGAACAATGCTTAGTATATTTTCTTTGTTTATTTGTAAAACATCTGACAAAGCACCTCTGACAAAGGATTTGCAAAACATCTGACAAAGCATGCTGATTAACAAGCTGGTTAAGGGTGGGCTGGGTGGCATAACAATTAAGTAGTTACATAGCTGGCTTCAAAGTCATAGCAAAGAAAGTTCATCAATGGATCCTCATCAACCTGGAGTGAGGTATCAAATAAGATGACACAAGGATCAGCCTAAAGAAGTGGATGAAATGCTCATTCAGTTTGCAGTGGGCATAACATTGGGTACCATAGAAATGAAATTCAAAATAATCTTAACAGGTTAGAGAAATAGGTTGAAAACAGCAGAATAAAATTTAACAGAGATAAGCTCTTCTGGCTTGGTAACAGAGCTTTCCAAAAAACGGTCTTCAAGTAATAGTTAATTGCAAACAATGCAAATCAGCAATGTGATAAAACTGTTCAAATAAACAAATTCAATTTTAGGCTGCATCATCAGAAATATAATTTCCAGATCACTTATTCCAGATCAATTATTATTCCAATAATAATTCCACTTCATTTTGCATTTAACTATGTCCACTTCTAGGCACCACACTTTTAGAAGGAGTCAGAGAAACTGGAGCAGGTTTAGAGAACAGCAACAAAGGGGTTGAAAACTAAATTCTATGAAGAGAGAGCCTGGAATATCTAGCCTTGAGAAGAGAAAAAGTGAGTGGGGGGATATGATCGGAGCTTTCGAATACCTGAAAGGATGTCATACAGAATGAAAGGTCATATACAGAACTTGTTCTTACATATTCCGGAGCACAGGACATGGAATGATGGATTTAAATACAACTAAGGCAGATTTCAGTTGGATGTCAGAAAAATCATTATAACTGTAAAACCAATGTGGAACCAGTTAGAGAAGTAGTGAACTCACTTTCACCAGAGATATTTAAAGAGAAGCTAGATAGCCATCTGTGAGAGATTCCTTAATTTGGATTCTAGTACCATGCAGAGATTGGGGTCAGGATCCTAAATAGCAGGTTCCAATCCCATGATTCTAAGTGTTCTAATCTATACAAGAACAAGAATTCTGTGGCTGGACAACAAACTAAAATTATAAAATATTAGACTGTTTTATAACAAATGATTAACCTTAATAACCATGATGTCCATTCTATGTCTGAATGTTTTAAAAACTTACCTTTTGAATCTGAAATGGGTATTTAGTAGAGTGAAATCAGCAGCTTTTACTTTTACAAGCAAAAATGCATTTAAGGAATGCTGTGACAATTTTTATTATTTCGAGTGAGAAAAGAAAATACTTATTTTTGATGCACGTGAACAATTATCATTTTTAATATGCAGCCCAAGCATAGTGTCTTAAGTGAACTTTGAATAACCACTGGGTGAAAGGCTTCTCCCACAGTATTATGGAGCATCCATAAGTACTGCTGTATTGGGGAGTAATACGTTCTACTAACATAAACCTATTTTCCCTGCTGTTTTACTGCTGGGATTCCAAATCATACGTCTATCAAAGTGCTCAAGTGTTTATTGCTGCAGGTTTTAAGGAAGAGACAAAATCAATCAAGTATGTTTTGTGGACTGTCTCAACACAAGTGTGTTGCTGTCAAATGTGTAGTTTATTTGTTTGCCTTTTTAAACAATCTATCCACAATTCTTGACCTATGTACTGCCAAGTCCTGTTCAGAACCAAGTCCTGTTATATTCAGAGGCTGGCTTATTCTTGTGGGTCCATGGATAGGACTGCATCCTAATTCTTCCACTTTTAGTATATTTTGTAATTCAGGAGGTCCTATGGGATTATCTTCTTAAAACCAGTTAATTAACTGTGGCCTACTGTCTTGCTCATACTTAGAGAAATGTTAAGTTTACAGTACCTAAATGGGCAGCAGCCCGAGGAAGCTTTTTGGAACAGGTCATGCAAGTCAAGAGACCATGGCCTGTAACAGTTCAGGTCTGGATATTCATTTACTCGTTCATTTACACTGAGAATTTTGCATACAGTAGAAGTAAAATCTAAAGAAAAAAGAAAGAAAAAGACGCAAGCAAAGAAAAAAGAAGCTAATGTTATGAAATATAATGACTCTCGGCCTTCTCTTCAACAGATAATTACAATCTTAGAATACTCCTCCCTCTTAGATGTTATACAAATCCCTTCAACCCCTCATTTAGTCCACATCTTTTTTAATCCTCAAACCCATAAATGATCATATCATTTTTTTCTTCCTTCTGCCAAAAGTCCATATAAGGTTTCCAGTCTTTCGGAAGAGTTTTTGTTGTTTTTCCTCTGACCAAACAGGTTAGCTTTGCCATCTCAATGAGTTGTGACATTTTCACAATCCATTCCTCCACTGTGGGAAATTCATTATTCTTCTGTCGTTGGGCATACAATAGTCTTGCTGCCCTTGCCATATACAAAATCAATCTGCCATGAGTTCTTTCTAGTTCGTTGTCCATAAACCCCAATAAAAAAAGTTCTGGTTTCTTCACAATATTTATCTTTAAAATCCTTTTTTTGCCCAAATCCTTTCAGGTCTGGATTTGTATTTATACAGGATATATATCATCCTCAGCTTCCACCTTGCAATTCAAGTATGTCAAAGAAAGATCCCAGTAACAGGGGAACAGAACAGGGCAGATGTTCTCTTACAGAATGGAGGAGGGGTGCATATGCAAATGGCCATCCTGTGACTCTGAGTCACAGTTATTAATCTTCTCATAAACACCCCCTGAGCATTCAGGAAAAAAGAGCAAGCCTTTTCATATGCAAGTTCTTAACTGCATCCTCGCTACCCCTTGCATTCCTAACAGCAGGCTATGTGTTTCTCATATCTACACCTCAGTTCCTCTCCCTCTTCCCCCGTTGCTATGGCTATTGCCCATCTGTTTGCAATATTACAAAAACAGGATAACATGCATTTCTTCTTTAGTAAGATCAGTGACAAAATTAGCTTAAATGGAAAGGAACAGCTGTAAATTCATTTCATTTCTGGATCCTCATTTGTTAAAGCAGGTGGCTCCAAGGTAGGGTACAATTATTTGGAGGCTTTGAATAATTATTTTCTCTTTATTTGTTTACTTATTTATTTTAAAGAAAGAACTTTTTTTGTGTTATCATGTTATCAAGATGCCATGCCACCATCTGCTAAGAGACCAGGTTTGGTAGGTGATTTTTTCCCCCCCATTGCTAAATTGTTTGCAAATGTGACCATTGTGATCTCCTTGAAATTTTACGAGAGGGAGAGAGATTGAGAGAGAGACGAGATAGTGCACAGTATTAAATATAGGAGGAGCCTTGCAAAGGATGCTCTAGTTCACATTCTATCACTATTTTAGGATTAGTTCATATGCTTTTGTAGACAGTCTGTGTGACAGAGATACACACACTCATGTACACACTCTACACATACAGTATGACATGAAAACAATTGTACCTTACTGTTCACACTCTATCCATTTTTTTAAAAAAATAATTTTATTAAAGATTATAATTGCAATAGTAAAAACTAATACAAACTAAAAGAAAGAAAGAAGAGTAAAAAGAAAGAGTAAAAAGTGCAAAGGAAAAGAAAAAAGTGTAGAGAAAAAAGAAGGAAGGAAGGAAGGAAGGAAGGAAGGAAGGAAGGAAGGAAGGAAGGAAGGGTAAGAATATAGTAAAGAAATATATATGTATGAGTGTGTGTGTGTGTGTGTGACTTCCAACCTTCATCACAAGTTTTTGTAACTTTTCACCTTCTCTTAATTTACAACCAATGATCTCTTCATCCCATGTCCTTTCTCTTATTTAGAAACAAATCCATAAAGAATTGTCATTTCAGTCCTGATGTCAGCAAAAGTCCATTAAGTGTTGCCAGAAATAACAACATATCTATTTTAACCTTGATCAAATAAACCAACTTTATATTCCTTCCTTTTTACTTCTAACAACCTAAATCTTTAATCCTTTCAAGTAATGTTATAGAACTTGATCTTTTTTCATTTCTTTTTTTGCCCCTTCTCACAAGATTCATCCAACCTTTGACAAACCTCTTTTGTAAATCCAATATAAAAGAATTATCCAGATCGCTCTCTTGATTTATTATTTGTAATTACCTTTTAATTTTTCAAGCATAAACCAATTTGTTTTGTATGTCCAATGAGACATCTTTTTCCATGTCATTCTTGTAGCCTGTCATTTGTAGATCCACTTTCAGTGCCAATGTCTCTGTCTTGTCAGATAAAACTTGTTCCTCTTCTGCCATTTCTTCCATAACATCTTTTGAACACAGTCTGTCCGTAGAAGCAAACATTGCTATTGACACTGTTGATATTAACTTCTGATTCCATGTTTCAAAATTGTCCTTCAGTATTTCCAATGTTATAATGGTTTATGTCATTCTGTAGCAGTAAATCAGGTTTATGTATTCTTCTCCTTTAATTAAAATCTTTAGTTCCCTCTAGTATCCAATTTTTAAAATTGCTTATCTCTATTACATCTTAGAGAAAATTCAAAACAAGTCCACTTTCCCACAGGAAGGATTCTTTATAATTAATTCCAAAAACTTATTTCAAATTTATCTGGACCCTTAATACATTTATAACTCTCTAAAATCAAAGACTTAATTAGCTTTTTGCTGTTTATTTCAATTTTTTAAAAGTTCTTATGCTTGTAGTTAAATGTTGATTTCATTAAGGACTGAAAGCAGACTCACCCAGTGTTTTCAGACTTGTCAATCCAAAGCTCTCTAATAGCTGAAAAGTAGTTAACAAGCAATTTCTGAATGTGATTGGAAAAGTATCTGAACTTAGTGTCCTTTCAAAGACACCGACTGTGGTTTGAACAAGATGGCTATTATTTCACCTCCCAGTGCTTAGTACACACCATAGAACACTGTCTTGTGGTCTTCTTGCAAGGAGCAACTGTCTGGTGCACTTGTGGGTGATCTCCCATCCTCTCTTTGTCTGGAGAGGTTTGAAGAGCTGGTCTACTCACTGGCTCTTTATTTTTCACCATGGTCGACAGCCCCACTTTTCTCAGAACCATCTTCAGTCTGCCATTTCTTCCTCTGGAAGCCACAAATAGCCTGTTCATGCTCTATTCAGAAGATTCCCTCCATTTACATGTATTAGATTTTTTACATCTTTAAATATTTAAGTTCTGAATATGGTGTGTGTGTGTGTCTGTCTGTCTGTCTGTCTGTCTGTCTGTCTATCTATCTATCTATCTATCTATCTATCTATCTATCTATCTATCTATCTTTGCTGGTGAGGAAGAAAAGCAGGAAGGAGCGTACTGGCTCTCCTCTTTCCCTTATTTTGACCAATGAGAAGGATCAGCTGTAGGGAAAGCCACTCCTATGGAACTAAGCCGGAGTCAGAGTCACCTCCTTTCCCTTCCAAGGGATACATGAGGCAAATTAGGCTAGGGCTGGGACAGAACTTTTATAACTTATATAGCTGCAAAAAAGGTCAATGTACTTTTAGGCTGTACCAATAGAAGTAGTGCTTCCAAATCACAGGAAGCAATAGAGTACAGTCTGTAGTTCTGAGCTCCACATTTAACAACAATTCACTCATTGGGAATGGAGTGAAAGATAACCAGGGGATCAGAAGGCTCCACACTTCAGCCTTAAGTTGTTTTACTACTGTGTATCAATCTGCTGGAAATGAAAGCCAGCTTGGGAAATTCCTTTCCAGATTTCAATACTTCCTTTGCTTTACCAATATGTTGATAGCCTGGTGTTCTGTCCAGAGTGGAATACAATGGCCTCCAATTGCTGGATTCCCCTGCTTCTTGACCCCCCCCCCCCCCCCATTCATGCTGAGAAATCATGCACTGCTCACTTTCCTTTCCATGGGTGGGACTTTGAGGACATGTGGTTTCTCCTGTTAGATCTTTTGAATGAGACACTTTACATCTGATGTATCCACCAGTGGGCTTGTTGGAAGGAAGGAAGGAAGGAAGGAAGGAAGGAAGGAAGGAAGGAAGGAAGGAGGGAGGGAGGGAGGGAGGAAACACTACTGCTTTATCATTCTTCTTTCCACTTCTGCTAGGAGGGGAAACTGACACAACTCTGTCAATTTTCTGAGAGACAGAAAGAGAGAGAAAGATAGAGTAAAAAGCAAGAAAGGTATAGAACACCATCCCTTTATTTGGATTCCTGCATTGAAGACAGTTGGACTTGATTGCCTGAATGAGCCCTTCCAGTTCTAGCAATTCCATGATTCAGCCTGGCCTCCATTGGCAGCTGTCTGAGATTATAAGGTTGCCTCTTACAACACAGAGAAGGCAGTGCCCAGATTGGTTTAGGATTGACAAAGTACTTCAATTATTTATTTATTCAACACTACCTGTGGTGGTTGGGTTGGGGAAATGTCATAATTTGTCTGATTGGCTTTCGTACTTCACAAGATTGCTGCTTGGCGATGTGGCCAATCACAGGAGAGTCCTGAAATACCTGGAGAAGATGTACAGTAGCACATCTCATTAGTTTGGTAGGGTAAGGGTGAACCCTTGGGTGTCTGTAGTTTCTAGGTCACTGTAGTATAGAACAGCCAAAGGACCACATTGCCCCCATTTTGAGATAGATGGATAAAGGTAAGAAGTGGGATGATTCTTACTGATTCTTTAGTACTAGAATGGTGTCGTCAAAGGGAACTTTAACCAATGGTAAACCAGGTTTCTGCAGGAGAGAGGTGTCAAGCGGAGGGGGGGATGTTGGAAGCAGAGCTCGATGGCAGGACACCGCTTTCATCATTTTGTTAAAAGCACTGAATCCTGAAGATCCCTCTGTGGTAAACCCTGGTTAATGATGCCTGTATTGTGCCTGTTGCTGATCTTTCTATAGTTAATGAAGCGATCATCCTTTACCCCAAATCTGGATTCCTGTTATCTGGGTAAGGAACAATCTCTCCTATCCGTGGAGAATTTTCATGTAGTTTAGAATTTTGGAAAATCAGGTTATGAACACGCGTAGAGCTTCTCTACTGCAGAGACTTGCTCCCTGGATGCTGAGAGCGACAAGAACGATATTAGAAGAGGGAAAGGCATTATCCCATATTCTCAAAATACTGCAAGCATATTTTACTGAACGTTCTTCAGAAGTGCAAAACAAGCACCCAAGTGCTCTTTAAAACATGTCTCCACTTTCACACTTATAATTTTATGCTGCCTGATACTCATTGCGTCTTTATTTCCAGTGACAGCTTTACTATGCCACACTTGCAGCATTTGTATTCATTACAGAATTCCTATTATTCTTCACATTTGTTTTGTCAACTTTCAGCAAGTCACCTTTGCATTCCATTTTCTTGTCAGCTTGCACTTCTCCCCCTGCTTTGTTTTTATTACAGTGTCTCTCTCCAAACAGCACAATGAGTATATGTCACACTGGGAATGGGCCAATCGTGTAAACATTTTTGAAGGATGCTTTATATAAGTACGTTATATAAGTATGCGTCTATCTTCCTTTTTTTTTTTTTTAATTAGCCTGTCATGTCCTTGTCCCTGCCAATATTCCATCTATCATTTATTGTAAAGAAAGACCTTGCTTGCACAAGCACAGAGTGACGGCTGCTGCTAAAGTGCAATAAATCTGATGCTTATCTGCTTTATTTTCAACCACTACGTGCCCTAGTTCTTATACTAAGAATTTTGGGGGAAATTATACTGGTGAAAAAGTGGGTGGAAATAGGATTCAGGTGGCTTCTTGGCTTTACCCTCTTAATTTTGGAACACTCACATCACTACTGTTTAGTGACTTTGTCTGCAGAGATGGTCTAATCTGGTGCAGAAAAAATGAATCAGTAAGAAGGCAAGTACAACAGAAGAGTTCTACTAGATCAAACCAACCCCCCCCCCCCCCCACAAGTGAAATATTCTGTTCTCACAGTGCTCACCAGATCCACGTGGGCAAAGACTGTCTCCCGCTGCACCTGTTTCCCAGGTACTGAGGTGCTTGTTGCCTCTGAAACTGGGGATTATATGTATCCATTCTGACCAGTCTTATCAATTGTTTTGTTGTTTCTTGTTCTATTGTTTCTATATTGTCCATTGTATGAGGAGCCACCCAGAATCATTTGGAATTGGGTGGCATCAAGTGAAACAAACAAAATGAATACATTCACATCAAATGTACCCCAAGGAAATTATTGTTACATACACAATACATAAAGTGGACGCTATTAAGCATGATGCTATTTGCATGTAAACAAACAAACAAAATCCTATCTTTACTGAGGCTTTCTCTTTTTCATCAAAGCCTTCTGAATGCACATCAAAACTGACAATACCTACACAGTTAATGAAAAAGGTATACACAAATGGTATGTTTGAATGGATTGTTAAACGTAAAAAAACATATTGTTCCAATAACATGTATTTAGGAGAGCCAGTCTGGTGTCATGGTAAAGGCATCAGGCTAGAAACTGGGAGAATGTGAGTTCTTGTCCTGCCTTAGGCATGAAGCCAGATGGGTGACCTTGGGCTAGTCACTCTCAGCCCTAGGAAGCAGGCAAGGGCAAACCACTTCTGAAAAACCTTGCCAAGAAAATTGCAGGGACTTCTCCAGGCAGTCGCCAGGAGTCAACACTGATTCAAAGGCTCTCACACACACACAACTCATTATAAATATATTTGCTGTAAATGTAGAAGTTGCACAAATATAGCCTTGCAATAATTATACAATATGAACTGCCAATGATGACAATACTTTTTCCCAAACTTGCAATCATAGCAATGTAAAAAGCAATGTAGAGTCATCACCATATTTCACAACTATAAGTATAGAGGAGACAAAGTAGTCTAGGAAGCTCTTCTTTGCTTGTATCAGTTGCTGAGATGGTACCTACTCCTTCCCTCATAAATTCTAGCAGACAAGCAGGCTTATAGCCCTAGATCAACTCACTTTGATCACCTCTGATCAGGTCTGCTAGGAAAAGTTATCTACTGATGTATTCACAATATCATGCTTTGTTAAGTTTGCAAACAATCATGATAATGACTATTATGGAAAAAAGCTCTGGGGGTATAAAGTGTGTGTGCTCTCTCTTTGTGCTGCCAACTCACTGGATAACTCCAGCAATCAGGATTCTGGGAGCTATTATATAGCAACTGTACATGGATGTTTGTAGAACCTCTGACATATGACTTGATATTGTAAGCATCAAATGAAGGGGCTCAACATTCTAAATCTCAAAATTCAATTCTGGTTGAACAAGTGTACTTAAAGAATCCTGGCTTGAGTGACCATTATGCAGTTAATTGCTTTAAACAACCTATCTTCACTTGATTGAGATGAATTAGAGTTACACCGAAGTTAAGTTAATCTAAGAACTTGGCTGAGGGTGTTTTTATATGCAGATCCTCTAAATGTCCCTGGAAATTTGGATTGACTTCAGATTTAAAGAGGGCTGGGCAAAATGTTTGTCCTGTTTCTCCATGAACTGGCTCTGTCAGGTGCACAGCCTGATGGAAATGTCAGATCCTCAAGCAATTCTGGGCTGGTAGTTCTAGCCCTCTTTCTCTTTCCCCACAATGATGTAGGTGCCCTCCACATAATGGAATGTCAGGGTAAAAATCTCAAGGATGGGCTAGGGAGTTGGCAGTGTAAGCAGGCTGGGTCCCCAAATATGATACTCACTCAAATGCATATGTAAGGCACTATTTAAATGCAAATGTGCATTAATGGTTGCTACTGTTCATGAATGCTTGGATCCACTGCATTTATTATACGTAAGATAGAAAATCAGAAAGGCTTAACCATTTGCACTGGTATTTTCTCTTTTTTGCCAATGTCCAAAATGAAATTTGCTGATCATACTCCTCTACTCGCTCAGCTTCTAGGAAACAGATGAACTGGTTGCTAAAGATAAATTCTATACCAGGCCACCTGACCAGATCTATTGTACTTGTTTTTCTGGAAAGCAGGCTATAAATATGCAGCCCATAAGCAAACCACATCATCAGCCTCAAACAAAATAACCATTTCAGCATTTTTACTGTGAGAACAGGAAAGGAAGGGGATGGAGATAATAGAAAGTTGTAAAGTAGAGACCAACCCCCACCCGCCCAAGAACCATCCGTGGTTTTGCAAGTATACAAAGCACAAAATTAGGAATGTCTCTGACCTTATTAAGTATATTAAACTCTTTCCCACCCTTTCGTAAAAGGAAATTGTTTTTACGCTTGATTACAATCGGATCCACATTCATTCCCAGGCTAAAGCAGCCTTTTGGAAAGACACTGCTAATTCTCCATTACATTGTTTTGTTGTTTTTATGAACAGTTTCATAGAAATTTTACAATTTCCCCTTGGCCAGTCAGATACATTTTATTGAACTAGAATGAACATTGCTCTGATGCCTAGAATTGTTCTGAGTCGGGTTTTCAGATGTGGATGCCAAAAGTCCAGATGACTGCTACCTGGCCAAAAAAAAAAGTTTGATATTTTAAATTGCTATCATCTTGTGATTTTTGCAGCCTGCATCCATCAGCCATACCTAAGTGACAGTGGTTTTAAATTTGATGAGTGTGAAGTTAAGCATGAGAAAGGCAGGAATGGTATGCCTTCAAAAGTCAATCCTACTGGGCTCAGATGGATTTATCTGAATAATATGAATAACAGCAGGTACCTGGAAGCAAATTATTTAATATTTTGTTTAGCATTTTTAATATGTGAAAATACAAATCTAAGAACCAATATTCATTTAATTTTAATATATAAATAAATATTTAGAGTGCTAGAAAATATCAGGGAGCTTTATGAATCAAATTACAGAACAATTCAATGTAGGCACACAGCAAAGTTATCCCAATAACACTTACAGTTGTGCTTTCATGAAAAAGTATTAATCCCATCTGTTTTATTTGGTTCTTCTCCTTTGCCCTTTCTGCAATCCATGAAATGATATAAAGATCTACCAGTTTTAGTTAGTCCTTGGGAAGGTAAACTTCTTTATAGTAAGGATGTTTCTCTTCCATTGCTGCAGTGATAGATGAGTATGGGATGAACTATACCCTGAGCATCTAGGAAAGTACTTTTTCTTGTGTGGAAAATCATGAAGAGAGAGGAAAGTTGTCATTTGAGCTCACCATCCATGTTCAAATTTGGCAGCCAGTTGTGATTAAACGAGGCTCATACAGAGACAGTAGTTACAGTGTCATCCAACTATGATCCCTTCCTACAACCTCCCTGCCCTTAATGTCTCTGAATTGTAATTGTCTGGTATCCTGGGTCTTCTGCCCAATCCTGACCATGCCTTTGTTTTGGTTTTTAACAATAGCCTGTTGAATAATGTCCTGATTAGTCACAGAAGCTAGAATGTAAAGAACTGCATTCCAGAACTGAGTGAACATTCTGACCCACCTTTCTTTGGGGAATTTGCTGCCACCAAAGAAAGAGATAAAAGTGTCACAATGGGTGTGTCCTTTATTCATAGATTAGGAAAGCAAACTAGTTCAGGGGATGCAGAGTAGGCTGCTCTGTTTTCCAGAATGTACTGATTCCAGCTTCTTTGATCTGCTGAGACACTCAATCCATCCTACATAGGGTACAGCTGATCCTGACAACTAGATTGCTCGGATAGCCATCTGATCCAATCAGGTTGGATACTGAGGACACTTTTTCTCCCTCAGCTTTGGAAGGGGTGGGACAAAACACTCCTATACAACTATATTAACTCTCTATCCATACATCTCCATGGATGTGTATGTATGTGTGTGTCTCTGTTTGTATGCATACTTGATTTTTATTCCACTTCTAAAAGTTAACCCTCATTTCTGAAAAAGAATACTGAAACAAACAAGTTTGAGAAGTGTTACCATTAAGCATTCCAGCGCAACTTAGTTTTTGTAGAATTCACCCAGGTGGTTAGGTGCTGCTACTACCAGTAACGCTGCCTGTATGATCAGGTCATAAACATCAATTAATGCAAATTTACAACAGAGTATTCTACTGCTGATCTGTCAGAAGCTAACATTCAAAAGAACTTTGGAGAGACAAGGGACAAAACAACGGCACTAAAATCTCTAATCAGGAATTAGAAAGTTTTTATTTGAATACAAAGATCTTGGCAATCAAAAAAGTAGGAGGTACATAAAAAAATTATTGCATAGCAAAAATAATTTGACGTTCAATTTCAATACTGCAATTCTGATAATATATATTTTCCTAGTATGATTGATTGATTGGTTGATTAGGTGCTATCAACTATAGAGACTTTCTCCAGGATGATCTGTCCTCAAACAGAACTTTTATGTCTTTCCATGGTGCTTTATTGCTCTTGTAATCAAGTCTATCCACCTTGCTACTGACTGTCCTCTTTACTTCCACTATACAATTATAAATTTACCTCTTACTCTAAAGTTACATCATGACTCTCTTCTTTCTATAATCTATCCTGTCTAATCATCAAAACCATAAGTTCATTTTTTTCTGTTTTATGCAAAAAGTCCATGAGGGGTTTCCAGTCAGCAATAAACATAGATACTGTCTTTTCTCTGATCAAATAAATCAATTTAGCCGTCTCAGCACGTTCCATCATCTTCACCAACCATGCCTCCATTGTGAATAATGCTGAATCTTTCCATCTTTGTGCATACAATAATCTCATAGTATATCGCCCTATAGTTTCTTGTTAAAGTCAAATCTTGTCCCTCTTTAGGTATTAGTGCTATATCAGCCTCTTTCCAACTTTCTGGCATCTTTCCTCCCAGTAAGATAGAATTCATTGTGTTTTGTAAAGGTTGTAAAAGTTCATCCTCAACACATTTATAATAAGAAACTAATAAACCATCTGGTCTAGGTACCTTTTCCAATTGATTGATTGATTGATTGATTGATTGATTGATTGATTCAGAAACTCCTGTTATTGTTATAGGTCCATTCATAATCTGTCTCTGTTCCTCTGTAATCCCCAGGATACTTTGTTTCTTTAGATATTCATCTATTTTCTCTAATGAGATGTTGCTTCCTGTATATAAATTGGAATAATATTGATGGAATGCTTTCGTATGGCCATGTTATCCATTAATACAGTATCTCCCTCTTGTAATTTCAATATCATTTTCTTTTCCTTTTCTTTTTGTAATTTATATGCCAATCACTTTCCTGGTTTGTTTGCAAACTCAATTTTTTTTTGCCTTACATAATTCATTTTTATTTCCATTGCTCATACTGTTAACATAGATAATTGTTGTTGTAGAAGCTTAATTTGTTGAGAAATACTTATCTTCTCTGGAAATTTCTTTAACTCATCTTCTTTTCTATCTCCTCCAAAATAGCTTTTTTCTTGACTCTTCTTTTTGAGCCCACTATTATATTGTATAAAATAACTTCTAATGAAAGCTTTACTTGCATCTGAAACCATTCTTAAATCAGTACCTTTATATAAATTATTTTCAAAAAATTATTTTAATCTCTTTTTACAATCCTCCATTATTGCTTCTTTCTGTAGCAACATTTCATTTCATCTCCATCTAAAAGAACTAGATTTCCTTTTATAAGCAAAACTCACAGGATTATGATCCAAAAAAGTATTTGGCAATATCTCTACTTTAGAAACCTTAGTGGCCAAATTCTTTTAAATCCAAATCATATCTATCCTTGAAAAGGATCTATGTTTTTCAGAAAAGGAGATGTACCCTCTCAAATTGCCATTCCCCCCCCCCCCCCCACCGGTCTATATATATCAATCAACACTGAATTGTCCATCAAATTTTAAAAAAAGGAAAAAAAAACTTTTGGTGATTTGCCTTGAGTAATTTTAATATTTTTCTCAGAAGTTCTATCCAGTTGTAGGGAGACCACTCCATTCCAACCCCCCATCAAACACCATTTATAATATTGTAATCCAAAAATGAAAGTGTCACAATTGCAAGAGAAAGAGAAAAGGCAAACTTCCCGCCCCACACCCTTTTTTCCCCCTATTTTTTTCCTGTGCCCTTAATACTTTCATCTCAAATGGCACTCCTTAGTTACAGTCAGCATCACTGTTTGGTTCATATTAGCTTTATCCTTTGTTTCGTAAAATCCATCAATTGCCTGCTCTATTTAATAGCAAACAAACAAAAAAAACACATTCCCATGAAGGTCTGGTTCATTTTAACTCCAATTTGTTCAAAAGCACTTTCACCAAAATAATATTTCAAAATAACTATCCCCTTTATCTGTTTTAAACTTTCTTAGATCCACTTCTTGTTAAGCTTTTTGCCAGAAGTTTTTAAATCTTTAAAACTTTTTTTCGCTTGTAATCCAGAAAGAATGTTGACTCACCAAGAGGAATTTTCTAATCCTGCTACTCAGAAAATCTCCTTTTAGCTGTAAATTAATTATATCTGAAAGTGTTTAAGAAATGTGGCTTGCGTTAAACTTGTGCCCACATAGGCTACATTACAGGTGTGAGCTTGATTGAAATCCCTCAACTCTCAGCTGTTCAACTCATAAGTGGACTGCAAAAAACTCAGTTCCTGCAGTCTGCTCATGAGGAGCAGCTGTCTGGAATGCAAGTGGGCATTCATGATCTCTCCTTTATCTGGAAAGACTGTGCTGGCCAGAATTCACTATCTGGTCACCGATATCCACCACAATGCTGTCCCCACTCCTTCAGGGATGTCTAATTCACCATGAATCCTCATCAGTAGCCTGCACATTCCACAATAAGCCTTTCTGTAGTCAGTGAAGCACTTATTGACTTCTTTCTTGGTATTCTTGGCTTACTTAATTAGTGTGAGAGATAGAGCAAGGGTAGTGAAACATGCACTCTCATCATCAGAGGAGCGGGGGAGAGATAAGAGGATGAGACTGGCCCCTCCCTGAGGAATGCTGGTGATGTTTGTAGTTTGACCCTGGGAACGGCTCTCAGTCTGAGAAGATTCTGTAAATGGTGTGAAGCCAAATAAACCTTGCTGGATTGAATCTGTACTGTCTCCTGGAGTTTCCTGGGCTAAACCTGACAATTACCCAGCATGAATCAACAATAACATCCTTGTTCCTTACCTTTACTAAAACCAGGATGAAACTCTGGCATTTATCTTTCTATGTAAGGCTGTAATCTGCATTGGATGATCTTGAGCATTATTTGCTATCCTGTGAAATTAAGGATATTGTGTGATAGTCTGCACACTCTGTTAAGTCTCCTTCCTTTGGTATTGGTATGTAGGCTGATCTCTTCCATGGGCACTGTGTCATTTTCCAGATTTGTTGGCATAGTTTGAATAGAATCTTGACCATTTTTTTCCTCTGTAGGTTGCCATATTATGATAGATATTTCATCAATTTCTGTAACCTTTCACCTGGTAATGTCTGTAGTACCAAGCATACTATTATATTAAGCTGTAATTTATTTCCTTTTTTCATTTCCTTCTTTTTGCCATTGCAGAGTAAGTATGAATGGAAATTCAAGCACAATATGAATTTTGAATGTTTATGTTTTTTCTTCTGAGTTGTTACATATTTTAAGAAATGGGCTCTGTATACACTAACATTTAGAACTATGGTCATTATTTAAATTTATAACCTTCTCTATACTTGATGGATCAAAATAGTTAAGGCCACTTCTAAGAATAAAAAATGTAAATTTATAGCTGAAATATCTGTAATTCATAGCTATTAATATACCAACTTCATAATAATCTGGTACTCAGTTCCCATATTTTACAATAAATTGCTCTAAAATGAACATAATTAGGGGGATAACCTTATCATATGCAGATCTGGGAAATTTCCTACTCTCTACATATCCAGTATTACTAATATACCCTATTTTCATTTTTGTAATAAGACTTCCTTTCTAGCATATCACTGTCAGGTCAACTAGGAAGCAATTTTTATGATGAGCTTCAATCATTATATGCAGTAGTTACCATAGAATTTGAAATTGGGAAAGGATGACACAGTAATAAAGAATTCCAATGTGGAAACTCAGCACTGATGCTGATTATGAGCCTATGTCCACTAGTTGTGCTCATAATGGGTATAGTCCACCTTAATTTTTGCCCATCACAGCCCTGTTCCTTTATTTCCAAATCAACAGATATAAGCTTGGATCCAAAAGTACCCTTCCACTTGTGGAAGGATTCTTCGGTTCATGGAAAAGCTATTTTGCACCATGTGCTACATTTCTGTCTAAGAAAGATGAAATTAAGTCTGAAAAACTACTTCAACTGGAACATCTATCATATAGGAAGTGGATGTACTAGAGCTTTTACAGAACCATGCTATTAAAGCATTATATGAACTCTTGTTATATGAACTCAGGCATTGGGGACAGGGTCTGCTAATAATTATTGTCCTTCTACTCAGTTCTCTGGACCCAATCTTTTAATCATACTGAACTGCTAATCCCATAAATATATACTAAGTTAGATCCCAGCAGCTGTTTGCCCAGTTGAAGCCATCTGAAAGTTCTGTCCTGTTTGCTTGAAAATTCAGCATGAAACAATTTGCAGGCAAATAGCATTCAAAAAGAAAACGTTTAGAAAGATTTACAGGGCCATGAGAAAAGACATATACTTATAGTGGAGCAAGGAGAAGATCTCAGATTCAGTGCCCAATATCTCTGGACAATGATAGTAAATCTTTAGATTAAAACCTTTGAGAAGCACAGACTGTGAGTACTGAACAGGATATGCAGACACTTCTACTGGTATTCTCTATGTTCCATATTTTAACTTGATTTTTACATTTCATATATGAAGAAAAATAAAATGCCTAGCACATTGTGTGTGTGTGTGTGGGTGTGTGTTTGTGTGTTTTAAAGTTACTATTATTTCTAAGAATAACTCTGGGCCAGAAATATAGTCTTTGAAAATCAGTGGTGGATGCTACAGCCCAACCTTTTGTTTAGAAGTGTTTGCACCTGCTGTAAAAGCTGTAGTGAGAAAAAGTGTCCTTGGAGTCTAGAGGTAGCAAATAATGCTTTGTGAATGACAGTGGACATTATGGCATTAATTTTATGAATAGGCAAGTCTTCCATAATGCTAGTCATTTGTTCTCAAAATGCAAAACAATGCTTATGGGTAGGATTTTGAGAAATGTGTTGCCAGTTGCAACAGCTCCCAAGATGATGTCATGTTGTCCTTTTATGGAAGGGAAATGGATGTGCATGGAAACATTTCAGGGACAGCATCCAGTAATCCTAGAATAACAAAGGGATGTGTCAGAGTTATGTAAAGTGTCTACCCCACATGGAATCTGCCTTAGAAGAAATATTTGAAAAGAGACTGAACAGCTGTTGAGAATGTATCTGGGAGTCCACAAGGGTTTGGTACTCAGAAAAAACTGATGGATGTGACTCGTCTTCCCATTTTTCACCCAAATCCAAGAACATACACCCTCAGTACAACAGCTGATTGGCACTAACCAATGCACTTGGAAGGGCTGAATTATAAGATTGCATGAAAAGTGTAAGGGCTATGATACAGGTGAAGGGTAAGGGCTGAGCTCCATCAACAGTTAAATGCTAATCATGTCTGACCATGCACTGACAGTATTGTCTAAGTCAAAAAAATAAAATAAAAATGGTCAGTTGGACTTCAAAACTGAGAATGGGAGATGCTATTGCACCGTAAAAAATAGACTGCAGTTACTTCATGTACATGAGGCTTCTAGCTTGCAAAAGTGCAGAGTTAAACAGCCTAGTTACAGATGTTTGTTTGCTGCTCTGTTAATAAAATCATTAGTCCTTTACCTACCTGCATATGACAGTGGTTCCTTATTTGAGGGCTTCTAGGCCAACATACCACCCAAAAGCAAATCAGGTTACTGCAGAGAAAACATGACCTTAATAGTTCAAAGGGTTGGTATCAGACTTAGCCACCCATAGAGAAAAACCAAAGGTATCAGTGGGATATAAGTTAGTACTTGACTACAATGGATCTTTTATAAATATGGTAAGTCTGGATCCAATCCTATCTATTGAGTCTATATCTATATATTGCCCAATACTTTTTTTTGCAAGATTTCCATGATAATAAAATAATCAAAAGTATGTAGCTTTATAGTGACATCTGCTTTGAGGAAACACATTTATCCCTTTGCTTTTTCTTAAGGACTGCCTTTCCCCAGCAGTTTCTGCCTATCCTATGTAAACAAATAGGAAGCACCTGCTAAGAGTCCCCACCTACAGGAGGTACAGTGGGAGGGACTCAGCAATAGGTATGTGAGATGGACTGGAATTATGAAGGCCAGGCTCAGGGAGATAAGCATTTTCTTAGCTCGCCAGAGGAGCGTGGGAGTTACAAGAGGATGAGAGTGGCACCTCCCTGAGGAATTCACAATGTTGCGGCTGGCTGTTTTGGGAGATGGGGTTTCAGTCTGGGAAGATTCTTGCTAGAGGTTGTAGCTAATAAACATAGCTGAACTGAATTTGCATTGTCTCTTGGAGTTCCTTGGGCTAGGCCTGACAGTATGCTCTCTAGCAGCTCCCCTCCTTTGGAACAGCTTGTCTTTCTAGCCTTCCGAGAGGAGGTAAAAACATGGCTTTTCCAGATGGCCTTCAGAGATTAAATATAACCAATGGTGTCACATTCAATACATGCAATGTACTATTTTTCACATTCATTTAAATCCAGACTTAATTAAATTACCATTTGAATTGTTATTCATTTGACTCGTATAATGTTTTATATATATCTTCTACTAACTAGCAATAGTCCTACTGGTTTCAGGCAGTAAGCAAATCTCATAAACAATAAGTAAATAAATAAATATTAATGACAGGCGAAACACATGCAATCACTTCATGACAACCCTCATAGGTATGATGGGCAGATGTAACGTATCAGCCTTGTGAGGTAGTCCAGACAGGAAGCCCACCCAGATGGGCTAATTCTACTTTATTGTAAGGTTACATTAACAGAAGCTTGCAAGTCTGAAAGTACATTTCTCCCCCTTCACCTTTACGGCCTAAGAAACTAGGGAGGGTCCCTTCTGAGATGTTTGCCATACCCACATTCCTGCTGCAGGCTAAGCTGCCTCTTATCTGACTGTTCCCCTGGATGTGGCTCTTCCCCCGTCTCCCAAGGTCATTCCCCCGTACCATTACAAAAGGGGCTATCACAAATGAAACAGCCAACAGTCTTAAATACAGTATAGTTCAACAAGCTAGGTTCTCCCACATATATGAATTAGCTATGAGTCCTCCTTCCTACTTAGAGTCAAATTATTGAATAATACTGTATATACCATTCACAGATTACTTTTTGGTTCATCAAATTAGCTGCTGCTGCTGCTGTTTTTTTTTAAAGTTTCATATATTTCTTACTCCTAAAAGAGGATTTTTCTCACAGTAAATATTAATGGTCACAAATGGGGCCAAAAGCAAATTCACAAACTCTTAAACTACTAGAGATATCATTTAATTAGCTGAGTAAAGTACTGGATTAGACGTCTGTAAATCACTTACTGAACACTACAGAACAGCCTTTCTCAACTGTTGTTCCACAAGAGATCACTAGGGGTTCTGCAAAGATCATGATTAGAAAAAGTTAACGTTCTGGGAACTTTGCGTGGCACGCAGTGCTAGTGATCATGATAGTGCAATATTTTATGTGTCACGACTCAGCTGCCAGCCTGCTGTTTTGCTGTTGTTAATTTTGTGAACCACAAATTGTGTAGGTTAGAAGTGAATTGTGTTATGAGGTTTTCATCGTTTTTGCAATTTTTATGCAGGGGTTCCCTGAGAAGTGAAAGTTATTTCAAGGGTTCCTCCAGGGGAAAAGGGTTGAGAAAGGCTGCTACAGAAGCTTGAAGTCAACGAACAGTGGATCAATTTTCCTTAGAGTGAAAGAACCAAATGAGCAATTCAACTGAATGTCTTTGCTGTCTTTCATCAGAAATGAATACAAAAATTGCGTAGGTGCTTTATGTGTAGGCAGACTGTACGGTTTCCTCCACAAAACAATCTGGTTTGCATTTAGGCCAGAAAGAGAACCATAGGAAATTATGTTCACAAGAAAAGGTTATAGTAAGAAAGTTAATTTTAGTAAGCTTTACTATTGTAAAACCCTGGTATTTCTTAAACCTCAAGTTTAAGAAATTTTGTTTAATAACAAGAGATAAATGACAAGAAGCACAGTTTATTGGGTTGTTCCCATCATAATTACATCATACTTTGCAGTAAATTCTTTCTGTATCATACCAGAATCATCAGATTCATATATAATATTCTGCTAATAAAGGTAAAACATTACTGGATCTAGAATATTGGGTTCATTCTGTCCCTTTCTTATACAAACACCTACATAATCCTACCTAGCTCCATTTTTGCATCAGTTGGGTAATTTAAAAAACTTGCCTGAAGATTCTTTTAAATACTCTCAAGATGGCTGTCTCGACCCATCTTTCTCTCAAGATATGCATTTCAATCTAAACATCTTCTCCAAATACATATTTTTATTCAACCTGCATATTTTGAAATACATATCAACATCCTTGAAGGGCAAAGGCTCCCTCAAGGTTCCCTTCATTCAACAAAAATGCCTCTCTTATTCTTCTTTGTGGCTGACTGATAATGCTGTCTTCTCCAGCTAGGAGAGAAAGCAATTGCCTGGCCACTTCAGTGCCTTCAAGCCTCTTAGCTGAAATCAGTGTCATTAAATTAAGCATTGTCTGATATAATTGACACTGCTGACGGCCTCTCGTTTCATACCTTCCACAGCAACAATACTGAGAGCAGGCTGCTTTGGCAGGGGAAAACAGGCATACCCATTCTCAAAACAGATGTAATCTCTTTGGATATAAAACCGGGAAGACATTGAAGGATGTACCTGTATGTAAGCACCACATTGGGAACCCCAGTTTTATGTTATGACATATAGAGCAAAACATTTTATATGTAGATATAAAACAATGGACTGGATGCAAAATTAGTCTCCCTTAGAGTGAGGAATCAATGGACTTAAATTAATTTATTACTTAATAAATAATTTAAGTCACATGGATTTGAAATGATTTAATCTACATTCTATACCTGGACCCAAATGGAAGAGTAAGATATAAAGAAGCCACTATGGAACTCGTATGAATGTAAATTCTTGACTCATAACTCACTGGGTAATGTCAGCCCAAAGAAAAGACATAATTGTGTTTCCAAAAGAGCATAATATACACACTCCCCACTTGGCATATCATTGGGTGTAATAAATGCATTTCTTACTTGCAGCCTCTTTATCACACTGGCATCTAAAAGTATTTGGAGAAACACTGCTACAGTTACCGTTGCCACAACTATGTCGCTGACACTGTCCAATTATTTCTGAACAGTTCTTTCCTTATAAAACAAGACAGAAAAAAAATGTAATCTAAACTTTCCAAATGAATGGAACTTTACCAAAGAATCAAGGTGAAAATACAAGAATTATAATTAGCATGCATAAAGTATACAAGAAATGTCTTGCTTGCATATTAATCCAAAGCAGCATTATTGCTGTTATTTCCATGGTTGTGTTTAAATCACTCTTTTAATGTTGTTAGAGTGAAGAAATGTACTGTAACGAGTGAAGAAATGTACTGTAAATGTACTACTGTAACGCGCTGTACATGGGGCTACCCTTGAAGAGTATCCGGAAGCTACAGCTGGTCCAGAATGCGGTGGTGAAGACAGTTCTCAATGCCCCTAGGAGGGCACATATTACACCGCTGTTGTGTGAGCTGCATTGGTTGCCAGTTTGTTTCCGGGTCCAATTCAAGGTGTTGGTCATCACCCTTAAAGCCCTTCATGGCACAGGACCAGGTTATCTGAGGAACTGTCTCGCCCTGGTTATTTCAGCCTGCCTCACTTGGTCCAGCAGAAGGGGCAGGTTGCAGACCCCACTGGTCAAGGAATTCCGATTGGTGGGGTCTAGGCAGAGGGCCTTTTCTGCTGTGGCTCCCGCCCTATGGAACATCTTGCCTCCTGAGGTCCGGTGGGCCCCTCCCTCATGGCCTTCAGAAAAGGGGTTAAATCCTGGCTTTGCCAGAAGGCCTGGGGGCCGGATGGGGACTCGCATCTGTGGAGCTGGCTGGTGGGGTAATGGGTTCTGGCTCCCCCCCCCCAGCATCTTGAAGGTGTTAGTGCTAAAATATACAGGGGGTTTTAGGACATTTTTAATGTATGTTTGTATTTTAATTATTTATGGATTTTAGCCACTGTTGGAGGGATCGGTGTGTTTTTTCTTTTTTGTTATTGTGAGCCGCCCAGAGTCACCCGTTGGGGGAGATGGGCGGCATACAAGTTTAATGATAAATAAATAAATAAATAAATAAACAAATAAATAAATAAATAAAATTGATTGTATATGATGCTAACACTACACTTCCAGAAGGGGCAGGTCTGATCACTAAACATATGGGTATGCGATACAGATAGTACGAAGGGAATTGTGGGAAGAGGAACCATCCCTTTGTTCCAGGGATGGAGCCAAGTAAAGCAAAAGAATCTAAACTGGAAGGAAGGTGGGTTTCATTGTTAACCACACAAGTGAAAGGGACTTCCAGTTACCAAGTGCTGGGCAAAAGAGGGGATGGCTCTTGATATAATATCTAGCTTGTGAAGCTCCAAAGACCCATAATTGGCAGGATGCCGATTTAAAAGTATTGCGGATGGCTCCAAGGAGACAATTCTTAGATATTTATATCTAAATGTTTAGCAGATGAAGATATAACCCTAGACACAATTCCCTCCAAGCTAGTCTCACTGAACTCATATACCTAAGATGTACTGCATATGCTCAAATTTCAGGGGAAAGTCAACACTCCACTATTTGAACAAAAAGACATATTCTAATATTTGCTTTTCAACATGATTTAAGAGCTGCCTGGAAAGACAGTTGCAGGATGAATTCTGCTTAAAGGCGCTGCTTTCAGAAATTGCGAATCACAAATTGCTTATGCTCTTACAGCATATGGGCCTAAATACCACATAATTCCACTTGCCATTTGAATTGTTGCTCTACTGTTCTTCACACCTGAGCATTTTTTTAAAAATTAACACTATTATTCTTTTGCTCATACCTGCAATCTACAGCTACAACTCCGGCCCTAAACATTTTAATCAAACCAGATTCTTTCCACCTTGTTTGCTTGGGTTTTACCTATAATGCTCCTGTTCAAAAGCTTCCATTGCGCTTGATTCAGCTAGTTTTTGACATTCTCAAAGCTTCTTGACCTTTGTAATGAAACTGGACCAAGGCCAGGTTTTATGCCCTGGGCATTTGAAGTGGATGCAGAGGGGATCCATACTGTGTGTACTACATGTTCTCAGTTCATTCTTAAAGGCAATCTAGTGTTGCACTTTTCAGGAGGCTGCTTTCAGTCTTAATCCTAGTAGGGGCCTCATCTAACTGATTTCCATTTAACAAGCCACTGGAATGAGAGAAGCCAGAGCTGTATGCTAGCACAAGGGGGAGGGGGCTTTGAACTCTTTCCTGTGCCATGATCACAGTCAGAATGGCCTTTCCTGGGTTTTCATTCATGATGGGAGGAAGGTTGTTGATGGTGGTGATGATGGCAGGAGATATCAGTTCTCCATAGGAACGTATCAGGGCAAGGGGCTGAATCCCTGTTTTCATATACCATAATTCTGATCCTGTCTCTTGTTTGTTTGTTTGCTTGCTTGCTTAAGATCTACATGCAAAGTCAGATTATGTGACAAATTTATGCTAGAAATTTAGTGGCGGGGGAGATTCCCAGGCTGGGAACCAAAGACAGCAAAGGAGGCAATAAGCACAATAGTGAGATTTGTAACAGAAAATAGAACAGCGGCAACATATTTTGCTTCCTTACAATGGCATGATAAGTTCAGAACACATGACCAGAAGAAGCTCTAAAGTATCCTGTGAAGTAGGAGGTAAAACAAGAGCTCCTTTTGCAGAACACATTCGAGAAACTGCAGGACAACTTTCAGCCAGGATCAAGCCTAGCATGTCTTAGAAATCGATTTGATCTTACCTGCAAATGAGGGGGGACAGATGCATTCATAAGAATTGTCATCATCTTCTCTTTGGTTCTTTGTGTTAATGCAGATGCCATGATTGTAGCAAGGTTTACTGGAACACTTATCAATTTCTTGGCAGAACTGTCCTGAATAGTGCTGACTACATTGACAATTATATGCTTCATCCCAGATATGACTTAAACATTTGCCATGTCCAGAGCAAAATGGTGAATTTGAAAATTCCTGGCAAATGTGTGGTTTCACTGTCACATTCAGTCGAAGCCCGAAATGACATAAAAGTGGTCCTTGTATTGGGACTTCTGCAAAGTAATGTGTTCCAATTCCAAGCCATTTGGGGTCAATTTGATGCATCCCACTTAATCCGTAGTCAAAAATAAGCTGGTGCTGAGGGAAATCTGTTGGTTGAGGACATCTAATAAATTCTTCCAAGGAAACATTTGCCAAGTTCATGCCATGAGACTGAAAAGATGTCTCAGAAGAAACAAAGAGCATATCCCCCAGCTGAAGTTGCAGAGGACAAATCTGGGGTAAACTCAGAGTTACCTTGTCTGCTGTACTGCTTTCATGATATGAATCAATATTCCAACAGTCTGTGTAGAAGCTGGAGCAGATGTTTTGGCTCAGTGACCATTTCACTGTATGTCCTGTTGGATGGGTTTTCCATTCAGACACCAAGAATCTGTTGCAAAAAGTCTGGCTATCTACCATGCAGCTTTGAAGAAAAAGTGCTGCTGTGACAACAAATGACTTTAGTTTCATTCTTTTTGAAGCTAAATCACACAGCCTGCAGTGATTGTCTGGTTCCCAAGGACAGAAGGGCTTCTTTCCGATGAGATCTTGTGACAGGTGTTGGCCTTTTCATATCGGTTGCGCCATGCCTGCCTATGAAAATATATGAACAATAGACCTGAATATAGAACATTGGGGCTGAACAATTAAAAACAAAAAACGGTCAGAGGCCAATAGCTTAGTACAAAGATTGACAGCCTTTTTTTTTTTTTTTTGCTAATAATAAGCAAAGGGGTTTATTTCCTTATTGTGGCTGGAACAAACGGTAGACAGAACTCAAACGGGAGGCATATGTTCTTTCTGAGAATCCTTTTTTCTCCTTCCTCTGAGACTCCCTTCCCCTTTTTCTATCTTTCTAACACCTTCTGCTCTCTGTCTTTCTTTCCCTCTCCCCCTCGCACAAAAACGCTTCTGGCAGAGGTGCCAAGTAATGTCTTGCAGAAGACTTTTGAAATTAAGCCAGAGCCTCCTGATATTAGGCTGAAGATTAAGGTTAAGGATGCCCGTGGCCCACACTGTTGCCATTGGCCTACTTCTGCCTTAGTAACAGGATAAATCTGCAGTGACCATTTCAGCTGTTCCTCTCCTGAACTCAGACCAGCTTGACTCTAAGCCGGTTTTTCAAAATCCTGCCTGGACTGAGATGCTTTGACAATAGCTTGCAAATTATTTTGGCTAGAATGCAGGCTCTGCCACCTGAGCCCATTAGACTGTTTCTCTGCTGTGTGCCCTCCTATCTTTCTCTTTCAGGAATGGGATCGCTAATCGCTTTCTTTCCAGTGGGTGGGTCTTCCTGGATATATATATATACCATTGTATATTTGTGTGTATGTATGTGTATGTATTTTGCACACATGCCCACTGTTAAATTAAATTCATATATACAAAGTTAAAATATATTTACAAGGTTAAAGGATCAACATGCATATACTTGCACGTGCACCAAACAGTTTAACCTTCTCCCCCTTTTTTTCTTCCCAGCATGCACTCTAATCGGTTCTATATCCTACCAGCACTAAGCTAAAGAAATAGTGTAGTGGTTAATGTCTCTGGTGAGCATAAGGAAACCTGGCAAGAATGCTTCTTCTTTTTGTTTTTCTAAATTAGGATCTTTCTGAAATAAGTCATTTTCCTGTTTTGTTTTTTTTTAAAGTAAGACCAGAGTTTCACTATTTTTCTAGTCACCTGAGCTAGAAGGCTTTTATTCCCACCTCCAAACAGCCCAACATGGGATGGAGATTGTACCTCATATGCTAACTTGTGAATATTGGCTCCTATAAGCAAAGCAGCAGTGGAAACATGTACCAATTAAGGTTATAAACCAATTTTGTGCAAAATATGTTGCACTAATGCAATCAATAGCTTGGAGAGTTGTAATCTAAAATATCTGGAATATATCAGGATTCCAGCTGCTGGTTTAAGGAATTTGCAAACTTAGATCAAAACACAACAGGGAAAAAAATAATATTACAGACTATAGCAACATTTTCAAGGGATTTATGGATCAGTCTGTTTCAACTGACTGTTGTTGTTAACAATTGTAATTAAAAATTATTGATTGTTAAATTCATTGTGTTCCATTTCTGTGCTAAACCAAGCAAACACAGTTTATATTGTAATATGTAAGTACAGTAAATATGTAATTTGAAGCTGCTTAAAATATGCATTTCTGGAGACTTTCTCTCCAAGTATGAATTTTTAAAGCTAACATCTCCTTTCGAAATACACACCATTATATGTATTGGATTTTGGTTTCAGTTGAATTGTGCTAGAATATTTATGGAGTTGAACTATGCCACAAGGAACATTAATAGAAAATCCACACATTGGCTGGGGAAGTAGGAATCAGTTCAGACTATTCCAGAATTCATAGACACTGAATTTCTCAATATCCCTGGCATTTGTGTTCATTTCTGCTATACTGCCTAGTGCCCATACAGTCATAAAGAATCAAAATGAAGCTCTCGATCACTGCAGGATTGAAGACATATTGCTAGTTGAGACTGATGGCCTCTTCTTTTAATTAATTTATTTATTAACCCAATTTATATAGTTGCCCATCTCACCACAGGTAACTCGGGGCAGCGTACAACAAAGCTAAAAACAATCAATAGATACATTAAAAATATAATGTATTATAATGATCTAGGACAACTGTCTTCTAAAACATATCATGGACTGGATCTTTTGAAGCAAAGAATTTCTAGGAAGATATCATTTATGATTAGAGGAAAAAGCAAATTATTAATTGCTGTTTCTTAGCTCATGAGACTCCCTCATTCATGCCTGCCAGTTTGGTGCAGGATATTTAAGTCATTCTTTAATTTTGAACACACTCAGGGGGAAAAAAACAACAACAGCCCTACATGCATGCAATTAAAATCATATGGGCATTTAAAAATACACAGAGATCCTCAATGTAAATAGAAAACCCAGGCAAAAAGAACCAATTTACATTAATTGCTTCTCACACACTACCCTGGGATGCCCATGTGGGACCCAGGAAGCTTCCATGTGCAATTCTTATAACCAACTGCTGGCTCTGTTGCTGTGTTGGCATTATGGTGAACTGCTTCTGAGTAATTTCTATAATAATATATTTCCCTCTATGGTCCAAGTGTTAGCACTTGTTTTGTTGATTTCATTATTCCATTTAGAAACACATTATATTATTAAACAAAACTTAGTAATGCACATTAGATTTTGAGATTTGCCTTCCGCTGTTTTGGTTCCTTATGCTTTTAAACGGGACATCTAAGGATTCCAAGTCCGCGTCTGTTGTTCTCAAGGCAAATAGGCTGTGGTTTTAGAACAAGATACTTCACCTTGCATATGCCTAAGAAAAAGAACCTGTGTGCATATTTTCCTACCTATCGCGCATATGCAAGAGTACAAAGGACAGATTTTTCAGTGTAAATTTGCATTTAGGGCCTTCAATGACAGGCAGCCCCATTTTTTTATCCATCAAGTCAGGAACTGTAAATAATGGAATAACAGAGAGTAGCTTTCTTTCAGTGAATATTTCACCAATTATCCAGGGAAAGGAACAGCAGAATGTCCAGGGAAAAGGCCAGGTTAATCACAAGCCAAAGGCTTTCTAGAAACCCTGTCTAAGGTCTGCCTAAGCTGAACAAGATGCAAATTGAAGCATTGTGCCTTGCCAGGGCAGATGAAGGATCATATAGGTTTGATGTTTGATATCTGGCAACAGCCTCTCTGCAGGACCATGGGAAGCATCCTGAGTCAGATTACTGGTCCTTCTCATCTTATTGTCAACACTGACCGGCAACAGCTCTCCTCGATTTTAAGAGTTTTTTTCTAGCTCTCCTTGAAGATGCTGTAGACTGATTCTGGGAGCTGCTGGATACAGAAGAGATATTTTATACTGAGTTGTACCTGATGTAGATGTAATTGTGTCTGGGGTTTTTAACCGTTCAGCCAAAGCATATATCTTGATTCCTATCAGCTGCTTGGGTTGTTTACTGAATTAGCAGAATCGGTGTACAACCACACCAAATATAAAACTGCAGGCAAACATTAAACACAGATTTAAATTCAAATATTAAATGTAAGGACCAAGGAAGGAGAGATTGTATCTTAGCCTGGAAGGCAAGGGATCCATTTGAATCTCAGCTACGAATTCATTACTATAAAGAAAAATACAGAGATTAACCTGTAGACTGTGTTTCAAGATGTGGAAGCAAGTGTATTTCTGTGTCTGGAAAAATTCTGCATACCAGTTTACTGAAGCTGTCATTCACAGCAAAGGGCAAATTGTGCTGCAATTTTATGGGAGAAAAATCTGAAAAAAAAAAAAGTTCTGCACTGAATGTTTTGTTTGTCTTGGCTTATGGGGATTGGACTAAGATCTCATCAACACTTTACACTCTCTTGACTTTCTGCATTTGTCCTATGCCTCTTTACATCAGAAAGCCATACTGAGAAGTCAAAGGAACATGTTTCATAAAAGGTGTATATGTTTCCTTTTCTAGACGGCTTCATAAATCTCCTATCCTCTGCAGAATATGAAAAACTGAATATACTTTCACAGTGTGTTTGCTTGGATTTGGCGCCATGGAACAATAAGATTTTGAGAACAAAATTCTGTTTTATAAGCAAGACCCCCTGCTAGACCATTGACACACTTCTTGAAAATAAAATATCGCTCTAGATAACCCAGCCTTTGATTGGAAACACACTCAAACCTCAGATCACTCATGCCTTTGGTCCTCATGGCCTCAATTTCTGATATATATGATGGCTATTTTCATCTCTTCTTTTCCTGACAACCTTTGTTGAATGAAATACACCTTCACCCTGGTGCTGGCATATATGGGGAAAGGAACAGCAGAAGATATTATGTCATAGTCATACACTAGACCTTTATGCTCCTTATTAGGCACTTGGGCCCTACCAAGAGTTGGTTGTACTATGTGTAAGATTCTGAGCATTCTCCCATAATCTTGTTTATATTTGTTTTAATTGTTTAATGGTTATCAAGATAGTTTTAACTGTTAGTTTTATTGTACATTGCCCACAGCCACATTTGTGAGATGGGCGCCTATATAAATTTGATAAATAAATAATAAGAAGAGGAGAAGAAAGTGAACAGTGATGCTCTGGGTCTCTTTATCTAGGTATGTTTTTGGTTGAGATGACTTCACATACCCAGCCAAATCAGAACAGTTGGCAAACAGAAATGCATGGCATACTATCACCATGCCTATTTTTACATGAAAAATTGCCCAGCATGGAGCTTAAAAGGAATTAAGGAAGATAAAGGGTTTCTTCCGTTATATTTATATTACAGGTTTATAGCAGGCACAAAGAATGCTGTGTGGGCACTGACGGTAGATCCATTTGAAACATTAGATATCCAATTTATCTTATTGGATTTTCAAGTGTTAAGTATTGAATACAGAAGTAAGGATTTTATTTCTATCTCTCACCTGCTCAGTGTGGTCCGAAATGTATCAGATGAGCACAGTGAGTTGAAGACGCTCTTATGGCTCCTTTGATATTAAGAAATATTCTACCATCTTAAGTGACAGAAATTATCAAATCAGTGCCATGTATTTAGACCACATATTTATTTCAGAGGTGGCTAGCACTTTTTTAATTAAAAAAAAAATCCCTGTATCCCTGGAATCGGACAGATCTTGAATAAAAAAATTAATATTTTATATTTCTCCAACTCACAATAGCAATACAGCTACTTTTCCATTTGTGAAATCTAGTTTTAAGCACAACATTTGTGCTTGCATGGAAATTTGATCTTCAGTTAAAACACCAGAACTTAAATAATGTTCTGTGCATAATCTGAGCTTAGCAGTATTTAAAATATTTCTTTCTCAATTATTATACTTCCTTCATTTTTGTATATGTCAAGCAAAACTAAGTCACACAAAATAGCAAGGAGTGGTCACATATCATATTTTGTTAATTTATTTATTGGTTAGTTATATCCTGCCTTTCCTTCAAGAGCTCACTGTGAGTACATAGCATTTTTCATCCAATTTTTCCCCACAACAACCACCCAGAGTCACTGGGAGTTGGGTGGCATACAAATAAAAATAATAATAGTAACAATGGCAACAAGTGAACCGAGAGACAGTGCCTAGCCCGCTCATCTATTTTGAAAATCCAACATTTTACCTTCACTTGCAGCCTATTTTTCAAAAGATATCTCCTAGAGGTTAATGTAATTGGAATTTACTCCCTAAATATAATTAAGATTGTAGAAAGGCTTCTTCTTATCCATTTTAATGATTAGAGCTTCCTAGTGCAAATAAAGCAAGCAAACAAACAAACAAACAAAATCCAGCCAGGGTATTGCATTCATTTTCAAGCAAATCTTATTTCAAAAATGTGGAAACCCCCCCCCCCCCCCCAGATAAGTGAAGGGGAGGGAAGTACCATAAATGCTTTGCAGTCAGCTCAGCTGGTCTATACACTGGATTTTTCATCTGAAAAGAAACTAGAGCTCTGCCCTTCTATTCTTTATCATGGAAACATATAAATGAATAGCTAAAACCTTTTAGCTTCGCACCAGTCTGATACAGATTTTTCAGGAAGAATAGAAGAATGTGAATGGAAGAAGGCTAAATTTCACAGAAATTGGTGCAGAGGTTTTCAGATTCTGCTGCTCTTTGTGGGAGTGTATCTTTGTGTTATCAGCGTGTGTGTGTGTGGGAGGAACAAGTGGGTATACATACATACTGAACATACTAAACTCTGCAGCAAAAATAGATCTCAGAGCATGGAATAGCTAAGGCAAATTTCAGGAGTTGATCATTTTGTGGGTACAAAGAGAAGCGTGATGATTGCAGCGAACAGTGATACCCCTTCCAAAAGTCAGTCAAGTACTTAAGAGAGCCACAATCATTATCATCATCAGCAGCAGCACTGTTAGCATTAGAATCATCTTTATTGTTGCAATAAAGATTATTACTAATTTACCTACTTCTATGGAGGGTAGATAGGAAAAAGTAAATTATTAAATTAAAAAAATAAATAAATAAGTTCCATCCATTCTATCCCCAAGAATCTGTGCTGGTAGCTAGCAGTTTGAGTCCAATGCTCATTCTCATCTGAGAGACAACGATCAGCCATTGAATCCAATATTCCCCATTTCTCCCATTCCAGAACTTTTAAGAGAATAAATGTCAACCTTTTATTGTTTCTTTTTCAGTAAGAGGCTGCATTTCCTGAAGAATTCTGAGCCGTTAGAGTTTTCCTTCTGCCTCAAGCGAGTTAAAAATTACTCTGCTCCAGGTCTCACCATGTTGGAGTACAGCCCTATCTATTACTTGCTACCAAGATTCAGCAACGTCTGTCATTTGACAAAGTAACTTCCTTTGAAAGGAAACCACTCTTGCTTTGACCTCGCAAACTTGGCTCTGCTTAAGGACCAAGAACTTTTGGAATATGCAACATGTGTTGGAAAGTATTAATTAACATAAGAACCGAGCTGTGCAAGGAGACATAAATTTATAAGAGCATAGTGCAGCTAGAATACATGATCAAAGCAAATGCTTTTTAAAACATCTCTCAACTGGTAACGTTTTATTCCCTGTTGCATATTCATATTCTAGCTTTCTGACTTGACCTGCATTTAAGTAGATCCTTCAAATCTGACTGAATTTTTCAAATGCTTTTCTCTCATGATAAAAATCTGTAAAAATCTCAGATTGCTAAGAACAAGACTGCAGAGGACTCAGACTTCACTGACAGTATATAATGCAAGCTGTAAAATAATCATGATAAATATGTCCTGTTACTGACAATATAATGCAACTAGCTTTGACACAGCTCACCTGACAAAAAAAATGTCTGAAGATACATGTTTGAGAACATCTCCTAAATCTCTCTCTCTCTCTCTCTCTTTCTTACTATTTAAAAACAAAAATCATGAATTTGTGCACTCAGTAAATCTTCCCCCAAAGTGTCCCAATATATCTCATATATTGGGAGACAGTTTTAATGCTGAACTTTGCCCAGCATGCGTGTGGAGCACCAGCAACTCAACTATTATATAACAGTAGTTTTTTTTACAGAGCCCAAGGCTCAGGTTTTAAAATGCTAAATAATAAAAAGTGTAATAAAATTGTAAAATGAAAAAGAGTATAGAATGGTGCAGAGAGGCACTGGATGGAGCCTAATATCTAGACATATATATGTCTCTCTCTTTTGGTGTGTATTATATATAAAAAAAAATTCCCTTCTCACCCCTATGGGTGGTATGTGTCTTCCTCAATCTCGGGTCCTCTACCAGAGACCTGGGAGTTTGAGGGTTCTGCGCAGTATCTTAGCTGTTCCTAGCACTGCACTCTTCTGCACAGAGAGCTCTGATGTTGTTCCTGGGATCTGTATGTGTATATGTGTGTGTGTGTGTATACATATACACACACACACACACACACACAAATACACACACACACATACACACAAAACACATACAAACGGATATCTGTAAAAGAAAGAAGGGTGCCTTCTCTGTCACAATGCCTTATGGAACAGATTCCCCTGAGATTTGCAGGGTCCCAATTCTCTTGGCCTTCTAAAAGGCTTTTAAAACCTGGCCTTTTCCCCAAGGTTTAGGACCAGGATGTTAGAGAAGCCCAATATAGATGTATCTTTTATGGAATTCTTAGATAGTACCTCAGTTATGTTTTTCTTGCAATTACTTTAATTGGTTATGGGTTTATATATTGTTTTTGTATGAACTCTTGCCGCTCAGAGTTATGTATTTAAGGTGGACAGCTATATACATTTTCTAAACAAACAAACAGATAAAACCACATGGTTCATGTTGACTTGTTAATCAAGATAGAATCCCCCCCCTCCAATATCTGGACCATGAATAGACACCCACAAAATTAAGGTCTATGGACATGTGGTAACATTTTAAATATCTTGAAACATGGCATGACTATTTCTAAAACAAAAGTTGGCAGGTTATGCTCTAGAGTAAAGCTTTCTATGCATACATGTCCTAGGGTAACAAAAGTACTTAAGTGATAAACTATACATAGCAACACTTTTCATGACAAGAAACTGCTGCAACATATATGTACGTAACTGAATTATTGAAACTGGAATGCCTTTATATACTTTGCATTTGATTTAATTGGTTGATGTCTATGTGTCAGACAGTGTAGAGATTAGCACACTGAAATTCAGAATACAAAAAAGAAAAGAAAAGAAAAGAAAAGAAAAGAAAAGAAAAGGAGAGAGAGAGAGAGAGAGAGAGAGAGAGAGAGAGAGAGAGAGAGAGAGAGAGAGAGAAAGAAAGAAAGAAAGAAAGAAAGAAAGAAAGAAAGAAAGAAGGAAGGAAGGAAGGAAGGAAGGAAGGAAGGAAGGAAGGAAGGAAGGAAGGAAGGAAGGAAGGAAGGAAGGAAGGAAGGAAGGAAGGAAGGAAGGAAACCAAATACATTAAAACAGAAATAATGCAAAGGATGATATAGTGAGAACCAAATGCAAGGCTGAGAACTATATTCCATAGCCTGGGAACAATGCAGGAGAATCCTTGGAACTGCCTGCTAAATAGATGAGTCCCTGGTTGGAGGGACATTCTCTAAAGGATCTCTCCTGAAAATTTTAACTGCTGGACAGATTTGTAATTGTAGATGTGGTTCCTCGATACTCTTTTCCCAAAATGTTTAGTAGTCTTGCATGGAAGTTCTGCACAGCTCTATTATTTAAGTCTTTAAAAGTTAGTATAAAATCTTAAACTGTATCTGGGAAATAAATGGTTGCTTTCAACATTTCCATATTGTGTCTGCAGTATCTTCCATTATTTAATAACATACAGTAGCTGCCATAATGTCCACCAACTGATTTCTGTACATTTTTCAATGGTAATCCCATTAAGTGCAATAATTTCCCAGCACTAACTTCTGGAGATGGCTTGACAGAGAAGCTTAGAACCTTGTGAAATAATGCCTCTCAAAGCCCAGTCCTGTTTGATGTTAGCCTTGTGAGGTAGTCCAGACAAGAAGCACAACCAGGACTACTAGCTCTATCTTTATTGTAAGGTTTTTTTTTTTTTTTTTAATCTGCTTAACAGTCATTACTGACCCTGCAGTGACCGCCCCCTAGCGGTTTTCAAGGCAATTGCATCTTTCTAGTTTCGGAATTAGACTTTGCCAGAGCCTAATTCCTAGAGCGTCAGCCCAGCTGGCAGCACAGGAGGCGGGATTTCCGTTGCTTCGCGCCCCTTTTTCGGACGAGCGCGGTTTCGCGCTTTTTACCGGCAACTTGTCCCTTCTCTCTGTTGAGCCGCTGCCAGCATTTTTCCTCCCACCGGAGTGAGAGTCCTCATTTATCTACTCACGTATGTTTTCGATCTGCTGAGTTGGCAGAAGCTGCGGGTATAGAAACAAGAGCTCACCTTGTTAACGCGAGGCTGGACTCGAACCACTGAAGCTTTCAGCCATTTCTGGCCGGCACTTTCAGCGTCTTGTAAGTCTGAAAGTATCCCTCCCAACCTTCAATTTTACTCTCCCAAAAACTAGGGAGGGTCCCTTCTGAGATGCTTTCACTCCCCCTTCCCCTTCGGACTCAAATTCCATTTATCAGACCATTGTGTAGGCTGCAGATCTTCCTCCTGTGTCCCAAGGTCATTCCCATATACCATTACAGTCATGATGTCCCTATACCTACAAAGATCAGAATTGTGCAAGCTATGATATTCCAAGCTATGGAAGCAAAAGTTGGACTTTGAAGAAGTAGGATAGGAAGAGTATTGATACTTTTGAACCTTGGTGTTGGAGAAGACTCCTGAGTATACCATGGGCAGCCAAGAAAACAAACAGATGGATCATCAAGCAAATCAACCCAGAGTTCTCATTTGAGGCACAAATAACCAGGCTGAAATTATCCTACTTTGGACACGTTATGCAAAGACCTAGCTCTCTGGAAAAGGCTCTAAAGCTGGGAAAGGTGGAAGGAGAAAGAGGAAAAGGATGACAGTAACAAGGTTGATGGACTCAGTTACAGTAGTGATGAGTTCACTGTTGGAAGATCTGAAAGACCAGGGATAGATCATCATGGAAAAAAAATCCATCTATGTTGTCACTAGGAGTCAAAAATGACTTGATGTCACATAACCAATCATTCCAGATGGTTTCCCCATTTGTAACATATAGCTGTAAAAACTGGACCACTGGAAAGTCTGAATGAAAAAAAAAATGAAGTTATTGAAGTGTGGTGATTTTACTTCAGATAAAAAGAAAAATAATGTTATATGTAGTAAAATGAGACTGTTTTCTGGAAAGACTAATAATGAAACCAAAGGTTAAATATTTTGAACACATACTATGAAGGGAATAATCAATTGAGAAAACCTTGATGCTTGGAAAAATTGAAGGCAATTGAAAAACAGATGAAAAGAAGACAAGGGGGTTACATACTATCACTTTTGGGAGAAGTATGAATTTACTAGAACTCAAATTACCAGTTACTCACTGACCATCTTGGGGAGCTGATATCCATAAGGTCACAAATATCAGAAGGAACGAAAAAATTGAGCAACAACAACTATGGATAGGCCTAGGAATTAAGAAGTCTGCCTATATTGGTCAACATATAAGGTCTGGGGAGAACTGTTATACAAATATATCTCAGCCACCTCCCAAGACATCAGTCAACTCATGAACTATCTATTAATTCAGAATGGCAGGAAGAAGCCTAGCATTTAAGCTCCAGAGCATAATTATATAAAGTCTCTGATTTCTTTGCACTAAGGTGGAAAATCATTTATTGCATTTGAGGCTTAGTTCTTGTCTGAATAAAAATTTTAATCTAGCCAAATTATATCTTGGAATCATCTCCCTACAACTAGTTTAGGAGTAAGTGTCTGGAGGCAGATGATTTATTGCCAAGCCTGGATACGAAGTCTGGTAGACAATAGCTCTCAATCTAGCTTAGTGGGTTCTCCTTGATTCCAATTTGCCACTAGATGTAAAGGATGTCTCAATGGCCAGGAGAGCCTGTGCTTAATTTCAGCAATGCCTCTACTTGGACTAAGTAAGCTATGGCCTAATAATCTTTTGCCTGGATTACTGCAATGTACCCAGTTCCCCAGCTGGTAGGCCCATCAGTAGGGATGGCTGAAAATGTGATGGCCAGGAATGGGGTCTTCTCAATTATGGAACTGTCATCCAGAAGATGTTTAGCTTGACTTTCAGCAAATAACTAAAGACATGACTGTTTACTTAACTAGTTTACTTTTAAATTTGCTTGTTATCTATTTTGCTTTTCTGTTTTTTTTTTAAGGAACTCACTTTATTTTTAATGCTTGCAATTATTATTTTTAAGCATTGCTGCTTTTATTGTCATTGTTTTATATATGACTTTCCCCTTCTCTTCTAATCTGCTCTAGTCTCTTCTGGGAGGAAAAGAGATATTAAATAAAATAAATAAAATAAATGGCTTTACTTATATATTGTGTTGCCAAGCCTATGTATGCAAAAGACAATACCTATCAGCAAGGCATTTAAAAACGTCAAGCTTCTCTTTCACTAAGCCATTAACTATTATGATTTTAATAATTTTGATTTTAATTATAATGATCTTACGATTATGTTTCATGTCTTGCATTTTTAAAAATTATTGTAAGATACTCTGACAATTTACAGACAGAAAAAGTATAAATGTAATAATAACTGTATAACTAAAAATGAAGTCTCCTTCAAGTCAAACTCAACTCCTTCTGACTACATTCTCATGTTCTTCTCTTGACAACAGGACAGAAATGGTTTGCCATTACTTTCTTCTGAGGGTTTTTTTTTTAATCCAAATCTAGTGTTCAGCCCTGATATTTCCTGGTAGTAAATTCCTTCCCATTTATGTACCTTCCCATTTGCGTACCAAGTACAGTGGTACCTCAAGATACGAATTTAATCCATTCCATGACTCTGATTGCAACTTGAATTGGTCGCATCCTGAAGCAAATTTTCCCATAGGGTTCAGTGTAAATACGGTTAATCTGTTCCGCCCTCCGAATTTGGTCGCACCACGAGGCAAATTTCCCCATAAGGTTCAATGTAAATACAGCTAATCCGCCCTCCGAATTTGGTCGCACCACGAGGCAAATTTCCCCATAAGGTTCAATGTGTCAGCCGGCGTTGCAGGGCTAGGAAATTCCCCAGGCACGTTTTAGTCAGTTTCACCGCTCGAGCGCTAGTGCAGAAAGAGGAAGTGCTAATGAAAGGGCCACCTGGCGCCTCTTCATTAATCTGTTAACGCCAGAGGGCCGCGGCGCTATGGACAAAGGAAAGAGCCGCGGAATTGAGGAAGAGCAATCAGCGTGCGAGGAAAAGCTCCCGCTCCCGGCTGTGTGTGGGACAAAAGCCCAAGGAAAGCAATGACCATGCCAAGGGCTAACAACAATTAAAGAACAATGGGACTCAGGCTGAACCTGCCATCTGGACAATTAAGGGGGATCACTGGGACGCTGATAATCCACAGCCTGTAAGGAGGGGAGGTATAAAGGAACCAATGTATTGTACCAAGCCAGTCCTGGCTTTGCTTGTAACTGTTGAATTACACTTGAGTAAACCTCTTTTGTGAACTACACGTGTCATGGGAGTTTCTCTTGACGAACGGGGCAAGATCTTACACAATGTAAATACATACAGCTCTGCATTTTCTTTGGAACCATGCTGACAAGCACACCAAAAACCTTCCAAACGCCACAAAACACACCACAAGCCTCACCGAACGTCTCCTTGCTACCGCGATCTCGCCCACAGGAAGCCGCGACCACATGGCAGCAGAGCAAATGGCCGCGGATCCGGTTCGTAGCTTGAGGCGGAGTTCGCATGTCGAGGTAAATTTTTGCAGACGGAGCTGGTTGTATCTCGAAATTTTCGTAAGGTGGGGCGTTCGTATCTTGAGGTACCACTGTATGTCCAACGCACTTATTTTTTTCCAAATCATGCAAGGTTGGCTAATTGTTGATAACTACTGAGACATCAAGTCATGCAGTTTTAAATATTCTGATGATGCAGTTCACATAACCATCCATTAAGGATAGGGGCAAATGGGAAAAAAATAAATGAACTCACATTGCTTGCTGCTAGCTCTGAAAGTGTGGTGTGATAAAATTTAGGCATTTTCTGTGATTGCTATCAAAGCCAACATCACTTTCATAACAGAGCCTGCGTGATGGAATGGAATTATGAAGGCCAGACTCAGGGAGGGAAGCATCCTCTTTCGTCTCCTGAGGGGCAAGGAAGAGATTAGAGGATGAGGCTGGCACCTCCCTGAGGAATTCACTCTGTGTTGACTGGCTGACCTTGGGAACTGAGTTACAGTCTGGGAAGATTCTTGCTAGAGGTTGTAGCTAATAAACATTGGTGAACTGAATCTGCATGGTCTCCTGGAGTTCCTTGGGCTAGGCCTGACAGCCTGGTCCACAATGAACATAAATGATAATGCAGGTTTGTTTGGTTTCAGCAGGACTTACAATTTATAAATCATGACTTACAGCTTAGCATTATGTACAAATCATGCAGAAAACAAAGAATGGCAAGTCATAATAAATGAAACCAGTTACCGTCATTTCAGTCAAGGACCTGAAAAGTAATTAACATTTTAACTCAAATACAACTTTTGTAGGTTTGTTTTGTTAAAAAAAAAAGGGGGGGGGGGACAAAGGAAAGTCAGGTGAAGAGTTTAAAAAAATGACCCTGCAATTCAGTGAGAAAGAGACTTCTTGAAAGACTTTCAATGTATATTAGAAATAATTTGGATTTTATTATTAAAAAATTTGACTGATTTTAAAAGACGAAGTAATGCAAATGCAATATATATTAATCGTATAGCCATTCCCATAGCCTCAGTTCTTCATGCCAGTCTGTCTGTTCCTCTCCCCCAAATTAACCCTTGCATCTTGCAAAGGTTGCTGCTGGGATAGGCAACAATACAAAATTGGTTTCCCCACACCTCCAACTTTTCATGTTTTTTATACTTAACTTTTATTTTCCATTGACTCTACACGTATATATAAATAGAAGTCTTCATTTGTGTAAAGATTTCCCATATGAACAGATCTGGAAAATTTTCAGATTTTCAATATAGTTGTATCTTCTGGTTCTAACTGCTTGAAGGATCATAAGAATCTGTGTCCTCAGTGGTCCAAATTCATTATTGTCCTTGCTGCTAAAGTATTAACTGTATAACAACTTTCTGCTTTTGCTCTGTGGTACCTGTAAGCAAAGTTTCTACCGTTTAACCACCTGTTCTTATGTATCTGTCATTAATCCTGAATCCTGTGCCTGTCCATGTTATCAATGTACTTTCTTTCCTACTTATTTTTATGATACATACAAGACAGGTAACACCCGTGTTTTAGTTATTTTGATATTAAGGTCCATTAATAACATTGTAATCACAGAAACTATTAAGAGAGAGCTGTATATCTATGATATCATATGAGATTCATATATGATTTACAAATATATATAAAAAAAATTCCCCTCTCACCCCTGTGGGTGGTATGTGTCTTCCTCAATCTTGGGTCCTCTACCAGAGGCCTGGGAGTTTGAGGGTTCTGCCCAGTATCTTAGCTGTTCCTAGCACTGCACTCTTCTGCACAGAGAGCTCTGATGTTGTTCCTAGGATCTGTTTGAGCCATTCTCCCACCTTAGGAGTCATGGCCCTGAGTGCTCCTACCACCACTGGGACCACTTTGGCCTTGACTTTCCACATCCTCTTGATTTCCTCCTTCAGGCCCTGGTACTTCTCCAGCTTCTCATGCTCCTTCTTCCTGATGTTGCTGTCACTTGGCACTGCTACATCTATCACTACCGCTGTCTTCTGGTCTTTGTCTACTACCACGATGTCTGGTTGATTAGCCATTACCTGCCTGTCCATCTGGATCCGAAAGTCCCACAGGATCTTAGCCCCGTTATTCTCCACGACCTTCTGTGGAATCTCCCATCTGGACTTGGGGGGGTCCAGCCCATACGCTGTGCAGATGTTCCTGTACACAATGCCAGCTACTTGGTTGTGCCGTTCAGTGTATGCTGTTCCTGCCTGCATCTTACACCCTGCCACTATGTGTTGGACTGTCTCTGAGGCCTCTTTGCACAATCTGCACCTTGGGTCCTGTCTAGTGTGGTAGACCCCTGCTTCTATGGATCTGGTGCTTAGTGCCTGTTCTTGTGCTGCTATGATCAGTGCCTCAGTGCTGTCTTTTAGTCTGGCCCTTTCCAGCCACTGATAGGATTTCCCAATGTCAGCCACCTCAGCTATCTGTCGATGGTACAGCCCATGCAGGGGCTTGTCTCACCATGGTACTTCTTCTGCTTGAACCTCCTGCCTTGTCTGCTGCTGCCTGAGGCATTCTCTCAGCAGCTCATCTTTGGGTGCCATCTTACTGCTGTACTCCTGGATACTTCGGGTTTCGTCCAGGACAGTGGCTTTGACACTCATCAGGCCCCGCCCGCTCTCTTTGCGCCTGGTGTACATTCTCTGGGTGTTGGACTTGGGGTGGAAACCTCCATACATTATGAGGAGCTTCCAGGTCTTCACATCAGCAGCCTCCATGTCTTCCTTTGGCCAGCTCACTATACCGGCAGGGTATCTGATAACTGCCAGGGCATACATGTTGATGGCATGGATCTTGTTCTTCCCATTGAGCTGGCTCTTCAGGACCTGTCTTATCCTTTGGTGGTACTTGGATGTTGCTGTCTTCCTTGCCTCCTCCTCATGGTTCCCATGTGACTGTGGGACACCAAGATATTTATAGCTGGTCTCTATGTCTGCTATGTGGCCCACTGGTAGTTCCACTCCATTGGTCTTAACTACCTTCCCTCTCTTTACTATCATCCTGCCACACTTCTCCAGTCTGAATGACATCCCAATGTCCTCACTGTAGATCCGTGTCAGGTGGATCAGTGAGTCGATGCCTCGTTCACTCTTAGCATACAGCTTGATGTCATCCATGTAGAGGAGGTGGCTGATGGAGACTCCACTCTTGAACTTGTACCCATATCCAGACCTTGTGATTATCTGGCTGAGGGGGTTTAAGCCTATGCAGAACAGCAGTGGGGACAGTGCATCACCTTGGTATATGCCGCACTTGATGGCCACTTGTGCGAGCTGTCTTGAGTTGACTTCCAGTGTTGTCTTCCACAGTCCCATTGAGTTCTTGAGGAAGGTCCTTAGTGTCCTGTTGACTTTGTATAGTGCAAGGCATTCACAGATCCATGTGTGTGGCATTGAGTCATAGGCTTTCCTGTAGTCAATCCAGACTGTGCTCAGATTGGTCTGCCTAGACCTTGAGTCTTGGGCGACTGCCCTATCTATGAGTAACTGGTGTTTTGAGCCTCTGGTATTGTTCCCAATGCCCTTCTGAGCTGTGCTCATGTACTGGCCCATATGGTCATATAGCTTGGCAGCTATGATGCCTGATAGAACTTTCCATGTTGTGGGGAGGCAGGTTATTGGCCGGTAGTTGGATGGTGCTGTTCCCTTGTGAGGGTCTTTCATGATCAGCACTGTCCTTCCTTGTGTTAGCCAGTCTGGGTGGGAGCCTGCTGCTAGCAGCTGGTTCATCTGTGCTGCTAGGTATTCATGCACTGCTGTTAGTTTCTTTAGCCAGTAGGTGTGGATCATGTCCGGGCCAGGTGCTGTCCCGCTTTTCATGTTCTTGACCCGCTGTTGGATGTCTGCTACTGTGATGGTGACTGGTTCCTGTTCTGGGAGATTGCTGTAGTCTGCTTTCAGGTGCTGCAGCCACTTTGCACTGGTGTTATGCGTCTTCTCTTTCTCCCATATGTTCTTCCAGTACTGTTCAGTTTCCGCTGCTGGTGACTCAGCTGCTACTCTGTGGTTGCGCTGCAGTTGGGCGTACACTTTGGATGGTTCTTTGGAGAGCAGGGCATTTATCTTCTTGGCCTCTGCTTCTCTAGTGTATCTCCTTAGCCTGGTAGCCAGTGCTGTGAGCCTTTGTTTAGCAGTCTCTAGGGCTTCAGATGGAGTCAGGCCCATATATTTTTTCAGTAGCCGAGTCTTATCCTTAATCTCCACATGCTTCTGTAGTTCCACCAGCTGACTGACTTCTCTCCGAGTTGCCTTGATCTTAGCCTCCAATCTCATTTTCCAGGGTGGGTATGTACTGCTGTTCTTCTTGATCGTGTAGCCAAGCATTTCCAGGATTACAGCGGCTGTAGCATATACCAATTCATTGGTTTCAGTTATGGTGGTAGTAGGGATTGTCTGGAGGGCTCTGTTGGCATCTTCTAGCATACTATCTGATGGTGCTTCTCCACTGAGCCTTGGTAATCGGACTTGAGGGTTGACTGTAGATAGTTTATCCATGATCTTATGCCTCATATCAGCTGCTGTGCTCTGTAATGGAAGAGGTGGCAGTGACATTCCAGCTTCAGGTGTTGGCTGCACATCTGCTTGTTCTTCCAGGTCTGCTTGAGTCTGGGTTGTAATGTGGAGTTGGTCTATCTCAAGTTATGAGAGCAGTTTCCTCTTCACTATGTTGAAGCGCTGGGTAACTAGTTGTTTCTCAGTTAGTGTGGATGTAGGCCTTCTGTCTATCCATAGCTCTCTCATACGTTTCATATATCCCCTCTCATTAGGTCTGCTGTTGTAGTAGCATTCCATCAATTCCAAGTTGTCTCGTCCATGTATGGTTTGTTCCAGTAGCCCAGTTAACATCAGATTGTCCTGGTTTCCCAACATCTGACGCAGACCTTGTTAATCCGGGCGACATCCGAGCCAGCGTGACTCTCTTAGTTCGTGTCACTCTCATATTTTTAGGTAGGCAGGTGAAACGTTAGGGGGTCTTTGCCTAAGGAATCCTACTGGTAAGGTAGGTACCAGCCGGGATTTGAACCCCGGTCTCCTGCATCAAAGGCGGTATTCTAACCATTACACTATCCAGCCGCTGGATATATATATATTCTTCCTCAGATACTCACAATTGTTCCACCTTGTTGTGATCATTTTTAAAGAATAAATGGAAGTTGGCTAGGTCTGATTTTAGTTTAGCTTGTGACAACCCACCATTGCAGCTTGTAAAGCATAATATACAGCAAAACATGACTGTTAACTCAGCTACTGCTGATTCACTAAGCAATGGTTTCTGAAGAAATTGTAATTTAATTTGTAAATCCAGCCACTGAACTCGTAAAGGCTGCAATTCAGTAGTAGAACTGTATCTAAAATATCTCAGTATCAGTCTTGGGTATTTGCTTGGATGTTATCCTGCTATCAGGGAAGATTATACTGAAGTAGATGTACTTTAGTGATGAAGTAGTATCATTCATTAAAAGTTATAATTACATTTTTTCCTAGATATCTTCAGGCCTTGTTGCCTTCTGTAATAAAATGGAAAATTATTTAAGGGATATCAGTCAACCTTTACTGCACTCAGAAATTTCCCCATCCTGGAGAAATGCATATTTTTTTAGGATAAGTGGAAGTCTGATGGGAATCTTGGATAAAGCATAGGTTTTCCAGAGATTTAGCTTTCAATATAGTAAGAATATATGGTAATTTTAGTCCAATAGCTTCTTGCAAGTCAAATATTCCTTGCCTCATCTCTACGATTCAGTATGTTGGGATCATAGACAATTGTTAAGATTAGTGTATTTCATTGCTTGAGATGGAGAGTATCCTACAACTGAAACTGCGATGCAATAAGGTGCTGTAGAAAGTTATATTTCTTCAAATCATACAGTATTTTTTCTCCTTAAGAAAGCCAGTATGTCTGTGAAAGAGAAAATTGAATTGGCAAGTCTGTGGGGAGTCTATTTAAAAGCCTGAAAAACTGTAAGATATTGTGAACAAAACTCTCATTTTTATTACAGTATTTGGCTCTTTTAAAATAGATTTTTCTGTTTTATGAAATGGAAGATTTGGTTAGTTAAACCAATATCTTACGTTCTAATGTTTTCACCTGTAAAATTAAGGACAAGTTTAACCATTGCCTTTAAATTGGTTGGAATTCTAGGGATTGCATCCAGACTTATTCATACTTAGAGCAGACATGGTGAAATCAATGGGACTTAATATAAAGCATTTTTGTAATGTGTCAACTCTAAATCTGTGGACTGGATGATTGGCTAGATTATTCTTTTTATATTAATCTTTATTGTTATTTTAATCTTCTTGTTCTTAGTTTATTCACTGCTTTTGAAGGTTTGGTTGAAAATAGGTTATTATTCTCTATAATTGTACAGATTTATGAAATGAACATGGTTCTTAGGTTTTAAATCCCTTCCAAATAAATCATGTTCTCGCTTATCTATGTCTCATTTTTAAAGAGAGGAACTATTTCCTTTTTTAATTTACAAACTAATAAGCAACCATTTTGTATGTAAAATATCTTCAGAATGCAACTAACCAGATTATCCATTCTCACAGCTAAATAAATAATGATGAGATCAAAGCTGAGAAGAGCTGAGCAAAACTCTAGGAAAGCAACTGTGGGTAATATCTTTACTTTTAGCTTTGTCACTTTGTTATCTGAGGCCATGTGAAGATGAGGTAGCATCAGTACCTCTGTTTTTCTTTCATGGCTTAGAGTTCAGTTGAAGCACTTGCTTCAAAGGTGAAACAGGATGCTGTATTCCTGCATGCAAGATGCTGTTCTTGCCACCAAGCTATTCCCAAAGGACGCCCAAAACATACTTGATATTCGATGCACATAAAAATGAGATTGTGAGCAAACTGGAGCACTAGGCTGTTAAGCATTCTACTTAAAAGCAGTAAAAATTTTAAAAAGTGATTTGATTTGGGGAGAATGTAGTTAACTATTTAGTAATGTAACTGGATAGACTGGAGTAGGAGATCCCTGGCCTTCCAGGTGTTACTGAAGTACAAGTCCCAGCTTCCCCATCACTGCAAACATTTGCATGGATGCAGATCTCCCAGCCTTAACTCGGGATAAACCGATCCTGGGTGGTCTCCATATTCATGTTACCATTTTAAATGTCAGGTTTCAGGCTGTCCTTTTGTACCTATTTAAGTACTTTTTGAGAGGAGAGGATTCTGCCAAAAAAATATTGTGGGGCTTTATGTTCATCTTGAATCATGCATCCATTATAATTGTTTTTCAGTCAAGAGGCTGAGGAAATGATACTGATTGTGGGGATGACTAGAAGACTCCATGGACCCTCTTTGGGGAGAATTTGTTCCACCAGAGAATGAAGAACAGAAAGCCCAGTTCTTGAGGTGGGAGCAGGGAGGTAGTGCTTGTTGAATGTGGAGAGTGGGGTTAAGTACATTGTGTATTTTTGGACTGAGCAGAAACTTTTCACTGCATACCAAAATTACTAGGCATTGGCAGAGGAACCCTCCCCCTCTTTTTAAAGAAATGATCCCCCTATTCTGATAGCCTTGTTGAAATACTTATTCCTTACACCATAAATTATTTTGCCTATTTTACAGCAAGAGAGAACATAATTGTTAGCTGCTAATCAGATCACTAAAAGCTGACCTTATTTTAATAACATATTAATGTAACAAGCATTAGCGAGTCATAAGGCAACTTACAGACAGGGAAATTAGGCTTTCAGGAAGCAGCCTTTTCATGCCTTCTAGTCTCTGTGGAGCAGGGTGTTCTCCAGGGACCTGGAACAAAGCCGATGGAAGAAAAAAGCAGCACGGAGCCCCCATGTTTGCTGAAGGAGGCACTGCCACTGTTTTACACTAATGGCTATCATGTGTAATTAACAGAAATAATCCTTCTTTCAAGCAGGTAACAGGAAAGAAAAACCCTGACGCTGCTTATTCTCAAGCTGCTGCTTTCAGTAGTCCATCAGTAAGGCCACCGCTTGTATTTTGAAGAGAAGGAATGAGCAATCCAATACTCCTACACCCTTTCCTTTGCTGCTGAAATTGTAATTGGGGAGAATGCTGTGGGTGGGGGTGGCGGGAAACAGTTTTGGTTGTGTCCATAGATTTTTTGTTTTTTTAATTGAGGATATATATCTCTTTCAGGCCTTCTCCCATTATTCCCTCCTTTCTCCCTCCTCAAATTCTAAAGCCCTGGTTTAGAGTGACATTTTCATAAGCAAAATGCTAGGAGCAGGCAGGACTAGAACGGGAGGGCCTCTTTATCTCTCTTCTGTACCCAGTGGTGAACCACTCAAAGCTGAAGGAGATGGAAACAATTGAATTATCTGTCCACTTAAGCACCATTAATCTACAACCCATCACAGTTTTATCCTGGCCTGATTATAATGCTTTTGAATCAGGCCTGAGGTTTTTGCTCAGACAACAGGTTTGATTTTTCTCTGTTTGATTACCAAGTTACTTCCAAAACTGAAATTCAACTTTCTTACTTACCTATTCCTACTCCTGGATGTCAAACAGCAAGGCAAGAAATATAGTTGGAAATCAGTAGAGTAAGATAGTAGAGAAAAATGAGGTCAAGGTTCATTCCAGTGCTTGAGACAAAGGATCTGATAGTAACAATCAAGGTTTACTCTCTGGATCAGAACTATATCACTGCTGACTCCATTGGGCAGCTACTTGGAGTGTGAATGGCAGGATCTGAAAGACTGTCATTGCTTCTTTAAGGACACAGATAATGTTGCCTCCTTTGAAGAGAGCAGTAAAGTAATTGCTTTGAAAGAAGTTCTCCCTGTGTCTGGCTATTTTTGACAACTTTTGCCCAGTTTCTAATGTCCTCATTTAGGGGTAGTAAGAATCCAGCTACAAAGGATCCTAAAAGAAACAGATTATCTTCATTCTTGCCAGTCAGGATTCAGTTCCAGTCATGGCATGGAAATCACTCTGAGTGACTGAGTGATTTTACTGGGACCTGGATGGAGGAAATGTGCCTCTCTTGGTCCTATTAGACTTCTTGGTGGCGTTCCATACCATCAGCTGTTGGGAGCTGGTGGCACCAATTTAGGTGGCTTCACTTCTACATGAATGGTGATTTCATTCAGTAGTCATGGGGAAACAGTGCTAAAGTCTTTGGTTGCTCCATTGTAGCAAGCCACAAAACTCAAGAATCAGGCCATAATTGTTTGATTGTGAGTGTTCTATCTTTTTGTTACAGGTAGTCCTTGGGTTACAATGACAATTAGGACCAGAATTTCCATCAATAAGTGATGTGGGTCATAAAGTGTGATATCATATGACTGCATCACTTAGTGATGGCAATCCTGGCAGTCCCAGTTGCTGTCATAAGGTTATTAAGCAGGAAAAGGCGGGAGTCCCAGATAGGGCATGTGGGGAATGCATGGGTGCCACAGGGGAGTGCACGGGTACCATAGGCAGGCACTATGGAGTGGGGGTGGACCAGAAGGGGTTGCAGGTGGGCCAGCAGGGGTCATGGACAGGTGCTATGACGCATGGGTGGTCCAGTAAGAGCTGCAGGTGAGCAGGAGGTTGCTGCAGGTGGAAACTCGTACTCCATAGCAAGGCTCCTCAGGAGAAAAAGCAGTGGGAGTGACTTGCAACTTTCCCTGCTGGCTTCCCCATTGACGTGGCTTGTGGGAACCCAGCAGGGAAAGTCACAAATGGTAATCATGTGACCATGGGATGCTGCAATGATTGGAACTTCGAAGACCAGTCATAAATACCACTCATTCAGCACCGTTGAATGGTTGCTGAACAAGTGGTTGTAACTCAAGGACTATCTGTATGTTTTGTTTTGTTTTGTTGTTCCCCTAGTATTTTCTGTCTCCTAGAGACAGCCAGTTTGGTGCATGGTTAAAGGCACTGGGCTAGAAACTAGGAGACTGTGATTTGTAGTCCTGCCTTAGGCATGAAGCCAGCTGGGCAACTTTGCACTAATTACTCTCTCTAAGCCTAGGAAGAAGGCAATAACAAGCCATTTCCAAAAATGTTGCCAAGAAAACTGCAGGGACCTGTCAATATAAATGCCAAGAGTCAAAACTTTTTTGAAGGCACACTCATGTGCACACACACACACACATATAAAAAAGCATTGTTTTACACCAACTACAGTCTTCTGATTGGAACTGTCTACCACTTTATAAACAAACAAAAAATAATGGAATTATCTCAATCACAATTTGTCAGTCACAACTATAGAAAGAGACTACTCTTTTCTAATTCTGATCCATTTCTTTTGGCATATTTTCCCCCTAATATATCTATTTTCATAAGAATTTTTTTTTTTTTGACATACTGTCAGCCTTCCCAGGTAGACCAAACAGGAAACAACCAGTTGAGCTAATTCTACTTTATTGTAAGGCTACATTAATAGCATCTTGCAAGTCTGACAGGACAATTCTCCCACTGTCACCTCTACAGCCTGATAAACATCTACTTCTGCTTCATTGACTATGCAAAAGCCTTTGATTGTGTGGATCACAAAAAACTGTGGCAAATTCTTAAAGACATGGGCGTACCAGACCACCTTAACTGTTTCCTGAGAAATCTGTATGTGGGCCAAGAAGCAACAATTAGAACCAGTCATGGAACAACCAATTGGTTCAAAATAGGGAAAGGAGTACGACAAGGCTGTATACTGTCACCCTGCTTATTTAACTTATATGCAGAGTACATCATGAGAAATGCCCGGCTGGAAGAATCACAAGCCGAAATTAAGATTGCAGGGAGAAATATCAACAACCTCAGTTATGCAGATGGTACCACCCTAATGGCAGAAAGTGAAGAAGAACTAAAGAGCCTCTTGATGAGGGTGAAAAAGGAGAGTGCAAAAGCTGGCTTGAAACTCAACATTAAAAAAACCTAAGATCATGGCATCTGGACCCATCAAATCCTGGCAAATAGAAGGGGTAGAAATGGAAGTAGTAACAGACTTCATTTATTTGGGCTCCAAGATCACCACAGATGGAGACTGCAGCCATGAAAGGAACCTTTCTGAGCCTCTTGCTCCACCCACTATGCAGCTGTGGGCTATGCTCTCTCTTATCTGACCATTCCCTAGGCAGCATCTCTTCACCCGGTCCCCCAAAGTGATTCCTACATACCATTACACATACACACTGTTGTATGCCATTCCCCTACTCTCACATTTTGCCCATCAAAAACTTCAAATTACACAATTTGAAGAACTGGGAATTTAAGAGAATGATTGAGCCCTGATATTCATAAGTAGTTTTGGAAGAGAAAATAAAGTCAGTCTACTTTAAAATGCAAACCGAATAAAATGTTCTGACATTCTTAACTATTGTATTATAGCTTGATTGGAAATGCTGATTCCATTATTTAAAAACATTAAAGGTGCCTTGGATGTCCAAAACCTCTTTAATGGTCAAGTACAGTTAAAATTAAAGAATAATTAACAATGAATGTTATGAGTAATTAGTTTCCATGATAAAGTACGGAAGGAAGAGCAGCCATAGAAATGTGTTTCATAATCAAACCTACTTACAGGATTTTCCTCTGATAACAATTATATCTAAATCATGATATGGATGCAACAACACATTATGTGAAGTACTATTGGAAGACTTGAGTTTTGGAGGGACTTGAAATTAATTGGCTTTTGAAGCCTGGCAGAACAATTAAAGCAACAGTGTCAGGCTTTAAGGTGATTCATATTGCTGACGTCCTAGCACTGCCAGTTTGGGGGACCCACATTCTCTATATCTGTGCCTGCTCTATGGAATAGCACCCCCCAGCCCTGTTGGGCTTTCATACAGCTATGAAAAACTGGCTCTTCCAGCAGACTGGGATAGAGTGTAATGATTTACTCCTTAGTGATTTATTCCTGATTGCTAGAATTGTTTGGCATCTGTTATCCCTTCTCTCCGATGTATGGCTATCTATTACTATTGTTTACTATTTTGTTGCTCAATGGTTGATTTTAATCCTAGCAAGTAAGCCATCTAGAGTTACTTTGGTAACTGAGGAGAGAAAGGGGGGGGGGGGGGAGAGAGAGAGATTTTTTGCTTGAGTTAAGGTTTGAACAAACTCAACTACATGGAAAAACTATGGTAATGGTTCTGTAATCAGATGTATGTAAATGTGTCCCAAAATATACAGAAACAGTAATCCTCTGCACTGAACTTGCTGTAATTTAATGTGCTGGGGAATCTTGGTATGTGTTTCATGATGAGAATTCTTAATAGAGTTTTTAGTCTTATTTGCTATTCTCAATAAAATAATGAAACTTAAATTGCAGGTATCAAAATTAATATTTATGTCAGAAATATCCTTGGAGTTAATGTTGTTTAGAACATCTCTTTAAAAGAAATGAGAGCTTCAATTTAAAATACAACTGGTACTTTCAATTATGTTCATGAGCTTGGACAAAATTTGCAACATATATTGTTGCTAGAAGTGTAAAACAAGAAAACGTGTGCTGTACAATGTTTTTTGTTAGGAATTCTTTAAATGGATGGACTTTTTTTGGGTAGTCTTACCAACATTTTTTGATGTTTTCAAAATTTTTGAGGTAATACATCGGAACCAGCATTTCAACTTTGCTTCAGAATATTACATTATATGAAGTTAATCAACCATCTTTGGAGCATCTGTGCATCTGTATCATTATGTCATCATTGTCCAAATCTTTAAACTCTCTAATTTAATAAACAAGATAACAGTTCAATTAATAGAAACAGTGTCTGAGTTCTCATCTTGATTGGTTCCAATGTGACTTGTTTTATTTATTTATTTATTTATTTATTTATTTATTTATTTATTTATTTATTTATTTATTTATTTAGCAAATTTATGTGGTCACCCATCTTACATAACATGGCTCTGGTGCCATACAAACACAACAGTTAAAACAACGTAATCGATCTTAAGATGCTGAACACAAATCAGAATAAAAGCATAAAAAAAACAAGATTGCAGGAGAATAACTTAACATCATACAACCACCCCATGGGATCCCCAAGGTTGCTGGGAAAAACATGTTTTAAGGGCTTTCCAGAAGGCTAACAGGGATGGGGCCAACCTCACCTTGGGGGGAATGATGTTCCAGAGGGTGGAAGCCACAGCAGAAAAGGCTCTCCTCCTGAGTCCTGCCAGATGGAATTCCTTAGCAGACGGGACCTGCAGCCTACCCCTCCTGCTGGGCCTGGTGGGATGGTTAGATGTAATCAGAAAGAGGTGGTCCCTCAATAACATAGGTGTTGTTGTTGTTATTTTATTTTATTTCATTTTCCATGATCTGTATTCTGCTACAGTTACATAGATGGTTCACAAAACCAAGTCGTAAAATTAAAAAACAAACAAACCTTAAACCCTCCTATAAAATATTTGTTTAAAAAATAAATACAAAATTAAAATAGCACTCTGCCAGTTAGATGGCCCAGAAAGCATCAGTATTAGTTTCACCAGAGATTGGGGCCACTTATAATTCTGAAAAATAACTAGAATGGGGCTGCCTGGACCTCTTGGGGAGGAGGAAGCCTGCTTCAGAGGGTTGGGACAGTAATGAAGAAGCATTGTTTCCAGACCCCTGTCTCCAAGCTGGCTGGGGAATTCTGGGAGTTGAAGTCCACGAATCTTAAAGTTGCCAAGTTTGAAAAAACACTGTTTTAGATTGAGAGTATTGGAGCATTCCCTTGTAAAAAAAAATAAAAAAAAAATGAACAGACTATGCAGAGTCAGCTTGGTGGAGGTCTATAGATATTCTGGCCTCATGTCCTTTAGGACTAGAAAAGTGAAAACCAGCATTTTCAATTGTACTTGGAAACTGTCAGCCCTTTGAGGTAGGCCAGGTCAGAAACAGAGCAAGGATGTCAGGAATGTTATTTTATTGGTATAGGGTATAATAATGGAATGTTGAAAGCCTGCTGAGTATCATTCTGACCCCTGTTATGAATGGATCTTTGTGTAATCCAGAGAAATAATTTATATATTGTAATCTGGGGTACTCAAGTATGATTGGTTATTTTTTCCTCAATCCAGGAAGAAGGGGGTAATCATATAAATGTTCTGAATACAGGGAACCTCCCTTCCTCTAGTTTGGAGAAAGAACATTTGACCCCATGAATGAAACAGAACCATTCCAAATAAATTGATAAAAATAAGTACAGTGAGTTCCTGGGTTAAGAACACCCAAGTTACAGACGACCCATAGTTAAGAACGGGAATGCGGTGGCACAGCAGCTTAATGACGCTGAAAGTTGCCGGCCAGAAATGGTCGACACTTCAGCGGTTCGAGCCCAGCCTTCGCGTAGCAGAGTGAGCTCCTGCTTCCTCCCCCAGTTCCTGTCAACCCAACAGTTCAAAAAATTACGTGAGTAGATAAATGGGTACTCTCACTCTGGTGGGAGGAAAAATGCTGCTGGCACCTTGCAAAAGGAGTCGGGAGCAGTTGCCGGTAGCGCGGAAGCCGTGCTCGCCCGAAAAAGGTGTGAAGCAACAGTAACCCCGCCTCCTGCGCTTGCCAGCTGGGCTCTGCTCTAGAAAGGAGGCACTGGCAAACCACTTCCGAAACACCTTGCCTTGAAAACTGCAAAGGACTCGTCCAAAAGCAGTCACTGCAGAGTTGGTAATGACTGAGTGCAGATTAAAAAAAAATATATAGTTAAGAACAGAGCTTATTGTACAAAATCTGAGTTAAATACTCAATGATTTGAGTTAAATACACAGTGGTTCAAGTTCATTACACAATACTACTTATATAGTATTATACAATTATACTGTTCCAGCTTACATACAAATTTGACTGAAGGACAGACCTTGGAACGTACAGTGGTACCTCAAGATACGAATGCCCCACCTTACGAAAATTTCGAGATACGACCAGCTCCGGCCGCAAAAATTTACCTCGACATGCGAACTCCGCCTCAAGCTACGAACCGGATCCGCGGCCATTTGCCCTGCTGCCACATGGTCGCGGCTTCCTGTGGGCGAGATCGTGGTAGCAAGGAGGCTTGCTCCACGAGGCAAATTTCCCCATAAGGTTTAATGTGTCAGCCGGCATTGCACGGCTAGGAAATTCCCCAGGCGCGCTTTAGTCAGTTTCACTGCTCGAGCGCTAGCGCAGAAAGAGGAAGTGCTAATGAAAGGGCCACCTGGCGCCTCTTCACTAATCTGAGAGCGTGGGGGAAAGGCTTTTGTCGTGCGCACCACGCCAAGGGCTATGGACAAAGGAAAGAGCGCGGAGTTGAGGAATAGGAATCAGTGTGGGGGGGGGAAGCTCCCTGTGCGCACCACAAAAGCCTTTCCCCCGCGCGCTGATTGCTTTCACTGGGCTTTTGTCGGTGCACCATGCCAAGGGCTATGGACAAAGGAAAGAGCGCGGAGTTGAGGAAGAGGAATCAGTGCGGGGGGGGGAAGCTCCCGCTCCCGGCTGTGCGCGCCACAAAAGCCTTTCCCCCTTGGTGCACTGACAAAAGCCCAGTGAAAGCAATCAGCGCATGGGGGAAAGGCTTTTGTGGCGCGCACAGGGAGCTTTCACCCCCGCCCGCACTGATTCCTCTTCCTCAACTCCGCGCTCTTTCCTTTGTCCATAGCCCTTGGCGTGGTGCGTGCGACAAAAGCCTTTCCCCCGCGCGCTCAGATTAGTGAAGAGGCGCCAGGTGGCCCTTTCATTAGCACTTCCTCTTTCTGCACTAGGGCTCGAGTGGTGAAACTGACTAAAGCGCGCCTGGGGAATTTCCTAGCCGTGCAACACATTGAACCTTATGGGGAAATTTGCTTCAGGATGCGACCAGATTCAGAGGGTGGAACGGATTAACCATATTTACATTGAACCCTATGGGAAAATTTGCTTCAGGATGCGACCAATTCGACTTGCAATCAGAGTCACAGAACGGATTAAATTCGTATCTTGAGGTACCACTGTAACTCATTTTTAAACTGGGGACTACCTGTATTTAATGTGGGGAGAGAATAAGGACTCTTTGCCACATAATAAATATAGTTAAAATGGTGATCTTGTCTAGCAATGAGACAGTAGGGGATGGAATACCCAAAGGCTTTTTGATCATTTTGACTAATTATTTTGCGAGATAAACACGCTATCCCATCTGATTAAATTAAAAGAGAAGGAATAGCAGCTTTCCAATGAATTGATTTGATTTAGCAGATCTAGGTTTGGGTGTATTTTAGAGGCAATTAACTGAGTTTTTTTAAAATCTGTTTTAACACACACACAGAGGCAAAAGGTATTGTATATACAGATTCACACATACTGTTGGTTAATATCCAAACTACTTTTTTTTTTTTTTTAGTAGCTGCAATTTTTAGTTATTTTATGAAAGTGGAAAGTTTCCTTTAAGGAGAAAAAAAAATAACACGTGAATAAAATGTGCAAAATGAGAAAGCAGATAGGACTATCTCACTCCATTTCACTGAAAGAGAACAGAGACATGGTTGTACAGTTACTATAATGTGGTTGCAGTCCTGTCCTCATCATTCATGCTTATATCAAAATGAAATTCAGTTGTTCTAATCTGATTGCAGCCCTCTCTTTTCCTGTTTACACCATTATTAAACTTATTCTGACTCATGACTGCTTTTAGATAGGTCAGCAATAAAATCTTTCTTCTTACCTACTGAAAATCCCCCCCCCCCCCTTTCTCTATCTCACTGTTTGGCTTTTAAAAACAAATGGATACATTTCATGATGGGAATCCATATCTACTGATCGGATTACTCTTTCATCTTGTTGAGAAACTGTAATGTAGCAGGAGTGGTATCAATATCTCTTGGAAGTTTCAAGACTAGTTCCAGTGAGCTAAAACAAACCACAGTTTCAGCATTCTTATCAACTTTCTTACAGGTAAATTCAGTGAATATATTGTGAACATCTCAAACTTTTTAAAGTGAACATGTCAGTGAGCATCTCAAGCTTTTTAAAGTTTAAGAGATGTAATATCTAATTTTTTTTTTTACTTGAAAAGTTCAAGAATAGGATCAAAGCAACAGCTCAGCACATAATTAGAATACCTATATTATATTTTGATTCTTTTTTAATTATCATCCTATACTACACCAGAACTTCTTAGGCAACTAGTGTTGTTACATTCAGTCTGTCACATTTTAGCTCAAGAGATTTGTGGAGCCATGGACCATGCTTCCCTCAAGATTCTTTTCCTACCCTTGTTTTAATCTGGGGGGAAAAAATCTGAAGAAACATTTTTTTCCAACTCTTTCTCTCCCTAGAAAACTAGGAAAGGACAGTGATCTAGAGATCTAGCAAGACAGAAAGTACTTGCTTCTGCCTCGATTACTCCATGTTTAGCTAGATTGCTCACCCTTCCGTTTTATTCCATAAATCATTGCTGTGTTTGTATAACCCACTGAATTACAAAGACAGACTTTATCTTAGCATATTGTTTGGTTAGTTTATGATTCAGTGTGTTCTATGCATCTGGAAAATTTAACTGAGTAAATCATTGTTAAGTTAACCAGAGATTAACATATTATGAAAACTGTGTAACCTTTTTCATAGCAAGAAGCTTTAAGAGAAATTGCAGATGAGACAGAGTGCCTTCATCGAGTGGAACACATCTTTTGAAGTCCTGAGGCCAAATAAGACTGCAATTCCAACTCAGGCGGGTCCTTTTCTCATTAATTATTCACTTGGGTGAATTGGCTTCTCTTATTCAGTCTGATTATAAAGACAAGAAAGAAAAAAAACCCTCATTTTGGAGAAGCATGTTTGTGATATGTATGTCTGTAACAAGGGAAGGAGGAAACCAAAATGGTAAATCTACAGATCTCCTGTACAGATGTCTCCATCATATCTGAATTCAGAGGAAGAGCTAACTTACCAGACTGCATTATATATAGACTGGGCTATAGTTTTGTAGTATAAAATGTGGAGCCCTTGGGGTTCTCTGAGCGTGGTTGTTTTCTTGCAGACATATTATTACCTGGCTAGTAACACTTCAGTGCACTGAAGATGTTACCTAGCCAGGTAATGAAATGTCTGCAAGAAAACAACCACGCTCAGAGAACCCTAAGGGCTCCACAGTGCAACCCTGAGTTACGTATATTTCCTTCTATTAGTATAAGATGTGTCAAAAGGAATTAAACTGTATTTTTACTTACATCCCTATTTGTTATAGTTGTTGATGAAATTATTGAGATGAAAGTTGAACTTCTACTCATGCAAACATGATGCTTTATTAACTTGAGGATTTTCAATTCAAAATATACTAATTGTTAAAGCTTTGTGAACAACTTCTGATAATAAGCAGTTGACGTTTATACTGACCTGTTATGCTCTGGCCTATGTTTTAAATATCAAATACTTGTAATAAATCCTTACTACAGAATGCTACTATAGAAATGAGGGCTAGATGGAGGCAAAGTTGTCTACTAAAATTATTTCAGATGGGTTAAACACATGCTCACTCTTGAGATTAACAGTCAGTATGAGATTTCTGGTAGATTTCACTGAATGAAAATTCTTTATGGTTCCTGATTATAACATCCAGATCTTCCCCATTTTACAGTAAGTTGTTGTGTTTGGCTTAAAGAAATAGTTCAAAGAAAGCAAAATCAAAGCTGCAGGCATCGTGATAGTACTCATAGGTTGATACTGATTAGATGTGACATGAGACCCTGAAAATTGAAAAGCATCATGTTGGAACAAGAATTCAATAATACTTCTCACTGTAACTGAACCTCTAAGGTCTCAAGGGGATCTCTATTTACAGCTCTGCTGGTAAAAGAAACAGTGGCCTGCTTGGGGAAATGGTCTTAATTCCTATAAAGCTCAGAAGTATTTTTCTCCAAAGGTTACTCAGAAGGAAAGGTGGGGGAAAAGGTTTACTTCAGACAGTGTGAGTGCCAAAAGGAAGAATGGATGCTTCAATGATCTGGTTGAATTCCCTTGGACTGCTTACAATTTGGGTTGGAATCATAGCTAGGGATAAATTGTTAATCCTTGCCTTCCCTACATTATGTCTCTTATTCATATTAGGTCTTCTACACAGAGGACTTATGAGAAAATGTCCCATTGATATAAATAATATATTTTTCTAAGTGAAACTGCAACATGTGGAGGACCCATTTTGGTTCTGGAGGCATAATCCATGGGAGTTAATCCTTCCCACAAATTGTAATGATCAAAAATTTGTACTTAGAATTATTATAATTTTTAGGGGGGGGTTATAAATAAGTATTTTAGGATCTCCTTCCTGATCTAACACAGAAAGAAATGTTCAGAAAGCTACAGCAGCGCATTTTGCAAATGGTGTAGAGCGCTTTGTAAAAAGTTCCACTCGAATGTTTCCAAAGGTCTACTGCTTCTCCAGAGCTTTGTGTCATGAAGCAGAAAGTCTGCAGAGATATTCTTGAACATGTTTGCAAAGTTCCCCAAGATTAAGAGGCCAGAGAAGCTAAGCCTCTCAGTCTCAGAGAAATTTGCAGAAATGTATATTTCTGTAGAACTTTCATGTTCAACATGCCAATATCTACAGAGGTGCCAACTTCATGGGTACAGGATTTCAGTGTGCCTTCTCACCCTAAACATATATTTAATATTACAGTTTATTCAGACTGAATGCCTGCAGAGAAGTAATATATTAGCTCATATATATTTTAGTCATTGTGTGAACATAAAGTGATAATCATTGTTTATTATAAAGCCATCATGCATACAGAAGCTGATCATTTAACTGTTTTTCCATTATAGGCTAGCAATGAAAGGGCAAATAATATAATTTGAGAGTATGATCACTGTATTTGTCTGCCAACAGAGGTGTACCTCGTACTTCAAAAAGCACTGTTACTCATTAGTTAGCCACTAGTCAAATATGCACTCAAAGTTTATTTTTTAACTTTGCAAAATGCATTTAAACCTGAAATCAAGACAGGAAAAATGAATGAACCAGAGCAAGTAACTGTGAGAGTAAAGGACCACACAACAGTAGTCTTTGCTATTCTAATTAGGATTGCATATACTGTATATCTATGTGTATGTGTGTGTGTGTTTATATACAGTATATTTATTCATTCATAATGTGATTTAGGCTGGGAAAAGTTAATTTAAATTTTATTGTGAAGCAGTTCAAAAAGGCATCCGATAGCCAAATACAAAACACTGGCAATAGTGTACAATACCTTTTCTTACCCTGCACACAAAATCCCATGGCATTATCTAATCCTAGACAGTCTGAATGGAAAAGTGATTAACCTGAATCTTCACAGACTATTTTTCTGCCACTTCGCCGATCAATATAGTCAAGGCTAATCCAAGATTAATAAAAAAATCTCTAGCTGGCAGGCTGTGGTTTAAAGTGGAAATAAAAAGAAGGCAAATCAGGTTGAAAATCCTAGGAATAAGATCAGTGAAGGTAATGGTAGATAGGATAATGCATTGAATTACATTGTTTCCTGGAGCTTGAAACAGAATGCAGAACACCATTAAAAGGCAGACATACATTTACTGGAGCTTGATTATGCAGAATATATGAATTCCAAAATAAATTGCATTTAACTCTAACATAAGCAGCAATGCATTAGGGTTCAAATATAGGAACACTTAGCTGATCTTGACTGATCCCAAAAAGCTAAGCAGGGGCAGACTTGGTTAGATCACCAGGAAATATAGACTTCAACTACCCCAAAAAACCATCAAAACCAAAACTGAAACAGAAACAAATTACCAATCCTGGAAGAAGGCAACAGAAAACTGCATCCATAGTATACAGATAATCCTTGCTTAACAACCACAAGTGGGACTGGCAGCTCTGCAATGGAATTACTACTTCACTTCTGCCATGGTCATTAAGTGAATCACTGTAGGTCATTAAGTGAGACATTGCATGACTGCATCGCTGTCAGCTTCTCCATTGACTCTGCTTGTCAGAAGCTGCTGGGAAGCGCGTAAAAGGTGATCGTGACCATGGGATGCTGCGATGGTGGTAAACACCCACCAATTGCAAAGTGCCCAAATCTTGATCATGTGACCATGGGGATGCTGCAACAGTTATCAGTGCAAGGACTGGTTGTAAAGTTACTTTTTCAGGGCTGTCATAACTTTGAACAGTTACTATACAGGGCAATCATTAATTAAGGACTACCTGTACTTTGTTGATGCTTACATACTTTGTGAATAACTTCTCAAATGCTTCACACAGCTCTAATTTACAGCATCCTTTTTCACCCAAATGTGAACCAGCTCCAAAATATGTTGTACACTTCAGTGAATACTAACTATTGTATTGTTATTAATTTAACTATTGTATTGTAACTATTGTTTAGAATCTATGCTGTACATCTATTCAGGAATAAAATTCTATAACTATTATTGTTGATTTGTGCCACACATACAGAAATTAAAGACAGTAAACAGGTAACTGATTCTTTATCAAGTACATAATTTAGAGGGGGGAAATATAATTACTGTAAATTTGAAAGGAAAGCATGGAAAGTAAAGTGTGTCAGCTTAAAGAAAAAAGTCACTCATATCTCCCTGTACAATTAGAAATTAAAAATTAGACCCATTTGTCATACTACTTGTTGTGAACTAATGCTTATACATTAAGATAGTCATATTTCAGGCCAGGATGTTATAAGATAATGTAATAGTGGAGAATCAAGTCAATTTCTTTCTGAATTGTGGCTCACATTTGTTAACACACACTCAAAGGATGAGTACTAAATCAGTTTTAACATGAAGAGCTTAGGGAATGTTGTTACACACATGGAAAATCTTGTTCAAAATAGTATCCTACTGTATCATTTAAAAATCACATGTTAACTGATGGTGAGGGCTGCAGTAGGTTTTTAAAGTAGATTTTACTGAGGATCTCTTCCTTATTTATACATTTAACAAACTGGGATGTTACTTTCCACTATTATAAATTTACATGTTACATATTTGGAAGACATTATACCCAACTGAAGAAAAATGGAAGGCCTCATCAGTTCATTGAAACAGTTGTAGCAAAATCATGATGTAATCGAAGTAATGGGGGAAATATTGCATGGATTTTATAAACTCTGAATGTTTTCAAACTCCTTGTGCTCTATTATGGACTTGGGAAAAGAAACAGGCGTCCTTCCCCATCTCCTCCCCAATGCAATGTTCTGCTGCAAAGCATTTTCCAACCGAAAAACCCTGTAGTCCAAGCCATAGGGGAGATCTTAAAGTAATAACATGAGAAGAGCCTACAATGAGAACAGCTCCTCCTCCTCCTCCTCCTCCTGTCTCTCAAGAACATTCTCACAGACCATTACAGATCATGAGGAAGACTCCTGCTTAGAAACCAGGATTTAAGGCATGCTGCCTATGAATCTGGTGGCAGTATATAGTTCTAATGCATAACCCTACTTTCCAAGCTCATCTCTCTAAGCAATTCAGACAAGTGAATATTGCAAATAAAATTGATGTTATAAATATTTTTCTGTCATCAGTCAACTAATAATCCTGCAATGGTAACAGTCTGCTCATAGAGTCACTTTTCTCTCCTTCAGAGTGCTGAGTTGTGTGGATCAATGGATATGGTGAGGACCCTTGCAACTACTGTGTGTGACTTCTATACTGAGGCTGTAATATAACCCAGGGCTAATAAGATCATGGGAAAAATTCCACCATAACTATATATATATACAGTGGTACCTCAAGATACGAACGCCCCATCTTACGAAAATTTCAAGATACGACCAGCTCCGGCCACAAAAATTTACCTCAACATGCAAACTCTGCCTCAAGCTACGAACCTGATCCACGGCCATTTGCCCTGCTGCCACGTGGTTGCGGCTTCCAAGAGGAACTGCTAATGAAATCTGAGCGGGAGGACAAAAGCCCAAGGAAAGCAATGCAGAAAGAGGAAGTGTTAATGAAATCTGAGCACGCGGGGGGGGGGGGAAGCTCCTGCTCCCGGCTGTGCGTGCGCGCTGATATTGCTTTCACTGTGCTTTTGTCGCTATGGAGAAAGGAAAAAGGAAAAGGAAAAACCATTTGCCCTGCTGCCACGTGGTCGCGGCTTCCTGTGGGCGAGATCGCAGTAGCAAGGAGGCGTTCGGTGAGGCTTGTGGTGTGTTTTGTGGCGTTTGGAAGGTTTTTGGTGTGCTTGTCAGCATGGCTCCAAAGAAAATGCAGAGCGGGCGTGGCAAGAATAAGGCTTTGCAGCTAAGAGGCAAAGAAGAGAGGAACCCCCTGAAGGAGATCTCCCCGAAGTCCCTTTGGAGGGGGACTCTCCCTCCAAACAATAACTGCCTCCCCACCCCATTCTTCCTCTTCATACTGTGCTTTTTTTCATGTTTTTGTGGTTTAAAAATAAAATGCATATGTTTCAGAACTGTTTGTATTTACATTGAACCTTATGGGGAAATTTGCTCTTTCCTTTGGCCATAGCCCTTGGCCTGGTGATTGCTTTCACTGTGCTTTTGTCACTATGGAGAAAGGAAAGAGCGTGGAGGAATCGGGGGGGGGGGGAAGCTCCCGCTCCACTCTGCGTGCGCGCGACATAAGCCTTTCCCCCCAGCGCGCTGATTGCTTTCACTGTGCTTTTGTCGCTATGGAGAAAGGAAAGAGCACGGAGGAATCGGGGGGGGGGAAGCTCCCACTCCACTGTGCGTGCACGCAACATAAGCCTTTCCCCCCAGCGCGCTGATTGCTTTCACTGTGCTTTCGTCGCTATGGAGAAAGGAAAGAGCGCGGAGGAATCAGTGGGGGGGGTAAACTCCCGCTCCCGGCTGTGCGTGCGCTCGACATAAGACTTCCCCCCCATTGCTTTCAGTGTGCTTTTCTCGCGCGCGCCAAGGGCTATGCACAGAGGAAAGAGCGCGGAATTAAGAAGCAGCACGAGGAGTGGGGGGGAAGCTCCTGCTCCCGGCAGTGCGCGCGGAAGGCTTTCTCAGATTTCATTAGCACTTCCTTTTTCTGTGCTAGGGCTGACTAAAGCACGCCTGGGGAATTTCTTAGCCATGCAACGCCGGCTGACACATTGACCCTTATGGGGACATGTGCTTCAGGATGTGACCAAATTCAGAGGGTGGAACGGATTAACCGTATTTACATTGAACCCTATGGGAAAACGTGCTTCAGGATGCGACCAATTCGACTTGCGATCAGAGTCATGGAACGGATTAAATTCGTATCTTGAGGTACCACTGTGTGTGTATGTGTGTGTGTGTGTGTGTGTATGTATGTATGTATATATATATGTATGTATATATATATATATATATATATATATATATATATAGCAGCTGGATAGCGTAGTGGTTAGAACACCGCCTTTGATGCAGGAGACTGGGGTTCAAATCTCAGCTGGTACCTACCTTACCAGTAGGGGTCCTTGGGCAAAGACCCCCTAACACTTCACCTGCCTACCTCAAATATGAGAGTGACACTAACTAAGACAGTCATGCTGGCTCAGACGTCGCCCGGATTAACAAGGTCCGCGTCAGATGTTGGGGAACCAGGACAATCTGATGTTAAGTGGGCTACTGGAACAAACCATACATGGACAAGACAAGAGAACTTGTAATTGATGGAATGCTACTACAACAGCAGACCTAATGAGAGGGGATATATGAAACGTATGAGGGAACTATGGATAGACAGAAGGCCTACATCCACACTAACTGAGAAACAACTAGTTACCCAGTGCTTCAACATAGTGAAGAGGAAACTGCTCTCATAACTTGAGATAGACCAACTCCACATTACAACCCGGACTCAAGCAGACCTAGAAGAACAAGCAGATGTGCAGCCAACACCTGAAGCTGGAATGTCACTGCCACCCCTTCCATTACAGAGCACAGCAGCTGATATGAGGCATAAGATCATGGATAAACTAGCTACAGTCAACCCTCGAGTCCGATTACCAAGGCTCAGTGGAGAAGTACCATCAGATAGTATGCTAGAAGATGCCAACAGAGCCCTCCAGACAATCCCTACTACCACCATAACTGAAACCAATGAATTGGTATATGCTACAGCCGCTGTAATCCTGGAAATGCTTGGCTACACGATCAAGAAGAACAGCAGTACATACCCACCCTGGAAAATGAGATTGGCGGCTAAGATCAAGGCAACTCAGAGAGAAGTCAGTCAGCTGGTGGAACTACAGAAGCATGTGGAGATTAGGGATAAGACTCAGCTACTGAAAAAATATATGGGCCTGACTCCATCTGAAGCCCTAGAGACTGCTAAACAAAGGCTCACAGCACTGGCTACCAGGCTAAGGAGATACACTAGAGAAGCAGAGGCCAAGAAGATAAATGCCCTGTTCTCCAAAGAACCATCCAAAGTGTACGCCCAACTGCAGTGCAACCACAGAGTAGCAGCTGAGCCACCAGCAGCGGAAACTGAACAGTACTGGAAGAACATATGGGAGAAAGAGAAGACACATAACACCAGTGCAAAGTGGCTGCAGGACCTGAAAGCAGACTACAGCAATCTCCCAGAACAGGAACCAGTCACCATCACAGTAGCAGACATCCAACAGCGGGTCAAGAACATGAAAAGCTGGACAGCACCTGGCCCAGACATGATCCACACCTACTGGCTAAAGAAACTAACAGCAGTGCACGAACGCCTAGCAGCACAGATGAACCAACTGCTAGCAGCAGGCTCCCACCTGGACTGGCTAACACAAGGAAGGAAAGTGCTGATCATGAAAGACCCCCACAAGGGAACAGCACCATCCAACTACCGGCCAATAACCTGCCTCCCCACAACATGGAAAGTTCTATCAGGCATCCTAGCTGCCAAGCTACAAGACCATATGGGCCAGTACATGAGCACAGCTCAGAAGGGCATTGGGAACAACACCAGAGGCTCAAAACACCAGATACTCATAGATAGAGCAGTCACCCGAGATTCAAGGTCTAGGCAGACCAATCTGAGCACAGCCTGGATTGACTACAGGAAAGCCTATGACTCAATGCCACACACATGGATCTGTGAATGCCTGGCGCTATATAAAGTCAACAGGACACTAAGGACCTTCCTCAAGAACTCAATGGGACTGTGGAAGACAACACTGGAAGTCAACTCAAGACAGCTCGCACAAGTGGCCATCAAGTGCGGCATATACCAAGGTGATGCACTGTCCCCACTGCTGTTCTGCATAGGCTTAAACCCCCTCAGCCAGATAATCACAAGGTCTGGATATGGGTACAAGTTCAAGAGTGGAATCACCATCAGCCACCTCCTCTACATGGATGACATCAAGCTGTATGATAAGAGTGAACGAGGCATCGACTCACTGATCCACCTGACACGGATCTACAGTGAGGACATTGGGATGTCATTCGGACTGGAGAAGTGTGGCAGGATAATAGTAAAGAGAGGGAAGGTAGTTAAGACTGATGGAGTGGAATTACCAGTGGGCCACATAGCAGACATAGAGACCAGCTATAAATACCTTGGTGTCCCACAGTCACACGGGAACCATGAGGAGGAGGCAAGGAAGACAGCAACATCCAAGTACCCCCAAAGGATAAGACAGGTCCTGAAGAGCCAGCTCAATGGGAAGAACAAGATCCATGCCATCAACACATATGCCCTGCCAGTCATCAGATACCCTGCCGGTATAGTGAGCTGGCCAAAGGAAGACATGGAGGCTGCCGATGTGAAGACCCGGAAGCTCCTTACAATGTACGGTGGTTTCCACCCCAAGTCCAATACCCAGAGACTGTACACCAGCCGCAAAGAGGGCGGGCGGGGTCTGATGAGTGTCAAAGCCACTGTCCTGGATGAAACCTGGAGTATCCAGGAATACATCAGTAAGATGGCACTCAAAGATGAGCTGCTGAGAGAATGCCTCAGGCAGCAGCAGACATGGGAGGACGTTCAAGCGGAGGAAATACCATGGCAAGACAAGCCCCTGCATGGGATGTACCATCGACAGATAGCTGAGGTGGCTGACATTGGGAAATCCTATCAGTGGCTGGAAAGGGCCGGACTAAAAGACAGCACTGAGGCACTGATCATAGCAGCACAAGAACAGGCACTAAGCACCAGATCCATAGAAGCAGGGGTCTACCACACTAGACAGGACCCAAGGTGCAGATTGTGCAAAGAGGCCTCAGAGACAGTCCAACACATAGTGGCAGGGTGTAAGATGCAGGCAGGAACAGCATACACTGAACGGCACAACCAAGTAGCTGGCATTGTGTACAGGAACATCTGCACAGCGTATGGGCTGGACCCCCCCAAATCCAGATGGGAGATTCCACAGAAGGTCGTGGAAAATAACAGGGCTAAGATCCTGTGGGACTTCCAGGTCCAGATGGACAGGCAGGTACTGGCTAATCAACCAGACATCGTGGTAGTAGACAAAGACCAGAAGACAGCGGTAGTGATAGATGTAGCAGTGCCAAGTGACAGCAACATCAGGGAGAAGGAGCATGAGAAGCTGGAGAAGTACCAGGGCCTGAAGGAGGAAATCGAGAGGATGTGGAAAGTCAAGGCCAAAGTGGTCCCAGTGGTGGTAGGAGGACTCGGGGCCGTGACTCCTAAGCTGGGAGAGTGGCTCCAACAGATCCCAGGAACAACATCAGAGCTCTCTGTGCAGAAGAGTGCAGTGCTAGGAACAGCTAAGATACTGCGCAGAACCCTCAAACTCCCAGGCCTCTGGTAGAGGACCCGAGATTGAGGAAGACACATACCACCCATAGGGGTGAGAGGGGAATTTTTTTTTTTTTACCAGAGGACTCAAAGGATGAGAACCCAGTCATTATATTCATTGTAAGGATCAAAGGGCAGAATGAAGCAGCTAATTAGGCAACATTAATTAGTTAATTAATCAGGATTAATTTTGGCTTTCAGAAAATGCTCATACTTTATTAAGAAGTTTAACATCTATGAATCTCAGCCAGTACAGTCAATAGCAAAGGTCTGTGGAAATTGTCATCAATTTAATTTAATTTAATTTAATTTATTAAATCATGCAAACTATGTGGAAGTTTCCAGGTTGTCTGTCTCTTTACTGTTAAAAGATTTTTATTCTCAAGAAGGACTTTCTACCTCCATTGCCCTGATAATCTACAATTCTCTGTCAAACAAAATGTCTTGGGATGGCTTGCCTTTCTAATTTCCCACTTCCAGAATGAGTTAATTCTTGTAATTAAATACTCCAGCTTGGCTAATTGTTGCAGTAAAAAAAAAAATCCTTTTTGTTAGATCCATGGGAATCAAAGAGCCTGTGTTAAGTTTAGAAACAAATATTATTACAGCAGGGGTTCTCAAAGTTTGCTGTATCACAACCCCCCTGAAATGATAAATGCTTTTATGCAACCCTCCCACGATTACAACAAAAAAATTCACTGGAAGTTCATTACAGTTAGGCAAGAAATGTCTATAACGCTTATTTTTAATAATTACATGTTACACAATACATACTTATCTATATTTGTTAATCCTTTGAGGTAGGAAAGAGACAGGGCAAGAATTTCAAGAATGCTGTGTTACTATGTTGAGTATAAATACGGAATCTTGAAAGACTGCCAGAGTTTCTGCTCCCTCCCAAACTGAACCAAGGTGGGGTTATTTTGAATTTCTTTCTCACACTTTCCTCTTTCCCAGGGCTGAATTGTATCTTATTTTCCCTGAACTGTTCCTGCATAACTTCTTCAAAGATCATCTCTGCATTCCTCTACACCAGTGTTTCTCAACCTTGGCAATTTTAAGATGCTGGCTGGGGAATTCTGGGAGTTGAACTCTACATGTCTTAAAGTTGCCAAGGTTGAGAAAGACTGCTCTATACTATCTAGCTATCTATATAAAGAATGACAGAAAGGCAGTGGATCACCAAAATGTGATAATAGGAGATAAAGCTCATCCTTGACAAGTTCCATGAGACATCACCTTAATAGGTGAGGTAATAGTTCTATTTATAATAAACCTAACTGAATGATTATGATACCGCATTTTAATCCAATTAATAAAAAGAAGAAGAAATTCCCAGCTGGGCCCCCAACTTTTCCACTATACCACATCAAAAGGCTTTTCACAAATGGCAATTCCAATTTTTTGGAACTTATCAGTTAGTAGTTAGCAATTAACCTGTCACCCTTTAATGAAGACAGAATGTTCAAGATAAACTGAAAACTGAAAGAAGATAAATAAATAGGGGGTGGGAGAAGGAAAAAAAAAAATAAAAACAAAGTAAAAGTTAAAAAGCTAACAAACTATTTGGATGTTTAATGTTCTTTGGTGTCCATAGCCTTTTTTGCAATTTTTTTTTTTTTTTTTTTTTGCTGCTCTTTGTTATTGTTAGTTTTGCAATTTTGTTTTTCTTCCTATTTGGACTGATTTTGCTTGGCATTATTAAGAAATTAAACACATATGTATTATTTCTACAGAATTGAGCAACTTCTTTTTCAATATCTTTATTTACTAAATCTAAATTTGAAATATAAATAAATAAATGTCTGTGGCATGTTGCTTATCACAGTTTTCACACTGAGTAATTCTTGTTTCATGTGAATGAAGAATTCATAACAAAACCACTACAGATTTAATTCTATTATTTCTGGTCTATAGCACCAAATGTCTGCTTCAGCTTCAAAAAGTTCTGAATGATATTCTACACGAAGGAATTTGCAGAACCAAATTCTGTGCTTGTTAATTTGCATGGAAGAGTCTTCAGATTCACTATGCACTCTAAGGGAAATGTTCACAATATTGTAGTTTCAGCCTTAACCCAAAAAACATGATTCACCAAGGTGAGTTTGTTATAAGATGTCCACTAGGAACTTACAGATTTTTATTTGAATTTTCTTAGTATGGGATGGAATTGCCATAGATAAAGAGTTTTAATCTTGCCACTTTTGAGCAATCACTTGTAGGTGCACGTAAAACAAAAAAAATCCAGATTCTCTTTTTCTATTAGATTGTAACAGAAACGTTTGCTAGCTGTATGCCAAATGTTAAGAATATTTAGTTAGATAACAATAAGCAGAAATTATGTATTTATTTCATTTCTTTAAAAAAGGATCAGATCATTAACAGAATATTGTACATAAATGAACCAAATACTTCTTCCTTCCAAAGTCTGCCATAGGGTGAAGAATTGGGATACATGTAAACTTCAAACTTTATACAATACAATACAAAAAAAAAAAAAGCATTTAGATCAGTCTTTCCAACTCGATATGTAAAGTGGCAGACTCAAGAAGGCTGTCGTAGATTAATATACAGATCAAAATTTAGGTGTATTCTGGATTCACATATATCTGTATGTTTTGATAGGCTTTTCAGCCATTTAAATATATTAAAATATACCACCCATACTTCCTCCTCAGGGTACTAGAGGTCTCAGCATCTTCAGTACAAAAATGATCCATTTTCCACAATGCACATTTCTCTTCACTCTGAACTTGCATGTGACTGACAAAATGTGGTCACATATGCAAGTACCCATCTACTAAATTTTATTTGTGTGCATAACGCAAGCCTTAAACATTTTTATGTGGATATACTGAGCATGTTCTTGTTTGCCCAAACTGAAGCAGAAATACCAAGGAAAAGCAAATAGCAGAAAAGAATGAGTTATTATTTGGGGGCAAGCTATTGAAAGCTGTGCTTCATTCTAATATAGCATAACTGCTCACATGAAGTGGGGAAGAAAACAATTAAATTGTCTGGTTGCAAAATATGTACTCACTTCTGGAGCATCTCTGCTTTCTATAAGCTTGGGAAAAGTTTTTTTTTTTTTTTTTTAATCTCTTTTACAGGAATTACTTCTGAAATAAAGCTCCGTAACTGGTCAGTACATGGCAATCTCACAGAAAGCCTAGGAGAGGGCACAAAGAATAATGGGTGTGACTGAAACAGTAAATGTGTCTAATAGCATCTGTTGTAAATACAGAACAATAGTATAGTCCTTATGTGGAGACATTTCATGGTCAATGTGCTCTCATGATTAAAACAAAATTCCCAATCATCTTGTCTTTGCAATCTAGATGTAATGTAATTTTAGTTGATAAAATTTAGGGTCAACAGAATTGTGTGAATGAAACAACAGATCACACAATTTTGAAGTTTAGCAGAAGGCTAGAGTTATCGTTTGGTGAGTGAATACCTTGCCCATGCTCATGGGAGAGCAGTGTGTGTTTGCTGTTATTTACTACTGTCTGAAACCTACATCATGGATTACAACCCCTATCATTTATTTTTGTTTCTTTATAACATACTGTCTGCTTCCTTTGTGGATTATCACATCAGTTGGGATCATAACTGGCAGGTGTTGGGAAGGAAAGAACCCAGAGTTGTTTGTTTGTTTTTGCTTTTTAAATGCACACATTAGCAAACAAAACCATTTTTTTTTAAACATCAGTTGACTGACTGGAGCAGCCTTCATCAGAAAGGATGCCCTCTAGATTAAAGCACTTCAAGTCCCATAATTTTTCATTAATGGCTATTTGAGAAGTCTGGCTGCTGAAGTCCACAGATCTGTAGAGTGCCTACACTGAAGAAGGCTAGCTTAGAAAATCTCCAGTATTTCTGATGCACTTGAAAACTGTTCTTCTTTTGCTTCACCTATGAAAATGAGATGAAATAACGTAGTGGATTTTAATCACTATTTTTGGCTTAGTTGCTCATTCTGAAAATAAATTAAAATAAATTCCATTTCTCAAGTGGTTTTTGTTTGTTAAACGCTTTGGAAAGCTTTTAAGGTTCTCTGAACATTTAATGGTTGCACTTGAAAAGTATGATGGCAATGGAATAATGGTGTTTGTGAACCAACCTTATCATCCATGTCCAGGAATGATTCATGAAATCTATCCATAATAGGGGAAGTTTCACTTTGCAGAAGGAACATAAGAGACTGCTTCAAACTAAAGAGGGAGTTACTGCATCCACAGTAGTATTATCATCACCAATAAGCAGCAGCTCTTCTAGTCCTAGAGATGCCACAGATGGAACCTGGGCATTCCTGCATGCACATCTGTATAACTTACTACCAAGCTCAACTTCCCCTTCTGACTAGATCTGTCCCATCTCCACTAAGGTCCTATGACAGAGTTAGCCTTACCTAAAAGATAGGATTGATTCTGCCATAATGAGTATTCTTTTTTGATAGAATGGTGGTGGGGCCTGGATCAAAATGGAAGCTCTACTCCCATTTTTTCAAATCCTCACTCTCAAGGTGCTATTTGAACCATAAGGGTGAACATACCGACAAATTATTTGCTAGCAGAACTATGCAAAGGGTAGGAGAAAAAGACTTCATCCATCCATTCTTGTGAACTACTGCATTGCACAATACTTCAGAGAAAGTTATTTTTATTTCCATGAAACTCACTTGGGTTTCAAGCTATTTTGGACTTTATTCTTATGTTTTTTTTTTTCAACAAACAAAAAAAATTATCTGTACAGATTGAAGGAATAGACAGAATATGAACCACTATAATACAATTCTTCACCCAGTGCTTTTAGGGTACTTTATTGTTTACACCAAATTAGTTAAGAGGCACAAATAATTAGGCTCAGAACTCTGAATTCTCATTAGTTGACAAATGAAATCATATTTGTTGAGCCTGTCTTAATCAACATGTGTCTCTATCATTGAAATACTATATGCCTTTACATAATTGGTTTTGCAGAATTAGATGTGAAAATATTAAAGTGGCAGCTTGACTGGATGGCTATCTAAAATGCAATTCAGTTGTTTTGTATTTTTCTAATAATTTTAAGGCTTTTGACAGAAATCACAGATGTAAGCAACACATTCTTCATAGGAATCTGTTTGTAACAACTGCAAGCACACACCCTGTAGCTTTTGACTGTGTCTTGTAAATGAATTAATTTCTTTCATGCCAGTTATTTTTGTTATTTTCTGATACATCTATTAAGTACTTGAAGCAATCATTTTTGCCTTTCTCTTGGTTCTTTTATTTGTACTTCAGCTTCAGGTAATGGTTGGAATGTGTGAATTGTGTGAAACCTCACATCATGTCCCATCATTTCCAGTGTTGCAATGCTTTACAACACAATTCTCACATACGACAACCAGATGTCAAGTGCTGAGTAGTGAAGTTAACTAATGCATGAATGAATAGATCAATAAGTATCTAGCTGATTCTTCAGAAGAGAGAATGAAATGAACGAGACATTTGTATTATACCAATAAGTTTTTAAAAGTATATTTTTATTACCATAAAAATGAATCATATTTCTAAGTAAAAGTTACAGATTTAGAGTGGTGGCATATTTATCAATTAATATATTATTGATTTGTAACCATTCTATCATCCTTTATCAAAATTAATCCCCAGAATCTTTAAATCTTTAGTGCTCTGAGCTAAATCCTCTTATAAACCAAGAAGTAGAAATATAAAAGAAGTGACTCCATTAACTGAATTAGACTACCCTGCTTTGCTCAGAAGAATTGGGTTATGACCAGAAAGACATTGCAGAAAAGGTATTAGGTAATTTCTCTCTAAGAGTCAGTTTGGTGTAGTGGTTAAGGCACCAGGCTAGAAATCAGGAGACTGTGAGTTCTAGTCTTACTTTAGGCACAAAGCCAGCTGGGCCAGTCACTTTCTCTCCTCCCTAGGAAGGAGGCAATGGCAAACCACTTCTGAAAGACCTTGCCAAGAAAACTGCAAGGACTTATCTAGGCAGTCTCTGAGAATCAGACATGATTGAATGGATTAAAAAAAAACAAAAGCCTTTCTCTAATGAAAATGTCACTATTTATTATATTGGATACTACATGAAATATGCAGCAACTTTGAAAACAATAGATATGTACATATTCAAACACATTTGCATACTTGTAGAATTTAAATGGGAGTAGTAGTACCCTTTTTTTATTTTAGAAGATGATACAACACAATGCATTTGTAAATATATGAACATAAATAATTTATATTCCATTCTTACCTTATTCAAACTAACAGCTCTTTTAGATCAATCACTTATAATGTATTTCTTACTGACAAAATATAATTATTTCTAAAACTGTACCTAGAATGAAACAAATCGCCTCATATATTGCATGAATGAACAGATAAAAGAGCTTAGGAATTAAGGTATTGCTCCACTGATTTTCTTGAATAACTATTTTGCAAAAGAATGGAGAAATAAAGTAAGATAGGAGATAGAAGAACATAAAAGAAACATTTAAATATATTTGTGTAAACTGAACAATTGTCTGCCAGACTGAGAATGAAAACAGGTAGTAAAACATTAATTAAAACAGGAATAAGCATAAACACACAATTGCATGCATACTATATTATTGCTCCTTTATCAAATTAGATTATATATTTAGACTACTGAATACTCATTCTGATTCAGAATTGAGGGTGTTATTAATGGAGTACAATTTGTGGAATGATGTGATTAATTGTTTGAATTGCAACATTCAAGTTTTGATTCTAAAATCCCTGTCACAGTGTCTCAGGGATGTAGGACTGATTGTTTTTCCTCCTCTGAGAGTGAAGCAAGAGATCTGACCTTAAGAGAATAAGCCTGCTCTCAAATCCCTTTTCAGCTCCTGTAGATATCAGATAGTTCTGCAGACCTTATTTCTCCAAAGTTGGACTTTGGTATCAGAGGAAAAGATGGACCCAAATGAATTCCTAGAGTGTGCCAGCAGTGGCTATGGATCCACAGAAAACTCCACCTCTTGGAGAAGTCCTCCTGAAGGAACTGATCTCTCTTTCATGTAAAAAGGAAATCACCCTCCTCAAAACATTAAAAAAAAAAAAAATCAAAATCTTCAACATTCATGACAGGGACCTAACTGTTTCCGGGGTGGCTCATAATTACAGCTAGGAACGTCTTATTCAGTTGTAATGCTATATACATTTTTTCAGGAAATAAATCTATTGAATGCAATTGGGTTTATCTAATTAGTAGACATGAATGAAACTATGGTAACAATATGGTAACATGCTAGTCCTGCTATGTTCACTCAGAAAAAAAAAATGTGTGTGTGTGTGTGTATTCATGTACAATCTAAACTATATATGCTGAAAGATTTGAAAAGATAGTTGTAGTATCTCCACTTGTGAAGATCACTACAAAAACCACAAAATCCAATTGATTTAAAAATGTTAGATTCAACAACAACATGATTTCAAGCAGTTGTACTTACAACAAAGGGAAGATAATTTTTGAGCTGGTGTGCATATCTGAAATTTTGAGAGCGTCTAATGAGTATTATACAATATGGCTACATAGGCCTGGGGCTTCTGTATTCAGAAAAAGGCTAACGTGGGGGGGGTGGTCAATCACCAAGATACCATGAAGGAAACTCATGAAGTTGGTCCCTGCCACGCCCTTTACTTCACCAATGTTTTCCTTACCACCCCAACTTAGTATAACTGCTTTTCTATGCAAATGAGCACATTTCCAAACAAAGCACTGGACTACAGTCACCGACCTTTGAAGTAAGCCAGTTCAGTGTAAGATTCCAGTGCTTTTTAACAACAATTTCTTGAAAGACTTAGAATTTTTGTCTGCCTGTCAGCCCTTTGAAGTAGGCCAAGTCAAGAAACAGACTCTACAAGAAATATCAGAATCCTTTTTTATTTATATAGGCTACAGTAACAGAATCTTGAAAGCACAAACACATGCTTTCAAAGGTGGAGCCAGTTTAAGTTTGTTTCTAATAGTCTCTTCTTTTCCCAGGCTTAAATCATATATTGCTAATTGTTACATTGCTTTTCCAAGGTCACCTCTGTGATTCTCTACCATGCCCCATCTTTATACCAAACAGAATCAAGGTAGGGATATTTTGAGTTTCTTTCTCAAGCTTTCCACTTTTCCAAGATTGAGATACCATTTCTCCTCCCTTAATGGTTCATCTATTTCTTCCCAATAGTCATTTTTACATATTTGTAAACCATTTTCATTTTTTAAAAAAGTATAGATGGAATCTACATCTGGCTCAGAGGTTTTTTATAAGCACAGATGATGCCACTTGCTGGTATGACAAGAAGAAGAAGAAGAAGAAGAAGAAGAAGAAGAAGAAGAAGAAGAAGAAGAAGAAGAAGAAGAAGAGGAGGAGGAGGAGGAGGAGGAGGAGGAGGAGGAGGAGGAGGAGGAGGAGGAGGAGGAGGAGGAGGAGGAGGACGGGGACGGGGAATTATTATTTAATGTAAAAGGGAGAACTTGCCAGATGGTGCCTGTGTGTGTGTGTATACACATGCCTACACAGGCATGATGACAAAATCAACAACCCACAATCAACAAAACACTCAGCAATACCAGGATCCTATGGCAGTCAGCCCAAGAGGACGTCTGTAGGCATTTTGATGCCAAAAAATAATTTTGTTAAAAAAAGTAAGATACTGCCTGTCCTTGACTTAGAAACAACACAATTATTGTTAAGTGTACTTAAAAATGCAGTCTTAAATTTAGATCTATGCAGTCTTAGATTTAGATCTATGGTCTGGTTTATATATTATAACTTTAAGTTACTTTTTGTATAAAGTAGGACAATAAAAAAGTTGAAATAACACACTAGCCCCAATCCACTGTGCACCCCCACCCCAAGAAATCAAAGAACAAAGTATTCATAATTACTTAAGTCTGGAGTATTTTACTTTACTGTTGAGAAGTGGCTTGAATAAAGAAATCTTAAAGAGCTGTTATCTATCACCAGAGAGAAGCTGTGTACCCAGGAAATATAATAGGTTAGACTTTCATGCTATGTTATCTTGACATTTATGAGCAGATCATAAATGGTAAATGTTATTTCAGTTGAATAATACAATATTACTTTTTCCCATCTGAACAAGATGCGTTCACAAAAATTATTTCAAAGACTCAAACGGTGAGAAAAAAGTCTACATCATGGTACAAAACAGATATAACATACAATGAATAATTGCAGGGAAAATAATTCATATTCGACTGTATTATTTGCATTATAGAGTTCCCCCATTGGGGGGAGATGGGGAGTTGAAAAATTTAATAAATAAATAAATAAAATAAATTATTGCATTTATTAATGTTTAATTTTGGTTGAATTTTGCCCGGTATGCTTTAGTTTAATTGAATGATTTTTAAATACATTTTATTATTATTTTTTACATCAACTTTGTTAATATCATAAAGAGAATTAACAAATGCACAAGCATTATACACCATAAAACTTTTATAAAGTAAATTGACAGTATTTGTCCAAGGTCTGGATATTAGTTCAAGCCATGCTTAAACTTATAATTTAGGTAGACAGTTGTCACAGCCAGATAAAATGTAATGCCAGAAGTAACAGTGATAGTTGTCTCCAGCTCTTATTTACTCTTGCCAGTTCAAATACAATTCACTTGGTTGGTGATTACTGATCACTAATCGGACTCCACTCTGCAAACATCACAGCTGTTCCCATAGGATTATTTGCTGAATGGAAATGTAGAAGTATAAATACATGAACATGTTTGGGTTGATATCCAGAGACATTATTAAGGGTATAATCAATATCAAGCCAATCAACTTCAAAGCAGTAAACATTATCAGGATGACAACATTTCTGCCTTTCTTCCTAAAGATGGTAGCTTGACATCAACATCCAGACAGGTGTCCAATAATGATCAAATAGCTAGCTATCACCAGACTTATGAAGGCTTTATAGAGCAGCAGAACTCAGATGTAGCTGGATGTAGAATGCCTTGCACAAAATTAAGCTTTGAAGGTAAGAAAATGATACCTTCTTAGGTTGGGATTGGCTCAGCATATAGTCAATTTTGCATGCAAAGGATCCAAGAATCAGTCCTAGGAAACACCTGTGTCTGAAATTCTGTAAAGCAACCATCAGTCAGCATTAATGTATTGAGTTACATGGACCAACTGCTGGATGGAACATAAAGCAGCTTCCCGTAGTCCCAGGTCTGGTCACTGCAGACTATGTTTTAGATTCAACTTCATTTTATGAATAGCAGGTACAGTTCCTGCCAAATCAAACCAGAAACCATCTGAACAAAGCTCCCTCTGCGCATGATTCTGAAATGGCCATCCAAGAAGGACTGGGCCTTCAGATTTCTTCCCAGCCTGATGGTGCAGAAAGATCCCACACCAAAAGCCCATAAGAAGGCAACAATCCTTTCCATTTCCCAGTTAGACATCATAGTGACAGAATCTGTTTTTCATAACCAGGACTGAGTAATGATTGAAAGGTATCTAAAAATCCCAGACATTCAGAGATATCCTAGGAGCTAGGATAACATACCAACTGCAGTGGTTTAGATCTTGTGGGAAAATTGCCTCATAAGACAATTTGTTTGTTTGTTTCTTTGTTTGTTGAATGCATATGCTGCCTGACTCTTAAAGACTCTGGATAGCTACTCTGCCATGTCAAATTTTATCATAGGTTAATGGGTATATATATATATATATATATATATATATATATATATATATATAGGGTTGTGTGTGTGTGTGTGTGTGTGTGAATATATATATATTCACTCTCTGTCTTCTAACTAGACCTCAAATGCAACAATATTAATGAGCTAAAGTGTTGGATTTTGCAATATTTAGGTTCAGCAGCATCCTTATTTTGGTTTGCCGTGTTTTGAATGGCGAAGTGCATCTGAACATTCTTAGCCATGGTGATGCTGGCTTGCCATAATAATTTATTTTTTAATATACTTATTTGTATTTCAAATTTATCACCACCCATCTTACTGCAAAGAGACTCTGGGCAGCTTAAAAAGTAAAAAGTAATATTTATTAGTAAAAAATAAATATTAATTAAAATACACTACAACAAGGTTCCTATATAAATAATAAATATCTTCCAAGAAACTGATGTTAACTAGGAGTTATTAGACTCAGGGAGTGTCTTCAAAGCACCAGCCACCCCCAGGATTGGTTATATCTCTTCTCGCCCCACGCGCGTTGGCAGAGCCAGGTCTTCAATTCCTTCCAGAAAGCTGGGGAGGTAGGGGCCTGCCTCACCTCTGGGGGGAGAATATTCCATAGGGAGGAGGCAACAGCAGATGATGATGATGATGATGATCATCATCATCATCATAAATAATAGCAGCAAAATGAGAGCTCCAGAAAATAAGTGGACAATACAGGTAAACCTCACTTAATGACTGTGTCATTTAGCGACCATCTGCAGTTACGATGATGATGAAAAATTAACTTTATGACCAATCCTCACATTTACAACCTTCGCAGATCTTTAAAGCAAAGGAAAGCTGAAATAAAATCATAAGTACAGTTGTGGTTTCTCTTAGTGAACACTTCACTTAACAACTGAGTTGCCAGTCCCACTCACTGAGATAAGTGGCTTATGTCAATGAGTAAAAATATTTTTTTACAGAATAGGAAATAATACAGAAAGGTATTATAATTTAAAGCATATTATAATATATATGATTCAACATGCTACTTACTGAACAACTGCAGATCTTTGCCACATTATTCTGATACGAATGCATCATTTATTCATACAGGAGAATAATATTAAAGTCTCTGCTTTATCTTTTATCTTTTATCTTTCTTTTTAAAAAAAAATCAATTTGAATTGAACTTGTAACATTCTTTTCATTATTATTAATTATATACTTAAATGCTTTAAAAATATTGTCCATCGTGCCTACAATATATTTCTCTATAATGCCTTAAGCTTGACTTAACAATTTTCTAAATGTGTTACTTCTTTAATTATCTAAAATAGCCTGGGGGCACACTTACAAAACTTGTGTAGGCTGGATGCATAAAAAACAATGTTTTAAATAGAATAGAAAGTTGCTAAATGGATATATGTGTGAAGGAGTTTTTATTCTGAGGAAAATTGAGTTGTCACTATAAGACACTTAGATTAGAACTTCTTTAAAAAAAACTGATGAAAGATTAAGAACAGAAAATAGATAAAAGGGAATTGACTACCCTGGCTTGTAAGAGAATGTTGACATTTTGCGCTGTTACCTTCTTGAAAACTTTTATTGTCTTTCCTCTTATTGGATTTCCTTACTTGTTACCCTTCTCATTCCCACAAGGAAATATTTATCAAATTAACAAAGCAATAAAGGGCTCAGACAGGAAAACAACATATTTTATAGTTGTATAGCTTAGAATTTCTCAGTTTTTTGGTTCTAGTCCCCCCCTTCTCTCTCTTTCCCTCTCTCTCTCTCTCTCTCTCTCTCTCTCTCTCTGCAATCTGGGAAATTATAATTTGTAATCTTCATTTTGAATGGTAACAGTTATTGCCTTTAAACAAAAACAGATTTGGATCTGCCACATATACTTTTCTTTGGAACAAATTTAGTGAGCCTCAGATTTCTTTTTAGTGTAAAATGGATCTGCAAACTTAAACTGGGTTCCAGGAGAAAAAAAAATAAAAAGAGGTCCCAATGGCAACAATGGATTGTGTACAGCAAAGGCAATGATAGAGGATTCAATCTAGAGCCAAGTGAAATCGTTTTTCATTTGTGTCACAAAAACTCTGCTTTTGGAGCCAACAGACACAGCACTGTGTGTTTTCAATAAAACCTTGTATTTGGCCTTACTACCTCAAAAGGTATTCATCTGTAGCAACTGAGGACCAAACAAGATCAGAAGTAGGAAATTTGCATTGCTTCTGATTTCACTGAGGCTGGGCAGCTATTGGCCAAGAATAACATGGCAAGTATTTGGGGAAACAGTGAAACTGGTTCAATCTGCCTTCCATTCCCCAAGTCTCAAAATGTGGTAATGATGGGAAGAAGATGGGAAATGACCATTCACTTCGGTAGCCTGCCCATTGCATTCATCTGTCTTGTGTGTAGGGATATTAATCATGGAAGGTATTTTTCCTTTTCTATTATTGTAAGCCACCCAGAGTCACCCGTTGGGGGAGATGGGCAGCATACAAGTTTAATAATAAATAAATAATAAATAAATAAATAAGGTATACACACAGTAAATCTATTGTACTAGGGCCCAAACTGCATGGTTGGCTCCTGGAATTGGGAAATTGGCTATTGGATTTTCAGTGCATACATTCTATCAAACATTGCCCTTGAAAAAAGGCATTGAAGAGTCACAGAATCAAGGGAGGTACATGATATTGTCCTGCAGGAAGATAAAATCTTATTTTCCTTTGCATTTGGAAGGTAGGTAAGAACTGACCTATATAACCTTCACATATTGTGGAACAATAAGGCAATGGGGACACAAATTGGCTCTATATTGTATCAGTCTGTTTACCAAATCCAGAATAGTCTATTCTAAATAGTCAGGCTACCAGAATTTCTTGTCTCTGAAGATAACAGAAATTGAATGCAAAATATTTATTCTCCCAGTAAGGTAAGCCTAGGCAAAAGAACACATTAAAAACTAAACAGAAAGTAAAGAAGTATGTTCTCTGCCATTATTGCAAAAAAACCAAATTAGACCTCTTGATCTGTTTTTCTTGCATAGAAGGAAAAGGCATTCTTATCTGATATCTCATGTGATGTTTGGAAAAATTCAGCTTGGAAAGATTCAATTGTGATGGAATGGTGTTATGAAGGCCAGGCTCAGGGAGATAAGCGTTTCCTTAGCCCCCAGCAGGAGCGTGGGAAGTTGAAGAAGATGAGACTGGCACCACCCTAAGGAATTCACAGTGTTGTGGCTTGCTGGCCTGGGAACTTAGGTTCAGTCTGGAGAGATTTCTGTCTTGAGGTGGAAGCTAATAAACACAACAGAACTGTATTTGCACTGTCTCGTGGAGTTCTTTGGGCTGAATCTGACAAATCTGGTAATTTGATTGAAGCACTGAACTGGATCAACTTTTGAAATGAGACAAGCCAATTCATATTGGTGAATCTGACATTCCCAACTGACGTGTGGAGTCCCTGGGGTTCTCTGAGCTTGGTTCTTTTCCTGCAAACGTTTCATTACCCAGCTAGGTAACATCTCCAGCAAACAAGCAAGCAGCAAACAATACCCTAATCAAGGAACTACCAGAGGAACAAAACAAACCCCCCACCAGGAAAAGAACCAAGCTCAGAGAACCCCAAGGACTCCACATTTCAACCTTGAGCTATACATATTTGCCTCCATTCCCAACTGAACCAGAGACTTGAATCGGTTCAGAGCTGATTTGAATACTACTAATTTAGGGGCAAAGCAGAAATAGAATTTTAGCTAGGACTGAACACATCTGGTTTTTCATATCTATTCTTTCTTATTTCTGCATTTTAATTATAAAACTGCATCATGAAATCTGACAAGTGCAAATATCGAACTTCAAATTGGTTATGTAGGTTTGGCAACTTCTTACTTAAATGTGAACCGAGCAAAATTTTCTCTCCTCTCTAGTTCCAGCCTCTCATCACTCATTCCCTCCCCTTTGGAAGGGAATCTGTGAATCACCAGAGCTGGAACAAAAAGAGAAAGAGGATGTATTTCACTTACAGCAGCAGAGTTAAGGTTGCCTTCTTATTATAAGTCGATATGGATTCTAAATCTGGGTCTCTTTATACGAGTTATATGTGCCCAGGATTCCACGGCTGCATGTAATCCATGCAAAATCCAAGGTATTTCCAGGGCCCTGCAAATATTGTTCCCAAACTATAAAATGGGGAAAATGTATTAAAAATGCATAAGTGATATTACTTACTGTATGTTGTTAATTTAACTCACTTTTAAATGTGTGTTTACATTAAATAATTTACAATGAATTTATAGATGTAAATTATATCCTAATTTGGTCCTGATTGTCCTGGTCTCACTCACGATGTTGAATAACTTTGCTCTATGGAGAGAGCTCCCCCTCCAAGTCCTGCTGTGCTGCCTCATTGTGGTGGGGGGGGTGGATTCCTGGGAAGGATGAATGAAGAATGTAGGGAGTATATGCCAATAGTTGATATTCCCAGCAGGGTTACCCAAGGCACGAAGGTCAACCCAGCTGCCCAGCTAAAGCAAGATAGTCCTTGGTTAACTATTACTCATTTAGTGACCATTCAAAGTTGGGGCAGCACTGAACAAGTGGTACCAACAACCAGTTCTCAAAGTTCTGGCTGTCCCAGCACCTTCACAGTGACATGATCGCAATTCAGGCGCTTGGCAACTGGCTTGCACTTACGATGGTTGCAGTGTCCTGTGGTAACATGATTGCCATTTGCAACCTTTTCTGCCAGCTTCCCACAAGCAAAGTCAATGGGGAAGCTGGCAGGGAAGGTCACAAGTCACTCTGGTCAGTTGTTCCTGCTCCTGTCACTTTTTCTCCTGAGAAGCCTGGGTATGGAGTACAAGATCCCGGGGATCTTGTACTTTGTAGCATATGGCTGCCCACCACAACCCCCCCTCCCACCTGCACTCCATAATGCACCTCCACCTGGCTGCGCTTGCACGGCACTGCAGCAGCCACCTGCAAATTCTCCCACACATTGCATCAGTTACCCCTGGCCTGGCCATGCTTGCATGGCACCACAGCAGCAACTTACCCACCCACCAGCCTGCTTGCAAGTTGCCCATGACTTGCAAATTCCTGCTGGCTTCCCCACTGTTGTCCCCCATGTGATGCCTCACTTTAGGACCATATCGTTTAGCAATGGAAATTCCAGTCCCAATTACTATCGTTAAGTGAGGATTACCTGCATTGGCCAGCAGCGATATAGGAAGATGCTGGAGGCAGATGATCACTTTAGTGACAATGTCAAAGGTATCAATTAATCCTGTGCAGGAAAAAGCAATGGTACAACACTCCTGTATTTTTATCAAGTGTGAGTGTTCCTTGCTTTCCAAGGACTAGACACACCACACTGTAACAGATCTGTACACGATGCTTTATTGTGACACACTCCTTCCCCAACAACAGGCTATTGCTCTGAGTTAACACCATCTTCCTAGGCCTTGCAAGTTGATGTAGCCATGTAAATACATCTTTAATAATCAGTCCTTAAAGCAAACAAAAGTCTCAAAGTCTGTAAAGTGGCGTACAACTTTTGCCTCCCTTCAACTGTTCTTGCACCGATTGGGATGAGGTGCTGCTTCAGTGTGGTTCTTCCTTTTCTAGTTGTTGCCAAGCTCCAGGCCAAGCTCTAAGCTCTGCTTTTACGCAGTGTTGCTTTTGAACACTCCACCTGAACTCCTGAGCCAAGCTCCGGGCAGGAATCCCACTTGTTTTGTTGCTTGTGGTCCTGGCAGTTGACTGATAGTCCTCTTGCCTGCCTCTAAAAGCTGTAAATTTCCAGACTTTGCCTCCTGCTTCCTCACCTGCTTGCTGTTTTCCTGTCTCCTTTTCTCCTACACACCCACTCAGTCTCTGTCTTGGCATTTGCTTTTGTAAGCTAAGGGCCTGGGTGAAGTGAGGCTGCCTCTGGATGTTGGCACGTTCCTGAAAATGCCAGGATGTGGTTCAATTAGCCAGGCAGCTGGAACACCAGGATGGATGTTTATAAGTAAACTGGGAGTAAATGAATGAATGAGCCCATCTCTTAAGTTTCTGAGGTTGTAAACTTTTACAGCTGTTTGGGAAACAACATGATCTGTGCTGAGCCTTGGGGAAGCGGCGTGGGAAGCATTTCTGCCTGGCTGCAGTTGCTTTTCCCAAGCACAGACAGCAATCCCAGCTTTACTTCCTCATACCAAGAAAACCACATGGATAGAAATTATAAAATGATTGATGAAAAAGTGCCAGATGATGTGTCCCTGAGTTTGGATGGCACTCAACATGCTCCTGAGGAAGAACTAAATATCTTTTGGCTACTAATGGTGTTTATGATGTAGCTAGAATAAGACCTTTAGGATTCTGATCTTTGTAGGTATAGACACATTACAGCATCTGAATATCTTTTCCAAGGTCTTCATGGCTGCTCTGCTAAGTGCAAGCCGTGGTATTCCCTGCTGCACTCTATGGAAGCAACAGCTGGACTTTGAAGAAGCAGGATAGGACGAGTATTGATGCTTTTGAACTTTGGTGTTGGAGAAGACTCCTGAGAATACTGTGGACAGCCAAGGAAACAAATGGAAGGATCATCAAACAAATCAATCCAGAGTTCTCACTCAAGGCAGAAATGACCAGGCTCAAATGATCCTACTTCGGATGCATTAGGTAAAGTTCTAGCTCTATGGAGAAGGGTCTAAAGCTGGGAAAGGTGAAAGGAAAGAGAAGAAGAGAAAGACCAGCAGCTAAGTGAATGGGCTCAGTTAAGTGGCAATGACTGCACTGTTGAAAGACCTGGGAGACCAGGTCAGGGACAGATCATCATGGACATAATCTACCTACGTGGTTGCTAAGTGTCAACAATGACTTGATGGCACATAATCAATCAACAGGGAGAGCATTCTAAATTTTTTTTTTTTTTCACCATCTAAGCATTGGATGTAATGGCCTTGATTCCAAGGTAATCACTGGGGACAGTGAGGAATCTATTTCTAAAGGCATGGTCCAACACTTTTCTGCCTGATGCATTTTAAATTTCAGTTTGAAAATCAGAAAAGCTGCCATTCTAATGAATCTACTGATAGAAGCCTTTTTTCAACAAATTGCATTATTCTTTTCCTTCCCTTTTATTGCTCATTTTCAAGAAGCAAAGAATAAAAAATAAATCAGTGACAATAACTGCTGCCAAAGAAAAATCAAATTATAACCCTGTATTCATAAATTCAGCATAGTATTCAAACGCGTTGATGAGTAAAATTTATACTGCAATACAGAGGTACCTATATAAAATAATGTAGTCTAGGGTGCACACAATATGACATTTCCATATACTGAATATGGTTTAAGTTCATAGTTATAATGGCTAGAAAAAGTTAGAGCAAAAGGGGCTTTAAAAGGACCTTTTTTTCAACTTCATCTGGATAGCCAAAGGCATTTTGTTATCCGCCAGAATGTTTTGAGGACATTCGGCACAGGCAGCCGATGATCCTTGCTCCAGGCCTTGTGTTTAGTTCTCGAGCTTAATTAGGTCTGAGCTCCATGACAAAGGCCAGTCATGCTGGAGACAATTAAATAGCTGAGAGCAAGGGAAGAGGAAAGAAAAGAAAAAAGAAAGTCACACACACTTTAAATGTGTTCTTTCGCTATAGCAGAACAGCAGATTATATTTAATTTTCTGTCAAAGTAAGTTAGGCCTTTATTTTTAGAGCAATGACAGTTCTGTGGGCCATCTTCAGATGTAGCCAGCCATTAGAACTGCATCTCCATTGTTAAGTTTGCCAGTTTGCAGAGGCTACTGTAAATGGGTACTGTTACGGACATTTTATATGCCTGTATCTTTTCTCCATTAATTTTGTTCCATGTTATGCTACTGTAGTCTTAAGGAGAAAAGCCTCTTCTCATTTCCCCTCATTTCACTCCTGGCCATTTTGAGTTTTAGAAAGAAAAAACCTACCTCCATGTTTTCTTTTTTCTTGTTCCCCTACTGTTAAATTCCCCTTTCTTCTTCTCTGCTGTTATTCTAACGCATCCTCAACTTTGATGGATCTTTCCCCTGCCACTGAAGAGATTAAGTCTCTCAGGTGGAATTCAGCTAACACCAATCTTTACCTACCCAAAGCATACATTCATTAAAATACTTCTTGTTTACATCCTCAAGACTTTTGTTAAGTGCCTGTATCTCAGGAAGTGTTGTGCATCACTGTACCTAGCCCTGTCCCTGATTACGGTTAACTCTTGACTGCTAAAATCTCATCAGAGTGTTCCCTCTGTCATTGTTTCTATGATTTCCTCTCCTTTATTTGCAATTGTCCTATTGCTTTAAAGTTCACACATGTATGAGAAATGTATAAAAGCTTGTATCAGTATGCTGTAAGGAACTGGGTGTAGCAAGGTATAAAGAGAGATACCTGTGCTATGCTTCTTCCAATTCTGGAATTTAAAATAAAACATTATTGCCTTCACCTTGTCTGCAAGTGCTGCAAATTTCCTTAGCAGTACCCCTGTGCATGATGAAGTTTTCTAATGAAGAACTTATTTATCACACATTCTGAAATTTCTTTTCAGCACCAATGAACAAAGCAAAGGTTCTGTCTTGTATTCATAGCCACCTGTAGATAACCAGAGGTCTCCTGTTATTTCAGACATCAGCCATGTACTGTGGAAGTGCCAATTAGTTGTTGACCATATAGATAAATGCACTTTTGGTTCATCTTAGATCAGTCTGTGACCCATGATGAAGTGACTGAGGATGATTCTTTGCTGTGTAATTTTAAATTCCCATTCCTTCATTATCTGTAATCTTAAACTAAGTAGGATAAGTCTGACAGGACTGATTATTCCAGTGAGCCAATGTAAATTTAACTTGGCCCATTTCTGCATCGGTTTGCAAAAAATATTTTTAAAAGCCTTAAAATCTCTACACATTTTTCTGTGCATTTTTCCTCCATAGACTCATTTTAAACATTTGCTACCCCATATATGTTTTTCTGCAGATTTTTCTTAACACAGGCATTTTAAAAATGATTTCCCCAAATGCAGTGTTACTGTGTGTGCACGCTGTTTTAACAAGCATGTCTACATGTACTCTTCTCATTGACAAAATCATTTAGACAATGTTATATATACTTCTCAGTACTCAACAATGATTTGCCTGTGGGTGTGCTATTATTTTTAGTGTTCAGAGCAACTAAGGGATCTTCTTTAAAAAAGTTATGATTCAAAGCCAATTTTATTTCACCAAATAGCCTCTCTTGGGTTGTGATTATCAACTCTCTGGAAAGAAGATGTGAAGATAGTTCCTTTTCCTTAGTTTGGGCCTTGGAAATAAAGCCAGAAAACAGGAAGGACAATAAAGATCACCTTGTTTTAAGTTATATGAAGCAACCTATCTTTCTTTGTCAACTGCATATGTATAAATTCCTAAATCTATTCCATCTTGTTTCTGCATTAATAGAAGAATCATTTTTTTAAAAAATTATTTTGGTTCCAATGTCTTTATTACTTTGGGAGTTCCGGATCAGCTCAGTTTGCCTCAAAATTCATAAAGATGAAAGTCTTCAAACAGCTCTTTCTTTTACTCTATGTTTCTTATAGACAGAAGTAAGAATTGTTGCTGCAGTCTCTTCCCTTTATTAACCAATGTCTCAGTAGGCTTTACTGTTAATAATTTATTTCCAGAATGGAAGGGAGAAACCATGGGTACTTGCAATGGTTCAAACTTTTATTTATTTATTAGTTTATTTATTATTTCAGTTTCAGGCCCACTCTACTCCATAACGAATCTGGGCAGATTACAGATAAAAATTTAAAAAATCAAGAGAAAAAAAAAAAGACAGTTAAACAGAACCGAACCCCTAAAAGCCAAGCAGCCAATAACCAACCAAAGGGGTTTGAGCCCCATTCTAGCCCATGGCTTGGGTAAACAGCCAGGTCTAAACAATTTATGAAAGGTCAGAAAGATAGGAGCAGTACAAATCTCCATGGCAGGAACCATCACACTTCCTAGATCCCATAAGATGACACTGCTTAACAGATGGGACCTGGAGTATGCCCACCCTAGCTGACCTGCTTGGATGGGCATAAAGATATGGAGACAGGCAGTTCCTCAAGTAACCAGGCCGTACGCCATGCAGGGCTTTACAGGTGATAACTGGCCACCAGTGCAGCTCATGAAGCAGTGGGGACATGTGTGCATGCTGTGATGTACCCAGCATTGCCTGTGCCACTGCATTCTGAATCAGCTGTAACTTCCAAGTGATTTTCAAGGGCAGTCCCAGGTATCATGCATTACAGTAATCCAATCATGTGGTGATCCTCCTGGTCCAAGAATGAGTGCAACCGGTGCACAAGATGAATCCATGCAAAGGTTCTCTTGGCCACAGTACAAAGGCCCTCCTGGCCACAGCTGCCGTCTGTTCTTTGAAAGGAGCTGTGAGTCCAAAAGGACTCCCAGGCTGTGCACTAGTCTAGTATGGGAAAGTTCAACTCCATTAAAGACTAAAGATGGAGGGTCCCTAAAACCAAAGGGGTCAAACAAAGAAAGTCACTCAGTCTTATCAGGATTGAGCCTGTGTCTGTTCCTCCCTTCCCAGCCCACACAGCTTCCAGGCTAGTCAGGACCTCAACAGAATCACTTGGTCGTCTTGGGGTCAAGATATATAATTGGGTATATTGATGATACCTGACCCCAAACCGACAGATGGCCTCCCCTAGCAGCTTCATGTAGATGCTAAACAAAAGGGGAGAAAGGGTTGAGTCCTGTGGCACTCCACAAGTGAGGGGTTGCAGGTGTGAAATCTTACCTGTTCTCACCCCTTTCCAACACAATCGGAACCAGCCACAGAGAAGTTAGGAGAATCACTGAAAAACAGTGCCTCCCACTCTCAATCTACAAAGCCAGCCCAATAAGATACTGTGGTTGATAGTACCAACAGCTGCTGAGAGATCAAGGAGCACCAGGATTGATGCACCACCTGCATCCCAGCTCTATTTCAGGTCATTGACAAGCATAACCAATGCTGTCTCCATACTGAACCCCAGCCTGAAACCCGAGTGAAACAGGTCTAGGTAATCCACTTTCTCCAGGGCCCTCTGAAGCTGAAGCCCAAATACCCTCTCTGCCACCTTTCCCAGAAAGGGAACAAAGCCCCACCTGGGTGGTTAAGGAGGTGACCTTGGTTGACCCATGATAAGGTATCTGCTTCTCTGAGGGACACGGTTGTCCCCCCAGACTTAAAGGAGGCTATGATGTAGCCAAGCTCACAGACTGGAGGATCCTGTCTACTTCCTCATGAGTTACAGAGTCAAATGTGCTCCAGATAACACTACAAGTTACCTCAGGCATCTCATGTGGACTTGTCCTGTTGGAGCTCAACTCTGAGCAAATCTGAGCTTTCTAGGTAAAAGAAAATAAGGATTTTTCACTTTCAATTTTATCACCTCTTCCAGGGATCAGCAATCTTTCTGCTTCTGGGCACTACTGTCTTTATCTCACACGATGACTTGGGTCTTTTCCCCACCTCTAAAATAATCAGAAACTCACAAACACCCTTGAATGCCTTCCCAACAAATATAAGACCACATTTCACTTTTAATATTTAGGAAGGTTTTAAAAGTATTTGGGGACTGAAGCAAGAGTGAATAGAAATATCTGGGTATGTGACAATTTTCTGTGGTTGGATGTTATAAGCTGCTGTGATTTTATGCTAACTTGATTTATTTATTTATTCACCCAATTTCACCCAATTTCCAAAAGACTCTGGGTGGCTTACAATATTCACAAAGAAAAAGAAAAGCAAACGAACATCAAAAAGATTGTATTTTATTGTTTGTTATATGTCATGTGGCTAATTTTTATATATATAAAAATATAGTATGCTGTCTATATATAGTATGCTGCTGCTTTTAGGCCACTTAGAGTCAAATAACCAAATGGTAATAAAAGCACTTGTAATAAATAAATAAATAAATTGCATATTGAGATTTCAGTTCTCTTGCGTGAGATGATCACAATTTTGAAAGCTCTCACACAAGAATACCAATTTCTTGGGTGAGTTTTCAACTTAGGACATTTTTAAAAAATATATTGCAAACTTAGGACATTTCTGAGAGATCTTTTCTGCAGACTGCCAAGGGCACCCTCTGGAGGTCCAATGAGTTTGGTATGCCCACAGGGATCATGATACCAATTTCCAGCCTACTCTGATCATCAGAGCTTGTCCTGTCTACTGAACCTGAATGATGATAGAAGACACCCAAAGAGACTAATCTTAACTCTGGAGAACTGTGTACAATAAAGTTAAACACAGTATTAATGACCCAACTGAACATTATATTGGGAAGGAAAAGAAGAGCAGCTGCATTTTATATAGCTTTACAGGAAAAGAAGGAAATGCTTCGCTCTTATCCAACTCAGTTTTCAGGCATAGAAGTAGATATTTTTAAAGCAAAGGTTGTGGTGGGTACAGTATCTCTAGTTAAGATATGGTACTGAAGTATAGGCTTGCTTTCCTTAACTCTTGAACAGTTAAATAAGCAATTTTAATAATCTATTAGCACCTTTTAAAAGTGTGGTTCTATTCTATTAGTGACTTAACAAGTTCAGAGCAAAGCAATGGTGCTGATTAGCAATTCTTCATTTTAGAAGAGGCATTACATCTGTGCAAGCACAAATCCTTTAATACAGTATTTTAGTTCAGGAGTGGCAAATGTATACAAGATTAGAAATTAGCCTTATTACCACCAGCTTTGGTCACCAAACCACTAAGAAATCAGTTGTCTCAGTATCAATATGTCTTTCTCTGTTAAACTCTGTATTGATTTCCTAAATCACACAGCTTTCCTATCCTCCCTGAGAATGGTGAAAGGATTTTGAAGCAGAAAAGTAGCCTGTTTTAATTACAAAGGCAAAGCAAGTTAAACTCTTGCCACAAATAATGTCTTTCAAATTACAATCCCCCTTGGGATTATTATTTATCAAGTCAATCATTACATGTGGAGACTGGAGTGTCTGCAGCTGATTTACTTCACCATTTTATGGACAAAATATCATTGGAAGAATCTTCCCTAAAGATAAATATGTGTCTAACTGAACAACAGTCATAAATGTTGATCTAAATGTCTGAAAATCAGTAAGCTGAAAATTGCTTTCATACATTAGAGGTGGTATACATTTAATAGTTATTGAAATGAAAAGAAATGCGTCTGCAAACAACATCCAGCACCATGCTGTTCAGATTGCAAGTCACGCTATGCATTTCAAGATGTTTTTAGCCATTTAGCAGTCAGATTTAGGCAAATCAAGGCCATGATCCATCTATTTTTGCTGTTTTATAACTTTTGGCCTTGTAATTGCTGACAGTGAATGTTTTGACTCTAGGGTGTTTTTTTGGGGGGGGTATGATTGTAATGCATCTGTGTGACATCATTACCATGTTGCTTTCCCATTTCTTCTTACGGCTCACACATTCTGATTTCAAGAAAAGAAATGGAAAAGAGAGAGAGAGAGAGAGAGAGAGAGAATGGACTAGCTGCACTGTCCTTTCTGGAATAAAAAAATCAGTCACTATTTGTCCACTAGTGGTTTGACCCAAAGTTAAGTGATAAGTTTGCCCTCTTTTTCCCAAATCAGCTCTGATTTTTTACTCTTCACTTTCTAAACAGAATCTTCATCTTCCATTTCCTCCTCCTCTTCTCCTAGATTGCAGCAAGGAAAGCCTTAGAATTGCAGCTGCTGTGGTCCTACTGGAAATTACCTCTTCCTTAACAACCATGTCTAAAAATCCAGAGAAAAAGGAAAAGTAACACAGGCACCTGAAAAGAATCTCAGAAAGTCATGATGGAAGTCACAACTATCAAAGCCCTACCCGGCCCCCCATACACATGTGCAACATTAACACACATACAAATGGGTTGAGCTTGATGTGGTCAAAACCATTTTTACTCTTGTGACTTTGTGCTAGGAATGACCCTGCCTGGTAGGCAGTTTCATTTCTGAATGGTCTTATATCCTCTAAACAGCTTTGAATCCAAATTTATAGGACTTCCTGTCACAGTTTTAATAATACGCCAAAGTGAATTTTGACCAAACTAATGACAACAGGTAGAACAACCAGCCTTAGAATTGGCAATGAAGATATCAGAGTGGTAGATTGCTTCTGCCTTTTAGAATCAACCATCAACAGTAAAGGAACAAGCAGTCAGCAAATATGCCACAGACTAGCACTGAAGAGTGTTGATGCTTTTGGACTTTGGTGTTGGAAAAGAGTCCTGAGAATACCCTAGACAGCCAAGAAAACAAATAGATTAATCATCAAACAAATCAACCCAGAGTTCTCACTTGAGACACAAATGACCAGGCTCAAATTATCCTACTTTGGACACATACAAAAACCTAGCTCTTTGGAGAAGGCTCTAATGCTGAAAAAGGTGGAAGGAGAAAGAGGAAGAGGATGACAGTAACAAGGTTGATGGACTCAGTTACAGTGACAATGAGTTCACTGTTAGAAGACCTGAAAGACCAGATTAGGGACAGATCAACATGGAAAAAATCTATCTATGTCATCACTAACAGTTGACAATGAATTGATGGCACATAATCAATCAAAACTGAATATTAACTTAGCAATCATTTAACTCCTGCCATATACTGTATGAACTTCTGCCAGTTTGAGGGACATGCCAGGCTTTTTGTGACATGCTGATAGCCACAATTTAAAAGTGGGCAAACCCAGGCCACATTTAGGGAGGAGCTTTCTGGAATTTTATGGTATGCAATGGATGCCTTAAGAAAGATGTAAAGCACCTATTTTGCCTCTAAAATGCAGAAATAGCTCAAATGTTTAATCACTGACCCTCAGAGACTGTGGAGGTCACACAGAAGATGCTGCAATACTGAAATCAGCCCCAGGTTATAGTTTTTGCATTCCTGTCCTATGACATATGCTTCAGATTGAAACCAAGTCTAGGGGAAAAAAAACTTCTTTGATGAACATGGGTAATATATGTATTAAGAGAATTAGTTATGCAGTATAAGGAAATAAAGCACTGTTTTTTAAAATAAATTTGCAGTGACTATTTAAGGGTAGGATTCTAACTTATATATTTGATTTTCATATCATAAAAGCAGAACTGTACAACCTTTTTCCAGGGCAAGCATTCAAATGACTTTTAAGTAATGAGATAGAGATCAAACTCAAAAAAGGAGGTATAGCCCTGGTAAAGAAATAAGCAGGGACGTGGTAAAGTCTGGATTTAATTTTACTTCATTATTTAATAGAATTTAATAATATGATTATACCAATTTTTAAATTTTCTTCTATCACATTACAAATTACAAAGTTATGGAATCTGAGGGTGGGTTTCTGGGGCTCTGCTAAGTCTTTGAGAGAATGAAGACAAGTCTGGGAGTTTGGATGGTACACTCCTGTTTTTGGAGAGTCCGGTCTAGGAAATAAGCTCTCAATAGCTTTTGTTGACCTATCAAGAGTAGTGAAGTACAATTGGCTTTTTTCTACTAGCGGGCTTCTTGTATGAAATGAGGACAGATCCATAGCATCTTGTCCTTTGCCATGGGCAGCAAAATGCCTCAGACTGGCCCTACTGATTTTAATTCAGCATTTTGAAGTTCCTAAACTTCCAACTCTGGATTCCAGTGCTGGTAACCATTCTGATGATATCTTTGCTCTTGTGCATACTTGTCTAGCAGTCATTAAGGAGCCACTGGAAAAATTGGGAGATTTGATTTAGAGCAAATAAAATTTGGCAGAGTTAAGCATCTTCTTTATTTAACAAAAAATGCTACTGAGGAGAAAATACACACAGTACTTTACAAAGGGAATGCAAAACAATGTACTGTATTCTCCTGGAATTCAGAATTGTTTTTTTTCCCCCCTTCCAGAAATATAGGAATAGGATTGTACAATAAGTGCACAAGACTGGAGTTGTTCATGTCATCAAGAGCTTACAGCTGCTTCCTTAGAGGAGATAAGTTGTAGTAAGATTGTATATCCTCACAAAATATGCTCAGTTTGTGCTTGCACTTGTTCTTGGTGATCACCAAAATTAGAATTTATCATACATGCTTTCTAAAAAAAAAAAAAAAGTAGACTCATCAGGAGTTCTAATAGTAATCATTGTCTTTTCCTAAATGCATGATACACATGAATACACTGGATAAAATATATAATTCTAATGTTAAAGAAAAAGAAAGAAAAGAAGAAGAAAAAATGGTCTTCAGAAAAATAGCTTCTTGTTGTTTGCAGTTCAGAGCAGTTCAGAGTAATTGAACTACAGAATTTGAAAAACTCATTAAAACTCATCTAAGGCAGTAAAATTGCTTTTAGCAAACTAGGATTAGTTTGATTTATAGCACCTATGGAGCAATATGTGTTCAAACATGCTTGTTCAATTAATTGTACTATAGTATAATGTACCATTTAGCAGTAGGCTTTTGAATTGGCAAAATGAACAATCCTTAGGGCAAGCTAGATTCATAAATTATATTTATTTCAGCCAAATAGCAGTTAACTGAGCCTTATTCATTATGCTAGCCCAACAACCTTTTGTTCAAATTACTATATCAATTGTAATGTGCAGGCTTTGTAAATCGAGAAAGGCAAAGAAATTGTTATTTTCAAAACTGAGAAATGAGAAAAACAATTATTTTACTTAGTTCTCTACATTTTGCCCAATGTTTATTCTTTGATTTATTAAACAAACATCAACCCTACCTTTTATATAAAAAAATACTAATTAGGTAACAGTACTTAAAACCAATAAATGATGCAATATCAGCAAGAAAAATGCTATTAAAGGAGGGAGATGGATTCCAAATATGGTACATTGGATGTAATTTCAAAATATTTCTAAGAGGCACTTTAATATGGAATTTTTTACTTTCTATTTCCCTGCAAAAGAGAAAAAATAATATTCACAGCTTAAGATTTCCTTGGGATCAAGTACTGCTAATAATAATCGCCTTGACTTGATTCGAGAAGAAATGTTGCGTTAGAGTTCTTATGTCAGAAAGTCAGGGAGGCCTTATGGATTAATTTCAAATAAAGATCACTACTCAGAACTGGAGCAGCCTTGATCACTCAGATGGTCAAATTCTAGGAAAAGAATGTTTTTCAGAAGCTCAGGGATGCAAAACAGGGAAAGCCGATCATAATCAAGCAATTCTAAAAAAAGTAGTCTTCTGAGCTTTATCCAGCTATGCACTTGCCAGAAAAATAGATCCTGGAGGAATGGCTTTTGCTGTCTTTCCCCAGCCATCTATGCACACCTCAGCTTTTCTCTGGACTGAGGAAATCCTCCTCAGCAAATTTAGAGACAGGTTGTATTGGAAGGAAACAAAGAAATTGCACACCATGAGCAGACTTCTGCTTACACAAATTGGGGTGGAACCTTGACTACTCTTACCTTTATATAGTCAAGGTGTATGGCTGATATGTATTCAATATGGTTTATATTTTTTCTTTATTTTGGTTTGCAGATACAATTTTGTAATGAGTCTTATATAGTCAAACAGACTGAAAAATTCCACAGCCTCTTTTACTTTTATTTGTTACATCTTGTTGTTGTTGTTGTTCAGTCGTTAAGTCGTGTCCGACTCTTCGTGACCCCATGAACCATATTGCGCCAGGCCTTCCTATCTTTCACTGCCTCCCTGAGTTTGCTCAATTTCATGCTCATTGCTTCAGTGATGCTATCTAGCCATCTCATCCTCTGCCGTCCTCTTCTCCTTTTGCCTTCCATCTTTCCCAGCATCCGGGTCTTTTCCAAAGAGTCCTCTCTTCGCATTAGGTGACCAAAGTATCTGAGCTTGAGCTTCATTATCAATCCTTCCAATGAGCAATCAGAGTTGATTTCCTTTAAGATTGACTGGTTTGACCTCCTAGCAGTCCAGGGGACTCTTAAGAGTCTTCTCCAGCACCACAGTTCAAAGGCATCAATTCTTCGGCGTTCAGCCTTCTTTATGGTCCAGTTCTCACAGCCATACATTACTACTGGAAAAACCATAGCTTTGACTATGCGGATCTTTGTCGGCAAGGTGACGTCTCTGCTTTTTAATATGCTATCTAGGTTTGCCATAGCTTTCCTCCCAAGGAGCAAGCGTCTTTTAATTTCATGGCTGCAGTCTCCGTCTGCAGTGATCTTGGAGCCCAAATAAATGAAGTCTGTTACTGCTTCCATTTCTACCCCTTCTATTTGCCAGGGTGTTACATCTTACTTGATCTTATTTTAATCTTTTAAAATAATCGTATTTAATCTTATTGTGTAAGATGCCCAGAGTCACTTTGTGACTGAGGCAGCAGATTAGTTGATAAATACAGTACAAATTAAAACTATACAGTTGAATTTAGAACACAAGATAGTAACTGGATAGGAAAATGATTCTCTTCATTTTAAATTTGGAAGCTTAGCATTTAGTATGTTTAAAATAAATTAATGTGTATAAGACATTCAGTAACTTCCAGAATTATGAAGGTTGGACATACAAAGAAAACTTTGGAAAAAATCCATGCCTGAACTTTCTTTAAATGCAATTAGAGCTGAATACATCTTAGTATTAGTTTTACATTACCACCTATTAAAAATGGAATATTTTACAATAAATGGAGTATGAAACATTTTCTGGGACATTAATATATTTAGCCATCATGTAAGTCAAAAGCAGCACCCTTCGGGTCAAATTGGACACTTAAGCATTTAGCAAAAATTACCGAGTACATTGTCTGCAAGATAATTGTAAAGCTATAAAATGATTCAGTTCAGTGATTCTAATATGATTTAATTATAATGGAACTGGTGTCACTCACCTTGTGAATATTTAACATTGAGCTACTAGTTTTAAAGGTATTTTGTAGAGGAGCAAGTGTTACAAAAAGTACAGGTGTTTGCAAAAGTATGGGTATGTCATATGCGTGCATGTGTGCCCAGGCAGTGGCAATTTCCTCATTTATAGCATCACCCAGTTATGGTTCAGGCGATATAAGGCCTGTTTCCATTGTCATTATTTTAGCACAATGATGGTTCAGCTTCCAAAATTCCCAACCAGCACAGTTCTTTAGTAACACTAACTCTGGGATTTTAGAGTGAGAGGCTGAAGATTGTAATGTTTTTCTCTCTCTCCTGTTGGGTTGGTTACCCATGCTCTATCAATGAGCTACATATCCTATCTACACAATAAAGGAATGTAAAATTCACAAAAACTTTCATCCATTCATCCATTTAGAGTGCTGGAATCTACTATTGGTTGGATAGGCTGTATGAATTGAGGCTGAGTATTGAAGACCTCCTTTTTTAATTTATTTCCATATGCAACTTATTCAACTGGTTGATCACTGAGATTGTTGGGGGAAGTCTTACTACATGTTTTAAGAAGTAGAGTGCCATCTTGGGGTTGCCTGAGGATATACTTTCTTTGTGATGGCATCCACATTGGCTTGCTCTTTTCCTGAACTTTGTGAGGGTCATCTATTGTTACATACTGTATCTTTTAAGTGCTTTTACGTGCTTTTTGAAAACCTCTCTCTTCACCCAGTGTTTAATGTTTTTGAACGTTGGGTGCATTTTCCCCCTTCCTTTTTGGCATATAATTTTAGATATTTTTAATTTATTATTATGCATTGTATATTGCTTTTTATTCAAGATAACTCTGTACACAAAGTGGTATAAATATATTTATTAAATAATAATAAGAGAAACAACCTGTTAGTCTAAACCAGGGGTTCTCAAAGTATGGCCCGCAGGCTGGATACAGCCGGCCGGGTCATTTATCTGGCCTGCCCGCCTGATTGGCCACCACTGCTGTCTGTCAGAAGCAGAAGTGTCGGGGCTGTGTCAGGAGCTGCAGGCGATGCACAAGGAGGGAGATCGCAGAGCCGGACTATTCTACATGACAGGTATGCAGGGTCCGGCGGCTCTCCGCCTCTCCTCAAACTCTATAGTTCTGAGGGACCGTGAATTGGCCCCCTGTTTAAAAAGTTTGAGGACCCCTGGTCTAAACAGTTAATAGCTCTCTTTGAATATCATTGCTGGGCTAAAATTTATTTTCTGCCTCATTCTCAGGATATTTCAGAATCTGACTTTTTGTTTTGTTTTGCTAGCATTAACTATATACTGACATAGTGTATAGATAGATAGATAGATAGATAGATAGATAGATAGATAGATAGATGATAGACAGACACTTTTTTGCACTACATGGAGAATGATAAAAGATTAACAATACCCACCTAGGAAGCAGAACTACTGGGTTTTGTTGCAACCATGAAAATTTTCTTTTATTATATAGCTGCTACAGCAGACATTTGGAATCCCTTTTAGCCTTGGCTTCTCATTCTTATTTCCAAACTAAAACTAGCATCTGTGCCCAAAAGCTTTTTTTTTTTTTTTTTTTGCAAATTAAACCTGGTCTAATTTTGCATATATTTAATTTTTGTTTCTCTTTTCAAAACTCATCTATGAAATCAAGCTCATGATTCAACACTCTGAATATGTTTCCCTTTTCCCTCACTTTATCTTCCTGTGAATTAGGGAGAAGCTTGTCTGGGGCCTTTTCTCAAGTTAGTTTCTTGGAATGGACTTAAGCTGCACTTGTCTGATCATTGTCTTGGTAACAGATCTTCCCCCTGTCCTTCAAGGCCATTCTTTGTTCCCTCTACAACCATGCTCTGAATTTCAGTGCTGAATATTTCTGGTGGTCATCTGGGCAATTTCTATTAATTGTATAGCTTTCTTTTCAATTTTGTTCTGTATTTTTTATAGTTGCATATCAGCCAGAATTGACAGATTGGGGGGTGGGGGTGAGGGGGGGGAAGAGATGGTTACAAAATAAATAAATAATGGCTCTGGCTTCCAAGGTGAAAATAACAGGACCTTTGTGTGGATGCCAACATGCATGTGGTTGTAGGATGGAAGGCTTTTGTCCTACATATTTGGAGTAATGAGCATAGTAGATGTCATAGAACTGAACCAGTAGGAATTAGATTGTGCGTGGCAGTTTATTATATAGATAAATTCACTGTACAAGTCAATTTAATATTTAGCTCGTTAACAAATCAGAATAAATTAAGTGCTTACTTTTTGAAGGTAATACAATTTTCAATATGGGAACAGTGGTTTTATTAATTGGCCTTGATTGTTATATCCAGCGGGCATTATTATTTATATTGAACAAAAAAGACGCATAAATTAATTTACATAATTACAATTTGCAATTTATTTATATCAGTACCTTACACAAATCTGAGAATAGAGACTTTATATTTGTTCATTTTGTGACAGAATCTGAGTTTATAGTTCTTTAGTTTTTTTTTTTTAAAAATCCTTTGAGGCTTAAAAAACAGGAATAAAAAGCACTAAAAATTACTAAGGCTATGACCTGAAATAAAGACCTGTGTGATTGGGGTCCACTTTCTTAACCTTTTCATTTTCTATGTGTCTCCCTCCCAATGAAAAGTTGTTCATGGATAACATTCAGTGGAAATATCTAAAGTACTTTCTCCCCTTTGGAAATTATTGAGAAACACAGCCATTTTTCACTCTGTTAATCTCAGAAGAAAATTATTATAAAGCCATGTGTACGTCATAAATATGATTTCTGAGAGAGTGAATAAATAGCTAACTCTTAGGAGTAATTTAGAGCTTTGAAGAGTTATTTGCCATAATCAAGCTTTGATTAAAGTGACCCCTTGAAGTACTTTTTTTCCTATTTCCAAAAATGGGAGGAAAAAAGGCCATGCCACTTTGTTTGAGTGACAAATGGGGCTGTCCAGAAGCCCTGCTTCTTGAGGCAAAATGGCAGAGGAAGTGAATGGACCAGTGTTTGATGAAGTAGCATGTCACTAGACACAGATATGGAGTGCTTGCCTCATCTGCACAAAGGGCATTGTTCCAGATGAGGCAAAAACTACATCTCAAAGAGGACAATGAGTGCCTCAATGAAGAAAAGTGGCATTTCCCATATATCTACACAGAGTGTTGGGGACAGAAATGCATTTTGGATATTAAACTTAAAAGGAGAATGGGACATGCAGTGTTTGTGATCGAATGTTAATAATGCAGTACCATTGGGTATTGATGGATGGATGGATGGATGGATGGATGATAGATAGGGAGAGAGAGAGAGAGAGAGAGAGAGAGAGATGGATAGAGAGATGGATATGAGATGAGCTGAATTTCTTCTGCACTTCTGTTTCTACTAGCTGACATGCAATGTTTGTGCAGCAAAGCTGTTAACAGCATTAATCTAAGGATGTAAAAATTAAAACAAAGCATTTGACTAGCACCAATAGAATTACAATAGGAACATGAAAGACAGCAACAAGCCTGAAGCACTCTCATTTCTCTAAAGGAGAAGGTATTAGAGCTGTTAGCAATAACTTCTAATATTTAAATGTGCTCCAATTAGCAGACAATAGAGAATACATTACATCTAATGTTCATTTTGGCCTGAAAAAGAAATATGTGATCATTCTGAAAATGACTCTAGCCTGTAACTGAACTATTAGGCTTTTATAAATCAATGTAACACTAATTCCTCACTACACAAGTATACAGGAACAGTATCCTGGTTAATTCACATAGTGCAGCACCCCCAAATTTGTACATACTTCCAAGCATTCAGGACCCACATTTTATGTAGAGAGTAAGGAAGGTGACCTTGATAGGGATATGCATGGTCTGTTACCAAAGTGATAAGGGCTAAAGCAAGTTTTAAGTACAGTACATCCAGGTAACATATGGAAGTGTCTCAGACAGACACCTCCCTAATTCACTGAACTGTGAGGAGGAGGAGGAGGAGGAGGAGGAGGAGGAGGAGGAGGAGGAGGAGGAGGAGGAGTTACAGCGCAAGATTCTGTTATTATTGTCAGTTTCAATAAAAGTAGTTTTAGCCTTCCTGCAGAGTTGATTTCTTGGGCTGGTCTGCCTAGCAGTGCTGACAGTTCATGAGTTAAACTGTGTTTATATGCACAAATATTTTGAATTATTTCCAAAGAATAAATGCACCCAAACACACACAAACATATATCCATATCTTTATCTACACATATACCTATATCCATCTCTAAAATATTTTGTTGTTGATAATATTTTTGCACTCTTGTGAACAGCTATTTAAATGTAACATTTATTAAATTAATACAGCTGAATTTCTGGTTAGTGTGCATAAGATTGGAGAGGGAGAGATGTGGCAATGCCAAAGGATATGGCTGCTTAAATCCTGTTCTCCATTTGAGGCCAAGATGAAATTCCCCATAACACTGGAAGATAAGGCAAACTTTATTTCTCTCTACACCTAATAGAACATTGTGACTGCAGGCTCTCAGAAATCTAAACAAATACACCGTAATATTACTATAATAAGAACAGAAGTTTGTTATCTCAGCATTCTGGGGTAAGGTGGTCTATAACCAGCTCTGAAAACATGACAGTGGCTGCAGAAAAAACTTTCTCACAGCTCATTCTCAGAAAGTGTTTGAAACTGTGGAATCAGCAGAGAGCCTTAATATAGACGAACAGTGGCTAAAACAAGTCCTGCTGCTTAAATCAGGATTTAAATCAGAGTTGGTCAACTCAGTGAAACAACTGAGAAAGAAGGTAATAAAAGCACCAGGGATACAAATGGAATCTTTGTTTACTAAAATTCATGAGATTGGAACAACAGCGTCTGGAGCCTTTGAGGTTAAAGAGAGATTATAAATTAAATTATATCATTAATAAAAATGATATTAGGAATCATATTAGAATCTATCCAGATTCAGAAATTGCAAACTGAATTTAAGGTTTAAAGGCTCTGAACAAAATGAGAAAAGAAGGACATTGAAATTTTTAATTAGCTCACATATTATTCATGTAATTTATGTAATTTATATTATTGTTTATATTATTTACCAAATCTGGAACTTTTTACCAATGATTTAGAGACAGTTCATAGGACCTCATGTCCAAGACCTGCTGATAAGAATTACTGTAAAGATATTAGAGCCCATTTATAAGAGACACTAAAAAGGTTCTTTAATATTTGCAATCTGAAGAGGGTATCTCTTATAACCAGAAGGAAATAATATCTTCCCAAGGTCCTTCAGCTGAGATTTTGAGAAAAAGGAAGACATTAGAGGGCACATCTCACAGTTGGAAGCATGTGGAGTGAAATTTGGGTGTGGGTGTCCCTTGAAAATACGTTGTGTATGTATTGAGATTGATAATATTTCTTATTCTCTATACCAATGGAACCAGGAACTCTTCTAGCACTAAATAACATTAATCTGCTGGTCAGGGTTTAAGAAATAACCTCTAAGAAATAACCTCTAGTACTGATTGCCAAAATAGACTGCCAAAAAACTGTTGGAAATGCAATAACCAGGTTCGATTATTCTTTCACATTTGGTGAGAGTGCTGTAAGATACAACAGTTCTGGAAAATGATTTGTAATAGAATGAAACAGATTTTAAAGGTGGATTTTTTTTTCAGCCTATTATCTTTTACTAACATCACTAACTTTATATTTCTATATAATATACTAAACTGGCTGTGTACATGATAACAGCTACTCTATGCTTCTTATTGGAAAACACAAATAATTCCTTCCATAGAAAGGTGGCAAATTAAGTTATAGGAGTATGCACTGATGCCAGAACTAATTTCATATTAAAAAAAAATAATCTGATTTTACTAAATCTGAAGAACATTTCTGGATTATAATCTTACAACCAGGTTCAAACAACATCCAAAGTTTGGATTTCTCCTAATGAAAGATTGTAACATTTAGTTTTTCTTTTCTTTTTCTTTTTTTATTTGCTAAATTCATTAATATTTTCAGACCAGATAGAACTTATTATAATTTTTATTTTTTTTCTTGGTTCATAATGTATAAATAAAATCATATTGTCTGAATATGTCAATTTCTATAAAATAATCTGTTTCTAATATTGATTTATTTTAAACCTGATTTCATTTTATTGTTGTAGCCACCTAGAGTCACTTTGTGTGAGATGGGCAGCTATATAAATTTGATAAATAAATAAACAATTTTTCAAATTGATGTAAATTATATTACTATGTAGATTTATAGCAATCTCATTTTGAATCTTTTTCTGTAAAGATTAAAATTCAAATTAAGTGATGCTGTGGACTTCCTGTCCTGGTGTCTGGAGGCTGCGAAGGTCTGGATGGGGAAGAACAGGCGTCAACTAAACTATGGCAAGACTGAGTAGCTGTGGGTTTTGGGGCCCTCTGGTTCTTAGACTTTACCATCTTTGGTACTGGATCGGGTGGTACTGCCCCAAACAGACCCTGTGTGCAATCTGGGAGTCCTCCTGGACTTACAACTCCTTCTCGATGAGCAGGTGGCAGTTGTGGCTAGGAGGGCCTTTGTACAACTTTGTATAGTGCACCAGTTGCGTCTGTTCCTGGATCAAGGGACCTTCCCATGGTCACTCATGCCCTGGTCATCTCCCAGTTAGGCTACTGCAATGTGGTCTACATGGGGCTGCCCTTGAAGAGTATCTGGAAACTTCAGCTGGTGCAAAATGCATCAGCGTGAGCAGTTGTATGTGCTACTGGTAGAACACATGCAGCTAATAAATTGTGTAAATAAATAAATAAAATGACATAGATACAAATTTACATACTCAAATTTATAACCTGTTTTTTCTATATTTTTTTCTTTTTTTATTATATTTCCAGATTATTATTATTTTTTTAATTTTTAAAAAAGAAAAACCTAAGAACAGAATATGGAAATTAATGAAGAATAAAGTGGATTTAAGTCTCATTATGTTCCTTTGACAACAAAGGAAACAAATTAACTAATCAAGGTATAATGGGCTGTGAGAATAACCTTGAGGAGAGAAAGAAGAGTTGTAGCCAAGGCAACAGTCAGATAAGAGTAATCTGAGCCCAAAGCAGGAATGAAATTTGAGAAAGTGTCTCAAACTTGTTCCTCAATGGTTGTTTTTAGGGTAAAGGCAAGAAAGTGGGGAGGCACATTCAGAATTACAAGCTTCTGCTACTGTAACCCTATAATAAAAGTAGTTTTAATATTAATGACTTTGGTGTTCAAGTCTGGCCTACCTCAAAGGGCTGACATCAATCTTGCACTCTCTCTCTCTTGCTTTGCTACTATAAAAACTCTCTCAATCTGTTCTCTAATTGAAAAAGAACCCTGTGAAATTTACTTGAATCTGAAGAAAGATTTTGTTAACTTCTGGCTATTATATTTTCAGACATGGAGGATCAGCCTTTGTGTGTTTGTATCCTGGGAATCTTAAACATGAGCTGAAGTTCCATAGCTAAGACATTAAGTTACAGTCCTATGGTTTCTGGATGGGAATCCAAGAGACCATAAAGTTGTTTGGCTTTTTCTCACAAATTTTACAGTAGGCTTTTTGTCTTGCAGATATTATGGAAAGTCCAGTGTTATAAAGGGAAAGAAGGGAGCCATTGCAGGGTTATTCAGCAGATAGAGTAGAATAAACTGAGTTTAAGAGATGAGTAGTGCATAACTTTTATGCTGCTCAGAGTCACTTGTTGGTGAGATGGGCGGCTATATGCATTGTATAAATAATAAATACATTTTTCCAGGCCAGGGGCTTTGAGTGGTGTCAGAGATTACATTCTCATTTCATTTAATTAAGTATAAGCATATTTAATGTGATTATTATCTATTTTCCCTTCTCTCACACTAAAAATATAGTAACAACTTCTAGATATCTATCCAGGTAGATAGACTGCTCTCAAGACATTTCAGAGGCTTAATTGCTACACCCTTGTGGTAGATTGCAAATCTCCCTATCTTTCTATCTGACACTAAGCCAGAGTAGAATTTATACCATCCTTGGAGTTGCAATAAATTCATACCTATCCATATGGAAATTGGGAGAAAAGGGTAGTTGGACAAGCTAAGTAAAAATGTATATGCTGTTCATGGCAGGACTTGGATATCATGAGGACTCTAATACCAGACACTTCACACTTGAAAGTTATTTCCTGTCCTCCTATCATCCAGTTCAACGGTCAACCTGATGAAAAATTGTGGAGAACTTAAAAGCATGCTTACTGTTAATTTTGTGACATTTTGACTTGTTCTAATAACAGGTGTTGCTAAATCATGGATTTAGATTTTGGCTTCCTTTACATTTACTAAATGAAATTATTACTGTCCTTGGAGATGAATGATTTTAAAAGCTCAACTGGCATGGGCCTCCTGATTTTTGTACCAGATGCTTTCACTCTTTCTTTTGGAAGTATGATGTCATTTAATTCTGTTTTTCATTATGGACAAGAACTATTTTGGTTTAATAATTCAAGGTTACATGCAGCATTGCTATTAATTGGGCAGAATTAACAAAATTGCCCATTATACTTTTTCTAAGGTCACCTCATCTGCATCATTTACTATATCCTTTTTAAAATACACATTCATTCTGGCACTATCCCAAACCATACCAATTAAAGTGATGATGGGTGATAGGGATTTTTTTCCCCCCCTCTTTGAAACTGCTTGTTTCTAAGGTAAGATAACAAGATGGCAAACTCTTTAGAAGCTTTTCTGACTTACAAAATTAAAAGGATAAGGTCTTCCCTCTTAACACTGGAGAACTGTATCTTTGATTCTTCCTTCATTCTGTATCTTTGTATCGAAGTGTGCTCCACAAGGCTGGGAGGACTCTCTAGGTCATATTTTGGGAGGGACATGCAAGGTATATATAATCACTGAGTGAGAAAGAAGCCATTTAGATCATCAAAAGCAATTCATCTCAGCAGCAAAAGATTAAGAAAGCATGATAAACTCCAGTTGAGTATTTGAATGCATGACTTTGCTACTCCAGTTCTACTTCCTTTGGCATAAATATTAATGTGTTTATATATTTCAAATATGTTTGGGATAAGTTATTAGACTACAATCCTATGTAACTTCATTTGTTTTTTCCTTTTTGCAGCTTCTTTATGACATGTACATTCATATTTATGAAATTTATATTCCAGTTCCTTTAGAATTTTTCACAGTTATGTAGGAGTAATTCCTTTGGAGTAAGCATGTTTAGAATAACACCATGTTGGATCATAAATATAATTAGGCTGATGGGCTAGTGACAGCTTGTTTGAACGTTTTGAGTAGATGATAACTCAGCTGCTCCATTACTGAATGAGATGGATATTATATGCACATATCACTTGTGCAGCTTCTTCACATTGCAGTTCAAATAATCAAATGTATTCAACTACAATCAGTTAACAATAATTTATTTAAGGGGAAATGAAAAGGTGCATTTGGTAAGGTATGAATTAATCTTGTTTTTGACACTAGTTATCAGAGTGTCTGAATCCTTCTATAATTTTTGCACACATTTTAACCAATTTCAAAGTACTTTTCCCCAGAGATCCTGATAGAAGCTACTGAGAATAATTTTTGTCCTTATTAAGTCTGTGCAAAAAAAAAGAAAAAAAAAACCCCATAGTTTTGCTTCATCAAAGACATTTGCACTTCATCAGAATGAACCAGTGATGTGATTTGCTTCAACCCAGAAATCTGTGTCACCTTGAACCACTTCAGGCCACAGCTGCAGAAGGCTGCTCTCAAGGCCTGGCCAAAGTGCTTTCTAGAAGAGCAGCTTCAGCAATGCTGAGGGCTTGCCTGTAGAGTTCACTGAAGCTGCCCAGTTTAGAAGACCTTTGGCCTGTATGCTCCAAACCGGATCTATGAGATTGCCTGCAGTATTCATGGAAGCCTTTCAGTCTGTAAAGCCTTTGCTATATTTGCTCCAGGCTGAGTAGCTTGTGCCAGCACATGCACCAAAAACAGCCACCCTGGAAACCTTAGCATGCACTAAGTACCCTCTAACTGGGCAGCTATGTAGACAGGGTTGCCCAATGGTGTTTACTGAAGCAATTCATCCTGGAATAGGGTTGCCAGATAGCTGAACACGCAAAGGAGGATAGGGACAATTGGAAAGGAGGACAAATGGGGGAGGGGGGAAAAGGACACACTGTTTAACTTTCTTCGTAACTGTGACAAAAATTACAGTGAAACACTGGGAAAAAATGTACTTAGGCCTACATGTATATGAAATTACTTTTTCCACCATCAAAAAGACTAGTTTTCAATTGAAGGATATGCTAGAGCCAGTTAGGAGGCAAAAGGCTTCAGCTTGTAACTGATTAAGGTCTTGTCAATTTCAGGTAGCAGCACAAGCCAGCTGGAAGGTACTAATCAACTAATTAAGGTAACAGAGCTGAACTTGTTAACTTGCAATAAGTGCTTATTAGGGAAATAGAGAAAAGCTGTTCAGGAAGAGATATTCAAAAAACTGGACTATATTTGATTTTAAGGCCATGTCTGCTGGACAGAGGACATGGGGACCAAAAGGAGGACATGTCTTTTTTTTTTTGCCAGAGTTCTGGTAACCCGACCCTGCAAGAGCTTCAGCATGCATACTCTAGGATAAGCAGTTTCGTTGCAAGCTGTAGGGACATCTGTAGCATTTTCCAGAGCTATGTACCCCAGAAACGCATCTCAGTCTTCTCCCACAGCACTTACCAAAGAAGTCTCTGTCAGCCTTCAGTAGAAGACTAACTGGGACTGTAAAGTAGAGCAAAGTGAAGCAAACTTATCCCTTGCTTTATTCTTAGAAGTGAGCTTGCAAATTCCTTAGCACCACAATTCTGAGGGTATACTTCAATAGAACCTTATTTGAAGTGAAGGCCCCGTTCAGGTTTTGCACAGTCCTAGTTACTATCTGCAAAACTGTTCATATCATGAATCTGATCATCCAAAAGAACTGATATCTTTTCCTATCAGTTATAACAACCATTACACTGTGTCATTTACTGCTGCATGGATTTGTTATTTTCAGATTTCTAGATTACTAAGATTCCCCCAAAGAAAGTATCAGAAAATTTCTTTATAGTAAGCCATGCGGTCCATCTCACTAATCCTTTATTATCTAGTTTGATTGGCAGCAGGAATCTCTGGCTGTGATTTTTCTACTGTTTATCTAGAAATACCAAGAATCTCACCAGATACTTTTTGCATATCCTTCCTTTTCCCTTTGAAAATATTGCTTGGATTCTATGTGGAATATACATACATAAATACACACACACACACACACACACACACATATAACCTTCACTTTCTGTATATGAGTCATTCTAACCCATCCACCATCTACTGTTCTTTGGCATTATTTAAGAGCTTGGGAACATGGAGTTATTGTTGAACATGCACAACTACACCAATTCAGAACATTTATATCAAAAAGATATTGACAAACAACTGTCACAACATGGAGTAAATTAGAAAAAATCAACAGAAAAACATACCTTGTCTACTTTAACTCCTCATTCATCTTTGGTTGCAGTGCTCTTTTAAAATATAGAAAGAGACTTAAAAGTAGACACACTTACATTCTGATAGCAAATTTGAATCGATGGTTTATGATACTACATTCCTTCTATGATAAACATCATTTTTGGAAGACTCTTTTTAAGTAGCCACTTCTAGAAATTAAGTTAACGGAACAGATTGTTCATTGCTAAATGAATACATAGCAAGAAATGATTAACTATCTGTCACGATGTCCACTTAAATTGACATATTATTTGCTTGGGAGAAAGTGTATTATTACATAGACACGCTGAGCAGGAAACAGCTCTTGGGATACTGCAGTTCCTTTGAAGGTGATTCATTAAACTGTTCTGGTATGCAAGGACAGGGGTCAGCAGTAGACACTGCAAACCTGCTGGGGCTCCATCAGCTGCCAGAAAATGATATATGCTGATGCCAGACCTCATCATAAGAGGCATTTTTCCATAGGTTCTTCCTAAGCACTGCAGTAACACGGAAAGGTTTGCTGTCACACTGGTGTGACTAATTGTGTGGTTTCCTCCTCACTCTGCCTCACTCACTGAAGCTAAGGACTGTGACATGAAGTAAAGGTCTCTTGTGGTAGAGTAATATGATAACTAATTTCCATTTGTTTTTGAAAAACCAAATTCCCTTTGTATTACTTCAGCCCGTGAACTTCTTTTAAATGCAGATGCTGTGGCTGAACTCCTGGTACTTTGTGGCAAAGCAGGGTCCCTGAATAAAGATGTGTATTGTCATGCTGCTTTATCATAACAAGAAACCAATAAACTATAAAATAGTTAGTGGGTTATACTTATTTTGGCATTCAGGAAAATCATTGTGATTAAAAAAACAATTGTATATATAGCTGCCTGGTATGGTGCTGCTGAAGTAAGACTACAGTGGTACCTCGCGTTATGAATGCCCCTCCTTATGAATTTTTCGCGATACGACCAGCTCCAGCCCCAAAAATTTACCTCACCGTGCGACCTCTGCCTTGCGCTACGAACCGGATCCGCGGCCATTTGCCCTGCTGCCACGTGGTCGCGGCTTCCTGTGGGCGAGATCGCGGTAGCAAGGAGACGTTCGGTGAGGCTTGTGGTGTGTTTTGTGGCGTTTGGAAGGTTTTTGGTGTGCTTGTCAGCATGGCTCCAAAGAAAATGCAGAGCGGGCTTGGCAAGAATAAGGCTTTGAAGAAGAAAGTGACGATTGAACTGAAGAAGGAGATTATAGAAAAGCACGATCGTGGTGTTCGTGTGACTGATCTGGCCGCGGAGTACAAGATGGCGAAGTTGACCATCTCGACTATTTTGAAGAATAAAGATGCCATCAGAGAAGCTGATGTGGCAAAAGGAGTAACGATGTTAACGAGGAAGAGGACACAAGTGCTGGAAGAGGTGGAAAAGCTGTTGTTAGTGTGGCTGAATGAGAAACAGCTGGCAGGTGATAGCGTGAGTGAAGCTATCATCTGTGAAAAAGCCAGGAAACTGCACAGTGATTTACTGCAAAAAAAACCCCTCTACCAGCACAGCAAGTGAGGAATTTAAAGCCAGCAGAGGCTGGTTTGAGAAATTCCACAGGGGAAGTGGCATCCACAATGTGGCAAGACATGGAGAGGCTTCCAGTTCTGACAAGGCTGCTGCAGAAGCCTACAAGGAAGAATTTGAGGACTTCAGAAGGCAGAAGGATACGTCGCTCAGCAAGTGTTCAACTGCGACGAGACAGGGCTCTTCTGGAAGAAGATACCAAACAGAACCTACATCACACAGGAGGAAAAGGCACTGCCAGGGCACAAGCCCATGAAGGACAGATTGACCCTTTTGCTGTGTGCGAACGCAAGTGGCGACCTGAAGATTAAGCCGCTACTGGTGTACCATTCCCAGACCCCTCATGCATTCAGGGAACATAATGTGAACAAGGCCAGACTGCCTGTCATGTGGAGGGCCAATGCGAGAGTGTGGGTCACAAGGCAGTTGTTCATGGAATGGCTGCACGAGGTGTTTGCACCCAGCGTTAAAAAATATCTTTCCGACAACCAGCTGCCTGAAAGGTGCCTTCTTCTGATGGACAATGCCCCGGCACACCCTCCAGCCTTGGTGGATGATATGGACGCTGAGTATGACTTTATAAAGGTCAAGTTCCTCCCCCTCAACACGACACCTCTTCTGCAGCCCATGGACCAGCAAGTGATCTGCAACTTTAAGAAGCTCTACACAAAGGTGCTCTTCACCAGGTGTTTCAATGTCACTGAGGAAACATCCTTGACTCTGACAGAGTTTTGGAAGAAACATTTCAATGTCCTCCACTGCATCAGCCTCATTGACAAAGCCTGGGAAGATGTCACCTGCCAGACCTTAAACTCAGCCTGGAGGAAACTGTGGCCAGAATGTGTCGCTGAACGTGAAGGGTCTGATGCAGAGGTAGTGGAGGAGATTGTGTCCATGGGCAAGAGCATGGGTCTGGTTGTCAATGGTGCAGACATAGAGGAGCTTGTTGAGGACCATGAAGAGGAGCTGACCACGGAAGAACTTGCTGAGCTCCAGAGTGAGCAACAGAAAGCGCTTGGTGAGGAGCATTCCACTGAGGAAGAGGAAGACAGGGAGGAGGTTAGCAGTGCCGTGATTAAATCCATTATGGAAAAATGGAATGAGTGCCAGGACTTCTTTGAGAAGCACCACCCCAACATAACTGTAACGAACAGAGTGTTGAACATGATGAACGATAACGTGGTCTCTCATTTCCGGAGGGTTATGCAGCACAGGAAAAAACAACTGACTTTAGACAGGTTTTTCCCCAGAACAGCTAAGAGGCAAAGAAGAGAGGAAACCCCTGAAGGAGATCTCCCCGATGTCCCTTTGGAGGGGGACTCTCCCTCCAAACAATAACTGCCTCTCCACCCCATTCTCCCTCTTCATACTGTGCTGTACGTACTTTTTTTCATGTTTTTGTGGTTTAAAAATAAAATGCATATGTTTCAGAACTGTTTGTATTTACACTGAACCTTATGGGGAAATTTGCCTCGCGGGGCGACCAAACCAAGTTGCGATCAGAGTCACGGAACGGATTAAATTCGTAACGCGAGGTACCACTGTATTTTGATTCACTATAGATACAGTGGTACTTAAACGTTTGTGAACCCTTTTGAATTTTCAATATTTCTGCATAAATATGATCTAAAATGTGATCTGTTTTCCACATAAGTCCTAAAACTAGACAAAGAAAACCCAGTTAAACAAATAAGTCAAAAACATTAGACTTGTTTATTTATTTATTGAGGAAAATGATCCAAAGCTACATATTTGTGTGTGGCAAAAATATGTGAACCTCTAGGATTATCAGTTCATTTGAAGGGGAAATTAGAAGTAGGTGTTTCAATTAATGAGGTGCTAATCAGGTGTGAGTGTGGGAGGGCCAGCCATATTTAAAGAACAGATTTCTGGGTCTTCACTATCAAAGTCTGATCTTCACCACACAGGTATGTGGAAATGTGTCATGGCTGGAACAAAAGAGTTTTCTGAGGACCTCTGAAAAACAGTTGTTGATGCCCACCAGGCTGGAAAAGGTTACAAAACTATTTCCAAAGAGTTTGGACTCCACCAGTTCACTGTCACGCAGATCATATACAAATGGAGACAATTCAACACCATTGTTACTCTCCCCAGGAGTGGTTGACCAACCAAGATCACATTAAGAACAAGATGTATAATACTATGGGAGGTCTCAAAGGAGCCCAGGATAATGTTTAAGGAACTAAAGGCCCTCTTGCATTGGTGAATGTCATGGTGTTCATGAGACCACCATCAGGAGAACACTGAACAACAATGGTGTGCATGGCTGGATTGCAAGGAGAAAGCCACTACTTTCGAAAAAGAACATTACTCCCCATCTGCAGTGAAAGACCATGCGGATAAGCCAGAAGGCTATTAGAATAATATTCTACGGATGGATGAGACCAAAATGGACCTTTTGTCTTGAATGGAAAGTAATATATTTGGTGAAAGGCAAACTCTGGATTCCAACATAAGAACCTTATCCATCTGTGAAACATGGTGGTAGCAATATCATGGTCTGGGCCTGCTTTGCTGCCTTTGGACAAGGACAGCTTGCCATCATTGATGGAACTATGAATTCTGAGCTGTACCAACAAATTCTACAAGACAATGTCAGGGTATCTGTCCATGAAATGAAGCTCAAGAGAAAGTGGGTCATACAGCAAGACGACCCAAAACACATGAGTCATATGATCAAAGAATGGTTAAAGCAGAAGAAACTTAATTTTTTGGAATAGCCAATTCAAGTCCTCACCTTAATCCTATAGAAATGTGGAAGGACCTGAAGTAGGCAGTTCATGCAAGGAAGCCCACCAATATCCCTGCATTGAAGCTGGTCTGTAATGGGCTAAAATTCCTCCAAGCCAATGTACAGGACTGATCAACAGTTATTGGAAAAGTTTACAGGTGGTCTTTGGATTACGACCACTCATTCAGCAACCATTCAAACTTGTAATGGTGCTGAACAAAGGGGACTTATGACAGGTCCTTGGAATTCTGTCCATCAAAGCATCTTCTCAGTCATGTAATTACAATTGAGATGCTCAGCACCTGGTTTGCGATTACAACATTGCAATGAACTGCAATCACGTGAATGCAATTTCTAATGTTCTCTGCTGGTTTCCCACAAGCAAAGTCAGTGGGGAAGCTGGCAGGAAGTCAGAAGCTGTGGTCATATGAGGTCCTCGCTTAATGACCCATGCAATCCTCACTTAATGACAGCAACTGAGACTGCTGGGGCAGCTGTCTCTAAGTGATGGCAATTTCAGTCCCAATTGTCATCATAACCTGAGGACTAACTGTAGTTGCAATTATTGTTGCCCAAAGGGGGCAAACCAATTACTGAAAGCAAAGGTTCACATACTTTTGCCACACGCAAATACTGTATATAGCTTTGATCATTTTCCTCAATAAACATGTATAATGTTTTGTACTTATTTGTTTAATTGGATCTTCTTTATCTAGTTTTAGGACTCGTGCAGAGAACAAATCACATTTTAGGTCATATTTATGCAGAAATATTGAAAATTCAAGAGGGTTTACAAATTTTTAGGCATCACTGTATATGAAGAACAGCAACACTAATCTATATTTACATGCACATTGCTTTTAAAATATTCAGTAGGACAAAAATGCCCTATTGGAACATTCTTAAAATATTGCAACATCTGTAGTGAATCACAGTTTTGTCTCTTTCAAATTCTAGTCATTTACCTGTGCTTGGTGTTATTTGGAATCCAATGGACTTCTCTAATAGTGTGCTTGAAACCAAATGGTTTGGATCAGAAGTTCTCATGAGTGGGATGAGTTTTAAAGGATCAAGAACAGGAAGTGATGTTTGCTGATTTTCACTTTCTTCTGCAACTCTATGTTTACCCATCTGGAAGACCCTCTAGAAGGAAATGAGAGGGAATGTGCAGAGAACAGAGATTGTTAACTTCAGCCAGCAGCAACATCTAGTGGATAGGAATCCTTCTATGAAAGGAGACTTTCCATTTCTGACTCAAGACATAAACCGACTATTAGCAGTGCTGGAGTCTCAATGACATGTTTTCAGGGTGAAGTTTATTTTCATGTTGCAACAATTGTTGTTGTTCAGTCGTTAAATCGTGTCCGACTCTTCGTGACCCCATGAACCATATTGCGCCAGGCCTGCCTGTCCTTCACTGCCTCCCTGAGTTTGCTCAGTTTCATGCTCATTGCTTCAGTAATGCTATCTAACCATCTCATCCTCTGCCATCCTCTTCTCCTTTTGCCTTCAATCAGGGTCTTTTCCAAAGAGTCCTCTCTTCGCATTAGGTGACCAAAGTATCTGAGCTTGAGCTTCATTATCAATCCTTCCAATGAGCAGTCAGGGTTGATTTCCTTTAAGATTGACTGGTTTGACCTCCTAGCAGTCCGGGGGACTCTTAAGAGTCTTCTTAATGACCTTAGTGAGTTGTATTTGCATTACCTGAACAATATTGTATTAACTTTCTTGTTTTTATCTAATGATTTTTGCACACAAAATGTTTCTCAGAGACAGTGGTGACTTGAAATATTAAAATATTTAAGAATGACTGCAAATGCTGATATTAGTTGTTTATTACAGAGTTCTACTACATAAACTACTCTAGCCAATTAAATTCTGAATCTGATCCTTATGACAATGACTGTAATGAGAAAAGGCAATCATGCCACATGCATCTTTTGTGTGATGAAGATTACAGCAAGGGTTTTGACATAGTACAAAATTAAACTTCCTCTCCTAATAATCTTGATATTGTCATCCACTGTCCTTTTCAAATGCCATAAGGAAAGTGACTATTTGGAAATATCATGTCAATCACAGGGAAAAGACCCACACTTCAGCTCAGTGAATCATCGTACATTGAAAGAAATTGTAGCGTAAGTGATAAAGACTGCTATTTATGCAAATTGGACAAGAAGGGGTGGTGATGGTGGATGAAGCTGTTTAATTTAGTTTAGCATAACGTGAGATAAGAGATGAAAAGCATAACTTGATAAAACTGACACATCTGGTGCAAATCCTCACTTCTTTTATTTCAGTGAACAGGGGTGAGTAGTTGTTATATTTGCTGCTGTTGCCTTCAAGCATATAAACCTCATAATGTTTCATTCTGTTTAAAGTGCCTTTGTCACCTGTTCTGTTTTGATTGCAGGAGTGATTTTACAACTTATTCCTACCTATCTCACCTGTGAAGCTAAATATTTTTCTATAAAAATCCGTGCAAAAATGCAAACATGAGAAAGATGCATCAAAAGGAAGGCATATTTGGGAAAGTTGTAACATGTATTGGGGTAATATTAGTTGTAGTAAGAATTTAAAATGTACATAGTTAAATATCAAGCTTCCTGTGTGTATGTATGTGTATATCACCCAAAAGTGAAGTAATGGAATAGAATATGAAAATTTGTGGCATTGACACCAACTTGATCTACATTTCCCCATCCTATACACTTTCTTTTGCTGTATTTTATTTAGTTTTACTATTTTCTCCATACTATTCCTCTATTATCAGGTAATCAGGCAATCAGTCAGAAATTACTGTTGCTTTCCTCTGATTCCTACTACTCCTTTCATCTGAATCATTCAATAAATAACTGGAATTAAAATTCTGTCTTTGAATAAAGTCATACCCCAGAATCATCAAGCCTAAAACTATGTGAAGGAACAAGGTAATCTATTCCTCTTCCCCTCAAGAAAACCACAGGCTTATATTCCAAATATTAGACTTAGAATAAATAATATAGTAAGTGCAGTGGTCAACTATTCCCCATACACAAAGGAAAATATGTTCTCCTCATTATAAAATGAATGTGTAGTTTAAGTTTCTGCAAGTATAGTAAGTGCCATTTTAAGCTTAAATATGACATATATAAGCTATTTACATTAGACCAAAATATTGACACCCCCTTAATATGCACTTAAAATCTTTTTATAATTCAAACATATACTGAGGTTACAATACCCATGACTTGAATTCGTCTGTAAATTCCAATGTATCTCACAAATACAAAATGTGATCATCTGAACTTAAGACAGGGGTGTGAACTATATGGATATGTTTAAGGGATTTGTCCATTTACTTTCACAGGAATAAGAATACACAAATTTCAGGGTGACATCGAGAGTCCCTTTCTTCCTTTCCAAGAATAAAATAATGGAGTGTCTTTAAAAATGCAGGCACCAAAACAAAGATAAGAATGCTCAGTGACATACAGTTGCTCATATTGTATCACTTCAGCTAGTGGTTCTGAAGAACTCAGCATGATGGGTTAGTAGAAGCTGAGCTTTTGAAGTTCCTTCAAAAGGGTTATTTTCAAAGGCATGTGTAGTAGTTGTGCACATCATAGCACTTTGTGTCTTTCACAATTCCCCTCTATTCTCTTAATTGGCTTTTCTTCAAGAGTTTCACTCATCCTATTTCTAAATGATATGATAGTCTGGGAAGGACTCTGTAGTGATAATGCCACACTGTTCAAAACACATCTTATAGTATGGGATAAGGGATGATGATAGAAGTGAGAACCTATTGAAATTCAAACTTAATTGTAAAGAGATATTATGTCACATTGATTCCTTAATAGATACAAAATAAGGAAATTAAGCTAGTACCATAATAATAAAAATCATCTTACCTATTTTTCTTTAAAATGTTGTTATAGAGATCATGACAACTCAAGTTCTAAGACTGATATCCAATTTATTTTATGTAACAACAACAACAACAACAACAACAACAACAACAACAACAAATAATAATAATAATAATAATAATAATAATAATAATAATAATAATAAATGAGTGAATTATACAGTTGGTTGATGGCATTAACCTGAGATATATGATAAGTGCCAAAAAGAAATTTAGATAAAATGAATGGATATTTTAATGAAATGTGTCACATTTATCCAGTTTGTTATATATTGAAGACTAATTAGACAAGCAAAGTTAGAAGACATTTCACCTTGATCTTATTATGATCTACTGAGGGGATGTAAAAGAAAGGCTATTTGAACTCAGACAATGGATATTTTATAGCCTAAAATCTGGCAAAATATTGAAGTGTCTGCTTTTATGAAAATAGATGTCATTAAAAAACAAAACAAAACTGAACATCTAGACAAAAGCAAATATAAAGATAGAAACCCTCAAAATAATTTGTAAAAGAATTGCTTAAAAGTCCTCAGAGTACTAATGACTGATGCACAATTACTCCAACTATTAGCGACTATATGTTACTCAGCCAAATAAAATACCAACACAAGAACAGATAATAAATATACAGTACATTTGTTGTACAATAAAGAAGGAAAGGTAATGCATGAATTGATATATGATAGAAGCAAGGATGGTTCACAAAGAAAGATATGGAGAGATATAGTGAATAGTGAACTAGATTTAGTTAGATTCCTTTTTCTTATTTCTTATATCATTTGTTTATTTCAATTCTTTGGTTAAATATTTTGTACTCCTTTTAAGACTGCTGCATAATGTTCCTTACCTTGAAAGTGAATAGCGTGGTGGGTATGGATGAATATATCTTCAACTGGGACAATGACCATTTCTAATCATACTCCATTTTTATTAGATCTCTATAATTTACTTTCTTCACCTCATTACAGTTTAAATGGAGACTGAATCCCTTGATACTTGTAATAGTTGGGCTAAAGATAAAATTTCAGAACTATTAAAAAATTACTTTAAAGATAAAAATCAAGCAGAACTTCAGCTTGGTATTATACTGAACATCATTTTATAAGTAGCAAGTTAACTTTAAAAAGAAGAAAAAATTAACACACACAAAAAATAGAGCCTATAAAAAATTAGAAACTAAACACAGAGGAAAAGGAAACTCTGCACTTCTGCCTAATTATTTATTTTAGTATTTTATTAATCATTTTAGAGAAGGAGTATGAACAAAAAGAGATAAAAGAGATGTAGAAAGAATAAAATAATAAAATACAAATAGTAAAATACAAATAAGTAAATAGGGATCTAGAATGTAATGGGGATAACAGTTTTCCAGTATATGATATCATTAATTACTTATGAATTATTAAAAAATATTATATCACTATAAAAAAACTAGGTATCATTATTAAGCTTTAAGTTAAGAGTACATATTAGGAACCATGAACAATGTAGTAAAAGCCGTAAAAAGCACTGACTGAAATCATGAGCTGAAATAAATTGAATCAATACTGAGAATCAAGTCAGACTGGAATATCTCATGTACTAAAAATATAAAAAGAAAAGAATTATTATTCCTGGATAGTAAAAATATTGGCAATCTAATATATACAAAATACTGATATTATTAATTTGGAAATCAGTTTTCAGAATTATTAGCGTCTGCCATTAGGAGGCAAAAAAGAAACACAGAGAAAAAATTTACTACAGATATATTTCATAAAATATCAGGTCTTGTTAGTCAAATAGAAGACTAAAAATAAAGAAAGAAAACAAAACCTTTGCATTTATAAACATCCTTTCCTCTATACTGCTAATAATCCTGAAGACAATTAAATCTCAAATTACTTAGTAAATAGTTAAGTTGCAGAACTAATTAAAGGAATATAAATATTATTTATATTTATTTATTTATTTATTAAATTATTTATTTATTTGATCAATTTATATAGCTGCCCATCTCAGCAAGTGACTCTGGGTGGCAAACAATATTTAAAATAAAAGTTAAAACAATTACAATTAGAACTACAAAAAATAATACATAGCAGCTAAGAGAAATTCAACAATCACTAACACAACCAGGAGATGGGTCCCTTCACAAACTCAGGGCCCCAGGCCCGGGCACAAAGCCAGGTCTTTAGGACCTTTCAAAAGGCCAGTGTCAACCTAATTTCTGGAAGGAGAATGTGCCAGGGCAGAGAAGGCTTGCCTTCTGGGCCCCTCCAGCTGACATTCCTTTGCCAATGGGACCCAGAGCATGCCCATCCTGCCAGACTGGATAGGATGATAGAAACCATCAGGGAGATATGGTCCCTTAAGTAACCTGATCTGATCAGATTGTCAGCATCTTGAATTGCACCCAGAAGCACACTTGGCAACCAGTGCAGCTCACGAAGTAGTGGTGTTACATGCACTGAGTAGCCAGCACCATTTACTACCCATGCTGCCACATTCTGCACCAATTAAAGCTTCTGAATGCTGTTTAAAGGCAGCCCCATGCAGAACACATTGCAGTAATCCAGACGGGAGGTCATGTGGGCATAAGTGACAGTGAGCAGAGCCTCCTGTTCCAGGAATGGATGCAACTGGTACAGAATCCAAATGTATGCAAAGACCCTCCTGGCCATGGCTGCCACCTTCTCTTCAGGCAGGAGCCATGAGTCAGGGAGGACTCCCAGATTGCACACTGGGTCTGTACAAGGCAGTGCCACCCTATCCAGAACCAAAGATAGAAGATCCCCAGTAACAGAAGGTCCAAAATTCCAAAGCCACTCAGTCTTGCTTTGGTTGAGCTGAAGCCTGTTGCACTCCATTCAGGATCCCATAGCCTCCAGGCACTGGGACAGAATATTAAAAGCATCACTCAGATGTCCTGGGGTGGGGATGTAAAGCTGGGTATCATCAGCATACTTGTGATACCTCATCCCAAACTGTTGGATGATCTCACCCTGCTGATTCATGTAGAAGTTAAACAGGACAGGAGAAAGAACTGAGCCCTCTGGCACCCTACAAAGTAGTGGCCACAGGCTGAACCTGTCCCTCCCAAATATTATTTTAATCAGTTAATAAAAAAAGAGGAAATGAATAGTGCCATAATAAATAAATCCCAGGCATGGATGGTTCCACCTGAACATATTTAACTTTTTTTTCGTTTTTAAAAAAGGTCTATCTATCTATCTATCTATCTATCTATCTATCTATCTATCTATTGTATCTATCTCACATACTAATATATTTATGGATGCAAATATTCCCGGAAACAAGCTTGATCTTTTATTATTTTGCAACGAAATGAAAAATGTGATTAGTTGCTGAAAAAATAGTCCTTCACTACTGACCAACATTTTAAACATATTCTTAAATAATTCCAAATCAGTTGGTTGATAGCAGACTCAGCCAGAACAGTATTGAAAACAGTACATTATGTTAAATATAGAAAAACTCTACTATTTGAATATGCTTTCTTTCCATAATTAATCAATGGTACCCACAAGCACAAGCAGCAATTAGTATTACTGGATTAGATACATTTTCCCCTAAATATATAAGGGGTCAGACAAGGGGCCAAACAAGGGCACTCTTGCACATCCTTTATGATTATAGAAATATATAAGGGGAAAAAAACTATTCAATATAAAACAGATACCATATAATTGATTTGCATAGAGATAATACACTTATTTTTCTTTAAAATCCTGCTTGAAATCTCTCAACTGCAATTTGAACTAAATGCATTTCATGAAGTGATAAGGTTAAATAAAGTGTCTCCTGTGCTATTTAGGGTGGATAAAAAAAATCACAGAAACAGCTATATGATTATTTCTGAGCTAGTCCATGTGACTGAGTTATTTAGGAGTGAGTATTACAAAGGATAGGTGCCAAAAGATCCTCATCTGTGGAAGCTGAGAATGAAACTAAACCATGGCAACATTTGTCATGACCAATGTTTCATAGAAGAGCTGCAGTTAAAATGAGTGCTCTTTCTAAAATGTATTTATTTTATATAATCAATTTATATGGCTGCCCATCTCACAAATATGACTCTGAGCAGTGAACAACACATAAAAACAATTAAAAAAAATATTAACAAGGATTAAAAACCTTTTGCTTTAAGCACTCCAATTCCATTGCATATCACTTACTATTCTGTATGACAAATAATTAATTTTTATACACATGTCTTGTACATAATTACAAAAAGAACTCTAGAATTAGATAAACTATGCAATAGAAACCCATCATGAAGAAGATTTCAGCGTACCAAATTTAAAACACTACAAATCCTTTCAACTGAAGCAATTCACATTATTAGGAAATTTTTAAAAGATAGGTGCAAATTGAGTTAGCATTAGACTTTTTATTGAATAGGGCAACAGTGTTGGTTCCTGACAAAAAGAATCTAATAACTGTTATCTCAAATTCAATTTAAAACTTACTGTAGGAGTTTTGGCAAAGATTGAAACAATTATCAGCACCTAATCTGTCTCCTCTTCTCCACTTCTTTGAATACTCACTTTTTAAGCATAAGAATCTGTTTGTTCTGTTCAAAGTGTTAGGATGGTCCCAGACTTGTTCTTCACATAGTTTTATAATTTTGCTTTATTATTTTAAAGTGTTACTTACATTGAATATTTCATTGTATTCTTTATTTTAAAATAAAGAAAATGATCGTTTTCCTTTTTCACTAAATTTACCTTTAACCAAATATCATTATGATTTATAATTGCTCCAATGATTGGGCTAATATAGAAAATGTTCAAGATGCATTTATAGCTATTAACCTTAAATATCTTTCAGAGTTTAATGTGAAACTCATGTTTAAATGCATTTTAAAATCAAGGTCACTTTTACAAGACATATCCAACTCATATATTAATATACGCATGGAAATCAATGCCCTGAGTGATAGACGTGAAACTAATTTTGTATTCTGTTTGCCCAGGCAGTTTCTCAATAGGTCTGACATTGATCATCTGTCCATTTGATTTGTTAACCTTATAAAAGTGATTTTATACAAAATGACTGAAGGCTTGCAGTGTAAAATACAACACCATTACAAATTTTACTCCGGGGGGGGGATCATAAGGTTTTTTTGTTTTTGTTTTTCTCCTCTATAGAACATTTAGGATCGACAAATCAAGAAAGATTTGGTTGATGGTGTTGGTTGTGTGTGTATATCACTGTGCGTATCTGCATACTGAGTATTCTCTGAAGTCAAAGTCAAGCTAGCTTCCAGTTTTTGAGGCCCAATGCACATCACTGGAATGGCAAAATACAACTGGATTATAAACAGTAAATCTCTGTGAGGCAGCAACACCTATATATCATGGCAGAAATGAAATCATCATGCCTTTGCCTCTCTCATGAGTGCATGATGACATATATACCACATAATAAATCTTTTGCTACCAGCACTGATTATGTAGGAAAACAGTGATTCCAAGACCTACAAATCAAAGTTGCTGTACTCCTATTTAAAACAGTTTAAAAATTAAGTAGACATAATTGGCAGTGCTGGAAAAAAAGTCAGGAAGCATAGACTAGGTTCTGGCCTACATCTCCATCATTACCAATCTGGGCTGCATTCCTAGACCTCTGTGACCAGCCCATGCTGACTTATCAAAACCTTTTAATGTCAAAGCTCAGAAATCCTATTTTAGGCACTTCTGCAACCTCAGGCAGGTAGAACACCATGAAAAAAAGGAAAAGGGAAAGGGAAAGGAAAAGAGGGGGGAGGGAGGAAATGTAATGGGCATTGTTTGGAAAATGAGGGAATACTAGAAACAAATCTCACCAGGAGTACTGGTTAAAATTTGCATTTCTAATTTAGCAAGTTTTGAACATTTCAGATCAAACTATGTCATTTGGGATTTTGGAGTATCATACCTGGGTTGAAGTATGTCTGCTAAGAAGGTCATTGTTAAGCTTTTCTGCAAAACACTCAAAGAGTCCATATGTAAAGATAATCAGATTGGGCAGGAGCAAATCCCCCTGCATGTTAACATTTTATTCTAATGGAGATGCATCAAATCATACGTTGTGTCTTGCCCATATTGGCAGCAAGGTGTAACTAATGCCACTCAAGTACTCAAAAAAAGCATTTCTTAATTAAAATAGTAACTCTTAACAGTCTGTTCATGAAGAATAGTTGCATTTGGTCCTGGACATGCTACATCAATCCTTCCTACTACAACCCTAACCCTAACCCTAACCCTAACCCTAACCCACTAGGTAGACAAAACCAAAATTTCAACCCATAGGAAGGCTGGAACTACACTTTATTGAGATAATAATAACAGATTTTGCATGTCTGACCTTGACAGAAATGTGCAAAAATGGTTACCTAGGCAAAGAAAGCTGAAAAATTATTTAAGTCTTGGGAAGCAAGATAATATTAGGAAGTTACTTAGGCAAACACCTCCCTTATTCACTGAGTATAAGAGGGAAGGGAGGTACAGCACAAGCAGACTTACAAGAATCTGTTATTATAGCCTATTGTAGAGAGTAAGGAAGATGGCCTTGACGGAGATATCCAGAAGCTGTTGCCTAGGCAAAAGGGGCTGAAGCATTTTTTTTAAGTCCAGAATGTCCAGATAACATTTGGAAGTGGCTCAGACACCTCCCTAATTCATTGAACTATAAAAAGGAGGAGGTAGTACACTTGCAAGCTTCTGTTATTATAGCCAATCTCAATAAAAGTAGTTTTAGCCTTCCTGTGAAGCTGATCTCATGGTCTGGTCTGCCTAGTAGGGCTAACATCAGTCTTGCAGTCATGCTGTCTTTCAAAAGAGGCTGAAGATCTCACCTTTGCTAGTGGAGATGGCCTCCAATCCTCAGGGCACTCCACTGTCCTCAGAGCACCTTGCTCAAGTTTTGTTGCAACACCAACAAAACTTTCAGTTGGCCATCTATTACTATGCAACAATACTATTGTAGTATTGCAATACTAACTTGCAAAAAACCATGATAGATGGAACTAATATACCGGTTGGGACAATTCACCTCAGCCAGCATCAGCACAGAAGCCTGCAGCACAACTGGTTTCTCTGTGTTCCCAAGCGAGTTTACCAGAGAAATGTGGAGCAGACCAAGACCAGTTCTAGACCTTCTCAATTCAGGGTGAACTGTACATGGTGGGTTGCCCAGTGGGGTTTCCACAGAACACTCCAAAGTAACTTTCATGCTGAGTTTCCTGAAAGAAGGGGCAGCCCAATGGTCCATACCTATAACTGAGGGCAGCAACCCTGGGCTGGACAATTATTAAAAAAAAAACATGTGAAGATTTAGAGGTCCCTTTGACAATTCTGTGAGCAAACATGAAATTTACGAACTCAGACAAACTCAGCACAGAGTTTATCAGACTTTAAATTATTTGTCAGAGATATGGGATGGAATGTCCTGGCTCTGATTGATCAATTTAGAGAAGGGTTTGCTGAGGAACTGAGAGATGAACTGGGGAGACAAGGCACCCCAGATAATTTGGAAGAGCTTTCCTAATGTTGCATAGTAATAGATGGCCAACTGAAAGAGTTGAGACAGGGGAGAAATGGCAAGAGGAAGGGCATTTACAGTCTTGCTTCACCCGGTGGCCTCTTTGGAGTCCAGAACCAGATAATTCATGCAAAGTAGCACAATCAAAAGATCTCTGCCACCAGGAGAGGAACAGAGAAGGAGAGATCCAGGTTTATGCTTTTACTGCAGAACTCTCAGACATATAGCCAGATATTGCAAAGCTACATTCACGCCTCTGACTCAGTTGCAAAATGCTGCACCCGTGGATCTACAGGCCACATAGCAAGCAAGTTCCTGACCTTTTTAAGGTGCAAATCTCTGGGGGGATGCTGTTCTGGAGGTTAGGCACTATGGCAAGGAAGGACCACTTCTGAGGTTCCACTAGGTTACAGTGTGTAATTGAGGGGACCCCGAGTACTTCCACTTTGCCTGACCTTACTGGAGGGGCAGAGACAACTGAAGATAAATCCAGTTGCTTTTTGCAGTTTATTTTATTGTTAATTATGCAAAAGGGCTAGGGACTTTCAAATCCATGTGCAAGCTTTCACATTAATAAGTAAGTTCCCAAGATAACTGTCTGTTTCAGACTGACACAGCGGTATTCATTTGGCATGATAGTGTGAAATGGTAGATAAATGCTCAAATCATTTAAATCCCTGGTTTCCAGAAAACTCTCAGGGTAAAGCTAGCACAGCTTATATTTCAGTGTTGATATACATAAAATGGAGGACAGGAGGGAAATGTAGATGCTGCTCTGAATTTCTGAAGGGAAGGAAGGAACAAAAATAAAACTTAATGGGTACGGCATGGACTCTTCTAAGTAATGTCACAATTGAGTATTGTATCCTTTAAACCAATAGAAAATTATAGTAACCATGACATAACTGCACAATTTTTTTCAGTACAAGCTGACAGTAGACAATTACTCTTAGCAGCCCCCTTGCCTCCCCACAACAGTTATGATAATCCACCCTGATTACTTTGGAATGGGGTTTTAACCTGTAATTAAATGGACATACTGCGTATCAAGTTCCTTGAAATCTTCATCCTCATTAACAATAGCAACAAACAAATCACTCAAAAATATAATTAGATATTATGAGTAATTACTGCATGCAATGTGTAGAGTTAATTAAAGGCAAGGAAGATATGCCGTGCATATAATTTCCTCAGAAGAATGATCATAGCATTTCATTCGCTGATGGTATGGCTATGAAAGAAAGCACGGGTGGAAATTATGGAGAATGTTACCTTATAAATGATATAAATGTTAGTAAAGTTTGAAGTATCAAATGTGTTTTTTGAAAAGAAACAAAGAAAAAACTAACAGATTATTTCCTTACTAAAATAAAAGATAAAAGATATGCAGTCCAGTGGATTGATTCTTCAAGTTTTTCCCAAACAGATAGCACAATAAAATAAAATGAAAATAATTGGAAGATGTACAGTAAGGTTCTGCTCAAGGGATGGAAAATGAATTCTAGCTTTCATTGAAACTAATATGCATATGAACATTGTCTTATTTCAGAGGAAACAAGTAAACATAAATAAAGGAATTATGTTATATTTTTCTAACTGTAAATTATCTTTTAACTGACTTTTAGATCGTTTGAAAATAAATACCTTCCTCAGTGTACAGCATGAACTAATTTCAGTATAAAGTGCAGAATACAACTTTGCCATTGCCTAAAGTAAAAAAACAAGCAAACTGACCAAACCACTATTTCATATTCTCCTTGTGTTTCGCTGCCTGTACTGTGTAAACCACCTGCTGCTGTTTATTAGCAGTTACTGCTAATATTTATAATGGGGACAGAGATTATTAATTCTCTTTTAGCCAATGAACCCCACATTCCTTGATAATATTTAGTTGCCATTTGTTGAAAATGGTTTGTAGAAACCTTTCCTGATCACATTCATCATAGAGGTTTTAAGATATAGTTTGAATTAAAAAACAAAACAAAAAGAAAAACCTCTATTTGTCTAAAGTCTGTAACCTGTTACTCGTTGCTGGTAAATAAATCCTAGAACAGGTGGAGGCTAACATAAGGCCTAGACTTTATCTATTTAATCTCGGGATGAATACGACAGGCCACCATCTGTTCTTCATGTACACCATAGATAAAATACTGCCGTATAATTTCATCATTTAAAAACTCAAATGTAACTTACCATTTTATTTCATAGGCAAGGGATGTTTCTTTGTCCTTCTAGGCTCATGACAAATTAACTCTTTTTATTCTGAATTTCAGCAGCAGCTAGATTATGTAGAGCAAGTAGGTCAGTCTCTGAGGAAATCTGATACTGAGGGTTTAGTGATGTGATCAGGTGATGTACTGAAGAAAGAGGCAGCTAGGATGCGAGAGACTTTGCAGATAAGGAAAACGAAACCATGAATACTTCCAATGTCATTGTTGGGAAAAAGAAGGAGACATAACTTTTATATTTCCCCTGTCTTATTTACACCAAGAACAGAAATATTTAACATGTACTTATAGTTAAAAGAACTGGATGGTCAGTTACAAGAACAAGAAAGTTAATGCTCCAAGAATTACATCTATAATGTCAAAGTTATTAGCATGCTGATCTGTAATTTTATTTGTAGTATGTTATTTCCTTTATTATTTGTCAATTCTGTAACAACACTGTTAACATGAAATTACTAACTAGGGGATAGATAAGGTAAATTTCCTTCTGCTTCATGTACAATCCTCAGGCCACTTTAATTATGTTTGAAAAAACTGTTCCATACTTCAACTTTTTGATCAAACTGGCCATGTTAGGATTTTAAAGGATTTTGATCATTGTTGGGTCATTTTTTAAAAAACACATATTTTAAGTGATTGCTAACCATGTCTAAAATATTATCTTGCTTTGTTCTTTTCATTTTCGGGGCCTCCCCCTCCTCCAACTTCCCCATCCCAGGAAGGAGAGATTCACAGCTGCATTTTTGTAACTTGTACATCCCAGGAGGCAATGGGTTAAAGCCCTTGCCCATGAAACAGCCTTTTTTTTTTTTGAACCTGGGAAGAACACTTAGAAACAGAAGAAGTTGTTCTGAGTGCTCACTGAGATGGCTTTTCATTGCTAAACCAAACCTGGATTAAGCTGCAACAATTCTGTTCATTACTGGCATTTGCTTCCCATTATTTTACAAGGATCCATTTAGTTGAACACTTTCCAGAGTTGAACTGAAGGGAAAATTTATCTGCAATTTTTCTGCAAGAGAATATTCATTATACATAAATATAGAGGGCCTTATTTTATGCATTTTTTTCCTCTGAACCTGTCAGGCCCAGCCCAAGAACAACAATGAAACAGTCCAGTCCAGTCCAGTCCCTTTATTTGCTTACACCTTATAGACAGAATCTTGCCAAACTAAATGTATAGTACAGCAACTAGTGGATATACCCTGGGAGATTCTAGGGAGTAGCTATCCTGAACCTCTTTTGCTTCCCACACTCCCCTTCAGGATTGTGTTGTCTCTTGTCTCCTTTCCCCTCCTGGAATGCACCCCCTCCCTCCTGAAAGTCTTGATCTCTCATATCACTCTTTTCCTCGTAGATACATTCAGTCACAGAACCATGAGTAATTGGACTTTCTTTAGACTTTCTGGCACTTCTGCATTCATTATATAGGTAGTCCTTGCTTAATGACCATTCATTTAGTGACTGTTCAGAGCTGCGATGGTGCTAAAATGCTACTTATGACCAGTCCTCACACTTACAACTGTTGCAGCGCCCCCACAGTCATATGATCTTGATCCAGGTGCTTGGCAACCAGCTTTCACTTATGATGATTGCAGCATCCTGAGGTCACATGACCACAACTTGTGACCTTCCCAGCTGGTTTCCAGCAAGCAAACTCAATGGGGAACTGTGTGATTTGCTTAATGACCACGTGATTCACTTAACTACCACAGTGATTCACTTAATGACTGTCACAAAAATGTCATATAAGTGATGCCTCACTTAACAACCATCCTGCTTAGCAACAATTTTTCCAGTCTCTATTGTGGTCATTAAGTGAGGTATACCTTTAGTATGGGTAATAATATATTTTCTAAAAAGATGTTACTAAGACAGCCTGCTATGTAGCATTTAGGGGGATAATATTCTGCTTGTCATAGGCTGCCAATGAAATGAATGAGGGGAGCTAGGGTCAGACCCTGGAAGGCTCAGCAACCTCCTCGGGTCTGAAGCTGCAAGTTTTTCTCAGCGGAAGACTCCAACAAGCTTCTGTCTGCTTTGAGGTTGTACTGACTAGGCTCAAGTCTAGTACATTAAGGAGACCTGGACTCAGGCCACTCAGAGAAGCTACCTTAGATAAACAAGGCTTGCAAAGAGAGACCACGTTCAGAGCTCCTGCCAAACTGCTCCATTTCCTTTTGAGACAGAGAGATGAATTCAAAACGAGTGGGTATATCGCTCTGGCTAGGCAAAAAAACCATTTTATATTGTGTCTGCCCAATAGCCCAATACAGGTTATTTGGAAAAGCTGCTGAGTCATCACCTCACCCAGCAGCACATTCACAAATGTCTTCCCAGTTTAAAAATGTGCTGTCCTTTTCTTTTTGATTCAGGGTGAAGCACTGAAGGATTTGTAATTCAATCAACTTTTCAACAGGATGTCTTTCTGTTCTGTTTCCAACTCCAGTGAACGTTTTATTCCTATAGGCAGTATTGGAATTAAACCTCAGCAAAAGTCAGTGACAGAAGGAAAGAAGAAAGAAGGGAAGAAGGATTCCTTCAAAGCCTTCCCCTGCAGTAACTGTGTGACTCTTCTAATACCTGCCATGTTGTAAAGGGTCTTCCTCCTATACAAGCCTAAAGTGATGCAATTTTGGGATTTCAGAGATGAAAGTCTCTCAGGACAAGCTGAAGGGGACGCCTTTTCTTTTGATCAGATTCATTCAGGATTCATTACATTTTGATCACTGTCATTTAGTAAGAACCTGATTTTCATATGGGTTCTGGACTCTGCCTTTATGTAATGTGTCGTTTCTGCCATGAACCTTAATCTTACATCTTACTTGCTACGAGTTACATTTATCAGCTTGCTAGTTCAATAGCCTTGCCGTGTTCTAGATGGAACATCTTGCCAATATGGCCAATAAATTATGTGAACTGCAATCCAAGACTATCTGGGGGAGTGGAACTCCCTATCATAATTCACTTTTACAGCAACTGTTTTCCATATTTTTGTGGAACATGCATGAAAGCCATCTGGACAGTGTTCAATACTTAGGTATTTGAATGATAAAACAGATGGCTGTCGAATCATTTTAGGAACCCATGTGGCAACTGGTTACTTTACAAAATAATAATAAGTAGATAAATGGTTTTATCCACCACCATATCTTGAAACAATTTGTTTAGTCCCACCTTGAAAATTTGCCAAAATGCCCTCCTGCTTGCTGTAGGCTTATGTAGAATAGCAACAGGAAGAGACACATTTTGATCCATGGACAATTATTACTGCATGTTTTATGACTTGTCTTTATTATGGTAAAAACCAAAACCATCTCTTAACACACTTCACTTTCTCATGGGTAAATGATAAAATTCAGTTTCTAGGTGTCCTCTTTGCAAGCCTCTCCTTATGATAAATCAAGTTATACTTTAATCTTTTGATGAAATGTTTAAAGCATTGAAGGAGTCATAAACATTTTGGTTTTGCATTTAGCAAAGGGAGAAAGGGTCTTTTGGATTGGGTTAGGGTCTGTAAATCAATCAATCAATAATATCAAAAGAAAGAATCTGTAATGAGACTTAGAATATTTAATTTCTTGCTGAAGCTGCAGCTTATTTGAAGAAGGACTTTGCTCCTTATCAAAACAGGGGAGGGATTTCATGCTCCCTTATCATGTTCAAGTTGATCACAGAACTTGTGATCCTGTGAATGTTGTGAGCTTGATCATGGATCTTTGGAGCTTTAAAATCATGATTTGCTTAACCAGACTTTGCTGAATAAACCACAGTTGATTTGGTTTACATCACACTAGGTCATAGGCCATGGTTTCAAACCATAAAGGTTGGGTGTCTGTAATGGGCTGTGAGAATAACCTTGGGAGACAGGAGGAAGAGCCACAGCCTAGACAATGGTCTGATAAATGAAATCTGAGTCCAAACCAGAAATGTAATTTAAGGAAGCATCTCAGAATTGACCCTCTCTCGTCCTCTGGAATGTAAAGGCAGGGGAGGGGGGGAGTGCTTTCAGACTTGCAAGATTCTGTTACTGTAACCTTAGAATAAAGGTAGTGTTAGTACTCATGGTTTTGATTTCCTGTCTGGACTACCCTGAGAGGCTGGCAGTATTGGAAAATAAGTCAAAACCAAACAAACAGGAAAATGCAGCCAATCAGTCACTAGTGGTGAGCAAACAATATTAGATTATTCATCTCTCTCTCTCTCCATCACCTCTTTTGTCTGGCAAAAGATTTTTCTTAAATTCTAAGGACAAAGAAATACTGTAGAATAATAAATTGCCAGAAATTCTATACATGTAATAGTCATAAAAGATATGATAGCTTTGCGTACTTCTAAACAAAACAGTTAAAGTTTTAACTAAGACTTTGGGGGGTAGGAGAAGGGATTATATGTTATATTAAGAACATCTGTTTTATAATGTTTATAAAAACATATTAATAATCAATTAATATAACACATTTGCAGATTGATTTTAGCCACATTTTCTCAACTGCGTCACAGAGGGGTTTTGGCTAAAGAGCAAGGAACTTTTATTAGAATATTTTTTCCTAAATAAAATTCTGCTTTTTATTATTTATTTATTTGTTAGACTTTGTTTTTCCAGGCACTCCAGGTACTTCATATCGATTTCCCTCCCATTTATACCCACAGTAACAACTCCTATGAAGTTGGAATTGCTGTGAATATCACTCAATGGATTGGATATGAAATGGCTGTTGTGAAAGTCACTCAATGAATCCCCATGGCTGAGGATGGACTTGAACATGGTTCTCTCCAGTCCTAGTCCAATACTTTAACCACTATTCCACTATAGGTTATTACTGGCATGTTTTAAATCATGTGAAAAGGGGAGAAACAGAGGAGTGGAGTTGATAAGACAATAAGGCACGGGAATGCCCCACAATTCACAAGCATATTTCAAGTACAGCACCCCTTGCTCCCCCCCACCCCCAAATCACCAGAACTGCTAGAATATCTCTAGAGTCCAGAGATCCAAACTCTGTGGGTCACTTGGGGAGCTTCCATGGGAAAATAATAATAATAATAATAATAATAATAATAATAATAATAATAATACCATCACCACCACCACTTTTCTACCTAGAGGACACTGCATAATTGGTAAATAATTTATTTTTCATCTTTTCATTTGCATTTTAGATATATGCATCTGGTGTTAATGTTACCATCATTTGTGTTGGATTATTTAGCCTGAATTGAATTAGGAAATAAGCTGTTTTAGGAACAGTTTTGCTCTTTGAAATAGGTATATATGCTTATGTCACTTGAAGACCTGGTAATTCAGTGGACTTTTGAACCTTCACATACATACTTTTTTTTAATGAATCAAATCTACAACTTATTTAATGGAGAATTTCTTTATATGCATGGCTTCCTAATTCTCTGCAATAAATCATCTAACTTTCTTGGGTTCTGTTAGGGAATGTAGAATGGGTGGAGAGTTTGATACAAAGACTTAACAAATAAGAAGAAAGGAACAGAATTACATGTAGTAGATACTGTATGTCCACAACATATCTGTTTACACTATACTTGATATTAGTCAAAAGACTGAGTAATGGGTTTTCTGTAGAAATATATTTTATTTTTCTTATTTGTAATGTTGGACAAAGACTGTAATAAAGAAATGCTATCTGTATACAGCTTTTTTGCACCTCTCTGCCTTTAGCAGAAAAGTGAATTTGGCTAGATATAATTAGAATTTTTCATATAGTCGAGAACCCTATATGTCTGGTTCCAGATGGAATAAAAGTGGAACACCTGAGGAGGATGCTTGAAAACTTCCCTTCAGATTGTGTTACCAATGTTTGAAGGTCTGCAGCTAGTTAGCATAAGACATAGCATAGGAGCTAATGTACATAACCACACTCTTTTCCCCATTCTTCTTAGAAAAAGGACTTAAGCAAATGATTATTAATTGGGGAGAGAGGACTCTTAGCCTCCCCCTCCCCAAAAAAGAGTGACTAGTAATTTAAATTAATTTCAAAATAAATTACTAAAAAAAGGATAGCAGTCTACTATTCAGTTACATGTTTTACCTAGGACTATCCTGCCTAGCTCAGATAGGAGATCTGTTCCTCTCAGATGTTTCTAAGAAAATGTATTTTAGAAAACATGTTTCAGTCTTGGTTCATTCATATTTTTCTCTAAAATATATGCATTTCATTCTGTAACAAATCTGTTTTATTACAGTGTATATAATGTCCACATGTGTATCTATTTCATATGATGAATTATGTCCCTAATGGCATGTCAGCCTCTTTCTTCTTTACAATTAAATCAAGCACTATCTGTTTATCTGAATGTTTTCTCTCATATATAATAACAGTGGCAGGGAAATGCATTTTCACTGTGTCCTTCAGAGGAATTAAACATTATCTTTATAACAAAAAGTTCATGCTGGAAAAGCAACAATATAATACTGTTAATGTAAAAAGATTGAATATAGTGACCTCCCTCATTCTTTCTCCAAAAGAGAAATATTAGTCAAAGCTTGAAATTCGATTTCTTTACATCCCTAAATCTTTCATAAATGCTGCCTGCAATGTTTGTGTTGACTACTTCCAACAATATCTCTGGGTTTACATTATCACTTCCCCATTCTTCATCCTATGTACTTTGCACTTTTTGTGACACATTAAACTCTTCCCAGACATCTTGGTAATATCTGGTTAGGCTTTTGTGCTTAGGAATAAAGGGGTTGTGAGACGAAATCATAGAAGAGATCATAGTGAGGAGCACTTTTCATGAAGTTGCTCTATTTTATATGGGATAAAATGTTATGTTTTCAGGGTCAATATTCACTGCCCAAATGAACTTGGCATCTTAGTAATCAATCACGAAGGGAAAGCTTGTATTTTCTGAGAGTTTTCTTCCCTTTTAACATGTTGATATCAGACATATGTGAATTACAACGAGTAATAAGGAAGGGAAAATAATTGTCTAATCCAGTCTACAGTATGTCTGTTATTCCAGATGGAGTACTTAGCTTTTATTTCAAGTATGTGGTGCTCTCCAGAGTGGACTTTGTGATTCATTCCTGATCCTAGCCAGATTTTAAGGGACACCTTTAGTGAAGTGAGCCCGCCCAAATTTTGGAACTCACCAAGGAGGGGAGCATAGCTGAGGAGGAGGTGCAAGCAAAAAATAAAGGAATCGAGTAACCAGCAGTAAGAAAAAAAATTAACACTCGGGAGAAAGGGTTTAGTCTTTCCTAGTATATAGTTTCTTGCAGCAACACTCTGGCTTTGGCAAATCTCCTAGACAATCTTCAAGAGACACAACAGATCCCAAATTATATCTGCCGAAATATATATTTTCCAAAGTCCCTTAAGTGCTCTAGTCAAGACCCCTTCTGATCCAGAACAAAATTTTATTTCCAAAACAAAAACAAAACAAAAGAACACCCTGCTGTAGAACTGAAGTTAAGCTGTTGTCTATCCGGAACAGTATTTCATTTTCAAAATCTGCTCAGGGGTTGAAGAAAAGCACTTTTCTTACCACGAAAGAACATTTCATTTTCAAAATCTTGTTGTTGCACTATGCCTTAACAGATAGCCAAGCAAAAACAAGGTAGGACTGATAATGTAAAGCAGCACAGATCTACAGTCAAGCATTGGGTTAAGGTAAAAAGTCGAAAGATTCAAATTCTCCCAAGAATTGATGAGCTCTTGGTCTAATCCCCACAATCCGAGGACAGACGATGCAGAACTGCCTTCTCAGTTTGATTTAAAAAAAAGACAAGGAAACCAGAACCAAATGCATTGCAGAATCATTTGCTGTTGGTGGGGAATGACAGTTTCACCAAACTGATTGGCAGTTAGCTTTCATTATATGGATGTATTTTTGGTTCAGGTTCAGGAAACACGGATTCCACACTGGCAAGTACTGTTTTAGCTTCATTTACAAATGTTTTGTTCTGTTGGAACAATCCTTTTATGTCTTGAAATACATATCCTTATTGGGGAGTGGGATCAAAAATAAATGAGATTTTGGCAGTATGCTACATGCAGGATCTTGAAGAAACCCTGTCTGTATTTGTGATCCTAACATATTGGCAAGTATGCCAAGTTACCGTCTGGTTTTGTCCCTATAAATGGGGGGGGGGGGGGGAACCTGACACAAAGCAGTAGCCTGAAATACTCAATCTTCTTATGAACCACAGAAAATAGATAACCTTTACATATTATTGCCTCTCCTACTGTATTATCAGCTGATATATTTGTAACAATTTAAATGCCCCCATTCCCATTTTGTGGCTGTAGGCATCTTATGAACCTATATATATGTTCAATATCTATCTAATAAACTATTCAAACAAAAAGTGCTAAAAATCCTTAAAGGACTGACAACCAGGAATGTTTATTCCCCCCTCCCTTTATTTACTATTATTTAAAGTGGATTCAAAAGCAGATAAAACCAAAGTCCAATTATATTATAAAGTGAAAACAATCTGATAAAACCGTAACCAATAAAAGATCTCAAATTCTTTATTTATAATCACAGATCAGCAATATATCTATACACATGCCCTTTAAAATCTGTAGTCATTATCCACTAGGATCCACTACAAATAGAAATGCTTGAACACCATTCCTTTCCAGCTGCTGTACATTTGTAGTTGCCTGGAGACATATAATGAAGGTAGGTGGGCAGGTAGGTGGGTGGGTGTATGAGAGAGGGAGAGAGGGGAGGGGGAGAGAGAGAGAGAGAGAGAGAGAGAGAGAGAGAGAAGGACTAAGCTCATATATTCTTTTTTCTGGGCTTCTCACCAACAGGACATAAGAAATTTGTCTTCCTCTGCTGCTTTCCCCAAAAATTTGTATTCTGTCTTCTGGCCTCTGAAGCAAGAGATGGCATATATTCATCAGGTCCAATAGCCATATTATGTGATGGCATTATTCTGTAAATTGAAGATATCAGGCTTTCATTATGTTGTTATGCTTGTGTTGAAAACTATCAACAGCTTGCAACTAAACTGGATCTACCTTTTCAGTTCCCACAAGGCTGCTGGTATTTGAATTTCAGTGGAAGCAAACATTGTCAGCCTTCCCAGGTAGACCAGAAAGGAAACACAATCAGATGAGGTAATTCCACTTTATCGTAAGGCTACATTAACAAAGTCTTGCAAGTCTGAAAGTACAAATCTTCTGCCATCTCTTTTTACAGCCTGACAAGTTAGGGAGGATCCTTTCTGAGTGTCTTTCTGTGCCTACTATGCAGCTGAGAGCTCTCCCCCCTTACCTGATCGTTCCCTGGGCAGCATCTCTTCCCCCTGTCTCCCAAGGTCATTCTCACATACCATTACATCTGTAATGCCCATTGGTTCAAAATTGTTTTGTAGATGCTGCACATGTCAACCACTATTAAGGAGACTGTTGGTATACAATTGTGATATAGCTAATGTTTGCATACAACCTACCTCTGAAAATCAATGTCTAAATATTCACCATCTAAATCACAGTCTAGTCCACAACAGAAATAACTTTTTAACAATTTGGCCTATGGTTGCATCTCACTGTGATTAATAGAACACATTGTAATAACTTTAAATCCTTGCACAGGCAAAATTAATAATGGATGATTAAAAGTTATTTTCTGCTCAACATCTTTAAAAACTTAATCAGGAAAATTGTTCATGAGAAATAATTGCAAGGAGTTATGCCCAAATCCTTAGTTCCATTTTTAAAGAGAAGAAATATGAAGATTTATTTTTAAATAATCTTATCATCTACAACGTTCTAGGTCATATGCTGTAAAATAGTCCAGGAGAAGCAGGACTGCACAAGCAGGATAATATATGAATTGATACAATGTTTAAGACAACTAAAGCAGCAATTTTTTCAGTTCCACCATTTGTGACAAATGATCTAGAAGGGGCATCTGTAAAAATGGAGGGGAGATAAGGCCTATTTGATTGGCCTGCCCCAGGTGACTGGACCCAAAAGGACTCCCCTTTCAAAAGGAGCTGGGGTTTTTCCTCAGGTCTGGTGGGCAGTTTCACTGAGGTTTTAGTCATTGGCTGGGATGGGAAGTGGCTGGGACCTTGGACTGTATTGCTTCTATGTAGCCTCTCCCCATGTAACAACCACAAGGAGCACCTTGGTTTGCTGGAAGATGGAAGGTGGAGCACCAGAAGATACACGTAGAACCCTGTTGGAGGAAGAGGAAGAGCAAATATGATCAAGCATGGATAAGAGTCCACATTCAGGATTACCTTGTGACCTTAAAGGTGGCAAAACATCAGCATATCTCCATAGTTATATCCACCTATAGTTGTTTTGCAGCCCTGATTAGGCTGGCCCAATCTCTTCTGAGAAGGATGGGACACAGGGTCATCTTCAGCACCTCTGTAACTACTATATTTGGTGGATAAAATAATTCAGAACTGCTCAGTTGGACTCCAACCAGGCAGTCCAAGCAAGATGACCAGGACTTGGACTTGTGGGGTTATCTGGGATGAATTTCAGTCAGTGATTCCTGAGGAAGTGTGCGTTTAGCTACCTGCTTATTGGATCCAGGTCCCTCCTGGGTGGTTAAAGCTGCCCCAAAGGTTGCCCTTCTTGGCTTGTTTGAAAGGGGTGTGTGTAATATCTTCGGCCTTGAAGGAGGTGGTGGTGCACCCATTCTTCAAGAAGCAATACCTGGACCTGATCATTATTGTCCTGTTTCCAACCTTCTCATCCTTCTTTTTTAGGGAAAAATTATTGAGAAGGGTGTTCAGATAGTGGTTGTGGAGTATCCTAGAGGAAACAGAATAACTGGACCCATTTCAATCAGGTTTCAGGCTGGGATATAGTATGAGATAGCATTGGTCATACTTGTGGTTATGCATTAGTCATGACCTGTGGCAGAGCTGGGATGGGGTGATGCATCTATCCTTACATCATCCTTAATCTGTCAGTGGCTTTCAATACAATTGATCACAGTATCCTTCTGGACCACCTATGGGGTTTGAAAGTTGGGGACACCATATTATGGTGATTCTCCTCTTTCCTCTGTGGCTGATTCCAGATGGTGTTGATAATGTGGAGAGAGGTCACACCTTGGCCATTCATCTATGGGGTGCCTCAAAACTCGATGCTCTCTCCCCACCTGTTTAACATCTACCATTGGGGGATATCATCAGTCAGTTTGGAGTCTGGTATCATCAATATGCTGATGATAACAGTTATATATATTGGCCTTGGGCTGGCCAGGTGATGCTGTCAATGTCCTGTCCTAGTGTTTGGAGGCTGGGTAAATTTGGATGTTGAAGAACAGACTCAGGCTCAATCCTGCCAAAACCAAGTTGATGCATATAGAGGGCCCACTAGATCTAGTGACCTTCTATCTTTAGTCTTGGATGAGGCTGTACTTCTCCATTCAAAACTAGTGTGCAATCTGGGGGTTATCTTGGATGCACAGCTCCTACTCAAAAAGCAGATGGTAGCTGTGGCCAAGAGGACCTTTGCACAGCTCTAGCTTGGGCATCAATTGTGCCGTTCCTGGATCAGAAGGTCCTTCAGATGACCACTGTTACCTCACAATTGGATTATTGCAATGTACCCTACATAGGACTGCTGTTGAAGACTACTTGGAATCTACAGCTGGTCCAAAATGCAGCACCATGGGCAGTGATATGTATGCTTCGGTATGCCCATGTGTCACCACTGTGAGCTGTGCTGGTTGCCAGTGAGTGGTTCAATTCAAGTTGCTGTTTGTGAGAAGTTCTTTTTGTGATGACTGGACACACTACAGCATAGATGAAAATTTTACATAGTACTTTATATTTGCACACACTTTCCCCAGGCTGTTTCCCTGACTGGGCAGGGTTAACTCCACCCTCAGAGTCCTTAAGAGTTGGCTTAGCCACATAAACAAGTCTTTGGGGCTCAGTCCTTATGGCTGTTAAAGTCTTAATGGTTATAAAGTGACCAACTGTCCTTATCTCCCTCCAAAAGTTCTAACACTCACTGGGGATTATATGCTGGCTCAGTGTGGTTGCTCCTTTCATAAACACAGCTGTAAAACAAACTTCAGGCTAACTTCCAAGCTCCTGTCTTAAGCAGTGTTGCTATTGAGCACCCAAACTGAGCTCCCAGGAAGTGCATCTTCTCTGTCACAGCACCTACACTCTGGAATAGTATCTCCCCAGAAATCTGTGTGACTCCCGCCCTGATAGTATTCCAGACATGTTTGCCTAAATTCTGGAGTAGGGTATCCTTTGTCAGGTGTACTTGTGTAGTACTTGGAAGTTTTTTTTTCCCTTTTGGTCCAGATATATATGGTTTCTTTTCTCTGTTATTGCTTCTCTAATAATATAAGCCAGCCAGAGTTGCTCTGGAGTCAGGTGGCCTTAAATCAATCAATCAATCAATCAATCAATCAAATCAATAAATAAATGTGGTCATATCAGCTCACACAATATTTTGTGCATGTGACTCCAGAGATGATACCACAATACCATCTCTGTGTGTATTTTCCCTTATCAGAGATCACTTATGTCCATAGTATTGATTGCATTCATCCAGTACTCAGTTAAGACTAGAAAGAAAAACAGAACAGGCAGAGGCACAAAGTGACAAGTTGTGACTGTCGTATTTATTTATAACCCTCCCTGCTGATTTTGAATTAGCATGAACTGAATCAGATTTCTCTACCAGCTTATACATTGTGCTAGCAATTTTCAGTATTTAGAATGAATTATAATACTATAATATTAATATATTATATTATAATACAACATTATGCTACACAGATTGGGACTAGTTGAAGAAGTTAGTCGCACAATGGCTTTTTTCCTGCTTTCAGCCTTTTTGTCTTTCTGATGTCATTGTCCACTTCTTACCTTTTGTGAACACAATACATACATGCAATCACTACCACTATAACTACTCTCCACAGATAATAAAATCCAGCTTTTTATTTATATCTGTTTCCATGTCCCATGAAGCAGTGGGAATCATGTGAGATATAATAGGCTAACCTGTAAGCAGAAGCAAGCAATGGAATTAGTTTATTTGAAGTCCTGGAAAATGGAGAGATGTGTATAATCACCATGCTCCCCTGATTTTTCAAATATTTAATACATAGTGTCTTCCACACCAAGTTAGAAGGAGCATTTTGAATTGGTTATATCTTTGTTTTTTTTAAATCTCAGCATCCTTTCCAGCTGCATGTTCAATGAGTTTTATTTAGCAATTTGCAATCAACTATAACAAAATTTGAATTAGCTTGAAATGTACAAGCATTGCTTTCTACTTCTATCGGCCATCTTTTGCCTGCTATTTTTAAGTGTATTCATTAACAACCATTTAATGAACATTGACTAATTTTAGATAGAAAGAATGAAGATAAAGGTCTTTACCACTAGATAAAGGTCTACTGGGGAACTACTGACTGATTTGGGGTTTCTAGTTCCTGTTGATTTATAAGGTTTTTGCAAAGAATGCTCCCTTAATGGATTTGATATGACCCATTGGGAAGATTCTTTTGGTGTTAAGTATGCGTGTGTGCTTATGTATGCAGTCTGAAAGATATAATAGATATATGCATTTGTCAAGCGATCCTAAATCTGTATGCTTGCTAGTTATATTTTACTACATTATAGGGCTCCAGAGAAGCAGCAGGAGAAGAAAGAAGACAAAGTAATTATCATATAAGACTGGAATCAACCCCACCTCAAAAAGGGAGATTTATATTTATACAAAGGGCAGTTAATTAGGAAAGTCATTGTTAATATAGCTAACAAATAGTGACTAATTTTGAATTATTTAGCCTTCATTTCAGGATTCTCAAAGCTCTATTATTGCATTATATTTCAGCCAGAGCAATTTCCCATACTTTTAAATCCCACTGATCCAATGAAAGATGTATTCTGAGAAATTAAAATACTTCTTTCTTTTGCAATAAAGGAATTGGCAACTGTTTGAATCCATTTTTCATGCTGCATCTATTTATATGCCTTAGGAAAGACGGAGAATAAACCATTAGCAAGATTTATTATTATAATATTGTTAGGTGATTTCCCTACTTTTTTCAGAAATTTTCAATCAAAAGAACTGCCCACCAATTTGCTTACAACCCACCAACACAATCTGGAAAGATTAGAACATAAATTTCAAAGTATTCAATACATGTTAATTGATCATGATGGATTTCTTATTTTCCTTAGTATCTCTGATCTAAGCTGGAAAGATATTCAGAATATTTTTCTGATTCACAAATGACAGTTCATGATCTAATCAAATCAAGCTAAAATTCTATATTAACAAGTATAAAAATATAACTTTCTTGCCAAATTTTAATCACCAGAATTCTTCCTATTACACATTTTTACAGAATTCTAGTGACCTTCCTGATAAGACTGTAAAAATTAGAGTGCTGTGATAAACTGGAGAGTTTACCATGTCTCTGTTGATTATGGTCATAACTGATACAGAAAAAAAGGGGGAGGGGTTGGCTGATATATTATATGCCAGAACAGCTACTTATGGAACAGTATGATAACTGCATTTATGTCTGGTGTAGAAGAAGGCATTTTTGAGCATGCTTAGGAAAGTGAACAAAGGCTCACATTGTCCATAAAATGCTACATTATCCCTCTTCCAGCTGAAATATCAATCCATCTTCAGCACAGATTGTGCCTTTTTTGAGTATATGCTGTTTTATGAATGAGGTGGAGAAATACTGACATTCTTGCACTGTGAATTTCAACTTGCATCAACTTCAGTTGGAGTAAAATTAGTAATATGCCATCATTTTTCTGCACCCATCCTTGTCTATTTTTTTCCCTCTCTCAACTCAACCATCCTTCTGGTAGCTGGAGGAAAACGTATATCACTAGATCTTATTAACATAAAGCAAAAAGAGATTGCTTGTAGCGGATGCATTTCCCTATCTTGTCACATGCATTAAACCAAGATGATTGCTCTGTAGTAGATTTATGTTTTAGTTATGCTGAAGTTTCACTTTTGTGTGCTGCTTAAGATCAAGCAGAGATACACAGCTGTAGTTTGCATTCATTACGGTTTATTGACAACAACAGAGCTGTCTACTGAGTTTTCTAAGACCTGTTCATGCTTGTCAGGAATGGTTGAAGGGAACATTATAAAGAAAACTGAAAATGATCAACAATCTGAAAGAAGCACTGTAAATATAACATTCTATGAAAGACTTTGGTAATTTTTATGTGCTGTATAGGCAGTTTCTAAAGTTTCAGATTCTGACTTTTTTTCCTACGAAGAAAAAGAATAATTAACTCCAGTGTAGAAGTTTAAAATAATTATTAACCTGTTTATTTTAGCAGTGGGACAAATGTATCATTACAAGTGTCTCCCCTTTTCTATATGTATGAGATCAGTGATCTAAAATGGAATTAAATTTAGCTTTTTTAAAAATACAGCTGTATTTCAAGAAATAAGTTTTAATTTCTTGAATGTTTTATCGGTAGCTGCTGTTCTTGGAAAAGATATCCAAAATAAAAAGAATAATCTACTGTGATTCATACACATTACTTGTTCAAATAATCAAGCATAGTTTTTTTTCCCCCCACCATCTACTGGCTTGAATCTTGTTTATTTCAATGATCATTCAGATCTTCTATCTCTGTATGTATGTGTAAAAAGAATCTATATGAATTAGATTAAAGATCTAGCTTGTCCAACATTTTGCTACTCAGAATTCAATCAGATATTTCTGGGAAGTCAACAGAGTGTGGCATAAGGTAATAACTCTCTACTACAGATTAAAGTATACAGATTGGCACATCAGTTTCCTCCATTTTTAGGGACAGATAGATCCAGCAAATTTCCATTATGTTCTTTTAATTAAAAATCTATTTTAAAAAACCTTTCCAGATTGGATTTAAATAGATTATATATCAAAGTACACAAAACATTTTGAAACTGAAATGTTCCAATTCTGATATCTCTCATTCAGGCCCTGGAATGAATGATTCTGACATCATCAAAAGGGTTCCAACACTGGAAAGGATGATTCTAATCTTTGTTTCAGTTGTACTTGTCTGCTTCAAGATCAGAATACTTTCTGAAACAATTTCAGTAATCTGTTAGAAGACTTCTGGTAAGGCCCAATCTGTTCCAACTGAAACATGATGTTTTAGAGATGGAACATATCAACTTCAATATTTGGTGCACTCACAGTTACTTTCTTAATGTTAAATCTCTTTTTTAAGTCTAAGAAACATTAATTAGTTTACAGTAGTAATATCATTAAACTGGGCATTAAACTTATTTTATTGAGAATATGATGCTGGGTCTATTCCAGGAAAGACTAGAAGAGAAACCTGCACTCTTTAAAGAACGTGATACTACTATAAGCATGTTTTTAAAACTTAAAACACATTTGCACACAAACACACAGAACCTCTCAACCACCTCTTAAAATAAATCCCACTCTCATCTATCTCCACTGTGTTTTTTTCTGGAGAAGGATGGTGCTTTAGCCGTAAATCATACTGGCTAAAGTCTATCCCTCCATGGATCTGCTAAAGTGAAATTCTCAGATCACAGCAGGATTCTAGACAGAAATCATTGGAATCCTTCTTTAAGCACATCAAGGTGCATAATAATTGGATGGAATGTTCACTACAGAATGCAGTTCTAGAAATAAAAGAGACAGATTGCAGTTTTCTCCAGAAAGGCTATTTGGAAAAAAAAGTAATTCTGAGAGAGGCACCAAAGAGCAGTTGGGCCCATCTAAAATGATGGAGAGGCAACTCATTTTTTTTTTTGATGAGAAGAAGATTGTTGTTATTTTTTAATCTCCCAAAGCCTTTTTACAGGCACTGTCACATAACATAGAAACTAATGAAGTATCCCTAAATTTATGCATCAAAGCCCAAGATAGTACTTGATTTTCTTTAAATATTCTAAAGAGACCAGGGCCCTGCAAAAATCACTAAGTACAATATTTGATATTGTGGCGCTGGGGTGCGGTGTGTGAAAGAAGTAAGTGTGGATTCTGTTAGGGAGCTTATACTGCTCTGGTACTGATGTTACATTCTCAAAGTTTTTCTAAAAAGCTTTTGCAAAGAGAGAATATTGTATTCTGCAATCACATGAGACAAAATAATTCAAAATGTTATCTGAATTCCAGACAGAACATGAAGAAAACCAGTATGTATTCTATTGAACTGGAAGCTTTCAATTTCTTGTTTTTTTCACAGATGTTATGAAAACAGAGAGTGTCTTTTGGAGTATACTAAGCAGTATTTCTCCCAGTTAAGTATAAAATGTAGATTGTTAATGCCAGCAGAAATCAACAAAGGGTTTTATTTTATCATTTGATTTATCGGTAGTTATTTGCTACATCTATAGGGCTAAAAATGCATACTCTAGTTCCTATGGAAACTTTCAAACCAAGATTAGGGTTTCAAAGTCATAATCGTGTGAAGACATCTGCACTGGGACAGAAAGGATATTGCAGAGAGGGTGGGGAACAACCTGAAGATTTATGGCCACAAAATTCTTCAGAATGGAGTTTCTCTTACTCAAAATTTCTGCACATGTTTTGAAGTGTGGATATTCAGAGGCAGCAACTACTGAGACCTGTAAGCTTGTTATCTATTCATGGTGTAGCAATATTATAAATGTGGCTTACCACTCAAGCTATGTAAAGGAGTCAAGAAGTCTCTTCTATCTTTCCTAACTTATATTTAAAAAACCTTGTGTGTTTATAGCAGTGCCAGGCTTTTTTCCCAGCAGTTCCTGAAACAGACACATAACATGATGAGTACAATAAGTCTAATACCTTAAATTTTCTGGGGTATTTTCTAGGGATTTTTCTATGAATCAGAAATCTACCAAAGTGGATAAAATGGAACAGATTTTTATTGACCCATGCATCCCTTACTGGCAGCCTCCCAAGCTTTGCAGGGTTCCATGTTCACTCTATTCTAAAGAGTGAAATTAGTAAGACTCTACTTTGTTGTTGTTACTATTGATCTGCATGATATAAGGACACATCCCTTCAGAGTTTCCATTCAAAGCAATTAGAAAGAAAACTAGCCAAGAGGTGTTTGGCAGTAACGTTTTCACCTAAAGGACTGGAGTATGCATGAAATCTATCTCTAAAACATTTTCCCATAAACTCAGATTTCCAGAGTCTCAGCTAAGGGACCTAGAAGCTCTTTATTTGTGGGCATTGACATTGTTATAATTGTCCTTCCTTCAGTAAATCTCTGAACTGAACTGAAATTGTCTGGTTATCTTAGAGCTGTAATGAGATGCACAGAGCAGAACAATATTGGTCCACAAAAGATGCAGCCTGTTATCACTGAGAGAACCTAGTTTAAAGCACAGTAGAAGCTTTGCACATGTGCTCATAGTTGAACAAGCTTTCCTTATTCACTAAGAACAGCTCTGCAATAACAAGATCATAAGGTGGAACATCAAAGACAATAAGGATGTTCTTGCTTATGATAACTCTCTGGGTCTGAACTGGTATCTGAACTCTTCTACACAAGGGGTGGATAGGAATAATAGGCTACATTCACAGATTTCTGTGATACTATGATTTCTGTTAGCATGCCACAACCTATTAAAGGTCAGGATTTTGATTAGAAAAGGTCCTTTCTAGAGTGAGGAAGCAACTGTAATGCCTGTCTCCACAGTTACCACAGTACTGCTTAAAGTAATGTTCATGAAAATGTGTACTCCAAAGCAACTTTTTGGAATTGAATTCAAAGTGCCACACAACCCTATTAAATGTATATCTGGACCAAGGCAGGGGAAAGAATACTGTGCACCATATCCTTTCATGTTAGGGAACACCCTTGTTATACTACATAGTTCATCCTTTAGCCACTGCACAGTAAGCTTTTGCTACTGAATTGCAAAGCTCTTTTTAAATGCAAGGATCAATCCAATCTCCACTACAAGTACTTGAAAGTAACTTTTACTGAATGGCTTGGGAATAATGGTTCAATTAAGACAGGCAGGCAGGCAGGCAGGCAGATTCCCATAATTTTAAGCTCTCATAACCAGAAAGGGTGAAAACAAATCAGTCATGAGTCTGCATTTAGTCTGCATCTAGTGGGATGTGGGAATAGAATTGCATTTTTTTTTAAAAAATCAGAAGCTTGAGACAATTTCAGTTGTCCCAATATTCTCCCAAAGATTTCTGGGATGGAAAAGCAAATAATAAATAAATTGGTTGATTGCACCTAACAGATGAGGCTAGAATTCATTGCCTTTCAGCTTTCCAGCTTTTTCTAACATTTCTATCCATATTCTATCATCAAATAAGAAAGAATCTACCTGGCATATCAGAAAGCAAGTTAACTGAGAAAGACAGGTCCATTTGAAGCTGGGACAATTTTGCCATTGACTTAATTGAATTAGGATCCCCACAGACTTTGTCAGGATTTTTTCAAAGCCAAATTGTTAGAACTACAACCCTTGTATTATCAAGGACAAAGGACACAGAAAAGCCAAGCAAGAAGGGCCTCAAATTAAATCAGTGTGAAATCAGAAAAACAACATTTATTTCAGTGGCATGTTCTACTTTGCTGCTGATATAACTGAAAGTAAAATTATATAGCACCTTTCCAATTTCATACATTGAGAACCGAATGTATTGAAGCAGACAGTATATAAAAATCACACTCTTCACTCACGCTCTGTAATGCTAATGCTAATGCTTTCTGGCATGATTATATAGTTGGTTGGCCAATTATATGGTAGATATGAAAACATAAGAAACCTTCAGACAAAAAGTTTTGACAAGCCATTTTCCCATTCTTTTTTCATTTCATAATTATTTTCTCACCGTACAGCTTTAACCCACAGCTCAAGTTCCACATATAAGATCTTTGCCCTAGGCACAAGATAAATAAAATATTTAATTAGAATAGTCAGATAAGGGACTTTCATGCAACCTCTAATAACAGCCCAGCACTGAGCGAGTTTTCTTCTTCTTCTTCTTCTTCTTCTTCTTCTTCTTCTTCTTCTTCTTCTTCTTCTTCTTCTTCTTCTTCTTCTTCTTCTTCCACTTGCCAGTATTTAGGAGTGTTTATTTATTTTATGTATTTATTAAACAAGTTCTTATAGCCACCCATCTACCAAAAGGCACTCTGGGTGGTGAACAAAATAGAAACACAATACAATAAAACAAACATTTAAACCAATAAATTATGTTAAGGCCCCAATAAAAACTCACTTCTGTCCACCAACCACCCTATGTCAGCTCTGTCAACATCCTGCCCACAATGCCTAAGGGGACTTCCCCAAGAATGAAAGTTCATTGTTCTTCCATCCCATTAACTGAACATGAAATGTTCATAAACATTCTAATCCTGTTTTTATGGCAGATAAATTTCTTCTCAGTTCTACACTGACGGCTAATATGAAATTCTGCAGGGGTGGAGGACTGGTTAAAATGGCTTACCCTCAGGTTCCTAAGGGAACCAGTTAGTTTTCTGAATTAGCATATGGAGTTTCCCACCTTGTTTGCCAGTAATGCTGTTAAAGCCCTTGATGAACAGTAAAATATGGAGAGAACCTGGCTTGTTGACACTATCGGTCCTGAGTATCCTCCCTTGTCTTGCAGCTAATTTAGTAGTGATCTGTGAGTTATAAAGGGGATAGGATAATTGCCAGGGCTCCATTAGTGGCAAGAAACTCCAACTTGAGGGAGTTATCCAGACAGGAGAGCAGGTATGCAGAGAATGCAAATACAGAACTATCTTGAACAATGGGCAAGTAAGAAAAGGAAGCCAAGACTTCACAGAAGGTGGCGCTGTAAAACAGCACAAAGGATTTGGAATCTGTCTAGGTAGACGTTGTATTCATTCTCTCACCTGCACAAATACCGTCAACTCTGTGACAGGGACATTGTATCCTATGTACAATAAAGAAATAGTGCCTTGCCTTTTGTCAGAATGGCTAATGTTCAGAGTGAGAATTTTGTTTTTTTTTTAAGTTATTTGGGCATAGCAGAAATAAGAGAAAGGCCAAAGGGGGGAGTAGGTCCAATGTGAGAAGAAAGTGGTGATGGACAGTGTTGGGCTTCAGGATTTAGTGACCATGGTCTTGACCTCAGATTTCCTGAAGTTTTCCCAGCAACTGTGGCTGGCATTTTCAGAGGCTACACAGACTACAGGAAACTGAGCAGGGACTGATTGGGCACCTGTCTTTATAGCCAGGTGTCCTGACTTCTGATTGGTCTTTAGCCAAGCTGGTTTCCGATTGGTAGAAGTTGGTGAGGACTGGTCTCCAATTGTTTGTTTGTTTGTTTGTTTTAACAACGATTTAATCTTGCGCCTTTAAGCCTTGGAGCTAAGTGACTGTTGGTGGTTGAAATAACTGACATTATTGCCATGAGAAACTCAAGGTCCCATTGTAGTTCCTACACTAACCTGCATAGATAGAAGACTTTATATATATAATCTTCATTCATATATGTGTGTGTATATATGCATGCGTGTATGTGAGTAGATATACAGACAGACAGACAGACAGACAGACAGACAGACTGAAGGGGTAGACAAAGTTGCATATCTCTACTCCTTCTAACTTCAGCAGAATATCACTACTTTTCAGGTAATTGGGAAAAGACTTAAATGGGCAAATGTTGATCAAGATAAATATAATAATTCTAGAATATCTTCCATCTCTATAAGAGCCACTTATTATATTTGTTGCACTGATCTTTTATCTAAAGCAATGTTTTTAGTGTTTTTTCTCCATCTTTCTCCCTCTCTGTCAATTTCTCTCTTATCATCACAAGGAAGATGTACTCTGCTGCAGCAAAGTGTTGAACGATGTTCCTGTCCAGATGTAGTAACTATTCAACCTTTATCAGTACTGAAGAATTTATAGATTCAGCAAAAAGCAAAATGAGATATAAGAGACACAAAACCAGTAGTCTAAGAAGGAACCTGAAATGGAGATATGTGTGGGTATGTATCACAGATTCAAGAACAGAATCACTGGCCTAAAAAAAGGGAAAAAGGGGGGCAGGGTGGGGGATATTTATTTCATTGTTTTTCTAACTTTTTATATCCAAGCAAAAACAATCCAATTGCTAGTGTAGGATAATGCCCTTTGTATGCATTACTAAAAGTCCCTCTTTTTCTCTCCATGATTTACTGTGTGCAAACCAACACACAAGAATAGAAAGGGTAGCACATTATCTGAATACTCTGTTCTAATGCCTGAGAAAATACCATGATTGACCTTTAACTGTATATTCATTTATTTTCTATGTATTCCAACTGTTAACATTGAGACTTCCCTCCTGGAAGTTCAGAATTTTGATCTCTCCAGGTGTCCTTGAGAAGTCTTTTTCTTTCTTCTCTCAGTAAAAGTTATGATTCAGACACAGGGTGAATTCTAGTCCAAGAGAAACAGCTTTGTGTTTCTATGAACAGTTCGTGTTCTATGAATAGTTCCTCAGGGTACTTCTGGATGTTCATTCAGGCTAATTCATTATGGTACTCCCTCCCACACACACAGACCTGAAGGGACTTTCCTGCTAATACTGACCTTATTTTAGCCTGAAATAAGCTCTAGGATGCTATATCTTTGAAGTAGCATGGATCTGTCTTTCTGATAGAAGAAAGAACTTATTGATGTAAAAATGAATGAGATAGATTGTAGGATGTGGGATTGCAAAATAAACTGTTTGCTTTTCCAAAGAAGAGGAAAGTCCAATGGCACCAAAAAGCAGCACTTTAAAAATCCTAATTTTTGTAAATTTTCTTTGGCCCAAGAACTATGCTCATTCTTCTGATCTCTCTGTTGCTTTCGGGACCAGCTATGGGGTCTGGAGTAGGAAGCACCATGTTGCAATAGTGCTCCTCCTCTCTTGGTGGGCAGTTATTACTGGTCACAAGTCAGCCAGATATTTAGACTGGATTTGGCATTTTTATCCAGCTATCGAGTCCTTCCCAAGAACCTGGGAAAGGCAGACATTGTTGTTTGATGGTGTTAAAGGTATCATCTCAGGATGTAAGCTGTTCCAAGTAAAGGTGCCTTTTGCAATTGACTGATGGTGATTTTGTCAATGCTGATGAAGTTCAAATGGTGCTCCAGATGTTTTGGGATTGCACGCAAGATGCCTATTACTATTGGTAGTATATTTGCTTTCTTTTTCCAGTTGTTCTGCTTCTAATTGCAGGTCTTTGTATTTTGTGATTTTCTCCAGTTCTTTCTCTTCTCTTCTGCTATTTGGGGTGTTATGTGGCAGGTACTTGTCTGTTTGAATGTAAAGTCCCAGAGCACTTTAGCTTCTTCATTTTCTATTACTTTGTCTGTTTTGTGGTCCCACCAGTTCTTGCTTGCAGGCAGATGGTATTTCTTGCAGATATTCCAATGCACCATGGTTGTTACTTTGTCACGCCGTTGTTTGTAGTCAGTCTGTGCAATCTTCTTGCAGCAGCTAACTAGGTGGTCCACTGTTTCTTCAGCTTCTTTGCAGAGATGGTATTTGCTGTCTGTTGCTGTCTTCTCAGTTCTGGCTTTGTATGCATTTGTTCTTAAGGCTTGGTCTTGTGCAGCCAGAATTAGCCCTTCTGTCTCTTTCTTCAGCTTTCCTGTTCTTAGCCATTGTGGCTGTTGTTGTTATCTGCTTTGCCTGCTAGTGATTTTGTGTACTGGCCATGTAATATTTTGCCTTGCCATGTCTCTTTTCTATTTTTCATTTGGTCTTTCTTGTAGGCCAGTTTGGTCTCTTCAGTATTCAATAAGCCTTCACGGCGTACTAGCTGCAGTGCATCTTCTTCACTGTCCTTCAGATATTCTTCTAGTGCCCTTTTTAATTCTTCAACTGATGGTGTACTTGCAACATTCCATGCCCAGCTCCAGCCTCTGGAGCAGGAAGCACCATATTGCAATAGTTCTTCTCTTGTTGTGGGCAGTTGCTGTTGTTGTTGTTGTTATCATCATCATCAACATCACCATCATCATCATCATCATCATCATCATCATCATCATCATCATCAAATGTATATGCTGCCTAACTCCCAGCAACTCTAGGCAGTTTCCAAATGATTTAAAACATGAAAGACAAGACAATAAAAACAGCAAGAAACAAAAGAAGGGTAGAGAATGCAGAATTACAAATTGGGTAGAAACGAAAGAAAACTTAGGCTAAACTTAGGTGAAAAGGAGGCTTCAGTCACTCTCACCAAAGACCTGGGTGAAAAGCCAAGTCTTCAGGCCCCTTCAAAACACAGCAGGGTGGGGGCTGTTCAGATCGCAGGGAGAACCTCATTCTAGAGGGCAGGCACTGCAACCGAGAAGGCATACTTCTGGGGTCCCGATAGATGGTATTCCTTATTTGAAGAAATCTGGAGTGTGCCAACCCTGCCAAATCAGATTGACCGGGCAGATAGTATGAGAGACAGGCAGTCCCTCAAGTGACCAGGTCCTATGCCATGCAGGGCTTTATAGGTAACAACCAGCACCTTGAATTGCACCTGGAAGAAAACTGGCCACCAGTGCAGCTCCAACTGATGTTGACAGGAGGGAAAGATCAAGCCTGAGGCCCCCGGGTTGTGGAGCTCCTCATAGCTCTATGTTCTCTACTCTCCTGTTTAATGCTGAGTAAGGTCATCCAACCATACAAGTCAGGTATCACCAGTATGCTGATGATACCCAATTCTATATCTGGACCCTGGGCCAATCAAGCAATATAGTCAAGGTGCCCAGCAAAGCTGCAGTGGGTAGTTCCATTGCAGCAAACATCAGAGCAGCTCCACAAAGTGAAGCTGAACTGTGGCTTTGCTTCAGCTGTTTCTTGATTCCTCAGGGCCTCTCCACGCATGTGCCACCAAGCAAAGCAAAGAGATGAAGCAGATCAGGCCCGCCTCAGTGGTTTGCAAGGGAGGACATATCACCTCCAGGGCTTCCTTTCAAGGATCAGGTTGGATTGTGTCATCTCTGATGCTTGAACTGAAGAACCAAGGCAGAGCAGGCCTGCTTTGCCCTGGTTTAATATAAACGTTTTAATAAGTAATGCAAATCTCTTCATTTCAGATATGAATTCTGAATACCAGCAAAGAATCGCATTACCAAAGACATACCTTGTGGTATTTATTTCACCGTGTATTTCTCTTTCTTTTTTTCTCTCAGTTCTATAGTTTTAGATCGCATTATCAACCCCTGGTTTAAGGGATAAAGGGAGTTCTTTATTTATCAAGAGTAATTATACAAATAATTGGACAATCAAAGTTAAACTTTTGCTTAAGAGGTCCATTATTTGTTGGAGAGGATTCTGTTTGGTTTTCAATAGCAACTTACCACCTTTGTACTACCTGAATCAATGTTCATTATGGGGCAACCAAAGGAATTTGTTAGTGTCTTGCTTTTCCTTGAATAATTGAACCTTGTCTGTAGCCTTTCAGTTCAACCTCCACCCCAACCCCACGAGGGAACTTCTTTTAAGGCACTTTTTCACAACCACATGTACATAACAAAAAACAACAGCACCAACAGTGGCACCTCTTCTGCCTTCAGTAAGAAAGTTCTTGTTGCTGCTTTGAAATGGGAAAAAAGAAGCCACCTGAGAGAACCACTTTGCCGCTTTGCCACAAAGAAGCTCAAAAACCCCACCAAGAGAAATTTGAAAGCATCCTGAGATCAAGGTGGAAAAACAAAGCCTCTTTCATGGGGAGAGAAACATTCTGAAAAATTGGAAGATGAGTTTTGATGGGACAATTCTTTCAAAGTATATACTAGGGGAACGTTTGTTGGCAACTGTACAATCATTGGTGTCGTAGAAACACTAATGATGCTCCCCAAGTCTCACCTGCTGTGACATTTAGCTTGATATGCAAGGGTTCTGCTAGTATTGTTGATCCCAGGGGGTCCTTGTATTGTGACATATGTGTGAAGGTCTTACAGCTCACGACTGTTAGTTCCTTTTTGAAAAAGGGTTTTACATCTTGGAAGAGAGAGATGTTATGGAAGGAGGCAACTAAGGAAATAATCAGATTTGGATCCGAGGCCCCACCTGAATTTACTTTGACTAAGCTAAATCAAAATAATTGATCTAGATTGCTTCAGCTTTACTTGGTCTAATTAACCTTGAAGTCTGGTTGTGTTGAATGCCCCAATATATGTATTCAAATATTCTCTTTTTCTCTCCAAAGATTTGAGAAGCAGATTCAATTATTCTTCCGACAAATGCCTTTGAAAACTACTGCCTGCTGATCTAAGGGTTATTTGACCATATGCTCACACTTCACTACTCATATGACAATATCACATTTATGACTGCTACTTTTAAAGTTGGTTCTGTTAGGTATTTTTTCACTACATCTTTCTAAGAACAAGTGAAAAGGGCTTGCTCAGTACCATACATTCGCATTTGCATTTGCATTAAAATTGATATATCTTTAGAAAGTACCATGTTAAAATTATAATAATACCTTTTATGCTTTCATTTCAGTAGCAGGTTTTAATTCTGCATTAACCTTTAAAAACCTAGGTAATGGTATTTGACATATACAGTATATGGATAATGAAATAATAATAGAATAACAGTAATAACAATAACAATAATAATAATAGGAGTCAATAGGTGGATAAAAACGCCAAATCGTGTCTAAACATCTGGCTGACTGGGCGACCAAAAACAACAACAATAAAAACTGGCAGTGGTGGTGCCAGTGGTTATCGGCACACTAGGTGTCAACCCAAACATGTTGGATGGCACTTAGAAAATCTGAACACTAACAAAATTTCCCTCTGTCAATTACGAAAGGCCACACTGCTTGCATCTGCACATATACTACACCAAGACATTACCACATCATAGGCTCTTGGGAATAACTTAGTGCCAATGAAGGCCAACCCCAGCTAAAAAACTAGCAGATGGGATTTCATGTTTTTGTGTATATAATAACAACACATCCTCTGTTTATTCTTTAGTAAATGAAATGCAGTTTTGTTTAATACCTTCCCATGACAAGGGATTAAGATAAAGCTCAGTAAAATGTAATATAGCTTGAATACAGAAATCCATCGTTAGAGAAAAAGATGATTATATGGACAAATATGATACGTGCAGTTGAACTTGTAGTCACACACCTTTGGGATTTCTGGTAGTGCCCACCAGTACTTTAGCTGCTCAGCCTGGTAGATTTTTGACCTGCATCCAGGGCCTCCCAGCTGGCTATCTTCACAATGCCGTGTAGACAGTCCAACAGCATTTGCCAAATCCAAGTCACCCAGCCTGGAAGATCTTTGGTGCATGCCAATGCACTGAAGCTAATTTTCTTTCGTGTACACTGCAGGTCACTCTGCCGCATTTGATAAAACAGTTCCTAGAAATATTTCATCTGGCTATACAACTCTAAAAACAACAAACAAACCCCAACCCCTCTCAGCATTTTTTTTTCACAGCAGTCACTGAAGAAGGATCCTCTCAATCTTCTCTCCTAGAGTGAGCTCTTCAGGAAAAGGCTGAAGGGGTCTCTGAAAAAGTAAGGTAAATAATCATATTACTCTTAGAACAGAGGGGACCATGTTGCTTCACAAAGGACTTTCAAGGGTTGCTTAGTTTGAATCTTCACCCAAAACTTCACAGAGTCCTTGTTAGAAACTCTACAAATGTGAGACTTATCCAAGTATGAACAAAAACTGTTTCCTGAGTGGGAAGAAGAACCACAGTGTAGATATATGTAGCAATACTACCAGGTCTTGTTGTAAACATCTAGATGACCACTAGATGGTAGCAAAGAGATATGGGAAAAGGAAGTCATAAATATAGTGAGAATGTTGAAAAATGGTAATATGAGAGAGAGAGAGAGAGAGAGAGAGAGAGAGAGAGAGATCACTCTCTCAGATAGATAGATAGATAGATAGATAGATAGATAGATAGATAGATAGATAGATACTATATACATTTGTAAACTGACAGTTTTCCCTTCTGATAATTTATTGCACATTTACTGTAAAAGATACTACATGCTTAAGACAAAAATGCATCATGTTCAAAATTAAGAGATAAAATGATATCTAAAAGAGCAAAAAAGGAAACCAAGTCAGAGATGATGATGATGATGATGATGATGATGATTGTTTTAAAGTTTATTAATTTAAGCAGATGAGAAGTTATGTAACTACCAGTTAGCTAATAGCTTATCTTTTTTTTTTTTTTACTGCTGCTTTTATTTCTTTATTTCCACTATGCTGGAACTCTTAGTTTTGCAGGGCTCATTAATTTATATTCAATAGGACAAGAGAGAGTGAGAGAGAGAAAGAATATAATTGAAATTTGTACCAAGACACATTTCTGAGAAATATCACTACAGAGTTTGCATATTTAAAATTAATTGCAATGCACAACTCTAATGGGAGTGAACTTTTGATTAAAATCAAGGATTGATTTGCAGCATCAGTGAGAGATCCATCCTGTGTAGCATTTTGATCTGAACAACTTCTTCAAATTGAACCTGGAGGTTTCAAGGATAGGATAAACTACAAGAAGAAGGTGTTTTACACAAGGATAAAATATTTATTGAAAATATTTTTCCAGTATTTTCAGGCAGGGAGTTTTCACATAGCCTGCTTGCTATCTGATTCTAATAACTGGAATGGTTAAGTGATCAAGCCTGCTTAACATGCTACTGTGACAGCCGAAAGATGAAGAAATATTGAAGATCAAAACCAAAGGTTCTTTTACCTCAATGTGCCTGGTGGCTGCAGCAAAGGAAGCAAATTATTTATACCTAGGTATTTCTTCTGGCAGGATCTTTTCTAATTCAATAAAACTGTGGCTTATTAAATCTCTCTTTTAAAAAAATATTAAAAAATTAACTACAATAATAAAAGATAATGCAAATTAAAAAGAAAAATAGAACAAAAGGTGCAAGAAATCAAATAAGAAAAAAAATAAAGAAAAGGAAAAAAAATGAAGAAAGTGACTTTCCACCCTCATTACAAGTATAAACAGTTTCACTCCCTCTTCACCTCCTCTTAATTAATAGATATAAAACTCTTTATCCCATAACTCAACTCTTAACTATAGGCAAGTCCAGTAAGCAACATCTTTTTCAATCCAGGTGTCAGCAAAAAGTCCAAACAGAGCCCTAAAATTATATTAGTTTTATAGTTAACTCTTCATTCCATATCTCAATTCTTAACTGTAAGCAAATCCAATATAGAATGTTTTTCCTGTCCAGATGTCAGCAAGTCCAGAAAGAACCACCCAAAATAACATGCCCCATTCTGACTCTGATCAAATAAGCCAACTTTATGTTCCTTCCTTTTGCATAAAACAATCTTGCTTTTTTATTCTTTCACATGATTATTAATCCTTGTCTCAAATTTCTTCAAAACTTTAACAAGCCTCTTTCGCAAGTCCAGCAAGGAAAAAAAAAATCCAATTGCTTTCTGGGATTGGCATTTTAATTTCCTTCTTAATTTGTAAAGCCTCATCCAATTTTTAATTTTTTTATTTTTTGATATCCAATGACAAATTCTTCTTCACATTATTCTCCACTATCATGTCAGACAGGTTTTGTTGCAATTTTTTTTTTCTGTAACAGCTTCTTCTGGGAACAGACTGTTCATAAGAACACACAATACAGCTGATATTGTTGAATCAAGGTCTTCAAAAATATCTCTAAATGCCATTATAAGTTATTTATCTTGTTATGTCTCCAATATCAAAAATAATTTTACTTTCCTACAAAAATGCATTTATTCTTTAAGATGAATTTCAAAATCTTAATATTCAGAATCAAATATTCCAACGTTTTCTGAGCCCTTAATACATTTAAAACTTTCTATAGCCAAAAACTTGTCTTGCTTTTTGCTGTTTATTTTAAATTCTTAAATCTTATAAAGATACAGTTTCATTTTCTTATATTAAGGATTGAAAGCACTTACCCAGTGTTTCCAGCCTTGTCATTTTGAAGGTGTCTAACTTCTTTAAAGCAGTTAACAGGCAAATTCTGAAAGTAGTTAACAAAGGAAGTGCAAACTTAGTGTCCTTTGAAGTCTCTGACTGTGGCTGGAGCAAGAATGGCAAATTCCCTTGTCTCCCAGTTCTCCCACCCTCTGTAGACCACTGCCTTGCAGTCTTCTTGTGAGAAGCAACCATGAGGAACAGAACATGGGCAATCTCACATCCTTTCTTTCCCCGGAGAGGGTCAGAGGAGCTGATCTATTCATTGACTCCTTGTTCTTCACCGCAGTCATTGGCTCCTCTTTTCTTGGAGCAGTCTTCAGCTTGCCTTGTTCCTGAGGAAGTCGCCTGTGACTTATTGACTCTCATTTCTTTACTTTTGTCTAGATTTCTCCTTCTCCTTCTCCTTCTCCTTCTCCTTCTCCTTCTCCTTCTCCTTCTCCTTCTATAGGTTTTTTCACTTATTTGTAGTGAATGAATTTGAAATGAAATTGAAATGAAATGAAAAAATGAATTTCATTTAAGACTGAACTGACATTGTCGACCAAAACAGACTGTGTTATGGCATCGATGGTAGCAATGAAAAATCTGTCATTCCTGGTCAAAATCTTCACAAGACAAAATGTATTTATAAAAGACCCAGCTGAAAAATAGAGTTTGGTAAAAGAAAAAAAATACAATTGGAATATTGCAGGGCAAAAAGGGTGGAAGCATGTGAAGCTTCCAACCACTTTCCAAGCAAAGGAAGAATAAGAAGCATTTGTATTTTATGTGTCAGAGTCTGCATACCTATTCCCAAAGTTCAGTAAATCCTTTGGAGACTTGTAAGTTCCATTAAAGATTTCTTTATTAGGATAAGCACACAGCAACCTAGATTGTTAAGACTAAAGATACAAAGCAAACTATCCCTCTTTTAAGCCCCACTCCCCCTTTGAAGTTGTTTTTCTCACTTTGCATTCCCACTTTGCATTCTTCGGCGCCTGTCTCCGTTCTCACACTTCTTGGCCTTGCAGATGCCTGTTTAGAGATAAGGATGGCACCTCTCATTCCTGTCTCCCCCCCTGTTTTATGGCAGGTCAAGCAAGCGGTTAGGTTTATACATTCTTCCCATTAACCCTTAGCTATCTATGTTACTCCTAGCTATACATTGAAGCAAAAGATACATACTAACAACTAATTTAATTAACTACATTAGTAGCTTGCGTAGATCCTGACATTATGTGTTGTGTCTCTGCTCTCCCATCCTGTAGGATCTGCTCATGCTTCTGTGTATGTGGGCATGGGGAACACAGGGCAGTCTGCATAGATTCTGATCTGGGTCATGTGATCAGGAGGGATGGGGCTTAGAATGGAGCATCTATAACATTCTGAGCCATTGTCCAATTGCTTCTCTGTTTGGGATTCCCCCCCCCCCCCGAAGTTTTTCTCCATAGCCCCTTGGCATATATATATATATATATATATATATATATATATATATATTCAATCTTTCTTCCCCCACTTTATTTCTTTCAGACATTGATCTGGATTGGGAAAAAAAAGGTTAGAGGCTTCTAACATAAGGAATTTTCCTGAAGACTTTGTCATGCAAAAACCAGGTAGTGATCTTAACTTTAAATTTAGGATCAAAAGGTCACCTAGTGGTCAGCTTAAGCCTCATTATTGGAATGGGAAAATGACTAATTCCAAAGTGAATGGAAGCGGGAAGTTCAAACATATCTGGAACAAATAAATGATCATAGCAGGATTTACATGTGTAAATTGGAGAATACTGAATTGTAAATAGCAATTGCTTGGTGTTAGTCACATCATTTTAATATATTTAATATGTAAAAAAGCTAATCATAGATATGGGGTGATCAGACTCACCTGTTGAATCCAAGTCTCCCATTGCAAATTAAAGGGAAAGAATTATTAATAAAATCTACTACTTTTTTTCACTTATTTGTAGTGAGAATTTCTTTGTTAAGATTTTTCTTCACTGGCATGTTACAGGGCTGCATGTTATTTAAAAACAGTGTACATCTAGGAAATTTAAGTTTAAAAAGTATGCCTTAATGAAATTTATGACTTTTAAAAAGGACTTCTGGGAAAGTTACATGAAATAAATGTATTTCCCTCATGTAAAGGAAAAAAGTGATATTGTGGTGGTGGTGGTGGTGAATTATATATATTCCAAATCAATCAGGGAAAGTTGCAAATGATAAATGGATGCAGACGTTTAAAGAAATCCAGAATCAAAGAAAAGTAAAGAAAAAAGAAAAGAAAAAGGGAGGAGAAGGGAGGGACCAGGAAACCTCTCCCTAAAACTGAATTGTAACACAGAATGGATTTATAATTATCTGCAACCCTATATAAATACTAAGATTACAACCTGGTATCTTCTTCAGACAATACATGGACTCACTCTTTTTAAAAGGTTTGTTCTCTGTCTTTGAAAGCATTCCGTATATATTTCAGCTTTTTCATTTTGGTAAGTCATCTGTTTAATGAATCATAGCTAGGATATCCATTTCCTCTGTCTCTTGTGCGTAAGAAGTCACCATGGGAAATACAATGTTATTCTGGCAGCTTCAGTAATACCTAGAGGTCACTGCTGACAAATGGACCATAAATTAGCAAGTATTCTTGCCTGCCACATGAATATTTTAATGAATGTCTAATAGCCTTGACATTTTAGGAAACTGGGTTTATACTGTAGCTCCCTTTGCCTACAGACATGAGCTAGCCTTTTATCAAAGACTCTGTATGAAAGGATCATCTTCAAAATATGGAAAAGATAAGGATTAAAGCAGTGAACTATAGGCCAGGTCTTCAGCTCCCAAAATAGTCAGACCTGCTTTTTGTCCATCTAATAGTAGGCAGCTCTGACTCACTTCCAAATCTCTCGCATGAATGTGGAAAAAATTGAGCTCTTACCTATTGCAGGAATGTTTTGTTTGTTTTTTGATAAAAATTAAACCATTATAATGGAATATTCTAATACCCATCATGAACAGAACGCACGTCCTTCTTGCCATCCCCATTAATCTGCACAATTTGAGACTGAGGGTCGTAAGTGGCTTTTATTGACTGATTGATCCAATTTATATGGCTGCCCATCTATCCAGTGAAACTCTGGGTGGCATAGAGAATAAAACCGAACAATCCATTAAAACCAAAAAGAAAGCAAGTTGAGACCCCTATAAAAATTTCAGTCCCCATATCATTCACACCCACACATTTGAATGATATCCAGGGACCAAACTCCAAACTTTAGGTGGGGCAGGATAGAGAAGTGGGTAGAGGCAGAATATATATTTTTACTTACTTTAATTTAATACAGTACATATGATTACTCCAGAGATCGTCTTTATCTGTATGACATGTGGACTTGATTTACGAACTATAAATTAGCTTATGTTAACTACGTTGCTACGGAAGCTAGATAAGCACAACTGTTTTTCAGGCTGAAATACAATTCTAGACATTATTCATAATTTTCCAGAAGCAAAAGTTCCAGAACAGGAAGTGATCCATAGTGTTCCAGATGTGGTATTCCAGATATGATTTTGCCTAGAAATGGCACAGACATTTAGCATATTTAGCACATGATTAGCACATTTGAAAAGAATTCTGTGCTGGAACAAATAACCAGTTTATCCAATTAATTATCTTCAAAATACTTTCCATTTCTGTACATTTAGAATTACAGATTTGGAAGGCAGAATCTTGAAGGATTATTGTCTTAAACTGAACCAGGACCTGAATCTATAAAGCAAGTTTTCCATAGGAAATGGAGAACAAATTTGTTTGATTTGCATATGAATGTAAATTTGTACATTTAAGGGTTTGGAATTAAATCTCTAGCCTGTAGTAGTTAAAGTGTTGTGACTTAGGTTTAGGTTTTAAATCTGTTATATTCTATGTAAGACTTTTAAAGGACTTTAGATAAGAATCTACAGAATGTATTTAATTTACAAAACAAATAACATGTATAGTTGGAATACAATATGAGTTGGATTAAGTTTACTATTAATGATACAATTTAAGCCTTTATAGTGAAAAGTTGTTTAAAAAATTAACAGGTTGAAATTGTAAACTTTAAATATATGGAAAATCAGATATTTAAAATTACATTTTTTTCCATTGTGTATTGCAAGTACAGTTAGTTCTCGGTTAGCAAACACAATTCAGACCATCAATTTAGTTGCTAAGTGTCACAGTCACTGACTGGAAAATCACATGAACATGACTGGCTTATGACCTTAGTTACCCTTCGATTGTTAAGAGAAACATTATATGACCACAACTTATTATTTCACTTCTGCATTCCCTATTAATTCTCTTTGTCACAAGCTGGTTGTGAAGCACATGAATGGCAATCACATGATTGCAGGACGCTACGATAGTCATAAATGTGAGGATTGGTTGCAAAGCTTTTTTTTTTTTTTTTTTTAACACTATGGTAACTTTGAATGCTTGCTAAGCTAGGCAGTCAATAAGCAAGGACTACCTGTACGTTCAAATACAAAATGCAAGATGATGCAAATATTATCAGTAATATTTGCATTAGCAAGTATCTCATATCAAATTTTCATAACTTATGTCATATAGAGTAAAATGGAAATTACACAATATGCAATATTTGCTAATGGCAATAAACAAACAGGATAATTGGTGTTGGGATTTTGGGACCACATATGCTTTTTTCTCTCTTTCTCTCTCTCTGTCTCCTTTTTTTTCCCCCCCTTTCCTGAGGAAAGAGCTGTATTTTGTAATGTTTTAGATTCAGTATATTCAAACCTGCCATATGGCAAGCTAGTGCAATCTTGCTTTTCTACTGCCTAAAAACCCTGAGGACATATCACCATTGTTTAGCTTCTTGTATGTCAAAATAACATTAATTTTAGCTGAAGGTGAGTGTATGTCATCAAATGCCATTTTGCTTAATAATTAAATAGGTGTGTGTGTGTGTGTGTGTGTCACTTTTGTGCAGTAAGTCACTGACAAATTATCCTCAGTTGAATTAAATTATAGAGCACTTTCCCATCATTTTGGACCTGACTTATGGCATGATATTGTTTGGGGGGGGGGGCAGTGTTGATTTATTTCTCTCTGATTTTTTTGTTTTAACTTCAGCAAAACTATTATTTTGCTTTGAACCCTATGGCCCTCTAGACCTTGTAGTCTGTTTTCCCAGTGATGAAAACTCTTGCCTCCTGGGATCAAATCAGCCAGTTCTTTCCCCATTATCTCCCATAGGATTACCATCCTATTTCTAGATCATGTTTCTTCATGTATCAATTGTTAATTTGTAATCAATTCTAACCCATCCCCTTCCCCAGTCCAGCAGCTATAGCAACTTCTATCCAGTCACAACAATTGGGAAACTCACCCAGTTGCAAAATTGCTGGCATATTATTATTTCACCTTGACAACAAAAGAATGGTGGCAAAGAGGCTGGGAAGCTTTGGGAAGATTTCAATCTATTTGTTTCCTTTAAAACAATAAACAAATTTCCCTTTCATAGTTTCCCACTAAAGTTTCCCTCTCAGATTTTCTGGCAAGCCATCACATAAGTCCACACAAATATAAATACTGGAAAACATGGATGGGATGACAACTAGCAATATGTTTAATTTTCTGTCCATGGAGGTGGGATGAGAAGGTGTGTTTGTTAATAATGGTGAAAGTTACAGGCTGGGGCACAGGATTACTTTTGCACTCCTTGGGTCATCTGGAGGGAGATGGGCTGAGTGTTGACTGGCACATGATTGGCAAAAGTGAAGGCCATCATAGGTCCCTTTCAAACTGCCTTGTGAGAGACTGAAAAGCAGAAATGCTGATGGTGGGAAGTCTCCTTAATTAGCAGTGATTACATCACATTCCTCTTTCTACTATTTTCAGAGTTTTTAATGCATGATTAGTCCATTTGCAATTTTTATATTAGTTGCTAACATCTGAGTAAAAAAGAAGAAGTATATGTTAAAGCAGAAGCTGTCCTGAATTTGTGGTCTCCTTGAATGGTGGTTCTCCTAAGTGGCATCTCTCCAGCTCCTTTCCAATTTTCTTCAAAGAAAGTCTGGCATTATGCCTCCATTCAACAGGGCCACTAATGTGTCACCTTCACCCTGCCTTTTGGGAAACCCAATAAAAGATATATCTCTCCTTGTGAACAATAACAGTTTTATCAACAAGAAGCAACAAATGTACATTTTTACAAATAGCTAGCTAGAATTTCACAGGTATCAGAAGAATTTCAAACAACATAAGCTTTGGGATGAATACGAATCCCTTTTTGTCCAGCATAGAGGGTTTGATGACAGCTAGCAGTTCCTCTCCATTTCTTTCTCTCACACATGTGACAATTTAAAGAATGAGAAGAAAGGACTTAAATCTCCCCATTCCAGTCATACAAGAAAGGCTTGAATATTTACAGATCTGTACAATCTATAATTGTAAAAGATTTCTTTAGGTATTTATCTATTTTTATAGACTTTTATCCTGCCTTTCATTCAGGAGCTCAAGTCAGCATACACATCACTCTTGCTTCCTGTTTTCCCCCTCAACAACAATCTTCTGACATACGTAGGTTGAGCCGAGAGAGAATGACTGGGCCATTGAGTTTCCATGATTGAGGGGGGACTTGGTCCTGGCTCTTCCTGCTCCCAGTCCAAAAGCAACTCATGCTGGGAAAGCCTGAATGAAAAGGAAGTGAACAGTTTCTGGCAAACCTAGTCACAACTGACTTAGGTTTGCTGTGGTGCAGGCAATCAGCCAGGGGTCTAGTTCCAAGCTGCTTAGGAACTTAAATATCCTAGATAGAATCTCAGTAGCCAGTGCAGTTGCCTTGCAATGGGGTAGTCTGTGGATGGCCAGGTAGCTCACTCAGCTACCCAACAAGCATCATCACCTGCTCTTTCCGAACCAGCATATAGGCAGACTCACATGATGCATCTCCAAAATTGTGTGTGTTTCTCCCCACCTGTGCCTTTTTGGGCACATGCATTCCTGAAGTACATTTTTAAACAGTTTTTTAGCTTAAATTGTATCACCACATTTGGAGAAATTTGAAACTTAAAAGATAATTGTTTTCTGATTCACGTACTGGTTTTAAAAGTTTGATTTATCGTGATCTTATCCAAAAGTGAACTAAACAGCTTTTCTCCTTCCCTAAATCTTAATCTGGGCAAGGTCTGAGACCATAGAAAACAGCTATTTTTAAAAAACAAAACCTTACATATTTTTATAATAGAGTGTAATATGAATGAAGAGGCTGATTGGAGTGTTAGTATTTTGCAAGGAAAAGGCCATACAGAGAGCATTACGATTTTCATAGTACTTTCAACATAGGATCTCCCTTGCAGTCATGGTCTTGTAGCAATGTGTAGCAGAAGTATTTGTCCCTGCAGTTAGTTGCTGCTGAATTTGGAGCATACTATAGTAAGCATACTCTTACTATAACCATTTTGCTCACACTATCATTTTTTGAAGTTTTAATAAGAACTTCAGTAAATTTTGAGAGATTTCTCAGCAGATTTTAGCTATCACTCCTTATGTATGCAAATCATGTTTCAAAGAATATTGTAATAGCAGGCTTTTTATTGACATATTTGGTAAAGCACAGCAGTCAAGTGTCTGAGCATGATCAAACTTAAATTGCCCACTGATAACTCTATGAAAGATTTAAGCATATGCTTAACTCTCCACTGAACCAATGGAATTCAAGAGTGCTTTACTCTGCCTCTCTTGATGGTATTCAAAGAGAGTCTAAAATTCAGACATTTGGTGCTTAGAATGAATTATACTAGGTTCATAACACATGTTGTTGGAATAGGTATGATTTTATTCTTTTGCATTATTGTACATTGGTAAAGTAGACAAATAGAATTATTCCTTGTAGAAACGTGGACTGATGGTTCCTTCACCATGACTATTTGATCTGAACTTCCTGCTTGCTCCAATACAAAGATGGGCAACCTACTCTTTTCAGAAGGCAAGAATTGATATTGTCCTCAGTCCACCCATTGGTGATTGGGAAGGTGAATTTCACCTTTGTTCTCTAGTTCTGCATCCAAAGTTGAGTTATTTCTGGGCTTCTGAGGAAGAAATAGTGGACAGAAGACAGCTCCAAAAAGTAGACCCAATGACTGTGGTGGAATGAAGAGTTGGCAAGTAGACCGTCTCTTTGATAATTCCTCTCCAGACAAGGAGAGGACTTGAGATTGCCCACAAATGCTCCAGACAGCTGCTCCTCCTCATAAGGGGACCACAGGATAGCAGTCTCCAGTGGGTTTAGAGCTCTGGGAGTTGCGGGAATAACCACCTTGCTCAAACCGCCTTTAAAAAGATACTAAGTTCAGATATTTCATTTTCTAATCACTTTCAGAAATTGCTTGTTAACTGCTTTTCAGCTATTAGGAACTTTTGGATCACGTTTTACAGCACCGGGTGAGTTTCCTTCAATCCTTAGTGAATGAGCTTTTAACTACAAATTTTAGATAGATAGATAGATAGATAGATAGATAGATAGATAGATAGATAGGAATAAACAGCAAAAGGGTGATTAAAACTTTGATTTTAGAAACCTACAAGTGGAGTAAGAGTCTAAATAAATTTGAAATAAGGTTTTGGAATTAATTATAAGGAATCCTTCCTGTGGGAAAATGCTTTTGTTTTGATTTTTTTTTTTTTAAAATAAGATTTTAAAAATTTGAAAAATCCCTCACTAGAGGGAATTAGACGAAACTAAAGATTAAAATTGAAGGAGAACACCTAGATTTGACTAACAATTATAGAATGAAGCAAAATATTTTAACATTGAATATATTGAAGAATATTTTTGAATAATGGACCCAGAAGTTAATTTTAAGAGTGTCTGCCTCTATAGACAGACTGTGTTTAAAAGATGTTATGGAAGACGAACAAGTTTTACTGGACAAGATTAAGACTGATTTGAAAGTGGATTTAAAAATGACAGGCTACAAGAATGATATGGAAAAAGATGCTACGCTGGACATACAAATAAAACTGGCTGATGTCTTAATAATTAAAAGGGATATACAAATAACAAACCAGAACAGTGACTTGGATAACTTTCCTATATTAGATTTACAAAAGAGATCTGTTAAAGTTTTGAAGGATTTTATGAGAAGGGACAAAGGAAAAATGAAAAGAAATCAAGTTCTAGGACATTATTTGAAGGGACTAAATATTAAAATTGTTAGAAGTAAAAAGATGGAATATAAAGTTGGTTTATTTGATCAAGGTTAAAACAGATATGTTGTTATCTCTAGTAATCCTTAATAAAATTTTGCTGACATCAGGACTGAAATGACGATGCTTTATGGATTTGTTTATTGATAAGAGATGGGATATGGGAAGAAGAGATCATTTGTTGTACAGTATTTTAAAAGAAGGTGATAAGTTACTAAAATTGTTTGTACTAGTTGTGACGAAGGTCACTATATATTTCTTTTCCCTTTCTTTACTATATTCTTATTTTTTCCTTTTCCTTTTCCTTTTCTATTTTTTTTCCTTTTTTCTTTCTAATCTGCACTTTCTTCTCTTTTTATTCTTCTCTTTTTTTTTTCAGTCTGTATTAGTTTTTACCATTGTAATTATAATCTCTAATAAAATTGCTATTAAAAAAACCCAAAAAACAAAGTAGAGTTATTTCTCCTTTGCTGGAGGAAACAGGGCTGTCTGGTTTGCCTGCTGTACTTCATTCCATCTTACACAAATACCTCTGTTCCAATGGGCTGAAGTATGCTGGGCCATACTTCACTTCCCTAGTCTCCACTCTCTGCCTTCCACAGTCATTTCATGCTGGGCTGTGGGCTGCCTGCCATGAAAGGCTGGAGGGTTTTTTGTTTTTTGTTTAATTCTGTTTATTTTTAACAGGTTCACAGAAGAACAACAAAGTGCTGGTCATTTCTTGTTTTACAGTAGTCCTTGTTTAGAGACAACTGGGACTGGCAACTCAGTCATTAAAGTGAAGCGGTTGCTAAGTGAAACCACGAGTGTGCTTATGATCTTATTTCAGCTTTCCTTTCTTTACAGACCTGTGAAGGTCGTAAATGCAAGGATTGGTCACAAAGTTACTTTTTCATCACTATCATAATCGTGAACAGTTGCTTGACAAGGCAGTCACTAAGCAAGGACTACCAATACTTTTTGCAGTTTTAACTGGGTGAAATTAACAAGACTACTGCCACATTAGCCCTTCTAGTAGAAGTAACAGAAGCAGCTAAAAAATTGTTGTTTACAGTTCTCAAAAAATAGCCCCACAGAATGGAAAGCAATTGGCTTTCTTGGCAATGGGCGAGAGGAAAAAGAGGTAGGAGAATCCACCAATGGAGGAGGTGCTTTTACCATGATCTGGACAGAATACCTGCCCATTATTGTGGCCAAAGCAGAGAAAGGGATTGAAATTTGGAATAGCTTTCTTAAGCTGGCTTCATTTCCAGCCAGTTTAAGCACAGTAGTCAAGCAGCTGAAGACTGCAGTGCAGAAAAGCCCTAAGGCTACCTACTTGGTTTGAAGGAGCTGAGAAATGCTAATGTCTTTGCTGTCATTTGAAAGAAAGAAGGCATGATAGCACTAGAGATACAACTGCTTTTTGTTCATCTAACCAGGCTTAAGCTGGAAAGAACAGAAAAGGGAATGTGTGGAAATGACATGTTTCCAGCTGCTTAGCAACCACATTATGGCTCACAACTTTCCCACTTTTATCTTTCCTGCTTTGAAACATGTTTTTCAAGATATTAGGTAAGGTCTGTTTAATTTTAAATTAAGTATTGTACTTAGAATTGCATATACTTTAAGCATTACAGTTCTACTCCTTGCTACTACTATTATTATTACTATCACTTATAACAACAACAACAACAATATAATTGCTAGGAGCCCACCAGTGATCTCAGGAAGATCCCCATCAGAGAAATAGGCAACGCCCTCCCTTCAGATCTTTCCCAAAGATTCAAGGATCCTTCAGGACATACATGGGGACTTGACTGCATTAACAATCCTCCTTGCCTGTTGCAGAAGTGATATTTCTGCAAGGTCAAAGATGACAAGATGGAAATCCAGAGAAATTTAGAACACAATCTACCTGTATTTAAGAAAAACATTGTTAAAAGTGGGAAGTACATTAGGGTAATCGGTACAATGAATACATGTACATGCATTTGAGTATTGTTGGCCATGAAATAGAAGTGCATTTGAGAATTTGTATAAGCAGATATAATTTTAACCCCAGAGAGTCTGAATTTCTTTTTAGTGGCCTGGGAATTCCTTCCAATAATGCCACATAATGAATTTTGGCAGTGTGATGCCAAACTTTTTCAGGGCAATTTCTCCTCATTTTGAGGTGGAAAATGCCCAAGAGAAGTATGGGTTAAATGGACTTAACACAGATTCAAAAAAATAAAATCCTCGAACCTTTTCCCAATTTTTTTTAAACAACTAAAATGTCCAGGCCTGTTCAGATGTTGGATGTAGGCCTGCCCATTGCAGCTCTCAAACATCCGAAGAACCACAACCCTCTTAACATATCTCCTATTCAACACAAGGGTTACCCAGCTCTGCTCAAAAAGGCAAAGAGAGAGCGAAGTGGAAGCTCCCATTCTCCAGATAGCCTTCTCCTTGTGTGAGTGCTGAATTGTACTCAGACTACAACCATATACTCATTTCAGATGCATTCCACTGCTGTTTCTTTCTTAACTTCTACATTTTTGCATCATTCAACAGGCTTTTGAATTCTGTGACTGAATTCATAGGAGGGATTCATAAATGTGCACAGTTCTACATATCAACTTCAGTTGATGATACTGTACATGAATCCCCTCTGAGGTTTTTGAGATGTCAACTGAATTTGCAAGGACAGCATAATTTTGGATTGTCATGAGGGTGGAGGAGACTAGAATAATGTTCTTGCTGCATGTCTTAAATTGCTAAGTGTGGGTGTGGGTGTGTGGGGATGTATGTGAACATATGACCAGCATTATAGCCATCAATATTCCTGTGAGCCAATACAGGTGAAACTCGAAAAATTAGAATATCGTGCAAATGTTCATTTATGTCAGTATGGCAACTCAAAAGGTGAAACCAATATATGAGATAGACGCATTACATGCAAAGCGAGATATGTCAAGCCTTACTTTGGTATAATTGTGATGATTATGGCGTACAGCTTATGAAAACCCCAAATTCACAATCTCAGAAAATTAGAATATTACATGACATCAATAACACAAGGATTGGAAATTGAACAATATCAGACCTCTGCAAAGTAGAAGCATGCATATGTACTCAGTACTTCGTTTGGGCCCCTTTTGCAGCAATGACTGCCACAATGCGGCGTGGCATGGATGCTCTCAGCCTGTGGCACTACTGAGGTGTTATGGAAGACCAGGATGCTTCAGTAGAGGCCTTCAGCTACGCTGCATTGTTCGGTCTCATGTCCCTCATCTTTCTCTTGGCAATGCCCCCTAGATTCTCTATGGGGTTCAGGTCAGGTGAGTTTGCTGGCCAATCAAGCACAGTAATCCCATGGTCATTGAACCAGGTTTTGGTACTTTTGGCAGTGTGGGCAGGTGCCACGTCCTGCTGGAAAATGAAGTCAGCATCCCCATAAAGCTCGTCTGCGGAAGGAAGCATGAAGTGTTCCACAATCTCCTGGTAGACGGCTGCATTGACCCTGGACTTAATGAAGCACAGTGGACCAACACCAGCAGATGACATGGCTCCCCAAATCAACAGAGACTGTGGAAACTTCACATTGGACTTCAAGCATCGTGCATTGTGTGCCTCTCCATTCTTCCTCCAGACTCTGGGTGCTTGGTTCCCAAATGAGATGCAAAAGTTGCTCTCATCAGAAAATAGGACTTTGGACCACTGGGCAACAGACCAGTTCTTTTTTTCTGTAGCCCAGGTAAGACGCTTCTGACCTTGTTTGTTGTTCAGGAGCAGCTTGACAAGAGGAATACGACATTTGAAGCCCATGTCCAGGATCCGTCTGCGTGTGGTGGCTCTTGATGCACTAACTCCAGCCTCAGTCCACTCCTTGTGAAAGTCCCCAACACTTTTGAATGGCCTTTTCCTGACAATCCTCTCCAGGCTGCGGTCATCCCTGCTGCTTGTGCACCTTTTTCTCCCACACTTTTCCCTTCCACATAACCTTCTATTGATGTGCTTTGATACAGCACTTTGGGAACATCCAACTTCTTTTGCAATGACTTTTGGGGCTTTCCCTCCTTATGGAGGGTGTCAATGATGGTTTTATGCACAACTGTCAGGTCAGCAGTCTTTCCCATGCTTGTGATTCCTACTGAACCAGCCTGAGAGACCATTGAAAGGCTCAGGAATCCTTTGCAGGTGTTATGGATTCATTAGCTGATTAGAATGGGACACTTTGAGCCTAGAATATTGAACCTTTTCACACTATTCTAATTTTCTGAGATTGTGAATTTGGGGTTTTCATAAGCTGTACGCCATAATCATCACAATTATACCAAAGTAAGGCTTGACATATCTCGCTTTGCATGTAATGCGTCTATCTCATATATTGGTTTCACCTTTTGAGTTGCCATACTGACATAAATGAACATTTGCACAATATTCTAATTTTTCGAGTTTCACCTGTAAATCTGAAATATTTACTACTTCTATCAGTGAATTCATATCCAACCTTTTTATTACGTCAAGCAAGCAGTTTCCATTTCATTTTCTTGAAGTACAATCAAAAGCAAATACTACTAGACAGAATAAGAATGCACTTGCACACGCTCTCTCGCTCTCTCTCTCCCCCCCCTCCCTCCTCTTCTTTGTACTGGGGAAATTTATTGATATTTAGATTCCACCATATGTATTGTAATTCATGTAAAATACACAAGAGCAGATTTGGCCAAGTTAATTATTTTCATGATATATAGTATGAAATTGTATGGCTATTTTCCTCCGAGGAAGGGGGGGGGGGGGGAACTGTTCTTAGAGTTTTCATGTTGTACAATGGGGTTATAAAAAGAAATACACCAATAAATATTTTTAAGAACATAGAAACTGTGAATATATTGTGGTTTCTCAGCAGAAAAAAAATGAAAGCTATACTCATTCCATTTTATTTTCAATGGGATATTTAAAATAGAAGTAGAATTTTATGTAGATTAAAATAATTTTCTTTACTAGCTGCTCATAATTCTCTTCTTCCTCAACCTTTTCTTTGAACAATAAAATGCAATTCCCTTAATAGGACTGGTGGAATATGGAAAGTATTTAAGCAGCCAATAGTTGCAAAAAGTAACAGGTAAATCAAGCAACAGCATTTTATATGTGAAGTCTTTCCTAATGGTAGCATGTGGCTTAACCCAGTTCAAGGTCTATTATTATTATTATACAGTGATCTGACTCATATACTATTATATAGCACCAATACTCTGTACCTAACTGGAAGTTGGGAAGATCCATTATAAGAGGAGTTGGCAGTCTGCAGTGGAATAGGAATTAGCATAATTCAGCTTTTTATTGAGTGCTGAAGACCTAAAACATGGCTAATTGAACATGTGACTTGGATGCTTCAAATATACAAATTCCAGTATGAACTTTTCTGATCACAGAAAGGGAGAAAAAGAATCCAGTCTCCAAGGTAAGAGTAAAAGTCACCTGAGGGAGGAATGCAGAAGATTTCTATCAACCATAGCTAGTTGTGCTGCCTATGGCATGCTACAGGTTACACAATCATCTATGACTGCTTATGCTGTAATTGATTGGACAGGGTATGCCATACTGACTTCTTTATTCCACCACGACATTGGGAAGAAAGCTGTAGTTGCAATGAATACTGGATCTGTGATGGCTTTTCACCCACTTTCCATTACTCTCCTTGAAGAGATGAGATTTTGAGACAATTTTCCCTCTACTCTTCAGTGAAATATTCTGGGTTACACATTGTTGCAGTCCTTGTGAAAATTAATAAATGATAGGAGTCTCCACTCTTGGTCTGAGCTAGTACAATTTGGAAGGTACACAGAAGAAATCAGAACTGCAATTTGCTCAGAAGAATTAGAATTACAATAATTCAGTGCAGCGATATTCCATTTTCAGCTAATATCAGACTACATTAGTGTGTGTACAGTTAAATGCAGCCCGGAAGCTTTTGATACTTTTGTCTCCTCTTGCATTGGGATAATCTTTGCGATTTAGAACAATTCTCCGCTTCTCCAAAGTGCTGATCTTTGACCTACACATTTTTAAGCAAGATTTTCCTCTGTTCCTACAATTAATTTCAAAGTACTCAATGTATTTGATCAGTTATGTCAGACTGGCTTCAATCAACATCACCTTTTAATTTTCAGTGTTTTGTAGAACTATAAAACTTTAAAATATTGTGCATGTGTGTTCATGACAAGAGGAATATTCACTTAGGATGGGAACAAGACATTGAGCCTGAAGACAAACTGTACCAGTTTTTTAAAGTAATCCTTTGTAAATAGTAATACATTTCACTTTAAGTAACACCTCAACTATCCATTGGTTTGGATTGGTTCCTAGCCATACCCACCTCTGACAGAATATATCTGTCTATGTAGATTCAGATATTGATACTGATATCTGGTCTGATAAGTTTTATATAATGAACAGTATGACACTACATTAAGTTAAATAAAGATAATTTCAGAAATAGTTCTCTTTTTGTCCCCCTCTGGATTGGCAGTCTAGGGCTTTTCAGTTGCACCTATATCTGGAAAGAGCAGAGGACTTGTGCTGGAATAATATGTTGAATTCCAAAGTTAAATTGACACAGAAGATCTCCATGACTGCTGATCAAGCCAGCTCCATACCCATCCAATTTGTCTGAGAGTAAGGCTGCCTATAGCCTGAGGCAAAAGCAAGGTACTGCCTGTTTATGTCCATGTCTGTTTGTATATCAGCTTTACATCTTACTTTTCTACAAATGAATGCTGTTCAGAATGGCTGAAAGTCTTTACCACATTGAGTGAAGTCCATGTGATCACTTCCACCACCCCCAAGGATCAAGTCTCTGGAAATATATGAATCAAAAATGAGTTAGGAGCAGGGGAAAAGTTTTTATCCCCAGTGTTGTTTCCATCTCTACATGTGCAGATCCTTTTTGACATTGCCTCTAAACCCCTCTCCTTCTTTTCAAGGTTAGAAGCCACAGAGTTATTCCCCAAACCCCTTTCCATTTGGAGGAAAAGGAGCAGAATCATTGTGTAAATTTTCTAGTTTTGTCAGGACTCTGGTAGGAGGATTTACAGTTGGCAGTCATTTTTAAAAGTGAGGAGCTATTAAGCTTATGTCACTCATTGAAGTTTTTCAAGAAGGATAATAATAAACAGTTCCTTCATTTTCTGGTTCCATATGGTATAAAAGACTCAATAGAAGTTTTGCTCTAAAGGGGTTCTTTGGGTTATTTTCCCCATTTTACAAACATTAATAAATCTGAGATGGTTTGTTGAGATTCCCAGGAGATGGACAAACACACCTTTATCTCTAGCCCCAGTATTGACTGATATCAGAGACAAATGGGATGGGCAAATATTTCTGTGGCTTTTTAAAATTAATATTTTATTATGGAAGCATGAGGGTTAAGTGTGAGTTTCAGGGAATGAAATGGCTTACAATTCAATAACAAAGCCACAGAGTAGGAAGATATAGTGGCCTCCAAATAAGATAAAATCTCAAAATAAAACTTCTTTGTCCAGTGTAATAATTCCTTTTAAAAGAAAGTAGCCTCTTTAGATAAATCCAACATTATTGTGGTTGGTTCTTGTGTCATTTTTACCTATTGTTTTATAAGCTGCCAGTTATCAATAGGAAAACAATAACAAAATATATACATTTTAAATTTCTAATGAACTTGGACTTCCAGCAATGTTCAGATATATAGAGAAGTAGGATCTTTGAACAATAATTAATGTATAATGTGTGTCATTTATATCATAATAATAACAACAACATATTTGTGTGTGTCTGTGTGTGTGATCAAAAGTTCCTGCAAATTTCCAAACCACTGATACTTAATTCAAAATAATCTAGATATCTGCAAAATAAATGAGTCCTCCAGAAGAAAATGAGCGGTCAAGGGCTGAACCAAATGTTGCATTTTGAATCAGTGCTGCTTTTTGAGTCCCACACTGCCAACAATTAGACTGAATACCACTGCTTCTTTCTGAAAGATGTACAGTTGTCCAATACACACAAAATACTATGTTTGTTGAATAATTTAAAATAATCTTCCTTTGACACTGATGCATGGATATTCTGCTTCCTTATATGAGACCTCCCTGTGCTTGTGAACTTCTAGAGTTTAGTCTAACCATGGTTACACTTATCATTTTGGAAAGAACCTGACAAATCATCTGGTAGAGCAGGTTCTGTAACACTCAAGCCTATCAGTCAGTTTAACTCCCTTACCAGAGTGACAGTTACTGTGAAAGGGGCTGGTGGCAGCAATTCCAGGTTGGGCTCCCTTGATAGATACTGTATGGTGCTTCTTGGAAGTGGGTTTCTTCACTTGCATTACCAAAACAGTCCATAAGATATCTCTTTAAAGTAGATGATATTGCTACCAGAGACCTGCAGTCTCTTAATTTTCCCTAGCCTTTGGCAAAGAAGGCTGAGGAACAGGTGGCTGTTGTGAGGGAGGCAAAGGCAAAGTGAGTTTCAATTCTCAGATTCCATGGGGACCAGAGGGAGGTCCAACCCTCTTAACTTTTGTAGCAGGCAGGGGCAAGAGAAGTACCACTTGGCTAGAATTGAAGAAGCGTGTGGTATGACTTGTTTCTTCAACTTTCTCCCATAATACATCCTCCCATCAAATGGCCATTGGTTAAGATCAGTGTTCACAGTTTTGGCATGTTGCTCTGCTTGTCCAGCAGGCTTATAATGCTTTTTATTACTTCAGCCTAAGAAATTGATTTTTGAGACTGCTTCAGCAGAACAAAGACAGATGGTTGAAAGCATTCCCAAGTCTGCTTTGATCAGGAGCATGACAGAGTCATCCCCACAGAAACTCTTAAAGGTTTCAAGTTGGGATCACGCTCCCTTTTAAGATGACAATGCTATGCCATTCATCACTCGGTCCAGGCTTGGCATGGTACTTTCCATCAATGAGATAACTGGCTGGTGCTAACTTGCCAGTTGTGATATACAGATCAGGGTGCAATAAACCAGGGCCTCCCATAGCACTGATTCTGTCAGGAGCTGAATATTCTGAGCATTGTACTTTATTAAACAGGCACATGAGTTCTGAAAGTCCAAAAATGAAATTATAATTAATTAATTGTCATATGGAGTAATCAAATGATATTCAATAGTTATAATTAGTAGTTTGCAGACCCACACAGAAATCTTAAGCATTTAACAATATAAAAGCTAACGCAGATATCTGAATTAATAATGATTAACAAAAGGCAAACACAGATCTGAAGCAGTTAATAATCTGCGGGGAATGGAATGTATTAAATTCTGCAAGAGGAAGACAAAGGGTGAGTTCAAAGAAAGGCAAGTCAACCACAGGATTTCAAGAAATGATTCCTTTTAATGACGCATACACAGAGAAGGAGAAAACAAAAAAGGAGAAAAGTCTTAAGGCTTCTAGCTATAGCAGAAATGCAAGAGATTTACAGATGAGATATTCAGTTTCTTGCTAGAGCAAAGAATGCAGGAGACATTAAATCATGCAACATTACATTCACTGATGCACATAAAAACATGCTAAAGGATACACTTGAGCATATTGCAGGGCGTGGTTTAAGTGTGGGAAGAGAGAGTAACTTCATAAGCAGAAGAGAAATGGATTTTTAGCTAAGGAGAGTGAAAAACACAGAGAGAAAAAGGATAATAGAGAATACAAAGAGAGAAGGTTGCATGCTGGGAAGAAGAGGGAAGTGGAAAAGAGTTTCTGAATTAAGAAAGGAGAGATGGTGCAGGGAGAAAAGTCACCTTTCCTAGCAGTGCTGGGTTGTGTTGCAGTTATCCAAGAAAATAGGGAATCCCAAGAGGTAAAAAAAAAAAAAAAAAAGAGGGGAGGATGTTTGGAAAGGACAAAGTGGCTAAGGGAGAAAGAGCCTCTACTAAGCAGGACATTTTTGGAGGATAAATCAAGAGAGAGGAGAGGAGAGAAGAGGAGAGGAGTTTCTTAGCAGTAGAAGAGCATATTCATATACACACACATACTGTATATATGTGTGTGTGTGTGTGTGTGTATACCGTATTTTTCCATCAATAAGATGCCCCCATGTACAAGACGACCCCCACTTTTCCAACCCAAAATTAAGAAATCAATATTTTAAAGACAGTGCAGAACACATTTTTATTTAGTAATTAGTTAACATGTACCTGATACACTCGGTGGGAGGAGGTCCAAACCGTCTCTCTGCAGCTCTGTTTCCAGGCTCTTTTGCATAACTGATTACATTCAAGCACGAGTGAAACTGCCAATAGCTTCTCTCTGCAAACAGCCTTCTCTAATTGGTTTGTTCAGCATCAGCTGACGTCAGTTACATCAGGCTCGTGATTGGAGGAAGTCTGTTTGGGAGACAAGCTATTTCACTTGTGATTGGAGGCTAGCAATAGGAGGAAGCCTTTTTGCAGAAACAAAGTATGGGCAGTTTTGCATCTGCGCAGTTCTCTCCTCGGCTGACTTCCTTGAATAAGACGCCCTTCAATTTTTAGGGTAAGGATTTTAGAAAAAAGTATCGTCTTATAGTCGGAAAAATATGGTAATCTTCAGATTTTGGCTATATAATTTCTTCATGTGCATTTTTTAAATATATCCAACTTGGCTATCTTGAAATATCAGAAATTCAGTTTGACCTTAATTAATACCTTACAGTATTAATTAAGGTCTCTCTTTTTTTAATGAATTCTCTTAAATTTGATAAAAAAAAATATTTTTCCAATTTCTTTCAAGCAAGAAGGGGATTTTAATAATCAATCATGAGTGGAGCAGGGTATTCTTATACTTATTTAATTAAAAGGTATGTGTATAGATATCTTGCCTTTCATTGCAAAATTGTTACTACAGCACTCTACTCCCTCCCTGGCTTCCCACAGGTCAATTACATGATGAAGAATGAGGAAACCTTCCTTTGGGCTTTTTGAGATTGGGGTATATGAGCACTCAGGCAGGTTTCAGAGTGATAGATGTTTTATAGAAAACAACATCAACAGTAGTGCTTTCTACCATCTCTTAAAGTAAGCTCAAAAGCACCATCAAGAGAAATTCTTAAGTCTCTTGAGGATTAACAGAAAAACAGAAACATTTTTCATAAGGGAAGAAAACCTCTGAGAAATTGCATGATACAGTTGTGCAAAAACGTGTCTCAGTTCTTCAGAAGACAGAGCAACAGCTCCCTTTGTCAAACTACTTTAAACAAAAATCCTGAGAGCAAGTGTAGAAGAAGCAAGCAATCCCTGAAAGGAGAATAAGAGACATAAACCACCATGATCCTCTCCTCCTCCCCCCCCAGCTGGTTTTCTTTGTCACCATTAGTTAAGAAGGAGACAAACAGTAATTCCAAGGCCTGGGCTGATGAAGCAGAGAAAAAATTGATCTTATTAGTTCTTTGGCTCAGAAGATCCTCCTTACTTTTTGCAATTCTTATTGTAAGTACCAGAATACTTTAGCTTCCCAAGTTCAATGTTTTTCTTCCACCAAGAAAAAGACTTAGTGAAAGACTTAGTGAAGACATCACCATTTTCCAGCTCCTCAAAATCACAAGTTTAACATAACGTTTATATTCTTCAGATGGACTGGCTGCCAACTCTAAGTTTGGAAGATCATACAAAGCTGTCAGATGAGAATGATCATCTAGGAATAAGTGCAATCTTTTATTCCTAAAAGAGGTTTGTTGTTGTTCTGTCTTGTGCTCTCTCTGTTTGTTTTCTATTGTTTTTTGTTTTTAAATGTTTTAATGATTTTAAGCTGGAGGGCCTCATATTGCCTATTTATTATCTATCTATCTATCTATCTATCTATCTATCTATCTATCTATCTATCTATCAAATTTGTTACCGCCCATCTCATTAAATGACTCTTGCTGCAACAGTGAGCATCAGCTCCCAAAGTTTTCAACAATGGGCAAGCTGACTAGGGAAATCTGGGAACTGAAGTTCACAGATTTAGAAGTTACCTGAGTTGCAAAATATTGATATACTGTCATAAAAACTAGTAAGTTTCAGATGTCATAAATGGTTTGTTCACTCCTAATGTTAATGGCAACTTCTGCTTATTCCCCCAACACAAAATGTAATGTGGACCAGATAAAAGAGAATCCATAAAGAGAACAGAGTGGCTGAGAATGAATGAACCAGTACGTGAGAACCAGTTAGACAGCAGAAATACTCAAAACTAGTTAAAGAGAAAATACAGTTACTAAAGTGACGTGATGAATTGATTTTGACCTTTTAATGCTAAAATGTGGAAACATTTTACATGACGATAATCTCCCCGACCCATTAGTGTCTTAATGGGAACTAGTCAGTTGTTAATGTTTATTGATTTTATTCAGAATGATAAATTAATAAAATTGCCTGGTGATAAATCTTACAGATGTTCTATTTCAGCAAAGGCAATTAGTTGATCTGATCATTCATTCCATACCTGCTTAAATCCTCCCTATTACTAAATATATTCACTTCATGCATAATGGAATGAAAATAAGTTTGGAAAGAAGATGATTGGTGTTTCTCGTCCTCTAATAAATTCTTGTAAATGCATTCTAATGTTGCAGCACTTGTGGGAGCCTTTTGCTAAGCAGGTATTTTCTGCGGTCCCTAACTGGGTGCCACACAGAATAAAATCTCTTACTATCAAAGCATTTATAAGGAGTGTGTAGGTACATCATTCTGGATTACACCATCAACATTTTCCTCCAATAATTTTATGATATGCACAATAATTGTGTTTTTTCCCCCATTTTAAAGCTAAGTATATAAAAAATGAAAATAGTTATATAATCGTAGGTAATGATTGGCAAACTAAGCAATGTAGAAAAATATGTATCATGCAAGAGTACTTCTGTTTTTATTACAGTATCCCACCACCAAAGTGACCTTCACTGATCTCAGAAAGCTAAATAGGATTGGACCTGGTTAGTAATTAGAGGGGAGGCTACCAAGAAATCCCAAGTATGTGTGTGTGTGTGTATGTGTACACACACACACATATAGATGCTGTAGACTAGGAAAAATTTTAAAAAATGGAAAAAAGATAGTAACAAGCCATTTCTATATTGTTGATAGGAAAATTATGTCTATGAAGTACCAGGAAGCAAGTTCAACTTGAAGGCCACTTTACTTTTCTACATATAGTCACCAGATTGGGATTACTAAATATGGGAAGAGACGGATGAACTAATACTCTGCCAAGGCCTATACTTTAGGGGGAAAAAATGAGTCTCCCATTATGTAGCTGACATTTTTAAGGAAAAGCTCCATTCAACTTTTATGTATATGGAGAGCACATCAGTGATTTCAACAGATCTATTTTAAATATGACAAGCTCAGGATCAAACCAAATGTTTTTTGCCATTAAAATGAGGGGTACATAGTCCCACAGAAACAAGAGAAATATTAAGCAGATATCTCCAACTGAAGTTTTTTGTTTAAGCTTCTCCTAATGCAGCTGATGGTGGATGGGTGTCTAGGGACTCAACACTGGATATACAATATTGCTTGAATTGTGGAATCTGTCCCAGAATAGTGATAATTTGAAAGTGCATATAAAGGTGTAGTATGATCCAATCTCTGATGGCTGCAGAAAAGAACTCAAAGAAAAAGATTGAGCACATGATAGTTAAATCTTTGGGTAAGTAGATGAAGCCTATTTTTTTCTTCTTTAAAATGAAAAGTACACTTCAGTCAGAGAACTACTATTAATTGAGAAGTGGTGACAATGCAAAATTGCTTGGTCAGTTGTTTGCATTATCAACTGATTGTTCCTGATGAAGTTGTAATGGACAGAAGGAATAACCTTGAGGCACAGAAAGAAGAGCCACAACCAAGACAATGGTTAGATTTAAAAAATCTGAGTCTGGGTCAGAATTATAACCTGAGTAAGTGTCTCAGACAAGACCCTCCCTAGTTCTCATGAAGATAAAGGAGGGGAGGAGCACATTCAGACTTTCAAGGTTCTATTACTACAACCTTATAGCATGCATGAATTTGGTTTCCTAGTCTGGTCTACCTTGAAGGGCAGGAGAAGGAGAAGGAGAAGGCATTGTTTCAAGAACCATATAAGGAGATATTTCTAGTTATATACCACCCTTATTGCTTCTGGGAGATCTGTTTTCTCTTTTACCCATGGGTGCTCAGAATTAAGAGTCTGATGCTTTTGGGATCCCTCTATCATTGGAGACCTGGAGGATAAACTACTTCAGAAAACAGTTTTATGTGTCCTTGCTCCATCCTTTAAATGACATCTTGGCCTAGGGCAATGATAGATATTTTTCTTTTTCTTTCTGATTCTTGTTGCTTGATTTTATTGGACCTTCGTTGAGTGCATTGCCAGATCATTTTGCCACCAGTACTGCTTTTCTAACTGAAGCCCTCAGTTGACTGAGGTTAGTGAATTCCTTTTCAAACCTGGCCAAACACGCTCAAAATAGTGCTCTTGGCAAGCTGGGTGATTATTTCTTCCCATAATAATGCTTAATTCAATCAACTCCAGATGATATATAATTCAGCATAATGCAAAATAAGATACATTTTCTTTGTTGTAAATCAATATTTCAACATCTTTAATAGCTTTACCAACTTTGGATAACCACAGTGGCTTTTCTTAACATCAATTTAAAATTTCAGTCTTGCTAATTTCAGTACAATATCTCATCGTTTTTTGGGAAGCAGCTGAACATAGTGCTACAAAGCTGAGCTGACTCTTTCAGTCCAGGAATACAGCCATGTATTCCCAGATCTTGCATCTTAATGTCTCGCTAGCTGCACTCCCATTGCACATAGTCCCAGTTGCCAGTTGTTTGCTCATTATCTTTAAGGCAGGTATAAACAGTTGAAAAATGGGTGATAAACAAAACCATTAAGCCAATTTTGCCATTTACTTTGAGGTTCCTGTGACAGATGCTCCAAAACAAACTTCATTAAACAGCTGTTTGCTTCATTTCAACTTGTTATGTGTACACCGGTGATTCATCTTAGGGTGAGCATGATGAAGGTGTTACAAATGTGTTGTTACAAGGGTATTTTTTGAGGGGGTGGGGTGGAAAAGAAAAGCCTAATTTAGATGGAAAGCTTTGCTTACATGTTGTCACATTTGGCGTTTTAACATATGTACCATCTTACCACATTAACATATTGGTATGAATTAATATACATTAATTTATACTGAATGGCTCATGAAGCAAATGCTCAACTTGCTTCCAGTCTATTCCCTGAGTATTTTTTTCCCTAGGCTTAAATAGTTGTGGTGGCATTTTGGAGAGCCTCAATTATTTAACAGTTCCTATTTTATATGTTTCTGAACATGTTTCCTTCCATATGGCAATAAATATTTATTTTCTAAAATCCTCTCCTATCTAGCACAATCGTAACCTAAACTTTCCAAAAATTCATTTGTTGTACTTTTGATGTATTCTTCTGCTATTGTTTTGAGAGCATTATATGTTTTTGTTTTGTTTTGGTGGTTATATAACAGCAGTACCACTTCTGTTATACTCTAATCCTACCACAATTTGGGCCTCAGCTGCATTTCCTGTTTAATTATTATTTCCTTTCAGCCTGTGTGTTTGACTAGGGTGCCAGTTTATTTTTTGACAGATATGTGAGAGAGTTTTAAATACATATATACACAAAGACACATTAGAAATACAGACATGGAAAGACATAGGCCCTCTTCAGATTTAAAACAAAAATTATTCATGAAAGGGATAATTAATCTCTCTGTACAATGGGAAGATCTGCTTGGAAACTGGAAGTACATTCATCTGAGTGCAATTGCTGTGATCCACACAGTGTTGAGCTCTGAATGCACAGGGCTCCTGGCCTTGTGAATTATGTATGTCATCCAAGAAGTAACTATCAAACTTTTATCTCTTTAAGTAGAATGTGGGTGGAAACTCAATAGCCTGTAGAAGCTGTAAGCAGAGCAATTACTGTTTGCCTTGTGTATCCAGATCAAGGTATTTCAGACACTGTTCACTTGAGTGAGTGTTATGTGAAAATGAGCGACAGACTCTGATGCATAAGAAAGAGATTCTAGTTTCACATAAGAAAGAAAGAAAGAAAGAAAGAAAGAAAGAAAGAAAGAAAGAAAGAAAGAAAGAAAGAAAGAATCAAATCAAATCTGTTGGACGGGCCTAGTTAGTAAGGTTAATGTGTGAACCCACATCAGATGAACAATTATTCTATGCAAATTTAATGAAATGAAATATGAAATATAGGTTTTGCACTTCAGGTTTCCAGCTGATTTATATTTCCTCTCAGGACATTCTATTAGTACTAGCATTAGCATTAGTATTAGTATTAATATTAGCATTAATATAAGAAACCCCTGTTGCCTCAAGTTTGCAAATTGCCAGACAGGTTTGCATAAGGTGGTACATATGTCATTTCAATTACACTTACAGTATGCCTAAAAGTGGCATGCAATGGATTAACTTTCTTTTTCCTGAGTGATGTTCCACTTCAGTTTTCTTCCCATAGGCAGAGAAATGTGGAAGGTGGCCTTTCCTAATTTTTCTTCCATTTGCAATTGCTGCCGTAACCCCCACCCCACCCCACCCCATCCCCAGAGTGGTAGACCTAAGCTAACAGATTTTCCCCATATTTTGCCCACCAGTTGCCTTCAGTTGTAGCTTGCTGACTGGGGAATTCTGGGAGTTGAAGTCCACACATCTTAAAGGAGGTTGAAAAACATGGGTCTACTAAATGAACTGGTGCTCTTTTTTATCCTCCTTGGAAGCTGTATCATATTCAGCCTGAAGTTGAACACTCAATGAAGTCCTAAAATATTAACACAACCATCATAATGTGTGTGTGTATGCATAAACACACCCATCAGAACTGAGCTGAATTCTAAGTAGCCTTTCTCTGTTACAAAGGAGCCTGGAAATAACATATCTTGGTTTCATCCCACAATCTTGTTAGTGAGTACCGTCGTGCCTTTAAAGTAGAGAAGGGCAGAGTTTCCTACTTCCATTTTGCTCAGCTTCTTTTTAGCCTATCTAGTACATTCATTTTAGCTCCTTCCTGCACCAGTTTGGGTATTCATTCACAGTAATAACAGTAAAACTTGTAATGAACAATTGTATGGAAGTGCAAAAATGCAATTGAAATTGTGAAAACATAATAAAATTTCAAAAAGTATTCTTTTGGTATGCAAATATATCTCATTTTGTTAGGACGGATTACGTAAATTCCTCTAAAAAATAACAGACTGATTCTTTTTTCTATGTTTCTAGTATCTGAAGTGTTAATAGGCAAAATTTCAAGCTTTCTACCTGTTCTGTCTCACTGAACACTCAACCATTTGGTGAGAAGAAGCCAAAAGATTGGCATTTCCCACCTAGTATTGGTCATTTAGATCTTTCTGCAGCATTATGGATTGACAGTTCCTAGCTGCTGCAATAATATTCCCCCCTCCCGCAAAAAAAGTGCTATCACCGCAATATGAAATAGATATTTTTTTTAAAAAAATACTTAAAGTACAATAACTTGTGTAGTGTGACAATGATTCTTAGTCCATTTTTATAACCAAGAATTCATCATGCAAAGGAAGTTCAAATAGTTGAATCAAGAAAATATATTGAAGTATGTAATAAAGAGAGAGTTATTATACCTGCCTATTGGATTATGCTATATTGCCTTTCAGTATAGAACTGAAGAGTAGAGAAACCCACTGATAGTTAAATGGTCGTGTTGCCAACATCAGCATATATATTAGGAAATCAAACAGGAGAGGCAATTCAGTACCAAATAGGTGAGTTACAGCAAGGTCAGCTTGACATCAGGGGGAATAGGAAAAAAAACGGGGGGAAAATCAAACACTACAAACTTTCCACTCTTCAACTCAAACACTTTGGGTGGAACCATATGAGACATTGATTGATTGACTGCCAATGCAACTGTTATTGATTGATCATAAAACGAAAAGGGTGTAATTTTATCCTCTTACCCACAGCTTCTTGCATGCCCTTAAAATGTGATCCAGATGGTCTGCCATACTTTCTGAGAACACTTTGAAGTCCTGGGGTGTTGGTGATGACGTGGCTAAAATGGGAAGGGGAGAGAACAGAGTTGTAGAGAATGTGGAGAAATTCTACGTCAAGAGGTGCAAACATTAAACAAAAATTAAGGTAGTTGGCCTATACTGCTGAGGAGACAATGAGGAGGATGGGTTTTATTAAACAGAGGAAAATAGCCTTTATTCTTTTTTTTTTTTTTTTTGGCAATTCTGTTTTCTTCTCCAAGGCTGGTTGAAAGCTGATAAGGGAAAGCTTATTCCTAAGCAGTTGCAATAGTGAATTTGGACAGCAAGCTAGGGTCACTGAAGCTAGCTCTAGGATATATTATTGACCAGTTTTAGGCTGTGTGAACTTGTTCTGGTACATGGGTGTTTATGTAAAATCCTGAGGCTGAGGGAGCCACTGGTCCTTGAGCTAATATTTATTTATTTATTTATACAGCATTTTACATATGGCCTACTTTCTTGGATTCAAGCCCAGATGTGTGTATGTGTGTGTGTATGTATATATGTATGCATATACAGTAATGTAAAAATTCTTTTAAAATCCATAAACTATTTAAAGCAATCCTTATGCCATTTAGTCCAAAGGCCTGAATAATGGGTCTGATTTTCCCACAGCCTTCTTAAAGATGATCAGGTTAGCAGGGGCATTTCACATCTCTGGAAGCAAAGTATTCCAAGATGTGGAGAAAGCTACTGAGAAGGCACATTGTAATTCCCTGTTCACATGGAATAGGGAAACTCAGTAAATCTTCCTTATAAAAACTCACAGGAGGGACCAAATCCTGCTAGGAGAGAGAGACTTATAAGTGCTTGGGGACTAAGCATATAATGTTTTACTGGGGATAACTAGCACTTTGACTCAGAAGCAAATTGGTAACTGGTATAGTAGCATTGAAGTTGCATGGCTACATCTCATACCCCCCCCCCCCCCCCCCCCAGTTAACAGACTGGATGCCATACTTTGGACCAAATGAAGCTTCCAGGTCATCTTCAAAGGCAGCCCCATTTACAGTGTTTGCACTCTAATTTCTTTAGAAAGCAATTGTTTGTTCCTTTTCCTTTCCTTTTTCTTTTTAAACTTTCTTCTAGATCTCTGATTTTGCTGTATGTGAAATAAATACAATTCTTAATGAACACGTGGTGCTCATTCTCAAAAAAAGGATCTGGCCTTTATCACATATCTTCCCACCAGATTAGGTGGGGCAGCGGATTTGCTATTTACCCCTTCCCTGGTACACCAGTGGCAAAGAGGATTTCTCTGGATGTCAGCCCTTTGAGGTAGTCCAGAGAAGAAAACAAAACCATGAGTACTAACACTACCTTTATTGTAAGGTTGCAGTTACAGAATCCTGCAGGTCTGAAAGCACTTCTCCCCCTCCTTGCTCTTACTTTCCAGAAACTAGGGAGGGTCCCTTCTGAGATGGTTTCATACCCCATTCCTTCTGTGGGCTGAGATATCTCTTGTCTGACCATTGCCTAGGCTGTGCCTCCTCCTCCTCCTGCCTCCCAAGGTTATTCTTACAGACCATTACCATGGAATAAAGTGGTTAGTGGCAGGATACCTATGTGATTCTCCTTAGATACTTGTGGAAGAGTGTAGCAAGGCTGTAACAAAAGGGTTTGGAGAATTTTCATGGGAATTAGTGGGGGCCTAAACCACCATATTCCATACATGAGCTCACATGCCCCGTTACATGGAGTTCTGTCTCTTTAAGTGGCATTGGCTATTATGCACTGGGTGACCACATGGAATACCTTGTCTCCCATCTTTCTGAAATTCAGCATGACATGGTAGTAGACTATTTGAATTTGTCATGTCACCTGAATGAAAAACACTGAAATGACAAGCAGCAGAAGACCAGCTGAGTCTTATTTTCCCCAGACTAATGAGAAATAAGAATTGATGGCTGTAATGAACCCAAATGAAATTTATTATACTGTGAATTTAGTTCAAGTGAATGAATAACAGAATGATAAATGAATGTTTTAATAGAAAAGATAAAAGGAGTAATCAAATCTATTATTATGCTTAGTGCACAACTGATGTTGACACCACTACTGTTGAAGTTGATTTTATTCTCTGTAAATTGTAGGCATTGTCCTTTTGAAAATTCTAGTCTATTACGGTTGGTCACATAGTCAGCCAGTTGTTTAGACTGGATTTAGCATTTTTATCCACCTATTGAGTCCTTCCCAAAGACCTGGGATAGGCAGATGTTGTTGTCTGATGGCATTAAAGGTATCGTCACAGAATATAAGCTGTTCCAAGTAAAGCTGCCTTTGGCAATTGACTGATGGTGATTTTGTCAATGCCGATGGTCTTCAAGTGGTGCTCCAGATGTTTTGAGATTGCACCCAAGGCACCTATTACCATTGGTACTACCTTTTCTTTCTTTTGCCATAGTCGTTCTACTTCTATTTGCAGGTCTTTATAGTTTGTAATTCTTTCCAGTTCTTTCTCTTTTATTCTGCTGTCTCCAGGTATTGCAATGTCCACTATCCAGACTTCTTTGTCTTTCTTATCAACAATTGTTAAGTCTGGAACGTTGTGTGGCAGGTGTTTGTCTGTTTGAATTCTAAAGTCCCAGAGCATTTTAGCTTCTTCATTTTCTATTAATTATTGTTGGTCACACAGTCAGCCAGATGTTTAGACTGGATTTGGCATTTTTAAAATTATTAGTAGTAATAGTAGTAGTAATAGTAGTAGTATTGCTTACTAGTAACCCTAGCCCGTGCCAGTAGATCTGACAATTAAGTTTCATAGTTGGAATCAAACACCAGCTTGCTAATCACTTTCTTCCTCCCCAAGATTCTGCACAGTCTGGCCCAAGATGGCATTCTATATTTGCTTGCAGGAGGCTAGCAGTCTTATGAACTACTTATGTAAGTAGTAACATGAATGTACTCCCTCTGCCTAATAATAACAATATCTCTAATTTATTCCCCACATGGTTGGCAGTGATAATTGGCATGAATGGAAATTGCCTTTACTTTAAATGTCAGCTGAAGGCAGGGGGTGGGGACTGGCTAGAGGGAAACAGTAATCCATTACGGTGTTACAAACAGGGAAGCTACAAGCACATATCAGACATGTGGGGGGGGGGGGAAGAGTTCATTTTTAATTAGTGTCTCTCATGAAAGCAATTAGAATTGCCTGTCAGGGGAGAAATATAGAAAGCTTTCTTTTGTGGTTTCCTTCCTTTATGTGTTCTTTGTTGTTGTTGTTGCACATTATGGTGGAGTACAATCATTGCACTAGGAATTTTGGAGAGGGAAGATAGGCTTTAACGTTTTTCTCAGTTTGGGTTCCAAAATATAGTGGGGGTGGAGAAAGAGCTCTGCAGCGTCAATCTACCCCTCCTGCCCCCCAAAAATAAACTTGCAGCCAACTTATACAAATACATTAAAAAAAAAGAAAGAAAAGAACTAACCGCACCATACTGTAGGTACAATAATAATTTTAAAAACTGATATGGGGAGGAAAAAAGCTCAGCCTTTTTTTTTAATATGCCCAGGCTTCTCACAAGATTAAAAAAGATTAAAATCTTTTTTGTAACATGAACAGAAGATTAAGGCCAAACTTTAAATAAAGAAGGAGTCCCTGAATCCTTCTTATCAACTTTAAATATAACCCAATGGAGAAATATTGAAATACATGGGGCTTTGATCATATTCACATTAGCTATTTAATTTAAACATCTTAGACCCACTTACTTTTGGGGAGCGGGTCCCCAGCATGCCATTCAAGGTTCAGCTGTGATTCTGAACTCTCTAAAAGTTAGGAATCCTGTTCAGCTGTCTCCATGTTCTTTCATCTTTCTCCGCTGTGTTTCTACACCAAACCTTCTCTTCTGCCTTATCACCTACCTTTCCCGTCCTAGTCTACATCAGATCACCTTAATTTGCTAGAGCCATATCTTCATATCCTGTTCCTCTGACAAATATAACAATGCAAAGTGAAGCAATTGACAATCAACTGTTCTTTATGGTGCCTCCAACCTGTCCCCTAAAGATAGAGACTCACTTGTCCTTACAGGAGGACTGTCCATGATTCACAATCCACTCCTGATATGCAACAATCTTTCTCAGAGTCTATTTTTGGCTTTAAAGCCATGAAAAGAAGAGCACTTTTCTTTCATCCCATGCTACCATGTCTAGACACTCTGCAGTGATCCTTCTATACTCTTTGACTCGGTTGTGTGATTTCAGAAATATATCTGAAGGCAAAGTGACAGCTGAGCAGGTGCACTGTAGGACTTCTCTGGCTTTCCTCAGGCATTTCAAAAGCATGTAATTTCATCCTGAAGAGACAGAATGGGGATAGGTGCACTACCTTTGCCCTCACTGTCTCTCCCTTTAAGTGCAGAGAACTATAGTCTGCAGTAGAAACGTTCCTTTATCTGTTGAGGCCGTTCACCCTTTGTAAACCATCCAAAGTCACATGCTGAGTGAGCAGCCTTAAACTATGAATAAATAATTTTTTAAAAAAATCATGAAATGTTCAGTAGAATCCTGGAATATCAGGGTTCTTAGTCCTGTGGAAAGTTTCTGTGATGAAAGGAGACTTTTCTAAGCAGATGGGTCTACGGTACAGATGGAAGACAACATAGGAGGCAAAATAATTGATATTCTTTTAAATCTAATCAAATCAAATATTTATTACGGTCATAGACCAGCATAAAATATCCATAGAAAGGGTTGTTTCTGCCAAACATGTGATCACATGACCCATTCTAACTAAGCCTTTATAGTATCCCTAAAACTGGAAAAATCTTATACTAAATCTTTGCAGGTTTGAGTTGTTTCCAAGAATTCCCATTTATGAACAGTAACAAAATATATGTTTATTTTTAATGGATGGAACAGGCTGATAATTCCAGATACAGAAGTATTATTTTTCTTTTTCTGATACATGCAGTATTTTATATGTTTTGCTTCACAAAAACTAAGGAGCATTGTGTTATTTTGACAGCATCCAATTGGTCCTTATTTCATAACTCATTTAATTTTGAGATCTGGTGCTAGAACCTGTTTCTTTTTCTCCCACCTTTCCACCCATCTTTCTTAAATCTTTTAGTCATGAATTCTGCATAATACGGATTCCGCCCCCCCCCCCCTTTTTAAATTTTCTTTTCTTTTTTAATTGAATGGATATGGCTCTGGAAGACTTTTTGGTTGAAGATACTTTAGATAAATAAGTACACTTTGTATTAAATACATCACTTTATAATGAATTATTCCACTGGAATTATTCCCATTTAACTCCCATTTAAGTATGTATGGAATTTCAGCCTCAGTTATTTTTAATGCACCAATTTGATAAATAGATAATCCTTAAAGAATTCCAAGATTTCTGATTATTATAATGGGTGGAATTTTACTGCATCACTTTCAGTGTTCATTTATTTAACAGGAAAAGGCAGTTATTCATTTTAATGCAAGTGCTTTGATAAAAAGCTGAGAAGGCTCTGGTCCCTGAACTCAAGGACTGCTAAACATAAGCTTAACTCTTTGTCACTGAAGAGATTGTTCCATTCAAGCAAGGGATGATCCCATAGATTTTCCCATAGATTTTCATTTGTTTAATTAGAGATCTGATCCCTGATTGCTGCTGTTATACAAACCGTTTAGAGCAGATTTTTGCCTATTTAGCTCTACCAGCCAATGATTCTAGTAATTCCAAACTATCTGCATATAACAAAGCTGGGAGAGGAGTAAAAGAAGAGGCTGTACAGGGGCTGTGGATAGACAACTGCACATTCTCATGTGAAAGAGAAATGGGCTTTTCAAATTTTGTAAGCTGAGTGACACCCAGAACACATTTTGTATGCAACAGCTAAATTCCCTGTTTAACAACCATTAGGAAGCATTTATACAGGGCTGTAAAGGTACATGGTTTTATATGATGACAAATCATTGCCAAAGAAATCATTGGTCCATTCCTTGGAACGCTTGCAAGCAAAAAGAATAAATTATACTGAATAACAATGTACAAGGCACAGCACTTTCAGCAAAGGTAACAATATTTAGATCCTGGGTCTTATTGAACACCATGAAGTTGGTAAGAAAAATCATTCTAGGGAGCTAGAGGTGAAAAATCAGAACATATGTTCTGCATGGATTTGGAAGACATATCTGGTGCAGATATGTCTTGTTGCAGTAGAGTGGATGGAAACACACAAATCTCTCAAACCAATCAATAATCCCCAAATCCTCCTGTTTTTCCACTGTGCAGTCAGAAGTTAACATTCACCATTCCTGTCTGCCATGATTGTCCTTCAGATATGTATGTTTCAGAGGACCTGATGCCAACATTAAGGGCTTTTGGCTCTCTCAGAAAAACACATCCCAAGTTTTCTGTTAGCTTGGATGCTGCCTTATCAGTGTGTTAAATATTTAGCAGGAGAAAGTGCTGTTTCTCTGTGCTTTTCTCTGTCCCTCCTTTTCTGATACTATAGCAGTTTGACTAGCACAGGGATCAGCAAGCTATGGCTCACAGGCCAGGTGTGGCCTGCCACCCAAAATCATCTAGCCATTAGTCCCAAAAAGAAATGTATCCACCCAGAGAGTGGAGGTAGATCCTCTGTGACCTTCCACACTTCAATAAAATTAGTATGAAAATCTAAAATAAAATGAATCCCAAGGGTGACATCATGAAATAACTCCTCTTATTTTTTGTAGCAATACTCTCCTATTCACTAATAGAGAGTTCTGTCAAATTAGTTAGAAAAATTCAGAGGAATTATCCATCCACGTTCTTTGCCTACAAATGGAGAATTAAAAAAAAACCACATTGAATGCAACTCTAGAATGTGCACCTAGTTTACATTCCAACTTCATTCTGAATGTATTGCAGACAGGATTCCATGTCAGTCAGAAAGCAGATTCTAACTCCAATTCCTTAAAAGAGCTGTATCTTTTCTCAAGCCTTGCATGGAGGTAAGAAAAAAGACAAGGCTTATCATAAAGAGGTATTGAACTTTGTGGCAACTTCCAAAGCATCTCTTCTGAATCATTTTCAGATTGTGCATTCAGGTAATCCTTAATTTATGACCACAATAGGGACCAGAAAATTCATCATTAAGTGGTGTGGTCATTAAGTGAGGCATCACATGACTGCACCTGACATTTTGCTTGTCAGAAGCCAGCTGGGAAGGTTGCAAATCACATGACTCTAGGACCCTACAACCATCATAAATACACGCTGAATGCCAAGAGCTCAAATTTTGATCAAGTGACCGCTAGGACATTGCAATGGTCATAAGTGCAAGGACTGGTCATAAGTCACTTTTTTCATTGCCTTTGTAACTTCAAACGGTCATTAAACTAATGGTCATAAGTTGAGGACTACCTGTAGTGCTATTGAAAACCCTTCTTGTCCTCTGTGGAGTGCTTTTGGTGCTTCAGTAATATCTGCACAGGTTCTTAAACATACAGGCAGAAAAAAAAAAGGCCACTATCCTGAAGGCCAACTAAAGCTTTCAAGACTTTTAGCACTACAGATTTATTTGAAGCCAATTCAGACTTTGCAAGTTGAATTATAGACAATAGCTTGTCATTTTATACTGAGATTAATCACAATGAGATCCTTTTTAAAGAATGTATGCAAATTCAGGTTAAAGCTTTCCTTGAGATATGCTTGCAGGGGCTTATTTAATATCAATTTGAAAGAAAAGTTTAAAGATCCCTTTGGGTAGAACTGTATAGATGGGCTAAAATAAAACCACTGAACTTGCTGCCCTGAACTTATCTTTTGATAACTACAAAATGAGTATAATGATATTGTAGAAGTCTGAAATGTCTGAAATATTCACACATTTTTACACACCAAATGTGACCTCTTCTCCTTCCTAGCTTCCCACGTGTCTTATCCGTATTGATGTTATTTTTTCATTCCATTTCTGGAGGAAAAAGAACAGTTGGAGGGAAATATCTCTATAAAAAGAGGAGAACTTAATATGCAGTCATATATTCTAAGCCTAACTTTTTTAAAAAAATAGAAATTTTATTCAACTAATGGCTCTTTTGCCTAGTTGCAAAACAAACCTTTTCCAAACTGGAAACATAGCTAAATTTCATTTGTATGGGACTGACTTGATAATCTTGAAGCAATCGAGTGTAACACATTGAGGGTGACGTTACAGAGAGAACTCAAAAAGGACTGCTATATTCCAGCTGCAAATATGTGGATGTCGGCTGGGCAGCAGCAGAGAGATGCTGAAAATGCTTTGCAGCTCACATCTGATAATCCTATGCAAAAGATTCTTGTCTTCCCCTATAAATGAGGTTTTGTCAAAGCTTTATGAAGAAAAAAAGGCTCATCTTCAAAAATGTTTCCAAAAGCTTCATACACAAACCGCACAACCACACATTCACCCAGTAGCAAAAACCTTTATCGTAAGGAGCCCTCCTTAGTGGTGAAACACAGGTGTTAATGGAGGGCCTTCATCCATCCCGTGAAAGAGTAATCTATGAGGAAAGTGAGCCCTCATGTGTGGACTTTTCTGTAAGAACTTTCTACAAATTCTTAGAGGCCACTCAAGGTTACATGCAATAATCCATAGCTTTCTTGTTCATTGTGTTTCTTATATCAGTGATCCAGTATGAGAGGTCTTCATATACTAGTGAGTACCTAAGAGCTCTCTCTTTCTTCTCATCTTTTCATCTGGACAAACAGAAGAATTTTAAAAAATGGCAGCTTTCTGTCTTAGCAAACGAACTCCACCAGAGAGAAACAGGAATTGGGACAGAGGTTGGACTAAAAGATGATGCTAGAGAATTTAGAGCCAGAAACCTCTGGACTGCAGTGTAGTGTAGTGTAGTGTAGTGTAGTGTAGTGTAGTGTAGTGTAGTGTAGTATAGTATAGTATAGTATAGTATAGTATAGTATAGTATAGTAATAAAGAAATATAATATGTGCCTCATATCTCATTATCTATAGCAATGACTGCAGGAAGCAAAAACATTTTAAACTTACTAATCACATACTGGCTGGGACATGGGAGCTGAAGCTGCATCCAGTTTGATTGATCTTGGTCTGTCTGAAATGGTTGCATTCTACCTCAAGACACAGTTTTGATCTGAGCCATCATAATGATCCAGTTCAAGGAGGCCCCTCAACTTTCAGAACTGAACACTGTGCCCAAGTCCCTCAAATTGACCTTCTTTGATTTGGCCAGCTGCTTTAACCAAGTAGAAAGGGCTTGTGCAAGGACTTGACTTGGACAGAAGCCTTTTTAGTATCCAGCTGAAAGCAGGATGGCTGCTCTGAACTTGCCCTTCAAAAAGGAATGCGGTTTCAGTTCTGTACTTGGTTTAAAGGGGTACTTTGACCAAAACTTTGTTAATTGAAGTGTCAGTTTGCATCTTGACACAGTCCTATGGTTTACTTCTCTCTCTCCCTCTCTCTCCCTCTCTTTCAACCTTCATTTAACAGACCGCAGTTTAGTAGACTTCAGATTCAACAGGCAAAATTTGCATCCGATGTCATCTTAACAAGTCACATAAAATAACAATGTGCATTGATTTATAAAATTTGTGTCATTATGCAATTAAATAGATTAAAATGATGTAAATAATCTCATTTCCATAATTACACAATTATGTAAATGACACTGCTTTCCCCAAATGGTCCATTAAATTAAATTTGCATTAATACTGGATTTTATTCTACTATACTTACATAGTATATTTGAGTGTTTTTATTATACGAATTCCTCCAGTATTTGCTTTTTTTTCCCCATAGCATCTTTGTCTAACATAAACTTGCTTTTCCACATATATGCTTCATTTAACCCTAACTTGCACAAAAACTGCTATCTTTCATGTGACATTCATAACATAGTCATTGTATGATAGTACCTGAGAAGAGGTTGCACAGGACCTGTTTTCTCTCATTTCAAAGTACAAATGTGTAGATATCAGAAAAAATGGATTTAAGTTCCAGGAAAGCAAATTCCAGCTGAATGTTAGGAAGGGGAGAAAAAAAAACCCTCTTAGCAGTAGAGCAGTTTGACCCTAGCACTAGACATCCACAGAGATGGTTGACTCTCCTTCACTGTTCAAGTAGAGGATACACAGCCATCTGTCTGAGATGCTTTAATTTGGATTTCTGCTCTGACTAAAGAACTAGGCTTCATGGCCCTGTCCAGCTGGACCATTCCTTGTAACTTTTTTTCAAGACTGCTATAGTGAATCACAAATAACATAAGACTTTGTTCACTGCTGCTGTCCAGTTCACTGTGGCAGACTGTAGCAGTTCTATCTAAACTAACCCATAATGGAGAATTTTTTCCCCCTTCCTAGAGAAGATAATTCATGTTGAAAATGACAGGAGGGATTCTACAGTTCTATTTTCCCTTCTTTCATCTTTGATATTATACAGGAGAAAAATATAGGTTACCTCAGGCTACTGAAACTTTGACCCTATTTTTTTTTAAAAAATAAACATTTCTATCCTACTAGAATAAAAAAAGATTATCTGCAGCTTACACAGAATAAATAATAGAGTTAAGACATCCACTGTACCATCTAAAAACCTGAAAGTTGTACATAGGAATAATAACAAGAAGCAAAAATCACAGTAATGCCATAATTGATTAACATGAGTGGACCCTACTAGCTAAGTATTACAGACCAAGGAAGTGCAATATTTTGGAGGTCTGAGGCTGGATTTTGGCCTTTTTGTAGCATGCTGAAGGCCACACTAAAAAGTAGGCCTGTCATATTAAACATTATAATTTGCTATCCACTTTGGAGAGTATCTGGGGGCCACACCCAAGACTATGGGATGCTTCATGTACCTAGGACAACTTTTGCAGATTATCAGAAACCTGCAATATGTTCTTTCCATTTTGGCAATTTTAGACAAGAAACAACTCCATCTGCCTGTTGGTCAATGCAAACCTAGCGTCAAAGCATTATGACAGGCCTATCCATTCCATATAATGAGAAGCCCACGGTACTCTTCAACAAATATTTGGATTAACCCCAGAGATAACTGGTGTGCACAATGCATACTTTGAAAGAATTAATGTATTTTTGGTGGGGAAACATTGGTATTATATGTAGGAATGATTACAATGATGATTAAACAATAATTTTTAATACTATATTGGATATTTTCCTGACCTTTTCAGGAGTGATAATTTAATAATACCTCTCTCTTCTTTTATCTGCCTTGCCTTTCCTCTTAGGCTACAAAAACTAAACATTCCTTCTTTGTGGCAAAAATCATTCTGAGATCTTTCTTAATCATATAATGTAAATCTCTATTTCCTAGACCTTTTGAGTTCCTTTTCCACAAAGTTGTGATTATTCTAAGCTGCTTACTTAATTACAATTAATAAAAGGGAAAATAGAATCCAATGTAAAGCTTTAGAGTTATGATATATTATAATTAGCTGCAAAATAATTGGCATCCTTTGCTGGCAGAAAAGAGAGGGGGGTCTATTAAATGGAACTGATTAATTAGAAGTTTGACCAATATATTTAAATTTTCTTCATGAGAATTGCATGTAATTACTTTTAAGTGAGATTTTGCTTACTGAAAGATCATTATACTGTAATTTCTTGTCATCTTGTAAATCACTGTTTGCTTTTAAACTATTTATGTCAGATGAAATTGTGTTTCCTCCTTCTACATTAAAATATATTCATTAATACCATAAAATACACATTTAGTTGGTATTCAATCTTTGTTTTCATGCTGTGTGGTGTGAGTGGCTCATGAAGCAAACAACACGCATGTTGACTGATGATCATGCATAAGGTCTTCTGGGTTAGAATGTTAGAGAAGGCATTGATGGTCTTCCAGGTTAGAATGCTTCAACAAATGCTACTAGGCTGGAACCACTTCAGTCAGTGCTGAGAAAGAGGCTTAGAGGACCCTTCTGCAGTGCTGGCAGAAGGTTTTCCATGCTGGATGGCTTCAGCAAATCACCCTGGATCTGTCTATCTTTAAGACCTTCAACCCTGGCACTGAAGGAGAAGGTTCTTCCTTCTGTATGTGGAAGATTCCCATCATGAAGTTTTCTCAGCATGTACTAAAGGGATTCCGAAACTGGACAACTGCAGTGAGGGCAAAGGTTAATCCTTTCCCACTGCTTGTTTCTCTCCATTTATTGACAAGCAATTCAGGGAACCCTGAGATGTAAAAAAAAACTCTTAAAACTGATGGGCTTTGCCAACCACTTGCCAGCTGGCAAGGGGTTGACAGGGTTTAACTGCATTAAGCTGTACAGTCCTTAGGTGCCTTGGCTCACAGTGGAGTCTTAGAGCCTGAGTGGCTGAGCAACAAGGCTTGGGTTGGGTAGCTCTGACAGGTGTGCCTACAAACTGCTGTAGCTAATCAGCTTAGGAAATCTAAGCCTAGTGCTGCAGGAAGCAGTTCCTCTTAGCTTTCTCTTGAAGCTCTTCTTGAAGAAAAGCTCCTTTCAATCTTGTTTTACAGTGTCAACTCTGAAGAGAAGGCTGAGAGGGACTCCAGTGCAGCCTGAAGCAAAGCAACATGGTTCATTTCACTGATAGAAATGAGGGGACTGTGTTTGCTTTGTGAAGCAGCTTTGAAGAAGTGCTTCATCTGAAGCTTTGTTGAAGTGAAGCATCTATGCAAAGCTTCCCACATTTCTAATGTATAGAATTGCATTGGTATTAAATAAATGAGACAGAAAATCAATACACATAGTCTTCAATATTTATGTGTTTGGAACTTTTGAGTACAGTATTATAAATCAGCCTTCTACAATCTCATGCCCTCCAGATGAGTTGGCCTTCATTTCCCATGATCCCCAAGTCAGCTTTTTCCTCATCCTGATGCCTTCAAAAGTTCAAATATCTGAAAGGCTTCAGGTTGGAGAAGATTGTTATATGTAATTTCTGAATGATGACTAGATATTATGAAGGACTTAAGATTCTGAAGTTCTTCTGCTTCCATACTGAGAAAGAGAAAGAAAGAGAGAGACCAGAAGAAGGGGGGAAAGTGGGAGAAAGAAGACTTATAAAGTAATGACAAATAAACTAAATGACAAATATTAAGAACAAATAGTAATTCATTTTGCCCACAAGTATATAAAGAAGCATCAGAGTTCTTGGTTCTGTCAGTGCCTGCTTTCTCCATCCATGAGCAATCTGTAATAAAGATCTTGCTTTATTTTACCGAAGAAGGAACTAATGCAGACAATTCATTATCTAGATTTCCCCCCAGATATAATAAAATTTGGAAGAATTTTGTTGTTGTCTGCACTCAGTCATTACTGACCCTGCAGTGACTGCCTGGACGAATCCTTGCAGTTTTCAAGGCAATTGTTTTTCGGAAGTGGTTTGCCAGAGCCTCCTTCCTAGAGCAGAGCCCAGCTGGCAAGCGCAGGAGGCAGGATTTCTGTTGCTTCATGCCCTTTTCAGGCGAGCACGGTTTCGCGCTTACCGGCAACTGGTCCCGTCTCTCTGTGCAAGGCGCTGCCAGCATTTTTCCTCCCACCGGAGTGAGAGTCCCCATTTATCTACTCACGTGAGTTTTCGACCTGTTGGGTTGACAGGAGCTGGGGAGGAAACAGGAGCTCACCCTGTTAACGCGAAGGCTGGACTCGAACCGCCAAAGCGTCAGCCATTTCTGGCCGGCAACTTTCAGCGTCATTAAGCCGCTGCGCCACCGCGTCCCCCTTTGGAAGAATAGGGTTGATAAATATATTTATGCCCCTTCAACAAGAAATTAACTAGAAAATAAACAAAGCAAAGTGTCCCAGGGAAATGTTATGACCTGACACTTTACACTAATTCATAAATCTATCCTTTAGAAGCATCCATAGTAAGAGAGAGAGGATGCTTGACTTCAGCTGATTTGGGAATCATGAAAGCCCAACACATCTAGTGAGCACTAGGTTTGAGAATGTTGATTTATCCTCAAGTTGATTTGAAGTAACATAAGGTAACAAGCTAGTTCTGTTCTCTTAATTACTTCCTCAATGCAAGTTGCAGTTTCTGAACCCTAAGAGGTGCGGAAAATTGCTGGTCTGTAAGTGCCTTGTGTCCGTTTGCCCTCAGCTAGAGATTTAGATTAATATGGTGCCTCAAAGTTGTTCATGCAGCTATTAATAGTTCTCCTCTTTGTCAATTTTCCCCTGGAACAAGAAGCTGCTATGCTGTTTTCTTACTCCTGCAAGCAAAATGAGTTTTGTGAATCTCTTTTTCCCCTCTCCAAATTGTTTTTTTTTTTTTTTCATCTGCCACTTGAGGAAACTTTTGTTCTGCTTCAGATTTCATATCACATTTTTACTGAATGATGTGTTGCAACAAAGAAAAAACTTTAATACGGAAGTCTCGGATATTTCCAAGAATGTTTAAAAACTCAATTCTTAAACTTGTACTTCCTTTTGTTTGTTTATTTAGAAAACTTATAAATCTTATACACAATAATGCCTGTCTTATGCACAATAATCTTAAGTTCCTAGGTGGCTCACAACAAAACCAATAAAACAGCAATAAAACAATCATATCACCTGTACAAGGAGTATCACAGTTCCCGCCATAGCACCATAACATCCATCAACTTTACATATACTAGGTCATCCATTTCCTAGCCCAATGCCTGGGAAAAGAGCCAGGTCTTCACAGCCCTCCAGAAGGCTAAAAGGGTAAGATCCCTTGGACTTTTTTGGGGGGAGGGGGTGTTCCCATGGGCCAGGTCAGCTATAGAGAAGGCACACCTCCAAGGTCCCACCAGATGTCAATGTTTAAGGGAAAGGATCTGAAGCATACCCACCCTAACTGACCTGGTGGGATGGGCAGATACCATCAGGGAGAGGTGGTTCTGCAAATAATTTGCCCTGTGCAATTCAGGGCTTTAAAGGTGATAACCAGTATTTTGAATTGCATCCAGATAGAAATTAGAATCCAGTAGAGTTCACACAACAGCAGTGTAACAAGGGCAAGCTCTAGGGTGCACAGAACTGCATGTGCTGTCACAACTGGGACAAGTTGTATCTTCTGAGTGGTCTTAAAGGACAGCCCCATGTAGAGTGTGTTGCAGTAATACAGTTGAGAAGTAACTAAGGCATGAGTGACATTTTTACACATATAGTCTGCGTACAGTCCTGACTAACAGGACTTCCTTCCTTCCTTCCTTCCTTCCTTCCTTCCTTCCTTCCTTCCTTCCTTCCTCCTTCCCTCCTTCCCTCCTTCCCTCGATATAGTTCTTTTTAGGTTGCGGAAAACAATGCAACTAGTGAAAGTCTATTATTGTTTATGCTGTTTACAGTGCTGAATAGGACCATGTGAAAATAAAGGAGATTCGCTGCCAAATGAGCATCGGGCCAAAGGAGCTTCTGCTTGACTGACTGATCCTTCCTCCTGGGTTGAACCTTCTTCATACTGACTGGATTGGTCTGGATCCAATCCATTTCTCCTCTTGGTTCTTTAGTCCTTGATCCTTCCACCAGTTAATCCATTGGGGAGTTTCCTCTATGGTGAAACTGCAAGGCTCTTTCTCTCCTCATTGTCCAAGATTGTCTCTTCAATCCTTTACACCCAAGCTGCACTCCTCTGTTAGCTGTGGGGAGTAGAATTCCTTTCTAGGCTAACTTTTTTATTTTCTTCCTTTTCCTAACCATGGCTCCAGACTAATTCCTGCTCCTCTCTCCTATGTATGTCTCTGTCTGCATTGATAGGTCCACACCTTTTTCTTTCTTTCCTAATTTTTCTGAGTTTGCTTTCCTGCTTCTTTGCTATTTGGGAGAAAAAATAGAGACCTCTATTGCCAAAGGTCTCTATTTCTGATTTCCTTACTGACTCCATGTTGTCTGCTTGCCATTTCTGTATTTTCCCCTTAATTTCTACCTGTATTTCCAGAGCATCTCTAAGGACCCTTCCAGGTACAGACCTTTAGAATGAGATTTTTCTGTATCACATTCCCCCCAAGCAAATTTCTGTCCATTTGCACCAAGCTTAATTCCTTTAATTCCTTCTTGACTCTGTCTCAACCAACTGGGTTGCAGAAGTATTAAGGTCTGAATTGAGTATGAGATCTCTATAGGGGAAATATGACTTATTTTGGCCTGCAAAGTTGGTGAACAAGAAAACTTAACTCATCCAAACATTAATCCTGCTTGTTTGATGTTTGAACATTACTTTTGCGGACACAGTCAGGCTACAAAAACAGGAGTGTTATCAATCTCCAGAGTCTGTGCTCCATTTCTGAGATATATGAAGCTTGGTAGGCAAAAAAGTTACTCCTGTCTATTTGACATAAGTGGAAATAATTCACCATGGAGAGCCCACTTTGACTTGTCATATTGTACTGTGTCCCTTGAAGATTCTGTTCAGGTTCTGATTTGTGGAATAAGACCTTTAGCTTCAGAAAGCAAAATGTTTCAGGTATGATTTATGTGAAAAAAAGCCGTTTGCATTATTTTATATAAATGCCTTGCATTCATCAATCATTACTTACCCCTCTATTTATTTTTGTCCAATCTCCAATTTTTTTTCATCAATCATTATGCTTTGCTTTAGGGAACTGAATAACATACTAAACATATTCAATATTTACTGCCAGAATCAATTTTGCTATCTTAATGGAAACCATCTTCCCTGATCTTAAAAGAAGAACAGCATATTATTCCTTGAGCTGCTCCATAGTATTAGGAGCAATAAAACAAAGGTATTCAACATTGTGGGCACTGATTGTATAAGCTACATCTCAGCAGGACAACTCTTCAACTATCAGAGAGAATGCACACTAAGGTTAATTTTACTATACCCAGGTTTTCCTTTGACTCCTGTCCAACAGTGTTGTGGGGAGCTTATGGATGGTTCATATGTCTTAACTGATAGCTTGATTCATCACTCTGAAGTCAGATCAAATACTATTATGTATATGGGATGATGAAAATTCTAAACCAGACTTTAATCTGTTTTGGTTTACCATATGGGGCAAAATGTGGAGTTTGGCAGCATACATACTTAATTTATTATTGTTGGTCGCACAGTCAGCCAGATGTTTAGACTGGATTTGGTATTTTAATCTACCTATCGAGTCCTTCCCAAGGACCTGGGATAGGCAGATGTTGTTGATGGTGTTGTTATTGTTGGTCATACAGTCAGCCAGATGTTTAGATGACATTATTATTATTATTATTATTATTATTATTATTATTATTATTATTGGCATAATTCAGTCCTTTCATTGTTTATGGTAGTTTAAGACTGGGGAGGGGGAAAGATGAGTAAATCTAGCAGATTTGATTCTACCCAACTGTTAATTTTTCTCCAAACTCCTTAAATTTATTCTGTTCCACTTCTGCAACAATTTCTCCCTTTTTTTTTCTTTTTTTAAGAAAATGCATTTAAAAATATGAATAATGTCTTCATAAACATTTGTTTCTACATATGCATTTTGGTGCACTTTTCCTCATATAAATATTTTTTCCAAGTACCTATATCTATAGATCCATAACTGAGATGTGCAAAACTTATTTCAAACCAAGCACCCTTTTGAAATTGCTTCCCACCCTGCATCCCCATTTTTAAAGAGCAGAACTGACACATTGTTTTGCTTTATTTCTGGAGGGATTTCTAGATACTCAATATAGCTCCAGAAATTAGATGAAGCACTTCATCTTATAGCATCAGTGTTGCCTCCTAGTGAAGTGAATAACATTATCTACCTGGCATTCAAAAAAACCATTGATATGAATGGCACCATAAGAAATGGTTCTTATCCTAAAGCATGATTTTGGTATAGCTGTTTCTTTAATATGTATATCTCATGAATTCTGAACTGTAGCACAAGAATTCAGAAAAAATTCAATATTAGTATATACAGTTGCAAGAAAAAGTATGTGAACCTTTTGGAATTTCATGGTGTTCTGCATTAATTTGTCATTAAATGTGATCTGACCATCATCTAAGTCAAGAGTATTGACAAATATAATGTGCCTAAAATAATAACACAAAAACAATTCTGATCCTTCATGTCTTTATTGAGAACAACCATAAAAACCTTATAGTGCTAGTAGAAAAAGTATGTGAACCCTTGAGTTGACCTCAAAAAAGCTAATTGGAGTCAGGTGTTAGCATACCTGGAGTCTTGTTAAGCCTTGGAGGTGTGGACTAGAGCTATGTTGACTGATAAAAACCACTCAAACATTTTGAGTTTGCTCCGCACAAGAAGAATACGCTTATCTGAGCCGTGCCTCACCAAAAAGAGCTTTCAGAGGATCTATGATCAAGAATTGTTGATTTACATAAAGCTGGAAAGGCTTACAAAGTGATTTCAAAGACCTTAGAAATTCACCAGTCTACAGTTAGGCAAACAATCTACAAATGGAGACACTTTGGGACTGTGGGTACTCTACCAAGAAGTGGGCACCCAGTCAAAATGACCCCAAGAGCACAATGAAGACTCATCAATGAGGTAAAGAAACAACCCCGAGTGACAGCCAAAGATTTGAAGGCATCATTGGACCTGGCTAACATCTGTGTTCATGAGTCTACAGTACGTAAAACATTGAACAAGCAGGGTGTCTATGGCAGGACACCATGAAGGAAGCTGCTGCTTACTACAAAGAACATTGCTGCACACCTGAAGTTTGCGAAAGAGTACATTGACACTCCACAGTGGTATTGGCAAAATGTTTTGTGGACTGATGAAACAAAGATTGAAATATTTGGAAAAATACACTACGCCAGCACTACATCTGGCGTAAAAAGGGCACTGCATATCATCATGAAAACATCATCCCAACCATAAAGTATGGTGGAGGAAACATCATGATTTGGGCCTGCTTTGCTGCATCAGGGCCTGGCCAGCTTGCAGTCATTGAAAGGAAGATGAATTCCCAAGTGTATCAAAAAATTCTTCAGGATAATGTGAGAAAGTCTGTATGTCAGCTGAAACTCTGTAGAAGTTGGGTGATGCAACAGGTCTATGACCCAAAACACTGGAGCAAGTCCACAACAGAATGGCTTCAGAAAAACAAAATCCGCCTTTTGGAGTGGCCAAGTCAGAGCCCAGACCTCAACCCAATAGAGATGCTATGGAATGACTTGAAGAGAGCCATACACATGAGATGTCCAAAGAATATGACAGAGGTAAAGCAATTCTGCCAGGAAGAATGGGCTAAAATCCCTCCTGAACAATGTGCAGGTCTGATCCACAGCTACAGGAAGTGCCTGGTTGAGGTTATTGCTGCCAAGGGCGGGGTCAACCAGTTATTGATTCCAAGGGTTCGCTTACTTTTTCCACTAGCATTTTGAATGTTGAATGAGTGTGTTCAATAAAGACATAAAGGATCAGAATTGTTTTTGTGTTATTATTTTAGGCACATTATATTTGTCAATACTCTTGACTTAGATGACAGTCAGATCACATTTTATGGCAAATTAATGCAGAACACCATGAAATTCCAAAAGGTTCACATACTTTTTCTTGCAACTGTAAGTTCAAGAAGGGCAAATTTGATAAATTTACCTTAAAATATGAACCAAATGCATTTCTTCTCAGTTAACTGAAGACATCTTCATAGGGCCTGAATGAGAATCCCTTTAATGCATATCTAAAAAAAAAAAAAAAAAAACTTCTTTGGGCTCCTGACTTAAATCCTCAACTTTAACATGGGGGGGGGGGGGGGGAATCATACACCCATTCCTTACCTTCAAGATAATGGCTAGACCTTTTCTTCATCATCCCCTATCTCGCCCCATTGTCCAGTATTGTCAATCATCCTGCACTTTGGGAACTCAGAAAAATAAAGGGTGTTCTGTCTATTTTGGTGTTTTCTTCTTGTTTTAACTTAGGGAAGTTCAATATATCCTTCTGTGCTAGACTTCCACTCACCTTCTTTTCTAGATATGTTAGAATTCCTCTGAATTTCTCTGCTGAATTTGGAGGAAAGGACAGAGCTCCTGAGTTCTGGAACATTCAGCTTAGTGAGAAAGATGGAGGTGCCCAAACAGAATTAGGGTAATGCTCACCTAACACTAACCCACACAGTTTCATTCTTTCCTATCCCAGAAATAAATACTATTGTCATAACTTTAGAAATCAAGATTAGTAGAGTAGGACCCTTTGATGCAAGGTGCATTCCTTAGCTAATATGATTCAGTCAGTGTGACTTTTTCATCTTTTGTCTTGTTTTTCCAGAGTCATGGTGAGGGGAACATTATTTTTAAAACCAGACCTTGTGCTTAGGTCCAATATTGCGTACATGTTCACAAAATCATATTCACAAAGGGAACTACCATATCTATGGGACAAGTTATGAAAAGTAAGTTAGGATTTCTAAGCATAAAGTACAAGTTTGGCACAATTCTTCAGTGTTTTTGAATATAACATGTTCTTCCCTGTTTCTCATGTTTTCAAATCTTGAGATTGATTTCTGTGCATGCATATAGTACTTTATGGTTTCAGAATCTGTCTTGTTCATGCTTCTAAATATCTGATGTATTCTCCAAAGGAGGAGGAAGCCCTCATTAAGCAGTTTTGGGGTTTTTTTTGGAATAGAGTACAAAAAGAAAGAAAGAAAAGGTGATAATACAATGCATAAAGAAATAGACAATAATTTGAAACATATACACAACAACTAAGTGATTAAGCATTGATTACATGGAATAATATTATTCAGTCTTTACATTATGTCAATAAAGATCCATTTCAAAAGCAGACAGTAAACATTATCTTCAGTCCAAGATTTTAGATCCAAAATAGCAGTATCTATCAAAGCAGAACAGTCTTTTCAGCTACACTCTTTCTTCAGTAATCTAAAGGTCCTCGTAAATCAATACATTCCAAGATTCAACATTACATTGATGTTTACGCTTCTTCCCCAAATCATATTACCAACAGTATGAATATTAAGCCAAATTGAGGCAACCATAGAAGAAACCCAAATCATCTGTGTCCCCTTCAATATTATGTTACCAGCATAAAGGAGTTGACATCCAACCTTTCCTGAACATTTGTTGAAATGTGCAATGAACATGAAAAAGAATCCTTAGTTGATTAGTCCCATCTGAAAATCAAAAGATACTTATTTAACATACATTAACACGCAAGGTTCTTGATCTGCTAAAAATGATATTCTAAAGTTCTTGAAATATCAGTCTCGGTAACATTTCAGCTTTCCATAAAAATAAACCATGGATTTAAAATCTTCCCCAACATTTTTCTAGTAACACAAGTAACTTAGGAGTTTTAAATGCTGCTTACATATTGGGTCCAAAAATATGCTTTAATCAAATACACTGCCATTAAACAATTCCAGGCAAGCCCAGTTTTTTCAGGTAAAGGTAACTTTACCCTAGGCTGGGACTTGTTTCTACCTTCTTTATTTACTCTTGCTATGAGAAAGAAATGATGTGTTTATTATAAAGGCATACAGTCTTCTCTTCTATAGATGAATTGAACACACTATTTTTTTGGCTTACAAGACTAAAAGCTGTGGCTAAAATTCAAAAGACGACAGAGGGCAGTTCTGCAGGCATTATGCAAGGGGCTCATATTTCACAGAGTTGTAAATAGATTTGGTCTGATTTTACACACATTATTTCTTCACATTGTTGCAGTGATCACAGGCATAAAGCCAGAGAGAGTGACCTATTTTGAAGTCTGCAGAAGGAAGATATGCATGACTGAAGCTACTTAAAGCTCCCAGTAATCTCTGATAGCATGAAGGACAGCAGCATCAATAAACCAAATAAGACTTTTCTTACAAAAAGTGTTTGCAAGAAATGGTGTTTGGCAGAATAACAAAGACATCATAGTAGGAATCAAAGGGGAAAATATTATAGCTGATGGGACATAGTAGAGAACATTGTTATGATACAATGAATCAACTGACATGAATAGAACTATAAATACAGATGTACTATAAGATGCTTTGTTAAACCATCAGACTTATTCTTTGCTAATAAAGAAAAATCAGTTTCATCTATAACAGGTAAAGTTGAAGAAGGATATATTCATAGTGTAAGTTTGTGTCTGATAAAGTTTAATCTTGAAAGTATACACAGCCTGTGCCTTGGGGAGGGGGATGGAAGAATTGATGTTCTTACCATATTAAAGCTTTCTCATTCCTGGACATATAACAGAACTCAATATATAGTTTTTCAAAGCAAGATTCTTCAACTTGGTGCCCTCTAGGTACACCTGTAATCTTTAGTCACCCAGTTTTTGAAACAACCTAACTTTGATTTACTTGGATTCTCATCTCTGAATAGCCACTGCATGCAGTTAACTGCTTCACCATTACCATCAAGCCCATATTATGCCATACACCTGTATGTATTGTGACTTTTGCAATACTTACAGGTGTATGGCATAATTACCATTTAAGAAGATGGGTCAATGGTCTTTTCTTCTTTTTGGCATCTCTTAAAATTGTAAGTATCTCATCAATGAGAAAGTCCCCCAACCTGTCCACATCACTAGTTTCTTCACATTTTGAATGCACCAGATGTTTCATATAACAAGGAGGGATCAGGTTTTGTTTAATTTTGATCAAGGACCATATTCTTATGGGACTAATCTGTTGAGAATCACACTACAAGTCAGGGATGGCTGGGCCATTATTCTGACTTTTTTTCCCCCCAGAGACAGTTCAGATTTGCTTGATATGCCAGTGGATTTCTGTAAAAGATTTTTGAAATTAGACTGAAGGCCCTACAAAAGGTAACTGACAGCTGCATTTGCATCTAGGGACATAGAATGTCACTCTTGTGAGACAGAAATTCATTCCTATACCAGGGCACATCCACATAATTGGTTTCCTGTACTTGCCTACCATGCCAGATAGATAGAGAGATAGAGAGACAGATAGAAAGTCTGCATGTGCTTCTCCTTCCCTCCCTTTATCTTTGTGTGAAGTAGGGAGGGGCTTGTCTGAGACATTTACTCATGTTACATTCTTGCCATGGACTCAGGCATCTTTTATCTGACCATTGCCTTGGTAGCTGCTCTTCCTCCTGTCCCTCACGACCATTCCCTCTGCCCTCTACATCTCCTTTGGCCAAAACCCATAACAAGGCCAGCCAGCCAACCACTGGGCTGCCCAGGAAAGTTGCAGGAAAAATATGCTCTTTTACTGTGGCTGCAAACTTTTATTTAGCAGTGATGAAGAACGTCTCCCTCCTTTTTCAGGCTAGATTCAGCAGTAAGCTTTCCCCCTTCTTGCTTAATGGGGAAGAGAAGCTGGTTTCATTGCTTTGAGCTCAAACGTTCCTCCCCATTTCTCCTCCTGGAAGCAGAGGGCTTCCAGCTACTTCACCCTCTCATCCCCCCCCTCTCCTTGTGTGCATGCTTCTCTCCTTTGCAGATGGAGAACATGCATTGAAAAGGATGACAGTTTCTTTTGATTTAAGTTCTGCACTGCTGCTGAACATAGCCAGTCCAGACAATTTCAGCAACTCTTCTTTGATTCTACTCTCATCTGAGGGAGCTTCCACTGTTTAGACTGATTGATTGACCTACCTTTTAAAAAAAAAAAAAGAAAGAAAGAAAATTGCTATGGAGACTAATTAGCTGCCAAGATCGGCCAAAATTGGCTTAGTTGGAGACAGCTATAATAAATAAATTTATATCCTCTGAGGAAGATCAATTTTATGCTTTAGAAATTTATCTAGAAAAAAGGAAAAAAATATAGCAAATGGAAAGTCAAATAAGATAGCAGGTGAAAAGCAATCTGGAAAAAAATAGTTTAGGGAGAAAAGAAACTTCTCTCTCTTTAAAGCAGAAGTATTTAAGAGAGGCATTTTGAGGAAATGAAACATTCAGCCTAAAGCTGTTGGCTACGTACTACTGGAAAGCAATGGTCCCATCAAGAACAATAATTATTGTCATTCTTTTCTACACAGAATACCAATGGCACAATGGCTTTCTGAACAAACCCTGTCAGCTGCAATTGATTTAATGGGAACAATACCAATAAAAGACATTACATCCACATCACTTCTCTAGGTGACAGTCTCCAGAGAAAACTGACAGGGTCTAAGCTGATAAATATTTTAGAATCCTTCTCTGTGCAGGCATTGTGAAACTCTGCAAGCAACAATAGCAAGGACTGGGGGAAAGAGGTTCTGCATATCAGGATAACTCTATAGAGAAGTCTTTGAGAAAGAATATGTCTTAATTTAAGGAAACAAGAATAGGAGATGCAGGGGGAGGTGGACTGGAAACCACTACAATAATTTGTTTGCCTGAGATTCAGACTCCAGCAGAAAATCCTTATGCTACCCAGAGGGAGAGCTATATGATATTTGAGCAGGTTCTTCTGATCCACACAATGGTGGAATGGGGATTGCTGTAGTGCAGCTTTGCCCCTTGCTACTGGGACAACATAAAAATATGTAAGTCATGTGAGAACTCATAGAGTGGATCCTTCCCATGGTTCACCCCAATTTCCAAAGGGACACAATGTTGTAAGACAAATATGACCCTTGGGTTTCTAACATTACCCAGATGGCCCACCAAGGAATGACCTTGCTGATTTCTACACCTTTACAAGGGCTACATGGAATTTTATAAAAGATATAGTCTAAACAAATCTTAAAAGGTAATGAAAGTCTGGGTGGGAAAATGGAGGACATGGGAACATGAGTAATAATTTCTTTGTTTCTTTTTATCTGAAAAACAACAGGTTACTACTTGTATTCTTTCAGAATTTTTGGAGAAAGGATAAGGTGCCAAAACTATAGTCCTCAACTTCTAAAAGAGTAAAAAGTTAGATCTAGGAAATTATAAATTTGCCCTCTTGACAGCGACACTAGCCAAAATTTTAAAATAAATTTTAGGTAAAATTTTAGGTTTGTAAGCATACTGGTAATTAGCAAATGTTAAATCAACAAAGTTATGCAAGGCCATTTCACTAATTTATTTGGTATAGTTGCCAGCTTGATCAACCATGGTAGTGCTATGAAGATAACATCTTGATATCAACAAAACATTTGATATCTCATAATATACTTGTGGACAAGTCAGTAAAAGTGTCCTTCATTATTAGTTATATAAAATATGGTTTAAAGAATATTTCCTACTGGCTCTGCATCTATATGGAGGGAGATTACAAAATGAAATACATTGCATTCTGTCCTAGACTCCATGCTGCTCAATGTAATTATAAATGATTTGGATATAAAGTATTTCATTTTTAAAATTTGTAACAGTCATAGACACAGGAGGTATAAATAATACCATGAAGATATAACTAATGTTCAAGAGAATCTTGAAAGACCAGTTTACTGAGCCTGAATTACTCCATTATAAATTGGACTAGACACTAAAAAATTTGTGGGGATTTGGCAGTAAGATAAGGAGGCCAGGGAGCTTAACCCTCTCTCCTTCTGATATATTATTTAATTTATTTGTTACTTACACCTATATGGCACTCCCATCAAATTATCTCTGAGCAGCTTACAATTTCCTCATACTGTAATCACTAACACAAACCATATCACCAATAACTTCATTATTGCTCACATTAAAGAATTTAATTGTCCATCTAAATAGGCTTTAACAAATAGCCACAGGTATGCAATCAGCTAGAATGGATGTGGTAGCTAAATATGCAGAAGTCAAGGGTGTGCAGTTAGTGCAATAAAGCATCTAAGGAAGCAAGTTCCTTTATTTAAGTCCAAGTTAGCTGAACTGGAGAAGTTAAGAAAGAGGTGATAGAAGCCTTCAGGGATAGGTACATCCCACTCTAATTTTGATGCCTTTGCAGTCATTGAGAAAAAACTCTTAGGTTAAGATGTCTCTACAAGAACGAGGGAAAATATTTTAGAAGAATACCACTTGTGGAGAGCAGATATATATCCTCTTGCTCTGTGACTCTGTCTCTTACTGGATTACCCTTCTAATAGCAAAGGACTGCATTATTAGAGGCATGACAGACAGGTATGTGGTAAGCATGCTCACCACATGGTGGCTAGCATGCCTAGTTGAAAACTGTGGAGTCATGAGCTGTTGAAATAGTCTGTCATTGATAAGAAGTCTAGCAACAATTACCAAAGCAAAGAGATGCAGACTGCCCAGCCTTTACAAAAGTAACCAGCCTTCTCCCCTTCATACTGAAAATGCATACAAAAATAGACCAGGATTTTCTTTCTTAGATGACCTACATATAGGCTTCCTCTTTGAAACCAGAGTACTTGCTAGAATTCTTGTGTTGTAAGTGTAACCTTCTTTCTAATAAATATCACTAATCAGAGTTCCGATAGACTTGTTCTTAAATTACCTATTTCCAGTCCAGACTAATAGGAGGAGAGTCTGACAATCTGGTAGGTAGTTCAGGGTATAAGCCAGCAATTGCTGGACACATTGGCACCAGTGATGTGAGGAAAAGTACTCAAGTAATCCTGGAAGACAAATTTAGATTACTAAATAATATTGAAGTCCAGGTTTGACATGGCAGCTTTCTTCACATACTTTGGGCCAATTAGACAAGCATATCTGAGTAGCTTCAATGCCCAGAAAAGACAATGTTGTCAGGGTTTTGACTGACTATGTGCCTTCAAATCATTGTTGTCATAGCAACCACATAGATTTTCTCCATGATGATCTGCCTCTAACACGTTCTTTCACATCTTCCAAAGGTGCACCCATTGTGTCATGAGTCTGCTGAAACTGAGTCTATCCACCTTTCAGCTGGTTGTCCTCTTCTCTTTCTTTCCACCTTTCCCAGCATTAGTCTTCTCTAAAGAGCTAGGACTTCACATAATATGTCCAAAGTAAGATAATTTGAGCCTGATCATTTGTACCTCATGTGAGAACTCTGGATTGATTTGTTTGAAGATCCATCGGTTTGTTTTCTTGGCTGTCTATGGTATTCTCAGGAGTCTTCTCCAACACCAAAGTTCAAAAACTTCAATACCCTTCCTGCCCTGTTCTTTTAAAATCCAACTTTCACTTCCATAGAGTGTCACAGGGAATACCACTGCTTGCATGATTCTGATCTATGTAGGAATAGACACATCATGGCACTTGAATATATTTTCCAAGACCTTCCTGGCTACTGTACTAATTATTATTCTGTGGTGTATTTCTTGACTGCTTGTTCCTTTACTGTTGAAACTGTGTAAGGTGGTTATATGCAAATGCCAGAAGCCTCCAAGTCAAAATTAGAGAGTTGAGAATTAGAATAAAATGTAGATATAACATCATTACAGAAATATATATAAATGCAGAAAAGGCAGGGAAGAGCATACCAGAACAGAGTTGTTCTCTATGGCAAAGAGACATATAAAGAAGTTACACATGGAGAAAACTCTTCAATTAAATCATTGTTGGTGTTCATATCAATCCCCAAATGTGAGTTAATACTAGGGACATGCTATCATAATATGCTCCAACTAAGTAGTAATGGTACCCAACAAATGAAATATGAAATTAAAGGAATATCTGAAAAAGAAACAGTAATATAGTAGTAATGGGGAATGTCAATTATCTTCAGATAGATTAGGAAAATGTATGTCCTGGATGTGAAAAACTGTCAGGCCTAGCCCAAGGAACTCCAAGAGAGCATGCAAATTCAGTCCAGCTATGTTTATTAGCTACAACCTCTAGCAAGAATCTTCCCAGACTAAAACCCCAGTTCCCAAAGTCCTCCAGCCACAACAGTGTGAATTCCTCAGGGAGGTGCCAGTCTTATCCTTTTGTTCTTCCCACGCGGTTCCGGTGAGCTAAGAAAATGCTTATCTCCCTGAGCTTGGCCTTCATAATTCCATTCCATCACAAAAACAGACCAAATTTCTAGGTAGCCTAAATGATGACTAGCCCTGAAACAATTAGTCAAGGAGCCAACAGTAGGAAACAAAACATTGGACCACACAACATAATGCCATGACATTCAACATACTTACCAAGAAAAATTGACTTCAGTAAACTTACATCTTAAATATGAAATTACTGATATTTTCACATAAATACTCAACTACTCTTTAGTATCAGTTTATGTTTCTGAGTCTTGGAAAATAGCCAGTGTAACCCCAGATGTTTAAAAGTGATCAAAGGACAATAAGGAAAACAATTAGACAGATAGCTTAGCATCTCTTCCAGGGAAAATTATTATTACAGAGAAATTAAAAACAATTATAAATTGTGGAAGAAAATGTTTTGTTGGAAATACATCAATATGGTTTCCCCACAGATAACTTTTGTCTTATGAACCTTCTACACGTTTTTGAAGGTTTCAACAAGAATGAACCCAACTGCTACTTCAAAAAGACTTTGGCAACAACAAAGGCTCTTGAGCAAATTCAGTTGCTAGGATTAGAGGACAGGATCTTTGCACTGGCAACTGGTTAAAAACTGGAAAATGAGAGTAGAAATAAATGGGCAATTATCACAATGACAAGATATGCATGATATCCCACCCCACCGCCAGTTCAGACTGCTGCTTTTAAAATATTATACAGATGATCTGGAGTTAGAGCTGAGTAATGAGGTAGCCATGATCCCTGAAGACAACAAACTGTTCAGGGTGATAAATTCAAAATTTATTGTGAAGAGTTCCAGAATGATCTCTCCAGACTTGGTGAGTGGACTTCAGTGACAGATCCAGTTCGGTGTAAACAAGTATAAAATAATGCATTATAGAATGAAAAAATTCATTGTTCACCTCTACATTAGTGGGATTGGAGTTGACAGTGACTGGTCAGGAAAGGGATTTTGGAGTTCCGGTGGATAGTTTGATGAAGATGTCAACTCAGTGTGAAGTTGCTGGAAAAAGAAAAATGCTGTGATTAGAATCATTTGGAAGGGAACTGAAAGCAAAACTGTCTGCCCTTATATAGGCATACAATGAGATCACACTTGGAATATTGTATACAGTTCCAGTCACAACCCCTTAAGAAGGATATTCTAGAGCTGAAGAAGATGCAGAAAAGAGCATCCAAAATGGGGATTGGAGCAGCTGTACTAAAAAAAAAGAAAAAGAAAAAAAGAGTAAATTGGAGTTGGGCGGCACCTAAGTCAAATTAAATAAATACATAAGAATACTATAGCAATTAGGGCTCTTAAGTGTGGAATCAAGAAGGGTAAAGGAAGACATGAAGAAGGTATATTAAATCTTGAATGACATAAGGCATAGCCAGATGGCTGCATTAAAGTGCTGTCTAAGAGTTTTTGAGCTGTCATAAAATTGTATCAGTATAAAATTTACAACCCAAATTGTGGATCCCTGTTTTGCTATAGGAACCAGGCTGATGACTAGTGCTGTTTTAATGTGGGATAGTTAAGGAAAATGATTGGTGGAATTCCCCAGTTTCATTTCCCCTGCACTAAGTGTTACCTACTGGTACAAAGACTACCACCAGTCACTCTTACTAATCAGGAGTGGGGCAGGATTTAGAAAGTATAGGTGGATGCTTGAAAGGGGTGTTCAGCCACCTGTCAAGCTGCCTGACTAATAGGATACAGACACAAAGGTGCTCTGCTTCTCTGACCTGTCAGGCTATTTCTGAACATGGATCCAGCATTCTGGGAGACCTAAACCTGTGCCCAAAGCTAGCTTTGCTGACAGGTGGCAAACGTGAACTGAAATGAGATGGAGCTGTTGATAGCAAGCTCCATTCTTCACTAATGGTACAAGGAATAGCAGGGCTGGCAGGAAGAACAGTTCTGTCCTTGTGATGGGACACCCACAGATGGCTTTGGAGCTGGAATGGAATATGGCAACAAGGCAGCATTTCTCCCCCATCAAAATAATAAAACCTATGAAACCGCTTGTTTGCAGAAGCATCAGAAAACATGTGGTGTACCCAGTGGGGATAGAACCAGCAATATACAGTTGGTAGAACCCAGCTCTCTTTCCCAGCTTAGCTTGACCTTTTATGCAGCTCTGTGTTTAAAAAACTGTCTAGTGATCTTCCAACAGAGCACTAAACCTGTGTCTGTATATTGCCCATTTTGGAAAGCACCGGGTATTATGGCCAGGTGTCCAGTCTCTCCTGCAGCCCAAACCAAAAAGGCCACAGAGGGTCATGCCCAGGTAGCATGGTGCCTGCACCCATCTCAGGTGGTCAATAGGAACTGGCTAGATCATATCCATGGGGAAAAAAAAAACTATTGGGAGAAGTGGTCAGCATTACAACTGGAATAGCTAAAGATGATTCTAAGCCTCAGCTGTGGGCGTAAGGTACAATAAATAAAGGCAAAATCACAATCACGTGACCCTCCCCCCCTAAGAAAAAGCCAAAGTTACTGGAACATATTTTTGCCATGGTTAGTGAGATATAAAAAAATACATGAAGAAATCAGTTTTTCTTTCTCATACACACACAATTAGAACTCAGCGTCATCATTGAAACCAAATGCAGGGAGATTTAAGGACCAGCGGAAGGGTATACTTTTTGAACACTGTAGATGGTTATGCTATGGAATTTGCTGCCAGCAGTTGTGGTAATGGCAGCCAATTGAGGTAGTCTTAAGAGGGGTCTGGATAGGTTCTGGAAGATCAGCCTATCAATGGCTACTAATATTGAAAGCTGTCTATTACCTTTTGAATCATAGGCAATATATCTTAAATGGTGGTGGCTGGGAAGAGGCAGTGAAAGGGGGCTACTGCCATCCAGTCCTGACTTGTGAGTTTCCCAAAGATGGGAAACTAGATGGGACTATGGCCTGATCCTTCTTACTTTCTTACTTACTTACTTACTTAGCTAAACAGTAATCCTTTTTGCAGGCAACTCCTTTTGCTCTAAACTAGAAAAAGGAGAAATTAACCAGACTCTTGTCAGTTTCACTTCTATTCAATTTGTCTTGGCTCCTGCAGGAAAACCGTAGACCTGTCACACTATTGTACACTTTGAACTTCAGGAACCAGAATGAGAGCCAAATCAAAAATCCCTTCAACATGGATACAGACACAACAAAGAATCAGAGCACCCTATCTCCATCTCTTTAACTGATACAGAGTATAGTAAGCAGAGAATATGATGGAATTCCAAGACTGCAGCGCATCATTCATTACAAAACAACAGAAATATTAGCCTCCATACATTTCTTGAGATTTCGCAGCACAGTTGACATTTATTATTGTTTATTGGCACTTTAGGTTTGTAATCCTATATCCATTTATAAAGTAGAACTTACAACTTACTTGTCATACACAATAATCCACTATAATTTCTATAAATGTTCTCACAACTGATTTCCCTCCTTTATTTTCCAAATCAAACTAAAAGAATTACACATTTAAAAGATGACCTAAACTTGATTAGCAACTCTTAAGCTCCTAGGAATATCATACAGGGAGGAAAAAAAAAAAAGACAGTTCACAAAGAGTTTTAAAAGGATAAAAGAAAATGTAAAAACAAAATAGGAGAAACTAAAACATCAGAAGACATTTGACAACATTTTAAGCTCAGTGTGGTCAAAAGCAAAGCATCCTGTTCGACTGTGGCCAGACAACACTAACCATGTTAGTAAACATAATTTAAAATAAACAGAGCCTGAAATATGACAGACAAAAACATTGGCTCATAAAGATACCTTGCTAAACTTTAAGACGGTTGCTATTAAATAACTCATTACTAGATGACTGATGCATTATGATGGGGGCCTTTAATTATAAAGATCCTCTGTTTTACCTTAAGGTCTCTTTAATTACCACCTTCAGTATTTATGTGCAGAGCAGGAAAACACTTCATCTTACTATACAGTAGCTGTGAGCAAACACTATTATCTCAGGAAGTAAACCATCTTGTTCGGTGATTGACATAATGATACAGCACTTAATTGCTGAAAATATCTACTTCATTAAATAAAAGTGTTCATCATCATGACAAAGAATCTTCACTTGACACACACTATACCAGACTCATGTTTCAGGCTTTCAGTGTGGGGTGTACTTGCATGTCAACACTCCTACCCTGAGTAGCAGCAAGAACTTTTAAGTCTCATCCAGACAAGGAGAACACACCCCCTATTATGGGAAAAAAATTCTGAGAGGAGTTAAAATTATTCATTTTAGACTTCTTCCTAGTTAACAAAGAGATACCCTTACTACTGTATTTGACTTCACTTTCCATTTGCCAAGTCTGGGGGAGGGGCTGTCAAAATGGGAAAGATGGCAGACACGGTATCACGATACAAGCCCCTTTTCTTTGTACACGTGTGAATGTAGCACGTGGGGCTTGCATTGAGATGCTGGATCCACCACCTTGCTTTGATCCAGATCTGTGAACACCACTGCCCAGAGTGGCTTATATTCAATAAATAAAAAGAGCAACATATTTAACAAATAAAATGTGTCTGACAACTTTAAATATGTAGCCTTTTTAAATAGGTGGAAAAATAACCTTTCACACTATTGACTGCTTCTTCTCTTCTAGAGAAGTTGATCCTTGCAAGAGGATGATGTCACTTCATTTCATTGGCTATGGGTGCTACGCAATAAAGACAAATGAAGCCAATTCAGAATGAGGGCAATGATTATTAGAGTTCATTGCCACTCCTCTGCATTTGCTTTATTTGTTCTTAGTGACTTTGTCCTAGAGACAGATTTGATTAAGTAAATCCAATCTTTATCCTTGGGATAAAGTGCAGGATGCTAGGGAGGAGAATTTGTTTTTGTTTTTTTAATGTGCAAAATCAGCTGATCAATGCTGTGAAGTGAATTTTAAATGAACACTACCATAATAACTGAATACTAAGGCAGGATTATGAGGAAGCACCTCAGTGAGTTGGCAGGCAGATAGAATCTGTTTCAGGGTGAATCTGAGGATGGGGAAAGTGCTTTTATCAGTAGAAATTCTTGAAAGAGAGGGTATGTTTCCATGCAAATAATCGAAAGAAGGAGCTGGCAGGCTGTTCTTTTTCTGTTCTCTTCTCTTCTCTCTTCTCTTTTTTCTTTTCTTTTCTTCTTTCTCTTTCTTTTCTTTTTGCTATATAATTTTATTAGGAATGCTGATTGTAATAGTAAAATCCAATACAAATTAAATTTAAAGAAAGAGAAATGAAGGGAAAGAAAGGACAAAAGGTGCAAGGAAAAAAAAAAAGAGAAGACAAAAGTAAAAATATAATAAAGAAAGCGAAAAGAAATATATAAAGAAGTGACTTCCAACTTCCATCACAACAAATGGAAACAAATTTATTGACTCTTTACCCTCTCTGAAGTTACAAACAATTATCTCTTCTTCCCGTATCCCATTCCTTATCTATAGAGAGATCCATAAAGCATCATCTTTTCAGTTCTGGTGTCAGCAGAAAGTCTGTACAGGTAGTCCTTGACTTACAACCACAGTTGGGACCAGAATTTCCATTTGCCTCATAAAGATAATTTCATTGAAGTAGTAAGGGATTCTCCACCAAGGGTTGATGCATGGCCAGCTCAGTGTCATTGGCTGCCTCAGTAAGAGTAGCTCAAATGCTCTTTTACCCGTCACAGGGACTGCTCCACTCTGATCTTCAGAAGTGAAGACCATTTTGTGCCCTGATTCAAAGGCACAAACTTTCAGGTACCCTTCTGGAGATTTGACAGCCACAAAACAGTGAACAAACAAAATCAAGGACTTAAAAATAATAAATATTTTTCATTTCCCCCTAAAAATATGAAGAGATTAGAAGCTTATGCATCACATGTATAAATACGACCCTCTGGTTGAACAACTGAATGCTGGCAAACACTTTTAACCTCAGGATAAGGAAATGTTGCTATCTTAGCTTTGAAAGTTCCCAAAAGTCTTGGATAAAAATCGAAGGTGGAAATGTATTCCTGATTTTCCTACATTCTTATCACCAGATCCCAATTAATATCCTTTCAACTAGAGACCTTCCACATGAGATCTCTGCACCAACTTGGAACCAGCTCCAAACCTGTGTGATTACATAGAGTAGTTGGTTTCAAGAGCTGAGTCAGATCTGTCTCTGTTCTTGAAAATGGAGCAAAGTTGATACTTTTTTGGCAACACGGTGACTCTGCTGACCATATGAGTGATCTATTTATCTAATTGCATCACCCTCTCTTAATTTCTGGCCTTCAGCCACTCTAGCAGGTCTTTCAAGAGATGGGGATGGCTTGACTGCTTTGCAGTTCTCCTTCATAAGAACTGCTTGGATTTTTATTAGGATCATACAGGCACATATGGTGTGGGGAGGTTGTGCAGCATTTATTTTTATGAAGTATAGGGATGAACTGCAGTTCCTTGAGGATGGAAATAATTCTTTGTTTCTTTGCAGAGTTGGGAAGTCATGGATAATCTTTAGACCACTTTTGGGAAGGAGAATTGGTGATAGTGTAGAAGTGCCCTCAGTTAGTTAAATAAGTCCCTGCTCATTTATTGTCCTCCTTGCCTATTCAGACAGACACTTTTTTATCTCTGCTGTTGCAATTCTATCAGATAAAATAGTCTCTATTTCTATAGAATTATAAAATATACTTCCCCCCCAGCTTCTTCCATTCACAAATCACATGTTCCTCCTGCCTCTTCAAACCTTTTCACACTTTTTTATGTGGATCAGCAAGTGATGTTAGGTATGACTACTTTATCTCACTCCCCCTGCAGCAGAACTGAACTTGTTAAAAACATAGGTGAACAGCCTCCTAAATATTTATAAAGAGACATGAGTGCAAATCTCCTTCAAGAATAAACTAGATTGTACAATGAAAGCATAAAATGTTTTAGGCTGTTGCCAAAGCCAAGAACATCCACTTCAGATACAAGCTGCTTTGACAAGCCAAAAGGGAAGTGAATTCTTCATTACAGGCCTTCTGGCAAACAAAGGTTTGACAAGTGTGTAAAGAACTCTAGAAATGATATATTTGTTGAATACATATGACTTTATTTGATTGAGACAAAGTCTGGCAATTAAAATATGTAAAAGAAAGCTGATGTAATACAGCTGAGAATTGTAGATCAAGGTTGTAATACAATTTCTGTCTACCATTGTGTGAATTCGTTGATGTTGCCTGAAGCAGTGATACAATCCCCTTGTCTTCTGAATGTGGTGAAAAGACATTGTATAAGATTAACATGATATCAGTTTGCTGCAATAACACGTACGGATGAACTTGCTTAAAGAGTAATGCCAACACACTGGAGATTCTTAAAAGCATCAATACACTTTTTAGTAGGTTTTTGCTTTAAGGCAATGAAATTTTGTTTGTGATTATATATAAAGTTGTCCTTTCAAATTTAGCTATAAGGATTCTTAACATTTCTCTCCCAATGGAAATTGTATCCCTACAGTTAAGAAGTCCATAGCCATAACCATGGATAAATATGAAAAAAAAAACCCAGGTCATTATTACTAGAAGTAAGGTGACCCCTCATGTTCATTGCAAGATATCTCAATATAAATAAGATATTGTTCAGTTGCATGCAGAAACAAAAGACTACGTCCTCTTCTTTCTTTTCAGTATAGGGTAAGTCTGTCTGAATAAAGCAAAATTCTTTGCTTTATTCAGATCTGCACAATTCAGGAAATAATTCTGACTTAACGATTTTTACTGCAATTATTATATCATTATTATATCTACTATATTATTTATACCTTTATCAGTAATGTTTTATATTTTATAAACTGCCCATAGACCTTTGCAACTGGTGCAGATAATGCATTTTATAAATAAATTAGTCCAATTTGGATGTTCAGGTTTTGTTGGGGCAGTTCAGATTTTCAAGCAGATTTGGAAACAGCTATTTCTGCATCTGAATCACCCTTGAATCAAATCTCCAAACCAAAAATGTATATAATCCTGTTATTGGGGTCATCACATGAAACTGAATCTGAAAATCATGTACATGCTTGTCCCAAATACCAAAATAAACTCAAATTGGTTTTGTCTCCCTGTTCTCAGAAGATAAAAAAAAGGTATGTTTAAAATTTCCCACAAAATGCATTTTTTAAAAAATAAATGTAAACACCTGGGGCAGAAGACACCAATGAAAATCAAAACCAAAGTATACAGTATGAAGAAAGGGATTTAACCATCATAGTTCTCATAAATATATATATATATATATAGCAGCTGGCATTAATTCCTGGGATTTAGTTTAACTGCAAACTTGTAATTAACCGACCCCTTTACTGTGTACCTTTGTTTATCACTTGTATTTTAACTTTTTGAAAACTCTAAAGAAAGTTAAACAATTTTCTAATTGATCACAATATGGGACATGGGGATGTATATATGGTACATGCATATACATTTGTCCCTGATCCCAAAGTGAACAGTAAAGCCCAACTGATGCAAATAGTTTGCTCTGTTCTCCCACGCCCCCAACCCCCCCCCCCCCCAAAGGCTAACAGGAATCAGGTAGGGAATAAGACAGAGCAGTCATAAATCAGTCTTCATTAGAGTTACAAGGGACTAGACAGTCTCAGAGCCCAAGGTTTCAGCAAGAAACCCACATCAAACATCAGGGTTCAAGAAGTTGACAGCTCCAGTCTAGCAATCCAAGAATCACATAGGCGTACATAAGATTCACAGCTTCAAGGCAAATCTGTCACCAGCAAGGAATCTACTTTCTGAGGTAGCCTTAAATGCCCAAGATTCTGTACTTCTCATGTGGGTATACAGTCATGTGCAAAAGAAAGTACACCCTCTTTGAGTTCTATGGTTTTACATATCAGGACATAATAAAAATCATCTGGTCCTTAGCAGTTCTCAAAAGCAGGTAAATACAACCTCAGATGAACAACAGCACATGACATATTATACCATGTCATCATTTATTTTACAAAAAGAAAGCCAAAATGGAGAAGCCATGTGTGAAAAAGTAAGTATACCTTGTAGAACCACCTTTAGCAGTAGAACCACCTTTAGCAGCAATAACTTGAAGTAACCGTTTTCTGTATGATTTTATCAGTTTCTCACATCGTTTTGGAGGAATTTTGGCCCACTCTTCTTTACAACATTGCTTCAGTTCATTGAAGTTTGCAGGCATTTGTTTATGCACAGCTCTCTTGAGGTACCACCACAGCATCTCAGTCTGGTTGAGGTCTGGACTTTGACTGGGCCATTGCAACACCTTGATTTTCTTTTTCAGCCATTTTGTTGTAGATTTGCTGGTGTGCTTGGGATCATTGTCCTGTTGCGTGAAACAATGTTGACCAAGCTTTAGCTGTCAGACAGATGACCTCACATTTGACTCTAGAATACTTTGGTATACAGAGGAGTTCATGGTCGACTCAATGACTGCAAGGTGCCCAGGTCCTGTGGCTGTAAAACAAGCCCAAATCTTTACCCTTCCACCACTGTGCTTGAAGGTTGGTATGAGATGTTTGTGCTGATATGCTGTTTTTGGTTTTCGCCAAACATGGCGCTGTGCACTATGGCCAAACATCTCCACTTTGGTCTTGTCTGTCCAAAGGACAATGTTCCAGAAGTCTTATGATTTGTTCAGATGCAACTTTGCAAAACTAAGCCATGCTGCCATGTTCTTTTTAGAGAGAAGAGGCTTTCTCCTGGAAACCCTTCCAAACAAACCATACTTGTTCAGTCTTTTTCTAATTGTACTGTCATGAACTTGAACATTTCACATGCTAACTGAGGCCTGTAGAGTCTGAGATTTAACTCTTGGATTTTTTGCAATTTCTCTGAGCATTGCAGAGTCTGACCTTGGGGTAAATTTGCTGGGATGTCCACTCCTGGGAAGATTGGCAACTGTCTTGAATGTTTTCCACTTGTGAATAATCTTCCTCACTGTAGAATGATGGACTTTAAATAGTTTGGAAATGGCCTTATAACCCTTCCCAGATTGATGGGCAGCAACAATTGCTTCTCTAAGATCATTGTTGATGTCTTCACTCTTTGGTATTATGTTAACACACACCTCAGTGCTCAGGACCAGCAAACTCCTAAAACTTTGGCTTTTATAGAGGTAGTCACACTTCCTGATGATCAATTGATCAGGGGCATTTGATTAGCAGCACCTGGCTGCTACTTAGCCTCTTCATGCCTATGAAAGCAGTAAAGGTGTACTTAGTTTTTCACACAAGTCTTCTCCATTTTGGCTTCTTGTAAAATAAATGATGACATGATGTAATATGTCATGGGCTGTTGTTCATCTGAGGTTGTATTTACCTACTTTTGAGAACTGCTAAGGATCAGATGATTTTTATTATGTTCTGATACATAAAACCATAGAACTCAGAGAGGGTGTACTTTCTTTTGCACATGACTGTAGCTGAAATTAAGACGACTTGCTGTTTCTAGGATCCAATCCTACAAAGCATCAGAAGCCTTTTCCTGTTGGCAGTAACTTTTTTCTAACTTCTGCTTTCCATCGATTGGCACCTGTTTTCTCGGGCCCTGAGGGACCTTTTCTCCAGTTCCAGGTCTGAAGCCTCTATGTCTGACTCAGGAGTAATGGGGCCTGCATCTTCTTTTTTCAGTGCCGATCCTGGAGATTGCTTCCCCAGCATTTGAAATGCCACATTCATCAGCTTGGTCCTTTTCTGAGGAAGATTATGTCTGACTAGGCCCTGACATGTTAATACAAGGGAAAGCAATTTTTTTTTTTTTTTTTTAGGACCAGTGAGTACAGATGGAATTTTGAGAGCTTCCAAAAACATCTGTCATGGGATTTGTCCAGAAGGCAAAATGGTGAATTTATGCCCCATCACCCTCTAGGTGATGCTTTTTTCAACCTTCTTACCTTGGAGAAACCCTTGACATAATGTTCAGGTCTCAGGGAACCCCTGCATAAAAATAGAAAAAGAAAAAAAAAAAAGAGGAAAACTTCATAATACAATTCATTTCTAACCTACACAATCCACATTTTACAATGTTTACAACACCAAAGCAGTGGGCCATCAGCTGAGTCACAATACATAACATCTCCCATCACTGCAAGTGCTAGCAGAAACAATGTTTATTTTTTTAAATCACAGACTCTCACAGAACCTAGAATTCTATGGAACCCCAGCTGAGAAAGGCTGTTCAAGTCCTAATAAAACTTTATCACAGTTTATCTTCATTTTTTTTCTCTAAACCATTGGATACACTTCCAAACACAGCCATACACATCCATAACTTTTTATTTACTAAAAATGCATTTGAGGACTATTTTTGTGCATACAGGTAATGCTAGAGGCAGGCTTTGTTTGTTTGGTAGCATGTCAGATTCCATTTAATTTTAAATAAAGTAATTTTTAAATATAACAGGTGAAGCAAAAGAACTGAATTGCTTCTTCACTTCAGTGGAGAGAATCATATCACCTTGGTGTCACAAAGTGCTTTTAGGCAAAGTTCAACTTCCTTGCACAGTTCTAGTGTGTACTATTAATCTACATAACACTACCCATGTTGTACACTCTTTATTTCCTCACGGAAATTTAAAGGATATACAGTATACTATACCATACCTTTTATGGATCCTCTTGATTTTAGTAGACTACTCCCACCACCACCCCAATGATAGCAGAGCAGGAAAGTTTGATTTGGAGTCATTTCTGATACATTTTTATTACATGCATAAAAAAGCAATATCTAACAATCTTACAGTTGTCCACAGCTGTAGATCAGAGAGGTTAGCAAGTAGTTGAGACTTAGACTGAAGATTGCTTAGATGAATAAGACTGATCATTCTCAGCCTCCTTTTAAAGGTGGGTGTTACTGAGATTATATTCTTCAAGATCCGCAATACTAAGTTCAGAAAAAAATATGCATTAGCTGGAATCTCTGACCTTTTTAAAGCAACATAGGTAATAAGATTTGGAAATGCTACCTTGGTCACTGCCAATCAGAATAAAAACTTGCAGCTCAGCATGTTGCCTTTATATGTTCAAATACATGTCAGTCATATTGAAACAATTGATTTAAGTACAGGAAACTGTTTCCGGAAGTTGCCAGTGACTCAGCTATATTGAAACAATCAATTTCAGTTCAAGAAGCTGTTTCAGGAAAGTACCAGTGACTCAGCTATTCAGAATTATAATCATCATTGCTTTAAAAACAAATAGCTCCCCCAAACCCATACTTTTCCCACTAACAGACACCATAATTTGTCAACTCGGAGAGAACCTACTGTGCAATATGGATAATAAGGGATAAAAGAAGAATTTGTACTTGTTTTGTGTAAGTTGAGTGCACCTGCTAAATGTGGGCTATTACTGCAGAAATGTTAATTTACCCAAACACAATAATTTATATTGGTTGTTATGAGTAATTTTGATACTCAACATCACTGAATCTGCAGTTTGGCAAAGCTATGTTAGTGAAGAGGAAAAACATGGTGTTTTGCACCTGTGCTCCTGATTAATGCAAATTTTAATAGGTTGTTAAAATTAGACATCTCCAGGCTGCCTTGTGACTGACCCCTGCTGCTGTGTATTTGTGTGTGTAAAAAGTTCCTAGTATTGTTTTTATATGAGCTCTGTTTACTAACAGAAAAGACTCCAGTCTATTTATTATAGAAAGTATTCATGCTACATACATCATTGATTGGAAAAATTGGTACTGGAGCTGCATTGTGTCTTATGAGTCATTTCAAGGGATGATTTGATCGTTCTAATTCTTATGCAGCTTGACCTTTTAATTTTTTTTAAATGTTTTATTTGCACAAAGATAAAAAGGAAAAAAAACCCAGACACTTGCAATTCTCACATACTAATCAAAATTGGTTTTAAGGTTATCATCTTGCCATGTTATACATTTAAATCATTAACTATTAATGTAATTTAACAAAAGGAAACATTACATATATAAACTATTTTATGGAATTCAAATATATAAATAGTCATCCCTAGCAGTAGAATACTTCTTCACATATAGAAAGAGAGGTGAGTTGTTCAGAAGAGTATATAACTGACAAAGAATGGGTATCCTTCCAATCTTGTAGGATTATTATTTTGCAACCATAAAAGCATGCAATATACACTTTTGTTATCCTGATAATTTCCAAATAAAAATATAAGTGTTTACAAAAACTCAATGAGTCTTCTAGAACAAAGTCAATATGTAAAATAACTTCAGAACAGAGCCATCATAGCACCTGATGGTTAGTTGCTGAATTACTATGTGAATGGAGTTGGGTGGCCAATAAATTTTAAATCATCATCATCATCATCATCTCATACTTTTCCTAAATATCAAATTTTTTTTTTTGACACAGAAAACTGTCAAGTTAAAAAAAAAGTTAAAATACCAAAAAAGAAAAAAAATTTTAAATGTGAAATGCAATCTATTGAAAATGCATATCTTGCATTTTAATTAATGTATTTGAATAGTATTTAAAGGAACATTTTGTGCAGCATAGTAACAGTGAGATGGATGTAAGAGCGAACACACACAAAAGTGCCAGAATCTGGAAATAGATTGTTTTGTACATCCCTAATGTCTTTCCTAATGTAGAAACCCTCAGTATCACTGTGTTAATTGTTTCTTCCTTACAAAAGTGTTAAAATGTAAGTTTGGGCTTCAGAGAAACAAAGCAATATACTTCTTGAAGTCTTAAAACAGATTGTAGCCATATATCACAGCATATCAATCCTCCATGAAATCGTCTCCTTAGAACATCCATCTCCAATCTTCTTCTTTCAAGATAATATTGTTCTTCTGATCTTATAGTCCTTTAACAGCATAGCCAGAAGGCTGCTACACACCCTGAAAGCTTCACCAGTAAGGGCATCAGCAATCCTGGCCACCCATTGACCTTCTGGCCCTCTAAAAACTTTCAAATCTCACAAAAATGGTTTTCATGTTTTCATCCTATAAATGATGGATTTTAATCTGACAAAGAACATTAACTGCACCTCCATTATTTACAACCTGGAACAAACTCTGTCTTCTTTTTGTTATGTAAACAGATCTTAAACCAGTTCCCTTGCATCCAGTAGTAACTATGGGATTGTCTGCTGATACCAGGCGCAGACACCTTCAGCATCTTGTTCCTCCTCTTCAGCATCAGAACCATGAGAAAACCTGTTTCTCTCCCCATTAGGCTTGGGAAGTCCTTCCTCAGGCTTGAGGCATGCCTGTAGGGGAATGACTTAGGGCTTATGCCAATCTCCTAACAGAGGCATGAGTCCCACTCTAGGGTGGATTAAAATCACTGGAAGTCAACCAGATACTGGGACTGGACAACCAATCAAAGTCTCACAAGATGCCAGCACTGTATTATAGGGTATGTACAAAGGATGACTTGATTGAAAGAAGTGGTGTCACATAGTTATTCCTCTTACTTTATTTAACTTAAAGGACAGTGAAAAGCAGATTCAACACCCCAAGCTTCCAGCTTTGCAAATGACCCCTTCTTTGCTTTATATTCCACAGCAGACAAGAGTCTCCTTCCAGTGCAGCAGCTTGTGGTAAAAGTGTAAAAGGCAAGCACTTTTTCCTTGCACTCAAAGACATTTTAAACATGTACTGTATCTCTTAGCAAGTTACAATATAAATTTAAGATATGTGTGTGCCAAACATGTACGAAGCCCTTCATGTTGATTATACTAATGTTACTCCTATGTAAATTTAAGGAAAAGGCTTACAAAACTTACTGGCAATTTTCCATCTCTTTGATCCATCTGGTGATCCTCTGCCAGATAAACCATCAACCTTATCTTCCATCTATCTTCTGGCCCCCCAGTGTGCCAGCTGTGCTGGCTAGTAATTTTTCCCATGTTGCTTTTCCTCTACATTGAGTCTTCTCTGGATCTTATTCTTGAACACTTTGTGGACTTGTGACCATTCACAAGCTAACAAGTCTTCAGGAATACAGACACTGCCCAATCCATTCTAGGATCACTAGCTGCCCTTTTTCTGGATTAAAACCAATAATTGATTTTCAACAGCCACTAATACTGACAAAACCATCTTGACCATTTTAGCAGCCAGCCATCGCATCCACTTCACATCTTCTTTCCCAATAACCTCATGGGTGTTTAAGGCTTCCCTTTTTGACAATTCCATATCTATACCCCTCCTTGTCCTATGAGCACTATTTCCTATGAGAATCTAAACTATCTTCTTTTACCAGCAACTTAGCAGCACAGCTTAACACAGAGTTAGTATAGCAAGTTTGCTTTGGTGTCTGCATAGATGCCTGAATATATGAAGAGCCAGTGAAATGCATGGCAGAGAACAGGTTTATCACAGATCTGTTTACTTTTTTTTTTTAAGGATTGCTTAACCAGATGGCCATTTATTTCTTTCACATAGAGATCAAAGTCAATGTTTGGAACAAAATGCCAAGATGAACTAATGACCTAAAAATATTACAATAGATAATATTTTAACAGGGTGTAGTGCTCATGATGAAAACCACAGACAGGACCAAGTAATGCAGGGTTTGATATTGCTTTTTTGCTATTGAAAAGCTGTTGAAAAGCAACAGAAAATATGAAGTTTCACAGCTGGTAATATATATTTTTTATGCTATAAAACAAACCGTTTGTGAGAAGTTAGGACATTTTTAAAGGGGAGAATCAGAGGGAGATAACTGTTTACAAATCAAAGACTGTAACTCAGCAAAACATCTTTCAGGTCTCCATGGTTTTTATGGTGCTTTCCTTAATATTTCTGATTATCTATTGTTTTGTTTGATTTGTGAACACTAAATGGTGCATTAGTCATAATTATCTGCTAGTAATTAACCCCTATACTTCTATAATCATCTGCAGACACAATTGAAATGTAGCTATTTTCCTTGTAACACCACCATTCAGCCAAAGCAGGAGTTTCCAAACATTCTCACAAGGTTGCACTTTGCATTTCAACTAGACTACAGATGAACTCCTACACATCTGCCATGGAAGCTTCTTTGCCAAGTAAAGTGATCAGATTTTCAGGTAGGCTTTTAGTTGAGATTTTCAGATGGCCACCAAAACCTTCTTCCCTATAATCACATTCCATCTACTTAGCCATCTATCTGTATTTTACTAGTTGTTCGCTTGACAAAATGATTTTCTTTTTCTTAAAAAAATAGTGTCTTTTTTAAAAACAACAATAACCACAACTTATTGTGATGTATTTATTCATCTAAAACCATTATATTTCACCATTCCACCAATGGACACTACTCAATGAGTTTAACAAAGAAAAGGTAGAGGTGATTAAGGAAAAACAAAACAAACCCCAAAACTATATAACTGATCCAGAACACAATGGCACACACAGTATTGGGTATTCTTAGGTTTGCCCACATTAAACCTCATTAGGTGAGCTGTACTGCCTTCCAATTTCCTTCTGGGTGAAATTCATGGCACGGAACTAGGTTATTTGCAGGACCCTGAGAGTATCTGCCCATCCCACCAGATTGGATAGGGTAGATACATTCCAGATCCCTTCCCTGAAATCTTGCCACCTAATAAGACCTTGGAAGAGTCCCTTTTCTGTGGCTGCCCTTACCTTATGGAATACCCTCCCTCCAGTGATTTGGCAGCCCCCCACCCTTTTAGCCTTTTGGGAGGCCATCAAGACCTGACTTTTTACCCAGGTGCTGGGGTAGAATGTGTCCTGTTTCAGGTTTCAAACTCACACACACAGAGTTGCTAGGGGAGAACAGCAATTTACTCATGGCTGAGGAGATAACTGGCAAACACAGAAAGGTACATAAATCAAAACAGAGTTTCTGGGAAAGAAAGCTTGCCTGGATAGTTTTGCTTTCAACAGGAACATGCAGAAGAGAAGTCAAAATCCAGTCTCAAATTCAGAGAGCCAAGTCAGGTTTGTCAGCCAGTCTGAAGGTCAGAGTTTCAGGGTTCATGAGCAGAATTCACAGGAGCAACATGCCAGAGCAGGAGATCAGACAGTTGTTTCCAATAGAGAAACACAGGTCAGGGCTGCCTCTTAAATCAGGCTGCAACCAGCTATCTTTAATTAAGAGAGTTACTCCCTTGCTTGGCAAGGAGCCTCATTGAGCATCTTTGCTCTGTTCTCTGCTCTACTCACTGTGTCTGAGGACTTGGAGGCTGCACGTCATCACTGACTGCTCCAGCTGTTCTGCTGGTGACTGTGTTTGATCAGCCCCAGGTGATTCCTGGCTTACATTTCACTGGTTCAGCTGCAGCAGCTTCTTCAGAGTCATTCTGAGTCCCAGGCCATGACAGAATGAGGATATCTGGGGCTGGTTGTGGGGTATCCCAAAGGGGTGACTGAGGTGCCAGGTTTTTGTTTTTGTTTTAATTTTATGGCTTTACATTAAAATGTAATCACAACTGCCCCAGTGAGAGTTTAAACATGCACTTACAAGATTGACCACTGCAATTTATTTATGTATTTATGTATGCATGTATGTATTTATTTTGGGACACTCCTGTGGCTGCCCATATTACATAACCTATCTCTGGGCAGCTCACAGCAAAAACAATTAAAAAAATTGTAAGAAACAATTAAAAAAACAGCACCCCCTTCCCCCCACACACAAAGAGAACAGTGCCAAGCATCTTCAAGCATCACTCCTCAATAACAATAACAGCAATTGTTGTGTTCCAGCTTCACCTGATCCCAATGCCTGAGGGAAGAGCCAAATTTTTAAGGCCTTCTGGAAGGCTAGAAGGGTGGAGGCCTGCTGAATCTCAGGAGGGAGGGGGTTCCACAGAGCAGGGCCGCTACTAAGAAGACACACTTCCTAGGTCCTGCTAGATAACAAATGTTAAGGGAAGGGACCTGGCACACACCCACCCTACTGCAGTGTACTTCACATGGGGCTACATCTAACAACTTTCCAGAAACTACATTGGTGCAAAATGCAACCGCCTGCTTCCTGACAGTGATAATCACTGCAGTCATTTAGCACCAATGTGGTGGGTCTTACACTGGCTTCTAATAGGCTTCCAAGTCCAATTCAAAATCCCAATTTTAAATTCGAAAGCCCTTCATGTTTTGGCACCCAGGGACCTTCAGGCCCACTTCCTTCAGGTAGATCCAATTTGTCGGGCATGCTGTTCCCTAGCTGGGAAGTCGAGAGTCCCACTACACATTCATGAGGTAGTTGGCAGGAGACAATGTTTCTTGGTCTTTGCTCCATTGCTCTGCAATTTGAATGACACTCTCTTTAGTGGTGCTTTGAAAAGCAATAAAAACAGAACTGTTCTGCAGAACTTTTAATTTAAAACTTATTATTGGGAAAGTTAAAATGTTACATGCAGGTTTGGCATGTCAGGTTCTGATGGTTACACATAGATCCAATGAATTCAAAGTGGCAGCAAAACTTTACTGGTTACAGTGTACATTTGTTCTCACACACTTATCCCACTTACCCATGTAACTTCTGAAGTAGGCTGCCAGTTACTAGCTAGAGGGATGGAAGCCACCAAATCTGGATCTAGGGTTGATGGATACTGTTTCATTATTTTATGAGGTTACTTTATTGATTTTATACAAAGATACTGTAAATCATCCCAGGTCCTTGTGGAGCCAACAGTATATAAATATAGAATTAAATAAATAACTATAGAAATAAATAAATCAAAATATGCTTACCTACCTTCAGTACTGGAGCTAACATTATTACCTTCCAATCCATCTTTGAAAAAGTTTTCAGAGCTCAGGCAGATTAATATGGATGATTATTATCTTTTTTCTTCCCATTTATTATAGCCTCTCAAACTGCACTGCATCCTGTTGATTTTAATGTGGTACTTAGGCTCAGTGGCAGGGAAAAGGTCTAAGACTAAGTCCCTGTAGTACCTCCACTTAAAAGACCAGATAGCAGGTTCTGTGGTAGACATCAGCCAGAAATCCTGGAGAATAATGAGAATCTGAATGTATGGTACAAACTAGATTAAAAAAAAAAAAGTTTGACCCTACTAAAGACAGTGCTGACATTTGGCAGAATTGTGTTACCTGCATTTTGTACATTACTGGTAAATATTGAAGTGCATCAACTTATCATGGTACACATCCCATGCACAAATGCTAAACAGCAAGAGCAGACAATATCAGTATGATTGCAATCATAGGCACAGAATATAGAATAATTTCCACTGAATTAGGTGATCCTTTCTTCTATCTATAGATTTAAGTTATGGTTTTGTTCAAAATATGTGAAGTCCATCTATTTTCTACAGAGTTTTAACAAGCTCACAACGGATAACAATACCAACAGTAAAAAAAACTCACCAAGAAAAGTATATTTTTTAATATTAAACACAATGTTTAATTTTTTAAAAAATCTAGTACCTTGGATTACATACTGAAGACCTTCCTAAAAGGAAAGGTCTTTCCAAATTCAAAGTTGGGTTGAAAATATCTGTCATTTTATAAATCTGTGTGTTCAAGGGGAGAGTTATCCCCAATCAGTACATGTTGAAGTTCAATTCCAAAAAAGCTGTCCTGGATTTAATTTCAGTTTCTTAGCAATATCCTGTCTGTTATTATTTCTAAGCAATGGTGTTATCTTATTCCAAGATTCCATGGAATGAAATGGAGAGGAGAGATACTGGGTATCATCCACATATTACCAGCACCCTAATACTGAAAACTGCTGAGAAGTTGAGCGCAATCATTATAGATACATTCACTCTGTCCAGGTTCCAGTGCAAATGTCAGACTTTACACTAGGCATAGCAATAGTATTGACTGTCCAGAAACTCATCCCTACATTCTATACAGCAAATGCTTCACAAGTTTGACATGCCTAGATATGTTGCTTTATTGCAAACAAGAAAGAATCCATACACATGCATGCACACACACACACTCACACAAACATTATTTTCTGCTCTTGAGAGTTGTAGACATCTATTCCAACTTTACATATTCAACCATTATTGTGGGTCACCTTCCAGGGCAACCAAATTAATGTCAATCCCATAACTGAGGTCTAAAACTCCATTGGGATGCATATACATAATCCATTTATCCAGGAAAGCCTGGAAAAAACAGATAAAAATGTTAAATGCATTGAGTTTTAACAAAAGATATTCACTCAACTGAAACATGATCTTTGTGATGGAATGTGAGGGTGACCTTGGGAAACAGGAAAGAGATGCCACCTAGGGAACAATCAGATAAAAGAGAAAGGAGTCCACAACAGAGTAATGACCAGAGAAAGAAACATAGGAAGGACCCGCCCTGACTACTCAGGTGGTATATAGGGAGGGCAGAGATTTGTACTTTCGGACTTGCAAGATTCTGTTAATGTAGCCTTACAATAAAGTAGAATTAGCTCATCTAGTCGTGTTTCCTGTCTGGTTTACCTGGGAGGGCTGACATCTTTAACTTTTAATTAGCAATATAAATCATATTCCAAAGAATTTAAGTTACTAGCCTGATGTAGAAAAACGCAGAAGGAAACTAATATTTAGACTGTGCTTAGCTTTTTTTTTTTTTTTTTAATATGCCCTTCTGTATCTAACCAGTAACACGCGGTGGTATAAGGTCACTTTCACATCATGATGATATCCACCAGCTAAAGTAGATCTCTGGTCATCTTTTCTTTTGCCTGCCTTGAATTTGGAGAATTTGCAGAGATCATGATGAGTTGATCCGTGCTCCCTCACACTGGCTGATCAGCAGGATAGTACAAAGAATGTCACTCAACTAATCAGGGCTGGATTAAGGTCAACTGATGCTCAAAGCACAGTCAAACAATGGTGCTCCTCAACAGAAGCGAAATGATGAGATGGAAACAAATGTGATATCTGATGGCACCTTCAGACCAAGCCTTTGGTCACTTAATCATGCCAAAGAAGACTTAAAACAAAAAACAAAAAAATGCAGATTAAAGTATAACACAGCAGTTAAGGACAATTACAGAATATTTGACTAAAATCAAGTGTGGCAATGAAAGAGTTAATAGCATGATAGTTGTGGTGCCCCCCTTCCCTTGGTGCCCTAAGGAGGCTCTTATTTTGCTTAATGACTAATCTAGGATGCAGTTAGTATCCCACTTCCTGAGCCACCATGCTTCCTGAAATAAGTTTTTTATATCCTCCAGAAATAAAATAGCAGTCTTCTCCCACATGATGGGAAGCAATCTGAGAGATCATTTATAAACATCCAAGAAACCTTGCCATGATTCCTGTGCTGCATTTCAAAGCTTCCAAAAATGATACGGCCACATATTGGGAGAAGAGGAGAGAGTCTAGAAGTTGGTAGGGGAATGAGAATTCTCCCAATCGGAAAATGGATCACACATAAGCTCTACTCTGTTCTCAAATAAACTGTTGGGCAACCAGAAAAAAACTGACCCTGGTCTGAAAAGCTAGTTGCAAACCTACATGACTGCATGGTCTGGATTCAGTTCTGAAATGATGTCATGCCTTCTTGTGGATGTGCCCTGACTTGAAAGCAAAGGGAGTCTTTCTTATTCTGTATCCTGTCCTGTCTTTCAGTGCACCATCTCCCTATCTCTGTGTAGCTTCTTTGACTTCCTACACCTTCATTAAATCCCAGGAATAGACATAATGAGAGAACTCGTCCTGCTGGACTTTTTCAGACTGGGAAGAGTGGGCATTCTGGCAAGAGTGGGGTAAAGATGATAAGTAATGGGGTGAAAAAAACCACCAGCAAAAACTACCTACACTCCCCACAGTAAAATAGAACTACAGAATAAAAGAGTTGGAAGGGGCTATTTAGGGCAAGTATAATTTCAAAATGCATTTTCTTGCCTTTGAGAAATGTTACATAACATAAAAACACACATTAATGCCAGAGCAGAAGCCAGTAAAAGAAACCTTTTAAAGAAGGCTTGAACAAATGGCCTTTATATGTGCTATAACCTTTGTGTTCTCATTCAGTGTACAGCCATTAGTTTATACTAGGCAGCAAATAGAAATTTTGAGGGTTACTGAACACTTTGTGCTTTCCCTGTAACCTTTCTGCAAGTTATTTATCACTTGTGTTTCTATAATTGAGATATATTGGGGAAAATCTACTGCTCAATGGCCCCTAAAATTCAAGCTTTCCCTGTGTCATTCTTACATTGGGATGCAATATAATACATGCAGGGAGGGTGACCGGCTTGTAGAGGTTTCTACTATGCTTCTTTACATAGAAGTGGTGGCCAGGTTATGTACTTTTCCCCCATCTCAAGGAAGAATATAATCATACTTCTTAAAGGAACAAAAAGAACAATAACTGTAGGCTTTCTATTGTTCTTCAAACATTGAGAAATTCCAGGTGATTAAGAAAAGGGAAAATATGTTCTTCTCTATTCTCTAGGCTATGCATTCTCAGTTTTACAATGTACAAAGGAAACAATTTTAGTTCTTCCCATTTTACTTCAGATTTCATAAAAGGGAATGGAAAGTTGTTAGCAAATGATCATTACTTTGATGGTGAAAGTATTCACTTTCTTTTTTTAAAGATGATAGAAGGACAGTTAGAAGAACAGCTCCTGTACTGTACTTGACTAGAGGGCCTCAACCAATTTGCTCCCTGTTGTGAAGAAAGAGATCATTTTCTTCTCTCATTCTATACATAGAAGTTAAGCAGGCTGGCAGCTGAACACTTGACAAAGCAATATAGTATCTATGTCTGCAGGTAGTATGTTGGCTTAGAAAATGGAGTTCAGGCCAAATAGCACTCCTATCCCAAATGTCCAACATCTGGCTCTCTCACTTGCATCATCTCCAACAACTATTATCTGAGACAGCTACTTCACTCTCCTTAATGGTAGGATGGGCCCTGTAGCTTCATTTGAGTTATATTTGAAACATCTATGTTCTTTAGTAAAGATTCCATTTCCTTCCCTGATAAAGTTGACACTGAATTTCACCAAAGTTGGTGAAACTAAAACTGAGATCACCTGCTTTGTGATAAGGTTGTCAAGATTTTGCAGGGTGTCTCCACAAAGTTTCACTTCAATATATGCACTATAACTTTTCCCATTGCTTCAGTTCAGTGATAAGAAAAATGAAGCTTATTCAATCTCTCCATTCTATGAATCCCTAAGAACAAGGCCAGAGCAATCCATTTTCTTTTCATTTCCACAAAACTATCTGTATATTAATATATTTATGCAGTGTTAAAACTAGCACCTCGCCCCCCACCCCCCACTCCAAGATTCTATCTAGCCAAAAGAATTCCACTTCTAATTCTGGTTTTCTGACAAATGTAGTTTTGCAGACAATCTGTCAGCACATCTCAGTTTTGCTTTATTTTGATTGCACTTCATTCCATTCCAAAATTAATAGAAAAATAGCAAATTTCCAGCTGAGAACCCAAACACACAATGAAATAGATAGATAGATAGATAGATAGATAGATAGATAGATAGATAGATAGATAGCCAGAGCAAAAGTAATAGTGTTGTATAATAAGTTAGATGCCATTGAGTAAGGTCCAGCTCCTGGTGATTGTAAGGACAAATGTTCTCCATCTCAACTAGTCTCTGATGAAAATCCACAGCTCTTTCAGAGATTTTCCATGATTTTCCTGATCCTGCCATCCACATTATCTTCTCCTTCCCTCAACCATGCCAAGTATTGCTGTTTTTCCTATCCATAACTCAAAACCCATTACATGCTCAAAGTAGGAGAATTTCTTACTTTAATCAATTAATTAGTTCCTCTTGTAGATTATGATGTTCTTAGTAACTTTCTCCAAAGGCGTAATTCAAGGTGTCTGACTTCTTTCTCTCACTTACTCCTTGTGCAGCTTTCATGGCCATACATTGTTCCTGGGTATGGAATTGTTATAACTCAGTATTCTGCTGTCATAGAAATATTTTTATCCTTAATATCCTCTTCTAAGCTTCCTGGTTGTCATTAGCTTTTTCTTCTTAATATTTAACCATTAACACAACATTTTTACTTTCCTAATGTTCACTTTACTTTCCTAATAAACTCTTCTAAATCTTTCTTTTCAGCTAGTAATGTGATCTTGTTTGCCTTTCTCATTTTCTTAGGGTTTCAATCTCCAAATTGATTCTGGCTGTTATATCTTCTGATCCTGCTATTCTTATATTTGTTGTGTAAATTAAAGTGCTATGAGGACAATATGCATTATTGTCTCACTCCCTTTTCTATTCTGAATCACTCTGTTTTTCTAAATTTAATTCTTACAGTAGCTTTGTGTTTATTGTGAGATTTCTTTCGGAAAAATCAGGTGTTCTGGAACACCCATTACCCTTAACATGTTCTGTATTCTGACATGATCTATGCAGTAGAAAGTTTTATTATGGTCAAAAAAGTAAAGGCAGGTTTCAAATTCTCTTGCTTTCTGCACTACCAAGGGCACTTGGAATACTGCTTAATGGGCAATGTCTGTTAAAACTGCAGAGACTTTGCCCTGAAGATAATGCAAAAAAGTTTTTTTCAGCAAAGTTCTTGCCAAATTAAACAATGATAGATGGAGGGGATTTGTGGATTTTGGTCAGGATTTCATATCATTTACAGATAGTAGTTTGAGCAAGTATTTTGGTTTGAGAATTGTCCACCCCCAACCCCCCCCCCCCCGCCAATGTTCATTATAGCAAATATTTTAATTTGTAGAAGGTGCCTATTATCCTCCAGCAAGTCCACCCAGAGTCCATTGGAGTTGGGCAGCTATAACAAATTTAAATAAATAAAATTATTTTTTAAAAAAAGTTGCCAAAAATTTCAGTACATCAACATTTGTTGCAAATGATTCTTTCAAAGCACTGTGATTGGAAACAGCCAAGAAAATACTCACCATGATTATAAGGTAGTTCCGAGACTCTTGTCAGTTTTCCTTCCCTTTTTTCTTTCCTTCTTCTCTTCTATAAAGCAGTGAAAATAATGCAGCACTTTTTGTGGACACATTGTCCTATCTTTCTCTGGTGCTCTGAAGGACCAAATCAATTTGTTTCACTCTGTACTGATTCTGCTTCATGCTTTTTGGTCACAAATTTAATCCAAAACAGCCCATTTTGCCTCCTTGTTTGGGATTTGGCCAAGTTGATGACACCTCAAGTAAAAATAGAATGATGTCAAATCAGTAACAATTTGTCTCTCACGAAATCAGTGTAAGGCTGCATCCATATTTTGGAGAATGAATTATTATATACACATAGAAAACAGCTAACAACTGAGTATTCCATTGTTTATCATTAATAGAATGAAAACATTCTTCTAACATTTTCTGTTTGGGAAAACACCACCACACTATTCTTAGAATATATAACAATAACTTAAACTTTCAAGAAGCTCAGGGAGAAGCCTTATTTTACAGTTTTGTTTTTGTTTTTGGTAAAATCTGAAAAAAACCTTGAGTAGAAATTCAGCTCCTGGGAGTCACTAGGACTCCTTGTCAAAAACCTTCTCTGTAAAAAGTTGTTTCTTAGTGTCCCTACAGTCTATATGTTCAAAACCACTTTTTTAAAGGAGAGAAGTAGAATATTTCAGAGCAGCATGTAATTTTATCCTTGCCTTCTAAGTAATTGATGGGTTTCATTTCAAAGCATGTATGCTGCTATGAAATGTGGGTCAGCAGTGGGATCTTTTGAAAATTTGCATTCAACCCATCTGTGAGATGCTTTACTGTCATCATGTGGAGCAACCAAAGACCAAGAACATATTTCTCCCAAATTTCCCTACTTTGTGAAAATCAGTTTCTGAATGTACAATGAGGCAAAAGGCAACTGCATGAAGAGCATTTTCTTGTGAATTGTAGTGGCTCAGTCCTTCTTCATTAATTTCTGATATGATTTTCTCTGACCTAGAAGATGACAGTAAGGGCTGAAAAGAGTGGTGTTGAAAGAAAGTGACCAAAAACACTTCTACAACTGCTTAAGGAGGTTAGTAATGCAGAATTTAAAAGACATTATAAAAGCTTTTTGTTCCCTTTATGGCTAATGCTATTGAAAAGTAGGGCTGGGAGCAAGAGTAAGGGAGAGGATAAGAGAGAGAGAGAGAGAGAGATTTTTAATTTCCACATGGGGAGTTGGCAAGAGAAGAAAAAAAGTTATTTGAAAAGTTGTTTGAAAACACTTCTTTGGTGCACTGAAAATGTCTAATGGCCTATAGTTATCTAAAAATAACCTTACTGGGCCAGAACGAAGTCTACCCAATCCAGCAATCCGTTTCCATTGGCCATGATGAGTGCATATTACTTTCCTACTCCATGATCCCCAGCAACTTGTACTGAGAGGACTTCTGCCTAATAATATGACAGCCAGTGTGGTATAGTGGCAAAAGTGTTAGACTGGCATCAGGAAGACCAAGGTTCTAGTTAACCCTCAGTCACAGAAGCTCAATGCGTGATTTTCGGTCCATCACTCAATAAAACCTCACAGGGTTGTTTTATGTGGAAAAATTAGAGGGGATGGGAGACAGTGCTAGGTATACAGACCTGAGCTCCTGGAGGAAACATATGATATAAATCTAATGAATAAATAAAAATAAAATGAGAGGCAGACCTTGATGTAAGTTATTGTTCAGTTCCTGGACCCTTTGCATAAGTCAGCTTCCATATTGTAGAAAGCCATAGGGATGGCCTTGAGGGAAGTATTCAGAAGCTGTCACAAACACGAAAAGGGCAGAAGCATTTCTTAAGCCTTGGGAAAGGAGGTAGTATCAAAAAGAGACTCAAACTGGCTTCTCCCTGGCTCACAGGAGTATGAGAGGGAGGGGACGGAAAGCACAATCGGACTTACAGTTCTGTCAGTGCAGCTTATCTCAATGAAGTTTAGTTTTAGTCTTCTTGTGGAATCTGTTTTCTGATCAGGACATCCTTGAAGGGTGACACATATGCATAAAAAGCCAGCTGTTGTTTGGCACAGGGACAAAAATGGCATCCATGTGATACATATTCCTTGCGTAAAGGTAAGGTTATATAATTCAAGCATTGTGTAACTTAGGGAACATTTGTATGTAGCCAGTATGATTGTGTAATAGACACTGATAACATTAATCTCTCCAATTCTTTTCATTTAAGACAATTTCAGATAATAAGGGAGGGGAAAAATAAACCATCTTTACTGTGTGATTAATTTCCTTCAAATATATACTTTGGATAGTATTTATTTCTATTGTGTTGCATATCTTCTTTTTACAGCATCAGGTAACATTCCTTTGAATCTGTTGATTGATTGATTGATTGATTGATTGATTGATTGATTATGTGCCATCAAGTTGGGGTTGACATAGATAGTCCTTGCCCAGGATGATCTGTCTCCAACTTGGCCCTTCAGGTCTTCCAGAAGAGTATCCATCACCGCTGCAATTGAGTCCATCCACTTTGCCTTGGTTGTCCTCTTCTTCTCTTCCTTCCAACTTTCTCAGCATTGTGGACTTCTCAAGAGAAAATACAGTAGGTCATTGCATAATATCTCTAAAATATGGTAATTTGAGCCTGGTCATTTGTGCCTCAAGTAAGAATTCTGAATTGATTTGTTTTGTTATCCATTTATTTTTGGGCTACTCATGATATTCTCAGGAGTCTTCTCCAACACCAGCACCAAAATTCAAAAATACGAATGCTCTTTCTCTCCTGCTTTTCCAAAGTTCAACTTTCACTTTCACAGAGTCTCACAAGGAAAACCACAATCTGCATGTTTCTAATCTTTGTAGGTATGGACACACTCAGCATCTGAATATCTTTTCCAAGAACTTCATGGCTACTCTGCCAAGTGCTGATCTGTGGTATATTTCCTTTACTGTTGATACTTGATCCTAAAAGGCAGAAGCTATCCACCACTTCAGTAACTTCATTGTCAGTTTTGGTTGCTCTACCTGTTATTAGTTTGGTCTTCTTTATATTTAAACTTAGTCCAATGTTTTTCACTGTGCTCCTTGACTTTAATAACTAAGGTTTGCACGAAATTTGCATTTCCAGTTAGCAGAGTAGCATCATCAGCATAGATGCAGGCTGTCAATGTTTCTTTCTCCTGTTTTAAAACTATACTTTTTTTTCTTTTAATTCAGCCTCCCTCAATTTATTTTCAGCATATATCTTGAATAACAGGAAACAGTATGCAGCTTTGTTTCATTCATTTGCTGACCTGGAGCCAGTCTGCCTCACCATGTTCTGTTCAGATTGTGGCTCAGTCAAGAATAACAAATGGATTTATGTACAGTAGCATAATCATTATAGAATATATGTGGAAATTAGCAATTCTTAGATATTTCATGTGTCCCTCGCTTCCAGCTTGGATTTGATTATTAGGAGGCTGTGCATGCTTTGAAAATGTTTGGGAAGAAATGCTTCAGTCCTCATGCAAGTGTGAAAATAGCTGCTCTCTGTGTCAGCATGGGAAAGATGTGCTTTTCATTTTAGGAATCTACTCAGGGAAGTTGATGCATCACTTGCAGGTAAGGCACATTTTGGGGGGTGGAATTGAGTAACTGACAGGTGTTATATTTAAGGCCAGTACCATGCTAGGCCTGAAGCATGTACAATCATAGTTATTACTATTAATACTATAGTTTTGATCTTAGACTAGCATATCTTGTGTTCAGGCTTATGACACTTATGATTAATGTGGCTATTGACAATGGCTAAGCTTATAGAGCAACCAGATCTGGTCTGCAAAAATACAGATTACCATTAAATGGGAGTAATGATTTAGATTTCTATGTCTTTTTGCTGTCATCTAGAAGTTTTCCAGAATTTTGGGACTCATTCCCAAAATAGAAGGAGGCAGGAAAATCTCTGGAGGGTCATGGTTAGAAGCCAGAAGCTAGATTCTTGCAGGCCAAGATCCAGACCAAGACTCTCTTGACCACTCTCCATATCTGTGAGAATGGTGGCAGTCATTTTGACAAAGGGCTAAAAACTGCAGCAGTGCAAAACTGCAAGGAAACCCCAGTGGTATATCAGGCAGTGGGATGTGCAGTTTTACCCTGGATTCTCTTAAGCCTGGTTTAACCACTGCAATGAAAATTCAGGTCTGCAGAAAGGAAGCTTGGATTTTGTAATGCTATTCCCTTAGTGGGGTGGCTAATATACCTGATGAATATCTATCCTTTCTCAGTGCTCTCTTCAGTATGTAAGTAATATTTTCTCTTGTGAAAGCATAGGTGTGATCTCCCCTGGTGCCTGTCCTAGTTCCTCCATTGGCAGAAAGCTGTTTTCTCTTAGATGAATATTGTTCTACTATCAAGCATTGAATGCTTGTCCAGGGATATTGGTGTGTTTTTTGGTATACCTTTTCCCAGACAAGTTGGCTAACTAGATGTTACAGAAGATGGTCTATCCTTCTTTACCTGTTGCTTATTCAAAATTGTGGCATCAGAATGGACCAAGTCCTGAAATATCAAGTCAGTTCAGACAGAAGAAGTGAGTTCTTAATGTGAAGGAAGTTTATTCAAAATCAGTTTGAATCAAGATTTAGTTCATGATTCATCACTGTAGGGAATCACTTCATCACTGCAAAAGTAAGGAATGTAGTTTTGAGGGGAAAGCCTTTTTTTCCTCCCTCCCTTGACTTCATACAGGTAATGGTAAGAAGCAAATGACAGATCTTAAAAATGGAATGTCTCCAATTAAGAATCTCCAATGACTGAAAAATGGGGAGGAAGGGGAGGTGTTAAATTGATTAAATGTGATAGAATTCTGCCCAAGAAGAAAAACAGGCATTTTCCTTAAAACAAAATTAAAGGAAAATGTATCCAAAATTCCTTCAACTATTCCTTTCAAATTTGGCAGGTTTATTAAGAGATAACTTTACCACACCTGCTGTTTCAATATATACTACTTGCCAAATAACAGAAAGATTGTGTTTTATCTCCCTAAATCTGCCTTGAGCTGCAGGACAAATCTAAGAAATAAATAATGACTATCTAAACCAGAAAGAGGGGAGGGAGGAAAGAGAAAGCTTTTAAAAATACATTTAAAGGAGTCTAATTTTAAAGCCCCTTCATGGATCACTGCCTTGTCATGGCAAAGGGGCTTGCATAACTCAGTGAAGCCATGAGCTATGCCATGCAGGGCCACCCAAGATGGACAGGACATGACAGAGAGTTCTGACAAAATGTGGTCCACTGGAGAAGGAAATGGCAACCCACTCCAGTATCCTTGTCAAGAAAACCCCATGGACAATGACAAAGGCTAAAAGATATGATGCCAGAAGATGAGCCCCTCAGGTTGGAAGGTGTCCAATATGCTACTGGGGAAGAGCAGAGGGCAATTCCAAGTAGCTCCAGAAAGAGTGAAGCGGCTGGGCCAAAGCCGAAAGGACGTTCAGCTGTGGATGTATCTGGAAGCAAAAAGAAGGTCTGATGCTGTAAGGAAAAATATTGTATAGGTACCTGGAATGTAAAATCTATGAACCAAGGCAAGCTGGATGTGGTCAAACATGAAATGACAAGGTTGAACGCTGATACCTTGGGAATCAGTGAATTAAAATGGACAGGAATGGGTGAATTTAATTCAGGTGACCATTATATCTACTACTGTGGGCAAGAAACCCTTAGAAGAAATGGAGTAGCACTCATAGTCAATAAGAGAGTGGGAAAGGCAGTAATGGGGTACAACCTCAAAAATGACAGAATGATCTCAGTGCAAATCCAAGGCAAACCATTCAACATCACAGTAATCCAAGTCTATGTCCCAACCCCTGATGCCGAAGAAGCTGAAGTTGACCAGTTCTATGAAGACCTACAACACCTTCTAGAACTAGCACCAAAAAAAGATGTCCTTTTCATCATAGGGGATTGGAATGTTAAAGTAGGAAGTCAAGAATAAGCAGAAAACAGGCAAGTTTGGCCTTGGAGTACAAAATGAAGCAGGGCAAAGGCTAACAGAGTTCTGTCAAGAGAACAAACTAGTCATTACAAACACTCTTTTCCAACAACACAAGAGATGACTGTACACATGGACATCACCAGATGATCAATACCGAGCCAGATTGATTATATACTTTTCAGCCAAAGATGGAGAAGCTCTATACAGACAGCAAAAACAAGACCAGGAGCTGACTGTGGCTCAGATCATGAGCTTCTTACTGCAAAATTTAGGCTTAAATTGAAGAACGTAGGGATAACTACTAGACCACTCAGGTATGACTTAGATCATATTCCTTGTGAGTACACAGTGAAGGTGATGAATAGATTTAGAGGATTAGATTTGGTAGACAGAGTGCCTGAAGAACTATGGATGGAGGTCCATAGCATTGTATAGGAGGCAGCAACTAAAACCATCCCAAAGAAAAAGAAATGCAAGAAAGAAAAATGGCTGTCTGATGAGGCTTTACAAATAGCTGTGGAAAGAAGGAATGCAAAAAGCAAGGGTGAAAGGGAAAGATATAAGCAACTGAATGCAGGTTTCCAGAGAATAGCAAGGAGAGAAAAGAAGGCCTTCTTAAATGAACAATGCAAAGAAATCGAGGAAGACAATAGAATGGGGAAGACTAGAGATCTCTTCAAGAAAATTGGAGATATCAAAGGAACATTTAGTGCAAAGATCTTAATGTCCCTGATGTCCATGCTGGTGTGGTCATTGACCTTGAGCCAGACATCCTAGAGAATGAAGTCAAGTGGGCCTTAGGAAGCATTACTAACAACAAAGCTAGTGGAGATGACAGTATTCCGGCTGAGTTATTTAAAATACTAAAAGATGATGCTGTTAAAGTGCTGCACTCAATATGCCAGCAAGTTTGGAAAACGCAACAGTGGCCACGGGATTGGAAAAGGTCAGTTTACGTTCCAATTCCAAAGAAGGGCAATGCCAAAGAATGCTCAAACTATCGCACAATTGCGCTCATTTCACATGCTAGCAAGATTATGCTCAAAATCCTACAAGCTAGGCTTCAGCAGTATGTGAACCAAGAATTACCGGATGTACAAGCTGGGTTTCGAAGAGGCAGAGGAAATAGAGATCAAATTGCCAACATTCGCTGGATCATGGAGAAAGCACGAGAGTTCCAGAAAAACATCTACTTCTGCTTCATTGACTATGCAAAAGCCTTTGATTGTGTGGATCACAACAAACTGTGGCAAATTCTTAAAGAGATGGGGGTACCAGACCACCTTACCCGTCTCCTGAGAAATCTGTATGCCGGCCAAGAAGCAACAGTGAGAACTGGTCATGGAAAAACTGATAGGTTCAAAACAGAGAAAGGAGTACAACAAGGCTGTATACTGTCACCCTGCTTATTTAACCTATATGCAGAGTACATCATGAGAAATGCCAGGCTGGAAGAATCACAAGCCAGAATTAAGATTGCAGGGAGAAACATCAACAACCTCAGATATGCAGACCATACCACCCTAATGGCAGAAAGTAAAGAAGAACTAAAGAGCCTCTTGATGAGGGTGAAAGAGGAGAGTGTGAAAGCTGGCTTGAAACTCAACATTAAAAAAAAACTAAGATCAGGGCATCTGGACCCATTAATTCCTGGCAAACAGAAGGGGTAGAAATGGAAGCAGTAACAGACTTCATTTATCTGGGCTCCAAGATCACCACAGGTGGAGACTGCGGCCATGAAATTAAAAGACACTTGCTCCTTGGGAGGAAAGCTATGGCAAACCTAGACAGCATATTAAAAAGCAGAGACATCACCTTGCCAACAAAGATCCTCATAATCAAAGCTATGGTTTTTCCAGTAGTAATGTATGGCTGTGAGAGCTGGACCATAAAGAAGGCTGAACGCCAAAGAATTGATGCCTTTGAACTGTGGTGCTGGGGAAGACTCTTAAGAGTCCCCTGGACTGCTCGGAGGTCAAACCAGTCAATCTTAAAGGAAATCAATCCTGATTGCTCATTGGAAGGATTGATAATGAAGCTCAAGCTCAGATACTTTGGTTGCCTAATGCGAAGAGAGGACTCTTTGGAAAAGACCCTGATGCTGGGAAAGATTGAAGGGAAAAGGAGAAGAGGACGGCAGAGGATGAGATGGTTAGATAGCATCACTGAAGCAATGAGCATGAAACTGAGCAAACTCAGGGAGGCAGTGAAGGACAAGGAAGGCCTGGTGTGATATGGTTCATGAGGTCACGAAGAGTCGGACACGACTTAACGACTGAACAACAATTTTGAAGCTTGTGCACCTATTTCTTCTTGATCTCATCAGAACAGTTTATGTGCCTGTCCATTCCAGCCAATTATTTTAAAATGCCATTTAAAAAAAAAAAATGTGCCACATCAGATTACACCAAATGGGAGGTGTAATGCTTTGGATTTTCACATTCCATGTCTGACAGTATTTCCAAGTCAGTTTGGGCAGCATTTCAGGACACTTTCACTGTGTATCCCTCAGCTCCAGGTCCATGGAAGCTCATGCCATCTCCTGTGTTTGGCAGTTCAGCTAATGAGGTGTGGGGTACGGGGTGCCACTTACCCTTAGCTGGAAGACAAACTGAATGTTTACAGTAGTGAAAATGATGCTGTGTTAGCTGCAGCTGCATTTGTAGGATGATGGAAGGGTGATACAAAAATGTCCCAAGTGAAGTCCCATGTTTCTTCCTCAGATATTTGAACCATGCGATTGACATGCATCATCCATACTTGTTGTTGGCAATCTTGATGTACGAAAGACATATTAAGTCCTTTGGGCAGTGATCTCAGCCCTTTTTGAGTCACGTGGAGCATTTGCTGCTTCAAAGCATATCATCATGTCCTTTTTCCAGTGGTTGTGCTTGTGTATAATGGGGAAGAGGAACATTTCAGAAGGCTTTGGTATTCCCCTCTCCCCAACACACACACACTGATGCTTTTGTTTTGATTTCATCCATGCATGGCTAATGGAGACATAATCAGCACTCTGTCTCATAATTGGTATGCCCTTGGTAGACTACACTGGCATATGCTAGCTTTTGGCCTGGTGAGACCAGAGAATTGCCTGGCTATCTGGACACTTCATCTTCTGTATTTTCAGCCATGGGTAACTCATTATTGTGACAAATGTCATTGCTGCTGAAGCGTTTTACAGGATTTTGACTCATTCCTCCTAGTGCATTTTTTGTAATCCCAATATTTGTCATTTGATTAGAATAATGTGAGATCACAGATGTGTGGGTATGTTTCATGTGAATACAATAAACATTCCAATCAGATGAAGAAGATAGCCTTTATCCTGGGCAGCATTTCAGAAACGAAGTAATTTATTTCAAAGCTTGCCATACTTATTTTCACTTCTATGTTTTGGAAAAAGAAAATAAACATATTAATGAGACACTAGACTATCTGTAACCAAAAAAAAAAAAAAAAAGAGGATATTCTTTAGCCTTGATAAAATGCATGATGTACCACTTACCACAAATCAAAATACTCTTGTAAAATGTTGGCCATTGCTTTCTACTTCTCTCCATGCCCTTTCATCTGGCCGCATAAAACAAGCATTTTCTATTGATGCTTAACTTAATCTTAAACTAAAACCTACCAAAAAACCCAAAAAACCTTAATTTATTCATTTGTTTCCTGTAAGAAAAACACTTATTTAGCTTATTATGGGATTTTTAAATTGCCCTAATCATACAAGTCTTAATGGTGTACAAAAGCATAGATACAAATGTAAAGATAACATCCACCAAATAATAAGGAAAATGTAATGCAAAAACTAACATAAGAAATCCAGTTGTACATTGTAAAACCTTTATGTAGTATTCTCAACCAATTAAAACCTCTCTCCCCTCCAAAGAGATGCAGTTTAACCAGCTTCCAAGAATTTCAGGGCAAGTCTAGCTTTCAGAGAAGGTTGTTCAATAATATGGGGGACATCATGGAAACGCACTTCTCCCTGACCTCAGCCCCTGACTTTTTTAGCAGTGGGGAGTTATAAGTCCTTTTTTGCTAAAGTATTTATACTGGATGAGTCAATTCTTCTTGAAGAAGCAGATCCCAACAATAGCTTAATGTCAAGCTTTATAAAATTGCATCTGGAAACTTACTGGCAACTAACTCAGGGCTTGTAGCACAGATATAATTTGTGTTTACTATAATGTGCATCTTTCCCCACTTAACGTGCAGGCCACTGAATTTTGAACCAACTGTAGTTTCTGAATGGTCCTTAAAGATAGCCCCACCCAGCACTCATTGCAGTAATCTAACCAAGGAGAATCATGAAAGCATAAATCACTGTCACAAGGTTTTCCTGTTCAAGGTAGAACTATAACTCTTGCCACAGTCAAAGCTGGACAAAACCCCTCTGGGCCACAGTTTCCATACCTGCCCATCTAACAGTAACTGTTAGGCCAGAAGGAGTCAGAAGTCATATTTACAACTGTGGATAACAATCCACTATCTTCTGCTACTTCTCCCCTGGGGTGGGGGGTGGGGTGGCAGTAGGTTTCTAATCTAAACAGTTATTACAGATCTATGAAATGTGATTCCTCCCCTTAGGAGTTGAAGGCAGAGTTCTGTGACTATTTCAAGACACAGAAAAGGATACTCTTAAATCTTTGTCATTCTTCCCTCTGCCCTTTAGCCTCCATAAAATAGCTTCTGGAGAGTTACTGTATGGTAAGTGATGGGAAGCTTTTCAGGAAGAAAAAACAAAAACAAAAAAATGATTGGAATAATTATTTTAAGAAACCTCTTTTTCAGTCTTCCATTTGCATAAGTTATTTTTGTTTCCCTTCCCAAAAAGAGAATGACTTTGTATCCATGGAAGGGCACCTTTGGATCTGACACACTGAATACAGTCCTTTAAATGTTAACATACTGCTAAGTCTACTAACTTCACCAGTGAGGCTGCTATGATCTAGAGTATTCTGACTTGATGATAGACCAACTGTAATGTGGGCTTTCTGATAGACAGGTACATTGGGATTACGTTTATGGATATAGCAGATCTGTGTATTATTGATTGTGCTAGCAGTAGACATTGCACAGAGATATTGCTGTATTTCAGACAATCATAGAGCCAGTTAGATTTTGTCAAACTTATATACTGATATTGTTTCATTTTTTTTTCCTGCTCTGGACCATAAAAATATTCTGTGAAATCCATATAAGACTTTTCAATCAAATCTCCCAAAATTGTTACATTTAGGATGAAACTCTGAGAAACACAATGTCTCTGTGACAGAGAAATGATAATTGAATCAAAATGGAAACTCAGACCATCTTTCTTCTTAGCTCACCTCAAGTTAGAAATAGCCCCATTTGCTGTTATGAATTTACTATAAACTAATTTTATAGCTTAATTCTAGAATGAAATCTCATGCCCATAGAAATATCTGGTAAGGTTCAAAAAGTAATTTTGATCAACTATTTGGACTGATCAGGAGTGCTTATGTGGATATGTATGCTTAAATGCTTAATAAACATTAAAGCATTTAAGCATCCCCCAATTGTCTCTACCTGTCCTATCTGATCCAGCCGGAGGGGCATACTCCGGGTACCATTGGCTAAGTGGTAGATGGTGGGGCCCAGAAGGACAGCCTTTTCTGCCATGGTGCCCATCCTTTGGAAAAACATCCCCTCTGAGGTTAGGTGGGCCCTGTCCCTGCCCAGCTGCTATGTTTTATTTTTTAATTTTATGTATATTATGTATTTTATAAATTTTATTTATCTCATTGTAAACCCCTTAGAATCATGAGATGGGCAGCTATATAAATCAAATATATCAAATCAGATAAATAAATACAGTCATGTTCAAGCTCTTTCAGAAAATCGAGGGTGTTCTGCACTGACAGACAAACATATACTTTAGTGTTGATGTTCTTTAGTCACTCTCTACTATAACTGAAGGCCAAATATTTTTGGCCATGGAGCTCTGCTCCAGTTTCAAGATGATGATGATGATGATGACCATGATTTTAACATCTAGTAGTGTGCAATGCCCTGATGAGATTGGAACCCTAGCAATAGGAAGTCAAGAGGTTTCAGCTTTTCCTCCTTAAGTATTTGATTTAGATTAATCCTCTCATACCTGTATGCTTATTACTGTTGTTGTTGTTGTTATAGTTGAACAAAACAAATGCAATTAAAACATGGGTGAGGCTAATATAGCTACCAGAATGTTTAGAGGTACATATTCAGAACACAAACAGTTGATTCACACTTGATGTGAATTTGGTGCTAATGATAACAAGTAACTTAAAACGTTTGAGACAAATTAATCAAGCATTATTAATCTTTTTTGCCATGTTCTTTTTAAAAGTTTTTGTTCAACTTTACAAATGATGAAAAAGAAGAAACACACACTTATATTTCTATTTCCTGAGATTTGTCAGGGGAAAAAACCACGTTAAACACGGGAGGCAGACACACCATAAAACAAGTCACTTCAAAGTTCTAAAAGCTTTATTAAATGTTAGTTCAACAAGCAAGTCAAATTCAACCATTAGCATACATGGTACCTACTTAGATTCACATTGCAATGTTGTGACCATTTTAATCGAGCCATCAGGGCAGACAGCTTGACCAAAATGGTACCGTTTACATGGATGCAATCCTTTTTATCCCTTTAAACCACAAACCACAATTATGACGATCAGATCATTCCCAAAACAATGTTTCGACACGTGTCAGTGCCCTCTCCCTGGCACTTCTGTTCACTTCAACAAATTTGCAATTTCCTTCACTTTGCAAGTTCCTCTTATTTCCTGTTATTGGCATACAGGTCACATTTCAGCTAACGTGGCTTTATTAAATGCAATCAAAACTAACATTAAAACATACAAAAAGCTACTAAAATTTTCCCCTCACAGATTCTACACTGATCAACATTCCTTGTAGGACTCTGAGTAAGTTTCACAGTGTTCCTTAACTTTTTATCCTCTCATCATGGTGTTGTTGCTATCAGTATTTGATGAGGTGCTTTGAATTCAAAATGAGCAGATATGAGTTCTCCAGAAATTGTGCTTTCTCTGCTATAGTAACTAGACATATAAGTACTGAGAGACTGGGGGTGATCAATAATTATAATCAGAATCATCCACAGAATCATGAGATTCTATATCAAGGGATCTCCTATATTCCATATTTAGCTAGAGTTGTAGTACTGGAGCTCCCTGAATTCTCAGATTTATCATGGAAACAGTCTTAGTACCCTAACAGATGATCTGCTACAGAAGACAGAGGAGGGAACATAGCCCTGTTGATACTTTTAGATCCACAGTGTTCACTGTTGTATTTAATACCTATGAGAAATCACTGGGAAAAACCATATGTAAATCTGGAGCTAGTTGCCACCGCTCTGATAATGATACTCAATTCTACTTCCCCTTTTCCAAAAGAAGTGGCTTTTGGGAAAGTGGCAAGTGGGCCTTTTGTCAGCTTTGACTATAAGCTAGCTGTACCCTTTTCTAGAGGACAAAGACCTGGTTTCAGTGATAGTTGTGTTGTTAACTTCAAATATGGATTATTACAATGCTGTCTTCATTGGGCAGCCCTTGGTCCAGAAACTGCCGTTGGACAAGAATGTAACAGCAATGGTAATAAAGGTACCTTTCTGAGCTCCCACATCCCCATGTTGAAACAGCTACACTGTTTGCTGACTGATTTCTGACCCTAATTGAAGGTACTCCTTTTGGTATATGAAACCTTTCATGACTTAGATAAAATTAACCTACAGGACCACTAACTCCTATGTCATCCACTAGCTGAGTAATGACAAGTCTCTGAAGACATTTTCAGGAGACTTTCCTCATCATTTTTAACATATTCAGAGGGAACTAAATGGTGCTGTGTACTAGTTAATGGTGCTCTGTACAGACTTAAGTTATGGCTGAGCAGAAAAAGGAGTACTTTTCATACAACATTTCACAAGCTAAGGACTATGCCTTCCCATTTTTTTTTTCCAGCTAACAACATGAAAAGGCATGAAAACATTCAGAGATGGGTGTCAGAGATAGGAAATATATAATTATGGAAATAATGCAATAGTCAATCACTCTCTGATATGCTGAACTGCAATAGAAATACATTTCCTCATCAACTCAACAACACAATTCAGTGGCCTCAGTGTCACCAGTTCCAGTTGACTGTATGAGACAACATCAGTGCGCCCAGTCCATTGGAAGGTGGCTATAATTGGACTAATATGTGTTGTGTGATACAGTCATCAGAATAATTTCTGTATCAAGTTCGCAATTTTTAAAACAAAATACACACTTTTTATTTTTGTATACAGCTGTTCCTAATGTATACATTTTCCTCTAATATAAACATTTTTAATACTGTAATAACCTTCAAATACATATACAGGCTTCTCAAATATATGCATTTTTGTGTACAACTTTCTGAAACATTTTCTTCTGTAGGTGATTTTTAAGCTGAGAACCTTATTGAAAATTTTCAGAAGAGCACTATAGAAAGAATAATTTTGTTTTTATATTCATGGCAATCCAAGGAAGAAGAATTAGATTCCTTTGTTTAAAAATGTGTGCCAAAGCAGTTTTGATGGCATGCCTAATAATGTACCCAATCTCAAATACTTTTATAGTTCCTACAATGAAAATTCCCTGTACTTACTCCAAATTACTTTAAAAACCAATAAAAATGGCCAGGTTCTTAAAAGGTTATGGATGATAATTTGAACATCTCAGGAAATACTATAATTCAGATACATTAAATGTTCTGATTAGTTTAAGCTACTATTTTACTTGGACACTATTCCCACTATAGCAGAGCAGGAATTGCGGTAAATATGAAGTCTCCATATTTCTGAAATCCCATTTAAGTCAAATAGTGATTTAAGTGAAACAATTCTGCAGCATAGAAAAACCTTCATTCTAAAGCCCCTTTAACTGGATCTTGTTCCCTGTTGAACATCTTTTGTTTTCCCATCGTTTACAAAGTTATTATACAGCTGTAGAATGGGCAGAGATAAATTTTTTAAAGGTTAATTCTTGGTGCTAACATATTCACTAAGATTCTGTGAGCAGGACAAACAGGGATATTACTTACTGCTTTCAATTTTGTGTCCATTATGGCAGGGCTTTTACAAAATCACATCTCCATGTTGATTACCTTCAGGGATCTTCCTAAATTTTGAGTTTTTTCCCTTTTTCTTATCTTAAATAGCATTAGCCATCATAAAGACATGCTTCAATTTTCGTAAGATGGATTTTTTTCTCCCTGCATATAAAGTCCTGGTTGTTCTGCTTCTTGCTCCATTTTGAATAGTGAAGTCTAGAACTGATCCTGCTTTTTCCTCAGTTCTTTAGTTGTGGATATCATCAGTTGTTTTCTCTGCCAGCCACAGCCAATTACTATAGTTTTATAGACCAGTGTGCATTTTAATATATTGTTACATGGTTTTTTTTGTATTAAAAAATAATCAGCAATTGCTTTGCCAGTGCACAATACATATTAGTCAGAAATGCGATCTTATCCCTGTCTTATAAAACAGAATTAATGTACTAACTGGTTTTAAAGATTTTGTATTCTTTCTTTGTTAGTTTAAATGAGAATTTGCATCATAGAATATTTATTAGCATGTATTATTAACTATCTGTTGACAGCAGGGACAGAGAGCTAAAAATGCCCAAGAATCTGGAAACTGTATGTTTTGCCCTTTCTTTTAAATCAAAATCAAAATCCTCTTGCAACCGTTGCTAGTGCAGTTATGGGTCACAGCTATGGGTCATAGGAAATTGCATGGTTATGGTTTTTATAGCTTTCTGCTCTGTCTTCTCCAGATCTAACTACAATTTGTTTGCCCCTGTTCAGCCTCTAGCCCACATCAGACCAGCTGAATAGTTTCCATATATTTAAATAGAAAGGAGAGAAATAATTAGGTATCATCAAAATGTTGATAACACTGAACCTCAAAAATCTGGAAATTTTTTTTATGGAAAATGTTATACTACTTACATAGCCATAGCCTAATGGCTATAGTGACAATCAGATATCCTCATCCCCATCTTCTGAAATCACCCTTTCAGAGATATTGCAGCCACTCTGTCTCTAAAACAGTGTCCCTCAGCCCCATCTCAGTCAGGCAGTCCCAAAGATGAATGGTACCAAAAGCTGCAAAAAACACAGAACACCCTTGTGTTCTGTTTTCAGGGAAGATCATCAATTACGATGACAAAACAATCTCCATCCCACAGCCAGGCCTGGAACGCTATTAAAATTAGATATTCCGCCTCATCCACAAACACCTGGAACTGAGACCCTGCCACATGTTCCAGCTCAAGAAGGATTAAAGGCTAGTGGTGGGCAGAACAGTGCTTTACTCCATTCATGCTTTGAGTAAAACATATCCTAAAGCAAAACTGTGAAGTGACCCTCCCCATTTCTAATCAGGGTCCCTTGTTTTTAAGACACTTAGCTTTGCTAATGGATAGTGCTTTCTGAACCTGCACAGAAGCTATTTTCTTCAAAATGAGGCCATCGGTTCAGGTGGACTATCCTCACTTCATGCTTTGTAACTCAGAGTGCAAGCACTGTGGGAGAGGGAAGCACTGAGGCTTTGCAATGGAGATCAGTTCTTATCACTGTCCCTGTTAGGCATGATTGAATCACAGTCTGTTCTAAACAGACATTCAACACGGCCCTTCTCTATTTGCCAGTTCAGCCCTCATTCTCTACCCCTCTCTAAGCTAGGAAGGGCAAGGTTCAAGTATCCTATATGCTACATCTCACCTCCTCAAGAACACTGTGTGCTTCTGTTGTGCTTGACAACTTATTTCTTTTAACTTTTCCCCCTCTCAAGGCTAAGGAAAATCTTTTATTCATTTACTATGGAACTTCCCATCAAGTTTTTATTTCCTGATGAAGTCATACTTTTCCTGGACATTAGCATATAATTTTAATCACTGGAGCACTATTCAAGTTTCCAGTTTTCTAAGTAATGGGGAAAGGAGGCAACAATCCAGACAAGACCTGAAAACAGAATGAGAAAGAAAAATCTGATCTTTTGTATGCTTATGAAATGAATCAGGTTTACTTCCAGGTATGTGGGCATGAGGTTGCCACCATGCTGAATATTATTCTGCTATACTGCTGACTCTCCAGATAACCTCAGCTTATCTAATAGAAAATTAGACTGCATTTTTATTTCAATAGAAATGTCACTGGTTTATATGCATCAATTTGGCATTAGGAAAGGAACAGAATAGGCTGCAATTTTCTTGATTCTAAAAGCACTCCTTTTTTGTCTTTTTATTTCACAGTTAATTATGTGTGGTCCATATTGCAAACAAATGTACCTACTATATTTCAGGGACAGAAACAATGTGCTCCAGCAGACGTAGAAACTGACAATATTTTCATATCACGGACTGTTCTTATAAAAAACATGCCTAATGTCATCATTTCATAACTGACTCAACTACACCAAGAACGTTATACATATCCCTTGTCTCGGTATATCAATAACTGTATATCTAGTTTTGCTCTGATTTCAGTGCTGTATAACATTGTGCATGTCCCTGAAATAGTTCAGATTTTATAATCTGGCTTTCCTTTCACCAACTGAAACAGAAGATAGTACAAAAATCATATTACAGACTTGAATGAGGTAGCATTTGGTACTGATTGCTATCCTGAGGTCATTACAGGGGACAGCACTGAAATCAGAGCAAAACTAGATATACGGTTATTGATATACAAAGACAAGGGATATGTATAACGTTCTTGAGACGTTTTGATGATAACAGCAAAACTCTTCTGGTTTAGCTCAGAAAGTCCAAGATTCACTTTGCATTTGGCTTATGGAAAAGCTTTATTTACTAGTTCAAGTGGGGAGACGGAACATCTAACCATCTTCCCCCATGTCAGCTATTGGTTTGTATTTCCACCCACCACCCAATCTCTTATCCCTGCTTCTTATGCATTCCTGTTTCTTGTGTTCTTCAGCTGTTCCACCCAATCAACTGAATAGAATGAGGGAGACAGTGGTTGTAATGGATAAGAGGTTCCAACTGTTCTCACAATTTCAGTCGTCTCTTGGTCGGCAGAAAACACCAGAACAGGCAGAGATGTGTGCAGGATGCCAAACAAGCCAGAAAGGCAGCTCTGATGGTGTGATTGAAGCACTATCCATATGTGACACACATAAGAAAACAGAGTTTTGATTGTACTACCACAGCTGCCATCTTGACTGTTTTGACCATACCCTGTGGACAACAGAATAGGAAAGAAAAAGTAGTGACTGGGTAGAACTGGGCAGAGTTCTGTCCTTTTATTGCCATCAGATTTCATACAATTTGATGTAGAGAATTTGCTTCAGAAATTCTCACAAAAGAGAAAAAAATGTGAGTGAAATTCTCCCAACTTCAGAGTAGAGTTCTTGTACTCATTTAGCTAAAAGGTAGTCAAGGGATGTATAGCAGGAGTGTGCCTGCTTTGAAAGTGATTTAGACGTGGTTCAGACTTCATGTGAATCAGCACCTTGTCCATTAAAGCAACCTGGATAAAAGGTAAGCTAAGGAACCCACTCATCATTTAACAACAACAACAACAATATGAAGAGTGCCTCTTCCGTAAATAATATGGTGAGATATAATTTACAGAAACCTATACTGGATTGGTCATCAGGGACTGTTGTGTTCTAGTTCCTGGACATCCGGTGACAAGTGGGCTACAGGACTCAGGACTGTTGGCTGAGCAACCAGGGCCAGCAGCTGCAGGACTACTGGAAGAAAAGTTGTTTACCAGTCGCAAATGTAGAAAGGCTGAAAACAAAGAAATAATGATCTGCTATTACAAATCAGGTCCAATGAGAAGAGGATATCTGAAAAGAATGCACCAGTTCTGGAAAGAACAACATTCAGAATCAGAAATAACAGAACAGAGGCTAACAGATCAATGTTAATTTATAATATGAAATAAAGTATTCACAGAAGTAGAATTGGAAGAACTGCAAAGGTCTACCCAGGGCAAAGAAATTGAAGCTTTCCTAGAAGTAGCTCAGACTTGTAGGGGCAAACCAGGGGGAGTCAGCAGTAGAGGAAGCCAGCATAGATACTGAATTGTTTTCATTCCCAAACCAGGCACCCTGTCCTCTGCCTTAACATCAGAAAGAACAAAGACCTCTAACTAAAAAACAAGATGAGTTAAAACAAAGAATAAATGAGTGTCTAGAACAGCACAAAAACAGAATAAGATTGCCTGCATTGAGGTTTGTTACAAAGAAACAGCTAAAACAAGTATTAAAAGATGCCAATACTGTAATATCAAGTGTAAGCACCAGATCACTGCAAGAAACAAGCCAACTAATGTACAGCATGGCTGCAATTATAACTGAATACTTTGGATGCAAAATCAGCCAACAAGAAAAAAAGCCAAACAGTGCATCACCAAAATGGAAGATCAGGTTGGAAAATAAGATCAGATGCAAGTAAGCTAGGATAGATGAAAGAGAACAAGCTGAAGAACAAGAAGACCAAAGAATACCTGATCTAGAAATATCGCCTAGTAACAAGGAAGATCAAAGAAGCACTGGAAATAATAAAGCAGGAAAGAACAGCCATAGCCAAGAAGATCAGCAGATACGAAGCTCAAATTGCACACTCTAGGCAGAACCTCCAATTTCAGTTAAATTAGAAATGTTTCCAATCCATCAATGGAGAGACTGCAATGAACCAGTGAACACCTGACAAAGAAAATACAGTGCAGTTCTGGGCACAGCTGTGGGACAACCCGAAGAAATACAACAAGAATGCAGCTTGGATAAAGGAGGTGGATAAGAATAAAAAAGAAGCTGAAATGAAAGAAGTTCTAATAACAGCAGAAATGGTGGAGAAAATGGCAAGGAAGATCAAGAATGGTCAGCACCAGGTAAAGATGAACTGCATGGGTTTTGGTTGAAACATTTGACTGGTCTACACCCACTCATTGCCAAGTAGTTTAACAACATACTGCAAAGAGGTAAAAATGAAGATTGGTTAACATCTGGCAAAACCTACCTGATAATGAAAGATCCAACAAAAGCAGCAACACCAGGCAGCTAAAGCCAATTACCTGCTTATCAACAACTTTCAAAGTGCTAACGTGTTGTAGTCCAACAGCATCTAGTTGAAAATAAGCTCTTTCCACTTGAGCAGAAAGGAAACTGCCCGAACAGAGAAACAAAAGATCAGTTCCTCATTGACAAGATGATTGTGGAAAACTGTAAGAGAAGGGAGACCAACTTGAATGTAGCTTGGATTGATTACAAGAAGGCATTCGACTCCCTGCCACATGATTGGATAATCAAGTGCCTAGAAATAACAGGAGTCAGTATAAACATCAGAAGCTTTGTGCAAAGATCAATAGCACAATGGAAGACACAATTGCTAGTCAGTAGTGATAGATTGGGAGAGGTTAACATCAAGAGAGGAATCTTTCAAGGAAACTCACTATCACCACTACTGTTTGTCATTGCATTGATTCTTCTGACAATATTGAACAAGTCAGGCCATGGCTATCAAACATCAAAAGCATCAAAAACATCTGCCAGGCTATCCCACCTCCTTTGCATGGATGATCTGAAGCTGTATAGAAAAACACCATGTGAAATGGAAGTGCTGCTGAACACTGTCCAAATATACAGCCAATAAGTTGTAGTGGAGTTTGGACTGGACTGATGTGCCATCCTTAACATCAACAGGGGGAAAATAGTGAAAACTGAAGGAATCAAGATGTCCTACAGAAATAACATGAAGAGTCTGGATGAAGAAGATCACTACAAATATCTGGACATCCTTCAAGCTGACAACGTCAAGCACATTGAAGTCAAGAAGAATACATTATGAGAGTGAATTAGATCTTAAAATTGAAACTCAGTGGAAGAAATACCAACAATGCAATTAACACCTGGACAATTCGAGTTATTAAATATACAGCTGGAATAGTAGACTGGACTCAAGCAGAACTAGAAGCCCTGGATAGGAAGACCAGAAAAATAAAGACAATGAATCATGTCCTTCATCCACGCAGTGATGTTAACAGACTCTACTTACCAAGGAGCATAACACCATCAGCATTGACAAAATCACCATCAGTCAGTTGCAAAAGGCAGCTTGGAACAGTTTACATCCTGCAACAATACCTTTAACCCCATCAAACAACATCATCTGCCTATCCCAGGACCTTGGGAAGGACTTGATAGGTGGATAAAAATGCCAAATCCAGTCTAAACTGGATATATATATATAATCTTTCTTACAGTAATTTACAACAATCTAAAAATAATACAACATCCACAGTAAGTAACATAGGGGGAGGCTTTTCAGAGCACAGCAGTCATTTGAAAACTGGCATTTTCTGCCTTCACAAACTTAAAGCAATGCTACATTTTTTTTAAAGCTTAGATTTGGTAGTTTCCCAGCCAAAGATTTCCCTGGTTCAAGAGTGCTTAGTTTTTTTCAAGATCAGCCAAGGTTGCTAGATGCAAGCAGTTGCAGTGGTAAGGAAGATTATAATAGAAATATTAATAAAGCTTTTAAATATTAAATCCTTTCTATAATATGATCTATCACTGTTGCATTTAAATTAAGTAATTCAATATCAAGCAATTTTGTCTCTGTCCTGTAACTATAAAACAGTGTTACCCTACATGCAGTGTAGTCTGATACCTGAGTTGCCCTATATCCCCCTCCATTGACTTGACTATTCTACATTATTGCAACTAATTGAAATTGTGGGCCTCTTTTGCACAACAATCTCTCCAATTGTCTGCAAATCCACTGATTTCCCACATTTCAGTTAAATCCCATTGGACTTTTCCGAAAGATTTGCTTATGTCATTCAAAAGAGGAGATTTTCCTCCCTTTTCTTAGAAAATTTCTCCTTCCCCTAGAGAAATTCAGAGAAATCCTCCCCACAGATTCTGTGGTTTATAAATATGACAGAGAATTCTGAGACACCATTTCCTCTAATTCCCCCCCAAATCCTTCATGTACATACTAAATATCAGGTATAAATGTGAAAAAGATGTGCACTTCTATCATCTTAGCCTTCATACTCAGAAAGAAGCCTGTATGTACATACAGCTTTATGTTTTAAAATCTACCTATTTTTGTACAGAATTAATAATATAACTACTTTATTTACATTTTGATAAGTCACATTTTCTATTCATGTGCTCCAAGTTCACTGCCTTTATTCCTATATGCCATTCATCAATTTATATTTAGTGGTTGTAAACTTAGAATAAACTACCCAGCTTTACTGCCTAAATGTTTAAAAATGAACACTTAAGCATCTGGATCCATTCTGGACTCAACAACCTCAACTCTCAATGACCAGTCTATTTCAGGCATTAAAAAAGGCAATGGCCTGGGAAATAGTACACATTATTTTAGGTATTATGCTAGGAATTTCATGAATGAGATATTAGGTTGGCTTCTCTAGTGACAAGATTCTAGAGACTATATTTCATGTGGAGTATGGAGAGGTTTCTAAGGCATGAATTAAGAGAACTATTAAACAGCTGCCTCTGAAAATAGGAGTCCCATGCCCTTTTTTCCTTTCACTCTGTCACAAAGCATCTAGTAAGTAAAAATTAATGAGCCCTACCACATGCTGCAAAATCCCCCAAATGGTGTTTTCTTATCACCTTTTTAAGAGCAGCCCCTCCCTCCCTCCCTCCCTCCCTCCGTCCTTCTTCATAGATGGATGGAAGCAATGCTGTCTTGTGCTGGGGGATGGGGGCAATGTGCATTTTTCACTGAACAGACTGCCTGTATGCCTGTTTAAGCTAGCATCCTTTTCACTCATACTCATGTGAATTAAAACAAGAAAAAATCAGGACTGCTGGCTTGCAAGAACTGCTGAGCTGAGACATTTCACAAAGCTTGCTAGAAAAGCACTATAGGGGAGCAAAGACTGCTTTGCTTTGCTTTGCTTTGCTTTTGTGACGGAAGAGGGATGACAGTTTTATAAATTCAGAGAGCAATGGAATTCTCAGGGGATGGCAAAGTTGGGGACCCACAATTCTGATTTTGTGGTGTTTTCTGAGTTAGCTATTGGACATCTTAGCCAGAAGAAGGTTGAGCCATAGATTCTCCTTTTGAACACAGCATCATACAACATACACTTGGGATCCCAGGTGATGAGAACAAAGTTGGAGTAACATGTGTTTGTGTTAAGATACCTTGAGGATGATTTACAAAGGGAATGGATAGTGGTGTGACAGAATTCATGTTAGTTTCCTAACACTGTATCATGCAGGCAAAGGAAATTCAATACATAGTGATAGTACATCCGGTGCATTTCATACAAGTATGTGCTCCAATGAGATATGCAGCTTCTTCTTCTTCTTTTTTTTCCCCAGCATCAGTCCTTTTTCTTCCAATAATTTGTTCCACCCATTGACCCCAATTAGGTAATGATAGCTTATTAAGATTTTCTCTGAAATCAAACATTTATGTTTTGATTTTTCTTGTTCTCTCTTGAACATTTAATAGCACTGTTGGAAAGAAGAAGTAAATTCTGGAATAGCGCACTGAGTCAAAGCAAGACTGTTGTTTCATTGATGAAAACATTATGTTTAGAGAACAGATATTTAAAATCCTCATTGACTTAGGCATTTCACTGAGTGAGAGTTATCAGTTTTCTACTGATGAATAATTTGCTTTAGGTACTTGTGTTATTATGGAGGCTATATTTAGAGACATGGAAATTTAATAGGAACATTCCCTGACTTCAGTCTAGAAGCTTAAACCTGAGGTCTGAAATTCTAGATGTCCTCAGGGATGATTCAGTCACACTACATTTCTGTGTATGGCTAGATTTTTTTCCCCAGTCTGGATTGTTTGCATCTCCATATGTTATGCATCCTTGTTGGCCCCACATACAGACTTTCATATATTGAGTGGGAAATAAAAATTGGGAACCTAATCAGGTACTAATTATGTGCACTTTCAACTAGTCATTTATGGGTTTTGTGCTGGTCAGTTATGGTAGACTACTTCCTTCCTTCATCTAATAAGGAACCTGAATTCTGCAGGGATGAAGGCAAAAAGATTTGCACTACAAACCTTAGTTCAGCTAAAGGAAATACAGGGTTGGGCTGACAAGGGTGGACATAATTCCAGAAGGTTTCTCCTAGTCAAATGAATGTTGAATAAAGGCCAATTTTTGAAACAGGCAAAGGTGGGGACATTACTAGACTTTCTCTCACAAGCACAAACTACAATTTGTCCTCCAGTAGAGGCCTTCTTAAGATTGATATAATAAGGAATATGGGAAGTTCTAAACATGAAATTTGTCTGCATGATGATAATTAGACAGCATAAACAAATTATGAACAATTTGTCATATCCATAATGCCATCTAGGCAACAATGGACTGTGGTGTAATTTAACAGTAGTTTTGCTAAGAACTGATCTGTACTTCCTGCTTGCTCCAGGGCCACCTACTATTTTGAGAGGGCAGGACTGGATGAGTTCATTCTCAGCTTGTACCTCAACTTCTGGGAAGGCAACCTCCCACCTGCTGCCTGCAACAAAAACAATGTTTTTCCTCCTCCACTGATGCAAGCCATCTGGTCCTGCTGCTATGCGTCAATCCATCTTATACAAATGCCTCAATTCCTATTGCTTTGGGTATGCAATATCGGTCTTGCTCTTTGCTCTCAAGAGTCATTTCATTCTGGGTTGCTGGGCTGCATGCCATGAAAAGCTGCAGCATCTCCTCCTCCTCCTCCTCCTCCTCCTCCTCCTTATAATGGAATGGTGATTTTTTTTTTTTAAAGCAGGTTGAGTAGAATCTTTGGCTCCCCTTCCCCTTTAACTGGATGAAATTGACAAGTTTCTTCTTTCAGCCCAAATTAGAAGAACTACAAAAAAAAAAAAAAAAAAAATCTCAAAAGAGATGCCTATAGAAGGGAAAGCAATTAGCTTTCTTGGCATGGGTGGGAGGGGAAAAGCAGCAGGAGAATCCACCAAAGTGAGCTGTGCTAACTGGGCCCCAGACAGACCACCTGGCCATCACTATGGCCAAAGAAGAGAAAAGATTTGAAATCCAGAAAAGGAATTCTTAAGTCAGCCTCATTCCCAGCTATTATATGCCCAGGAGAAGCTGAAGTGCACAATTCAGAAAAGCCCTAAGACATCAGCATATGCTGAGTATGATTCCTTAGAAGTGATTTCAGCATCTGTCTTCAGTAAAAAGGGAGATGGGGTCCTATTCATCTTTATGCCAATGGAGGAAGGAGAGAACTATAGCTTAGGATAGGCAAGGAGGGGGATAAGAGCTAGTTTAAACAAATTCAAACTACAAGGCCAGATGTGCAACCCAGAGGACTGAAGGAATTAAAGAAGTGATTGCAGAACCATTCTCAGTAATCTCACACATCCAAGCAGAAAGTTAAGCAAATATGTCATGTTAGTTATTTAATAAGAAGCTGGGAATAAAATATAGTTTAATTTCTCAAAGCAATTCATTTCCATAGGAGAGACAAAGAGGGGCTGCAGATGCTGGGTTGGGATTAGAGAAGAAATCTTAAATTACCAGAGGATCTCTGGGGAAGGAAACTGAAAAGAGACCTGGGAAATGGAGGTAATGGCTAGTGACTTCAGACAGACCTAGACAGACCTGCCTGTTGAAGATTTATTGTTTTAATAAAGAAAAATGTGGTCTAGTAAACCTGAATTGGGTTAGATAATGTTGAGACTGCTGAAGGCTTTTTAGTTGGAGTTACCTGACCACAAAGTGGAGCAGACATGATCCAGAGGTTTGTGCCAAAGAGGAAGAGGAGGATGCATCATGGGACCTGTCTACTCAAGCCAGAAAGCACTTCTGGGGATCAAACATTACAGAAGATCAAAGATTTTACCAATCACAGAAAAGCTACCAACCTGATTAACAAAGGAAAATTGCCACCAGTATCTGTAAGCCCTTTTAAGCCCTTACTTAACTCTAAATCAGGGAATAGGTAGAGTGTAGAGTAATGCACATATAAATTATAGAATGCATTCATATTTAACTAGAAAACATTTACAACACATTAATATTAAATAGAGAGAAAAAAGATCAGTCACTCTGCAATTTAGAATCTGAAGTGGCTGCTCTTAGCTCAAAATGGGTAGCAGGCATGTGAGAATAATGGTGTTCTGCTTGTAAATTAAGCTTGCAAAGCTTGGCTGGAAAATTAAAATTGAATGATATTTACCCAGTAAAGGTTGACAAAATGTGATATGGTGTTTTGTATTAAGTTTCTGTCAAATCCAGAAAACCCCATGAAAGCCCTGCTTGCAGTCCCTTCCAATGTTAAGATTCCAGAACTTTGCATAGTCTTGAGACATCTTAAGGAGGAAGAGCTGCTACCAAGTCAATAGTCAGATAAGAGGGGCCTGTGTCTGGGCAAGAATGTAACACAAGTAAATGTCTCAGACAAGCCCTTCCCTAGTTCATATGAAGATAAAGGGAGGGAGGGAGGGGGAAGCACATTCATACTTGCAAGATTCTGTTACTAATCCTTCACAATAAAAATAGTACTGACCTAGTATTGGTTTCCTAGTCTCATCTACCTTGAAAGGCTGACATATGGAATGATGCAGATCAAAGCGGTTTTCCTTTGGTTTCAGCAAGAGGTGTATTGCATCACCTAGTTTTGAAGAGGTGGTTTGCACTAATCTGCATCTTACATCTTAAACTAGACTGAGAAACAGCAATCGGGTATTATTTTACAAAATACAGAATGGTACAAATGATATGTAGTATGTGTATTGCATGAAACTAACATGCTAATCTGTTGCAGTTTTTGATTACTTTCAGAAGCTGATGACTCTCAAAGAATGTAGTCTCTGGACTAATTCCTGCCCTATGGAACATCCTGCCTCCTGAGGTCCGGTGTGCCCCCTCCCTCATGGCCTTCAGGAAAGGGATTAAATCCTGGCTCTGCCGGAAGGCCTGGGGGCTGGAGGGGGGCCCGCACCTGTGGAGATGGCTGGTGGGGTGATGGGTTTGCCTCCCCCCCAGCATCTTTCAGGTTTTTAGGGCTAAAAATTGTAGGAGGTTTTTAGGGCATTTTTAATATATGTTTTTTAATTATTTATAGATTTTATCCATGGTTTGAGGGACTTGTGTTTTTTTTTCCTTTTTTATTATTGTGAGCCACCCAGAGTCACCCGTTGGGGGAGATGGGTGGCATACAAGTTTGATAAATAAATAAATAAATAAATAAATAAATAAATAAATTCACAGAACTCACCTTCAGTAAATTGTAGATATAAGAAACAATAGTGACCTTTCCTGCACATTTTTCCTCAAGAAATCTTGTGATAGTAAGACACTAGAGGAAGTGTCTTTCCCTTTTACTCAGCGGTTTTTCTTCTTCTCTCGCTTTCTTTTTTGCCAGATGCCTGTGATGTCATTCAAGCAATAAGCTGAGATGTCTAGTAATTAATTTAATTAGAAGCAGAGATCGCACTAACATTATTTCACCCAACAATAGATTTAGTTGAGTATTTTATCACAGCAAGGCTAATAATAGAATTGCAAAGGATTTTGATCTGATATGTCATGCGAGAAATGCCACTAGGCCAGCAGATGGCATCACAACTTTTTTTCTTTCTTTTTTTCTTTTTCAGGATAAACGTTCAGAAACCTCTCATCCTAATGCATTTATGAAACAAAACAATGAAAAATAATTGAAACGAACCTGCATGAAAGCTACTAGATGGAAAACTGTGGAGAGGTTTGGGTCATTTGTCATCTTCTGCCACAGCATATGACTAAGAAGAAGGTAGATATTAAGACCCCTGGCTAAAAGAACCACTGAAATGTGTATGTGTGTGGTGGTGGTGGGGAACCTTCTACATATATGTCTGGGGTGATTTTGTACAGGTGCTGATGTGATCAAATGGACTTCACCCCTTCACACCACAAGTGAACTCTTCCAGTCTTGGTTGCTTTTCCATATGCCCAGATTCATCCTACAAGGAGAAACAAGCCTAGTTGGAAGAAATATTCTAGCCCTCTGCCACTAAGGCTACCTTTTTGTTTACAAGGAATGTTTAGACCTCAGGCAAGCAATCCTCAGTCTGTAGGCTATGTGTAATTGCCCAGCACTCTAAGATCATTGTGCTGAAATTCGGAACAAAATTTCAGTGGCATGTTTTGTTCTTCCTCCCCCAAATTAATGGTGAGACTGGGAGCAGGAAGCATCTAGGAGGCAAGCCACTATTCTCACATGTCATATTCCTTCAAAAGCTGGAAAACTACTCAACATTGATTAAAATAATGCCAATCTTTTGGGTTTTGTAGAGGGTTTAAGGCAGGGAATGGAAGAGCTTTGCCCCTCAGAGACATTCCACTCCATTACCAGCCTTAAAACCTCCGAATTAAATCAGGGCAAAAGGATTTTGGTCCTGTCCCTTCTGGTGATATCACCACATCACCGGATGGTCACCTGAGATCTTCTGGAAGGCTGGAAGGCTGAATTGCAGCCTCTGACCCCTAAACAGCCCTTGTTTAAAGAAAGAGGAACATTTATAAATAGGTCTGAAGTGAAATGACATGTTGGACTGATCCAACCCTTGTAATTCTTGAACTATAGAAGTCCACTCCATTAAATCTCCTTCAAACTGAACTCAGATTTCCTTTCCTCCCACTCTGAACTCAGATTTCCTTTCCTCCCACTCTTGCTCCATCACATTCTAAGGAGAGCAATGAGTGGAGGGGTGTCACAAAAGATTTGAAGCCTCAGTACACTAGTTCTTTCTTTGTGAATCTTCCTCAGGCGAGCATCATCACATTGTTCAGCAGCAGAGGAGGAAAAGAAGAAAAGGGCAGCAGGCAAGTGAGAACAACAACATTGCTGTTAATAGGATTGCCATATTTTGCCTGGAGACCATGGCTCTACCTAAATATTAGAGGGATAAACCATAAGCCCATTTCCTGCCATTATGCAGCATTTATATCCCTGTTTAGTAAATAAAAATAGTATATCTTCACAGAACAACCAGATATGAGGATGATTAACAGTAAACAGTAAAGTGTGACAGATTTGACAGACATGGTATATATTAATATGTATTGGAGGTGTAAACTTGTACTTTATACGGTTTGCTTCTTGTCCTTTCTCCCCAAAATACAGAGTAGCCTATAAGGGGTAGCTCCTTTTATCACATCAACAGCCTTATGAGGTAGGGTAGGCTAAGAGCCAACAGTTGCTAAGTAAGCTTCAAACAAAGCAGGGGTGGTGTCCATAGGCAGAAGCATCTGGGGTGTGGGTGGCAGAAAGGTCAAGATGGCAGGTCCAACTGTGAAATTGAAACCCTGCTCCTTTCACTGTGTCCATGATACACCTAAAAAGGGCATGGGCTTCAATTACGTAGTTGTACCTGCCATCTTGACCTTTTTTCACTCTCTTCCCCCAGGCAATGCTCCTGACCACAGCCCCACATTCCAAATTACTCTTTTCTAGAGCATACAGATGTTCTTCATCCCTTCCATAAAGCTTTAACCAAATGAACTTAAATTCATGCCAGGGTATCGGGTGGCAAATGCAAGTCATGAATCAGAATAAATTTTGGGGGAAAAGAATATATGTAGATTTACATTTTTATGTTAACATACACCCCTCTGATTTTACTTCTTTGGCTTTAATGGCATGAGAGAATGGATGGACAAGTCTCTCATCCTCCTTAGGCTGGAATCCTGAATCCACCCAAATGATTTTCCCAGACAATTGGAAAATATTCTAGCACTTCAAAATCACACTACTGGTCAATCAGAATATTCATACATTATTGCCCTAGCAGCGAACAATCAGAACAAGACTACAGAGTTTGAGAAGTAAGGGTTACACTTAAGAATGAATGAATGAATGAATGAATGAATGAATGAATGAATGAATAAGTTGCATATTGTCATTCATGGTGGAAACATAGCCTGAGAATCTTAGTATACAGTACATTCTACTTATAATAAGAATTCCTTGTAAATGGCTAGTTAAAGTCTCTTTACAATAGATATTTCAGAAAAGCATTCTTTGCAGGGCTACCATATCTGGACTGAAAAATCCAGATGACCACTAGATGTCAGAAAAGATATATAGAAAACTTCATTTGCTGCCATCTAATGGTTATCCAGATTTCTGCAGCCATTGTACTATAGCCCTAGTGTTTCAGTATACTTTCCTCCTACAAATAAACTTGTGAAATAGAGGTTAGGACAATATGTTGTAATACAAGATAATGAGAACTAAAAAAAAGGAAAAAAAGATATTATGCAGGTATTGTCTGTTTGCAACCCAGAGACTGAAGGTATACTTTCAAGTTCGTAATCATATCTGCTTTTTCCTTCATCTTTCAATCCTCTCCTCTGCTTTCTTTAATGACCTGGCCTTTCTTCAGACCTTTTTCTCATATGTACTGAATTCACAAAGATAGCAGTGAAATTCTGTTTGCTTGCAGTCAGCACTCTGACCTTTATAGGTACAGCATGAGTTCCAAAAGAAATATTTATATTCCTGCAGCTCTAGATTGTCCACACTACTGAGACTCTTGCATGATTAGGGTCTTGATAGCATGAAAAACCTATGCACTATTTCAAACAGCATGATAAGCTATGTCGTGTTTAGCCACATCATTGCTAATGATGATTTATTGAGTAAATCACAAATGGTTGGATTCACATGACACACAAAACCATAAACTGTGGTTTGCAAAACACAGTGATTGGGTTCACACAAGATGCTAAGCTATGATACAGTTTTCTTGGTGTTGCCTTAGTATGATGTGTGAATTCAGTCTTTGGGTGCAGAAGGACGGCCGCATCACTCTCTCTATATATAGAAATTTGTTCCAGACCTAACACTCCTTAAGCTTTCATAAAATAAATTTATAGAAGGGGGATAAAGACATGTGCCAACTGCAAATCCTCCACCCCTGACTGAGGACAGGAACTTATAATTAAGTAACTTCTTGAAGGCAATAAGTTGTAGCAGCTCTCACCACGGACTGTGCTTCATAGGGATGCTGGGGAACATAAGCTCATAAATATCTGAAGGGTTACAGGTTGTCAGTCTCTGCCCCTGACATTCTGTTTTGAAAGGGAAAGTATATAGTGAGGTTGTAACCATGTTATAATCTCTATGGGGTCAACACTTTTTAGCTCTTCACTAATCTGAATGCAGAAAACATGTAGAAAGAAAGCAAAATTGTCCAGTCTGATTGTGCTTATATACTTTAATTTAGGCATCTGGAATATATTGGACTAAGTATTGCCTTTAGATACTGTCTGGAGCCTTCAAAGTTCAAGACCTATTTTCCTGTTGGTCTTTGGGATTTTCTTTACAGATAATCCTGTCAAAGAATGGTTGATTGCTGGAATGGGGGAAAAAGAAAGTTCTCTCCAACTAAATACAGCCAAACAATTTGCCTGGTTTCAAGAGAAATGGTGACAATTAGAATAATGATAGTGGCTACAGAAGTCTCTAATGCTGGGAGACATGGAAAGAAAGAGAAGAGGGCAACCAGCAGCAAGGTGGATAGACTTAATTACAGTGGCAATGGGTATGCCATTGGAAGTCCTGAGGGACCAGGCTGGGGACAGATCCTCCTAGAGAAAGTCTAACTGTGTGGCCATTAAGCATCAACACTGACTTTATGGCACATAATCAATCAATCAATCTGGAGGAAAACACAAAATGAATCTGAGCAAACACAAACCCAAACTCCTACGTACACCTTGAGACATTTTGCTGAACTCATTTCTTGAGAAGAAAACATCAACAGGATTCTATCTGAGTGGGTAGAGTTTTTTATTTTTAATTGCAGGCTTCTTTATTTTAATGAACTTGACAAACAAAAATATGCTGGAAATATTATCTGGTAATAAGGATTATTTTATAGGGGAAAACACCACTAATTAAAGCTCTTCCTTTCACAGAGATCTTGCTGTCAAGGCATAGACTTTTTTCTTGTAATTTGCTGTCTAACCAATTCTTCATTTTTTAATATTTTAGAATCTTTCCTTTTCAACCCCTTCTCTTTTACTGCATATCTATGTCCCTTGTGGTACACATCATGTGGTAAATTGCCATCTAACCAAAGATGCATATAAATGACTGTAGTTTTATTTATTCATCACTGAGTTAAACTGGACAGGATTAATGAGGCCCCTGTAGTAAAACAAGAGAGGTCAGAATCTGATGCCCTTAAAGCTTCATAATCTTCATGTTATTAATAGTAATATCATACGTTACATCAATGAAACACTTTGCAAGTAGTAATTAATTGTCACAACTCTCCTCTGGATTCTTTAATAGTTATAAATGCCACCATTCACTGTCCCTAATTAATAGCCTGGATAAAGAAAGCTAATGACTTATTTTTAAAATTTGCCCCACACAATACGGCAAATGTCTCTCCTGTGGCCTCCTTAAAAATAAAGAGCTCTAAGTGTTCAGATTACTTCAGATGGGACATAGAAAAAGAGATTTGACCCATCATAAAATGACAAGAGATTCTGAAAAGAAAAGCTCTCAACAGTGACTAAACTTAAATCAGTCTTACCTTTCAAAGAAGCCAGTGCAATTAGGCCAGATGCAATCCTCCAAACCTCTTAATCTGGATCTGTTTCTTCAGTTCCCCAACTCCAGATTTGTGTTATTATTTACTCAACATGTCCTGCTATTACAAAGCTAAAAAGCGAAGCCTTACACAAGCTGAGAATATACCTGTTCCTTTCTAGGTTATATAACGGAGATAGGTAAGAGTTACACTGTTAACTCTTTGAACTGTGGTCAGACATGGGCTGGAATTGTAATTCTAGTGGGTTTAGGTTGAGGTACTATGGATCTTGACAGGAAAACAAAGTCTTCCCAGCGTTTAAATTTAATTGGATTTGTAAACATCCATTGATTGCACTTCTAGTTTATTTTTACCTTTCACAGAATGTTCACCAAAAATGCATTTAGAAGCCCATCCTAAAAGAACAATCCTATGCACATTTAGGATACATCAGCACTGCTACGTTGCCCCATCACCAGTATGGGCCATCAACTGTTTTTACAAGGCAGAAACATACTTTTTTATCCTCTATTCATCCCCAACCCACTATGGATGCAACCTCTGTGCACATTTTTCTGTTCTGCACTAAAAGTATTGTTTCCCAGCTTGTGTAAGCTCAGGCATTGATGTCCTTTTTGCCTGCTGGGTTTTATTTTATACTAAGAAAACAATGGGAGGTATGCCTCTCAGATGGTCAGTGGTCACCATCCTGCAGTTCTGCCTCTATTTCTGTTGCAGCTACTGTTACCAATGATGTTCTAGTATCACAGGGGTTATGTTTGCCCAGCATACAGAAGGGTCACTGTTCAAACCCTAGCAGAAACTTTTTTTTACATTGCTATTTTTCTTTCCTTGAGCTCCCTAATTTTCCACTGCCTTTTTTTCTCTAATAAGCTCACCAGAGCACCCTGAGGTTTTGTCTGCTTAAAGTTGCTATTAATGTGTCCCAAACCAACAGAATTTTCTTAAGCCATTTTAGAATTCAGCCCACATCAACATAGGACAGGAACAGCTTAAAAGTATATATGTATATAAGTATATAAAAGTAGATATATATTTTATCCAAGAATTCACTGAAGTCATTAATCTTTATTTCTGAGTCCATGGACATAAAAGCCCCCCCCCTCCCCTGGAAAGGTTAGACCACATTCTGATGCCTCTTTGATCTTAGGGATGGAACATTCAGTGTCATTAATCTATTTTCTGATTTTTTAAAAGTTTATGTATGCAAGTGTGTTCTCTGCTGCTATTATATACCACAAGTAGAAGAAGTTGCCCTACTAAGAGTGTATAATCTATTTTTCAAATTATAATTCTTAGATAATAAATTAATAAAATAGTTACTTTTTTGTACAACATTTTCTTATGCTGTTGTTAACTTGCTTTATTGGTAATATTGTCTAGTTTGTTGATTGGGTAAAGTAACCAGAGCACTGTACAAATGCTAAAATGCCAAAATATTAATGGTAAAAATATAAACTATATATTTATATTATATGGCCCTAAGAATTAAATCTCAAATAAAGTGATCTTGTTGTTAATTATGGAAGTGAATTCCTCTCATCCAGTCAATTGTGTCATGTTCCAGGATTCTATCTTTGTTGAGTACAGAATTTAAAATGATTAATAACTCTAGGAACAGGGGGAGATATAATCTCAGCATTTTTATTTTTATTTATTTATTTATTTATTTGCACAATGAAATAAAGGGTTAGATCAGAGCTGTAGATAGTTGTTTACCCCTTTGGCAAGCTCAGTTAAACTTCTACCTCTGTGCTCATAAATAATCCACTATATTCATCTGACAGGCTATTGCAAAATTAGTCAGGAGAAAACTAGGACTGTTCCATCCAACTCCAACCTCTGGCAATCTCAGAGCCTTGCCAGATCTTAGTTCTCAGATCTCTTCAATTTATCATTGATTCCACAATTGTAATGATCACTTGTGGCTTCTCTGGTGTTCCACACTGCATAGCCTCTGATAGCTCCTACAGTCTTTTCCCCAATGCTTATTTGATTTCCTCACTCCAGTCATTGGATTTCCTCCTTAGGCTGTTCAGGCCCCATGAACACTCAGGTATGTCCTCTATTTTAGTAACTTTTCCTTGATCTCTAATCTTGATATCTTTCCTTCAAGCTAGCCAGGCTCTTCCATGTTTCTACCTCAGTTTATAACTTCTTCCTTGGCCTCTCTCTCACATTTTATTGATGCGTCCCACACATTTCTCTGATTTGCTCACTGTAGTGTCTGCCTTTGTTCCTCACCAAAGTGTTTTTCAGTGTGAAACAAATGTACAGTTCCAGAGGAAAAAGTTCAGTTCAAAAATTCAAGAAACCCTGTGCGTGCAACAGAAGGTTCTTGAATGGACTGTGCCAAGGGTAAACATTTGTAGCACCCCATGCATAAAAACAAATAGTTCATGCTATAGTAAGCATCTATAAATGTTACAGTTTTGAGTGACAAAATCTATCCTACCCATCTCAGTATTATATCACCTCACTCCATTTTGTCCCATGCTTACATAGACTAAGATTTCATGGCAGCCAAATTCATACACTTGATATTTCTTTATGATTGTAGCCCATATCCTAAATGGATGCAATGACAAATGACATGAGCCTGTAAGACTATTGGAGAGAACTACAGAATTCGCAGAGGAATACTATGGCTGAATGGAAAAATATCAGCTCTTTGTAGGGGAAATTGTTTAAATAAAGGTTGTTTGGTCAGGAAAGATTTGCTAAAAAATGAAATTTTGAAGAGTCCTTTACTGTTATTAAAAGGAAACTGGATTTTTAAAGACATTTCAAAACAATAGTTTGTTTAAATATTTGTAAAATTTTATGACAGAGTTTTTATTATTCAAAGATCAATAAAATCATTTAAAATACATTGAAGTTGATCATTATATTGATACCATGTTTTATCGTAAGAGGCCAAAATAGTAAGTAAAGAGTATAAGCATGAAAATATCAAGAGACACTGTATAATACTACAAAAACAGATCACAATATATTATGCTCGAAACATTCTGAAATTTTAGGTTAAAGAGTTTTAGCCTTCATCTGAAATAACACTGGTGTCATTGCAACTAAGCTTCATTATGGCGCCTTCCAGAGATTTAAAATTCTCTTACCTAGACAAGACAGTTATAGCCCAGTAACATCCTGTCTCATTAGAACATACTAAATCAAGAGGGAGATGTTCTGAATGCCCTGGACCAATAATATTTCCAGATAGGTCCCTGAATATTATGGCAGAGATTATATCCCATTGTGGCCCTGCACAACATATCCCCATAGGACATGCAATTGCCAGTACTAGGGATTTGAGCTATTCTGTTATTTTGCTATAGAATAACGGTAAAGGAAGCTAGAATTAACTACAGGTGCTTTTCAAATTACCAGGTAGTAGGATTCTTTATTGCAATGGAGACCAACTTTTTGAAGATTGAGTGAAGTACTTAATAGTTTGCAGGGGATAAAGATTTCATAGGATGGTGGTCCAAAGTAAGGAGAACAACTTCTTGCAGATGTTTTTTTCTTCTTTTTCTGTTTTGAAGTTTTGTATTCTTTTGTTTTGTTATGTTTTGGAAGGGGATAGGTTTTTTTTAATTTATTTATTTTTAATGTGCTAAGGCTGCATCACAATCCTCAAAATGGCAAGACAGTGAAATGGGTGGGAGACAAAAATGATTTGGGGGGCACCTACTATTATGCTATGGAAGGAGGACATGTTCAAATAACAACAAAAATATATTACAGTGTCATTGCACATGAATTGGATACAATCTTCATGCAGTCTATATTCTGATTCCCTGATAAACTGACAAAAAAAGATTTCATTTTTTATACAAGATGTACTAGAATAGAAGAAGCAGATTCATTTTATAGTTCACAATGCTGTGTATAAATGTTTATAGTCCAGATGATTAATAAAGCTAGTGATCTATAGTGTCATATAGTAACTAAATAACATTATAAGTGTGCCATCCACCTACAAAGGTTAATCAACTCTTACAAACAAAGAAGCTGCTGTTCTTTTTTTAAAAAATGAACTATCCATGGAATTTTTAATTTGACTTTTTCTATATGCATACAAATAATTAGAAGAGTTAAATCATGCTCCCATGAAAGTAACAAGAGAAGCTTCTTACCAACTGTGGTTATGCTACAATTATTATCATAAAATGTGACTGGGAGCTCAATGGTAATTCTGTTCATGAAAATAAAAACAAAGGCTGCAGAGAAATCAGTAGGATTCTTTATCATAAAGATATGAAAACAGAATTTCAACTTGATAGAAGTAGGAACTTAGCTATATGTACAAAAAGTATGTTTAATTGACCTTAATGGAATTTCTTCCCACATAAGTATTGTTTCAATTGCAGCCAAAGCTACATCTCAGTGTAGTTTAATTTCAATTAGGAAGGCATTTATTAATAAATTTATTACTAAATATTGATATTTTTGTTTCAAATCTAACTTGACAGACAGTCTATAATGAACATAAGAGACTGCATTAAAGAGTAGAAATGGCTTCACATCACCCCTAGAAGCCACATGCAAAAAAGAAGACAATTTCCCTCGAATTTAGAAACTGTTTCAAATCTCTATTTTCCAAGGAAAGTTCAATGAAAAAGAGTGAACTATAAGAAGCTATGGCACTGGATCAAGATGGAAGTGTTCCATTAACAATCACCAAGAAGGGAAAAAGGAAGGTTATGATTGTAGGTGACTCCCTCTTGAAAGGCACAGACACTCCCATTGTTGATCAGGTCTTTCATCTTCACCTGTATATTGTCCCCCCTGAATTAGAAATGTGACAGAAAGACTACAAAATTCATTGGACTTCCTCATCACAGACTATTCTTACTCATCCACATAGGTGTGATTAATGCTATAAGGTATGATCTCCAGCATATGAAGAATGACTTCATAGCTTGGGGGAAGATGGTGAAGGATCTTTTGGCACAGGTACCATTGTCATCAATACTTCTGGTTGAAGGCAAAAGTCCAGTAAGAGAAAGGACATTTTTTTTTCCCAACTGCAAATCCTTGTTGCAACATTGGTGCAAACAACAGGTCTTCAGGTTTTTCAACAATGGTACAAACTTCAGGTAACATTGATGGAATTCATCTCACTAAGAAAGAAAGTGCATCTTTGGATAATGGCTGATTAAAATGGGCATGAGGACTTTAAACTACAATGCAAAAGGCAGGGATCATAAGACCATTGATGAGTAGCAAATCGGTTAGTCATGCATTACATTCAGCAGGAAAGCATGGTGTAGTAGAAATTACTAGTTTAACAAAGAGACAAAGGAAACAAGGGCACAAAGTAAAAGGGAGACTGAAGACAGGGAGTTTAACACATTATGCCTCTTCCTTAATGCACAAAATTTAGGACATAAGCAAGATAAGCTAGATGTCACAAGGCATCAAGACATGTATGACATAGTAGGAATTACATAAACATGGTGGGAAATCCCACCAGTGGAAAACTGGGCTTGATGGCTACACCTTCTTTCAGAGGTATAGGTAACACAAGAGAGGAGAGGGTGTAGTGATGTATGTTAGGAATGACCTGGTGTATACAGAGGCCCACTGACACGGTGGTAAACATAAGGGTTTAAAGCATTAGGTGAATATAAAATGGTGACCTAACAGAAGAAATATCTTGCCATGAATCTGCTACAGACCACAAACCTGTCAGAAGAGGGAGATGAAGATTTATTAAAGCAATTAGGGTTACCTAGATTTCATTTAAATATAAAGAGATACTTCCTGAGGGTAAGATCTGTGCAACAATACAACAATCTACCTATAGAGAATGTGGGGTCTCCATCTCTGGAGATTTTTAAGAGAGGAGGGCAGCTACTGTTTTAACTGGTTTTCCCGCATATTGCAGGGAGTTGGACTGGATGAACCTTGTGACTCCGTCCAACTGTACAATTCTGTGATTCTATGACATAAACAATCTTTCTGTGGATATTCAATTTTAGTCCAATAGTTGCACGTAACAAATACCTTGTGTGTATATTAACATTGAAGAAGGCATGTATTAACAAGAAGAAATATATTGCTGTTTAAATTATAGCATCTTATATCTTCTATAGGCTGAGGTCAATGGATTTCTTCTGGTATTATTTATTGCAAAACAGTTTCTTTTAATGAAATGAATAGGTGCCTCAATACACTTGCTATTGTTCCTGAAAATTGCATTAATATTTTTGTTTGTTTTTTTATGCCACCTATTACTGACATTTCTTCACTGGATGGAGAAACGTTGCATGAAGCAGCCTGAAATACTGCTCATCTCTTGAATCAAATTGTCTTTACCCTAAATGACTTTTGAAAGTACAGGGGCTTAGTTACAGAGCTAAAGAACAACAAGATGAAGAACAGGGTCTATTCCTGTTTTTCAAAATTTTCTTTTACCCATAATAAGTGTGAGTTCTTTTTGCTATCCTTGCTTGCAATTACCAGCAGCAGCAGCAGCCACGGTCGCCACCTCAGCAGTTGGTAAACCTCATTCCAAGCTGCAATAAGCCATGAATCATTTGCATTTATGACAGATGTTTGCCCAGTTTGCACACTGGGCCGTGAACATGGTTAATAAAAACTGAAAGCAGAGCAAAGTGAAATTATGATTTCAGACAGAAATTAGAGCAATGAGAGCATTTTGGTGAACAGATGCAAAAAAACAAACCAACAAACAAAAAATCCTGATGATTGAAGTCAACTTTTGGGAAATGGAGTTGCAAATCTTGGTGATGTGTTAAAAATTTGCTTGGGAAAAATAATATGTTGGTATTGTGGAAACATATTGGAATTAAGGAATGATGGGAAATGCAATGCAAATGCTAAATAGATTAGAGCACTGAACCTCTGGTTCTGCGACACAACTGTTAAGAGAAAAGTATGCTTGAGGCTGAGGAATATCTCTTGGGAGGACAGTTCAATGTGCCTCATCTCGTTTTCTAAAACATGCATTTCTAATATGCCTCTGAAGGATAAAATATGTTTCCCAGGGGAATACAGCATGATTTTCCTTACTTGATTTTATGTTTCCAATCTCCTGCTCCATAGATTGTTCAGAACAGGAGCATGCTGGAATTTATGACTTCACTCACCTGCAATTTTAATAAACTAGCTATGTGAAGGGAGTCATCAAAGCATGAATGAATATCAAATACTACAGAATCTGGGTAAAGAAATAAAGCACTAAATACTTAAAAATGTTGACTTCAGGATAAATTTATTGACTTTTCTATAAACATAACATAATGCCACAATATTGCTGTCAGTGTACTTTGATAGCTTTTCCTTCAAGGAGGAAAATATTTGTAATGTCTTTACAATGGAATAGTAGATTTTTATTTTATTTTTTTAAGAATAGTTTCTCAGACTTCACTGTTGGAAAACAAAGATAAGTATTGGTAGAAGAAATATATTAGTTGAGAACTACGGAACTCAAAGGATAATTATATTTTGATCTGCACTGTAGTCTGGACATTATGGATCACGTCAATGGAATTGGATTTCATAACATTGATTTTCTCAAGCAACTCTGTTTTATTAAATGCTATTCAGTCAATCAATTAGTCAACCAATGATACAAAATAAACACAACTGAACACATTGGTTTTGTAGTAATGGCAACATTTAAAAATTTGGAAACTGTTCCAATAATATTTAATTTAGCCAGATAAATAAAAACAGGTCATCAGAATCACATATAAATTACATCAACAAAAATCAAAACGAACTTCCCCTAGTTTATTTTCAGTACTATATAAACACATTTATTCCATGGAGTTAACATTGCCAGACCTTTATAGGCAAAATCTTTGCAATAATGGAATATCTTTAAAGTGTCTTATCAGTGTGATACTGAACACAGTGTTAAGCCTTACCCATGAAAAAGCTCTGTTATGGGCAAATACAACCATTTTGTTGTGCTTCTATCCTATGCTAGATAGCATAGTACTAACCGTCTCACTGTTCTAACATACAGTACATTTTGGCAGAGTCAGTAAACTTCCAAAAGAATAAAACTATGAAAAATAATAAACTAGTTCCCTAATTTATAAAACTCAAGTTCAGTGCCAACAGCAGTGCCATATATTCCTGAGAACTTTGTTGATCTCAGTTGCATTGTATGAGCATAGATGTTATAAAGTTTATGCTGAAATGCAATGATGCTATTTTCTATGGTGCTAGCCTTGTGTTCTAGTCATGAAGGAATGGCTTTGACACAGAAGCTTCTCTTGAGTTTAAGGACCTGGCTTCTTTTCAGATCTCTCAAGCCAGGTCCCTCCAAAGCAGAAGTAATTCAGAGTCCATTACTACTGAAATATTTTTCACCTCAAAAACTATCTACAAACATGTGTATTTGAGAAAATTTATACAAATATATATATATATATATATATATATCTTCCAGCAAGCTTATGTACAAGGGCTGTACAAACCATGAAGGAAATGGTATGCATCAGTGAATGTGAACTTTCTTACTTTTTCTATAAGGCAGAACAATGTAGCTGTCAGATGGAATAAGTTAATAATTAGATATATGTGATCGTGACCTGGGTTAGATATAAAACATCTCATATTCTTGTGTGCTTCTATGAAGTCTGTCTTATAATTGCATTAAACTCTCTCCCCTCTCATTCTCTGAGAATTCTACTTTTCCACTTTTCTCGCTTTTCTACTTTGGTGCCAAGAGCTCTCTAATTTGATGCCAGCTGTCAGGCAGTGGCTAAGATTGTTTAGCTTGAGAGGCAAGAAGTTATAATGAACCACCTTCTTTTGTCCCAGTGGTGCTTCCCCACAGCTCTCAATAGGTCCTAGCAGTGCAATGTGCATGCTTGGCATTAATAACAGTGATCTTGCATCTACAGAGTAAATCTCCCACACTGCTGAGTTGTATTTTAGAACACAATCAAAAGTGTGAGAAGCATTGACAGAGAAAAGCAGGTGCTGAGCAACTGAGTTTCTCAGGCCAACTTGTCCCCTATTCTGCAGTAGATTAATCCTACAAAATTGATAACATAGATCTGTTCCAAGAATCCCTTATTATAGTTTCATGCTGCAGAATCAAGAACAAACTACAGCAATTGTTCAGCCCCTCCTAAACTGCTATTTCCAAACAGCAGTGAGAAAAAACATTCTGGTCAGTTTCTTTCTACATAAAAGCAATAGGTGTGATCCTGGATCATCTGTGGAACATGTATGAAAAACTGCTGCTTGATGGGAGGCTTTTTCTTGAGGTTACATCTGGGTGGCCACTTTGAAGCAGAGATAGAAGGTGCTCATCCCAGAATGCCTTATCATAATAAAACTTGGTTTTCACTCCACAAGCAGTAGGCTGTACAGCCTGCCTTTAAAGCTCAAGATACCACTGATAAATTGTTTGCTGGACACAGGAACATTCAGGAATATTCAAGAAAGAGATGATGCTTCTCTTCCAAAGGCCAGTCTTAAATCTTTTACCACATACTTGTTCCTATCCCTTTTCAGAGCCTTGCTGCTGGTAGCTCAGTCGCTCACCAACAATGGCTTGTCAGTACTGGAGCATCATGACTTCAGTTCATCTGATGCTTCAGGCTTCCCCACCTACTGATCACAAGGGGCAGTGTGGTCTAGATCATTAGGAATTTATTCTGTGTTCCTTCTTTATCTGCCTCTCTGCCTGCTGTTTGTGAGACTGCTAATCTCAATCTTCCTCCCCCACTTTGTCTTTCCTGGTGGCTTGCTCTCTGACTCTACTTGATAGCATGTAGCTAGGTTTGAGCTAGGTTTTGCCTTTCTCTCACTCTTTCCCCAACCCCCACATGATTCCTGTAAGGACCATTTCTGTTAAAGCTCCAAAAATCTGCTTCATAAGTCATTGTTCAGGTTAGATTTCCCTTCTCTATGAACACACATGGAACACTTTCCCTGACAGACAGCTCCTACAGTTGCTGCTCCTTTTTTACCCTGAACATTTTAGGCTAGCTTTCCTGTTCAACCCTTCTATCTGAGCCCACTTTCATCTTCCCATATTCTGTTCTGCATAAAGACAGATATATATGTGGAATTTTTTGCAAACATCAATTAAATTGTAACGGCTTATGCTTGTCAGGGCATTATTGATTCATGGCTTTCCGCCTGCTTTGCAGTTTGTCTGCTGCATGTCATGGACCAATTTCCAAATTTGCAGTTGTTGTTGTTGTTGTATTATTATTATTATTATTATTATTATTATTATTATTACTACTACTACTACTACTACTACTACTACTACATTGGATTTATCTCTGCCCATCTCCCTTAATGGGACTCTGGGCAGCTCACGTCGTACAATATCTAACAATTACAGTTACAATTACAATCCTACTCTATTACAATTACAACCCTACTCTGTTGTGGCCAGCAGCGGTCCCAAGGGAGTTAGCTTCAGGAGACAGTTCCTGAAATACCAGTCCCACATGCCTTTTGTGCAAAAGTAGTCTATGTTCCCGGTTGAAATGAGATCTGAATGAAGGAACTTGCTGTCTGAGCCCACCCATCATTCCAAGGTATGGTTTCTTCTAACCACACAACAGTGGCTGGATTCTTACATAATGCAAAACCATAAGTGATGGTTTATAAAGCACAATGGATGGGTAATCACATAATGCTAAGCTAAAACCATAAAATTATTGATGACCAATAACAGTCCTAAGGTTACCTTATTCTCTGATTAAATAGAGGGATATCAGTATTGAGAAATTAACCTATTATCCAAAGAGAAAAGGCTAAAGATGCAGAACAATGCTGTGCCTAAGCAGAGAGCAGTACGTGATGTTGAAGAAAGCTATGCAAAGTCAGAACTGCTTAATACTTGAATGGGGGTCTCAGAGCTGTAGGCCAGACTGGGAAGTCTAAAAAGACTCACAAGGAAAGGCAGGGGCAAACCGCTGAAAGACTTGATATTATCACTAAGAAAGCTACATGGACCTGTAGTTACCAGGAGTCTAACAAAAGAGCTTTAACTTCATAATCACATGCAAAAACTTGCTCTTTGGATCTGGGAAATGCTTTAGTCCATGCAAAATAGATTTTCCTGGTTTTGCCTCTTTCATAGTAATTTTTTTTTTTTTTTTAAAAGAAAATTATTGGGAGGGAGGCAGGAGAGACAGCCTTGTTATATGAAGGAGTTAGCCAAGGGGTCGATCTCTCTATTGTTTATTTTACTCCCTTTTTAGTAGTAAATGTTTCTGACATATACATACTTATAGTGCTCTCCTCTGTCCTATAGCTGAACTTCCAATGCTTGGAATAATTGGGTGACTATGCTTGAATGTATGGCCTCCTGATCACTGCAAGAACTGGAATTGCAGCTGTAAGAAATAAGGGAACTCTGTGCACTTTGAGGATGAGTGCATCATTTTTACAGTAAAATAAAAACATGGGAAGTGGCAGTAGAAACTGTAAGGAGAATAATGAGACTTTTTCTGTTTATGTAGGGAAAAAACCTAAGGCAGTGTCCTCCAGCTGAAGAAGCAGCAAGTCTGTGGTGTGATGTTCTGGCAAGTAGCCATTTTGTTTGCAAATATTGTGTTTTAACACTCTTGTTATAACATGAACTCATTCCCCTGTGTGGAATTCCCATGGATATATAGGAGTAGGGATGAGTGGATAAGGAGAGATCTGTTTCACTCACTGTATGTTTTAGAGTGCAGATTTCCAGTCCAGCATTTATATATTTGTAGAGATTTCAGAAGATAAACCACATATTCACCAGATCAGAAAGGGGATTACCCTATGTGTTCCTTAAGTGTATGACATAATCAAGGGATCTCTTTCAGCTTTGTTTCTCTTTTGAAAAGCCTTATGTAGTTATAGCAAATCCAGGTCCCTTTGCTGAGATTTTTTCCCCCCCTCTTTCTCTGGAGCTTTCCAGGTTGACCAGGCCCTTTACAACTAGAACCTTTCTGGAATGATCAAGTGAAGGTGGAATATTCTGTGTTCACATGGTCAGCCTAGAAAGCTCTATAGAAAGGAATAACCCTTGCTGCAAAGGGACCTGGATTTACATCTTTTCCAGAGGGTGGCATTCCTATTGCAGATCATGCACTCTGTTAAATAGAAAAAAGGGTTATTTGAATGGAACAATTAACTCTCAAATAAGAATTGCAAACAATTACACTGTTTATTGTACCATGTAATATTGGCGGGTTGCAACTATGTTGCAACTGCAGCATGAGAGTGGCACACATCCATGATGGAGAGGAAGAAATCTTGAGGCTGGGAATGATGGTTTGTGAGATGTTCTGAATAAAGAGAGAGTGGGCATCTATTGCCAATCCCTTCGCCAGGCTTCCTAACTTTATATTGTGGGCTAGGTATTCAGATTGTTGGTGACTCTGGCTCCACCCAAGTCTGTGTGTAATAAATCCAGCTGCCTACAGTGGACAAGAGGGCAGACCTGGCACTTATCATTGAAGCCTGGCTGAATAAGAAGAGAGGAGTATTCTTCCCTGAGACCTGTCCAGTCAGATTTTGTGTAATGCATCAGCCATTATCCCAGGCTTGAGGAGGTGGGGTAGCAATTGTGTCCTGGGAGACACTACCAGTTGTGAGATGGAGTGGCAGTTATGTCCTGGGATACACTACCTTCCACAGATGACTGTGGGGCCCATCCTTGCAAGGTTGGGCCAGAAGGACTGCTGAGAGTGTTGCTATTTTATCCAGATGCATAGCAGTATCTTTTCTTCAATCTCACTGCAGTAATGGTTATACATATGTTCAAGTTACTAACCTTGGGTGATTTTAACCTCCCCTCTCTGGAATAGGAAGCATCTTAGGAATTTATGGCTGCCATGACAACCATTGGCTTATCCAAGGCCATCACAGGACTGACCCACATGGTGGGCCATACACTGAAACAGGATTACCTCAGAGCAGATAAAATGTAGTCTGGTATGGGATGACATTTCCATCATGTACAGATCACTTCTTTGTGACCTTGGGGTTAATTGGAGCCATTAGCTTTTGCAGGGAAATGGACCAATTCAAAGGGACCACTCCAGATACCCAATGGAGCCATTATTTATGTGATAACTGTAATTTCTATGGAATTTAGCCAGTTGGACTATTTAGAGTAACCAGCCCCTTAATTGGAAGAAATGGGCCCAAAAATCCAATAAATGGATATTGTGATAATCCAGTTGATCATTTCATGGATAAAATCACTTATATCACTACAAACTGGGTAGACAGGATCCAATGAAGTTACAGAATCTAGTGCCAAAGAATTTGGGAGGATTTTGAGTTTGTGGAACTTGAGAAAGCAGGCAGGGTTCTTTGAAATTTTACTTCTATCACTTGTGAATTTGACCCCTGCCACTCTCAGGTAGTCAAAGTAGCCAGGGAAGAGGGAAAGAGGTGGAACCCAGGTAGAGTCAATGCCTCTTTCTGGAAAGGGGAGGTGCCAGTAGTCTTGAAAAAGGAGAAAGACCCATTTTGGATTCACTATTAATAAACAGCTATCCTCCCACATCCAACCTCTCCTTTGTGGGGAAGGTTCCAGAGAAAGGGCCTGGATGACAGTTACAAAAAAGTGAATAATCTGACCTGTGGCAGTGGGGTTTGAGGCAAGGACATGCGACTGAAACCACTTTAGTTACCCTCATTGATGACTTGTGGTGGGATTTGGATGGAGAAGTATGATCATCCTTGTCCTGTTGAATCTTTGAATGGCTTTTGATACTGTTGACTACAATATTCTTCTGGGCCACCTGCCAGAGGTTTTTTTTGTTTGTTTTAGATTTTTTATCCTGCCTATTTTTTTTTTAATAAGTAACTAAAGGTAATGAACATTCATACTACTTCTTCCTCCTCCTATTTTTCCCACAACAAAAACCCTGTGATATGGGTTGGGCTGAGAGGGAGTGGCTGACCCAAAGGAACCCAGCCAGCTTTCATACTAAGGCAGGACTAGGATTCACAGTCTCCTGGTTTCTAGCACAGCACTTTAACCAATATACCAAACTGGCTCTCTTTGAGAGAGTTGAGTGTTGGGGTCACATTATTATAATAATTCTTCTCCTTCCTGCAGTGGGATTCATTCCTTATCCCCATTCTGTTTAATATTTAGTCTGGGAGAGGTAATCCATCAGTTTTGGGGTACGCTGATGATATTCAGCCCTGTATCCCCACTCTGGGCTCAAGGAGAGATGCATGAATCTCTGAAAACTATCAGGGTCTGGATGTTGAGAAACAGGTTCATGTTCAACTCAAGCAAGACAGGGCAGCTCCTTATTCAGAAGCTGTTGATTCCTGTGATGGAATGTTTAACAGCCCCTGGGAACATGGAAGAGGGAGGAGGACTGTTGTAGAAAAGATTTCTTAGTCCAGAAAGAAAGGAAACACGAGAAAGTGACTCAGAGTAACTCTGCCTTAATTATAGTAGGTATAACTTGACCTGGAGAATTGGTTTGGCTGACTTTTGAGATTCTGTTACGTTGTCCTACTAGCAATATAGATCATATTCCAGAAATCCAGGTAGTTCTTATTTCTTGAGTTTGCCAGCTGCAAAAGCTTTGACAATTCCAGAGTTCAGCCTGGACTTTAAATAGGGACATACTACCTCATGGAGAGCAAGCTCACTATTTGGGGGTACTCCTTGGTTCACAGCTCCTCCTGAAAAGCAGGCAAAAGTTGTGGTCAGGAATGCCTTTGCCCAACTCCAATTGTGGCATTATCTAGAGCAGGAAGCACTGAAGAGAGTCATTCATGCCCTTGTCAACTGCCACCTGGATTATTGTAGTTTGCCTTACCTGGGGCTTCCCTTGAAGATTATCTTATCCAGAAATGTAAGCTGATGAAAAATACAGCAGTCTATGTACTTATCAGGAAATCTCATTATTGCATGTGACACCTCTGCCACAGGAGCTACATTGGATATTTGTCTGTTTCCAAGTTCAGTTCAAGGTGCTGGTTGTCACCTATAAAGCCCTCTGTGATTCAGGGCCTGGGTATCTATCGCCTATCCCAGGCAGATTCCATCCTCCCCATCTGAGTGAGAAGATGCCTACTAAAGGTTCCCATTTTTCAAAAGAGAAAACATGAGGGGGCTCAACAGTAGACATTCTTTGTGAAGCATCTCATCCTTTTAAACAGCTGGCTTCTGATGAAAGGACAGTTCCTACTCTCATGGTCTTCCATAAAGTCTTTGAGATTTGATTTTTGAATAGCTGATGGTTGTAGAAAGTACAGAAGATCACCTTGATGGAGATATGCATGCTCTATTACTAAAGCAACAAGGGGTGAAAATATCCCAAGTCCACAACAGGCAGGCTTGAATAATGATATCAGCAATGAAATGCAATGCCTTTTGTCAGCTACACGATTCAGAGGAATACCAAGAGGAACAGAAACAAATAAAGCTAATAGATACCATACATGATAGATAGATAGATAGATAGATAGATAGATAGATAGATAGATAGATAGATAGACAGACAGACAGACAGACAGACAGACAGACAGACAGACAGACAGACACTTTAGAGGGAATTCTAAGGACTTTTTGATAGCCACAAGTATTTGGAAGCTCATAGAGGTCACAGGATATTCTCTGGTTTACAAATTTTTGATGGTCAACACCAAAAAATGGATTTTTCATCCTAACTGCCTAGTTATTTTGACACCCCACTACAAAGAACCACTCCCAAAGCATAAAGAACAGGGCTAGATTCTCCGTTATAGAAGGCCAGGTGACAGAGGCCAAGCTATAATTTGGGTATTAAAAACCAGCAGTTTGGTTGCAAATTTGAAATGGGATGGGATTTCTATTCTCATTTAGCTTCCAGTGCTTCATGCTAAACACTGCTGTGAAACTGCAAATATTCTTTTCTTCCCCTGCTACCCCACTTCATCACAGTCCTTTTTTCCTTTTTCAGCAGTATATTACTATTACATCAGTGAATATCTCTCTTTTTAAAGACCTTGCATTTTTATTTCTCCTATTGATTCTTTAACTCAGCTATTTTGCTGTGTTCCTCTCACCCATCAATTCCATTGATTTCCTGCATGCTCTCCATTAGAGTTTCAATGCTTATAAATCCTGATGAATATTCTTTAAAACTACTTTTCTTGAAGAATGTATTTGTTTATATTTTTTTTAATTGCGAGTTTAAGGAATCCAGCTTGCATCTGTAGTGATTAATCCATGTCTCCATTTGCCCTGTTTTATTATTTTTTAAATTAAGTATCAGAACAAATCTTTATTTTCAGCATACTTCATCATGATGATGCTTCCAAATGTGATAAGCAGGAGAGGAGTTAAAGGAGTTACAAATAAGACGCTTGGCAGCTGGCTTCAGAAAGTGGGAAAACACTGGCTACAATTTATTGGTTACAGCTAACGTAAGGATTTTGATGTAACATTGAGCCTGAATCTGAATGCTGTGGATTGTCATCCTCCCTAGCTGTATAATTTTTCTGCATCTGAATTGGTCACATCATTGCAGCATTGGCTAGGAGATGAGGCCTCAGGCATCCAAGATGGGTTGGGAAATAAGGTCTAAGACCCCTGTTCTTACTGGTCCTCACTGCTGCTTCCACCACTAGTGCCCAAAAGGTCCCCAGATCAGGGGTTGGCTCAGATTGCTTCCAAAGCTGTTTTTACCTTACTTAATGTATAAGGGTCAATTATTTAAAAACCACACATTCTGGTTCATGCCTGAGAGGGGCATTCCATCACTCCAAAAATATCTTCCTCTTTAAATAACATCCATGTCTTCCATTGACATTGGTAGGTTTGCAAACTGGAACATTGTTGTATTGCAAAATCTGTACTATGCAGCAGTCTGAAGGATTTTGCTGCTTTCACTGAAAACTCTGCCACTCTCATACATGTGTGTGATGTTGCAACATATTTACAAAAGGGTTAGGGTTGGGATGGGGCTTGTGTCTTAACACTGCTTTCTGACTCCCTTTCCCCCTCACCTACTCACATTCCTAGTGGATGTTGCTGCTGTGCCAAATGTTTGATATAGGTTACTGGGCTTAAAAAGAAAACAATATGGGAAAATACTAGTTATTTTAAATTGGAAAAAAATATGGAACCTGAGCAAAAATCAGATTTGATAGATCTTATTTGTAACTCTCATCCCTGTTTGAAAAAAAATAATAATCTAGATATATGTAGAATTTCTTGTAGAATTTTTCCTTATTGTTGAGAATGTAACCTGCTTGTGAGATAGGCTCAGACATTGCACTTGCATTACTGTTAGTGACACAGAGCTCTTGGTGAAACAAGAGAGTCAGATTACCCTATCCCATCCCCTGCCTCTGCTGAAGATAGAAAAACTTTGATTATTTTCAAGCTAGGGGCCAGCACTCCAAGAAATGTGAGGATGGAAAAAACATGGGACTAATATTATTCTTGAGAGCTTCTGATTAAAGGTTCCAAGAAGCTAGGAAGCTCAGGTGACTGAAGCAGAGATAACATATGTTTTTAGGGGATTTTATTATGGTATAATTAGGTAGTAAGTCTAGTGAGGAATTTGCATTAGGATATTGATTTCTATTTTTCTGAGTTGTACTAAAGTCTTGCCTTAATTTCCTGTAAGGCAGGGAATTGGTATTTAATGTCAACTTCCTTTTATGCATATTTCAGATGTGTGCATGAAGGTATTATTTTTATTCAGAATATTCTTGTGATTTGTAATAATAATTTAGAACCTTTTTGCAATAGCTCTTCCAAGATCCTACCAGAAAGAAGTAATTTGTAGCAGATTAATTCTATCTGGTGGTCTCCTGGAGCCTTGTATTTTGTTGTTGTTGTTGTTATTATTATTATTAATATTATTAATATTATTATTTTTCTATAGGAGCTTCTTTTAAGTTATTGTTCATTATTCAAATAGTTTAATATGTTACCATCTTCATCATGTAATGTTTGCATTTTAATACTTTAAAAAGGATTTTTAATAGTTTGTCATTTTCTTTTTTTTCAATAAAGTTACACTTTTTTTATCCCTTCTGGAATTGTTCTCAGAATCCTCTAGCCCCATGCCTCTATGCTATAAGGGCAGGAAATGGCATTGTAGAAATTATTTCAATTCCCGCACAGAAAGACAGCACAGAAAGTGAGAACCCTGTATCTCCCACACACTATTCACTACACCAAAGCAGAAGGCTTCTAGAACAGAAGGTGTGAGATCTAGCCTTTTACCTTATGGGTTCAACCATCTGATGATTCCTTTTCCCCTCTGCAGGAGAGAAAAAGCAGTTTGTTTGTTTGTTTGTTTGTTTTTTAAAACTTCCACCAAAAAGCAATGCAAGTAAAATGAGAACATTAACTCTATTTATTCTGTTTGATATAAGAGCAACATAACACTTTAAACTATTTTTTCAATTAGGATTTTAAAAACTCACATTCTTTTGTTTCCCGTTTGTTTCCCATTTGTTTCTTGTGGGAAGCTATAATCTAATCTATGGGCACAACTAGATAACCATATTAAAGACAGTTTACCTGTATTTGGTGAACCAGTAAAATCTAGAGCCAGCAGAAATATTGCTGCCTTGACAATATTGTCCTCTCAGTAATAAGGTTGGGGAATGGTATTATCCTTATAGTTTCAATACCAGACAAAATTAAGGCAAATGTTTAGTGGATTCCCCTGGTTTTGTTCCCCTTCCCATCAAGCATCATGATTTTCTGATGGTGAGAAAAATGACCCTCAATCACTTTTTTCAACATGTGGTGCAGTGGGGCAAATGTAGGTGGCTGCTTTGAATGGCAGGTTTAGCCACCTGTCAAGTAGCTTGGTGGAATAGGCAAAACAGCTCTCATGGAAACTAATACAAGAAGTATGTATGTATGTATGTATATATGTGTGTGTATGTATATGGTATATACATACATGTATATATATATGGTACCATGAACCCCTTTCTTGTTAGAAGGTACAGAAAACCTGTAATATTTCAATGGCTGTCAGAACCAGCAGCATGCTTGGCAAAACCCAGCTTTCTTTCCCTGTTTAAACTGACCTATATTCAACAGGTCTAGCACTTTTTCAAAATAACATTAAACCTGAGTATATACAGTAAGGAGTGTGTACAGGACAGGAGGCACTTGGAAAGTACCAATCAGCGAGATGCCTCTATTGAAGCCAGGCGTTCAGCCTGTCTTTCAGCCCCAGTTGAAGTGGACATGGAGGGCAGTGTCCAGAGGGAAAGGGGCATAAAGTGGCCAGGGGGACCTGGACAGATCCTGGTCCCTGGCTATGTCATCAGCTATATCAACCACATGTGAGATTGTGTTCACAGCAAAAACCTGTGTTGGGAAAAGAGGGAAAATACTATTTTAAAACTGGAACAGTTAAATTAGACTTCAAGTTTCCTCAACTATGGGTGGGGGATGGGGAGGAGACAAGAGAAATGTCATAAGAACATAAAAATGGCTATCAGACCATGTTCATGCCATGATTAGGGAGACTTGAGAGTGAGCCCTAGATCTGGCTTCTGTTGCATTTAGCAGGAAAAAACACAGTTTACTTCTCACTGATTTTTCCTGATAGTAAATTTCAGTTTTGTGGATATCAGGCCTCATAGCAATATGTGCAAAATAAAACAACCTCTTTTAAAAGTGTTTTTCTCTTTCCATAATATATATGCATAGCTATTTCCAAACTTCGGCCTACAGTTCTCTAATACACTCACATTCTGCTCCTGCATTTTCAAATATGCATTTGGCAGTGCTGTGGAAAGAATAATTGAGCCATTTCTAAAGTCTTAGCTGTATATATCTCCTATTCTCTTAACCATGATTGCTCTGAAACTATTCTGGCAGTTTGCAAGTCGTAAAAGAGTAAAATGCCTTTACTGTGAAGTTGCAGTGTTTCTCTATCACTTCTTCAAAAGGAAGGGGTGGAGAAAAGAGACCCATGGCATAAATGTGGGGGCGGGGGGTGGGGGAGAGGAAGAGTCTCTCTCTTCCACCTCCTAGCCAGGTCAACATCAATAGGGGGTTTTTGTTTTTTTGTTTTTTGCCCACAAACATGAAATGCCTTCCCATCTGTCAAAAAATCCTCTGGATATTTGTAAGATAAGGTCCTTCCCTTGCTTCCCAGAAGCCCTTGCCCTAATTTTTCTTCTGCAGCTTTTCAAACAAGGCATGCCTACTGGGAGGGAGACTTTTTGCTTTTCTTTCATTTGCTTCATGCTTTTGCTAGCAGAAGGAGGCAGCAGGGATAGGAACCAAAGGCCATTTAGAGATGATATGAACATCAAACTATTCCATTGAGGTAATAAAGCTATGTGGACTAGATCACTTGAGAACACGCATGGAGGACTCACAGGAAATGCTCTTTGCACAGAACAAACAAGCCAAAACAAAATAGCTTTCCCACAGAAAACTCAAAGTCTACAGCAGAATTCATCCCATGACATATAATTATCTCTGTTGCGGGAGGTTTCTTTATTTCTTTATTTTGTTTTTTGATTCAGGGAACATTCACTCTTGAGAACCTCCATCTGTAGCAGCTCAAGTTGGAAGTTTTTCAATAAACACAAGCACTTTTGTTATTCCACATTAAGATATCTATGAAGATGGCAGTGGAGCTGTAGGAGAGCAGGACAGACCTCCTTTTGATGAGTATGAAGCCCTGAGGTTTATGAAAATGTTCAGCTGAATACTCATAGAAGCTTCCTGGATAATCTAGGCCCCTAATATTTGACAGAAGTGAACATTTTAAAAAGCTTGGAGTTTATAATATATTGCATTTTGTACACCATTGTCATTGGTATAAGCATTTTGATACACTTTCTATTAATGGGAGAACTTTAGTGCAAAACTGAGGAAAGTATGCATTTGTAGGATAATTGTGCTTCACTTTCTATGGGATTAACAATGTGGAATTAAAATGAATTCACATTAAAATGTATATTTAAAAATTTTTCTCCTTCTGTGAAAGCTCCAATCTAATTTCTTATTCACCTTACAAGTGCCTTTTCTACCTATACTGAACTTGTTTCTTGTATATTTGTACTTGCCAATTTGTACTGAACTGATAAAAGTGTGTCTTCTGCCACACTAGGGGTTTTTCTGCACTGTAAGCTTAAGATGCTGATCTCCTTTATGTAAACTGGCTGGATATGAAAACAGTTTAAGACATCTATCTCTTTCTTTTTTTAAATAGTTTTTATTAAAGTATTTTTATATATAATAAGAAGTACATTCAAAGAAAAAGATATAGTAAATGTGAAAGAAAGAAAAGAAAGGAAGACACAAAGAAAAAAGGAGATAGAAAAAAGAAAAAAAGAATAGAAAACAGAAAACATGAAAAGAAATGTAAAGAAATGGCTTCTAATCTTCCTCTCAGCAGTTATACATACAATTCTAATCAAAGTTCTCTCTCTAAGATTACATCATAATTCATTTCTTTCTATAACCTATTCTTTCTAATCATCAAAACCATAAGTTGAAAATCATTTTCTTTTTTGTGTAAAAAGTCCATAAGGGGTTTTCAGCCATTGATGAATGTTAATAAAGACCTTTCTCTAATCAAATAAGTCAATTTATCCATCTCAGCAAGTTCTGTCAATTTCACCAACCATTTTCCATAGTGGGTAGTGCTGAATCTTTCCACCTTTGTGCATATAATAATCTCCCCACAGTAATCATACATTGAAATAATCTTCCATGACTCTTTTCTAACTATGTATCCATCAGTCCTAAAAGGAAAAGTTCTGGCTTCAACTGAATATTAATCTTTAAAATCCTCTGCATCAATGTGTGTATTTGAATCCAATTATTTTTAGCTTTTTTACATGTCCACCAAGCATGATAAAATCTCCCTTCATGTTGTTCACATTTCCAGCATACATTTGGAATGGCTTATACATTCTAGATAATTTCTCTGGTGTCATGTACCAACAATATATCATTTTATAAAAATTCTCTTTAAGATCATAACATAATGTACATTTCAACCCTTTTGACCACATACTTTCCCATTGAAATAACTCAAATATTTTATATCCTTTTTCCTAATATGTGTTTCTTGTAAGCAAATCACATTTTGTTTTAACTTTTTCAAATAATTATTTCTTTTCTCTTTTGAGGAGCATTTGCTCCATTTATATTCCATTTTAAGCATTTATAATCCATAGTTACACCAAGATTTTAGAAAATCAATAACTGTAGTGCCCAATATGGTAGTATCTTCAGTGTCCTGTTGTATCTGTTGTGGCATTGGTTTAGTCACATCTGTCACTGTCACTTCCATTTGCATTTTCTCCCATTCCTCTTTGAATTTTCCCAGAAATTCTCTTGCTTTCTGCACAGAATTCAGTCAAATATCTGCTGTTAAAAAGTAAAAGTTACTCCTTCCAACTAATCCCACCTAAATGAAACCTTTTCCTGTTTGAGTGTGTCAGAAAAAAATATTCTTTTCTCTCAAGTAGTATTGTAATTGGAATTTCCTTAAATACAATTACATCTGTATTATCTATCCTCAAGGGGACGCGGTGGCGCAGTGGCTTAATGACGCTGAAAGTTGCCGGCCAGAAATGACTGACGCTTCGGCAGTTCGAGTCCGGCCTTTGCGTTAACAGGGTGAGCTCCTGTTTCCCCCCCCCCCAGCTCCTGTCAACCCAACAAGTCGAAAACTCACGTGAGTAGATAAATGGGGACTCTCACTCTGGTAGGAGGAAAAATGCTGGCAGCGCCTTGCACAGAGAGACGGGAGCAGTTGCCGGTAAGCGCGAAACTGCGCTTGCCTGAAAAGGGCGCGAAGCAACGGAAACCCCGCCTCCTGCGTTCGCCAGCTGGGCTCTGCTCTAGGAAGGAGGCTCTGGCAAACCACTTCCGAACCAATTGTCTTGAAAACTGTAAGGATTCGTCCAGGCAGTCACTGCAGGGTCAGTAATGACTGAGCGCAGACAAAAAAAAAAAAAAAAAAAATCTATCCTCAATCTAGTATTCAGATGCTGCTGCAGAACCTGATCTCTAGTCTTCTTCTTGACAAAGTGCACAAGGACATACCTTGGAACATTTCTTAATTTTGCAAATTGTGTATTAATCCTTTAAACCTTATCAATCTCTACCTCTATGTTATCTTCATCCCAGTTCAAAAAGTTAGACAGGGAATTAACAATCTTTTCTCTGATAAATTCCCCATGGTCTTCTGGAATTACTCTAAATCTTAAACAAAATTCTTTTTCTCTCAGTTCCAGTAATGCCAAGTTATCCAAAGCTTTCTCTGTTTCCCTGTTTATAACTTCTGTCTTACTTTCCAAAACTTCCACTTTGTCATTAATTTATTTTACATGTCCAGCCAATTGTCCTACAGATTCTTCAATCTTCTTAACTTCTTCTTTCATATCTTTTTTTTTATCCCTGCAAATCCTTCTTCCATTTCCTTTTTAAAAGCATCCAAACTATTGGCAACTGTTTCAGTCATCCTCTTGCCACATTCCTCAAACATTTTCTGCAATAAATCTGGTGTAATGCCCTTATCTGTAAGTTCTTCTAATGAACCCTTTCTTCCTTTTCCTAGTGAACCTCTTCTTCCTTCTCCTATTTTTGCTGTTTTTCTTGTGGTTGCCATTATAATATTTATGGCCCAAGAGTGAAAGTATGTCAATTACTAGGATGAAAGTAAAAGGCAAGCTTCTCCTTTTCTTTTCTTTCTTTTTTCCCCCCTGTTTTGTTTTTCTCTGTCTTTAACACTTTAGTCCCAATGAGCTCTCCATAGCTACAGTCACAGAGTCTGGCTCATATTACCCTTATTTTCTTATTTTGTAAAATCCACCAATTATCTACTTTCCTTAATAACAAACAATCAACATTCCGACAAAGGTCAGGTCTGTTTGTCTAGTTAATTTTACTATTTTCAAAGGCACTTTCATCAAAGAAAAAAAATCTTCTGTTTTCTAAAATTAATGTCCCCTTTATCTATTTAAAATTTCTTAAATCACAATCTTCTTAAGCTTTCTGCTTTTAAGTCAAAATCCTTTAAGATAGTTTTTTCCCCTCTTCTTGATTCCAAAAAGAAGGCGACTCACTGAATGTCTTTATTTTTGCCTGCCAATCAGAAGATCTCTTTTAAGTTGTAAATTAAGTATATCTGAAAGTGCTTAAGAAAGTGAGGCTTTTGCAGGTCAAGTGTTCATAAAGGCTCTCTTTCTGAATTTCAACTCCTTCCTCAGCATTGGCCATGGCAATGTCCAGATATTCTGTCCAGACTGTATTTGCCGCTGCCCCAATTGGTGGATTCCCCTGCTTTTTTATTCCTTATGGTCTGGTAAAATGAAAGGAAACAAAACATCACTGTTTTACCATTTTCCCTGTCATTAAGCCAGAAGGGAAAAGCATCAGAATTCTTGTCAATTTCTCCTGGTTTAAAAAAAACAAAACAAACAAACAAACAAACAAAAAAAACCCCATGCCATTCTTTCACTCTTCTATCAATGAACTTTTTAAAAAGAATAGGTCCCTTGTTTTGCTGTTTCATCTGTGAACTTGCAAAAATAATTTTCAAAAAGCCCAGCCATTCAGCATTCCTCCAAAAACAATGGTGTTTTTAAACATTTAAAAACAATGGCTGTATCAACCACTGGCTGGGAAGAGGGGGGGCATTCCTGCCACAGTGTCTGTGTCTAGTTGGAGTGGAAGTGTTTGACCATAATAAAATTAAATGGAGAAGATGAACCAGATTGAGCCAGCACAGATCAGAAAAAGTCTGTTGACAGGTAGCAGAAAAAGACAAATGGAGGGTACCTTCCTGGTGGGCTAGATGCAGGAAGAGGATGACATCTCTGTTCCTACCCTTGAGAAATGGTTAGTGGCTTGGACTCGCTCTGGGATAAGCTGGTCATGAGGATGAGCCCTAAAATCAAAGTTGCCATGGGAAAATGCACCTCTAATTGATTTCTCTTTCCTGATAGCATAGCCTAGGGTCATGTATCTGATGAAACTCCTCCTCTCATGTGCTTGTACTCAAATCCTAAGAAGAGCTTCGGGGATCCTTGCATGTTGAGTTAGTCATTTTACTAGTAGCCTTCACTATGCAATATCTTTTCAAGAGAGTTGAACCTAGGTTTGGTTTATTTTTGCTTGCTTTGTTGGCACTAGGCAAAATGCCCTCCTCCCCCCAAGCTGATTGATGCCAGTCCTTCGAGGTAGCTCAGACCAGGAAACAGATTCAACAAATCTGAATGGAATTATATTGATATATCCTGTAGTAATAGAATCTTGAAAACTTGACTAAGTTCTCACCTCCATCTGTGACTATCACAGGAATTATAGTCTGCATTTTCCTAGCTGCTAAATTGGCAGCCTTTTTCTTTGTCACCACAACACAAATTCTCTAAGAAGGATTAGATCAACTTCGGCAAGTATATGTTCCCTACTGTGTAGGTTATTGGATGCAGAACTGGACTACTCATGAAGCAGAATGAATCCTATGGCTCAGGAGTGGTCCAGACTGTGAAAAGCAATGGATCATGACCCACTTTCTCCAAATTCTAACCCACCATGATAGCTCTGGCCCAGAGGACATATACGTTGAACAGTGTACCTCTTGAGGCTACCACTGATTGAACTGGAAATAAGTGACCAGGCTTTTATGGAAAGTATAATAAGAAGCACACTGATTATGTTGGAATGCACTGACTCTTCAGCACCTAATGACCTGCTGACCACAAGGCAGTTTGTAGAATGTAGATAGAGAGTTAAGGTTTTCCTGCATGTCTCCTCTTTCTCTGTCTTGTCTAAAAGATTGCTAATTTCTTCTCAGGCCAAGCACGCGTACAAGGAAGACATGCACTGGTCCTCAGCTTTTCAATTAGTTGATCGTTTAATTCTCCACTATATTTGTGATTCTTCAGAAAACAAAGTCAGTGTCTGAAAGCTGTTTGGCACTAGATTCCTCCAATATATTGTAACGATATCAGTAGTTGGCAGAAGAATTAATTTTTCTCCAATTGCTTTGTTTTGTTTTTTTTGTACTGGGTGATTCTTTATGCAACTTGACAAGACTAATTTGAAGAATAGTCATATTTAACTAGATTCATGTTTTGTTGCTTAATTCCATCTATTCTTTAAAGGATAAAGTCTTGAGGTTTGTTAACAAAATGTGAATGATTTGTTTGCAAATGTTGTTTTAGTTTGCTTGACTTCATGTCCTCAGGAGACAGGTCCCCCCCCCCCCCCCCCAGAAATAACAGACTAAGGATGTTCTTCTTCAGTACAAAAACACTTGTGAAACCAAATGATATACAATGTTTTTCATACTTTCTTGATTTAGACTTACTTCTATCAGTGCTACCAGTACATTGGACATCTTTCAGCTTTTGTTTTACCATCGCACAGGAACTTTCTTAATTTGTAAGGGTTAAACACCTAAAAATAATGGATTTTAAAAAAAAGTGACCTTCACCACTACTGAACTTCACTTCCACAAGCATTTCAGCAATTGCCAATATAGTAGATACCACCCTAGAAGTTACCACCAGCAGGAAATTGTTTCCAAGTCACAGTGTTGCTGTGATTGACACATGGTTTTGATAGATGGCTAGACTATAAGTTTTGTCATCTTTGCTACCTGGGCAAGTTCAGATTAAGCAGGAGTCTGTTCTGAAAGTGCTGTAGCTTTGCGTATGCAAGCTATCAGGATAGTACATTCAAAGCAGTAGTCATGTCAGACTCTTTTTTTTTATATAATAACTCTATTAGGTTTTGAGAAAAAAAAAAAACTAAGAAGAACTAATATTAAGAAAAAGAAGAAAAGGAAAGTTGAAAAGAGAGAAAATAGTAAAGATTAAAAGTGCAAAAAAGAAAAAGAAAGAACAAAAAGAAAGAAGGAATTGACTTCTGACCCTTCTCACAACAGATATAAGTACAATATACATCCAATTCTTACTCTAAGTTTAAAAAACGACTTCCATTATTTCTATTAATCCATATTATTTCCAATAATCAAATCCATACAACAAAACATATTTTTTTCAGTAACTCACAAAAAGTCCAAAAAAGGTTTCCAGATAGTATTAAAATTACACAATGTCTTATCACAAATCAATGCTGTCAATTTCTCCATCTCTGCTAACTCCATCAACTTCACCAACCATTCTTCTACCATAGATAATATCTTGTCTTTCCATATTTGTGCATATGAAAGTCTTGCTGCTGTTATCATATATAAAAATAAAGTTCCATGAGTTTTTTCCAACTGTCTGTCCATCAAACCTAAAAGGAAAGTCTCTGGTTTTGAATGTATATTGATCTTCAAAATCTTCTGTATAGAGATATGACTCTCAGTCCAATTTTTTTTTTTTTTTTTGCATTTTTACAAGTCCACCAAAGATGGTAGAATGTTACTTCATGTTGTTCCCATTTCCAACATACATTTGACATACCTTTATACATTTTATATTATTTTTCTGGTGACATATACCAGTGATACATCATTTTGTAAAAATTTTCTTTTAAATTATAACACAGCATAAATTTTAGTCCTTTCTGTGACATATTTACCCATTATTCCAATTGTATATTAGAACCAAAACTTTTACCCCATTTTATCATACACTCTTTAACTTGTTCATCTTCTGTCTCAAATTTCAACAAAAAAATATACTTCTTTGTAATTACATGTTCATCATTAGTAAATAATTCTATTTCAAATTCAGTTTTGGCATCTTCAAAACCATAAACCTTTTTATCTATTTTAAATCTTTCTTGTAGTTGAAATGTAAGACTATTTCATTGTCCAGAAGAGCAGGAATGGGTTCTGATAGCAAACCAGTTTGAGTTGCACAAGCCATGTGAATTAGGCATGCAAAATGGAGCCCCGCCAGACTGTGCTCTGAGCTTTACTCTCTGCTTTGCTTGGACAAATTGGCTGCTGGCTTGTCTAGGTAGAATGAGAGTTAGTTTTGACTAATTCCTTTCCATGTACAAACCCAAAAAAGATCTGACTCATTCTTAAATATGCTTATGACCTCCCAGGCGGTCATGGCCAACACTTTCAGAACTTGTGGCTTAAGCAATAGAACATTAAAATTTGGCATATCTTGGGCTTTTGAATTTCCTTTTTAACAAACTTTTAACAAACTCCACAGTAATGTGTTAGAGAGCGAGAGAGAGCGAGAGAGAGAGATTCTCTGATATAATGCCGTGTATAAAATAATATTATATAGCAGTGCAGTAATGGGGAAAATGGACTCCTAAAACATCACCAAACAAAGGTCTCTTTTGTTCATTTCTTCTTTGGCATTTAATGAGCAATTAAGCCTTTGCTGCTCACAAGAGATTTAATAGGATGAGCTCAGAACTGCTTTTTTAAACAACAAAACAAAACAACAATAACTCTTGAAAGTATGAGTAATCGTTTAGTGGAAATTGACTTTAAATGTATACTTTTGGATGATTAATTTACAGCTTTTTGCCCAGTAATTAATCATGTTTCCATTCTTGTGCTTTCATAGTAGTTTGTGATGGTAAAAGGAGAACTTGCATGTCACCACCAGATGAAAAAGTATCCAGCTGGAGCTATTTCTACATTTTTGGTGCTATATGTAAATCAAAAGCTATATTAGAAATGAATATATTAGGGGAAATAATGCACACAGATGCCTCATATTATGGAAATCTGCTGTTTCAGAAAAAGAACAAATGAAATGTGTATATGAGGAAAAATGTGCCCTAAAATTAATATGAATTTCTGTATGTGATCTTTGAAATACCTCAAACATGTAAATGAAATAGAATGGATTTAAGTAAGAAAAATTGAGAAATGAAGTGAAGAAGAATATGAAAATATGTTCATTTCTAGACCTAAAGAGAAGTTTAAGTGGCAGACTGGAAAACTATTCTTCTAAGGGAAAGATTTTGCATATTTGGAGGCCACAGTTTCCACAAAACAGAAAGATCTTGTGCCCCTGGCACATCATCATCATCATCATCATCATCATCATGTCATAATTGGTGGAGGAAGGGTTATACTTTCTATGTAGCTTGGTATGTGAAGCCATTCACTGTGATTTGTAAGCCATGGTGTATGGCAATGCTGCATATAAAACACAATCAATAGTAGTTTAGTTGGTAAAACATGGTAAACCATGCCTTAGCTCAATGCATGAACCCAATCAATATTTCGCAATATCTGTATCTGCAAAATCAGGGAAGAGGATCCACTTCATTGTCATATGAAGTGAGATTTCCACTATTGTCACTGACAGGCAGCAATGGACCTTGACGCAGTTGAAGGAATCAAGGAACACAGAACATATAGGAAAATGGCATTACTAGGGAACTAGAATTGGTTTAAGATATAGCTCAAGACCTAATTAAAATTGTACTCAATAATTAATGCATTCCTGTAAGTTCAGCAATATGTAACACACATTCTGGGAATGAATATTATTAGGATCATATGTTTTCTAAGTGTGATGCTTTTCTCATACTGTTGGATCAGTCTGCTGACACTAATTGTGTGGTATGGATTTCCTGATACTGCAAGATAGCATAGGAAGGGCTTGATTCTCTGTATGGCACCTTTTCTGAAAATAGTGTAGTAGGAACAGCCATGCCACTAAATGTTAATTATTTACCACCAATAGTCCTAATTATGCTGGGGAAGACAAGTACTGCTCTGGTAAGATATTTAACAAAAATTCTTTGAGTGGAGCAGCTTCAAAATAGTTTGTTCCTTCTATCAATGAAGCTTTGTCTAGTCTAACTGGAAAATATCTATTGTCTACTTGGAGATCAACTATCATCCGGAGTGATGCTTTTAAAAAGAGCATCATACATATTTTTGGACTTTGCAGCTGGCATAGAGAACAGCAAAGGACTGAGGGCTTTTAGTCTGATATACAAGTGAAACTTGAAAAATTAGAATATCGTGCAAATGTTCATTTATGTCAGTATGGCAACTCAAAAGGTGAAACCAATATATGAGATAGACGCATTACATGCAAAGCGAGATATGTCAAGCCTTACTTTGGTATAATTGTGATGATTATGGCGTACAGCTTATGAAAACCCCAAATTCACAATCTCAGAAAATTAGAATATTACATGACATCAATAACACAAGGATTGGAAATAGAACAATATCGGATCTCTACAAAGTAGAAGCATGCATATGTACTCAGTACTTGGTTTGGGCCCCTTTTGCAGCAATGACTGCCGCAATGCGGCGTGGCATGGATGCTATCAGCCCGTGGCACTGCTGAGGTGTTATGGAAGACCAGGATGCTTCAATAGCGTCCTTCATCTCTGCTGCATTCTTCGGTCTCATGTCCCTCATCTTTCTCTTGGCAATGCCCCATAGATTCTCTATGGGGTTCAGGTCAGGCAAGTTTGCTGGCCAACCAAGCACAGTAATCCCATGGTCATTGAACCAGGTTTTGGTACTTTTGGCAGTGTGGGCAGGTGCCAGGTCCTGCTGGAAAATGAAGTCAGCATCCCCATAAAGCTTGTCTGCAGAAGGAAGCATGAAGTGCTCCAAAATCTCCTGGTAGATGGCTACGTTGACCCTGGACTTAATGAAGCACAGTGGACCAACACCAGCAGATGACATGGCTCCCCAAATCAACACAGACTGTGGAAGCTTCACACTGGACTTCAAGCATCGTGCATTGTGTGCCTCTCCATTCTTCCTCCAGACTCTGGGTCCTTGGTTCCCAAATGAGATGCAAAAGTTGCTCTCATCAGAAAAGAGGACTTTGGACCACTGGGCAACAGACCAGCTCTTTTTTTCTGTAGCCCAGGTAAGACACTTCTGCCGTTGTTTGTTGTTCAGGAGCGGCTTGACAAGAGGAATACGACATTTGAAGCCCATGTCCAGGATCTGTCTGTGCGTGGTGGCTCTTGATGCACTAACTCCAGCCTCAGTCCACTCCTTGTGAAAGTCCCCAACACTTTTGAATGGCCTTTTCCTGACAATCCTCTCCAGGCTGCGGTCATCCCTGCTGCTTGTGCACCTTTTTCTCCCACACTTTTCCCTTCCACATAACCTTCTATTGATGTGCTTTGATACAGCACTTTGGGAACATCCAACGTCTTTTGCAATTCCCTTTTGGGGCTTTCCCTCCTTATGGAGGGTGTCAGTGATGGTTTTCTGCACAACTGTCAGGTCAGCAGTCTTTCCCATGCTTGTGATTCCTACTGAACCAGCCTGAGAGACCATTGAAAGGCTCAGGAACCCTTTGCAGGTGTTATGGATTCATTAGCTGATTAGAGTGGGACACTTTGAGCCTAGAATATTGAACCTTTTCACACTATTCTAATTTTCTGAGATTGTGAATTTGGGGTTTTCATAAGCTGTACGCCATAATCATCACAATTATACCAAAGTAAGGCTTGACATATCTCGCTTTGCATGTAATGCGTCTATCTCATATATTGGTTTCACCTTTTGAGTTGCCATACTGACATAAATGAACATTTGCACGATATTCTAATTTTTAGAGTTTCACCTGTATTTAAGAAGCACAAGGTTGACCATTCTCATTATAGACACAACTGAAAGCCACTGCTATTTGATAATTATTCTCAATCGTGGTTGGAATGTGTGGGCTATTTACTGCTTCATAATAGAATTAACCTTACTTCCTTTTGTTGCTGGATTTCTATTCTTGATTATACAGTCTGTTAAACCCTCAGACTGATGAGTCACATATTCGAGCAGAATTTCAGTATTATGAAAAACAAGTCATGCATGCTTCTTCTTTTGCATTGTTCTGTAAAAGTCCACAGATAAGCCTGTTCAACTGCTGCACAGATGACATCTCAACCATTACACAATTTGGAAATTTATAATACTTATGAAGAACTTTGCCTAGTTTGCTAATAGGTTGGATGAAGGTGAACAAGATGAAATTCAACCTAGGCAAAATGGAGTTATTGCTGGTAGGAAATCAGTCTCTAGATTAGGAATTTTGGAAAGAATTAAATTCCACCAGAAAGAGAATTGAAGTGTTTCCTTCTCTGGCAATGTTCCTGCATTTGTGGATAATGGTGAAGTCAAGGAGTAGATGTGCTCAATTATGTATGGTCAGCTCTGAGTGTTAATGAGTCAAGGATTATCCATTACTGTCACAATCCCTCTAAAGAGGTCTTCCTCCAACCTCCCAGACTCACCAGAACAAGGACAATTGGATTCACCTTTGCAGGAAAATAATAGGGTGGTGTTCAACTCCATTGCTGAGAGTGAGGCTTAACAATTCCATGAGAAAACAAGCAACTGAGGTATGTGAAGAGATGCTAGACTAAAAGTAAAATGCTTTAAAATGAGCTTGGTCTAGGTGAGTATTAAAGGCTGAAGGGAAAAAAAACTTTGAAGCACATAGTGTTGGAACAATATCAAAAGAAATAGCTTTTGTTCATCGCCAAGGTTTCTGACTATTCTAGCATACATCTTGAAACCCTGATACCCAATAAAATCTTCCCAGATATCAGGTTGGATCTGTTTACTATCCTGACACTTCAAAGTAGGAGTGTTATAATACAATTACAAGTTATTGCAATGCACCTACATAGTACAAATTCTGGAAGCATCAGTACTATAAAATATTGCAGCTAAGGAAGAACAATACAGTATAGCTCTTGTAGAAGGACAGGCTTCATGCCATCAATCTGAAATATTTCTGTTCATGAAACATGGCATCTATAGTGAATGCATGACAGTAAATATCCCATGCATATTCAATAGAGCTGGTGAATAGATTCTGTGCATATACAAAATGAATTACTATCTGGCCAACGAACACATTGGTTCAATGTGTGAAAGAGGTTGAAGCATTCTGTCTGTGTATGAGTGTTTCAAAGCTGATTCTTGTGAAGGCACTCAATCACCTCTTCTGCAGCCTTTATTTATTTCATTCACTGGTTATAATCCTCTCAGTGCCCTTCCATGTGTGGAATTCTTCCACCTCTTCCTTCTTGACAGTGTAAGACATCTTTCATAATGGAACTCCTTTCTTGGGGCTCTTAGAATATCTGGGCTGTGGTGCCTCAGTTTTCTTTTCTGATTCTGTTGTTGAGGTAATTTTGGGACACACAATAAGGATCCAGTTCACCCCCCTCCCCTTTAGCCTTATGGAAGGCCCTAAAGAGCTGTCTATTCCCTCAGGATCTGGGATAGGGTGAGGTGGGAACCCTGTGGATGGTTCTTGTCAGGCCCAGCCCAAGAACAACAGGGAAACAGTCCAGCCAAGTTCAGTTCTTTTATTGCTTACACCATATAGACAGAATCTTGCCAGAGTAAATCTGTACTGTTCTAACCTAGCGGATATACCCTGGGGGATTCTAGGGAGTGGCTGTCCTAATTCTCTTCCTCTTCCCATGCTCCTGCTCTGGACTGTGCTGTCTCTTGTCTCTTCCCATTTCCTGGAATCTCCCTCCTTCTTGAGAACCTGCTGCTCCATTGTATTCCATCACAGTTCTATTGGATGCATCTGAGGAAGATGGGTGAGGCACTGGCTTTTTGTTTATACTGTTTTAATTACTTTCTGGTTTTTATTGTTGATGTAAGCTACCCAGAGTTGTGTTAAGATGGGCAGTCATATAAATCTTTAAACAAACAAACAAACAACTCATCTAAAACTAGTGGTCCTTATCTGCTGTATGTCTGGGTAATACTAGCAGGTTCTCTTCAATCTACTGTAGAACACAATTTTATGAATGTCTACTGAGAAATTCTGTTGAATTAATTAATTCAACAATTAATATCAGCAGGAGTGGCTGGGGTGATCCACTGGATCTTTTTTCCTTAGAGTTTCAGAAGGTTCTTGACAAAGTCTCTACTCCACTGAAGATTCCTGAGCAAATTAGCAGTTATTAGATGAGAGACCTCTTATGCATTGGAAACTAGTTAAGGAACAGAAAATAATGATCAGCAATAAACAGTTATTTCATGCACTAGATGGATATAAATGGTGGGACCAGTGCTTTTTACGTGGTTCACAGCTGACTTGGAAAGAGGAGTGAATGGTGAGGGTGACTGGCTGACTCAACATTCCAGTCAGTATAGAGTAGTGAGAACAAAAACACATTTTATGGAATTCCAAACAGACCTCTCCATTGCTGGGAATGAATATTACAATAGAAGAGAATATGTGTAGCTCAGGGTTGATATAAATATTGCAATCCTATATGCAGTTTGCTGTTAAAAGGCTTGACCAGAGAATAACCAGGAAAGGGCTCTTAGAGTGTTGATGGAGAACACAGTAAAAAAGTTGGAACATGCAACTGTTGTAAATCCAGACTACATGCTGGAAATAATTAGGGAAGGAATTGAAAATACAGTTGCATTTCCAAAGTTCCAAGAAGTAATCTTTCCCAGATCTTGCAGCAGGTACCAGGGACTGAACTTGAAACTCTTTGTGTTCACAGGAGGCATACTATTCCTTGAGCTAAGGATGTTTCCTCCTTTGATGTTGCGGATCTGGAAGAAATGCTAGATTTTATGATAAGGTTATTATTATAAAGTCTTTAGCAATGAAGTGCTGTAAAAAATTGATTTTTTTTTTCTGATTAAACACAAACACACATGGATACAAAATCCATAATTGCAATGCATCCATATGCTGCCAAACTATGTTTTGAATATTTAATTGAATAGAAATTATAAAAATCCAGAAACTACTTAAATTGTTTTTTCCCCAATTCATAAAAATGTAAATAATAACAATTAAAACAATCCACCTTTATAGTGTAATAGCTAAAATATGCTCATATATAGTCATGGGACTTTTGTATGAGACAGAATGGGTGGGTGGGTATGAACAGGCCTTTTAAAACTTTGATGATGAGAACAAATTGCTGCAAAGGTTATTTTAATTTATAGAGCAACCTCTATAAAAACACATTTAACAGAGGGAACAATACATTATTGAAGACACAGAAGTAACAGTAATGATACAATACATTTCCTCTACTACGACAAGAAGGGAAAAAATATAGTACCTTTTTTTAAAAAAAAATGAGTGATACAGATTTCCATTGCGGAAATGGAAATGTGTATGTATGTGTATGTTTCTTGTAAGAAGTAAATGTCTGGATACCAGTATACATTCAGATATTGGGTTTCTTAGCATGAAAAGAAACTGCTTAGATACTTATAAGGAACTATTTAAGATATTTATAGTGATAGTGCCTATATAACTATCTTATATCATAAAGCAAGAGTCAGGAACCTATGGCCTGTGGGCCAAATCCAGCCCACCACCTGTCTTTATACAGCCTGCAAGCTAAGAATGGATGAGTAGGAGGGCAGCAGATTGCCAGGCCTGAACCTCAGCTGAGGTGAGGGGCAGGCCCAAGAGCCAGGGGCAGGGTTAGGGTGTCCTGTCATTGGCTTCCTTGCTGGCAGGCTGGTGCCATCCAATGGCTGCCACACTCTGTGGCCTGCAGACCTGGTGTCTATAAAGGGCCAGATCCAGCCCAAGGAGGCAAATTAGGGGCTGGATCTGGCCCTTTATAGAAAAGGTTTGCTGACCTCTAACATAGAGGGTTCCATCTTATATCATGGGGGGAGGACTTCTGCCTAATGAAATTTATATCACAGAGAGTTCCCACCCTTCAAAACATCTAATTTTGAACTCTCGTGGACCCAAGAGCATTCCAGACTTTTCTGCTCTGTGTCAGATAATGGCTCCTTCCTCCTCTTTATCTGTGTCAGGTTGATTCATGATATAAGGAAGCTTATGCTTGTATAAACTGTTCAGTCTTGAAAATGCTTTAAGACTTGATTGTTTTTGCTACAACTACAGCTTTCCAAGGCTAGCTCTCTGGAATTATTTAAGACATTAATCTATAATGCATTGGCTCTGGACACTTCTGAAAGTCATTTCCAGCACTAATGATATACTTTTGGCAAGCTGCAAGACACTAGTAATTTCTCCTACTATAATAATAAACCCATACTTCATCTGTTCAACCCTTTTTCCCTTTGCCACCTAGTGTATTGACACAATCAACTAATAGCCATACATTGACCTTCCCTGCCCCACCATGAAGTCTGAAAATCAAGCTCTGTGGAGCACAAAGGAGATTATATAGAATTTGGCTGATCAATATTTTCAATATGAGATTTAAGTGGTTCATTTTTAAAAGAACCTCAGACTCATATTGTATGGTTTTTTTAAAAAAAAGATAAGAATTGAGTATTTTGAACTTTTAGACATTTTTGGAAAGTTGCAGATTTAGAGTTCAAGAAAATAGTCTCACATACAGTTACTTATATTTCTCAGTTTGCACTTTTCTTCTAATATAATATACAATTATAAAATGGGGTTGTTTTCTTGCTTTTTTTGTCTAGTAACAATTCTATTTGGACTATTATTTTGTTCCAGGTTGTAAAAGTATTCTCCAAGAGATACTAGCTATTAAAATTTACCAAGCTGGCTCATCTGTGGAGTTTGTCATTAAGTTAATCAATAGGAAACAATTGTCTATAGGCCTCAAAGAGAATAGTAATTCACCAGAAAGTTTTAAGAGAGTTGCTTGATAATTGTCGATACTGTGCTCCGAATTCAGAATAATCAAACAAAAAATTAATCTTCCTGATTTGTGGAGTCCTTGGGGTTCTCTGAGCTTGGTTCTTTTCTTGCAAACATTTCATTACCTGGCTAGGTAACATCTTCAAGACGTTACCTAGCTGGGTAATGAAATGTTTGCAAGAAAGGAACCAAGCTCAGAGAACCCCAAGGACTCCACAGTTCAACCCTGAGCTACATATATTCTTCTTGATTTGCCTCTGTGAAAGACAATATGCACTGTTGAGGTCCCCAAACTGTTCCAGTTATGATAAGCTTCAGAAGCAAAGAAAACAGGATAGTCTTCTAAGTAACACTACCACACCTTCCCATTGCATACAAGCATGTGCTTCCGCATTACCACAAACTGATCCCTTTGGGGATTGTGTGTAAACTTGTGAAAGAGTTAGTATCCAGAGCAGTAAAATTAATCTACTTAATGGATTCTTCAACACAACTTTGTCACTAGGAGATAATTCCCACCTTTACCATTCCAGTCTAAATGAACACAGAAAGCCAGATGTTTGTGAAAAGGCCACAAATTCTTTGACTAAAATCAGTGAAACAAGGAACTGCAGAACAGCATCTGCAAGGCCCAGGATCAAAATAGGGATTTGAGGGCAATAACAATCTTTTTCTGTGCAATTTTAAAAATATACATAGGCTTGCATTTTGCATCCAAATAGGAGTTTTGTACTGATTTTTTACTGCAGAAAGTTGGATGTTAGTGAACTCTATCAGTGCTGCCATAGATCCTACTGCAGAATCCATTTTAGCAATCTTTTCATTGTCCAATCTTCTCTAATACGATTTTTTTTTTTTTACAGACCAACAATAACTTACAAGTCAACTTGTATATTTTGATCTTTGATCTTTTGATCACCTGCCTTCCATGAAGACAAGCCATGGGGGTCTTGAATCTGTTTCTGTTGGAATATCATTCAGCAGCAGGAATATAATTCAGCAGCACCAATCCGTGAGGGCCGGTATACACTGTACTTCTGATGCCTTCTAACATTTGCCAGAGTAGCCTATTTTCACTTCCTGCACCACATTACTACTAAATAAGGACCAGTTGGCCTAATCTCCTCCATGACTCAGGGGGCACAAAAGGCTAAAAGAACAGCAAAACATTCTACATCTTGGATGCTAATGCATGTAGAGATAGTAGAAAGATGAAACCACAAAAATAATAAAAATGAAAAATGAAAAGCTGTAAAGGATGCCCCTTATTTTTAATAATGTAATTAGTGATTATTTATTTATTTCAGTTATTTGTATGCCACCTATTCAAATGATTCTAGGTAGCTTCTAGGTAAATCCACACATATTAAAATAATCAAACCCTTAAAATCTCCTGCGCTCTTCTATTCTGCTCCCTTAAAGCTCTGCAGAAAAGGATGTTTTTTTTTATCTGTTTCCTGAAGGGTAAAAGGATGGGGACCCACAGCACCGTCTCATGGTCCAGTTGTTTTTTTGGGGGGAGGTTAGTCTACATGGAGAAGTAGAATACCAGTCCTGAAGGTAACAAGGGCCTAAGCCATATAGAGCTTTATAAGTGATAATGTGACTCATTGAGTTATTGTTTCAGAGATATTTCCTTACCTAAACAGAGAAACAGAATGACCACGGGTGGGCAAAAAAGCAGTGGGAGCAGGAGCGACTTCCCTCTTCCCACTGGCTTGCCCATTGAGTTTCCTTGTGGGAAGCTGGCAGGGAGTGTTGGAAATCTTCCTTCCTTCCTTCCTTCCTTCCTTCCTTCCTTCCTTCCTTCCTTCCTTCCGTCCTTCCTTCCTTCTTCCCTCCCTCCCTCCCTCCCTCCCTCCCCCAGTCCCTCTGTGCTTGTGCTGTGCACCCCTATGCACCCTCCCCAACCTGCACCACATCCTCATGCACCCTCCTTGACCCATACCCTTGCACACCTTCCCCAACCTGTGCTGCACCATCACACACCCTCCCTGACCCATGCCGTGCCTCTCGAGCACCTGCTCCCTCCCTCCCCCACCTGGCAGCAGCCACTTCCCTACCTGCTGGCCTTGGACTTGCAACTTCCTGCCAACTTCCCCACTGACTTTGCATGTGGGAAGCATGCAGGGAGTGTTGGAAATGATGATCACATGACCACAGCTGACTGTGGCAGTGTGGCGGCGCTGAAGCAGCCACAGCTTTGCCAAATTTCAGATGAGATTTTGAACACATTCTGTAAACACATTCTGTATGTTAGCCCATTTGAGATACCTTGGTTGAAAAAATGTTGCCCTATGATGCATCATATTGCCCAGTTGAAGGTTACAAACAAACAGACACAAGAGTTTTAGTAGTATATAGCTTAAGCCCAGAAGCCTGCTGGCAAAAAGTACACTGCTACTCAAGCTGACTTACTGCAAATATCTAATAAACATAAATAATTTTCTAGTATTTCAAAGGAGTATCTCTTTTGATACCTATATAAAATACGGAATTGTTTTTGGAGTCACACAATGTTTATATTCTTCTAATCCCCAGTGTACATATGCTAATCATGTATCTCAGGCTTCCTAGGATGACACAATTGCCTATCTACTTTTGTTCAAACTTCCTATTTATTTATTTATTTATTTATTTATTTATTTATTTATTTCCTTTGAGTCATTGTTGACTTCTGGCAAGTGCCTGGACAAGTCCTTGCGGTTTTCTGCATCATTTCAGAAGTGGTTTGCCATTGCCTTCTTTCTAGGGCTGAAGGAAGTGACTGGCCCAAGGTCACCCAGCTGGTTTTGTGCCTAAGGTGGGACTAGAACTCTCAGTCTCCTGGTTTATAGCTTAATGCCTTAGTCACTACACCAAACTGGCTCTCTTTTCTATGTTTACCCTGACAAAACTCCATGTACATACAGGTAGTCCTTGGTCAATGACCACTCATTCAGCAACCTTTCAAAGTTACAGTGGCACTGAATGAGTGGTACTTATGACTGGTCCTCAAAGTTGCATCTGTCACAGCACCCCCACAGTCATGTAATCACAATTTGGGTGCTCAGCAGCCAGCTTGCACTTATGACAGTTGCAGCATCCCATGGTCATGTGATCATTATTTGTGACCTTCCCTGCCAGCTTCCCACAAGCAGTCAATGGGGAAGCCAGCAGGTAAGGTTGCAAATCATTCCTACTCCTGTCGTTTTTTCTCCCGAGGAGTCCCAGGGATCTCATATTCTGTAACACGTGCATGCCCGCAGCACCCCCACCAACATTCCATAGTGCATGCCCACCCAACCATGCTTGCACCGGGCCGTAGCAGCCCCCCTGCCCAACCACGCTCGTGCGGCACTGCAGGGCTCATCTGTGCACCTGTCCACACTCCATAATGCTCACCCCCCCCGCCCAGCCATGCTTGCACCAGGCCACAGCACCCATCCCCACTTGCCAGCACTTGCACCCCTCCCTGACCACCCATACTCTGTAGCACTCACCCACCCACCCACCCACCAGCCTGCTTGTGACTCGCCTGAGGAAAGTCTTGTCATGACTGGGAGTTGCAACTGCCTGCCAGCTTCCCCATCGACTTTTGCTTGTTTGAAGCTGGCAGGCAGTTGCATGTCCCAGTCATGTAAGGTCCTCACTTAATGACCCACAATCCTTGCTTAATGCTGGCAACCGGGACTGCCTTGTTTGCCATTGCTAAGTGATGCAGTTGTCAGATTCAGCCAGCACGGCCCAGTACGGCGAAGGCACCGCTCAGCTTCGCCTAAGTCTATTTCGCCACCCAGGGGAAATGAAACCACAAGCGGATGCTCTGCTGATTGGCAACAGGTGGCAGTGCTTAATTCAAAACTGCAAGCAGATACTTTGTATCTGTGCAGCTTCCCTTGGGCACTGCAAACAAAGGAAAGCGCAGAGGCTCGGAAACAAAGCAATCAGCAAACGATCGAGAACTCCTGGCTTTGCGCACAAGCAGGCAAACCCAACAAAGGCAACAACAGCACAACCCATAGACTGCAATCAGAAAGATAAAAGCACGGACTGAATCTGCCATTTGGGTGAGGGGGGATTACTGCGGGTAATCTGTAACTAAGCAACGGGTAAAGCGCGGGAACGGGGAAGCTATAAAATACCATGTAAGCTATGCCAAGCCAACCCTGGCTTTATCTGTACTTGCGTTACACTTGAGTAAACTTCTTTGCTGAACACACATGTCACAGGAGTTTCTCTGAGACGAACGGGGTAAACCTTACAGCAGTCACACTTTATAGCCGCATCACTTAACAATGGAAATTCTGGTCTCAGTTGCCATAATTAAGTGAGGACTACCTGTATTTGACATGATGCCACATTGTGTACTTGGAGATGAATGCACTACATTTTTTGGAAAGTGCCCACTGAGTTGCAGCTAGTTCACTTTCCCAAATGTACAATATATATTATACATGTAAGTCATGTGAGTTCTCAAAAATTTATTCCCTGTCTTCTTAACCGACAGGAATATAAGCAGAAATAATTTAGAACTTAAAAATAGTACCAGTATCATATAACAAGAACACAGCCACTAGTATTTGGAAAGAGATGTTTTTGTTGAATGTTATTGATATAGTAAATTTAGGTGATTGAATGAGAGTCTTTGAAATGAAGGTAGCAGCTCTGGAAGAATATATTCTGTCATGGAAGAATATACTGGTGAGTCTAGGAGAACTGGACCATGATTTTAGGCTAATTGGGAGGAAAAAATGGCACTTTTAAAATGGAGAAGATGAAAGGTTCATTTGGTCTGACTTTCAGTTTCCAATAGGTTTTTCTAGCAGAAATTGAAGCCAGTGGTTCTTGCCTATTGTTTATCCCCAGCATCTGATTATCTAGTGGTATATTGATTCTAAACACATAAATTCCAATTAGCTATAATGTCTCAATGGACCTACCCTTTATGTGTAAGTCCCAATTAAAAATATCTATACCAATGCTATCATTGCAACTTGTGTCAGTAGATTTAGCAAGTTAATTATGCATTATGTGAAGATGTTCTATGTTAGTTCTTATTCTGCTACTAATCAATTTCACTGAATCTCTCTAGTTCTAGGATTATAGGACAGCTCCAGAAGTGTAGTTTTTATTCTGCATTAAGCCATGCCATAGAATTATATACATGGAATTTGATTCAAAATGGGAAAATAAAATTATTCCTTCCACTCCACTACTGCCTTTCATGTCCTCAAGGTCAATAATACAAAATTTAGGGACCCTCCAAAACAAACTAAGAAGGAACACAAAAATTCAAAGGAAGGGAGAATTCTAGTTGCATGAGAAGTCTTCTTGCACACTCTATTTTCAATATTCAATCTGTAATTTATTTTCAATGTCTTTCTTAATAATTGCTACCATGGAATTTGTACTTTTTATTGCTGTCACACACTGTCACACACTGAAATATATATATATGTGTGTGTGTGTGTATGTATGTGCATGTATGTATGTATGTGTGTGTGTATGTGTGTGTGTGTATGTGTGTGTGTGTGTGTATGTATGTATGTATGTATGTATGTATGTATGTATATATATATATATATATATATATATATATATATATATATTGTTTACAAGAATACAGGTGAGTTTTCCAGGATAATCATAAGAGGTTTTATATTGATTGCCTCTGATAGCAACCTGGAGGATTCAAAGCAATGTTATACATCCAGTTTTATCATCCTAATGAATCCCACAGTTATTAGTGAATTTGTCTTATAATCTGTATGCATGTGCATGGATAACAGTTTCCATCAATACCAATCTAACTGACAACCATATGTTCTGACTAGTTGATGTATGAGAAGTAGACATGTGTTTCTGAATACTGTCAGTTTTGTCCATTTCTATTACTTGATAAGCTTAGACTATTTTGTATGGTTCCTGGTGCAGCATTGAATCACTGGAGTCATCTTTGTTTACTTGGATGCATTTGTTCTTTACTTTAAAAAAAAATCAAATGTTTTTGATATAAATTCATCCAGTCCTGCACACTTCAAATGCCAGAATTCTGTCCTGAATAGTAATGGCTTACTTGGCAGCCTAGAGAATGGCTGCCATGCCAACCAGTTAGTTAATGTTTCATTTTCAGTTGAGAGCATTTTTCATTCTTTTGACTTTCCATCTTTTTTTCTGTGAGAACAATTAGAAAGCAATATAGCAATGAAAACTGAACCTTTCTTAAGCTCTACCAACCTTTTTAAAATTATTTTTTCCAGGAACTTTTTTTCATGTCTACATATATATAGTGTCAGACTACAGTGGAGTTTGCCTTTAATGATTCCTGTGAGGGACAAATTTTGAGCTATTGGCGAGGTATAAAGTTTATGGAATCATAAACATATAAGCACATGCTCCATTACAGCTAGACTATACTGTTTCTTAATTTGCATCTTTCTTTGGGCTATGGGGGGCGGGGTGGGGTTATTCAGAAATTTTGACATTGAGAATTCCAATTGTTTAATGTTTCCCAGGTTACCTTTATTTTCCTGATTTAAAAATAATGTGATGGTGTAAATCTTTTACCATACATTTGTTTAGAGAATGAGATAAATATAATTGGAGGGGTTCGGGGGAAAAAACATGAAGATACAGGCTATGAATGAATGACTAGAAAAAATTCTGCAAGTACAAGTTGTTTCAGAGTCAGTACTTGTCAAATTGGTATTACACTATTCAGCCTGTAGATGAGTGCCAAACAATTTAAACATGCTATGAAGTATTAAATAAAAATGTTTGTAGCAGTTATTTATATAAGTTAAGAGGTAAACAGTTCAGGAAGTAGCTTGGAGAGTTCCAAGGCTCTTCAGCAGGCCTTGAATCAACTCTGATTCAGTTTAAATTGGAGATTTAAATTGATTGAGTTTGAGTCATGAGGGTAAATTGATTCAATCTGAGCTGCTTCAAGATTTGATTAAAACAAAACAGAAAATCTCCATTGGCTATAATGAGAAAATGGCAAAATATACTCATCCTGGGGTGGAAATATCAGGGATAAAGACCTTTTAGAGGACACTCATCTTGCCAAGATTCAACTGGATACTGTCAAAGATTACTGCAATGATTTTTTTTTTAAATGTTCCTTGGGACCTCCTCATAATTGGCATAACTTGGCTTTGTGGCTTGCTGACAAGACTTAGTTAATTATCTGGCAGAGGCACAGTTATAAGGAATATAATATTCCATAACACAAGACAGAGAGAGCAAAGGTTACACTTGTGGCTTAGTAAAGAACTGCAAGTTAAAAGAATGCTTGAAGCCCAGAGTAAAAATACTTGTCAGCATAGGTATTACCAGGGAATAAATTCATTGGCTGGGTATCCAGATTTGTGTCATAGTATGTATGTATGTGCGTATTGCATTTATATGCTGCTCAACTCAAATAATGTGACTCTGGATAGCATACAAATACCAGTAAATTAATTTTACTGATGAAGATCAAAGGCTAACTTTTGTTATGTACCACCAAATGGGAACTCTGCTCATCCTGACCCAAGCACCCGAGGAAAAGCCAGGTCTTTATTGCCTTTCTAAAGTCTGTAGGGTCCGGGTCAACTGTATTCTCTGCTGCCACCAAGAAGGCCCACCTCCTGAGTCCCACAGGGATAGTCTGAAAGCTGGGTCAGTAGAAGGATGGGACTAGCAGGGCATAGGGCTACATCTGGTCCTGGATACTGGCTTGAGATCAATGATTTGTTGCATGGATGTAGAGGAGTATGGGGACAACTTTGCTGAAGGAATCCAAGAACCTTTAAAAGAAACTAAATGACTGGTCAGTACTGGGAAAGAGGAAGGCATGAGAAATAAACTCAAAATAACCCCACCTTGATTCTGTTTGGTGTAAAAGGGGACAGAGAGAAACTCTGGCAGGCTTTCAAGATTCTGTTATGATATCCTACAGTACATCAGTAAAGTATCATTCCTGACACTGTTGCCTGTTTCCTGGCCTCCTCAAAGGGCTGACAATGTGTGACCTGCACATTGACTCTGAGGGCTGTACTACTTCACCAGTGAGAAATTTCTCTTCTCTTTTGCCTTTCCTTTTAAGAGCTGGGGGTGGGGGTGGGGTCTGAAGTGGACATGATGCAGACATTTGATTTCCTTTAATTTTTACTAGGAAAAAAAAATGGTTGTCACATGAGGCTCTGTTCCATCTGTCAGTCAAAGTCAAATAGCCAGGGAAGCACAGAGCCCATGAATGAGAAGAATAGGCCCAGCAGTGAGCCAATTGGAGCCTTACTGGTCACTGAATCACTGAGCTGCCTCCTCCATGTGACATAATAGAACAGTTGTATTTAAATGACACCAAAGAATGAGAGAAGATAATACTGATTTTACAGTTCTTAAGATCTCCTCCTATTATGACCCACAGGAGAGAAATCAGTTTAGACCAGCTTCACATCATGGACACCTTCCTTGAGCCACCCATGTCACATTCTCCTGATCTGACCTTGCTCCCCAATGGCAGCAAGAGAAGGCTGGAGAAATATCCCCAGGAAGTAAAAAAGGGGAAAATATATATATATATATATATATATGTTGGTTGATAGGGACATCTGATATAGCCTTGGACTTTTTTTTTTTTTTTCAGGGATTATTAGATTGCAGCTTTAGTTTTGAAAAAAAATATTATAAGAATTTGTTGGGGATAGTGGAGAGGGAAAACTGAAATTAAATGTGTTGAGACAAAAGCATTGGTTTAGAGAGACCATTAAAATGTGATTTTACAATGCAGCTATATTTGTATGTGTGCAAATTCAAATGTGTTTTAGTTGATCTCAAAAGAGAGTTAGTACATTCAGCTAAGGGAACAAAAGAATGTAGCTAAAGTCTTCACTTGTTGGCCAATGAGACCCAACATTCCTGCTTTCATGAAGTTGAAAGCATGATCCCTCAGGGTCTCTGCTATATGGGAGAAGAGCAGGGACATCCTAAGAATTAAAATCATCTTCCTGTCCAGTTTTACGCTACTAGAAAAGTAGCATGTGATAATATATCACCTTTCATAATGTATCAGTTACTCTGGCACTAGAAGAATTTAATATATAATGCTTAGGAGAATATATCTATTATACTTAGCATGGCTTAAGAATTATGCAGACCATCCTGTTTACAATACTTGCAATGGCCTTCCAGGACACATTACAAGTATTTTTTGAAATGCTGTTACGTGGATAAAAGCAACTGATCCCTTAGAAAATATCGAGGAAATGCTACAATATGGTCCTTTTTGTCAAAGCTTCTCCTGAATCCTCTTTAAATCTGTATCTATATCAAAAACCATACCCCCAGTTCTGCTTCCCTGTTCTCCTGCTACTATACTATTTATTACAAATAAATATCAAAAATAGTTTACAACTTTGGGCTTATTTAGCAGAAAAATCATGTGAACCACATTTAGGAGTAACTAACATCCTGATCCCCTTCATGGATCACTAGGAGGTCAAACCAGTCAATCTTAAAGGAAATCAACCCTGATTGCTCATTGGAAGGATTGATAATGAAGCTCAAGCTCAGATACTTTGGTCACCTAATGCGAAGAGAGGACTCTTTGGAAAAGACCCTGATGCTGGGAAAGATTGAAGGCAAAAGGAGAAGAGGACGGCAGAGGATGAGATGGTTAGATAGCATCACTGAAGCAATGAGCATGAAACTGAGCAAACTCAGGGAGGCAGTGAAGGACAGGAAGGCCTGGCGCAATATGGTTCATGGGGTCACGAAGAGTCGGACACGACTTAACGACTGAACAACAACAAAACATCCTGATAACCAATGTTAGATTTAGCTAAATTTCACCATGGTTCCCCATCTTCTCTGATTTGTCTTTGCACTTTGTAGATGTCCAATATTTCTGGTTCAAAATAACCGGTATTGATGATTTGCATAGAGTTCAAGGAAATCATAGAAGCCACATTAATAGTCTTCTACCAAGTAAGCAGTTTCCTTTGGGATTTGTATTTTCAATGGTTTCATTGAATGATCCATTCACATACAAAGCTTGTTAAAAAATCAGACTATTTAATCCTGTAACTCAGACTTAGTTTTCTCAATTTTCCACATCCACAGTTCTCCTGGAACTGGGAAGGTCTGAATTATCTACCGTGCTGCATCCAGTTTTTAGGTATGGACTTTGTCAAGACCACCACGTACATGACAATTTCCTGCAAATTTGGATGTGCATCTTTTTTTTCCTTACTGCTTACTGAGGGGCAAGATATAGGCTATGTTTAAAGCACCAAAGAAAAGAAAAGCCTTATTAAATGTTTTTGTAAAAAAAAAAAAAAAGAAACAGAAATGTCACCATTTCTTAGAACTATGTGATCTCTGGTGATAAAACAAGCATTGGTTCATAGAACTTCCTTCCTTCCTTCCTTCCTTCCTTCCTTCCTTCCTTCCTTCCTTCCTTCCTTCCTTCCTTCCTTCCTTCCTTCCTTCCTTCCTTCCTTCCTTCCTCCCTCCCTCCCTCCCTCCCTCCCTCCCTCCCTCCCTTCCTTCCTTCCTTCCTTGGATGGAAATGAAATCTAGAAGGATTTGCTGCAATTTTCTGCTCATCCAAAGAAAGCTTACTAGGCTATTTAGAACTGAAGGTGGTTGACTTACCACTTATCCACACTGGTGAATGAACTGATTCCCCAAAGGCATCTGCCAGTTCCAGAAGTAATGGAACATAATTGTGCTAATAGATGGATCTCCCTCAACTAAGTCTGAGGTATGACATGCCAAGAAATGGCATCAGAGTTGTCTGAAATTCAGAGGGGGAGGGGGGGAACAACTCAGAGATCATTTTGATGGGGATGCGCAAACTGAGCACCAGGAAGTATATTGGCATTCTGAGAGGGGAAGGATTGGCAAATCCAAGTCACTTCTGGACCATGACCAATGGGACACTCACATGTCTTACCAAAGTATTCTTTTTCCTGCAGAAGTTCGTTCTCATGTTTGTATATTGTACCTATTATTTAATGGCGCTTCTGACACATTTTAATATATAAACTATATATTTTTGTTTTGTAAAGAGCAATAGAGAAATAACGACAACGGTTACATCTGATGTTTCTTTCAAAAGCCAAAGTGATCACCATACCAGAAAATAACACCCAAGTATGTTATTTCGTGAAACTGAAATTGAAACAGTTTGCTACTTATCATTCGCCTGTAATCTCCACCACCATCACATACTTGATAAAAAAAGTTGAGCAAAATGTTTTGGTCTAGCCGTCCTAATAATTAATGGTTATATAGAAGAGACAAAAGATGGACAGTTTTTCCTTTCTCATCATAGTCATTCAGAAATTCCAGTTGATACTGTAATTTAACATCTTCAGCCTGATGTTTATCTCATGATAAATCACTGTTATCATTTAACTTGAGCTTTTGGTAGAGTTTAGACTGCATTGTATCATCACCACCGTCATCTGTGATTCCCAAATAGCATCCTTTCAATGCCTATTGGAAGTTATACATAGAGAAGCTTAGTTATAATGGACAAATCTCCCTTAAATTTGACCAATGTCACTCTTGCTGGCAGTATGTTGTCAGGACGTGGCAGTGTGTTTATCAGGCTGCTGATCATACAGATGGAAGGTGAGTTTTATAGGCCTTGACTATCAGGAGAAACATATAAAAGGCTGTGTGTGTGTGTGTGTGTGTGTGTTTTAAAGCAACTTCATAACACTGAGATGAAATTCAAAGGCCTACAGATTCCACATAAATTTCTGTTTTTGTTCTGTCCCAGGCCTCACACACACACACACATGTACATTTCAAAAGTTTTACTTGGTTCAAGTAATTACAGCAGCAGCAGGCAGGGCATGCATGAGATGCACACCTACTTTCAAACAGTCCCAAATCCCTTGGAAACTTTCAAGCAAGGTTCTAGTAAGCATACGTTCCAGGCAGCAGACAGAAGCATCATCAGGGCCCAGTCCAGAGGTCATAGAGTCATCATAGGGCCTCAGCTGGTCCGGTTTCAAAAGCAGTGTTTTCACAGGCAAGAGTTCAGGGCACAACAAACAGAAGTTCCAGTGAACAGGGCAGTTGTTCCCAACAGAGGATTGCTTGCTAGTGGTAGCTCTAAAGTAGAGCCCACCAGGTACAAGCAATCACCAATGGGAACGCCCTTGCCTCACACGGAGCCATGCAGATCTCCTCTGTTCTATCCTATGTGCCTTATGACTGGGAGGAGGTCCTGGATCAGACCCCTCACCCCCTGCTGCTTCCAGCCTCTCCAAGGCTCTGCAGCCAAATCAGCCTCAGGTGTCTCCCTGCTGATCTCTGAGGCAGGCTGCTGTTCCACAGGGTCCTCTGAAGTAACTTCCTCACACTCCTCAGAGTCACAGCTGGCCATGAATTCTGATTTAAAAAAAAATCAATGTACATATAACCTTTCTTTGCTTGTTGACATGTACAGGCATTTTCCAGATCATCTTTATTATGGTCTCTGATCAGTTTTGTAATAGGATTTCCAGAGCTCAGATGGAAATACATAAATATTTCTGATTAAATTGGAAAAAATAAAAATAAAACAGCACAATAAAATATAAGCACTAGGTTTCTAAAAGATTAAATACTTGAGGCTAAATCACTTAATTATAAAACTACAGATAGTCCTTGCTTACAGCCTTAATTGGGACCAGAATTTCTGTCACTAAGCAAAGTGGTTGTTAGGCAAAACATCTCATGACTGCACAGCTTAGTGACAGCCATTCTGGTAGTCCTGGTTGTTGTCATTAGGATAGGACCTCATGCTTCTGCTGCCCTGCCCTGCCATGCTCACCTCTGCTTCAACTCCCCCCATTTGCCTATTCCCCCCCTTCTCTGCCCTTTTGGCAGCCCTGCACTCTGCTGCAGCCTGCCCCTGCCATCCCCCACTGCCCCCAGCTAATCTTTGTCATCTTCTTCCTCCCCATGGGCACCCCTAGCCAAGCCAGCTGCTGGCCCTTTGTGAGGCCTCTGCAATCAGCTGGGGGTGGTGGGGGGACAGCATGGGTAGGAAGTGGTGGTGTGGTGCAGGGCAGCCAAAAGGACAGAGATTGGAGGGGGGAGATAGGCAGATGGGGGAGTTGAAGCACACACTGTACTTGTAAATTCAGGTGGGTTGCCAAGTGCCCAAATTTTGATCACATGACCACAGGGGCACTGCAAGAGCCATAACTTCGAGGACCATTCATTCAGTGCTATCATAACTTCAAATAGTCACTGAATGAATGATCATAAAGCAAGGACTACCTGTACTTAGCAGAGGTCTAAAAGAAAAAAAAAAGTTATTATAGCTTTTTAGTGTCTTCTGTGCAGATCTACAGAAGACTACTCTTTTAGCCAGCATATTCTCTGCAAAGAGAATGTTAGTAGATTTAGTATGTTTGCACAGAATGTGAGGAATTTCTCTTGGTGTTCCTGTCAAAAATACTTGTAGCATTATTATTTATAAAATTAAATAATACTGGAAGGCTATTGCAGGTTATGTCTAACAAGGCTATTTTCAGTCATGTACATTAGACCAGAACACCCAGGCAATCGACTATAACCTTATTTCCAGCTGTGCTAGTAAAGAAACCAAGGAGGGACATTTGGCTAAATACCTGAGCAAATACAGCACTGTAGGGGAGCCAGGAAAGGCCAGAATGGCAAATGCAACTGCATTATCAAAGGCTTGCCCCATAGTTCAGTCCTCGTATGTGTGCCTTCAAGTTAGTTTTTGACTCCTGAAGTTTTCTTGGCAAGTTTTTCCAAAGTGGTTTGTCCATGCCTGCTTTCTAGGGCTGAGAAAGAGTGACTGGCCCAGGGTCACCCAGCTGGCTTCATGCCTAAGGCAGGACTAGAACTCTCAGTCTCCTGGTTTCTAGCCTGATGCCTGAACCACTACACCACACCGGCTCTCTCTTCTGCTCTAGATTAAATAAACAGGGAAGTGTTTGTTGAAGGCACCACTGTTTGTTCCTTTTCAAGAAAAACTTCCTTTCAGTCTTTGTAATATAACTGAAACACTAAATGCAGCTGAAGAGGTTGGGATTCATATCCATGTCTTTCTAAGAATGGTAGCTTTCCCCTGCTATTTTTAGTATCTACACTGAGATTGAGGTCCTTTCATGCTAAATTCTATTTCTGGTTCTCACTCTGGTTATTTCATTATTATTCAGCATTGTTCTTATTTTAAAAACCTGGGAGAGGAAGAGTTTGGGTACTGTTTTGTTAAACAGTTGGGAGTTGGAAACTTCTGAAGATTAATTACAAATCACCCAAAGATTGACCTCTTATCCAGGTAAAGTTTTTCTGTACATCTTGATAGCAATACAATAATATATATTATTCTTCTCTTGAGTATTCTTACTCCCTTTCCAAAATTAAACTTTTCTGGCTAACAAATAAAATAAAATGCTGAACATGTAATGTGTTCAGTATTTTAATTTCTGTTGGTTTGTTGGTTTGCATCATTGATTATGCCTTACAATATTTTGTTTTAGTTTGAGCTTTCGGGACTACAACTTGATTTAGAAAGTAGTTCAAAAGTAGGATTTGAGCAAAGTATTTGAAAGAGGTATATTGTTGGAATATTGGAAATATTCACCATTTGCTTGCTATTTTACCAGCCTGAATAATTGGCCAAAAAGATGGCAATTTTACTGTTCATTTCTAAATAATATATGAATAACTGATAAATTATCTAAGTATGATGTTGCCACGTAACCTTGAGAAGTCTTCTGGGTGAGCATTTTATCATATCATCAGAATGCCACTTTTATACGAAACAAACTTGTATCTTATGTACTTCCCCATTGCCTTTTCATTATTTTGTTTTCTTTTTATCGAGTGTGGCAAAACTGACATGTTTTTAAGTCATTCTTAAGACCTGCATGTGTTCAAAGCATCTGGAGATGGGCAGTAGCAAAGGGCTACCATATCCAAGCTGCAAAAATCTGGAGAACTAGTGGATAGCAGCAAAAAGTTAGAGATTGCTGTATCTGTCTACTGTCTTCTAGTGGTCATGCAGATTTTTGCAGCCCATGTGTGTTAACCCTAAGCAGGGACAATCACTGATTGGCCACAAGAAGAATAGCAAGGGGATAGGTTGACTTTTCCTGCCAGCATTCCCTGTCCCCTGGAATGGTTGGAACATGTTATAAATGTCAAAATAGCAGTGAAGGTACAGATTCTTGTGGAGCTCTGTGTATTGTGATAATATGCATTTTATTCCATGGGTTGGTCATTTAGAAAAGCTCTGTGCTCTTCCATTCTTGCATCCTGCATGCACTAAGTAGCCTGGAAATTGATACGGTAAATTGTTCTCACTTTGAAGCTGACGCTGATAACATAAAAGGAAGAAAGTGAAATGATTATAAAAGTTTTATAATCAATAATGAATGACCAAGAATTATTTACTGGACAGTAAATCAATGGAAGCAAGCTTTTGCTCATTTTTGTGTTGTCACAAACATAACAGATAACTAGACATAATCAATAAGAAGCTAATTTTTACACCTTCTAAGAAATGATTGATTTTATGAATATTTATATGCTTTATATATCAAACTGGCAGAAACTCCTTTTGAGTAAGTTCAAAAATTTGCTCTCCTATGACTGTTTCAAGAGCTTGGATAACCTCTATCTATCTATCTATCTATCTATCTATCTATCTATCTATCTATCTATCTATCTATCTATCTATCCTCACTGAAGACCTTTGTATTCTTCAATTAACATTTTCAATTTATTGAAAACAGTGTGGGATTGAAAAAGATTCAAAGCAGTAAACTTTAGAACCGTATATTCCCATTTCATCTGTACTCATTTTATTCTTTATATCTCTTTGGAGGTGTATAACATATAATCACATGCACACACACATTGACTTATCAGAGAAAACTTCTATAATTAATACATCTCTCTAAAGTTATCAAAAGGAGCATTACTAAGGGTTCTTTGTAAAAGGGTTCCTCATTTAGGTATAATTAAAGCTGAATCATATATACTTCCTAAGAGTAAATGGCATTTACTTCTAAGGAGATATTTAGCAGATTGTATTACACATTACTATTCTAATGTAAGCAGTTCTGCTGCAAATAATTCAATGTATTTCTTTTAAAAAATGAATTATATCAGGGAGCATTGACTGTTACTTGTAAGTGAAATAAATTGTGGTTGCATAACTCCTTGCCACATCCTTTTTTTTTTTTGTTTTGTTTTAGTCCTGAGATTTATGAATGCCATTACTCAGCAAGAAATGTAATTTGCATAGCAATGTATGATGGAGAATCACGATTTCTTTAATCCTGCTGTTTTATACCAATTTTACTATACACATTTTATTAAGCCACCTACCAAGTAGTGATGATTTCATAGTAAGTACTCTAGTCATATTTTCCAGAGTTGGGGTTTTTTTTCAGGGAAGGGGAGTTTCATTGGAAGAATTTCACTCAAATACTTGGTTCTTATCTTCATTTTAGAGTTGTAATGAAACAGTGCAAAGGATAAGTGTAATAGCTTGGACATCTTTAAATGGATGGCTGACCATTTTTATTTATATGTATTTGATCATCCAAAGACTTCCATCTTTTTTTTTTTTAATACAAATTCAAATTGCTTGGGGCAACTTGGAAGTGTGGTTTCTACAGCCAAAGTTATAGAAATAATCCATGAAATGGCAATTTGTCATTATGTGCTATCCCTTTTTTGACAATGAAATGGGAAAAAAAATATGGGTGTCCCCAGGTCTGAAGGGGAGTATCTTTTATTTGTTTGTTATTTCTGCACCACATGAGTAGTCAGCTCTAGTACAGTTTTTATTTCTACAAATGTCTACAGAGAAATTAAATTTAATGGGAAACATGGAAAACCTATAGTTGGATGGAGGATATTATTGAAGGTAAGCTTCACATTGTGGCACTGGATAGTGTAGTAGTAGACACAAGAGCATGTCTCTCAGCCATGCCCATCAACTTTCTCTTCTCAATGATGGAATGTATATACTGTACCCAAGTACAAGTCTGAATGCCAATGCACACTATTTTCCAATAATAATAATAATAATAATAATAATAATAATAATAATAACAACAACAACAATAATAATAATAAGATGATGATGATGATGATGATGATGATGATGATGATGATGATGGAAGCAGAGGGGAGAAATACCGAGAGAGAGAGAAAAAATCATCTCAGTTGATGATTCATGCAGGATCTCTGCTGGTAAACAGCAAACAGGTCACTGTTGCTCTACACACTAGTCCAGTGCAGCTTTACGCTGGACTGAATGTATGACTGAAGCTTTGCAAAGTTAAACTCAGTTGAGTTTTTAGTATTAATTAAATATATATGTTACTTATTCTGTCTCAAAACTAATAGAGCTGATGAAGACTTTTGAAAGGAGAAGGGCCTTCACACACGGTCTCCTCATACCACTCCAGAAATAGCTCTCTACCTGTGTCATCTTTCATTTGGGTAAGTAACTCTTTCTGCAGCTCTGAGGAATTTGTAGATGAGCTGCTTTCCATTGGCACCCTCCCTGAGAAGGCTTAAGTCATTTTTAGTATCAATGTTCAAGTAGTATTTATCCCTTATTCTGACACTTAAAAGTAACCTCAAGGTGTGTAGAATCTGTTAGGCTTTGCCCCCCATTATCTTGGATGAAAGTCATGTAACTGCCAGTGGTTGGGAACAAAGACAAGAGAATTAGGATGTAGATCAGTAATGGGAACAGCAATTTCTGCCAAATGAAGGATGGGCAGATAACTTTACAACCTGGTCATGTGGGAAGGGTCCTGGTCTTTCTTCCACAACAGTGAATTAAGTATGGAATATATTAATAGGGTGGCTACCTGTTTGCCTAATGTCATGTACAGTATGTGTTGTGTAAAGCAGAAGTCTCTGATTCCTTCAGAATTATTGTTTATTTTTAAGGCACATTCTTGGCTTAAAACAGAGAGCAAGAATGAGCATAAGACACCCAGGCATTGCTCTTGTAAGAAAACACCAAAACTCATCATTGTGAAGGAGATTATTCAAGATGGAGCTGTAAACTATGTTCATTATGTCAATTAAGATAAGAACTACAAATGGATCTTGGGATGGTTGTGTCTTCTCACCAGCCAGTGAAAGTCCCTTCCTTCCTTCCTTCCTTCCTTCCTTCCTTCCTTCCTTCCTTCCAACTAACTTCCCTGGATCAAAACTATCATTTTAGCATAATCCCCACTTCTATCATGTGAATCCTTTATTAAAAGAAAAGTGAGTATGCTAATTTAAACTAAATTTCAATAAACTGTTTTAAAATGTTTTATGAGTAGTGCCCAAGTCAATTAGTCTCGTATGTTTTATGTTTTCTCTCTGTCTCTGAAATAGCCAATTTTTAAAGATGTCATATTTGAAATAATTTTGTCCTCATACTTTCTCTTCCTGCTGTTTTATCATATTAAGAGGTCATAATTCTTTGTTTATGATCTTGCAGTCTGTTAATTTGGAGTGTCTATGATGTCAGAATAGAGATTATGTATACAGCTTTTCTCTATCAAGGATGAACAGAGACACTGTCTTATATTCTAACTTACAACACATTTTAATAATGATTTCAAAAATTTCTGTAGTGAATATAATGGAAATGGTAGCAGTTTATGAATTTTAACTTAGTTTGAGATGATAGATAGATAGATAGATATAGATAGATAGATAGATAGATATAGAGATATTAGTGCTTAAACTATTCTTTAAAAATCAACATAATTTTTATTCTTCGATTTTGAAATATATATATATATATATATATATATTATATTCTTCAATTTTGATATATATATATATATATATATATATATATATATATATATATATATATAGGCTAGTTGTTTTGATTTTCATATCTACTGTGAGACAACTTGAATGTGCAGTTTGTCACAGTCTTTAGGAAACTCTGAAATCAGGGAACTGTGATTTGTTTAAACTTTAAGCTGCTGTGAGAGAGAAAAAGAAAAAAAATGGCGTCTGGAAGTGTCAGTTTTTAGTGGGAGCTCAAGTGTAACTGTCTCTCTTGTTATGTGTTATATGTGTTTTGTGGGGGTTTTGCGCCCTGCAGCTGCTATGGTGCTATTTACCCCTCTAGTCATTGGTGGAGATGGGTGGAGGAAGGCTGATAGAACCCCAGAATGCCACAAAGCTCTAGAAATACCCAGAGCCTTGGCTGGTTCTAGTACTGGGCCTGCAACAGGAGCTGGTGTGGAAGCTGGAGCTGACCCATGGTAAGTTTTGGTAGGTGGGGTTGCAACTGGCTATGCCAATGTTGCCTCCAAGTCAGGAGGAGCCCATCAGAGGCAGAGGAGCTGAAGACACTAGTGAAACCCATGATAGGGAAAGGGCACAGCAGCTGCTGGGCTATTAGGGCCTTCTTCAGCGTGGCTGATGACCTGGTGACCAGGTAAGACCTCCAGATAATGATGACCTGGACACTTACAATGCATTTTTCCCCAAGGGAGAGGATCCTAGAGGGCTGTTCTGGATGGGGGTAAGAGGTTGTTGAGTAGTGCTTGGCAGTGCCAGGTTGCAGGAAGCTGCATTTATTTAAAGGTCTCATTTTGTGATCTGGAGATCCCTAGCAGCTCTAACTCACTGCCCTCTATGCCATGTTCCAGATTTTGTCCTGCTGAGGCCCTTCTCCCAGTTCTAGGGGATGGTGTCTTTCTTGCCCAAATAGCTATTCTGTGTTGTGATATGGAGGAGTGGAATTGTGAGGTTGCTGGCCATATGTGCTACAGGGGGCCTGATTCCCCAGAGGCCGCTGAGTACTTATTGTGGGAGTAGCTGGGGTGGTTGGGTGCCTGATGACAAATGGGTTGACTAGGGATATTTAGTGTGGCTTATGTGTGGTGTGTGTGGAGAGTTTTGGTGAATATGTACTTTGACCTGGGAGGAGGGAGTGAACAGTGGGAGTGGGTGGGGGAGGGAAAGGGCAGACAAGAACATCATGCTGATGTCAGACAGAGGTAGGAATGATGGAAACCAGGGGCTGGCCATACCACAAGACCCGGGCCCCTGTCAGCCCTCCCAAGTAAACCAGACATGAAATACAACCAGATGAGCTACTTCTACTTTATTGTTAGGCTACATTAACAGAAACTCGCAAGTCTGAAAATGCAAATCTCCCATTGTCCCTATTTAACACCTGATCAGTTAGGTGGAGTCCTTTCTACATTTCTTTCTGTGCCTGTTACTCATTTGCAGGCTCCTCCCCCTTTTATCTGATCATTCCCTAGGCAGCATCTTTCCCCCCATCTTCCAAGGTCATTCTCACATTCCATTACAACCCCTGAGCCAAATCTGCCCTCTTGGAGTCCAACTCTGAGTGGAACTGAGTGACTTTATCCACCAAATAGTTAGAGTATACCTCACTGGAGCTTTGCAGATGATTTTGTGTCCCCTCTCTCCCCAGCAGGGACAAGGTCACACCAAACAGCCTCAGAGTCTCTATTGCCAGCCCAACAATGGCATCTAGCAGCCCAGGCAGGGATGATGCTGGGCAGCAGGGAGGGTGGTATCCAGCAGGAAACCCAACTGTTCCCTAAAGCCCAACCTCAGCCAGAGGGCCTCCTGTCTGGTTACCTATGGAGCAGAATCTCTGAGACCCTGCAAGGACTCATAGTCACTTCCTCCCTGGGATCTCAGCTGATGAAACCTGAGTGGGCATAATCCAGAGAAAGATTTCAGTTATACGTGCCAGATTGGCACCCTAATCTATGATAAGATTATGAATGAGGGCAGCTTTATTACAAGCAACTTGGTATTTAGAAGCAACAGCTGGAGCCCAGAGCTACAAAAGATCCAATAATCGGATATTGAGGATGGAAACTGAGGACCAGACAAGGAAGTGTTAAGGCCTTTCAGGAGGTGACCTATAGTTGAGTCCATGCTGCAGTGTCGGCTTCTTTGAGAGAGGGGGTGGTGCATCCCCTTCTCAAGAGCCATTCTTGGACCCAACAATTTTAGACAATTATCATCCTGTATCATGTGATCAGACTATATTTACAGCAAACCCTGGGGGAGGTGAATTAGATCTGTTTCAGTCAGGTTTCAGATCAGCATTTAGTACAGCAACGCATTGATCATGCTTATTGATAACCTTTGGTGGAGCTGGGATGAAGGTCGAGTGCATCTATCCTTGTGTTCCTTGATCCCTCAGGGGCTTTCAGTGTCTTCATTCACAGTATCCTTCTGTACTATCTGCAAAGGTTGGGAACTGAGGACATTGTTTTATAGTGATTCTCCTCCTTCCTTCATGTGGTTCTACTTCCTGTTGATGGAGTGGAGAGGTCACTTCTGTGGAACTTCCTTTGTGGGTTGCCACAGGATTAGACACTTTTTCTTTCCCTATTTAACATCTACATGAAGCTGTTGGGTGAAGACATCTGCTGGTTTGGGGTTCTATATTATGATACTCAATTATATCTGTCAATCCTAAATTGGCCAAGTGATGCTATCAAGGTCTTGTCTCAACGCCTGGATGCTATGTGGATCTGGATGAGGAGAAACTAACTCTGACTTAAGCCCACAAGATTTGGTGGCTGTAGATATGCTTTCCCAGATCTGAGGGTTTTTCATCCCTAATCTTGGATGGGGTTGCACGTCCCCATGCAAGACTAGTGTACAATCTAGGGGTCATCTGGAACTCATAGCTCCTATTTGAACAGTAGGTGGTAGCTGTAGCCAAGAGGATGGTTGTACAGCTTCATCTTGTGTACCAGTTGCATCCCTTCCTGGTTTGGGAGGCCTTTCAGAAAGTTACTCATGCCCTGGTCACACATACTGCGATTGACTACTGTAGTGTGCTCTGCATGGTAATGCCATTGATGAGTTGAAACTTTCAACTGGTCCAGAATGCAGCAGTGTGGATAATAATGGGCATATCTCAATATGCCCATGTGATATCATTGCTTCATGAACTGCACTGGTTACTGGTATGCTTCTAACTGCAATTCAAGGTGCTGGTTATCATCTATAAAGCACTACATGGCAAAATGCCAGGCTATTTGAGAGACCACCTACCTCCCATGGTTTCTACCCAACCAATAACAGTTGGCAGGATTATCATACTCCAGATCCTTTTGATTATGCAATGCCATATATCAGGACCCAGGAAGCATATATTCTTGTTGCAGTCAGTACCTGCCCTCTGGAATGAGATCCCCCCAGATATTTGTGTGACTCCTACCCGGATAGCATTCCAGAAGGCCTTGAAAACCTGGCTGTTCTCCTAGGCTTTGGGGTAGGGTGGATGCAGTCCCCTTGTTAGATGAGTTTTTGTATATATAGTGTGTTGTCCACATGGATACTTTTGTCATACATTTCATAATATTTTTTATTATATTATTATATTTTTGCTTAGTTTTAAAATGTGAACATCTACCTCAACTGGTATTCAAATGCTCCAATGTTTGAAAAAGTATTTACAACCAAACTCTTTATAGAAATGGAAGGGGAAAAGAATATATCCTACCCCGGGACAGTTTGAGAGGCATCTGATTTATTATTTTATGGTCTCTGTTTCTTAAGGGGATGGGCCTTTAAAGAAAGTAGAAAGTATCCATAAATGTCTATGGGGTTCTGCAATTCCAAATACATCTTTGAAAAAGATGGAGTTGTCAGTTAAAGATATGGGTTCTCATTTTCCGAATCTTGTCTTTAAGCAAACAAACAAACAAATTATCTGACTAGTACTAAATTTTGGGTGGCTTCACTCAGTGTAATTTCTCCTTCTTGGACTCTTTTAGAATATTCAGTCACAGCATCTTTAGTAAATTGAACTGATTTGGGCTCAAAATATAATCAATTAGACATAACTGCTGTTACTATGACATTTATTCAAATATTATATTATAGCATAACTGGAAAATTGCATTTTGATCCTTTTCTCAAGCTAAATTGCCATTATGGGGTAATCCAGACTTTAAAACTAATATAAAAGAATGTTACATGGAAAATTTGAATGGATGGTGAAATATTTTTACTTTAAGCCAAATATTAAATGATAATGATGAGTTATTATCATTCCTTATGTTAAAGACAAATATTATTTGTCCTTTGTTGTCTACTGGCAATATTTATAACTACAACATCTACTGACATCTCAATTTGGCCAGCGTCACTTTCAGCTTCAGAAACTCCTAAATTATAAGACTTAAGTTTGTGTTATGTTATGACACTAAAATCCCACAATTAGTTTTTTATAAATCCTTGTTGATAAGTAAGTTTGATCTACACATTTTAAAGACTGGATGAAATAAGTAATTAGAGATCACAATTTCATCTAAATAATGGGAGACCGCTTAACTTTGTATAAGGAAACAAATAGATACTAGACTATAGCTATTCAACAAAAATAGTACTTTGGGTTTATTAGACCCCCACTGACAAAAGACTTATTCTTCAAGAGTAGAAAAACACATTTATGGCCTCAGTTATTCAGTGGATCAAAGATCTGATGTTATGAACTAGTTGTTTATAGACATACAGTAGGCTTTGTATGGATGATTATAATAATTGCTCATTGAAACTTTGGATGTGTGCATATCTTATAGTTGTTGTTGTTGTTGTTGTTAACTTACAGTTTTCTGGATAATTCTGACTGGATTTGGTACTTTTGACTATTGGATGTTTCCCAAGGATCTAAGATAGCTAAATATACCATTATAATATATGTGCTATGCCAAGTAATGCAACTTTTTGTAATTGATGTGTTGAGGTTCTATCCATTCCTTTTGTGTTCCAAGTGGTTTTTTTTTTTCCAGATCATTTGGTATTGGCACCATTGATAGTGGTATCTATGATAGTCATCATTATCTTCTTCATCCCAAATCAATCCACTCCAGGATGAAGGCCTGTGTGCCGAAAGTTATGGATGATAATCTACCACATTGGTCCAGAGTGGTTTGATAGATAAAAGTTTTTTCAACTTCCTACTCTAAAACTGAGAGGGAATGACTGACCTAAAGTCACCCAGCCAGCTTCCATGTCTAAAGGAGGACTAGGATCTGGATCTTCCCACTCCTAGTCCAGCACCTTCATCACTACACCACACACACACACACACACACACACACACACACACACACCATTATTTCCCCCTTTTTTTCTGGTGGGGCATTCTCTGTGTTCTGTTTTATAAAATGAAGAAGGGCAAAATAAATAAATAAATAAATAAATAAATAAATAAATAAATAAATATTTCATTCATTCACTGCACTGCACTGCACTTCACTTTGAATAGCTCAGCCATCCTTTGGAAGCTTCATTTATTTATCATTGTCCACTACCCACATGGTTATATAGCATTTGATATTGTACAGAGTAAGGAAGATGACCTTGATGAAAATATACAAGAATGGTTACCTAGGCAAAGAGGGCTGAAACAATTTTGAAGCCCTGAGAAACAAGGTAAGATCCAGAAATGGCTCAGGCAAACACATCCCTGATTCACGAAATATAATGGGGAGCTGGGGAGGTACAGCATAATCAGACATGGAAGAGTTGGTTATTATAGCCAATATTAGTTAAAAAATAGCTCTAGTCATCCTGTGGAGTTAATTTCCTGGTTTAGTGTACCTAGTGGGGCTGACAGATGTACAAGCACACAAATAGACATGGACAAACTCTGATATTTTTGGATTATCTTAAATTAGCTTTAATTCTGGATTAATTTTTTTCCTAGATTTCTGAGACAATGTCCTGAGACAATCTGAAAGTTGGGGAAAAAAAATCAATCACAGCAGCTATTAGCTAGGAGGGGGCCAAAATGAAGATATTATCAGACTCTTTTTTATTTAATACTTTTTGATGGTACCCTCTTTTTAAAAGGTTATCTTAATTCTTTGTGGGTGGCAGTTTCATTTTACCTACTCATACATGCAACATTCCACTTCTTTACTTCTGCATGAGTCTCCTATTACAAAACAGCTTGGGGAAAAGAGAGTTTTGCTCAAAGGCAATTCCAATAAGAGTAGAAATGAAAGTTTAGCTTCTGTAGCCTGGAACAAAAATGAGGATGGAAGGTTAAACACTACTGTTTACCTCACTAAGAATCCAATTTAATTCCCCAAACTATACAACTCTGTTTCTCTCTCATGTACCTGCATGTACACACACACCCAGCAAATTGGGGGGTTCTTATTGTTAACTGGGAAGCAATTTGGTACCATATAATTTGGGCCACCATTCCTCAAGTTCCTTGCCAACAGGGGCTTATTGATAGGTAAAATTAAAGTACACCTGGAGAACTCCAATTTACTTAATCTCCCAGTTTTTGATTTATCTCCAATTTCCTCTTCAAAATGCATCTCCAGAGATTACTGTTTGATTGCTAATGGAAGAACTACTAAAATGTTTGACCCTCAAAACAGGAAATGAGAAACTGATTCTAAAAAGGAAATGAAATTATTCTCATAGGAATATTCTCCAATTGAATCTGTGTCTTACTCATAATCCTCCTCTGCCAAAAGACCAAGATCTCTTATAGTAGCTTGCAATCCAGGAGGATTTTTTGCTTGATGATTTCTCAAATCTCCCACTGATGTCATCTGTATTTGTTGCCATTTTTTCCCCATTTCACAAGCACTCTCAGCTTAGCAAGGAAACAGAGGCTATCTTGTAACAAAGGTGGAAATGGAGCAGGGATTTCAATTCATTTAGACTACTGCTATTTTAACTGGAAACACAAGTGTAAGTCAGTTTTGCAATACTTGGTCCGGATCAGTCTCCAATTTCAGAAGTAGGACAGCAGCAGTTAGTAACAAGGTTTCATTTTGTCTAATTGACTTTTAATCCCCAGTAAGCCAAATATATGGGAACTGTTTATTGCTTCTTTGGCCTGAAACCATTTTTGAATAAAAAGAAAAATCCCTTCAATTATTCAGCTGAACTTTTACTCTTAAAAAACACAAGGCAAAACATTACCCTCATTGAAGTAAAATAGTGCTTGCATGTTTTGCTTTGTGATGATTTTCAAGCTTATTCAGAATTTTATGTGGCTAGTGAATTTGTACAATTGACTCTCAAGTACAGCAGAACTAGAACTGGACATTGTTGGTTTTTTGAGATTCTCCACCAAAGTTGCAGGCAGATTTCTCATTTCTCGGAACTTAAGGTTAACCATCCAATGAAAGATAAGACATCCACACACAGACCTTGCAATCGTAATGCAACTAAATTGCGGGGTGGGTGGGGGGATACTATACTTTTCTCCTTGGAAAAATTTTCTAAAGCAAATTCTATTTCATCAAATGGAATAAGAACTGGAAGAGAAAAATGGAGGGGAATTTCTATGTCTCAAATTACGAAAAAATATGGAAGCCCTCAGAATGGTAAACACAATCCAATGTCCCTTAAGCTGTCACAGCAGAGAGATATAGATGTTACATAGTATATCTTGCCCCATGTGTGGGATTTTACATGATTTCTAGTGCCCGCCCCCCCATTTGAAGGGTTATACAGTCTGGTACTTCCAGTTATATTGACCAGGTATATGGATATGAATAGATAGATTCAGATAGATAGAGATGATAGAGATAGATAGATAGATAGATAGATAGATAGATAGATAGATAAATAGATGCGCGTTAAGCCTAACACTTTTGGTAATCTTAGAAAGTTGCTATATTAATTGGTTAATTATAAAAACTTAACTGCAACTTTAGCCTATCACCAGTGTATTCAGCTCAGTTTTCATGCTCCATTCTCATATTTACAAAACACATCAGGAATATTCCTGCTGGACCCATCTCTGTCCTCTGTGTTTCTGCTGACATTTGATGGAAAGTGGATTTAGAATGTTGGCATGTTAAGCTATGCACAAATAAGGTTTCCGATGGGTTATTTTTGTTGGAGTTTGGCACTTATTTTCTGACTATAAATGTTCTATTGTGACTATAAACCTCACAGGGTCTCACAAACACCTTTATAAATAAATAATAAAAAAATTCCAGTTATACCATCTACATTTGTGTGGACTGAAGGCTGAAAATCCCATCCTCTCACCAACATAAAAGAAACCTTTCTAGACAGGTGGACGTTGGAGTGAGAAAAGTGAGTGATGCAAAGGAGGAGGAGGAATAGAAGACTAACCAAACATGCTGATGGCCTCTATAGAAGAAGCCACCATGGAAGCTTGGAAAAGGCCACCAAGAAGCCACATGAGCCAGAGGAGAAGGATTGACTTGGATGGGTCAGTAGGTAGGATGGTGACTGAAGAGCTGGGAGAAGTGAGGTGGCAGAGCTGGGGAGGAGACAGCACTGACTGCAGCAGAAGCAGAAGCAGTGCGGAGCCAGAGCAGGGACAGAGTCAAGAACTGGGTGAGGTGACAGAGCCCAACAGCAGCGGTAGCAGAACCCAGCCTGCCAGTCCCAGCAGCAGTTTCTATAGCATGGTGAGAGACATGCTATAGTCTTGTAGCAGCTCAGGCTGGAGGCAACAGAGGCCAAGCTGACTCCAGAGGAAATACCACCCCAGCAAGCAGATTAGCCAAGATCAGATGACTGAAGGCATTTGGAGTTGAGGCAGGAAAGCTAGAGTCTTGGTTTCTCTACAGCTCCAAGCCATACTAGCTGCCGACCAGGGTGGGTTGCCAGGAGAAGAAAAAGGAGGAAGAAGGGGAAAATATACAAGAATTAAGTCATAGAAATAAGCAGTAAATCATGGATATAATCATAAGAAATGAGGCATAGATATAGAGAAAAGGGTCCCCATTTGTTTTTAAGTATGGAATCCTTGGGGTTCTCTGAGCTTGGTTCTTTTCTTGCAAACGTTTCATTACCCAGCTAGGTAACATCTTCAGTGCTAGAATGGGATGGGGTTTGCTCTCTGTTTATGTGCTGTGGCCTGCCTTGCCTGACTACTCAACCTACTACAACACAACCTACACAAGCTATGAAAAGGATCACACTGCCATACATCAGAAACGTCTCAGAAACCACCAACAGACTATTACAACCATATGGCATCTCTGTAGCACACAAACCAACAAAATATCCTAAGTAAACCAAAAGACCCAGTAGCCCAAGAAGGAAAAACAGGAGTCATCTACAACATACAGTGTAAGGACTACAACAAACACTACATAGGACAGACAGGCAGAAGACTAGCAGAGCGCATCCACGAGCACCAACTAGTAGTCAGAAGACATGATGAAAATTCCTTAATCTCACAACACATGGACAGGCTGAACCATAGTTTTAACTGGGAAACCGTCAGCATTTTAGACCAAGCTAAATCCAAATATGCAAGAGAATTCTTGGAAGCCTGGTATTCAGACAAGGCAGCAATTAACAGACACATAGAGATAAACATCATCTACATACTATTCAAAAGAGACAAAAGACCAGAAGATCACCTCACCAGCAATCATTCACCAGCCATCATCACCAGCGATCATCATCCAGATAAGCAAAGGTTACCACCAGGCACACAATCAAGCAGCAAACACATGCCAATCAAAGAACTACTAGAGGTCCAAAACGAAACCCCCACCCCCACCAGCACTAGCACTAGCAAGGCAGGCCACAGCACATAAATAGAGAGCAAACCCCATCCCATTCCAGCACTGAAGATGTTACCTAGCTGGGTAATGAAATGTTTGCAAGAAAAGAACCAAGCTCAGAGAACCCCAAGGACTCCACAGTTCAACCCTGAGCTACACATATTCACCTCTATTAGTTTGTAAGTATGTATGCACGTGTGTGTCTCTCTCTTTCTGTTTATAAAATTCATCTCTTGTTTATGGATTGTACCATCCCTCAGAACAACCATGACAATTTGCGGCCTTATACTTTTTCAGCATTCTTACAGCATTAAGAACAATCTTTTCTTGGATGTTAACTTGTATAGCATTTGTTTCAATTCCACTGTTTGATACATCACTGTCATTCCCATACATATCTCTAACACACTTTTTCCAGCATCCTCATTTTAATTTTATCCCAAATCATTCCATTATTTAATTTCATTCATTCTGCTGAAGGCTCCTTATTAGGCCTCTTCATCTATTTCCAAAACAATATTTAATTTCCATCTTAAATCACTCTATATTGTCTCTGCCTTTTATATTTAGCCATGCGTTGCTCTCTTGGATTATCCTTCATATGTTTTTCTCTTCATACACATATAGTGTCTTTCTTATGCTTATTTTCCCTCAGCAATTATTGTCTCATATATCTTTCTTTTTTCACCTACACTTCCAAGCAACCACACACTTCTTTGCCACTCTGTATCATAATTTGTTTTATGCTTTGGCAAGCAGCTTCCTCTTTCCTTATGTCCAGATTCCATTTATTCTGTTGGGAGATTAATCTATCTTCTAATACATTTTCCATACAAAGATGATGCTTTCTGCTCCTGCAGTTTTTCTACCTTCACTGTCAATTCCTTAAGTTCTTTGTTTTTCTTCCATGTTCTTTTCCCCTCAAGGTCCATTCCTGACATTATCAAAAAATGGTCTGTCCTATTTTCAGAACCTCTCAGTGCAATTGTTTCCTTCATTACTTCTCTCAAACTTTCATTAAAAACTATTAACTCAATCATGTTTTTATGATTTTATGTTGAATCCTTTGGCTAGTGCACATATGAATAATTATACTTAAACCATTCTTATTCATTCTTGGGTCTCCAGATAACATTGTTGTTGTTGTATTCTCATGTCTCATTCCCTTCTATCCTTTCAACTAACAAAATAATTCCCTAATATAATGATTCCCCCCAACCCAGATTCAATTCATTCTGAATGTTGCACATTTTCTCTCCTTCCATTGTCACCATTCATCTGTGTAGGAGTAAGGGAATGGGGCAGTGATGAAATATGCTCAGAGCATCATAATACAAACTCCATCCTTCATCTACCTGCATGCATTGTCATGATGGAAGTACAAAAGGTGGAATTTATATCGTGATGTCACAACACAGGTTCTGTCACTTTTGCATCATTGTGATTCAGAAAGGCTGCTTATACACCAACCTATGAATTCCTACTGTAAAACAGAACCACAACATAGATGACATCAATTCATACTTTCTGACATATGTTTTAGCCCTTTCATTTATAATTAAATCTACTCCTTCATTTCTCTTCATCTGTTCATCAACTGTACTCCATAAGATTCCTTTCCATTTTTCTTGGTTTCATCAATATGCAAACAAATCCATTTTCTTCTATTTCATTAATTCATGTTCTGTAGCATTTGCTCCTATTACATTCATACACAGTCTTCCATACACTATGGTCATCATGAGATAAGCCCATATTTATTGACCTCTGCTATCCATTATGGTTTTGGTCAATTAAGGCTTAAATATTTTTTAGATCCAGAAGTTAAAGACTAGGCTGTCGGCCTTAATCAAATTCACACCACTTACAGTATTCCCTATAAATATGACTGTGCTGGTTAATTTTGTCAAATTTTGGGCAGTGTGCCACAAGTGCAACCAAAACCCAGTTCTGCTTCAAACATCTTCATGCTATTCTATGCAAGCAAAGATCTCTAATTTAAACACTATCTTACAAGCCAACATATTGTTGCCAATATCCCACCAACTGGAAGGCATTTGCAGTGCACTGACATACACTTAAAATGCCAATATAGAAGCTAAATTGTTAATTTAAGTATAAGTAAAACTGGATAGGATAATCAGAAGAGTGTATGCAAAGGTTGTTTAATTTATATGAAATATAAATAATATATTTACTAAGCTTTCCCCTTGATATATTCTGTTGAATCCTTGCATCCTCTTCTCAAGAGGATTTAAGATAGGTAATACATTTATTTTACCTATTATACATCTGAATTATGGACTGTTAGTTAAGATAAAGTATTATGGGTACTGGCAAAGTAGGCTATGAATTAACATTTCATAGCTAAGCCAAGCTATTTAAATACGTATCTCTGAGTTCCTTTCGCTCATTACTAATGCTTTAAAATACACATGGCATCACCTAGAGAAAATGTATAAACAATTAAGGGATTGTTTTATTCTACTTGCAGTTGCAAAAGCAATGAAACAATTGCTTTATGGAGCATACCTCTGGAATAATTTGACTTTGCAAAGAATTGAATCTACTCAGGATCAATGTGGAAGATGATAGTTCAGGAGATATTTTTATTGATATCAGCCAAATATATACCGGTACACAAGAACATGTTAGTTTCTTTGATTCAGTTGTCCTACAGAAATAGCCAGTATTGTGGATGCCATCTAAAGAAGGAGCACAACACTGAGGAAAAGAACCAACCTTTATTACAACAATCATTGGGTGTCTGTTCTACAAGAAAGAGGGACCTGAAAGAATGGGAAAGGAAGGATTTCTATAGAAGTGTGGGTTACAAGGCAGGAAATTGTAGGGATCTGATTTGCTGTGCAGTTTTGGAGGGGCTGGGTAGATGCAAATTTCCATCTACCTGTTGAGTGTCCATCAACGGGTAAAAGCCACACTTTCAAATGCAGCCAGGGAGTAAGGGAAGTCCATTCTTAGGAGAATAGAACATTGAGGTGATCAGGTGTGAGCCCTCAATTAGCATTGGAATCTTTGTAGTTTCTCACCTTGCTGTTGTATTACACTTCCTTGTTAAGCTGCCCTCAGGCTGAACTCAAAGCCAGTGAGCAAAGCTTCCATTCTTTTAGTGTGATATGATTGTAGAGAGCTATACCTGTGGGTTGGGGATGGTTGGCTTGGGACTGATGGGATTAGGCAAAGGAGGAAAAAGGAAATTGTAGGTCAAGGCAAGGAAGAAATCTAGGTCAAGGTAGTATGGGAGAGGTGCAGTTTCCTTTAATCTATTACAGACAGACCTTTTCAAGTTTAGTAATGATTAGTTCAACTGTGCAAGTATCATCTAAACAGCCTTATGGTTATATCTATACCTTGGAAAGTGGCAAGCTTACTTTGTACCAGTTGGATGTACTGTTCATCCCAACTCATTACCGATTCCCTTCATGTGGAAAGTCATATATATAAGTGCTTAAAATTGTTTGCTTTGGGATTGGGATGAACCTTACAAGAAAGATAGATCATTATAAAAGATTGAAGCATGTTATATTTCATAGAAATCAATGCAGGGGTCTTCAAAATATTATTTTAACAAAAAATAATAATTTGTAATAACATTTTATAATAATATTTCATAATATAATTTATATATAATTTTATAATATGATTTTATAATAAAATGCACCCCAAATAAAAATTTGGGGTGTATAGGGTGTCAGGGAGGAGTTACACCTTTGTAGGGGAATACATTGCATCCTTTCTGGGTGGTTTGTCCACCTTTGGTCCCCACTTGGCACTCAGCTCTCACCTGTGGCTCCCCATAGCTGTGTGCATGCAACAGTGGCCACATCCCAGGCTATGGCTTCAACAAGCTGGCTAAACTAGATGAGGGTAGCCAATGGGTCTTATACACTCAATGAGACAGGAAGCTGCCTATCCCAGCATGTGAAGACAGACTCCAGTAGATTGAGCAGATGAGAACATTAGAAGGCCCAATTCATTTTTGGTCATGAAGGTGGACTCTGCAAGCATCATGGAATGCAAAGAGCAGAACAAGGCTCAGAAGGTGGAGTGCCACCTAGTCCCATCTCCGGTTGTTCTGACTCTGTCTTGCCACTGGACTCAGATGAGAACTGGGAAAAGAGAATGAGGCTGACTCTGCACAACTCTCCCTCACTTAAATCCAAATTGCATGCTAGTCTCCACACCATCGTCATCATCACTCTTGACAAAATAAAAATAAAGTCCTGTGATGATGGGCGAGTGACAAAGTAGTAGGTGTAGATATACTGGAAGCCGTAGTCATGGACCTGCACACAGGCAGCTCAGGTCTAATGGTTGCTTTTTCACTGACTGAAGCAGCAGTGCACCTCAGCATCTCCCTGGGGGACTAAGCAGCCTGCTCTAGAAATGCACTGCTCACCTCTGCAGTACGAGGAAGGGGCTAGAAAAGGTGCCCTAAACATTGCCTGCTTCACTACACCCTGGCCGGTTTACTGCAGCTGGCAGGGATCCCATCTTGGCATTCAAACAAACGAATATATTAGAATACACATACACATATTTAAACACTTCTGATGTAAACACTTCATCTAAGTCTGAAGGGAAGAACCTAGCAGACTTTCAGTCTGCAGTTCAGCAGAGGACAGGGCAGGCTGTTGGCTAGACATGAATGGTGAGTCAGACTCAGTACAGGTGGCTGTCAATTCAGGTAGCAAGGAATCAGACCCTGATCTTGGGAGAGCATAAGTGTGAAATCATACCACTGGAGGACTGAGCAGCAGAGATCTGTATGATTCCTTGAGAGGAGAAGGCACAGCCAGAAACTCTGGTTTATAAGAATATGCTCCAGACCCCCCATCCTTTCCTGAAAACAACTCTCCACTTCCAGACTTGTGCTTCTCTGGCCTTTTATTCCTGCCCTGCAAATGGATCTTCACCTTATGACCTTTGGACTGGATATAGTGGAAATCTTCAGCTCTAGAATATTGGACTGCAACAGACTTCCTCTTCTTGTCAGTATTTAAGTCAAAGCTATGAGTTACAGGCAAGAAAGTCTTTCTCTGTCTAACATACGGCCTTTCAGCTCTAGTGTTACCAGCTAACTGATTTACAACTAAACTAATAAAACTGTTGGAAATGTGCTAATTGCCTCCTGCTTGTTTGCCACTCAAACATCTGGGAATACAGTTAAACCTGGACTGGAAAAAAGAGAAGGAAATATTGCATATAAGGACAAAATATAGGAAGAAAACACAACATTTTTTAAACAAGATACTAACAATAAATAAGGAATTATTTGCAAGTGGGATAAATGTATGAGAGAGGACTAAGAGAAATAGTACAATTGAAAAAATATTATTTTTAAAATAAAAACCACCCTAAATCACCTCATTATTCAGGAAGTTCAGGGTTCATGTCAAATGAAATCACAGGTCCATCATTAGTATCTTAGATAGCAAATGAGTTAAATTACTGATTAAACTGATAGTTATAGAATTTTCATCTCTTTTATAGTTGCTGATTCAGAGAGAAGATTAAGCCTTTGTACTAGGAGATATCTGGGTTTACATTTGCATGAAGTATTGCCAAAGACAAATACACAAAAAACATTCCAGTTGTACTGGATATTGGATGACAGAGATGTCCCTCCACCAAATATATACAGCAAAAGAACCAAAGGGTAATCATCTTAGTGAGATTAATTAAAGGTCCTGGCTTTCGGCTGCTGCAGCTAAATGCCAAGTCAGTTGGTAATAAGGCCAACCTGTCATGCATTACCAAGACCTGGCTGTGTCCAGATGGGGATGGGTGGGTTCCCCTCTCAGAAATGTGCTCAGCTGGGTTATGGGTGTGGCATCAGTCAAGACTTCATGACAGAGGTGGGGGCATAGCGGTTGTCATCTGGGAGTCTCTTATGGCTTTCAGGGGTGCTGCTCCACAAGTTACCAGATGTGAGACTCTGTTCCTGAAGTTGGGGTCTAGGGATCATATGGGATTGTTGCTACTGTACCAGCCTCCCTGCTTCATAGGAACCTCTCTGCCTGAGCTCCTCGACTTAGTCTCAGGGTTGATGGTGGAGTTCCCAGGCTTATGATCCTGGGAGACTTCAATGTGCCTTCTCTGGGGGTGGGTTCTGAGGTGGCCCAGGAGTTCATGGCTACCATGACAGCCAGTGGTCACACCCATGATCTGATTTTCTTGTCGGAGCAGTGGCAATGTGATCTGGAATTGGGGCAGCTCTCAGGGGCAACTTTGTCATAGTCAGATCATGCTCTGGTAGCCATGAGATTCTCAGGCTACTCTCCCTGATGCAGGGATGTGGAACCTATTAGATCAGTCCTCCCTGGTGACTGATGGACCTGGATGGGTTCCAGAGGGAGCTGGGGATTATCCCTGATGATCTGCTGCACAGTCCAGCTGAGTTCTTGGCTGTCACTTGGAATGTGAGGGTAGCCAAGGCTTAGGATTGGATCGTGCCCACATGACCTCTCCTCTCTCATGGATTCTGTGACTCTCCATGGTTTATGGAAGAGCTTAGGGAAGAAATGGGAGAAGAGATGTCTAGAGTGCCACTGGAGATTAACATGGGATGAACTTGATTGAACATGAGTGAAAGCCTGCATTAAGGCCTACCTTGTGGCAGTAAGGGCAATGAAACTTCAATACTTCTCCGCCCTAATTGCATCCACAGATAGCCATCCAGCAGCCTTGTTTAAGATGACATGAGCCCTGCTGGGAAAGGAGGACTCAGAGATTCACCTGCAAGGCCATGTGTTGGAATTTGCAGAGCATCTGTCAGACAAAATTGCTCAGATTTGTTCCAAGCTGGACTCCAGCTTTGATACAGGTCTGACAGAGATGCCTGGGTCAGTCTTGCCCTGCCATCTGGGAATGGTTTGATCCTGTTGGGCCTGAGGAAGTGGACAGGGTCCTAACGACTGTATGCCGGATCTGGGTCTTTACCATCTTTGGTGCTGGATAGGGTGGCTTTGCCCCAGACAGACCCTGTGCACAACCTGGGTGTCCTTCTAGATTTATGAGTCCTACTCAAGAAGCAGGCATGGCTATGGGGGCTTTTGCACAACTATGCTGTGTGCCAGTTGAGCCCTTTCCTGGACAATGAAGCTCTACTCACATTGACTCATGCCCTGGTCACCTCTAGAATGGATTATTGAAACATGGTCTACATGGGATTGCCTTGCAGAGTATCTGGAAGCTTCAACTGGTGCAGAATGCAGCTGTGCAGACAGTTAGGTGTGCCTCTAGGACGGCGCATATTACACCTCTGTTCTGCAAGCTGCATTGGCTGCCAGTTTGCTTCTGGGTGGAATTCATGGTGCTGTTTTTGACCTTTAAAGGCCTACATGGCATGGAATTAGGTTTATTTGAGGGGCTGGCTTTTCCCAGTTACATCTACCCATCCCATCAGATCGAGCAGGAGGGATATGCTGTGGGTCCTGTCCACTTAGGAGTTCCATCTGGCGGGACCTAGATGGCATGCCTTTTCTGCTGTGGTCCTGCCCTCTGGAACATCATTCCCCCTGAGGTAAGATTGGCCACATCCCTGCTTGCCTTCCGGAAAGCCCTCAAAACGTGGTTTTTCCATCAACCCTGGGAGTCCCATGGGGAGCTGGCAAGGTGGTTGTGGATTGTCAAGTGACCGTTGTTTTCTCGCTATCTTGGCTTTTTCTGTTTTCTGTTCTTCTGTTTTTCATAGGATGGCTGTCAGGATGTTTTACAACAGAGGTACATACCCTGAGATCCCAAAGCTGAATGCATTTCCTGAAGACTTTGGTCAAAGGCAGACTCCCCAAATACCCAGATGTTGTTGTCAGATAATTTTTAGTCCTAAACGGGGGAGATCATTGAATACAGGACTGGAGAACCTTCATATTAACTATAGTTGTGAAGAAGTATAAATATATAAAAATATGAAATCTTATGTAAGATTTCATAGTCGTATGTATTTATATTTCTTCACAATTATAGCTTAGATGACTTATGTAAGACTTTATAATAATTTATAAGATGTATAAATATATAAGACTAACATGACTCTCCTCTTATAATGTCTATACATATTTATGAGATCCAAATTCATTTTTGGCCTTGTTGCAATCACTCATTTTAGAGTTGTGATCCCGGGATACCATTGAAAAGCCAACCATGGCTCTCAGCCCAGGAAAAAATGTGCATCCTTTTTTTAGGACAGTAAAAGACAAAGTTACAAGATGATAACGGGCTGCCAGTCAAAAGGGTACAACTCTGTCTTGGTCATTATTGTCGTGGAAGATAGCAGATATAGCACTTCAATGATAAGATTATTTTTTAATTAAATTTGAAAGAGCACATCTCACTTTTGGAGGGGGGAGAGGATAACCTTAGGTCAATATAACTATGGAAATGCAGAAGGCTATGTGGTATATTGCTTAAACTGTTGAAGTAAGACTGGGAAGACCCGGGTTTAAGTTTATCCTCAATCATGGAAATTTACTGACAGAAACCTCACAATCAATTAACCAGTCCTGCTAGTTTGCTTGCTTTGTTTCTGCCATTACAAGAGAAAGGGGTGGGAGGGGGAAGAGCTAGAAGGTGAACCGTTAGGTGCAGATAGACTGTTATCTGTTTTTCAGGAATGTCCAAGGTCATACCAGTGTGGGACCCAGTGGAAGGTGCAAGAAGGACTATGGGATGGAAGGGGGAGGTGAAAGAGAAAGGAGGTAAAAATGAGTTTTGCATGCATGGGCTTTTAGTCTCAGCAATACCCTAGAACTGTACAGCAGTCCTCAATAAATGAATTCTTCTTTGAATCTTAAACGGTTTCAATGGGAGTTGCTTTCATTGGGAACTGAGTCTTACAGCTTCTTACATTTACAGGTGATTTGGGGCCTTTCTCGCAGCCCATTCTATGTCATAAGACGGTGGCTGTGAGGATAAAATGGAGATTCTCAAATAAGCTATTGTGCACCCCTGAAGGAAAGATAGGATAGAAATGTAACAACTTCCTTTCTTTGAATTTCAACCTATTGGTCCTTTCTTACTCTCAGGTTCAACAGGCTTTTAGATATTTATAAACTTCTATGAATCTCTTAGTCTTTTCTTTTGTACATAAAACTAGTCCAGCTCCTTTAAGTTTTTCTAACAGGACTTGGTTTCTAAACTACTTATGAATTCCTCCAGCTTCTACATGGATCTTTTAAAGGGTGGTGTGCCAAACAGAGTTATTCTTGGTAGATCTTAGAACAAAAGCAAAACCTAAGCAAGGTCAGACCTGGCTGATATTTGGATGGGACAACCCACTGGAAATCTAGGTCTATAGGCTAAACAAAAATTTGAAAAAAGGCAAGCCACTTTTCTGTTGCTGCTAAAAAACCTGCATATCCATATAGTGATTAGAAGTTAAATACAACTTAAGGAAGTCTTTAGGGGATCAAGATTTTTAAAAAGTCTAAATTATTTGAATGTAAATGATTCTCATAGCTATTAAAAATTGACACAATCTATTTTTTTTTAAATTTATTTAGCATGAAACCATTATACCTATAAAACAACCTTCTTCCTAAATCAGATTTAATGTATTTATGATGTCCATATGCTGCCCAGTAATGAGCTGTCTTGGTAGCTTGTAATTAAGTAAAACAATTACATACAGAACTAAAATAATAAAATCTAAATACATTATAAAACCAGATTTTTGTGTATCTGTGTGCCTTCGAGTCAATGATGACTCTTAGTGACTGCCTAGACAGGTCCCAGCAGTTTTCTTGGTAAGATTTTGGAAATGGATTGCCATGGCCTCCTTCCCAGGGCTGAGAGAGAGAGTGACTGGCCCAAGGTCACCCAGCTGGCTTTGTGTCTAAGGTGGGACTAGAACTCATGGTGTCCTGGTTTCTAGCCTGATGTCTTAACCAAACTGGTTCTCTGTAGCTGAGATAAACTTGCAGCGACATTAAAATTTCAAAAAATCATAAAATCCCAGAAATAATCCATAAATTGGTTATTATTTTGCCTGTATTGTATTTCAGATAGGCACAGAACTTTAAATCATACACAGATACAGATCCTGTGAGGAATCTTGATTAGAGGCTGGACACCAAGTGAAAGAGTATGAGTTCCTCCAAGCCTTCCATGACATCTATACTATGTTTCAGGTTTGAACCCCAGAAGGGATCAAAGGGGATTTTGAAAGATAGTTGTACCGTAGTACTTGTCTGCAGCACCTTGAAAACAACTGTCTTTTCCTGAGTTTATACTGCATTTGAATAAAAGTTTATCTAGTGTAGTTCCATGCTCTTTCCATTTCATCTTTCTGGTTGTTTCTGGCTCACTGGCTACATTGTATGTGTGCATTTTTCCTCCTCCTCCTCCTCCTCCTCCTCCTCCACTTTAGAGCACATTTTGGCCATCTCTTCCATTATGAACTTTGGGCTGTTTCTTTTATTTTAAAAATAACATGTACTCACAAGGTTTTGCTTGGGGGCATATGTTTAAGAATAGTTTCCCCCATTGTGAAACTCTTGACAAGATAACCAGTACGGACACTGCTGCAAGTAAAATGAAGCACTAAGTGATTTCTGCCACGTTTTGAGCTTCTATAGCCCATGAACATATTCACACTATCTTGTGCCTTCTCTGTGCAGTACCTGCCCTATGGAATAGTCCCAACCCTGAACGTCTTTTGCAAGGCACTGCAGATCTGGCTGTTCCCCCAGGCATTCAGGCCAGGAGGTTAAGCGAGCTCTGCTGCTGCTGCTGAAATATTTTACTCCAGTTGGGATTATTGTTTAATCTTGGGCACTGTGGGATAGATGTTGTGGTTTGAGATTTCATCCTTTTACATTGTCCAGTTTCACTGCGGTGAGATGTGCAGCCGTATAAACGTTTTAAATAAATAAAAATAAATCAATAAACTATAGTATTCAGAACTAGAGGGAGTAAGACAATAGAGAAGATGCTGGATTGTGCATTAGAAAATGTTTCCTTGCATTTTGGATGTTCTCCTTTAGATGATGTTTTTTCCTTCAGGCGCAGGTAGCAAATTACTTCCCCCCCCCCCCCCCCTTATCTGTTTGAGGCAGGCTAACACTAGATTTTCAGTGGCTCCAGATAAAAGGGCCTTCTTTATCTTCCTTCTTCTGTACCATCTTGCCCATCCATTAGCCAGGTTACCACATGGTCAAAAAAGTCATGAGGGGCACCCCAATCTCCCCCACCATTAAAATTAAGCCTGCTTCTGATGGGGACTGAATTTGATAGTGGACCTGAGTATGTGGAAGTTGTACCTGCATAGGAAGACATGGGTGGGGGACTAGCATATGAGAATGTGTGCATCTGTGATAGAAACTGTGTTCAGTATTCTTGTCAAGAGTGATATATTTCTTCCCAATGACATGCCCATGCAATTTCTAAAGATAGTTACTTCCTTGTAACCCCTTGCTTGTTTTTGTAGTCTTTTAGCTTTAAATATAGCTATACTATTTTAATGCTTTCATTGTATCCTTGAAGATAAGAATGGTTGTATGATTTATGATTTCCTTGACCCTATAGCAGAGATGGGAGAGACCAGTTGTGGTCAGTGTGATAAGGGGCCAGGGCTGGGCCAACCGTCAGGACATGCAAGATCTATATGCCTGTAATGTTATTATCCTGATAGGGTAAGGGGAAGAGAGATGGGGTTAAGATAAGTTTAAGATGGATAATGAGTAATAATTAATGTATAGCCGGAAGGATGTCCATCTTTGGTTGAAGTCACAGTGACCTGATGTTTGTAAGAAGTTAACCGGTTTCTTTGTTTAAACTGTCACATAGATCCTGTGAAGAAAACGTATATAAGCTATGTAAAATCTATAATCAAGACTCCCTCCTTTCGCTGGGAGTCTCCAACTTATTTAGAGCTCTGAAATAAAGTGGATAAAAAGTCTGATTTTCGTTTTGGTGTTCTGTTCACCTCGCACCAAGTCCCGAACCTGGTAAGTAGGGTCGATTGGCTGGACCCAACACTTCCATTCACTGGATGTGTTGAAGAGGAGACTAGACAACCATATTTTGAGGAGGATTTAAAATGTTTTTCAATCCTGAGCAGGGAGTTGGGCTTGATGGCTTAAAAGGTCCCTTCTAACTCTAGGGTTTCATGGTAAAAACCAGCATTTTGCAATGTTCTCAGTGTGAGCTGATATCCCATTTCCTGGCTGTTGGTCTTCAGAAATTCATTGGGGACTTATAACCCTTATGATCATAGGACAGTCCCGTGCCCATCCATTCAGAAATAAGCTAAGTAGGATAAGCTGATCAGAACTCTCTACTCCAAGCTAGTTGTCAGTCTTTTGAGGTAGTCCAGACAAGAAGCCCACCCAGATGGGCTAATTCTACATTATTGTAAATTTACATTAACAGAATCTTGCAAGTCTGAAAGTACATTTCTCCCCCATTGCCTTTACAGCCCAAGAAACTAGGGAGGGTCCCTTCTGAGACATTTGCCACACCCACATTCCTGCTGCAGGCTAAGCTGCCTCTTATCCAACTGTTCTCCTGGCTGTGGCTCAGGGGAACCCTGTCTCCCAAGGTCATTCCCACATACCATTACATCAGTCCACTCACTGGAAGTTTGGATGGATTTATTTAAAGCTAAAGAGGCTTAGTTGGGGTGGGAAACTTCTATGCATTAATGCTGCTACCAGTGCCTCATCTCAGCTTACTGAGGAGAGAAAGCAAGCATGTGTGTGCTTTCTTTTGAATTCATTGCCTCCTGCAGGCAATGTTCTTTTTAGAGACTTGTTTTTCTCAAACTCCTTTTGTTACTGACGACTTGTTGTTTTTATTACAACAGAGGTTTTACTTTTCATGAGCTGCACTTTCCAGAACAGAATATTCCTTTTCTAGGTTGGAAGGTTAATAATTTACATGCATTTCATTCAGCTTCTCTTACAAACACTTTTTCTCAATGGGGAGGAGACGGTAGAATCATTTTAACTTATACATTCATACTAATAAGCTTATGTGGACACTGTGTGGAAAACAATAACCCTAATCCTTGGTTGCCTTGATTCAAGCAAAGGTCAGGCTAATTGTTCTAAAGTAATTCCCAAGGTGGGTTGCTTATTTCAAGCTTTTCTCTTCTTGGAGAAAAATGGTTCACCTAGAGGAACTGGCAGCACAATCTGATACATATGGAGGTTGAAGTAAGACCCACTGAATTTAATAGACCCTTTTACTAACAAGGTTGATTAGGAAAGCATATACAGCTTTCTGCCATCAAGAGTACATCAAGAGATTTTTTTTAACTATACCCCCCCACCACCAACAACTTGCCCCTCCTATGCTGTCAGGAATCTCTGTCCATTTTAAGAGTAATTTTGCACTGGTCCTGAGTGTAATTTCTAGTAACTATTTCCAGCTGCCTCATTGTGTATGATTGTTATAAAGGAGCTGAAGGAAACAGTTCTATGGAAAACTACACAGTAAAGGATCAGTAAAAAGCCTCAGTGACCTATTTATTTTTTCCTAGCATTTTTAGATGCTGGGTGGGAAGTATAGAAATATAGAGCAGAAGGAGTGAATGACAAAGCAAGCAAGTATGAGCCTCGGCAAGCAGCAAAAATAAAATAAATCTTTTAAAATGAAATGTTTTTTAATAATGGTATGTTTATAAAGTAGTCATTTTTTTTCCTATGGCCTACTGACCTTTACAAAAGAGTAAAAGCCTAAAAATCTGTAAATATAAATATTGCATTGAAAAGCAGGATGTTTTAAAGCTGCAATTCTATGTCTCCTTGTAGGGAAAAGGGCACAACTGAAAATTGAATTGACATGGACATATTGTGCTACAACAGGAGCCTACAAGAAGATTAGGTCTTCGTTGTAAATCATGTTTTCCTTTACTGTTATTCCCATGACAAACTTCCATTCTTCTTCATTTTAGAAGTGGAGGATTGCTGAGATTTCCAAGCTGCAAATAGCACTTCCTCCCCAATGCCACATCTGCCTTTTTCTGACTTATCCCCCCCATCCCCTCCATCTTCAGTGAGCTCAACTGGAATGTTTCTGAGCATTGAGGACTATTAACTCTAATCAACAACTGATGGTCAGAAGAAAGCCAACATTCACAAGAGCTCCAATGAGCACTAAGGGCATATTTATCTCTGCAGGAGAAGACAATGAATGAGAACTCCTTACATCCTCCTAAACCAATAAAATCTGCTTTTCTTAAAGCAGGTGGATAGCTTGTCCTGTATGGGAAAAGGTCAATTCCAGGGCTTCAAGGGAGGAGCTTCTTCTCTGGCATAATTTGGCTTGTTTGGGAGGAGGGAGGGTTATCTGTGAGAATGACAGAACTGGTTCTTCACTCCAGCAGTATTTCCTGAAAAACCTTCAGGGACAATGACATTCTAATTTGTGTGTGTGATGACCAGCTGTTCCATCACTCAAATCTTCTGATATCACAATTCAAATGAAGCAGGGCTTGACATCTTCATTTTAGGATATTTAGGAAGAGGCATGTTTACTTCTTTGTGAGTCAGCACAGAAGCAACAACTAAGCGGGACATACCCTTTTAGGCCATTGCATGAGCAATGCAGTTTCTTAGTCAATCAGTGTTAACCCACAGGAGTGCCTAATCCCTCCCCCTTCCCATCTATAAAAAGAATTTAAAAAACAAAAAAAAAAAAAAAAACACAACAGGTATCTTGTGTGCTCAAAATGTTGACAAACCACCAAGCTGCATTCCATCTTGACACTGAGTCATAGTGTGAAAAATTAGGAAGAAAGACAGCTGTCATCCCCAATGGCTGGGTAGAGTGCCCAACACAAGACAACTCTGCAAACTCCTGCTGATTATGCAGCGACATTTGCTGCTTGCAGATGGAGGTTTCCACTTGACAAACACCATGAGACTGTTGTAGGAAGAAGCTAGTACCCAGCATAATGGTAAACCCCCATCAATGACATCATGGGATGTTAATGGTAACAGTGGAGCTGGCTGGTGGGGTGATGGGTTTTGGCTCCCCCCCCCAGGATCTTAAAGGTTTTAGTGCTAAAATATACAGGGGGGGTTTAGGACATTTTTAATGTATGTTTGTATTTTAATTATTTATCGATTTTAGCCACTGTTGGAGGGATTGGTGTGTTTTTTCTTTTTTGTTATTGTGAGCCGCCCAGAGTCACCCATTGGGGGAGATGGGTGGCATACAAGTTTAATAATAAATAAATAAATAAATAAATAAATAAATAAATAAATAAAGGGCCAACTCCATCCATGATTGGACATGAACTCTCATTTTAAAGTGGCCTGCATTTGTTTTTTTGCCAATAACTAGGGCTGTGTTTGAATGGGTAGTTCAGTTTGATGGATATTTCATTAAATAATTTCTATGTCATAGATGCCTGCAGCAAAGTTGTATCAAAATGACAACATGTGCATTGTGACATGATGCAGACTGTGCCCTTGAATACCTGCATTTCAGTGTCTGATTCAAACATATAAGTCACATTTTTGGTGTCATTATGCTATTTACTTTTACTACTATAGCTTTGAGAAGAGAAGCCTCTTTTCATTTTCCTTTGTTTTACTCACAGCCATCTTGGGATTTAAAAAAGGAAAAGCCTGCGTCCATATTTTCTTGCTTCATATTTTTCTACCCTTGTATCCCCCTCCTTCCCTTCTATTGCTATTCTAGTGCATCCTCAGCATTAGTGGATCTTTCCCCCACCACTGAAGAGATTAAGTCTCTCAGATGCAGCTCAATGAAGATTGACCTTTACCTGACCACAAGCCTACATTGTTTGACATTTTTCCTGTTTACACTTCTCAAGGCTTTTGTTAAGTGCCTATAACTCAATACATTCTGTGAATCTTTGTGTTTAGCACTATTCTTAATTGCTGTTAATAGCTCAACCTCCTGACTACCACTAGAGTTCATCAGGAGGTTTCTTCTACCACTGGTGCTATGATTTTATCTCCTTTGTTTGCATTATCCTATTGCTTAAAAAACTTAACTATGTACAAGAAATGTATAAAAACTTGTATCAAAATGCTGTAAAGAGAGTGAGGGTAGTAGCAAGGTAAGAAAGAGAGAAGCCTGTGCTATGTGTCCCCAGTTCCAGATTTCAATATTCCTTTCACCCTATCTGCAAGTGCATGAATATCGCTTGCCTGAACCCCACATCCTATGGCAGATGCCTATGACCTTTGTATCAAAGATTTGAACCAATTCTTCTAATCAATTCAAAATATCAAATGGGATGTCTTGGAATCACTTTGGAGAGATTTGACAGTGACTCCAAGCCAGTGGACTTTCTAGCTGTGCAGTCAGAAATAATGTTTCAGCTTTCCTGAAACTCATGGAGAAGAAAGCAGAAATTTCCAAACAATTCAGCTCACAAACCTATTATTTCTTCTTAAGGAGTGATCAGCATGGTCAGACGACTTCATCACATTAGCCTTCAAGGAGGGGAAGAGGAAGAGTGCCCAAACAAGGCTGGTCTTCTCTGTCTCTCTCTTCCTCCTCCTTCCAGATGATCTATGTCATATGCTGAATTGTAGATTTTCTTTTAGGGTGCCAATGGAACAGGAGCTCCATGAATGTACTATATATTTTGGTAACTATAAGCATGCTGGGTATCTTTTTCCCTTTCCAAGCAGCTTTTCCTACTTCATGATGAGTTAATGAATATATGAAATATATACACAAAGAACTTTGGTTAGCTTGGTGTGTGTAGTAGATCATAAGATCACTGAACTGCTTTCCTAACATAGGCAACCTCCTTGGATAGCAAAGAAGGAAGATAAGAGAAGGAAATGTTATATTTTGGAACAGAATCAGCTTCTTTCAATGTCTGACTGAAAAAGACTGGGTAGAACTTCCTTAGGTCACCATTGGTATCTTTCCATCATGCACAACAATTTTCCCCTTTGGAATTCACAGGGAGAGAATGTGTTGATCTAAAACAGGTGGCTAAGAGACACCTAGGCTTGAAGGCACTGTTGCATTAAACATGTTTAATGAAGCAATTCCACCATTCAGTCTTGTAACTTTTCCGTGCAGAGAATTTGGCTGACCTTTTCTAGATGCATACACAGTGTTTACAGGGCCATAAAATAGAAAGCAATTTTTATGAGATGGAAAGCTGCTCTTTTTAGGCCTATTCAAATACTATTAGTTTCACTGCATGATTGATAGCTGCTAATTGTGTTCAGCTGTAAACCTGATGTAAATTCTATTAGCTAGACACTGTAGAGAGAAATAAGAAAATAAAACATTAAATATGCAATGTCTGTTTTTTAAGTTTTAATATCATTCTGTTTATGTGTTTTCTATTTCAGTATTTTAACTGACTTCCTCCACAAATCATTCACCTATACAATTTTGAGATTCAAAATTGTCCTGTTGACAATTATGTATGTGTGAATTTCCATTCTGAGCCAGTTCAAAGCAGTTTCACAAACTCTGCTTAATTGAGAATTGGCTTCAGAAGTGTTCACGGGATGTAACTGACAATGATAGATGAAACTAGAATAGTAGGGGGATATGATATTAGGTTTGATAAAGCAAACCTACTAAATGGCATTGCGTCTCATGATGAAACTGCCTGGAAGTAGCTGTTTGAAGATATTCCTGCTTGCAAAGGGCCAGTTGTACATCATGTGGTAACTGGCCTTCCCCTGCGTCACTTTCCAATTATTCCATGTTCTCTCTTTAAAGATCATATAGAAGAAGTAAAAACAAAATTAAATAATAAATAATCCCTTGGTATGCAATTGCGGCTGAGATTATGCACCAGCCATGCAATTCAGCCCATGCTCTGTTTGGAAAAACAACGTGATTAGACAGGTTTGGCTCTGACTCTGGACTGAATCTGAAGCAAAACTTGAAAATATGAAGTGTTCTGCTTCTCCCTGACTAGTATGGAAAATTCAAAACATGGCTGTAATTAGTCCTTAAGAGAACTGGATGATATTTTAAACAGATCAGTCTTTTCCAGGGAGCACACACTGCCAAATTTCAGAGGAATGAATGAATGCAAATATTTTACAAATAGTTTAAATTTATTTTATGTTGAAAGAGAGGCCATTTTGAACATAATTATATATACGTAGATGCTACAATCTCTTCAGCAGGCACAACATCTTTCAAATATCAGACAGATGCAAGGAGTGTTATGAAAGTGGAGTCTTTAAGATTTGGGAAGACAGATAATCCTGTCTGATACAAATGTCTAATTTCAACCTTTGTCTGCCTTGTTACCTTCTCTCTAGAACCAAACAGGAAGAGAAGGCACAGCTTTGGTGTATCTTCATCTCTATGGGGTCACTGTCCAATGGTGGAGCTTTCACCTCGCTTGCAAAGTGCTCCATGTTCAGACTTTGTCACCTCCAAATAGTTCTATCAGCCAAGCCACTACTGATGGGAGAAGCATACCAATGATCTAACTTAGTATATAAATTAGTTTTCCACATTCCTATAAAGTATTAACCACTTGTCCTTTTCTTCTAGTTTAAATTTGAATTTTTCACACAATAGAATAAATGTCAATTTTCCCCCTGTGCTTCTACCTTGCATTGTTTTTTCTTTTTAAAAAATGGCTTTATGGTAGAATCTATATAGCAGCTCTAAGATACAGCTTTTAAATGACAAATTCATGTCATATTTTATTCTATAAGTACCTTGTATGTGTTTTTAAGTGCTGTTAAAATGTTCAGTGACATAACACTGGAAGCATGTGGGCAAAACTCTTAGCATTGCTATACAGTGGGTAGGAAGGAGCTACAGGATATCAAGGAGAAGTAACAGAATAATTTCATCATATTAATATAACTGTTGTTCTTCTGTTGCATTTTTATTTTTTTAGTTTTTTTCAGCACTGTGTATTTAAATATTTGTTTAGAAATATTTAAACAAATAAAGTAAAATGATGAAATACTAAAACACGTGTGAGAAATGTGTGGCATGAAGACTGCAAGAAATCCCCAGCTTGCCTTTTTTGGATCAGCAAACTTGCCCAATGTGCTTCACTGATCAATAATCAGGTAATTGTTTCTCCTTCTATAGAATGAGGAAAGAATGGGCATTGGTTTATTCTAACATTTCTCAACCTTGGCAGCTTTAAGATGTGTGGACTTCAAGGTGTGTAGAGTTGAAGTCCACACATCTTAAAGCTGCCAAAGTTGAGAAACATTGGTCTATTCTATATTATTACATTTCTGATTCAAAACTTTTGAGAGTTGAAGATAGTGTACAGGAGGATCTCCATTAATTTTACCCTTACAGCAACAAAGCTGTGAGGACGATTAAATCGAAAGAGTGAGTGACTTATCCATGTGAACTCCATGATTCAATGGGAACTAAAAACAGGGTGTCCTAGATCCAAGTCCAATACTTTTAATCACTAGACTACAGACCATCTTGCCTGAATTACAATCCCATGAGATAAAGGTTAAACCTCCTGCCTGCCACAGGCATGCCATTAAATCTGATCAGGATTACAAGGGAAGCTCTCATATCTCAACATCAGGACAGTGGTGGTGTTTTGGAGCTCAGGAGAAAAGGAGAAGGGATCTGCCTTAGCTGATACTGTTGCCATGATGATGTTTCATGGTTTTATGTTTCCTACTGTTTGTTTTCATTGCTAGATTTTTAAAAAACTTAACAGCTTTTCCCCCCATTTTTAAAAACTATATTGAGTTGCATTTTAATCACAGAAAGATAGGTTGTATAAGTCTAAAGAGAACAAGAAAACTTTACTTTCTACCACATTATTTGTTCTGGCAGGCCACCACTTCTGATGCACCACCTGATGCAAGAAACTTAGTAGAAATACTTGAAGACTTCCAGTGTCTAGTATCAGACTGTGGAGATGTCAGTCTCCAACACCTGACAGATGAGCCTTATCAGGCTAATGTCTCAAATTTCCCTGTACACTTTTTTTCAGACCATAAGAAGAGTGCTGCTGTTGTTGTTTAAAGCTTTACCTTTATTCAGAATTGCTTTAGAAGAAAAAGAGCTCAGGTACTGTCTTGCTCATACTATTTGCCAGCTGTGCAGACTTGGCATGGAGAATTGATGGTGGCTTTGGGTAAATAATTCCTTGCCAGGACCTATGTTTAGCATTGTAACAGTGTGGCTGGCATTCCTTGTTCACAAGCATTAATTTCCAGGCACCTGGGTACAAGGCAATTCACCAGCACAGTTAGGTAAATAATGATCTCCTCTGTGCCATGACTTTTCTCCTCCCCTCCCCTCCCCTCCCCTCCCCTCCCTTCACATATATGGCCCAAACTTCCTAAACACGTAATGCCAAATATTACCCTGATAGTTAAGGTGGCAGTTTTCTTTTATCATTAATATTCTTGCTTCCAAATACTCTGCACTACAAGCATGCCAAGACTCACAGAGGAGGAGGAGGATGCAGCAAGAGGGGCAGAGGACAAAGAGATACATTCTCTATTTTGAATACTTTTTAAAAATAAATAAATAATAATAATAATAATAATAATAATAATAATTATTATTATTATTATTATTTAACTTCATTCAACTCCTTATCTTAAGTCTAACAAATTGCTCTGTCTACATTCATGGAAACTGTGATTTAATACTACTCGCTATAGAGGGCCTGGCAATGCAATGTAGGTGCCAAAGTATCTGGAATACTGTTGGATGGGGCAAAATTCCATGGGAGAGGTGAGGAGGAAAGAGAATTGTTACATTTCATCTGTATTTTTAAAAAAATATATTTTTAAAAAGGTACTTATGCCATTGAGTAAGATCACATGATAGCCCCCTACATCCAAAAAGACTGATCCCCTTGTACATAAGAGTTTGCTTCCTTTTCCCCTGGCCTGCTTCCTGGGAAGTGGTATGACCTTGAATCATGAATTTTCCACATGGAAGGATCTTTCACAAGTTCAGAGTGAACAGAATGCCCTGTTTCTACTTCAGGCCCACTTTTAACAGTGTGGCTTCCATACAAGTTTGGTAGATTGAAATCTTACTTTTAAAAATGGTCTCTATGTTAATATTAAATGTTAACAAGGCAAATTTCTGATTTGGATCTAATGCCATCCTGTTGTGGAAGTCTTTCATTTTCCAATTATATGTGGAAGAGAAGAGCAATTTCACTTACAACTCAATTTACTTTTATTTTCCTACAGTAATAGGGCCATTAGAGTGTGCATACTTCATGAAGATGAGAAGATAGCCTGTTCAGCTTGTGAAAAAGTACAGTTTAATGAAAAGCCTTACTCTATAATTTGTTCCTGTCTTCCCATACTATGCTTATTGCAAAGTGAGCAGTGATCCCCATCCTTGGTATGTATTGATACATTCACACATGAAATGGATGCTTGTTTTTATTCACTGAAGCAGATAGAGAAGTTTGCCTTTGATCAAATATCGTTTGCATTTCAGGCAGAGGATATTGTACATCAAATATTCCAGATACACATACATGCCCATATAATAGTTTCAATAAATTCCTTATTTCCAACAGATGCATTGATTGGCCAGAGCTATGCAGAACTTTTCTTGTGGTCTGGATAAAAAAAAAATCTGCATATAATTGGCTCTTGAAATTGAAATATTTATCATCATGAAAATAGCTTTAGCTGCTGGAACAGAAAGGTGGAATTCCCTTCCCCCTTGTGGTGCACATTTATCATCAAAATCTCCAGAGGGTTCTGTGAGACTAGGCTGAAGCTGCCATAACCTAAAGATGAAGCAGGCACGTAAGCAGAGAGGACAAAAGCCAGGAAACTTATCTATGGGATCCCTTTGGGGAGGTAGATAAGAAGGAAGCAAGTCGTTAAGGGAAAAATAAAGGACCTGAACCAGAAAGAGGAAGTTGGGCCTGAGCACATGGAAGCCCTCACCCCAATCCCATCAACTTGTAAAACAACCCAGCAAGGACTTTTGGGGATAAAAGGGGTCCCAAAGCCCACCCACTCTGAGTCATCTGAGCTGAGTCACCTGAGTCACCTTTGGATCAAGACTTAGTGGCTTCCGTCCCTCTAGCTAGTGTCTGGCAGCCTAGTTGGAAGGACGTGGGTAAGTGTGGATGAGCGTGTGTGTGTGTGTGTGTGTGTATGACAAAGAGCAAATGTACCTTGCAACCAGTAAAGTTTTGCTGTTACTTTAAATTCACTGGGTCTCCGTGTATTACAAAGAACCTCTTGTGCCTCAGTGTTCTGTTGGAAGTGATTTGCGTGTATCCCTAATTATTTCCCCACTGTTGACCAGGGCTGTGTGTCTGTCTGCTCCAGCCGCACCTATCTGGAAAACCCAGGTAGAAAGCAAGGGGGGCTGACAAGATCTGCATGCCTCAACAGGCTGTGAGTGTGTGAGTGAGTGACCATAAGCCGAACCTGGGAGCAGCGTGTGTAACAGTTCCCCAGCCTCCAACAGCAGATTTTGTGCGTATATGGGGATGCATAAAGAAAGACAGAAAGAAGAAACTCAGTTGGACTAAAGGAAAACTACATTGGACTTTCCTTAGGGATTGCTCACCCTGCTTGAAGGGAAAGTGAATTTTGCTAAAAATCATTTTAGAACACTTGTGAAGCCCAAAAAGAGAGAACTGACTTATGATCATCATTTAGTTAGTTAATTACATAAATATATCCCACCTTTTTTCCAGCACTTTACATGGTGATCTCACTTCTTTTTATCCTCATAACAGCAATCGTATGAAATAGCTTGAGATGAGTTGGAATGACTGGATCAGTCAGTCAGTGAATTTCCACAACTCAAGATGGATGTGAACCTGAATCTTCCCAATCTGTTCTTAACATTTTAACAATTTAGTCAGTGGCTCCAAGTTTATAGGATGTGTATTTCACATATAGTGGCTTGTTTGACATACATGTTGACATATAGTGGCTTGCCTAAGACTACTTAGAGTTTGCATGACAAAAGTGAGATTAATTAATTTTAATGTAATTGGTACAGAGATCATCCCAATGAATTAAGACCATAGCTTTTCTCCACAAAGAGATTTGTAAAGATTCTCATTTAGGTGAAGTTCCTTTTCAGAACAAGTTCTTAACTTCAATCATTTTTATATTTCCTTTGGAATAAAATTTGGCTGACTGGAATTAGAATTCAATTTAGGTTTTTTGTTTTTGTTTGTTTTTTTAATGTGAAGTAACCCTTTTAGTTTTGCAACATTTCCAAGTGTTTAAATTTCCAAAATGTTTTAGGTATGTGAATGATCATGGGATTTATTACAAGAAAAGTTAGTCATAGGAACATCAATAGGATTATGAATAGGATTATAGGATCAAAAGTTTTGAACTGTCTCCAACCGTCTGTTCCTATCATGGACATCATGGATGGTTGTCAAATTTTTATGTAGTATGATGAGGCCAAGGGCTGTGAGAAAATGTTCTGCCTTTCATTATACCATCATATCTTTACCAACTCAATATCCCTGGTTTCTGATACTTCAATAAAAGCCCCACAGAAGGATATCAAGAGGCAACTCTGTCCAAAGGCATTTTTAGATCAAGGAAGTGTAGGCGGTCCAGGAGGCTGTAGAGTGATGGAAACGTGTAACTGTAAAAAAAAAGCAAGAACATCAGGACCTCAGCCATCTCATACTGACAAGATGTCCCTGAAAACATGACAAAAAGGCATTTTTAGTAATGGGTGCTAGGTACTGAAACAAACCTTGTCACAAGAGAAGTACTTTAGGGAAAAATTAGAAGAGATTTCAACTCAATTGTATTAAATCTGAATATTAAGAGGACTATTTTTCAATGGACTATATTCAATATACATGTACATATGTCTGAGCTGGGGGGTGGAATATTTGGAAATCAGAAGAGTAGGGACAACAAATATGAAACTTTTGCTATTTATTTCTTTATAAATATCTATATACATATATATACAGCTAATTTTTCTAGGCATCCAAGTTGGCCTATAACTTTTAACAATAATGTTTGTTTAAACCAAATCATGTGATAAACCTCTTTTTTATTCCATTTAGATGTTAACAATGACAATATTCAGATGTTCAAGCATGAAAAGCAAAGATGTGTTCATTTATTTAACAAGCATTTGAGAAGATCCAAGATGTTTTAAAGCCATTCATATCCAAATGGAATAAAGAAGACTTTTACATTTATTCATATTCTAAAATAGCCATTATTGCAGATTCTCCTGCTTTCAGATCAAATTTCTCTTAAATTACAGGTAAGTGATAAGTTACAGCCCATCAGGAATTTATTTGCAAAGCAAATATATGTGACCTAAACATACACATTGCAGCACGAATGGCCTGCTAATTATTACGAACTGTTTCTTGGTTCAGAGCTCATACGCAAAAAGTTCTGCATTACTGGAGCACTATGATTATTTTAATTCTGTTTCTTCTATTTGATCTATTGACATTTTATTATAGATATTTTTGTTACTTGCTGTTAGACATCCAGACTTCATATGTAAGATGGGCAATCATATACATTTTCTAAATAAAATGTGTGCATTTAGGGGAAACCAAACACAAAAAATGGTTTGGAAAGATGCATACAGAAGGTGCACAATGGGGAACATTATAGAGGACACTAATTATGGTGTTTTTTGTCTTTTTGTTTTTAAATCACTGTGTATGGAATAATGACTTGATCCACTTAAGGCAGAAGTTCATCAGATGGTGTTCATAGTAGGGAAGCTGTCAAATACAAGTATGGGTGTAATAACTTCTAGATGTGTTTGCATTCTTCCAATAAGACCAAGTTATTATCTGGAATCTGGAATCATCTAGACCTGTGGCCATTTAGTAGTGCCTTTTTGCAACTTAGGTTTCAATACTTTGGGGGAAAGTAGGTCTAGCCTAAATTTTGCATAAACCTGTTACAGCCACAATAGAAAAAACAATATTTTACATTTTTGTTGTTCAGTCGTTAAATCGTGTCCGACTCTTCGTGACCCCATGAACCATATCGCGCCAGGCCTTCCTGTCCTTCACTGCCTCCCTGAGTTTGCTCAGTTTCATGCTCATTGCTTCAGTGATGCTATCTAACCATCTCGTCCTCTGCCATACTCTTCTCCTTTTGCCTTCCATCTTTCCCAGCATCAGGGTCTGTTCCAAAGAATCCTCTCTTCACATTAGGTGGCCAAAGTATCTGACCTTGAGATTCATTATCAATCCTTCCAGTGAGCAGTCAGGGTTGATTTCCTTTAAGATTGACTGGTTTGACCTCCTAGCAGTCCAGGGGACTCTTAAGAGTCTTCTCCAGCACCACAGTTCAAAGGCATCAATTCTTCGGTGCTCAGCCTTCTTTATGGTCCAGCTCTCACAGCCATACATTACTACTGGAAAAACCATAGCTTTGACTATGCGGATCTTTGTCGGCAAGGTTTATTATTTTAATTTTATATTTTAATTTTATATGTGTATATAAATATATACACATTTATATATATATGGGGCTGCCTGTGAAGATGACCCAGAAACCTCAGCTGTGGAATATGACTGGTCCTATGTACTCATTGAATTCCCTCTTTGGACATATAATATCAGCCTTCCACTAACTGGCTTGGCTAGCTGGGAATTTTCAGAATTAAAATCAAACATATAGGGAGCACCAGCTTATGAAAAGAAAGTTTTACACTAATACAGTACCAGTAGTACTGTAACTGAGTTACTCATATTCACATGTACATAGGATTATTTGTTTGTTTGTTTGTTTTAATTTATTGGCTGCCCAACTCCAGGGGACTCTGGGCAGTGTATAAAACTAGGAAAAAATAAAAAAACCATAACAACAGCTAAAACATTGAATTAGACAGCCCAGACTAAAACGATCTAAAAAACAAAATTAACAAAACAAATCAACAAAACAAAATCAACAACACAAATCAGGGGCCATTAAATAAATAATAAATATCAACCTCTGGGCAAAACCAGTGTTTTAGAGCTTTCCAGAACCCTAGGAGAGAGAGTGCTGTCCTTATCTCTGGGGAGATGCTGTTCCAGAGGGTGGGGGAAGCAACAGAGAAGGCACCTTTCCTAGGTCTCAATAGATGATAGTGTTTAATGGAGGAGACCTGAAGTGCACCCGCTTTGCTGGAACATTCTAGGTGGGCAGACACCAATGGAGGCAAGTGGTGTCTCAGATACCCAGGCCCTATGCCATACAGGGCAGGATGCTTATTTAAACCCCACATTTCCTCCTGGAGTTCAAGTCAGGTACACAGCATTTTTTTTTTTTCCTGCACAATAATAACCCTATGAAGTAAGTTGGGCTGAGAGTGAGAGTAACTGACTGGCCCAAAGTCACCCGGTGAGCTTGCATGGCTGAGAGTAGACCTGAACTGAGGTCTTTGTGTCCTAGTCCACCACCTTCACTGCTACACCACATAGACTCCCCATGTATCTCCCAGGGCCAAAGTGCTCTGCCTTGTTGAAGCAAAGACCCACTTCAATAGCCAGCCAATGCATTTTATCAGCTCATAAAATGTTGTCCATAGGGGCTGTTTTGAAATGACAAGGCTAACACTCCTTAGTCTTCTTTCAGCTCTCAACTTCTTTACAGGGGCAACAAGTTTTAACTTGGTTCTCTCTTGTGCTAATGAATTACACTTCTGAGCTGATCTTTTCCAACACAGCTGGGGGTTCAGCTCTCCTCTGAGCACTCTGAATGTGGGTTCAAAGCTGACCAATCCAAGGACAAATCTTTGGAGAGTAAAATGATGAATGCTGCTTATACTGTGCCAGCCTTTTTCTTTGTGTCTCTGTGACACTGAATCTCACCGTGTCAACCTGCTTCTGCTACCTCTAGTAAATATTGGCCACAAGCCACCAAACCAAGTCATGCTGGTGATAAGGGAGACCTTCCCACGAGGGGCCAGCTAGTCAACCAGTCCCACTCCCCAAAGCCCAGTGATCAGGGCAGCAAAGTTACACTCTGGCATCCCACCAAAGCTTCCTAAGAGGGTCACACTTGCCAGTTGGCTATGCAAACTTTGCTGACATCTCAGAAAACCCAGTGATCAGGGCCAGAAAATAAGCATCCTTATTTTTTTTTTAAGTTAATACAAAAACCAAGCAAAAATACACAAAATTATAAAAAACAACAGCAAAAACAAACATAGAAAGCATATATTTACAGACATACATATATCAATAAACTCAGGCCATGATTCATTACAATCATCCATGGCTGATCTATATTAATCAATTCTGCCAACTGCTGAGTTGCTGGAACCATATGTTTGCGTTTCTGACGCTGAACAGTAAGCCTTTTGATTGTGAGTGCATTTTCTTTGTCCAGAATTCAACTCCCATGCAGCTGAGGTAGAGTATTCTAGCTACTCAACAATAAGCATTTTTCAGGTCATGCTGCAGACACTCCAGAAAAAAGGGAAGCACAAAAGGAAGACCTTCATTTCATGTTTTTGAAAGTTGTTTAAGTTGGAGTAAAATACTTTCTGCATTGGTTTATAGGTGTTTTATAGATTCTTTGCTGGATGGTTTGGAAATAGTGCTGTCATTTCTGAACCAGTGAAAATCTCTGCTGTTTCTGCCTGAAGAGAGTGCAGGGGGATATTTTAAACTTTTACTGCAATGCAACCCATGAAGATATCCAGCTGACAATTGCCAAGGTAAGTCTCCAGTGAAAGATTTACCATATCTGCTGCTTTCATGTCATTCTACCCAAGTGTGAACCAACTGTAATCATTGTGACACTTTCCCATTAGAGTATATAGAAAATCTTTTACTGAATTAAATCTCAAATCAATTTAGATCAAATATTGTCTTTATATTTTGAATATCAAATTAAAATAAAATCTTGCTTCTAGCCTATGGACAAATCTCCCCCCCCCCCGCCCCAAATAAATTCTCAAAGTGATTTAAACCAAATCAGTTTGCCCCTGAATCACAAACTCAAATCCATTTAAGTTTGAAATTCCAACCTTCAATTCACATTGAATCAGGGCTAATTCAAACAGGAAAATTTGTTGGCTGAATTATCTTTGAATGTTTCCTGTAAAATCACATTATTGTCCTTCCACTGTTCCATGTCTTGAATGGAATTGGCCCAGGGAAGTGGCTGATAAATATGAAATGAATGCTTTGAATCCCCAGCATTCTAAAATGGACCATTTCTTGGAAATTGACATCACATGCCCTTTCTAAGCCTCTGGACAGGATATGAGCTTCAGCTCTGAAGCAAGATGAATGGATTGCCAAGCACATACTGCCAATAACAGTGATATCATTGAAAACATAGACACATTCTTGTCGTGAATCCAGGGACATTTAAATACATCTAGACTTCAAGTGACACACATTAAGATTAGCTCTGGTGCATGTGAAACAGCCTCCTATGTGAGACCCTATAGAGCACATCTGTCTTCTGTGTATAATTATTGTTTCACCTAAGGAAATAAGCCATCAGCAAGCTTCTGCTGGAAATTATTAGAGATTCATGCTGATAAACCTAAAGACTTTGAAATCATTTGGTATATTTAGTAGCTTTATTATGGGTTTATAACGAGATACAGTCTAGAAATAGAATAAAATAACAATTAATACAATAATATATTACAATCAATTATATTAGAATATAAAATAAGGAGTGTCCAAGCTGAAAGGCCCATGATGTGTGATAATATTAACCTCTATACATTAAGAATTACATGACAGCTACAACTCATATTAATGAATTCTAAACTGATAGAATGTCTATATAGCCATAAAAGAACTATAATTTTAGATTAAAAAAGCAAAATTTACTCATTAGCTACATTTTAGCCAGCATTTCCAGGAGGCCACAGTGGCTACCAAACTTTCTAAAACATATAGGAAATTATTTTAGTTAGCTTGCTTTTCAGCTTGAAATGGTTTATACTAACCCTTTTTTTAATCCTCCTCCTCCTCCTTCGGGTATTTTGACATTTTCTAAACCTATGTTAGACTCTCAGAGTTGCTTGGCAAGTAGACAGCTATACAGATTGCATAATTAATAAAAATATACACAAATAAACAAATCCTCTAAAATCAAATGTTTCTGTGATTTCATACAGCTCTTATCCTAATTAGGGCCTATGTGAGGTAGGTTCTTTCTTTCTTTCTTTCTTTCTTTCTTTCTTTCTTTCTTTCTTTCTTTCTTTCTTTCTTTCTTTCTTTCTTTCTTTCTGCCTCCCCCCCCCTCCTCCTCCTCCTCCTCCTCCTCCTCCTCCTCCTCCTCCTCCTCCTCCTCCTCCTCCTCCTCTTCTTCTTCTTCTTCTTCTTCTTCTTCTTCTTCTTCTTCTTCTTCTTCTTCTTCTTCTTCTTCTTCTTCTTCTTCTTCTTCTTCTTCTTCTTCTTCTTCTTCTTCTTCTTCTTCTTCTTCTTCCCTTTGAATAAAGAAATACATGTGATGGGTCCATGGACTAGAGGACTAGCTCTTTGCCCCACCATCCACTTTCAGCTCTGGTTTGCTCTTCCTCTCTCAGGGATAGTCCCATACAAGGTAGCATTTGTTAAACAAGAAAACGGGACCAAAAAGGACCAATGCCTTTTTTCACTTGTATTCTTCTTCCTTCTTCCTCCCATTGACCTCTCATTATAAACCAAAGGACAGGGTCAATCTTAATGCCCATTGATTTTTTGGGGAAAGATACTACTATCAACCTTTTCAACGAAAAAACAGGAGAAAAATCCTATTAAATAAACAAAAATTCATTGTCTTCTGCCAAACTCTATTTCATGGTTGCCATAGTTACTTGTTTCTATATAAAGAAACACTACATTTTTTTTCCACCCCACTAGAGCCAGAAAAGTATTCATGAATGTTATGTATATGTCTTTTCAGTGGCAGGAAAGATGTATTTTTACCGCAGCTCTGAAGTTCTCTACTGTGCCCAAGTGAGAGCTGAGAATGAACCCAACTACATAAGCAAGATTTAGCTCATTCAAAGCTGCCAAGGAAGCAGATCAGCCCAGCATAGGATCAGGTCATTAAGGCTTCTCTCCCACCCACACTGCATTTCTTAAAGGGACATCCTTATAAGTTCTTTCCTAGTTTGCAGAGCTACAAAATGTTTGCATAAGAGGGTCATTAAAAAATGAGGTGTACGAATATTTGCAGGAGTTCACAAAACACCTCTTTTATGTCATTTTTAAATTAAATTTAAGTACACTGTAACATTTTGTTGCCAATAACAATTCTTTATGGAACCCTATTTATTACATTGTTAAGAAGATATTACGGCTTCCTGGAAGACTTTGAATATGTTTAATTAGTTGCTTTAGTGAGCTAGGTCTGTGAAAGACAAAGATTTCTGAAATGACGTGCTAATACATTCCCAGCTCTAAATCAACAGTTAGAGGTTTTTGTTTTTGTTTTCCTGTGGTTTGGCAGAAATGAAAGGATTTTGTCCTGTTAAAGATCATCTAAGAATCCGCCCATACAATTGCCAGCAAGTGGTAAGGAACATCTCTCCTATTCTGTGCATTTTTCTCTGATTCTCCTGACTTTTTCACTATTCCCACAACTCCAACATGTGTATCTACCTCTTTAAAAAGAGGTAGGGAACTTTATTTGGAATTTTGAGAGCAGATGGTATGCCCACTTAAAAAATGGCTGGACTAGAAACTGACTTATTCACAATATGTCTGAAATAATGGCCACAGTCTATCATAAAATACCTGCTTACCAGAAAACAAGCTAGCCCCCATATTCCCAGAATTCTCTTCACCATTCTAGTGGGAGTGCAGTGGAACCCAATAGCACTCTTTGAAAAAATATATGGTCCTGGAGGCTGACAACATGGCAGTTCCTTTTCCTTCTGACTCAAGCTTGCACAAAGCTCAGGGTCATTGTTCTAAATGTCAAGCGGCTGCGTCAAGGTCTCCTCCAAGGCTTCATCAACCCTTCCAATAATTGGAATGAGTTTCTGCACCTGTGCTATAGAGGTATAGAAACCTCCTCCAATGCATCTTGTAGCCATACAGGTAGAGGAAACTCCTACATGCACAAAAACTTTGCCAGCTGTTGGGTAGTGGTTGAGATTGTGAGGCAACATGAAGTATCTCAACAATGCAAAGCGTGGCTCCTTTTATTACAAGAATCTTTTTCGAAAGACACACAATTCTCATATTTAAGTAGCAACAAATTGTATAATGTATATAATCTATACTATTGGACCACACATACACAAAGATGTTTCAGTATAAAATGTTGGTATATCACATTCCCATCTAGCTAAGAAGAAAACTGTCTATGTTACCTGTCTCAGTGAAACATAAAGATGGCAATCATGACACAAATAACATTCACACTAAGAACTATGTCCAACTATGTCCCTATCAGTTAAAATCCTATGTGCTGAATGCTTCCCAAATCTTTATTATATTTTGTTAATATGATATCTGTTTTTGACCTTTAGTAATTTAAATCATAAAAGCCCCACTGAAGAAGAAAACAGAGCCTTCTATGCCTTTTTTGCAAGCCAAGAAAAGTTATAGACGTAGTAATAAAATCAGTGACTTGGATTTAATCAGTTATAATTCTTCAAAAATTAATAAGTTAAGGCTTCAATTCTATGCATGCTTACCTAGAGGAAACCTCAATTCACTCAATAGGATTAAATTCTGAATAGGTGCAAAGGGATATGCATATTCATGAATGGAGGGTGGTGGTGGGCCCCACTGATTCCCACAAGGGAACCTCTTCACACAACTCTGCTACACTCTCCCACAACTCTTGTGAAGATCCAACAAGGTATCCTGCCCCCCATTACTTTACTCCACAGAAACTGTTATCTGCTACTGGTTTACCAGGGAAGAGGTAAGTAGCAGCTCCCTTTCTTCAGTAGCCTAACCTATCAGAAAGACCTACTGTATGCTAAAGGCAAATTCCCTTTCCAGAATGAAAATTACTGGTTCATTAAACAAAACAAAACAAAAAACACAAGATCAGAGACCTTGTGTAAAGTTGAAAAGAAAAACAACAACAACAAATGAACAAATACCTTCTTAAAGACTGATCTTAATTTCTGTCTAGATGTCCATATAGCATCAGGATCCCTCATGAGTGCACACATATGCAAGCACACACACATGAAAATGTTCACACAACCCAAGTTTTAATTCATGATTTTAAAAACCGGAATATATACCACAACTAGCTTTACGCTCCTAGCTGGTTCTCCAAATTCACTGGATCCAGGGCTATAGTTATGAGCTTTCTCATTAACTTGCTTTCAGTCAGTCTCAGAAGACAAAACCCAGATCCCCAATGAGTAAATGAGGACGGACTCTCCTCTTCTTAGAAGCCCCCTTGACATGTGAAACCTACTCTTCTGATTGGTTCCTTAGCATTTCATTCTCTTGGGCTTCTGTTGTCTCTTCCTGTTACCTGGAGGACTTGGTCACACCATCTGAATCTCTTAGGTAGAATTTCTCTACTTTCACTACACTATACACATCGTGCTATATAGAAATTGCTTTAAGTTTTGCAAGTGTATCCTTTTAAAACTTCTTTTACACACTTGATGACTTACATTTGTCCTAGTGAAAACCCTGGCAAAATTTCAACCTTGGAATGAAAATGACAGGCAATCTGTTTATTTTACAATTTTTGGGTAAAGCCTAATTTGGCATTTATAAAATCTATATCTATATCATCTATGTCAGGGTGAAAAGAATTGCTTTCTTCCCATCACTAAGTTGAATGAAAGCTTTTAAATTTACAAAATAAACTATAATGTCAGCATAGTAATTTCATTGTATTAAATATTTCATCTGGGGTTTAGAGAACACAGTTTTTTCTGCTATAAGTGGAAAAGAATAAATGCCCTCGAAGTAAATTTTGACAGACTTTCTAGAATCATTAGGGTCTATCATGTCATTAAGTTTGAAAATGCCACTTAAGATCTTGCTGGCAAGATACTAATACAAGATACTGCCACATTTCTTTAAAGCTTAGGTGAAATAGAATCAGGAAGGAAAGGAATTCCCAATTCAAACTATAAAAGAAATCACAGGGGCTATCTATCTATCTATCTATCTATCTATCTATCTATCTATCTATCTATCTATCATCTCCCCTTTAAAAATGGATAGCTCAAAGAATTACTACACTTGTATATTGCCAAGACATTTTAATGAAAATTCTGTTCCCAAGATCCACCAGAAAACCACTTTCCTGAAAGAGCAAGATGGTCGGTCCTCAACAGATGGAGAGCGTTGTCTTTAACATCATGCACCCAATGATCAGGGGCCCTACCAAGGGCTTGTATTCAGCCCAGGGTTGCTTCCAATCAGGTTCTATTTGGTCCTACCTCACCCCTGCTGCAAAAGCGCAATGGGATTAAGCAGTCATCATTAGGGTGTGACAAACATTTCATTGGGGGACAGCAGTGGTTTCTACATGGAGTTCTGCAGGAGAATATTTTAATTTGTTTATATCGGAGACCAGTACACCTTCATTTAAGGTATAAAGTATTGCTTTATAGGTTGACTCTGGAGTCAAAGATAAGCCTAAAGAGGGGTGGGGTGACAGTCCCTCTTTATAGACTTATGCAAATTATAATATACAGTTGATTGTATTTTGATTCATTGATTGGATTACCACATGTGTATGGTAATAAGGTGAGATAGGTGGGGCAAGGGTCCAGATATAATGGCAAAAAACACATCTGAAACCACCACATCCCTCTAGATGCTATCTGAAAGCCTTCAGTAACCAATGTTAATTGTTAATCCCTCCCTGTTCGAGTTAATTTTCCTGAAGTTAACACTTTCACGGTCTTGTTATTGTTTGCAACGTTCTTCAGGCCTTAGTGTTTCTAATGCCTAATTGATTATAGCTGAGCTAGTTCTTTGTTTTCCCAAGGAAGATGTATTTGGATAAGGGGCTTTTTAGCTTAACTTCCCAGATTTCTACTTCATGACCCCCTTTTGGAGTTAAAAATGTCTGCAGCAATTTTTAGCTCTGCTATTGGAAAAAGCTTTTAAGAAATTATTAAAATTGCTGTAGTTCTTCTGCTTCTTGTCTCATTTGATCATATAAAACCCATATTCTCTTTTGGAAAATTTGTTTTTCTTGTGTGTGCATTTGGTGCAAAATAAGTTCACTCTGTATTTCCCACAGGAAACGCCAGGAGTTATTGGAACTGGGAGAAATAGAACAAAGAAAAGTCATTTCAAAATTAGTTTGCCCCATGCTCCTACGCTGGGAACAAGTGAAGTCAGCCCTGAAAAGTTGTAGAAGCTGATTTTAGAAGTTTTTGCAGCTTCATGGAAAAATTGAAAGAGCATTCTTTAGTATGTGAGAATTTTTGCCCACTTTTGTCTGCATAAAGACAGCACTGCTCTTACAAAAGAGTGCATGTTTCTCCCTGGGCTGTCATCAGCAGATCTAAGGCTCTGCAATTTTGCAAGATGATTTGGAATAGAGAAGACACTTTGTCTGGTATATTTTCTATAGAATCAAGGATGGTATTAAATACAAGCTCCAGTTTAGCATACAAAGCTGTTCAGTCTCTGTGATACCCATTCCAGGAAGCATGATTTTAGCAAATTTATGAAACCCATTTTTTCTATTTCCCAAAATAGGGAGGCAACCATGGATTGCTCCCTATGTCATTCTCAGATTTAACAGCTGGTCTGAGGTGAGATCCCAGACTAAGGAAACATCAGGACATAGCCTGCCAAGTGTACAAGTTCTCTTCTATCCTGGGGGCAGTCCCTTATAGGCTTTATTTTCATAAATGAAGAACAGATCAGGTGTTTTTATGCACAACTATTCTATATGGCCCTTTGGTTCTATGCTGTACTCACAGGAATTGAAACAGTGGGAGGGAAGAGTTGTAGGTTATAGCAGTTTAGGAGAGGGGGGACAGAAAAAATCACAAGACTATACTGTATCTAACAGTTAAGTCCTTCTACGATCCCACCAATGTTAGCAATATCTTTATGTGCTGGTAAAGTAGGACAGTACCTAGAAGAGATCTGGAGGTCTTAGCACAACTAAGGGACAGTTGGGGTTCCTGTGTGATCTGTGCAAATGGTGTCATTTCATCAGGTTGAACTGAAAAGATAAACTCTATGTATAGCTAACACATTATCTAAAAAGTCTTCAGTAGCACTTTGAAAAATTTATAATTTACTGACTGGCTGGGATGCAAAGTCCTGCCAAGGCAGATGCCAATTTAGCATAGGAAGGTGCAGTTGTGTGTGTGCGCATGCGTGTGTGGTTGGGAGGGGGGAAGGAAAGATGGGTGTAGAGCCATGGGCTGCCACAGTTTCTGTTCTGCCTTTCTTGCAACTTCCAAAGAGTCAGATCCGTGAGTTGCTTGGGGTGCTTTTCCTCTAAGCACAAGTGTAAATAAATGCTGCAGAACTTTTAGATCAAAGATTCTGCTGAGTGTAAATTGAAATTCTTTACTAGACCCAGTATTTGCATGCCATTTATTCAACTGTTTATTGACTCAGCCACCATAAATGTTTCACATAATTTCAGATAGAGCATCACTTGCCAATTCCACATGTAAAGTCACCTTGTTGCCCCTTTTGCATCCAACAAGTCCCCTTTGCACAGCTAGACCAAGTATTTCCTGTGACTCCAACTTAGACTCACACACAGATGCAGATATAAACCTCAAGGGAAGACACCAGGGCACAGGGTGTCTCATCATATCTTACTATCTAAGGCACCAACTCATTATCTTGAGCCATCGCTTGAAGTTACAGTCATCTGAGGCATCCATTCATCTCATTGAGACCCCCCCCCCCCGCCATACACACACACACGGATGTATGAGGGATCCACTTGTTAGATCTCATCCCATCCACACAAGGTTGGAGGAAGTTTCTACTTACAGCCACTCTGTCTGAGATGTCAACAAAAATCCATCCAAGCAACACTCACACATGAATTGTCCCTTTTTGTGTCCTGCAGTCCTCAGAGGTGTCAACTCAACCCAGTTATGTATTCATGTGGGGAGATACCCATTGTCAGCCTTACAATGTAGATGAGACAGGAAACACAATCAGATGAACTAATTCTTTAATGAGCTAATACTTTATTGTAAGGTTACATTGACAGACTCTTGCAAGCCTGAATGTACTTCTCTCCCCCTGTCAGCTTTACAGCCCCAGAACTAGGGAGGGTCTCTTCTGAGCCTCGTGCTCCACCCACATTCCTGCTGCAAACTAAGCTGCTTTTTACCTGACTGTTCCCTTGGTTGCATCTCATTGCCCTGTCTCCCAAGGTCATTTCCACCTGCCATTACTCCCCATTGTGTGTTGCCATCACAGTTCTCTGGGGCAGCACCCTGGTACATTTTTGCAGAGACATCATGTCATCACTGGCCAGGCACATTTTTGCCCTTGGCTACAAGACATTGCACATCCCTGCTTTAGGTCACTGAGTGCAGTTCTCAGTGGATTAAAACATTTTAATATCAGACAAATCTCTGATGGATTTCTTTCTCATCTTTAATATTGAGATGATTGGGTTTCATCTATCTCTCACTTTACCTATGTTCACTTTTAAATCATTAGCATTTGAAAAGGGGTGGGAACACATAGAGAAATACATTCATTGATTCAGGGACCCAAGAGTTGATTTCATTTCCATCTTTTATGATCCTCTCTGCATTTTAATTAATTCTGATTTGCTACTCTAACATTAATTTACAAGTTGTTAAATAATAGGAGTGCAACTGATGAAGTAAATAATGGAGACAATCAATGAAGAAATCATTTCAAGTTATTTAAAAAACAGTTGATTTGTTTAAGTGCACATATATTTAACAACAGGCAGAATTAAATTTCTACTCTAGCTTGAAGAGAAATAACCCTTAGTCAACCTTCTTTATTAGTAAACTATTGGCCAACAGACAACTATCTAAGTATGTCTCTGTCACAATTTCAAGAACAATTGGGGGCTGCACTTAAGTTTTGGGGGACCAAAAGACTGTTGTGGACAGGATAGATAATGCAAAGTAGATAATACTTTGATAATACTTATACATATAGATAATACTTATACACATAAGCCCAGAATTTTGGGTGGAAGTGGGGGGAGGGGTCAATGGCAGTTCAGCGGGATTTTTTGCAAGACCTGAATGACATTGTCTGTGTTCACAAGCAGTGGCTGGTCTGGTTAGTATTTGGTTTAAAGACCACTAAGAAATAGGCTGAGCCAATTTGGTGTAGTGGTTAAGGCACCATGGTCGAAACCAAGAGACTGTGAGTTCTAGCCCGGCTTATTTTTAGGATGTATGGATGTTTCCAGCATGAAAATAGGAAAAATCCCTGTCAATGACTGTTGGCAATGTAGTTTAACATGTTTCTAGTTCTCTGTTTTTTTAGTATTTTTTTTAAAAAATGGCTTTGGTGGCCATATGCAGTCTATGGAGCTCAAGTTGCTCATTCCTGCATTTGTCATATCCACACATCTACATTTGCTTCATAAGAAGCTGTGTCTGTGCTTTTTATGCCATTCTATATATTATTCTATATACTATTATTGTTTTGATAAGTGTTATGGTTTTGCAGTTCAGATGAAACCATTTTGCTCCTCCCTTCTGCATTATTTGAGGTGGAGTTGTAATAATCAAAATGCATTGATTATAAGCAAAGATAAGCAATATATGTTCTCTTGATATAGTTGCCCTTCAATACCTACCAACAATTATATGATCAAAAATGACAGAAGATGGGAGTTGCAGACCAACTACCTATGAGATCTTGCTATGCTCATTTGTGCCTTAAGAGGAAACGTGATTTTACAAAACAAGTGATTCGGCCAGGAACACCTCAGACTTTTGGCCAATACTGACTCATCACTGCCAATTCACATAAATACTGCTGTTAATTAAGACAGCAGCACCAACAAATGTTACGAAATGTGTACACCTGATATCTGCTAGAGAGCAATTGTTAACTTCTCTCTGCCTGCTTGCTTGGTTCAAAGCCTTTTTCAGTAGGACCTGACCGTGACACATTGAGAGGAAATATTTTTGAAGTGCTAATTGGGGGAGCTGGATGTGAAATTGGTTGAGAAGTTCAGGACAAAAAACTGTTAAGGGGAGTTATTATTTTCAGAGTTGATTACCCAAGGCAGTGACATCACTGTGCTCAGTTGTAGGAATAATCCTAGGTGAATTTAGAGTGAGCACACGAAAGAGAGAGGGTTCCATGTATTCAGTGGTACATTAGACTCTTTGCCATGATTTCCTTTTTTTCAGTTGATATCCTTTGTGGTGTTTCAATTGTGTATAGCCTTCCAAAGTTTACCCACTGAAGATTGAAGATGTTAACTCTTTGCTGAAGCTGAACATCAGTTTCAGATGAAAATCAAATGGGTGTTTGCATATGAAATTTGAATATAGATGGAGACTGCTTCTTTATTTCTAGCAGCAAGTGCCTTGGGCAGGTCTTATGTAGCATCAACTAGTTTATGTGCTCTACAAAACTGCTTGTTGTTTGTTATGTGTCAGTTGGTTGCATTGTTAAAGCCACCAAACTAAGAATACCACCACATTCCCCAAGTCAGTGGAATGAACAGTACTAAGAAACAACTCATAGGATCCCCTGACAATATGGTCTAATTGGGAACTTTGGTGTCACACTTAGACATTGTCATGTTGGAGAAAGCCAATATAGAGAAATTAAGATTGGAGTGCTTCATATTTGGTAGCATCCATAATATAAATGTTTAGCATGTGGAATGACTTTGAATAGTCAAAATCATTCCACATTACTATACTGAGCTGTATTTTTGAACTACTCCTAGGACTCCCTTCCTCTCTCTGTATACATACTGATGGTTCACACATGATTGTAAACAGAAGCATGTCTTCATGTGCATATATAGGTAAATCTTCCACGAATAAGGCATTTAGTAAAAATTGTTCACACCATTTAACTAAATGCATGTGCATCCTTTGAACAGGTTAAGCTAAACTACTTAAATATGTGGCTCTTCTGTACAGAAATTATTAGAAATCTATCAATCAGATTGGGAGGAAATGGTGAATGACATCCTGTGGAGAGCAGGAGACATTATAGCTGAAAATGGCAGCTAGATGCTGGATCCAGACTGCCAAAATCTCTCCAGAGAAAGGAAAGATCCTGATATCACCATACATACTCTGGACAGCTGTTTTTGTTTTGTTTTTTGTGAATAGACTGCAGAAATTGACATTTTTGTGGTTGGCTTGCAAACAGCTGGGAGTCAAGAGATTCCACCCAGCTCATAGCTGTTAATGTAGCCTTTACAGATTTAAGGTTTGACCAAACCTCACTTCTTTATCACTTTGGATTTCACTTTTTTTTTTCATTGCTTTTTAAAGATTGAGAACTTTCAGAACTGCAAGTTTGATCAGATTCACTGGGTGAGTTTTTCTTCAATCCCTTTAGAAAGAAGTTTTAAGTATGAGTTTAAGGGTTTACAATTTTTTTTCCCTCAGAATATACAGCAAAAGGGTAATTACAGTGTTGATTTTAGAAAGTTTTAAATAGATTAAGGGCTCAGATGGACTTGAATTAGGACTTTGAAATTAACTATAAGAATTCTTCCCATGGGAAACTTTCTATGTTTACATATGGAACTGATAAGAGGACTTTGAAAGTTGGTCACTAGAAGGCACCAGAAGGAAATAAATATATCAGTAGATCCATTAAGAGAGATTTATGATTATTGGGCTGAGAAAATAATTTTAAAGTTATCTAGTGTGATAGAGAAACTAGATGGTGTCATTGAACAGGAACAAGTTCCACTGAATAAAATCAAAATTTATTTGAATATGGATTTTAAAATGACAGCTTATAAGAGAGAGATGGAAAAAAGTTGAAATAGTAGATATACAAAAAGATGAAATATTTGATTTACAAATGAAATTTGTTGATGATTTAACAGTTAAAAACAATTTAAAAATGCTAAACCAGAAGAGTGATGTGAATAATCTTTTTTACATTGGACTTACAAAAGGGACTTGTTGACGCTGTCAACGATTTCATGAGAAGAAGCAGTGAGAATATGAACAGTAATGTGAGTAACCTTTTTATACTGGAATTATAAAAGGAGCTTGTTAAAGATGCCAGTGATTCTGGGAGAAAAGACAAAGAGAGCATGAAAAGAAAACAGATGTTAGAGTTTGCTGGGAGAAAGAGAAAAGAATATAAAATTGGTTTATTTGATCAAGGTTAAAATAAATGCATTGCTGTTTTTGGTAATGTTTAATAGACTTTTGTTCACCAGGACCAAATGATCATGTTTTAAAAGTTTTGTTTATTTGAAGAGAAGAGATAATGAGGATGTGTTTAAATAGAAAAGGAGATATAAATTTAAAAGGAAGAATTCAAAATGGGTTTATCAGATATAGTTTGTAATAGTTATGTTGTTCTTTCTGATTACCCTTAATGGACTTTTGTTGATTAAAATGGAGAGATGAGGGTTTAAAGATTTGTTTATAGAGAATGGGATGAGATATGGGATGAAGAGATGGTTAATTTTATTTTAAGAAATGGTAATAAGCTGTTAATGTTGATTATACTTGCTGGGGATGAAGGGGGAGATTTCTTTTTTTTTCTTTTCTTTTCTTTTCTTTTCTTTTCTTTTCTTTTCTTTTCTTGCACTTTTTATTTTTTAACCCCCCCCCCTTTTTATATATATTTTTATACTAAGCAGGTTGTATTAGGTCTGTGTAACATAATTCTAAATAAAATTATTATATAAAAAAAGAAGTATGTACTAAATCAACCTAGCCATTTTCCTGAATTTGGTTCCCGGGAATATTTGGTAGCAATATGAAAGTGCCACTTTTCAGTAAATATTGTGGTAATATTAAACCAATGGTTTTGTGCAATTTAATTGCAAAACTCTTCCATTTCAAAAGTTCCATTGATTTTCTGCCAGGAAAAGAATCTCCATGGGAAAAAGTCACTCTCCTAGTATTCTGAGACGAACTGGTTAAATAACTGCATGGTTGGCAGACCTAAGATCAATTTCCCCACAAGATGAAGGAAATATTTTTTCAAGTTTTATATAAGAAGTATTTATATACTTTTTATAAATTGTGTTAAGCAAATATTGTATAAGCAGATCTATGCCAGCAGTGTTTCATGGAACAAATCCTACTCATGGGTACCAAACAGATGAAGGAACTTGTGTCTCTCAGCTGACTGGTTGCTGGCTTCAGTCTGAAAGGGGCTGCTTTCACATGGATAGGATGTTGTTTTGTTTTGTTTTCTCCAGGATGATGGGAATTCTGGTCAATGTTTTTTCTTTTCCTTTGTTGGAAATCCTAAAAATGCACTCCTTTTCACTAAAGCCTATTAAAAGGACAGGAAATCTTTCTCTCTCTCTCTCCCTCTCATGCAAGGGGTTGGTAGCAATGGAATATCATTGAACTTTTGAGACTTTTTGTGTTCTTTGTGGGGAGGTTTTTAATTCTTAATTGTTCATTTATTTATTTGCCTATACAGTGGTACCTCAAGATACGAATGCCCCACCTTACGACAATTTCGAGATACGACCAGCTCCAGCCGCAAAAATTTACCTCCACATGCGAACTCCGCCTCAAGCTACAAACCGGATGCGCGGCCATTTGCCCTGCTGCCACGTGGTCGTGGCTTCCTGTGGGCGAGATCACGGTAGCAAGGAGACGTTCGGTGAGGCTTGTGGTGTGTTTTGTGGCGTTTGGAAGGTTTTTGGTGTGCTTGTCAGCATGGTTCCAAAGAAAATGCAGAGCTGTATGTATTTACATTGTGTAAGATCTTGCCCCGTTCGTCAAGAGAAACTCCCATGACACGTGTAGTTCACAAAAGAGGTTTACTCAAGCGTAACGCAACAGTTACAAGCAAAGCCAGGACTGGCTTGGTACAATACATTGGTTCCTTTATACCTCCCCTCCTTACAGGCTGTGGATTATCAGCGCCCCAATGATCCCCCTTAATTGTCCAGATGGCAGGTTCAGCCTGAGTCCCATTGTTCTTTAATTGTTGTTAGCCCTTGGCGTGGTCATTGCTTTCCTTGGGCTTTTGTCGCGCACACAGCCGGGAGTGGGAGCTTTTCCCCGTGTGCTGATTGCTCTTCCTCAATTCCGCGGCTCTTTCTTTTGTCCATAGCACCCGCGGCCCTCTGGCGTTAACAGATTAGTGAAGAGGCGCCAGGTGGCCCTTTCATTAGCACTTCCTCTTTCTGCGCTAGTGCTCGAGTGGTGAAACTGACTAAAGCGCGCCTGGGGAATTTCCTAGCCCTGCAACGCCGGCTGACACATTGAACCTTATGGGGAAATTTGCCTCGTGGTGCGACCAAATTCGGAGGGCGGATTAGCCGTATTTACATTGAACCTTATGGGGAAATTTGCCTCATGGTGTGACCAAATTCGGAGGGTGGAATGGATTAACCGTATTTACATTGAACCCTATGTGAAAATTTGCTTCAGGATGCGACCAATTCGAGTTGCGATCAGAGTCAGGGAACGGATTAAATTCGTATCTTGAGGTACCACTGTAGTAGGTTGGAGAGACATATGCTAGCAATGGGTTATAGATGCTCTGAGCCTGAGGTTGGAAGTTTGGTTGGCATATGTTGGCAATAAGCTTCAATAATAACTCAATAAGCTTCAACAAAATATGTAGAGTACTGGTACCAAAGTTCTTCTGCCATGCCCAGCAGCAGGACAGCAGATCATACATGGTTTAGAGGCCACCTGAAAAGCTTGGCTGGCAAAGTAGTTTTTTTCATTCCCATCGTAGTTCACCAGAGTCACTCTTGTGCATGCATACATGTAGCTCAACAAATGTTGATGTGCTTTGATTTGTGTACGCTACACACAGGCAAATGTTGAAATCAGGATTGAAACTCTTTATTTTTAAAACATTGAAATTCCACCCCTGACTTTGTAAATGATTATTTGAGCATCACCCACAGTGTCGATGGTACTTCACCTGTAAAGAAGACATCATGCTTCTGAAACACCTGTCTCCTTTTGCAAGGAACATCTGGTTGCATCTGACTGTGTCTTATTCTTGCAGCATTAAACTCCTCTTTCAAGTATGTTCCAAAGTATTTGTTAATCCTCAGTAAATTAATAAGAAGGTTGCCTCATCACTTAATCTTGAAGCTGAATTAGCAAAATTAACATTTATAGCCATCATTAAAGTTGCTTATAAATAAGCATACATCTCACATTTCTACAGATCACATTTTCAAATCAAATTATCTTTGTCTTATTTAGTTTCAACTAATTGGCACTTGTATAAAGTCAATGTGTATATAAAAAGTGTTCTGCTTGATTTAACTGCAGTAATTAGTGTGCAATATTAGGGCCCTTTCCCCACCACCGAAAGTAACAAAGGTATGAATTCTAAATCAAACAGCTTTTTAATAAATGAATAAATAGTGAAGCCCATAATAGCAACCCCACATTACTTTATTACTCACATTCAAAATAGATGGCATTTCTTTTTGGATCCACAATGTAGTCATTTCTATTATGAAAGCATTTGTAGTCAGAATCTTACAACTGCAGCGAAGTTTCAACTGTTAGATTTCCTACCATTTCCATTGCCCCGTATTGGTTCTAAACATTCACTTCTGAAAAACAACATTATGGCTATGGAAAAGAAACGAACAAAGTCACATTAGTCTGCACCTGTAAATATAGTTCCAGCTATGAACTTTGATTCAAAAGAAAATCTTAGGTAAACTTGCGATGGTTGGCTTCTTATCACATCAGAACTCTCTCCAACCAAATGTCTAAGTCATTCTGTTCCTGCATGGTTTGCTTACCTGCTGAAGGTCCTGGGAGGGCACTATTCTATCTCTTGTCATTAGGCAAAGAACCCCTTGAGCCAAGCTTTTTTTCTTTTTTTCCCAGCCCACAGTGCAGGTGTGATTTGCCTTCTCAGCTGCAGTTCTTGGGCTTTGGACCAGAAAGACAAGCTATATCCTTTCTAAGTTTTAAGCAATTATGGAGGTTTTCATTTTTAAGACGCCTTTATCCTTCACTGAATGAATTGTGCCGGCCTGCCCCCAGTAAAATAGCTTAATTTTAATCTTGATTTTTTTAAAAAAAATGTTGTGTTTTTATTGAGAAGTTTGTACAACAAGTTAAACCACTCTGGGTGTTTAATGTGAAGGTGGGCACCACCTTCTTATCCCTCTTTGATGCGATTCTTTAACCATAGTTGGTGGCTTTTCTATAGCACCAGCCATTTTTGGCTAGGAATAAGAATTGGAAGCTAATAATTAAGCGTGGCTTCAAATTGCAGCTGTTCTGGGTTCAGATGACACATTTAACTATAGAAAAGCCACTGACTGCAGTTAATGAGCTAGACAGGATGGGGTACATTGCTACTACCTATGTCAAGCATACATGCTCATTGACTTACCATCAAATTGTTTCTGAGATGGTGAAGCAACATCTAAACAGACTGTGATTTAAAAGAGATGCCATTATTTTAAAAGATGATAAAAGCTTATGCTGTCTGCCCTTGTCTGGTGTGGAAAATACTAGAGCTTTCAGCTAAGAGCACATGATTTCTAAACCAAGTGGTACATTAACAAGTATTTCTGTTATGTTTATTACAAACCAGTGTGGTATGTTCTTCAGTTATCTGAATCAAAAACTAGCTCCCGGCATTGCATTGCAGACAGAGAAGAGTTTCAAAAGCTTGAACAAAGCAAGAGAATCCATCTCTGAGAACGCGTATAGCTCTATGACATGATTGTCTGGCCTCAGAAGATAACCAGGGTAGAGCTGTGAGATAGACTGGAAAGCTGAAAAACCTGATGCAGGAAGACGACGGCAAACCACTTTTTAGTATTGTCAGTAAAAGTGCCTTGGCTTTCAGAGGCTCCGTTCAAAGCCTTCAACTTAAAATCAAAGAATATTTGTATTTTTAAATACTGTAGATAGAAAATGGCAGCTCTGAGGGCACTTGTATCATCAATCCTTCCTTCTTCCAGACAAATTTATACAAACCTCTTTAAAATGAATTGTTTGTCATTTCACATCATTGTTTCCCCCCTATTTGTTTTGCTTCCTCCTGTTTCATTTAAGCCTTCAGATAGAAACTGGCTTGAACTTTTTATCATTATTAGCACTGCTCTTCTTGGTGGCCTTTTCATCTAGAGAAGATGTTATGAGATTTAACTAAGAGACATCATTATCCGATACACTACATGCCTATGTGCCTTTGTCTCGGTTTATTGAACTTTTATATCTTGTTAACAGGAAAAAACAAAACAAAACAGCAGCATGCAAAGTCCTTCATGCAAAGTCCTTCCTTCCTATCAGGCAATATCCAGATGGCAACATGCCATATAAGCATAAAATGATGGTGCAAAGAATTAAGCAACTCCTGATTGAACATATTGGATAAAAATAGAATAGTTATTCTTAATCAACTAATTATTAATGATACCTTTAAATTTTTTGAAGGCTTAGAAAAAGAATGATTTTCAAAAGACAGTTGAATGGCAAAACATGCGATTAAAACAATTGCTTTCTATGGACCTGATGCATTGGCTGCCTCAGAAACCCTGTGGTGTTGACTGTAGTAGAGAAAGGTTTCTAGAGGCTAAGTCAACAATGTTGCTTCATCAAAAACTTTACTGAACCTTTATTGAAATAAATATGGATAATATACAAGAAATCTAGAATGAAAAATGGTAGTTTCCTTTTTTTATAAAACCAATGGTCTCAGGTTTGAAAAAATGTTAAATATGTTTATTACTATATTTCAAAGCTAATTCATCAGAATATTGGGGAGGGGGGGAATGACTGGACTCCTTAATAGATGTTTTAAAAGGGTGGTTGTCTGCCTTATGTTGGCGCAATAAATTTGAAGGTGCATTAGGTGCTCATGCCTTTTGATAGACCCTTATGGGTTGAAGATTCTTAATACTGTGAATCAGGTTCTTAGAAAGAAGTCAAAGATATTAATGTGTTGCTAATCCCCCCCCCCCCCCACACACACACACAATCCTAGCATTTTTCCCGCATGTGCAGGGTCCACTTTTTTTTTTTTGGGTTGCAACCGGAATTGACCACCCAGCTTGCTGCCCAAACCTGACGTCAGGGACTGAGAGAGAGTGACTGGCCCAAAGTCAGCCAGCTGGCTTTCATGCCTAATGCTAAATTATATTCCCCCCAAAAAAAGGAAAGGAAAGGAGAGGAGAGGAGAGGGGAGGGGAGGGGAGGGGAGGGGAGGGGAGGGGAGGGGGAAGGGAAGGACCTATTTATGAAGACATTTGTATGTACAGTACTGATAGATTTTGCAGTGAACATTTTTTTAAAAATATGGCGCTCTTATGTATCCCATTCTCCTAGAGATCTCCCATTCAGATAAGCATCAGGTCCATTATGCTTACCTTCAGCAACTTTTAAATAACTTTAATTTGATGTCTTAACATGTAGAATAGCAGGATTCAACAAGGTATATGTTCTGCAGTTAAGGGGAGCCAAAGTGGTGCACTCTTGAATTTAGACAATTTTGCTGTGTAATGTTTTAGGTATAGATCTGAACTAAGGGTTGTTCCCATGCCGGTGTGGTGCAGTGGCTAAGTTGTTGGACCAGGACAAGGAAACCTCAGGTTCTAGTCCATTCTCAGCCATGGAAACTCACTGTGTGACTTTGGGCTATCACTCTTCATGGGGTTGCTGTTGTGGGGGGGAAAAATAGGAGGAACAAATGCAATATGCAAAATACAAAAGGGGGTGTGGTGGCGCAGGGCTTAATGACACTGGAGTTTGCCAGTCAGAAATGGTCGGCACTCCAGCGGTTTGGGCTCCGCGGGACAGGGTGAGCTCCTGTCACTTGTCCCCAGCTCCTGCTAACCCAGCAGTTCGAAAGCTATTCCATCTGCAAGTAGATAAATGGGGACTCCCGTTTAGATGGGAGGAACCGGCGGTGCTGCACAGGGGAGCAAAATACCGGTGCTGACCGAACTCCGAATGCAACCGGCATGAGTGATGATTGATGCGAGTGGCGAGAAAGATCTACAGAGGAGGAAAAGCTCAGATGACCCCCTAGGGACCACTGCTGGCCACATAGTGTAATATACCATATTTTTCTGACTATAAGATGATACTTTTTTCTAAAATCCTTACCCTAAAAATTGAAGGGCGTCTTATTCAAGGAAGTCAGCCAAAAATCGCGCAGTTGCAAAACTGCCCATACTTTGTTTCTGCAGGCAGGCTTCCTCCTATTGCTAGCCTCCAATCACGAGTGAAATAGCTTGTCTCCCAAACAGACTTCCTCCAATCATGAGCCTTATGTAACTGACGTCAGCTGATGCTGAACAAACCAATTAGAGGAAGGCTGTCTGCAGAGAGAAGCTATCGGCAGTTTCACTCGTGCTTGAATGTAATCAGTTATGCAAAAGAGCCTGGAAATAGAGCTGCAGAGAGATGGTTTGGACCTCCTCCCACCGAGTGTATCAGGTCAATGTTACCTAATTACTAAATAAAAATGTGTTCTGCACTATCTTTAAAATATTGATTTCTTAATTTGGGGTTGGAAAAATGGGGGTCATCTTGTACATGGGGGTGTCTTATTGTCGGAAAAATACGGTATAGCACTGTAGATTTGTAATTGTAAGAATTGTTAATCACTGTTAGGATTATATACTTTGTGAGGCACCCAGAGTTCCCCATTGGGGGGAGATGGGCGGAGAATAAATCAAATGTATAAATAAATAAATAAATAAATAAATAAATAAGTGTTGTCTCGAGCTTCTGGAAGGGAGGCTGGATATCAATCTAATGAATAAACAAACACATTTCATTTTATAGAATCTCTTGAGCCTGTTTGATATGAGAACAAGGTAAACTTTCCTAAGTTCTTATTCCACTGGATTCATTCTGTTTATCCAGGCATTGTCCTGATTGAGAATATCAAAAGCTGTAGAAAAGTCTAGGAAAATGTAAAGGATCACATCTTCCTATCACAGGGAACAAAGCAACCATTTATTTTTAAGTTTATTTTTAAGCATTGTCAAACAAGTCATATATACTTCTAAATTATTTCCCAGTGCTTAAACTGAGAAGTTGATAGACTATATAATCAATAAAAAGAAACCATGTATCATTAAATAAATCCCCTCTTGTCATTCCTTTCTAAAGATACATCTTCCATGTCAAAGTTTCCAATAATGCAGCCTGCCATGTTCTTTTCATCTAGCTTTGTAAGATTTCTCTGCCTAGCCAAGATATACAGTAAAACCAGACTAAATTTTAATGGAAATGGTACCCAAATGTTTAAATAAAATTATACACACACACATGCACACTTGATAAATTGATATATCCACTGATGTGAATATGGATAAACGTACTGGGAGTACAGGGAAGTTGACGGTGCTGGAAAAATCTTGCCCTGCTGCACCAAAAGAATGTAGCAGAGGTGGGGGTATCCATTTTCAGCATATACTTTTTCTTTTTCCAGTGTAGATTAATAAATAAATAAAAGAATGTATAAAAGTTTTTACATTCTGAAAAATGAAAAAAAAAAACTATTTCTCCTCATATATACCTGCATACTTTAGAGTATTTCTTCTGCGTATATAGACTAAAAGCAATTGTTTACATTTATTTAAATAATCCTGTAAAGATATGAAATAATTGAAATTGATTTGGATACATTAATGGAAGGGTGGGGTTCTTTTAGATCTTAAGCAGCACTGCTTAAGATCTTGATCACTGCTTTAGATCTTAAGCAGCAACCAAACTGGGTTCTTTTAGATCTTAAGCAGCTCCCAAGATGTGAAATGAATCCTCAGTTGCCAGTAAAGTTAACAGAGTTTTCAAGTTGATTCTCTTTTCCCTGAATACTCAAGGACTTAAGAACATCAGACTTTCAACCCTTTTATTGTGGCTTGATTGATTTATTTCCTTTACTGACCCATATTTGCTGTTCAGGATAAACCTGAGGTTTATTTGCATGCCAGCTGGCATAGCAACTACTCTGTTCTTTTGTACTTAGCATTAAATGCAATTGGTCACATCTTCATGGGCCTTTACATTAATTAATGCACTAAACTAGATATTTTCCTAGGGATAAATGCCTTGTGTTGCAACACATCCTTGAAGTTCATCCAGTAATAATATGCCATCACTGCAGTTACTTGGGTGTAGATACTATTTGCACTCAGGTTACAATAAGACCAAATTACTGGCATTGGCAACAATAACCAATATTCTAGGAAAAGGACATTGCTGTCCCCTAGTCCCTTTTTCCTTTCTGAGCCTTTCCTCTATGCATTTAGAAATATCAAAGTTGGCCAGAATATTTCATTTTGCCTTTAGGAGACATTTCAGGACTTACCCGATACTACAGGCATCATTGATTCTTTTCCATGCGCTTAACGACCATCAAGTTTCCCTTTCAACAGGTGAATCCTAAACATTCTGACACTCTCTTTTTATGCACAACAGCAACTTTAGATGAAAGTGGTTCAAAGAAAATAAGGGAAAATTTCTCCCAGAAATACAAGGTAATGTGCTTCTCTTTTCCTCAAGTATTTTCCCTGTTACATCAAATTACTTTGGTCTGAAACTAAGAAATACATGAACTTGCTGGATATAGTGATGCTGTTGACAATATCTTATAGTGCTTTCTTATGAAGTAGGAGGAAGGGCAGGGAAGCCCAGCATAAAGAAGTGGTCCATCTCTTAGAGAGATACTGTCATACTTCAGTGGATGGTTGGGCTTAGATTCTCCATGCCTTTCTGTATTATGTAAATTTTGTTGTAACATTATAGCTTTAATAGGAAACCAATAAGCCTGATGAGTTATTTGTTGAATATACATGGAGAAAAGGAATGTCCTTTGGTGTTAAAACACAGCAATGTGCTCCATTCCACTCACTGATTCTGTGTAGCATCTAAATTCGGTACTTCTTGATGTGTTTTGTGGAAAATGGCTGTGACCAGGTTGCAGAAATCTAACAAGAAATGTTGGTAATCACTGTGATTACATATTTAATGCATTATTTTTATTATCCTCTTTTTTTTTTTTTTGAGCAACGATGTTTCATTGGGTTCCCCTAAATGATGATGATGTTGTTTTATACAACTTAAGTGATATACATAAATTAACTAATTATGAAATTGTAAAATCTCTAACCTATACTGCAGATTATTGTTTCGCAAGTGGATGACATTGTAACAAGCAAAGCATCGTTTTACTTGCAGCAATTCTGTTTCTCCTTCTATCTGTAAATACTGCTGTAGAAATAAACTAACCTCTAGATATTTCCAGCTTCTTCAAGCTTAAAGAATTCATTTTCTTCTGAGCCGCCAGTCTATCATTTTTGTCTGAGTTTTGTTTTCTTTTCCTACCTCTTGTCTCAATCTGAGATTGTCTGCCTGGTAAAAACAAGCTCTGATTTTAAAGGGTGATGCAGTTATGCCAGCATTTTAATGTCAGAAAACTGCATTGCATTATTTACTCTATTTATCAAATATATAATAAGTTTGTAAATGTTTAGTAAAGTTCTAAGGAAGAAGTGCATGGAGAAGGGATGATGAGACACAGTAATAATTAAGAGACATCATAATTATCTTCAGATGGCACTCAAGTGGATTTGGACTGAATTTGGAGACCTTGGGCAGACCCACAGTTCCTGCTTGAGTTGGAGCCAGCATGGGCCACAGACCATTTCTCAAGAGCAGCAATGGATGCATGACATTGTCTCCTCCTGCCCCCAGCCCACCAGGAAGACAACATTAATCTTCTATGTGTCAGAAGTAGAGTGTCAGTTCAGGTGGTGCTCCCTGGTTTTTCTGTAATGTTTCACACTCTTATCAGCATATCACTCCACTCTGATTGGCTTTTGTGCACTGTGGAGGAAATGTCCTCTCTGCTTTGAAATTAGATGGTGCCCTGTAGACAATTCAGTGCTGGGCTCCTGAACCATCCTGAATGGATTCATTCACTTTAACTATTTCTCTGTTTCATCTTCTCCTCTTATCTATTTAGCTCAGTCATATAAGTCCCAATTGGCAGCGATAATCCAGGGTTTGATGGGGGTGGTGGTGGTAGCGGCTTCTCTTTGACTAGCTCTACCTGGAGATTTGGAGACTAAGGCTATGACTTTTGCATGAATCAAGCTCCTTAGAGGCAGGACAGGTTACAATTATTGCAAATATTGTACTATTATAAATACAAATTTCTAGTTCATTGAAAAGAAGCATTCTATATTTCTAGGGCTGAGAGGGTCACAATGCCCCATTGTAAGCCTCACATGAACTTCCATCTGCCAGTTTCTTTCTGGCTATTGGTGCTTAACTAGGCAGTATCTTCTCAAGTCTGTCAGTCTGTCTGTCTGTCTAATGGGGCCAAGTTTGGGGACACTTCTGGATATGGTGCTCCAATCTTCTGGCCTTATTCTGTCTGCAACCATGCAGAGGTTCTATGTTATCTTTACATCAAAAAATTCAGTGTGATAATAAATGGAGGGGAAATAACTTTTTCATTTGACCCTTTCTGTTTCTGTTTATAGTCTTTCCGGAGACTTAAAATAATCTCAAACACCTGGGTTATCACTTTGTTGAAGGAGTTTATTTTTAGTCACTTAAAATTTGGGTTCCTTTGTTTCCTCCTTTTTCTTATGAACTTAAAAATATAGTAAAATATAAGACACTTCATTACAGGCAGCACAACAGGAACTGTGTGATTTCTAACATCTTCCTGCTGTTTTAGTGAACTTTCTTGGGGCTGAGTGAAGATAGCTGGTGAAATGGGAGGTCCTATAAGAGAATCAGAAGGCAATTTTCAAAAAGAGAAAACTAAACTTGGGTGGAGAGTAGAAATCAGTTTTTAATCAGGTATAGAGAACCAATTAATAAACTTGCTTTTGAGAGAGAAAATAGCATTTACTCTTTTGATTTGACTATTATGGCATTTGGAAAGCAGAACCACAACTGGATTTGGAGGTTAGGGTTGCCTCCTAAATACTACTCATCATGGTTCTGTAGCATAAATGTATGACACCTCACTTGGGGAAGTAGAAATAGCACCAGGATAGACTAGAAATCCAAGGTGTTGCTAGTGTCCTTTAAATCATTTATTCATCTGACATGCGAATGTATTTCCAAGAAAACAAACTTTTTAAACAAAAAGTCTAGTGAACTGCATAGTTTGCTTCTGAACCTATGATATAATCATGGCAGGGTATTAGGGTGGATACTGGAGTGCAGAGGATGACAAACTTGAACTGTGGAACATTGTGAAGTGAGCAGTTGTTATGAATGGGGCTGGATGGTTTGTTGGTAAGTGTGGAAAGAGGGAGGAAGGATGACAGAAATGACTGCAAACCTGGAGGAAGAACTGGCAGCACAGAATGATTGGCAGCTTCACATGCCAGATGGTCTATGGCTGGTGAGAGATGGAGGCTGCATTATGCAACCAGAGGAGATTCTTGGCTTCCGGATCACTGTGGCCACAGGGAATGAATTATGGAGGTGTTTGCACCTTTGAATTCTGATCAATCAGAGAGGTGGAGTCCCTTGGAAATCATAGGAGGGGAAGATACAATGAGGCACTTGGAAGAAGGACACTCAGAAGGAATGATCTTACTGGTGAAAATCCTGGAGGAGGTGACACAGAGTTCCAAGGGCCAGATCAAAGGTGAATTATGCATAGGAGGTGCCCTTGGTTGGGACTGCAGCTGTCAGTGTGGATCCAGGGCAATATTGGTAGTGTTGTTGGAGAAGGATAGATGACTAAACCCTAAGTAAGAGCCAGAGAACAGAACCCAATTGCCTCATTCAGTTAAGAGGACAAGGGAAGGTGTTCCCCACCACTTAGGACCCTAGTGCTTGAAGTATGCTGTGTGGGAGGCGTGGCCTCAGTGAGGAGGAGTGTTGACGGTAGGTAGGTTGGGGTGGATGCAAGTAGAAATGAGTGGATATGAAAACGGGAATGGTAAGAATGAGGTTCCAAATTCCTGGCCCTGGTGGGGGTTGCATATGGAGGGATGATTAGTGCTCTAATCAGAACAATGTGGAGAGGGTGTCTCATGAGGTACAGAATATGGGAGCTGATGATGATGATGATGACAACTTTCACAGTGAGTAGAGGCATTGCTTGCAGGTGGCCAGGTGTCAGTGCTTATATATAAAGTTGAAAGGCCAACGTGGGACTGTTGCTGGTGTACCATCTGCCCTGCTGCCTGGTAGCAACCTTCCCTGAGTTCCTGATCTCATTGATGGGGTTGGTGTTGGAGTCCCCCAGGCTTTTAGTGTTGGAGACTTCAATTTCCATGCCCTTGGCTTGGGATTCAGATAGGCTTGGAAGTTCATGGCCTCCATGACAATTGTCCCAAGTGATCTTTGGCCTGATATATATAGGCAATCACATGTTAAACCAGGCTTTTACCTCAGTGGTGTTGAGATATGACCTGAAGGTACCACCATAAGTCCTTTGCCATGGATAGTTTACTTGCTGGTTGATATGTCTTTGTTGTCACTTTTGAGCTCTGCAGAGGTAATAGACTGGTTAGGATGGTGTTTTCCAGGTGTTTGATGTACCTCTGGATTTTTAAGGGTGCTTGGAGACCCTAGTGATGTTTCCCTAGTGATGTTTGGCCACATATATGTTAGGAGACTTGGAAATGACAAGGGTATTGGATAGAATTTCCTGTGGGTAGTCTCTTTCCAGTCACAGATCTGAGACACTCTTTGATTTACCAAAGAGTCCAGGAGATGAAGTGCCTGAGGAGATACCTAGAATGATGGTAGTGAGAAATAAAGAATTAATGTGATTGAACATGGTTGTTTGGTTCTGTTTCTGTATATAATGTGGCAATAAGACTGGTAAATTTAAGTACTTCTACTCTTATTGCATCAGTAGATTCTCATCAGACAGCCTTGTTCAATTATCCACATTCTTCTGGGAGAAGGCAGAGGAGATGCTACTACAGGCTGCTGTGACATATTTGTGAGATTATTTGCTCTCAAATTCTTTCAGAGCTAGGGACTGCTTGAGCACAGTCTACCAATATAACTTGAACAACATTTTGCAAAAGAATCTGGGATTCTTTTGAGTTTACGGAGACTAAGTTATGGATATGTTTTTGGGGATATGGCCTCTATCATATGCCCTATGGAGTCGTTCTAACCTAAGATTTCAGGTTGTCCAGCTCTGGTTTTACTTGCTAGGAAGTGAGAGGTAGCTATAAATCATAGAGACTTGTTGCACTTCTGTAGAAGCTATTACTGTCCTCATGAACTATGCTGGAGCTAAAAAAGGATATAGTCTGACTGCAACATTTACCCTTCCTATATGATTATCATTAATATTTCTATTAAGAGAAAATGTATAAAACTGGGAGAGAAGAGCTCATCAGAAGTTAGCTATAATCCAAACATCACAGTATAGGCGGTTTTCTTTACTGTGTTTCTGTGTAATTTTACAATGAAGACATCAGAAAATACAAACACAGCAAGCCACCTTAGATGATTCTCTTAAACACCAGGACCATGCAAAAAATAGTTTTCATCATTGTGCCAAGTAACCTCAAGCATTGAACAGAAAGGATTCCCTCCTGAGGAATAAGATTTAATCCACTGTTTATAAGATCTCAGTTCTAAGCATTTCCTAATCAAAAGATGCTCGCTGTGCTAAACTGTTAGATGGAGAAGATCTGTGATATAAATTTTCTCCTAAGTACTGGGCAGATACCATCAAGTCTTATTAGGATTTTATATATAGGTTAGAATATATATTTCAAAAAAGTTTGAACTAGGAAACCAATATACTTATACCATAAATTAAAAGAATATCCTTTAAGGTAAACCAACAATGAAAGGAGTCGACAATTTTCCATATAGTATAATAATGTAAAAGATGGATTGTGGAAACAGTGTCTTCCACATAAGTGCTGGAATTACAACTTCCAAAATGTCTAGTTAGCATGGATGATGACCATATGTTTCTAGAATCTGGAGAGTTATAATCCCTTGGGAAGACCAGATGAGACAAGCCCTCTCATGATCTTCAAGAACCAAAATTCTCAAAATGGACAGATTTTCTCTAGCTCTATAAAACCACAGCAACTTACTCACAGGGAGCACCAGGAAGCTTTCTTATTTTCACTGCAAGGAACTGTGAGCATAGCACTGTAATATGTTTCTCTACAAAGGCATTCAGAGAGTTTCCTTCATGCCACAGATTGTATATATTTGTTCAGCTTAATTAAAAAGAACAACATCAATATAATATGGCCATCTCAACCACAAAATTATACAGCTTGAGAGGCAACAGTAAAGAAGAGTCCCAGTAGTTGGTATTTCCAAGTGTGAGAATAGCATCTGCTGTTTTGGTTTCCAGGGTTCTTTATTAGCATTATCTGCAGCATGACAGACTTAAGAAAAATATCTATATTATGCTCCATAATGCTCTCAGACGCTTGTGCACAATAAAGAGTTGGAAAAGCAGAGCTTTGTCAAGAATTGCCTTGACAACTTAGAAAGTGAGGTTCTTTGTGAAATATTTTGTGTTGCTGCCAAGAGCCGCAGGTGGCAAAGGAAATATATTGGCTTAAAACATCCTTTCCTTTTTTTTCTTTTTAAATTGTTCTAAAGATATTTCCTACAATGTCATCATTAAAAAAAAAACAACAACCTTTAAAAGAAAATTGCAGTCTTTACTTAATGCAATGGATTATACAATTTATTTCTTTTATTTTCACTGCTTTGGGGCCTGACTATGTTTTTCTAAATCCAGATGGTCTACTAAGAAGAATGGGCAAATCATTTTTTCCTAGTTTGTGTCACTGCTGTGTTTTGTTTTGTATCATTTTCTCATGCGTTCATCAGTAAATTTATTCTGTCCTATCTCCACATTAATGTTCTATTTAGTTACAAACTTTAAGCCCCCAACAACTATTCCATATGTATTTTAAGCCATATTTTAAAATGTGCATAAAAATTAGGAATATACAAAACATCCCTTCTATGGGGACTGAAGGTTCTGAGGAACTTTAAAATGTTCTGAGGACCCCCAAAAATTTCCAAACTTTTTGCAAACCATGTCGGTCTGGTATTTCCAGGGATGATCCAAAATTTTTGGAAGTACCCCATAGTGCTTCAGATTATTTACTTGCTATTCCAAAAGATTTATTATGGAAAACCACTGGGCCACCCAGGATCATCCATACTGCTGTGTTCAGAAGGACTGGAACATGCTGAAGTTCTTCAGTGTGTTCCATTCACACTGAATAAAAGTGCATGTTTCTAAACATATTTCTCCCCAAATATGGCTGTTAAAAGATATTTGCTTCTTAACATTCCAGACTCATTTCGTTTCAGAAGAAAATAATCAGCAATTCCCAGAATGCAGAAAAATCAGAAAATATATTTGAGCTCTACATTATTTCAGCCTTAAATAAATGCTTTCATAAAGAACAATAGTTAAAAGCACAAAATTGCTTTCAGAGCTTTCCGAACTAGTAAGATATAACATATTAGTTATAAGTGCAATAATACATAAGTGCTTATTTTATTGCAATAACTGAAATGAAGGAACTCACTTTTTTTTGTTCTCTCTCTCTCTCTCTCTCTGCTAAATTTAATATAAATCAAACATTCTCTGTCAGTTCAGAATACCTCTTTATCTACCACTTCTGAATTTCTTCTTATCCACTGGGGTTCAGACTAACTGCTATGGTGACTGATAAATGCTGATAAACGAAAAATAAATCTGTTAGCAGGACACTCGCACATTTATATACTCAAAAGAGGGATAGACAAATCTGTGGATTTAGCTTCTTTTACATACCCATTTCTTCCCATTCATTAGCACATTTAAATTTTTTTGCCAGTGAAATAAAAGAACCAAATGAATATCTTACCCTCTGCTGTTTACCTATTGCTATTCCCAGTAAGTAGATAACCATATTGTGGCTACTTGCCATGTAGCTGTTAAATACAAGGAGATTTTTAAACATTAAATAAACATGGCAACCATAATTCAGTGACAGAAGCACTTGCTTGTAAGAGTTATCCTTCACTGGAAATTATGCTTCTGAGCAGTATGATGTTGTTCTCCTTGCCAGAAAAGGAAGTATTGAGTGTAAGTTTCCTGCTGGGAATTCTGGAATTCTGGAACTTGTAGGGGTGGGTTTTAGTTGGAAGGAAAATAATACACATATGGGGCAGAGAGGGATTCCTCTACCCCTCCTTTTTTTTTTTTTTGGTTTTGTTTTGTTTTAATATTTTGGTGTTAGGGGTCCTTATTTATTTGTTGTTTTTTTTAATTATTATTTATTTATTTAAAAATCAATTTAAGACCTTTGAGAACCAGTGTGGCATAGTGGTTCAGGCACCAGGCTAAAAAGTGGGAGACTGTGAGTTCTAGTCCTGCCTTAGGCACAAAGCTAGTTGGGTGATCTTGGCCAGCCACTCTCACTCAGCCCTAGAAAGCAGGCAAGGGCAAACCACTTCTGAAAAACCTTGCCAAGAAAACTGCAGGGACTTGTCCAGGGGTTCACCAGGAGTCAAGGTGGACTCAAAGGTAAAACCTAAACCTTTTAAATATTATCTGTTTGTTTTCCTGTGCCTTCTGCCTCAAAATGATAAGAAACATGCTACTGATTTTTGACAATCAGTGCCATCAGAAAGAGGTTCAGGGTCACACACATACTCACACAAAATTAAATGGCCTCATATTGCCCTGGTACAATCAGGTCTAAATCACCGGTGGGAAAAGATGTTTCACTAGATCTATGAAGTATCTTGGAACTTCAACTTGGAGGCCATAGGAGCAGTGCTTTCAGGAGGTCCAGCACAAGGGCAGAAGCACGGATCCTGCATAAGTTTGCTTAGCTATGCAAGCAAAGCTACACAAATATTCATAAATCTCAGAACCACAGAATCTTAGATTACAAGGCACCATTTAGACCATCCAGTCCAATCCTCTGATCAGAACAGAAATCCATGTTGAAGGATTCCTGACAGAATTTTGTCAATCTTCCAGCTGATTTCATCTGGTGAAAGAGAGGCCCGAAACATCCTTAGTGCTTGATTCCACTGTCAAACTACACTTATTGCTTAGATTAAAAATATAATAATCAGAATCTGTCTTTATGATTCTTAAATCTGTTACTTGTTACAATTCAGTCAAGGATGCACAGTGGTCATGTCCTCACTTGTACCTAAGTGTGGTATAAACATACATAGCAACATATTTTTTCATGTTGTTTTCATCTCTACTCTGTTTTGGGAGTAGGCAGTCTTATATCTTCTGTATTAGTATTAAAGTGCCCCCTCCCCTTTTTCTGACAGGAGCCAAGGGCAATTAGGTTTTAATCTACCCCTTATTACTTTTATTCCTTTTGAACAAAATGTGTCCAAATGCTCTATTCTAATCATGAGAGTTAAACCACCATGTCTTCATTATGTCTATTAAATCCTATTTGCTTTTCTATACTCTGAGGTGATGCATGTATTGCTCATTTCCAATACTCTGAGCATTAGTATACAGACAAAAAAGATCACAAACTTTATGAGTTAATGTTCTTTGTTATTTCTCACTGAGTATTTTAATAGGTCCCATTGTAGCCATATTCCCACTTCTTTCTACAGTATACATAACTATTTGGGGCGTGTGTGTGTGTGTGTGTGTGTCCCAGCACTACCACTTTCATTTTAAAGTCCTTCAGGAAGCCATTCTTCTGAAGTATCTTTCTGATTTCCCTAAAGGCTCAGAACTGTTTCTTTCATGCAAGCTTGAAACGAGATTCTGTGTTCCAGCAGTGCAGAATATCTTCCATGTGTCTTGATTCAGGTTAGCAGTTCTGTCCACTGGGCTTGCTCCTTTGTTAGGTCCTCTTGTTTATAGAGAGGCACTTCCTTGGTGGCATCTTGTTGTCATGGTCCCTTTCTTTGATTTGAAAAATCTTTATTTTCTCTTATTAGCTGAAATGTATGTCGGAAAATCCTCTTCTCTATGCATTGCCTTTCTTGACAGTTTAGCCACTAGGGACAACAGATATAGTCAGTTACTGCAGGGACTCTCCTCTTTGACTTCTTTACATTCCCTCTTTCACTCTATCTGTAATGCTTATAATTGGTTAGAGGGATGTTCTCAGAGTTACCATATTTTTCTCCTTGTTCCTACATTCTCTCTCTCTCTTTCCACCTCCCCAGCCCACCCCAGCCCACTGGTAATGGAGTAGCTGCTATGTGGTCTAACAGACTACATGGCTTTCATCCTTTACTAAAAATAGATTAGATATTTAGGCTTTCTATCTAAGACTTTCTTCCTTTTTAAAGATAAACATTGGTCTCCAGAAATATTTCTCTGATTTGCTATATAATTTTTATTTCTTACTGCACACATACTCTGCTGCATAAAACTACTTTACTGGGTGGGTAGTTGCTGTTCCACTCCTCACACTTTTTCTTCAAGCACTGTCAAAAGCTTGTACTTGCAATAAATATCTGCCACATTGTTTTCTGGCAAGTGCAGAAACATGCCACAGGCATTGCAGGTCATACTGCAAATTCTTATCCATCTTCTATCAGTAGAAAAGCTTTTATTCTTTTTTATACTTTTGTAAGGTTTCAAGTTAACTGAATATACTAGAAATCCAGAAGGGTTACCTTTTGTGCCATCTAGAAGTCATCCAGAGTTTTTTCAGCCTCAATCTGCTACTTCCATATCTTGCTTAGAAGAAGAATGCATTAGAAAACTTAAAACTACCTTGCCAAATGTCTGCTATTTTTCTGATATGCATGTTATGCTTGCTCATTTCCTGGAAATTTGCTGCCTTATATTCCTCTACAAACTCTGTTTACTCCAAAGTCATATTGTAGCAAAAAATTCTTGAAGGTGGTCTGCTAATAAATAGGGACTATACAGTTCCTACAGTCTCTCCAGCAGCCTTTGCTTCTGTGCAGGAAACAGCCGTTCACAAAGGGCAGTCAATGGCTCTTAAGATATAGCTTTTGCAAACTGATTTCAACTGAGAGACATAATTAAGGAAGGATTATACATATGAAACAGATTTTCATGGTGCTATTAGGCATAGTATAAATCAATAGCCAAACTATGAAGATCCCTCTGAGAAAAGGATTTCAGAAAGCTGTTTTGTACAAGAATTGTTTTATAGCCTTGTGAGATACAAATAGCCAAGTGAGATTCATTGAAGCTCAAATAATTTCTTGTAAATAAATCTGCCTTGCCAAGAAGCTTCCAGTATAGATGGAACTGACTGAAATTGGAGGGACTGGACTCTCATAGAAGAGAAGGAGAAGGTGAACCACCCAGAATTGTTGAGAGTCAGACACCATCATCATCACCATCATCAATTCTCACCATCATTATATACAGCCAAGATATTGCAATGGAATTTGGATTAGACAAATGTTCCACCCTTACAATCAACAGGGGAAAAATAGTGAAAACTGAAGGAACCAAGATGCCCTATGGAAATAACAACAAGGGTCTGGATGAAGAAGAGCACTACAAATACCTGGGCATCCTTCAAGCTGACAGCATCAAGCACATTGAAGTCAAGAAAAAGGTTAGTAGTCGATACATCATGAGATTGAAGAAGATCTTAAAGTCCAAACTCAGTGGAGGAAATGCCATCAAGGCAATTAACACCTGGACAATTCCAGTCAGCTGGAATAGTGGACTGGACTCAAGCTGAACTAAAAGCCCTGGATAGGAAGACCATAAAAATAATGACAATGAATCATGCCCAGTGATGTTGACAGACTCTACTTACCAAGGAGGACTGGTGAGCGTGGAATGTTTCAAGTATATCAGACAGTTGAAGAAGAAAAAAGAGCTTTAGAAGAATATCTGAAGGACAGTGAGGAAGAGACACTGAGACTAATATATTAAGAAGGCTTACTGAATACTGAAGAGACCAAATTGGCCTTTAAGGAAAACCAAATGAAGAATAGAAAAGAGACATGGCAAGGCAAAATATTATATGGCCAGTACACACACACACACACACACACACACACACACACACGCTAGCAGGCAAAGTAGATAACAAGAAGAGCTGGCAATGGCTAAGAGCAGGAAAGTTGAAGAAAGAGACAAAGGGGCTGATTCTGGATGCACAAGACCAAGCCATATGAACAAATGCGTATAAAGCCAGAATTGAGAAGACAGCAACAGACAGCAAATGCTGCCTCTGCAAAGAAGCTGAAGAAACAGTGGACCACCTAGTTAGCTCCTGCAAGATAATACAGACTGACTACAAACAATGGCATGACAAAGCAGCAACAATGGTGCATTGGAATATCTGCAAGAAATACCATTTGCCTGCAAGCAAGAACTGGTGGGACCACAAAACAGACAAAGTAATAGAAAATGAAAAAGCTAAAGTGCTCTGGGACTTTAGAATCCAAACAGACAACCACCTGCTACATAACACCCCAGATTTAACAATTGTTGGTAAGAAAGACAAAAAAGTCTGGATAGTGGACATTGCAATACCTGGAGACAGCAGAATAAAAGAGAAAGAACTGGAGAAAATCACAAAATATAAAGACCTACAAATAGAAGTAGATTGACTGTGCCAAAAGAAAGTGAAGATAGTACCAATAGTAATAGGTGCTTTGGCTGCAATCCCAAAACATCTGGAGCACCACTTGAAGACCATCGGCATTGACAAAATCACCATCAGTCAATTACAAAAGGCAGCTTTACTTGGAACAGCTTACATACTGTGGCAATCATCAAACAACAACATCTGTATATCCCAGGTCCTTGGGAAGGACTTGATAGGTGGATAAAAATGCCAGATCCAGTCTGTGTGACCAACAACAATAATAATAATCCTGTCTTATGCAGTAAACCAAAGTACTGCTTTTCATATTATTATTATTGATCACACAGTCAGCCAGATGTTTCAGCTGCATTTGGCATTTTTATCTACCTATTGAGTCCTTCCCAAAGATCTGGGATAGGCAGATGTCAAACATACAAACAATGTGAGCAGCTGGATTTCAGAGTGGTTAGGGCACTGCCCTTTGACGCGAGACACCAGAATTCGAATCACAGCTGGTAGCAGTAGGGGTCCTTCACCTGCCTGCCTTGGATATGGGAGTGACACGAACTAAGAGAGTCATGCTGCTTTGGATGTCGCCTGGATTAACAAGATCTGCACCAGATGTTGGGGAACCAGAGCAATCTGATGATAAGTGGGCTACTGGAACAAACCATACATGGATGAGAGAAGAGAACCTGGAATTGATGGAATGCTACTATAACAGTGGACCTAATCAGAGGGGAAATGTGCAATGTATGAGGGAACTATGGATGGACAGAAGACCTACATCCACTCTAACTGAGAAACAGCTAATTACCCAATGCCTCAATATAATGAAGAGGAAGCTGCTGTCACAGCTTGAGATAGACCAACTACACATTTCATCCCAGACTCAAGAGGACCTGGAAGAACAACTGGATGTGCAGACAATACCTGATGCTGGAACATCACTGCCACCTCCATTATAGAGCACAGCAGCTAATAGGAGGCATGAGATCATGGATAAACTAGTTACAGTCAGCTCTCAAGACCAAGTGCCAAGGCTCAATGGAGAAGTATCATCAGATAGTATGCTAGAAGATACCAATAGAGCCCTCAGGACAATCCCTACTACCACCATAACTCAAAGCAATGAACTGGTATACGCTACAGCAGCTGTAGTCCGGGAGATGCTTGGCTACACGATCAGCAAGAACAGCAGTACACAACCCCCCTGCAAAATGAGATGGCCTTCTCTATTTAATCAGTACAGTATAATAAATTAAGAATCATCCCCCAATTGTCTTGTACCTCCTATAATTTTTCTGCTGATTTTTCTTTGTCCATAATTTTGTATTAATGAATTTATCAGGGTATAGACTAAGATAATCAGCATTTAAAATACTTTAAAGAGATAACATTGTTTCAGTATTCATCTTGTGACCCCTTCCCCTCCCCCCCCCTTTTTTTTTGGATAGACAGTATGATTACTGAGAATAATAAATGTGGGGTATTATCTCAATTAGGTAACAATTGGTTCTAATGGCAATTTGTCATGTTAATAGAATCATAAAGGGGGAATTAACATGAAAATCAAACAGGCATTTTCCCCATGGCTATCACACACAATTTGCTGCTATATGGGTGGTAATTCCCTCAAACTTCCTTTCAAACTGATGATTGGAAGCCCTTTCTCCCACCCTGGAATATTTTGTCAGACTCTGAAATAAACTGGATAGTCTGTTGAAAATATCAATACAAAGGGAGGTTCAGAATCTAGATGGATTCTGGAATTGCCTTGTTGCATGAATGAAGAGCCGTACAAAGTCATAGAGATATAAACAAATAAGGCAAGTGTTGGTTAAGTGATAGGACATATCTCCTTGGATAGTAATCATCCATTGTAGTGAATCCATTATACAGCTCTCTAAAATAATAAGAGTCATTAAAAAAAGAGAAAAGAATGGCACATATTATTTGAGTTTGAAATAACTATTCCTTGTGTTCACTTCTCTGCTTAGTGCTGCTTAGGGTCCTACTTGCTGAAACAAGGTATGAAGTTGTCATATTATTAGCTCACACACAGATTGGAAGTATATGGAATACAGAATGGAATGCTTGCCTATCCCCTGAGCGTCTAGATTAAAAGAGAGAGTGCTTATATATATTTAAAGGAGCTAGATGAGCAAAAGTGGATGGACCAAACATACTAACTGGGACGCTTTAGACTGCTGAATATCACACCTGAAGAACAGTATTCTCTACAAGGGGTTTTGTTTTTTGTACTACATGCAAGTTAAAATCAAGTGAAAGATGTGTTCGTGCAATCTGAAGTGTTCAAGTTAAGCATCGCAAACATTTCTTTGTAGTATTCTATATGCTTATTTCAGAGTGTTTCTACAGACTCAGCAAGACAGCTCAAATTCTCTTGTACTTTCAGCTGATATTTTCTGCTGAAAGATATGATAGAAACAATTCCCACCCTCCCTGCTTTGAGACAATCTACATACACAGAACACACTTCATCCAGTCATTCACAAATCCAGTCAAATTTCCCTAACTGGTTGTTCTAGCAGCCCAGAGTCGTACTATCTAGGTCAAAAGGCAATATTTTAGAACTGAATTCCCAACCAGTTTCTTCAGGAAGTACCCACACTCTCATGAACCCTTGCTGATGGAGAGACTCCGGAGAGTCCTAGTAGAGCTTCATTATATTGGATATCCCTAATCCCTATTGGCCAGGCTGGCAGCAGCAGGTAAGTGCTTTGGCTTCCATATTCTCTTCCAAAGGATATTTGGAAGATACCATGTTTGCTACTAGGTTTGGTAGTGAGATGTTGTTGGGGTTTTTTTTCAATCTCCTTTTTATTTCGGAGATTAGATAGGCAAACATGGGTCAGTTGGCTAAATTTTGATGTTCCCATATCCAGGCTGACATGTTTGTCCACCACTTTGCATGATTGGATCTGTTTTGTGCTAAATCTAATTTCCTTAGGGTTAGTTGAGTGAATCAACTGATTCCTTTTTAGGGTTCTTAGGGCATCCTGTCCTCCCAATACTCAGTTAAGCATGCCATGTAGGTTTGCTGTTGGCTTTTCAAAGAGCTCTGATAGAGGAATCAGAGTGTTCTGTAAATATGGGAAAGATTTCTTTTTTCAAGACATGCAGGATTATTTATTTCAGAAGTGCCCATTTTATTAAACATTAAAACAAAGAGACAAAATAATATTCAAATGTTTGAGTAATTTGCTGTTCACCAGAGAGGAGTTAGGTTAAATAATGTTCTTGATAGGGAAAAAGGGGGGGGGGGGGGAAAAACCACTCTCAACTGTGTTTAAATATGCTTGGATTGTACCAAATGTTAAATGTAATGTTTAGACACTATATAGAGCTAAAGTCTTTCACAGAAGTTGAAAGCTTGTATTCTTACTTACTCTGAGGAGCTACTGCGAATGATTTTTAAAACATTTTATTTCCTTCTCTGTGTCTTAGTTAACAACACATTAAGAATGCAAGTGACAAATTCACCCATGATATCTGAACAGCAAGACAAGATTGGCTGTTACAAGTTGAATATAAATGACATACCACAAGATAATTAAGATTTACCATTGTTAAGAGGATCTGGCTTCTATGCATTAATTGCACATTTCACTTTGCTAAATATCGCTTTTTATAGTTTAAAAATTACTCAATTACTAATTAATCTATGTTAAGTATTCTTTTTACAGAATTTAATGATATTGTGTCAGCTTTACAAAAGAACAGTTTAGCAGTTAGATAACTGAAGTTTTCTTTATGACAGTTTTGAAAGAAAAAGTGTAATCTGTTGATGCACCCAAATTCATCATTGCAAATCTAAAGATGGGGAAATTATTTAAACTAGGGCATATTCTTGACACTGAGGTAGCACCCCATTGCTTCAATCAGTAACCTGCTGAAGGCATGAACATCCCAGATATTTTCCATTCTGGTATTCTATCTATCCATTCCTTTGCACATATAAAATTGATATCTCAGCTGAAATTAATGGAGGACCCATGAACAGAATGCTGCATGTATGCTTGAGGATGATAATGCCCAAGTATATTACGAAGATTTTGTAATATATTTCTTCTGTGGCATGAATGACGTCACATTTTCTTAATGTTGGAATTATCAGAGTTTCACAGTAAAAACCCATAACCAGCATTAATATACAATTGTTCCTAGATACAAGTGTAATGCTACAAGTAAGTTCTACCAACAATATTTTCAGTGAAATGTGGGGTTTTCTGAAAAACATTATGCAATCAGCTTCAATCCAATTAAGCCCTTGGTTCAAAAAATACCAGACAAATACAGCTCAGTCATTCAAAGTTAACCATTAGACAAGTTATTCCTGTATTATTATTATCATGTTCTTTTTTAAGGATGAAGCTAAATCTCCTGCTGTTCAGACTTTTTTTTTCAGGCTTCAGAAAGAAAACATTGTTAAGAAGGCATAAAGTGCTATACATCTTTGAACTGCCAAGAAGCATTACCAAGCTAGGCCTAAATGAGATCAAGATCAAACAGCAAGAGTATATAGAAGTACTTATAAATGCCACAGTAGGCCTGGAGTCAGCTAAACTGAAGCCCATTACACCCATTTTTGTGTGCTATGTTCTCATGCATGCTAATAAAAATTCTGGTGTTTTTCAACCCCCAATGTGAGGCTTATCTTTTTTTCTTACACTGGCTGGTATGTATCGATTGAATCCTTTTTCTGCGGTCAGCTGACAGTCTTGATACAAATGTTCTTTTGTTCAGCATTGCTAAACCCATCATTATTTTTGTTCTTTGCAGACAATTTTAACTCACAAGATCTGGAAACAGCCTAGTAATAGGTAGGCGTACATTATAAATCATGTACTACCTGAAACAATGCTCCAAGAACCTTAGACATACTGTAGTGAACTCTGACAGATGGTCTACAAGAGTTTATTAGAAAGAGAGTGAAGTACTTTCATCTGTAAATTCACCTTCATTCCTTTATCCCCAAGAAGGTTCAAAAAATTCTTTGTGATATTCTACCATATAGCGTATGGGAACTGATGTGGGTCATACTTCATTATAATTAATGTCATAATTTCAGTGATTAAGTGTATGTTCAACCATAAGCAAAACCATTCAGTTCAACTATTAAATTTCATTTATTATGGGAGGATGTTGGGTTTATTAATGATTATCCTACCACCATAAATTATCATAAAAGGAATTCTGGATCTTAGATTAAATGAAGGGTTCCTGCCATCGGCACACACACGTACAGAATAGATTTGTATGAAGACACATCTTAGGCAATAGTCCTTGTCAGCTTTAAAAAATGAAGATAATCATTTACAAAGAGATTTAATCTGGTGCTTTTGTTTTGAAACCACAGAGGTGAAGGATTTCCCCATTTTAATCTCATGACCGGGGAGATTTAATAAGGTCCATAAGCCCATTCATAGATGGATTCATAAAACATTCAAGGTTAATGTGGCATTCTTTAAAAAGTTAACCCACTCCCCCCCCTTTTTTTTTTGCACCAGATTGTATACATACTTAATTTGCTTGCCAAGTAAATAGGGCCATCCTTTAACATTACAATGTATAGGCTGAAGATATTGTGCTTCTGAGATTGTTCAAAATACATGTGTGGGAGGACTGGACCTTCATGATTCATGTCTGTGAATTGCATATATCGTAAGGTACTCCTATGCATTATTTAGCTAGGCTGACATCTTGCTGTTTTTTCCAAACTTCTGGAAACTATTACTAGAAGCATTTGATAATGTTGTAGGTGCAAATAATACAGCTATACATGAAAGGCTCACTTTTCAAATGCAACTGCAGTTTTAGTAGAGGTTTGATGATAAATGGTCTATAATTAAGTAGAAGTTGCTTTCAACAAACCCACGGCAGAAGTAATGAAGTATGATGTGTGTTTGGGAGGAGGGGAGAGGATTGGAGGATGAAAGGCAGATATATTCAAACATGATCCATTGGCCAAATCCTGGGAACACATTTTAACTTTGAATTTCGAATTTTAATAATGAATAGATATATAAATATTCTTTCAGCTCTTTCTATTTTATGGTGATTGGACTATCCATCAACAGACATTATTGGAGAGTTTGCTAAATTGCTATATCAGGTTAGAGGAGGATGTTTCAGATATTTCTCATAATTTCTACTGGCAATTGACCAATCATCTACCATTGCAATGTGGTTCACTTCTTGTTTGCATAAGCATTAGAGCACTGGATTAGAAGAAATAACTAAGTGATCTAGATAAAGACTCAATCAAGTGGATTGAAAACAAACTTACTTTTTTTCTTTTGCTGAATGTTATATAGCTTCAGGACTGGTTAATGCTAGAAAAATAAATCAAAAGAGCAAACTCAAAACCTAACTATTGGAATATCCCTTGATAGTGAAACAAATTTTCCTTATTCTTTGCCTACTTTGGAAGACAACATCCATGTTTCAGCACATATTCCTTTTTTGTATGCATAGTACCAGGATTTTTTTCTAAAGATTTTTTTTTTTACTTAAAGCATTTTTCTAGAGAGCCATTTGTAGTGTAGTGGTTATGAAGAGCTGGTATGGTAAAATACTTAAAGTGCTGGACTAAGACTGGAGAAACCCAGGTTCCAATCTATCATTAATGGTGCTGCTGCTGCTGCTGCTGCTACTACTACTACTACTACTACTACTACTAATAATAATAATAATAGCATATCATCACCTAAATCATAAAAAGAATCTACTAATGTTAACTTCACACCCAGTGATGCAGTAATCATATCAAGGACATCTAAAAAATGCCCACTCTGGTGCCATTATTGATAAAGGTAAAAAAAAAAAAGCCTTAACATTTTTTATGGATGAGATCAGAACTGGTGAATGGAACAATGTGTTAGTTCCTTCAGGAAGCAGGTAGGAACATGACTGGTTGGATGCAGGAAGCTGTCAATGAGAGAAGGGTGCTGACTGCAGACTTGAAGGAGCCTGTGATGCACCCATCTTCAAAAGGCCCTCCCTGGATCCAACTGGGGGAAAGTAGTGGAGAGGGTTGTAGTCTGGCAGCTACAGAGCACCCTAGAAGATATGAATTACCTAGACACATTTCATTCAGGATTCGGACCTGGGCATGGGACAGAAACACATTGGTCATGCTAATAGATTATGTTTGTTGGGAACTAGATGGTGGAAGTCTACATTTTCTAGTGCTTTTGGACCTCTCAGCAGCATTCAATACTACTGATCATGGTATCTCTCTTGACCATCTGTGAGGGTTAGGGACTGGAGGCCCTGTTTTGGGTAGTTCAATTCCTTTCTCAGTGGGTGGTTTTACTCAGTGGTTATAGAAGAGGAGAGGCTGACTCTATAGCCACTTACATGTAGAATCCAAAGGGATTAATTCTCTCTCACTGTTATTTAATATGTACATGAAGACATTAGAAGATATTATATATCAGTTTGGGATGTGGTATCTTCAGTATGTTGATGTGATGGAATGGAATTATGAAGGCCAGACTCAGGGAGGGAAGCATCCTCTTTTGTCTCCTGAAGGGCGGGGAAGAGATAAGAGGTTGAAGCTGGCAACTCCCTGAGGAATTCACTCTGTTTTGACTGGCTGACCCTGGGAACTAGTTTCAGTCTGGGAAGATTCTTGCTAGAGGTTGTAGCTAATAAACATTGCTGAACTGAATCTGCATGGTCTCCTGGAGTTCCTTGGGCTAGGCCTGACAGTTGATCGATCATATTCAGCTGTACATCACCACCCTGGACAGAGCTGGTGATGCTGTGGTAATGCTGGTCCTGGAGGCTGTTAGGAGCTGGATGGTATGAATTTGAATCAGGTATAACAGTATATGAGAATGACCTTGGGAAACAGGAAGAAGAGCTGCAGATTAGACAACCGTCAGACGAGTGGCAGCTGAGTGCACAGAAGAAATGGGGGCATGAGAAATGTCTCAGAAGGAACCCTCCCTAGTTTCTTGGACTGTAAAGGTGAGTGGGGACTGATGTACTTTCAGACTTTAACAATAAAGTTAGAACTAGTACCTCTGGGTGTACTTCTTGTCTGGATTACCTTGCAAGGCTGACACTGAGCTAGACAGAGCTGTTTGTACATCAAAACTTTCAGCCAGCTCCAGTGTTGTCTCTTAATAAGGGCCTGTATGGGTTACTGATACACTTCCAAGACCAGTACAAAGTGCTGGTTTTATATGACTTGGCACTAGAGTACTTCTCCAACCAGAACCAATCTGTCCTATGCAACTATCCCAAGGAAAGCTCTCACAGATACTGCATTCCAGGATTGGGGGTGGGGGGTGGGGAGAGAAAATATGCTTTTGGATTATGTCTCCCCATAAATTTCAGGCTGACCTCCACCGTGATGGCCTTCCAGAAAGCACTAAAAAGCAAATTATCTCAGAATTCAGCCTTTGACAGTGAAATGTTGTTTGCGATGATTATTAAGTTTTGGGTGACCAGGGCCCTCCAAGGTAAGGGGGGAGGGCAGGCAAGGCTTTACAAGGTCATTGTGAGGACTATTCTAGGCATCTACCAGATAAAGTTGCTCAACTTTGTTCAGAGTTGAAATCTGGCTAGGCAGATCCAGTGGAAGCAACTGAGGCATGTCCTAGCTTGGTTATCTGGGAAGAGTGTGAGCTGGCCAACCCTGAAGAGGTGACAGGGTCCTTATTGCTGTGAGCTCTGCCATCTGTAGTCTGGATCCATGCCCCTCTTGGTTGGTTAAGGCCTCCCAGGAGGTGGCATGTGTTTTGGTCCAAGTGGTGGTAAATGCAGGAGGCAGTGGTTCCACTGACTTTAAAAGAAGTGGTGGTTTGCCCTTTCCTCAAGATGCCATCCTTGGACCTTACGGTCTTAAATAACTTCCATCCAGGCTCCAACCTTCCCTTTTTAGGGAAGGTTGTTGAAAAGGTGGTACACTCCCAGCTGCAGAGGGCCTTGGATGAAGCAGATTATGTGGACTCTTTTCAGTCAGGATTCAGGCTGGACTATAGTACCAAGACTGCATTGGTCATATTTGTGGATGACCTTCGGAGGGCTTGGGATAGAGGTGGTGTGTCCATTCTGGCTCTTCTGGATCTCTCAGCAGCTTTTGATACCACCAACCATGGTATCTTGTTGGACCAGCTCTGGGGAATGGGAGTGGGGGGCACTGTGGTTCTCCTTTCTCCATGGCTAGTGCCAGTCAGTGCTAGTGGGGGAGGAGATGTCCAGCCCTAGGCCCCTACTATGTGGGGTATCTCAGGGCTTGGGTCTCTCTCCCCTCCTATTTAACATCTATATTAAGCCATTGGGAGAGGTTACCCACCAGCATGGGGTTCAGTATCATCAGTATGCTGATGATACCCAATTATACATCTCTACCCGATGCCAGGCAAGTGATGCTGTTCAGGTGCTGGCTCAGGGCCTGAAGGTTGTAAGGGCTTGGATGGGGAGAAACCAGCTGGGACTAAACCCTAGCAAGACAGAGTGGTTGGGGGTTTTTCTCCCTCCCTCAGGTCACGAGAGTTGGCATCTTTGACTCTGGACAGGGTAACACTTCCCTGTACAGATCTGGTGTGCAATTTGGGGTCTTCTTGGACTCACAGCTCCTGCTGGAAGAGCAGGTGGCAGCCATGCTCAGTGGGGGCTTTTGCACAAATCCATCTTGTGCACCAATTCTGGACCAGGAGGCCTTGCTCATACTCACCCATGCCTTATTCACCTCCTGTTTTGATTACTGCAATGTGCTTTATGTGCCTTTGGAAACCATCCAGAAGCTGCAACTGGTCCAGAATGCAGTGGTACACAGTTTTGGGTGCCCCGTGGTTCACCTGAGTAACACCACTGCTGCATGAGCTGCACTGGCTTCCAGTTACTTTCTGAATGCAATTCAAGGTGCTGGTTGTCAACTTTAAAGCCCTACATGGCACAGGGCCAAGTTACGTATGGGACTGCCTCTCCCCAAGGGTATCTGCCTGTCCTACTAAGTTAGATAGGGTGGGCATGCTCCAGGTCCCCTCCCTTAAACATTACCTTGGAAGCGCACCTTCTTGGTTGCTGCCCCAGCCTTTTGGAACAGCTTCCTACCTGAGATCTGAGGGATTCCTACCCTTTTAGCCTTCTGGAGGGCTGTGAAGACCAGGCTCTTCCCCCAAGCATTGAGCTAGGATGGGGGTTGAGCTGCGAGGACATCTGGTCTAGTGCTTGTGGGGAAGGGTACTTTTGTTTTTAACCATGTTTTTTTGGATTGTTATGAGCCACCTAGAGTGGCTCATAACAATATGAGATAGGTGGCAATATAAGTCCTGTAAATAAAATAAATAAATAGATAATTGATGAATTAACCAATTTGGTGACTGTGGGGATATGGCTGCAATTATTGATATTGGCTAATTATGTTATTAGGTTGGTTGATTTTTGTTACAATCTATTATTGAATTTTTGATGTTTTGCTTTAATATTTATACTTACTCTGGGCATCTTGTTTATACTGATGTTACACTGTGGATGTTTTATTTTTGTTTGTAAGCCATCCTAACTCTGAATAGACTTGGTGACATATACATCCAAATAATGATAATATGCTAGAATGCAATCCTATACATTTCTGCTCTAAAGTAAGACCAGCTGACTTTAGTGGAACTTGCTCCCAGATATGAAGGCATATCATATCATATCATATCATATCATATCATATCATATCATATCATATCATATATCATATCATATCATATCATATCATATCATATCATATTTTTCAATTTCAGTGACACTCAACTCCAAACCAACTTTGGGTAGCTCACAATATGAAAACAAAATACAATAAGTTAATCATGATACAATAAGGAAAATAACAAACAGGAATCAGCAGAATGGCAATCCAGACAACTCACATCAAAACATATACAACTTATAACAATATGACAAATAGAACCTCTATCAAGGGGTGTTCCATGCACCCTACCCCAGGGTCTGAAAGAACAGCCACATCTTTAGGCTTTATGGGATGCCATCAGGGTATGAGCTGTTCTGATTTCAGGAGGAGCCTTATTCCAGAGGGCAGATGCCGTGGCAGAGAAGGCATGCTTCTTGGGTCCCAAAAGGTGACTGTTTAATCAAGGGGATCCAGAATGTGTCCACTCTGTTGGCTCTTACTGGCCAGACAGAAACCACAGGCGATAGACATTCCTGCAAATAACTGGGTTCTATGCCACATAGGGCTTTTTAGGTGATAACAAGCACCTTGAATTGCACCCAGAAGCAAACTGGCAACCAGTGCAGCTTGGGAAGTAGGGGCATCATACAGGCACGCTGAAGAAGGCCCAGAAGTTTTCACATTGCTGTGGTTTGAATTAGTTACAGCTTCTGAGTGGTCTTCAAGGGCACTTTGTAAATAGGCTTGCAGTTCTAATCTCAGTAGTTATTACAGCAATGAGTAACATTATTTTATTCTCATATTGAAAATGCATAATTGATAATGGATGCCCTTTATGCAACTACCACTTGTGAGGAGAAAATTACTTTATTTCCAACAGGTGTTACTTCACTGTGCAAAGTTAATAATGAACCTTTATATTAAATAACATCAGCTACATTCCATTTACTTATTTAACAGTACAGGATCTTGCCACTTGTCAAATATGTTTTCTCTCAAGAGTGAAGTAGCATATTTCAAAAACTTGTGCCAGTGTGACAAGTATACAATGGGATTAGTATATGTACTAACAGATACCCATGATGTTCACGTGGGAGTAGAAAAAAGTCCCAATTCATTGTAATTTCAGATTTAATCAAATAATAATTATAACATTGCTATGGTGACTGGAGTAACTGTGACTGAGGAGACATTTTCATGCTGCTCCCCTGTTTTCCTCAGCACTTCCAACTTTCTTGAAAATTACCCTTTCAGTGACATTTCTCAAGCTTGTAGTTAACTCATCAGCAATTATTTTGTGAGAAAGCTGTTAATGTTCCTCTGAGTCATATTCTGTGGCATTGAGAGCAAAGCCTTTCAAGCTGTTGAATAATTAAAAAAAAAAAAAAAGCAGTTTGCTTTCTAAAGTTCATAGCTGATGCACACAAAGCGGTTGGTAAGATATGTGGGTTTGATGGACTTTGACATGAATTAGCTAAGCCCGAAACTTCTCATGTTAAATGTGGGCACACTGGATGTGACTTGCTTACCGCATGAAGTCTCCTTGGGACCTCAGTTGCCAACCTAGTATCGAAAGCGTGAGAAGATGACAGCAAGTGGACCCCCTTTGCTTGGGCTCCTCTGATCATTCTACCATTCGACCCATGAACTCGGGCAACTCTGTGGATCCAACAGGTTCTGTTGGCAAAGCAGCTGTGCTTGCATTTGCTTGTTATAGTACCTCACTTGTTTTCCTACATTTCAAAGCCACTGGAAAAAAATCCCTAGGCAATATACTTTCAAGGGATGACAGAGCCATTTTAATAAAACCATTTCAAACCTCCATATAGGAAATATAAAGGCTATGCCAGGAGGCTGCCATTCACTTCACTGAGGCATATTCATCTTGTCAAAGGCTCTGTATCCCTGTGTCTGCTCTATAGCAGCTGGAGAAGGCTTCTGTGCATCCATAGGAAACACTAAGAAGCTTCTTTCACCTACCAGATGTGCTGGAAAAGGTCATCTGAACATTTCAGATGTCTTTAGAAGCAGAGTTCTAGGTTCCTTCATGAAGCAGCTCTGAAGGGATGCTTTGGTTGGAACATGATTAAAGCAAATGTCTTCTTCTAGATATTGTTTAATGAAGCAAAGGGGTCTCTTGAACACTTTTTTGAAGCTTCTTCACAGAGCAACTGAGTTTTTTCTCTCTTAGTTTGCTGAAATAAAATATATGGTAAAAACAACAACAACAACCCAATACATGCATAAGTGTCCAGGTTATCTCTGACAAGAAAGAACATGCAATATAAGGTTGGCAATAGGTGCTGTTTATTGTATATGTAACATATTCTCCATAGATGGTTTGTTGACCACTTCTTGCAGGGAAAGCTCCTATCCTGAGCATATTGTGTTCGTGTTTCAGAGCCTTGTTTTAATTTCCAGTCTCTTTCCAGGTTATGTGTGAATGTTATGCTTGGGCTTCTTTTTGGATGGTATCAGTTGTGCACTCTAGGCTCTATTTTATCCACTTAAAGGTAATTTCCATAGTATATGCCAGACCTGTGTTTCCTTGTTTCCTTTTTCTTTTAATATAGAAGAAAATATGGCAGTTATCTAGGTGGAAAGTGAAACCTTCCAGGATCTTCTTTGGGTCAATGAATTTTGCATCAGAAAGAGGAATCACTTTTTAACTGTGCATGTTCAAAGTTAATCATATCCATTGATATTTTAAAATTGGTCACAAACATTGCTACATCACGATCATGTGTAACCGAACGATGGGTGGCTATAACTCAGATTTGCCCTTTTTAATACTTGTTGTGCTGTTGCTGTGTTGTACACTGTTGGAGGACTGCGTTTTGGATACATTATTATTTGGTATATACTGTCAGCACCACTCAGTTGGGGTTCCTCTTCCCTGGTCCTGATTGGAAGAGTTATTTCAATGTCTTTTGTCTATAACTATTTGTAACGAGTACTCTTGCATGGAGTATAATATCTTAGCATAACTTTTTCTATATTAATTTATTGATTTTAATATAGTAGCCTATATTGTTTATGTGCATTTCTATGTGTGTTTTGAAGTAAATCAACATTTAGCAAATGTATATAGAATCTGCATCTATTTCCTACCCTGGGATTTGGGGCAAGACCACAGCAGATAGGCTGTTAGTAGAAAAAAGCTGCTTAAATTATTTCCTACATGTTTTATTTTTTAGGACATTTATGCCAGGTCTTTACATTAATGAACCCAAACAGTAAGTGTAGGGTTATTCTTCCTCATTGTTATCCTTATACCAGTCCTGTGAAGGAAATTAGGTTGAAAAGTAACTGACCCTAGATCAGCAAGAGAGGATGGGAAATTGGACTAAGTGGGGTTGGGAAATTGGGTCTCTCCTATCTTGGTATCCAAAGAGGAAGCCAGTTCTCCAGATATATAGAGAATGAAAATTAAAATATAAAAATAATTATAAAAAGCTAGAACATATATAAGTGTGTATGTATGTATGTGTGTGTGTGTGTACACACACACATAGGAAGGGATAGGAGTATTAGATGGGTGTAGAGGAGCATAAAAATGTTAGTATGTGGAAGATTATGTACAAAGCACCCTACTGGCAAACTAGGTTTTCTTTAAATCTAGTTTATAAAGACAAGCCCCAAGCACAATTCATCATCCAATGCATGTTAAATGCTGCTGTACAGAATCTGGTAACATTCATAGGAATCATTCATGAAACAATTGAGGGGTACGACATGGATCTTCCGGCACTGATAAGCTGATTAGCATATAGCCAGTGATTAACTAACTGATTGTGATTGAATGATTGACTAATTCTAGTCAACCATATAATCTCTACCTAAGTGAAATATAATAGCTTCTGTTTGTTTTTAAATGTAGTGATTTTGTGGGAATGAAATCTGAGCATATCTTCCATATTCCCATCTAGCAGCCTTTGATCTCAATGGTTAACTTCCTGGGCTGGAATAATTTGACCAAGCAGAGGCCTGAACGAGGATATTGGCTATAAATACAGACCCCACTCCACCCCCCACCTCCAGAATTCTCCATAATGCCCCATTGTAATGTTTTATACACAACCAAGTGACTTTTACCAGTCAGGGATGTTCTGATGGGTAATGAAACATTTGCAAGAAAAGAACCAAGTTCAGAGATCTCCAAGGACTCCACAGCAGCCTCTCCCACTTTGTGGAGATTTTTTTTTTTTTTAAAGGGATATTCAAGGTAGAAAACAGAGATGGAAGGGAGGGGGAAGAGCAAATGCATGTTATGACTAAAGAAGATATTTAACTGTGCATGGCAACACATCTGTCCAGAAATGTTCCCTTGAATTCAAATGTGTGTAATCCCAAGTAGAGATCTGAAGATTAATATTAGCAAATTGATCCTTGGTTTGATTCCACTTAATGCAATGTAAATTATACTTCAGTAAATGGTGAGCAATACCTATTACAGTTAAGCCCCCTACTGAAAACCTACAAGTATTTTATTTCTACTCTAATATTCAGTACATTTGTCTGTGTATTTCTGTGAATGTCATGTGTGTGACCTGAAGTGATCATACTGTGCTCTCAAAAATCATTTTAAAGTCAATGGATGAAATAGTATTGACATCAACTGCACTTTAACCCCTTTGTTTTAACCAATTACTTAAAATTGAAAGACCCAGATATGAATTGTTTAAAGTTCTTTTTTCACCCATTTCTATTTGGTCAGTGCCAATGGATTTTAGTTCATTATGCCAACATTTTTTTCTAGTTCAGAAATATCAATTTCTTCTTGCTGTCTGAATATTGCTAAAAGTGGTCATGTATTAATTCTGGTACAATTGCAGAGAGAAAGTTTACTTTCAAGTGCTATTTTTTTCTCCGGCATGAAGAAGGCCATTTGTAAAGATGGGGAAATAAGTAATGCCATTTTGAACACAGAGGTTATGAACTATTCACACAGGAGAAAGTGATTTTCTCTGCTCAGTGGCTATGCAGTAAATGCTCACAAGGGAATGGACTAGATTGCACTTTAGCCTACACCATTTTATGATTAGGAACTTCACCCAAAATGTATATTTTGGAAACCCCAAATATGAAGTTCACTGGATCTAAATTCTCACTTCAAATATAAAGCAACTGTTGTGGTTCAGGGGTGGAAAACCTATGGCCTCAAAATGTTGCTGAGTTACAATTCCTGCTGGCTCCAGCCAGCAGGGCTGATGTTAAGAGCTGCTGGGAGTTTTCATTCAAAATACTCGGGAGGGCCACAGGTTGTCACTTCTTATCTGGAGGTTGAGTCGTGGCAACTGGACTTCTTTTTATTTGGTTTGATACATTTCACTGCTTGTACAAGCAGCTTCTTCAGTCTAGAAACACCATAGACTCAAACATCAAGTTCACCAGGGAAGACACCAAGGACAACAGGCTGGCATTTCTAGACGGTGACGTTCTAATTGGGACCTGTGGCAAGCTAGAAATAGGGATTTACAGGAAACCCACACACACAGACCAATACCTGCAGTTTGACTCCCACCATCCACTGCAGCACAAACTAGGAGTCATCAGGACATTACACCACAGGACAGAAACCATCCCCACCTCCATAGATGCCAAAAAGAAAGAAAACAGACACTTGAGGGCAGCTCTTAAGGCCTGTGGGTATCCAAATTGGGCCTTTATTAAATCTACTTCTAGATCCAACAAAAAAAGGGCAGGCAAAGCTGAGACTCAGAGTCAATGGAAGAATCTTGTCATTCCTTACATGGCTGGTGTGTCAGAGAAGATAAAATGGATATTTGGAAAGCACCACATACCTGTGTTTTTCAAACCCACTAATGCATTGAGACAGAGGCTTGTACACCCTAAAGATCGAACACCAAAACATAAGAAGAGCAAAGTGGTATATGCAATCCAGTGCACTGAGGAGTGTTCAGAGCTCTACACTGGAGAAACCAACAACCTTTACACAAGAGGATGGCCAGCACAGGAGGAGCAACAACACAGGACCAGAATCAGCAGTTTACCTTCATCTAAAGGAAAAAGGACACTCATTTGAGGACAATAATGTTCACATTTTGGACAGAGAAGATACGTGGTTTGAGAGAGGAGTGAAAGAATCCATTTATGCCAAAGTGGAAAATCCTTCCCTCAATAGAGGTGGAGGCCTCAGACACAACTTGTCTCCCATTTTTCATGCTGCTCTTTCATCGGTCCCCAGGAAGATTAAGACCACTTCACAAGTTCACCAGGGAGGCAACACTTAATGACCCACTTGGGGATGAGTGAGGGATTAGGAGTAAGACATCCACATCTCAAAGACTCTATTAATCACATCTCCTATTGTCCCTTCAATGAGTCCATCATGTTAGTGAGAAACGCAGTCACCTTGGAAGACATTTATGGGGTCCCCCTTAACCAACTTTCTAGACTGAAGAAGCTGCTTTGACAAGCAGTGAAACATCTCTGACCAAAAGAAAAGAAGTCCAGTTGCCATGATTCAACCTCCAGATAATTCCAGCTGGATGACTGAGAATCTTCATCAACATGTTGTCAATTCTTGTTTTATTTTACCTTGAACTGTAATTTTATTCTCAATCTTCTCTTCCCTCCCACTCAGGCCTCTTTAGCACAAATTCATCCCCCTTTCTTCTTGTTTATTTTATTACCTTCCTATTGACATCAATGTGTAAGTTCAAGAGTGAATGCACCTTCATTCTCAGGCAACTGGTTCTTGAGGCCACCCTGACAGCAGGTCCAGAACTTGTGAGCTCTAGGAAATGGAATTTTCTAAATACTCCAAGCAAATACTGTGTGTGTGTGTGTGGGGGGGGGAGGTCTCATTTTATTTAGATCCAAAAGAGCCTACTTCCTAAGAAAGAATTAAGTTTACTTAAGCCCATTGAATTTGAGTTCAACAGACTCAAAGGCATTTAATTCTGTAGATTTGTGGCTGAACTGTGTAAAAGCAATGATTATTCAAGCTGTTAACTGAGCAATGTACAACTGAGTCAGTAAGCCATGGCAGAAACCATTTGTTTCATGTTAACTGCTTTCGATAAGCACTCAGTATCCCAGGAACTCTGCCTCATTCAAAGTCAAGCCATCGGTCCATCAAGCTCAGGACTGTCCACACTAACTGGTGAAGACTTTCTAGGTGTTTTTTTCCCCTTACCCAGAGAATGCTTATGTATTGATCATTTATAAATAGTCTTCATTTTAAAAAAATGTATGAATAAATATTTATTATAAATATTTATTAATGCTATTCAACAATGCAAGGTATTGTTTAACAAAACAAATAAAACCAACAGTAGATAAACCTTAAAAACAATCAGCACAGCAATCCCAGGTTCCATGATCTATGGACCTCTATCACCCGTGTTTGCACCAGACATTGGGCTTAAGTATGTAACGGTGGCATTTGCGTGACGATTTTGGCATCAGTCCTCAGTGCTTCCCCAACTGCCTTCAGTAAATTAGAAACAACAGGAATGTATTTCCTATATCTTGCCTTTTTTGGCTATCTGACAACCATGAAAAAAACACCAACCCTCCATAATGCACAATAGGATTTTTTTTTCTGTACTTCCTTTGACATTTCTGCATACCTAAGTAGTTAAATATGCATTAACACTGTCTTTTGGGAGGAAATGCAAAAATCATAGCATGTTCAAAACCACAAATTAAGATGCTATTTGGTTAATTGTAAACATGATGGAAGAAAACTGCAGATTTCAACTGTTATATAGCCTGATAATTGTTACTCATATTGGCAGAAAGTTTCAGTGTCATATGGCCACTGAACATTGTCAGAGAGGTAAGATATACAGGTCTCAGCAGAGGACAGTGTGTGGCGGGCTTTTCCTGAACTTAGGTTCAAGCCTGGTTAATACTTGGATTGGGGGATGAGCAAGGAATCCCAAGACTGTAGGCTAGATTGAGAAGTTCAAAAAAATAATCACAAACATCTTCTATATTGTTGCCAAGAAAACTATGTAGATGTGTACATGAAGTCACCACATACTAAGCTTGACTTGAAAGAGATGTTATGTAACATAAGCAAATTCTAAAAAAAATGACTTAAGCCATGATCAATGGAATAAACATTGAACAAGCTTATCAGTAGGGCCCACATAGTGGCCGCTGCTGAAGCTGAAGCCAGGTTGACAAACATCTAAGAAATGTTTGAAGGGATTAGCTGATGTGGCCAAAAGGGTTGCTTTTGGTATTGTTTCATTTTTTAAAAAAAGCAGCAGAAGACTTGAAGCTGCTGAAAATAACCAAAAGGTCCTGGTTGAAATATCTGTGACATTAATAGGAGCTAGCTTTTGATATTCAGATAATGGATGCCTATTAAAGATCCCTTTCTATCGTGACCTATGGGGAGTGGGGGGAGGGACACAACAGTCCTCAGAATAGTTTGCTCCCCAACATGAGGATGGATCTCAATTGCATGGCCAGAAGTTTGTAAAAGTTTGGTTTTCCAAAAGTTTCCAGAAACCCTTTGTTGATCGATTAATGTAGCACTGTTAGCTCTGGTACTTGGTTGATTTTTGTATCATTCTGCTTGTTATGTTTATTATTTGTTTTAATTTTTATCATTTATACACCTCCTACAGTCTGTTTTCCCTGAGGCAGTAGACAAATTGCATTTTATTTATTTATTCACTAAATTTGTTTAGCTGCCCATCTCACACATGTGACTCTGAGCAGCATGCACAATTAAAATAAATAATAAATAATAATTTATTTGCATGAATAAGCACACTAAGTAAATAATGGCACACAACTAATCCAAGATAGCAGTGTTCACAAACTGTTTTTGGTGATAAAGTTTGACCATTGGCACACTTCTGTCTTAGCACAGGGTGCAAAAAGTGTGACTTCTAGATGGCACGTGGCTGGGCAAATCTGTGCAAAGCCTGGCCGATGGTAAAGTTGCACAGCCTTGGGTTAGTATGCTTAAATCCATACCCAAGAATAAAACTGTTGGTTATTGTTTTGTTTTCCAGCAAACTATAATTTGAAGTAAATGATTGTTAGTTTAAGCAGGACTGTTATATTTGTATCCTGGCTTTAGATATTGGTGGAAGAAACTAGGAAAACAAAACAGGTACTGGCTGACCAAGTGATTTCAATTTTTTTTAGTCATTATTATTCCTGGCTATCAGGAAACCATGATAAAAACAAATCCTGATTTGGTGACAAATGCAAATGCAGCCACTTTCTTTTGCAGTTTTAGCCCTCCCCCCCTCCATATGCACACACACAAATCACATTTTAAACATTTTGTTTAATCTTTATCAGTGGCATTAAAGCAAACCTTCTGACTGAATTTATGAGGTGTTTCTACACAAACAGGAGGCTTAGGCTGCACTGCTTGCCATGTTGTGAGATTACTGAGTTCAAGGGGATTTATTTTTCAGCGTATCTATGCACTGTTGAAATGTTGAACAGAGAACTACACCGTTAATGCCAACCTTAGGATAGTTGCTTTTTCTTTAACTCTCTTTCCTGTTCCAAAAGATGGGTTTGGAAAAATATTGAATATTTTTCCCTCTGACATTCCATTCTAACAAGGAGGAGGAAGAAGAGGGGGAGGAGAAGTTATATCACGAGGCTGTCTGTTTTCTACTATAAATCAGAGGGTCTCCATGATTCACAGAAAGCCCAAAGCCCTCAGTTGCTTTAAGAAAGGAATTCCTGTTCTCATTACTGTGCAGAATACCTCTGAAGCAGTCTATAGGAAAAGGACACCTTTTCAGAACCGGTGATCTCTTTTCCCAGGAAGGATTTTGAAAGCAAGGTGTTGAGTCTGGCTGATGTTTTGTAATGGTATTGTTTGCTTTTAGGTGGGTTTCTGTGCTGTTGCAGCTAATGGATGAATGTATTGCTTTTTCTACATTTCTAGAAAGCTCAATAAATAAAATATCTATTTCCACTAAGTAATCTCTGCTGTTGACAGTTTTCTGACATAAGGGTTGTGAAGTTGAAAAGGTCTTAAGGGAGTTTGAGCACAAATCCTTTAAAAAAAAAAAACCCACTTTTGTTCTTTGTGTATGGGAAAGATAAGAGTGAATTCTGAATTCTCAATGTAATGGAAGAAGTTGAAAGTTTTAGCACTACCACAGGATTATATATATTTTTTTCTCTTTTCTTGTTTTTCTCTTTTTGGCTTCAGTGGAATTCACTCCCTCTGTGATACAGTATGCTTTGAATCAGATTAAGAGAGAAAAGTCTATGTGTTTTTGTTTTATCTTCATTTTCAAGATACTTGGGTTAGGATACATGAGTTTCTTCCTAATTTTATCTTCACACTAATTCTCTATGAAGAGTCATTGGGAGTTGGGAGGCACATACGTATTATTATTATTATTATTATTATTATTATTATTATTATTATTGCTTAAATCAAGGGAAGGCTCTACGGAAACCTGAGTTATATCTGCACATTGCCTTCCTTACACATTGATCTTTATGTTTTAGCAATAAATATTTTCTATGTCTTGCTATCAGATATGCTCATTGTTCAAACCTGATAGTACCTCCTAATATACATCCACTAAGATAACCTTAAGCAAAATGCAAAATTATGCCTTAGTGAATTAAACTCAGTTGTTACACATAAAATGTTCCCTTCCAAATGACAGAGTTTTCACTGAAACACATAATAATGTGCTTATTGATATTAAAAAGCACACAAAGCAAAAGTATTTGAACAATTTATTTCACAAATACCAAAAATGCCACACATTCTGTTGTTGATGTTGTTTGACAGATTAACAGTCCAATTCAAAATACAAAGTCAAAAGCAAATTAAACAAATCCCCAAATGTGTTAGCTGCTCAGAATGCAAACAGAAAATAATGCGTTTTAGAATTGAAGCTTGGCTGGAGCTAATCATTTGGCAGGTATTTGGTGTCTCAGGGCTTTGGCTACTTTAGTCCACTTGGGTCCACCATGGTTTGCCTGAGAAACTCTGGTTTAGGCAAAAATGTCTGGTGGGCTGTGAGTTTGAGAATTATGTCAAAGCAGGGAAATTAATCCAAAATGAGATGCTAAAAAGAGAGGGGTCATGGAAACTATGTGAGAGTTTGTCTTCTGTTAGACAGCATTTAATAGAAGATGAAACAGAGTTGTAGATACTTCTAAAACAATGATTCAAATGAATGTACATATGCTAAGCCTTCTTCCTGAAACAACTGCTTGTAATGTAACTTCTCAGTCTTCCACGGTTGTTCTGATGATTTTATTTTCTGTAATCTCCAGTTTTCTATGCACAAGTGCATAGAACCACTTCAGTCACTTCAGTCCAGAGGCTGGGATGGGTCAAAAAGAGGAGTCACAGGTATGGACCTTTGATGTTAATAAAAAGAATAGGTCGGATATTGTTTGCATCCTAAAATCATATTTAATATCAGTATCCTAGTGAAAAGGAGCACTGCTAAGGAAAAAAAAAAGACATTTAATACTCTCATTTTGGCAGTAAATGCAATTATTGAGGATAACTGACAATGGAAGCAAAAAGCTACTTTAACCAAGAACTCATGGATGAAAGGACCACTTCAAACATTATGATGCTTGCATGAAGACAGTTGGAAATATTTCTATGTCCATGCAGGTGGTGTGATATTTGCCAATTTCAAATATGACAGGTTGTGCATGCTATGTGGCTGCACAGAAATTTCTGGATTAATAGTGGTCTGCCTTTCCATTATTCCTAATCAAGGTAACTGCTAGGATTAAGAAGGTATCTGGAAGCTTCATAGATATTACTATGCATAATGCCCACGACTTCCTATCATACACATTGCATTGCTTATGTGAGTAAAATGGTTAAAAATACAATCTGATATGCCTTTTCACTAATATCACTGATAGTTTCTTGATGGCAAGAAACTCTGTGTTACTCATAATTTAACTATAATTATTCTTATAACATTTCATATTACATTAAACATACTAAAAATCAGTATGACAAATTCAACTAATTTGTTCAATTTCACTCTATTGAGGTATATAAATTACTTTTAAAAATGCAATCTTTAGTGTGATATAACCTAAAAATGACATTGTAAAAGAAAATTGAGAGTATTGTGCTGAAAGAAATATAAATGTCAACAATGATTGAACATAGAATAATCTGTCATAGTTTTATTATGTGCCCATAGAAGCAGCAAAGAAAAAAATTATGTGCCCATAGAAGCAGCAAAGAAAGCCCATTGAAAAAAATATTATGTGCCCATAGAAGCAGCAAAGAAAAAAAAAGTTGCAACTAGTAAAAATACACCAAAACCAATTAAGAAACTGATTACTGATAAGGTGTACAAATACATGAAGGAAGAGGAAGAGGAGGAAGAAGAGAAGAATGCTTTAAAAGAAATAAACAGAAGGAAAAATATTAGATCAAACATTTTGATTCAATATTTGATCTAATATGATGAAAGTCAATGATTCAAGACTTTCATAGGTAATAGGACTATTTCTTATCAAAACTGTGAGCATTTTGACAACATTAAGAAGTAATATGCAATTCAATGGATTTCTGCTCTCTTTTCCCCATACTTGAAGTTTCTAATATAAACCAAAGTAAACACCACAAACCTCATATCTGTCTAGAATAAGCTTTAAGATAGGGTTGAAGAAATTGTGAACAATCATAATTAAGACTGTGTTGAATCAGCTTTGCTTTTTGGAACAACCTTAATTCCACTGGAGTGAAATGGCACTGCAGCATGAGAAAGAAGAGCGATTTGCTTTGATGCCATGAGTGGAAGTACTGGGATAGGCCACTTTGCTTCAGTGAAAACCGATGTGCAGAAGACCATCAAAGGCCAGCAAAGTGACCACTTCCATGCAGCACAGTGGCGCTGCTGCATCACCCAGAAGCACACTTTCTTTTGCAAAGCCTTAGCAAGGCGGCATTTCACTAAAGTCTTGACTGAAGTCAATCAAGAGTGAGACCTTGCACGGGCTTGATAATTGGGATATACTATGGATTTAAATTATGAAAAAAGTAATTCCACTGGAATTTTTGAGGATTCATTTATAAGAAAGGATTCATTTTAAACTCTTCTCCAAACATAGGAGGATGAAGCACTAATTCATCTCCTCCTGAAATCGGCAGCAAGTAATATGCCACAGCTTCCTGTTGCTGTACAGCTCCAGCAGCCTGACACAGTCTAATTTTAGACTGAAGATTTTCATATAAATCAATGTCAAGGAGATAATATCAAAACTGAAGAATCACCACTTTCCCCTTGACCTTAAACTACAGATCATGCAGAGAATGAAGGGGAGAGGCTGCATAATTACTGAGAGATGGTATATGTGATGAACAATCCAGGTGATAGCTTTAATGAATCAGCAACAAAATTGTTGAATAAAATGGGACTCAATTAACAAGAGGTTTAACAAAGTACTACAGCCCGGAGACAAAGCTAATAGGAAAAAGTGTATTTGCTACCTGCACCATTAAATGAGACAAGAGAGAACATTTCAATGTCACAAACTTTGAACGTACATGCAGCATTTTATTTTTTAGGATGAGAACCCCTCTGGCATGTGAGAGGCTTGTCGGCTGAGAGTACAAGGAACGGTTTTGAATGTCCCAAGCTTTTTTATAAATCCAGTTGCAAAAACACCAGTTGCTTTAAAGAAAACTGAATCAAACACGTTGTTCAAAAGAATGCTGGGATAGGATTAGTTAGTGATGAGAAATGTATGACTGAATTCCAACTCCTGAGCAAAATCAGTCCATTTGGGACTGATCTGGTGGCTCCAAGGTGGGAAAAAAGTGACCAGTTCAAATGAGGACCTTCAGAAAGCCTTGTGAGTAATTTGGCATTTCACTGGGCTGCAGGAAGGTAGCTGATGTGCCTGTAAAACCACCAAACTACTACGTGTTATCATCAAAATATCATGATGGAAAGGGGTTGAATGCAAGTTCACACAAGGTTCTTCATTCCCAATGCTTTAATGGAGAGAAGTAAAATCTCAAATTGTAATGCATTCTGCTCCTTGCTTTAATAATGATTTATTGAGTGAGTAGTCTAGTTTGTTCATTTGCTCCATCCTGTGTTGCTGTTACTTTGTGTGGAATATCTCAGCATAGCTTCATTGGCTTTCTAGGACCTACAGTTCTTGGTACCACTCATAACCTAAAGCCACCTGGAAATTAAACCGCTCCCCTCCCAAAGAAAGCCAGCCTGAAAAATGAGAGAGTTTTTATCTCTGGATAAGATGGCATCAGCATCAATTGTTTTGCCAGAGAGTACTATGGCACCATGGTAGCACCATACATCTCTTCATCAGCAGCTTGGCAAAAAAGAATCCATTTCATTTGGGAAGGTCAGAAAGTAAAAGTAGGAAGTGATGGTAATGTTAGTTCAGTAATCACTAACAACAGTGATCTGCAAAGAGGAAAGGTTTTCTGCCCTGGAGATGGATTGAAAATCTTATAGTTACTGAGAAGAAGCCTCATACTATCCTCTCCTCAGCTTCAGAAGCAATAGCATTATTTTCAGGAACTAAGATAAAGAGCATTGCCCATAAAATATGAATGTCATGAAAAGCTTAAGAACAAACTGGATGCAGCTGGTCAGATATCCAGTCCAATGTTGAAAGAACACTAATAAGGGATACAGTTGGCATGTGCTTACCAGGAAAAGGCAAGAGAAGAAGGAGGGGGGAATAGAAATACTCTTGTTATCAATGTAGGCTAGGCAGGAAGACATTGATAGAACAGATGTATGTTGTGAAAGTAAAGAGAAACAGATGGACCTCATTCTGTACCTCCCCAAAATTTGATCTGATGGAGTTTCTCTGTCTGTCTCTCTCTCTCATGCACACGTATACATACATGCACTGCTTAATTTAATTATACCTCATTTTCAATATTTGACAAATCCCACCCCAAATTCAGAATACTCCAACATCACTGTGTTTGTATTAAGTTCTTCCAGATACAGCCTGACAAAGCAGGAAAAAAAACAGTTATTAGTGGGAAGATGGCCTAAATATCATAGTGATTTGGACTGTGGAAAAGGGATTATTACTGGAGGGAGATTATACAGCTTTCCAATTCACAGAGTCTCCCCATTCTACATCCCTTTCCATGGGCATATAGACATTCAAAGGATGCTCTGATATGAATACCTTTCCTGTATGCAGTTTCTAGCCATAAGACTATACCCTTTAAATCAAAGAAGGCCTACTGTAAGCATACTCACCTGTTCCTAACCACCGAGAGACCCAGTTCATACAATTATACAATTGTACATGTGTTATGATGTCACAATACAAGGCCCTCTCTTTCCTACATGGAGTGCAATGTTGCAAATAAATATACAAGGAGTAGAGTTTGCTTTATGATGTTGCAGTACACATTTTGCCCCCGTGTGGATGTCTATGATTGTGTACCATGGTTATGCATCATTATCTGAAATTAGTCGAACATGGTATCATCTTATGATCTGAATCATAATCAAAAGTTGGGAAGAGATCCATTTTTCACACTTTTCCAGTATTTTTGGAGTTTGCATATCCAAGAACTGTCCCAGTCCCAACACCAAAAATAATGATAGCCTTGGGTGTGTTGCATACTGATGGTATTTGGGGGAAGGACGGGGAAAGAGGAAAAGAGAGAATACAATACTTTCATCAGTAGAAAGTAAAGAGATTGGCCTTGAGGGAGAGAAGGGAGAACTGTGACCAAAGAGATGAGAAAGAAAACATAGATTAAGTCCGGGACATGTTGAAAGTGTGTTCAAACGTCTCAGACAGAAATCTCCTTAATTTTCACAGTTATAAAAGCAAGGGGAGGGAAAATCAAGAATATGTTGCAATAGCCAATCTAAATAAAAATATTCTTTAATCTTCCATGGAATTTATTTCTTCATCTGGTTTCCTCATAGGGCTGACAGCATGAAATCCTGCACATTCTGTATTAATGGCACCCTGAGTTGTAACATACTTCTCTTAGTAAAAGATTGTCCATGAATCAACTTAACTGTACAAGCTGCCAAAATTAGCTTTCATAAAACCACACATGAGGATTTAAAATATTTGTGCATTTTAAATATATACTATTGCAAAAGATTTGGGGCTGATTGGTATGCTACCAAAACAAGATAAATCTTTCCATTCTGTGTTGAATTGTTTTTTTTTTAATGGTTGGGGTCTTTTTTTAATGCAATAGTGCTAAGTTTTGGAATGACTGATTAATTCTGCACAGTATGAATAGCTCTAGTTTCAAGTGTGACTGCTGGTGGAATAAATTACTACAGGGATCCCCAACTCTGGAAGTATTTAAAAATAGATCAGATAAACATCTGCCAGGGATAGTTTAGCTAGAATTAATAGTGCTTTAGTATGGGAGCTTGGGGTTTGAGCCAGATGACCTCTTGAGAACCCTTTTGGCTCTAATTGTATTAAATGAAGTTATTTGAGCATGAACAAGTTAATGAGTAAAACTGTTCATTCATAGCCAAGCACCTGCATAATAGATCATCTCTATATCCATCCTCTGAGTTTCAAGTCAGTTTATACTCCTTGTCTTGTGGAAGGAATCAAGATTTTAAAAGTGAACAAAGATGTCCACAGCCACCTTTTGGAAAGGATTTTCAGTCCAGGTTCCATGAATCTAAAGCCAAAGTAGCTTTAGAAAATGACAAGCTACCCACCTCCCCTTTTAGATAAATATGTACTTCTAAAATTAGCAAGGTATTTAAGGAATTAGTTAATTTTTCTTTCTTATCAAATATATTTTGAAGGCTTGAAATAATGTTTTGTATGCTGACATATGTACCATTTAAACCGTTGCCAATGTGTAGTTCCTGGTCTGAACATTGATTTATTTTATATTTATTTGTGTGTTTATTTATTTTCTTTTTGTGCCTTTGAGGCAGTGTTGACTCCTGGCAACTGCCTGGGTGAGTCCCTGCAGTTTTCTTGGCAAGATTTCAGAAGTGGTTTGCCATTTCTTTCTAAGTAACTTGATAGTAGAAATTTACTGGGTTCTAAAATCTGATGGATATCCATCTAGATAAACAAACACAAACACAAACACCAAGTCTCAATTTTTCCAACTATACTTTACCCCAGGATGGACATGGGAGAAACCCCCATCCCCCACACCAATGAATTACCATACTTTGGCAGCAAAACGACTCACTTTCAGTGGCATAATATTTCTAGAAAATGAGTTTTCTAGAGATATCCAGAGATAACTGGAAGGGAAGTGGCTTCAGGTTCCTCTCCTAATACTCACACTCCCTTTGTAAGCTTTGCTGCATTTGGCACTGGAAATAACCCTTGTGAGACATGGACTGGAACGAAAGCTAGTTTACTCAGGTGTAATGCGTAGCGGTTACAGACAAAGCCAGGATTGGCTTGGTGTGGTTTATTCTAGTGTTTTATAGGGGTACCCCCTTGACCTGTAGTAACCCCGGGTTTCGCCCTTGCCTTGTCCCAAGTCACCCCTCTGCTTGTCGTGATCTCCCTCCCCTCTCCATAACGGCAGATTCAGTCAGGTTTCATTGTCCTCATGATTGTTATCTTTTGTCCGTGTTGTCGGTGTGCTCGTGGGGCTCTTCTCATGTGGATGAAATGGGGTTTCTTAAGTCGTGTTCCAACTGGTTGCTGATTGCCTCTGGATTGCTGTATTCCTGAAGCATTGTAATCAGCCTTGCCCAGGGCATCTGGGGAGCTGCCTGTGCTACAATGTTGCCAGTTTCAATTACTCTCCGCAATGTGTTAATTGCCGCCACCTGCCGGCAATTAGCTTGCGGTTTGCCTTGTTTCCCTTCCCTGACTGCCTATGCCTGAGGTGGTGAAATTGACTAGTGGCGGTGAAACTGAACTGTGGAGTTGGCTGTACTAGGCTAAATCTGACACCCTTCACCCACCCCAAACAAACTGAAATTTCACCACCAATATTTGGCCTCTTATTTTAGATTACATTGTATGACTTTGTACCATTGAGAAAGGAAGGAAGGAAGGAAGGAAGGAAGGAAGGAAGGAAGGAAGGAAGGAAGGAAGGAAGGGAGGGAGGGAGGGAGGGAGGGAGGGAGGGAGGGAGGGAGGGAGGGAGGGAATAAATGGGAATGCATTGATCCCCAGAGATTTCCCACTCTCATTCCAACTTTAACCTCCCAGAAATACCTCTAAATGGTTTAAATTTCTTTAAACATTCAGTTCTGTGATGGTGCCACCCTTCTGATGATTTATTTCTGGCCTTCCAGCTGGTTGGAAAGCTCGTTGAGGTCCTGGGAAATTGGTCATTCTCACTGCATTATCTACCTCCATTATTCTAAAGCTGGCAATCTGGAGATATTTTAGACAGGAACTCTCAGAATCCACTGCCAGTATGACCATTGATTCTCTGGTTGAGAATTGTAATCCAACATACTTGGAAGGTGCTAACAGTGGGGGAGACTGTAGATAGTGACTCTCTTTGAGCACAAGTGGAGGTCTATCTCAACCTTGCATCTCTTTAAGTGGGAATACCAGTGATGACTGATTTCTAACGTTCTGAATGTAGAATCAAGACTGGCCCAAGACATCTTATTCTCTGAACGGTAAAGCAAGAAGGTACTTCTCCCCTTATTTTTTGATGTAGAAAAATCCAACTCAGGTGGCATATGAATCTTTCTTCAATGCTAATGACAGGATATGTCTTTCCTGCAGTAAAGACTGCCCAAGAGTTTAGGATGTCTAGGATAAGGTGTGTGGTATAGTCACTCCTCTTCCCCAATAGAGAACAGGCAGGGGCTCAGGAGGAATAGCTGGAGGTACAACTGTTGCTTCCCACTATCTATTGCCTGAGGCAATCAGCTTACTTTGCCTCAGTTCCTCCACATTCCCCCCAAAACAGAGATTACCATTGGCTGCCATGGCAAGGCAAAGATATCTACCTGGACATCTAGCAACTTCATAATTGCTCCTACTGGTAACTCACAGGGATATTACCTTAGCACCCTAAATAGCGATGCAGGATCAGCCAAGAAGAAAGGTACCTTTGCCGACTTGAAATAGAGAAAGATCTTATTTACCGAACAGTGGGATGTATGAGATTATACTATCTTCAAGGGCAAAGGCAATATCTTCCCATTATCATGCCATAGCTCCAATAGCTATGAGCCCTGCTGTGTGACCTTTTTCTTATCACTCATGATAAAATAGAAGTTGGAAAGGACTTTATGGGTCATCCAGTCCAATTCCTTGCTCAGTGCAGGAATCCTTTGAGTCAGAGCTTCCTAAAGTTGGAGACCATCCTTGGCACCCCAAATACAAGTGCATTAAAATAACAACAACAACAAAATCATCATCAGTCAATTGCAAAAGGCAGCTTTACTTGGAACAGCTTACATCCTGCAATAATATCTTTAACACCACCAAACAACATCTGGCTATCACAGGTCATTGAGAAGGACTTGATAGGTGGATAAAAATACCAAATCCAGTCTAAACATCTGGCTGACTATGTGACCAACCATCATCATCATCATCATCAGATAGATAGATAGATAGATAGATAGATAGATAGATAGATAGATAGATATAAACCACACTCTTTGTTTAAAGTTCTGCATTGAAAGTCAGTTATTATGTATAGCTTTTAAGTAAGTGGGATAATGTTTTGCATCACATAGCAAATTTATGTCAGGAACAAAAGAAGACAGCGTCATCCTCAAATCTGGTTTGGCATTAAATTTATAGCTATATTTAATTTTCAGGAAAACCAAAGATGAGAAACCAATTTTACACTGAAAAAAAATTACTTTATCAGAAAAATGTGAATATTCATTTTTACAATCCAGCCAAAAATCAGTGAAGGGTAGTTTATCAAAAAGTTACTTTAAAACAAGATCAAGGGAAAGTTCAGTTGGTAAATCTACTTCTGATGCAGTCAGTTATATCTCTTCATTTTCAGTTGTCAGTAGTAAACAGGTTCTTAACCTATACTTTATTGGCATCAGTTGGGGAACAATATTCATTTATGCTTGATGTTAGCTGCAAGAAATATACTTTGCTGCAGAAATTTCAACTGAGATATTAGTTTCACTATATCACCATTTTTCCTGTTAACTCACTGTGTCTGTAAATGACATTTTTTAAAATTGTTGCTTTATTTTGCTCATGAATTTTGAAAATGCTAATTTTTATACTTTAAAAATTTCAGTTTTACCCATTTAAAGATTTTTAAAACCTATCACATAAGTGAGCCTCCACTCTGATTGTTCAACCAGCTGCAAATCTATCAGAGCATAGTACTAACACACATTTATTCTTTCTTGTCTTATCTTTCTTGATAAGAAACCTTGTCAAATATTTTCCTGAGATCAAGATACATTATTCTGGTATATCAAACTAATCATAGTTCCTCACAAAAGAGGTCTATTAGTCTGACATCAGATGGCTCTTAGCAAACCCATGCTGTCTCCTATACCCTGGGAGATAAATTAATTTGGCCCTGAAGATCTGAATTTATTTAAGTTAACAAGTTTGTTTTTTTTTAATTTCCACAATCCTTCTTTTCCTGCTATTGATGATGGGAAGGATTGGTTAAAAATGCTGTTCATGCCATTGCTGTTCATCTTCTATCAGTTTTATAGTCACTTGTAATCCCCTGAAGTTAGCTCTCTTTTAGCAGTATGATTTGTCCCCGCAGGTAAACAGGAATGGATACCTATTAGTTGCTCTGATGAGCCTTGGTAAATTATCCAACATGTTCTGGATGCATGTTTTTCTTACATGCTTTTATAGGTAGTCCTTGTTTAGGGACTGCCTCATTTAGTGACTGCTCACTGTTACCATGGTGATGGAAAAGTAACTTTGCAACCAATATATTTACAACCTTTGCAGGTCTGTAAAGAAAAGGAAAGCTGAAGTAAGATCATAAGCACAGTTGTAGTTTCACTTAGCGACCATTTTACTAATAGAAGAGAATATATGTAGCCCAGGGTTGAACTGTGGAATCCTTGGGGTTCTCTGAGCTTGGTTGTTTTCTTGCAAATGTTTCACTACCTGGCTAGGTAACATCTTCAGTGCTACAATGGGATGGGGTTTGCTCTCTGTTTATATGCTGTGGCATGCCCTGCCAGTGTTGGTGGGGGTGGGGGGTTGGTTTTGTTTTATTTTTTCCCTCTGGTAGTTCCTTGATTAGGGTATTGTTTACTGCTTGATTGTATGTCAGGTGATAATCTTGGTGTTAATCTCTGCTTATCTGGGTGATGATTGCTGGTGAGGAGATGTTCTGGTCTTCTGTTTCCTTTTTATTGACTCTTTTGAATAGTGTATAGATGTTGTTTATCTCTGTGTGCCTGTTGATGGCTGCCTTGTCTGAATACCAAGCTTGGAGGAATTCCCTCACATTTTTTGGATTTAGCTTGGTCTAAGATGCTGACAGTTTCCCAACTGAACTGGGAAAGCTTGGTATTCAGAGGCAGGGAAAGCCACTGTATATAAACAGAGAGCAAACCCCACTCCATTGTAGCACTGAAGATGTTACCTAGCTGGGTAACAGAACATTTGCAACCTCAGAGAACCCCAAGGACTCCACAGACCACTTTACTTGTTGCCAAGTTGCCAGTCCCTATTGTGGCTTCTAAACAAGGACTACTGTATATTAAAACAACAGCAACAACAGAACAGCTATTTTCAACGGACTTCCAAATGCTGATACAATTTAAATATTAATTAGGTGTTGACTCCTAACAACCACATAAGTATATTTTATCCATAACAATCTGTCCGTAACCTGATCCTTCAGATCTTCTAACAGTGCACTCATTGCCACTGTAACTGAGTCTATCCACCTTCTGCTGGTCTTGTTCTCTTTCCTTCCATCTTTCCCAGCATTAGAGCCTTTTCCAGAGAGCTGGGTCTGCACATATTCTGCCCAAAATATGATTATTTGAGCCTAGTCATTTGTGTCCCTAGTGATAAGTCTGGGTTGATTTTTTATATGATCCATTTGTTTGTTGTTTGCTGCTTGTTGTTGTTGTTGTTGTTCATGTTATTCTCAGGACTCTTCTCCAACACCAAACTTCAAAAGCATCAATACTTTTTCTGTCCTGCTAAGTCCAATGTTCACTTCCTTAAAGTGTCACAAGGAAAACCATTATCTGCATGATTCTGCTCTTTGTAGGTTTAGACACACCCTGATATCCAAACATCTTTTTTGAAGGTCAGCATTTCTACTCTGCCAAGTGTTAGTCTGTCACATATTTCTTGACTGCTGATCTTTTACTGCTGCTAGTTGATCCTGAAAAGCAGACACTATTCACCATTTCAATATCTTCTTTATCAGTTCTATAGGTGGTGGCTGTACTTGCTGTCATTAGCTTGTTCATCTTTCTTAGTCACATTTTCCACTCTGCTCCTTGACTTTCATTAGTAGAGGCTTGCAGATCCTTTGCATTTTCAGTTATCAGAGTAGTGTAATTAGCATAACACAGGTAACTGATGTTTCTTCCTCCACTTTTTAAACCACACCCATCTTCTTTCAACCTAGCTTCCCTCAATATATAGCTAGCATAGAGGTTAAATATATAAGGGGAGAATATACAGCCTTATCTCACTCCTTTGTCAACTTGGAGCCAGTCTGTTTTGCCATGTTCTGTCTGTACTGTGGCTTTCTGATTTGTGTGTAGGTTTCTTTCTTTTTTTAGTAGTAATTTTGTTAAAGATTACAATTACAACAGTAAAAACTAATACAAACTAAAAAAAGAAAAAGAAAAAAGGTGCAGAAAAGAAAGAAAAAATAGAAGAAATAGAAAAGAATATGGTAAAGAAAAAGAAAAGAAATATATAAAGAAGTGACTTCCCTCTTCATCACAACAAGTATAAATAATTTTAGTAATATTATCATCTCTTAAAATATAACAAATATTTTATTCTTCACATATCCCATCCCAAACAAATCCATAAAGCCTCAACATTTCAGTCCTGATGTCAGCAAAAGTCCAGTAAGGTTTACCAGAGATAATACATCTACTTTAATCTTGATCAAATAAACCACCTTTATATTCCTTCCTTTTACTTCTAACAATCTTGATTCTTAGTCCCTTCAAATAATGTCCTAGAACTTGACTTATTTTATTTTATATTTTTGTCCCTTCTCACAAAATTCTTCAAAACTTTAACAAATCTCTTTTGTAAATCCAATAAAAGAAAGTTATCTAGGTCACTTTCTTGGCTTATGTGTATATAGCTTTTAATTCTTAAGACATCAGCCAGTTTTTGTTTTTTGTTTTTAATGTCCAGTGTAACATCTTTTTCCTTGTAATTCTTGTAGCCTGTCATTCTTGAATCCATTTTCAAATCAGTCTCAATCTTATCAGGTAAAACTTGTTCCTCTTCCTTAACATCTTTTAAACACAGTCTATCTACTGTATCTATTAAAGATACTCTTAAAATTAACTTCTGGGTCCATTGTTCAAAAATATCATTTAGTAAATCCAATGTTAAAATATTTTGCTTCATTCTGTAATTGTAAGTAGAGTTTGAGTGTTCTTCTCCTTTAATTATAATCTTTAGTTCCTTCTAGTTCCCTCTAGTGTTCAATTTTTAAAATCTTAGCTTATTTTTCTTTCTTTTTTTTTAAATTCAAAACAAAAGTATTTTCCCTTGGGAAGGATTCTTTATAATTAATTCCCAAATCTTATTTCAATTTTATCTGGACCCTTAGTCCATTTGTAACTTTCTAAAATTAAAGTTTTAATCACCCTTTTGCTGTTCATACCAAAAAAAAAAAAAAAAAAGCTCTTAAACTTATAGTTAAAACTTCTTTTGCTAAGGATTGAAGGAAACTCACCTGGTACTGTAAAACATGTTGATCCAAAAGTATCTAATAGCTGAAAAGCAGTTAACAAACAATTTCTGAAAGTAATTAGAAAAGGAAATATGCAAACTTTGTGTCCTTTCAAAGGCACCGACCGCAGTTTGAGCAAGATGGCTATTCCTTTGTCTCCCAGAGCTCAAAATCCACAGGAGACTGCTATCTTGTGGTCTCCTCATGAGAAGCAGTTGTCTGGAGCCCTTGTGAGTGATCTAAAGTCCTGTCTTTCTCCAGAGGAATTTTTGAAGACCTGGTCTACTTGCTGGCTCTTCATTGTACTGCAGTCATTGACTGCTTTTCATGGAGCCGTCTTCAGTCCACCACTTCTTGCCCAGAATTTGACTTGGGTATAGGTTTCATATGATAATGAGATGTTCTGGGAAATGCACACACAAACACAAACATGGAGATTTTTAAAAAAGAAGCACCAAAGAAGCAATGATATTTGTATATGTATATGTTCTGCTAAAGATGGATGCTAGATTATTTTAATGAAAATTGCTCATATTTACTGTATTTTCATGTGGCTGAAAGCCTAGCTATATTTTCCTGTCATTAGCCCATAACTTATCACTGTGGTGACTAATCTATTCATGCTACTTTTTCCAAACCCACTAAATGGCATGTTATTTTGGCAGCTCAGCAGCATTTCTCAGTAGGCTAACTGATCAACGTCTGGCACAATCATGATTGGTAACCCCATAGCTACTCAGCACCATGGTGGGACTCTATTTCCATCTTGTAAGAAACCTGGATCCCAGCAGCTGAAGCAAAACATATCATGATGCCGGCATCAACAGCATACTAAATTGAGAAGCCAATAGGTGGCCATCCACAAAGGCAGAGGAATATTGATGTTGTAGCATCAATATTCAGAATGCTAGATATGGTTCTCAGAGGCAAACAGAAGTCATATTTGCCTAGATACTACGGGAAAAGAAAATTCTCTGTCTAAAATCACGAAAGCAGAATAACTTTTTACTGCTTAAAGAATGAAAGAACAAGACTGGATTTAGAAGGACTGTGATTAGGTTCATAGTGACTGAACTAAATGATAAACACTTTGATGGGTGGCATACAAATTTAATAAATACTACTACTACTGCTACTACTGCTGCTAACATAGTATTTCCTCTTGGACTTTTTCTGAGGATATAGTTTCTAATACATTTCAGCAGTTTATGTGAAATAACATACAATGATATCTAAGCAGGAGTGATGAGATCTGTTTGAAACAGAATGGATCTATAGAGTCAAAAATGAATAGAACTTACTAGAAATAAGAATATGAAGTTCAAGACAGTCCCATGAAGGTCTGAAGACAGGTACTGAGGCAAGGATATTTTCCAGCCTGGTGATCCATTTGGGTTTAAAACATTACATATTGGGACCTCTTGTATTCAGGCTAGAAAGACTGACCAAATGATTGAAGTTCTACCCTCCCCCCAGTGCACAGAGGAGGAAGACATGAGGTTGTGTGTAACAAATGTAGGACAAAAGTAGCTTCTGTAAAAAGGGGTTTGCAGTCTGGGAAGATTTGGCTGGGATTTGGAGGTGGCAGGCATTGGGGGAGGGGGGTCAGGGGATGGTATTTATCTTACGTATCTGTGATGCTTTCAAATGTTATGTTCTTAAGGCTAATAGGTCTCCAGAATTCAAGAAATAATTTCATTCAGAGTAGTATTGAACAAAGAATATAAACAGAGCCCACATTGATTAAGCCATTTAAATCCAGCTTTATTTTCCTTATACTTGCCAAATAGGTGTTTATGGAAGCCCAAAAACAAACAAAAGAGACAAGGAAAGACAGAGAGATGGAGAGAGAGAGTGAGTGTCTGCCTTAAGACCTGGGAGTATTGTGGAGCTGGTACAGTGGCTATACTGATTGTTTTGATGAATGGGATTATAGGCTGTGAGTTTTGTGTATTTTATTATGGTTTTTTACATGTTTTTATATTGTTTTTTTTCTTGTTTTTAAATTGTTGTATTGTACTTTTTTGTTCTTTTTATATTTGTTTTAATTGTAAGCCACCCAGAGTCATATGTAAGGTGGGCAACTATATAAATGTGATAAATAAATAAATAAATAAATAAATAAATACATTCTTTATATAATTGAGGTTTGTTTTACCAGCAGGAAAACCAGCATCTCAGCCATTGTGGATCCAGACCAAATATGCATGCCAAAGCTGAAACTACCCACATTTGAATTGTATTCATGTGGTCCTTGTGCTATGCCACAGGTAAGCAGTTATAAGATGTCCTTCTATGAATGATAAATAGCACAAATCTTCCATCTTTCTCATATGATCCTATGATCATATGATCAGACATGGCTCTTTCAGGACACTCCATTACAAACCAAGCAGAGAATGAGAAGGAAGATTCTTGGTGTCCACATGGTGGTCATGACCTTCCAGTAGATTTGATGCTTCTGCAGCTGTTTATAGTAACTTCTAAGAAAGTTTGGAGTTATACAAATATCTCTTGTGTGCATAGGATATGACTGGTTTGAGGTCCTAACTAATGTATGAAGTTCATTGGTGGCCCCATCCTATAAGTCATATCCTATGTCACAGGGTTAGAGTGAAGATAAATGTGAGACAGAAACATGAAACAAATATAAGACTAGAAGAACAAAATGTCTATCATTCATTTCACCTGCCCGTGGGGTGGGAAACTCTCCTCTTGGCCAAATGTCTTCAGACATCAGTGTCGTCATGTTTCAGCAAGACAGAAAATGTGGCAGTGCTGGAAAAACTTACTGCTTCTGTAGTACCCTGCCATTTCTTTAAGGTTTACCATTCCTCTCTCCATTAAACAGTCCCCCCCCCCCTCTTTTGGTGCCTTTGAGTCAGTGTTGACTCTTGGAGACTACCTGGACAAGTCCCTGCAGTTTTCTTGGCTGAGAGAGAGTAACTGGCCAAGGTCACCCATCTGGCTTCATGCCTAAGGCAGGACTAAAACTCACAGACTCCTGGTGTCTAGTCTGGTGCCTTAGCTGCTACACCAAACTGGCTCTCTCATTAAACTCTGCGTTGATTCATTCCCATAGCTCACCTTTCTTATTCATTTCTATTCTGTATAGAAGATAATTTTTGATTAAGAGCATGTCTGAAGAAGACACATTGGGTGGAATTATATTGGAGAGGGTGATGTCCATCAATCAATTGCCACCGAAGAAAAACAGAAAGAAGGTGTGGTGAATGAAAGAGAGAAGAGAGAGATGCAAGTTTAACTCTGCCCTTTCCCATATTTCACTGGTTCTTCAGTAAATGAAAGTTCCCCATCCCTAATTTACCCCATTTTCTTTCCTGGGCCAAAAACACTTTTCAGTTCCCAAAATAGTCATCTGGGAAAATGACTATTATGCACGTTTCCATTTTTAATATTCTAAAGCTCCCTCTGAAATTAATAATTTGTGGCAGATACATGGACAGTGTGAGAATGAAAGAAAAATCTTTTGTCAGCATATTATTGGTGATTAGGGACTTTACAAATCCTCATCCTCAATCATCCATTTCCACATGAAACCCATGGCAAAGTATCTCAAAAGCTAGCATGCAAATCTTCCATTATGGGATCATTTACAAATGAGCTTTCTAGCTAACCTGAAATTGAAGTTAGTTAAACAAGCTGCTCAGTTGCAGTGTGCGTGTGTGTGTGTGTTTAAACAGAAGAATTATTCACGAGTAACAGAATGAACATGGCAGTAATTTTAGGGAGGAAAGGTATGTGATAAACTA